>CM049595.1:998541-2312289 GCA_026979955.1 Megalurothrips usitatus
AGAGGGCCAAGACCGTTCTGTTTGTGTGTGTGTGTGTGTGTGTGTGTGTGTGTGCATGCACTCATCACCCACACACGCCCGCTCCGTCCCTGCCGGGGCAACCCTGAACGTCAGCATGTTTAAGCGAAGACAGGGCGGGCGGCACGCGCCACCCGGCGGGGCAAAGGCCGCACCGGGCCACTCCGCTGGGGAATCCGCGGCTCGAATTTCCCTGACGGACAAAACAGGGGACACAAACAGCTTCCCCGCATCCTCCGGTGCGGGGCCCAGGCCGAATGCCGGCCGCCTGCCTGCCTGCCGGGCGCCCCGCCGCCGTAGGGAGGCGCTGGCATTCCCCTGGCATTCCGCGACCCGCGAAGGCGCGCGAAGGCGAGGCACGCAGACGATCTCGAACCGCCCCTCCGTGAACCTATGCTGCTTGTTCTACGCGGAGTCGTGTCGGGCGGCTGGCGGCTCTCCAGGACCCAGAGCGGCCCTAGCGGCGGGGTGTCCAGGCAGCCTTACCCCTTGCAGGCAGCGCGCCGCGCGGTGGCGGGCGCCGCGGCGCCGAGCTGCCCGCGACGCCCGCCAGATGGCGGCAGCAGGCAGGTGCCGCGGGTGCCGCGGCCGGCCGCCGACGGCCGCCAGGCGGCGCTGGCGGCGTATGGCCGCGGCCGCGGCCGCGCGGCCCCCTGCGTCGTAAACACGGGCCTGACAGTGCCAGGCCTGCGCCTAGCGAGTCGCGACGCGGGGCAGCGCTCTGAGCAGGGCCGCGTCACCTCTCGCAGTGCGCTCGCGTGTGAAATTCGAGTGGACCAAAAAAGGCAGCGCGAGTGCGAGTGCAGTGAGTTCCGGCGAGTTCCGCGAGTGCGAGAGGGCTCCGGCTCCGGCCCCGAGGACATTCCGTCCCCGGGCGGACTGCGGGGGCGCCGGGAGGAGCGTCGGACTGACGGTGAAGTGTGCGAGGAGACCCGCCCAGCCCGTGCCGCGCGGGCCGTGCGGCTCGGCAGGCCGCGGGCTCGGCGCGCCGCGCACCGCGGTGCCTTAAGGAATACCCACGGACCTTACCGCCTCGCCGCCGACCATCACCATCCAGTCGGTGAGTCGGCGCGGATTCTGTCGCGTAATCCTTGACTAGCTCGTGGCGGTGCGGCGCGGCCGCAGCGCGGAGCGGAGCTACGCGGAGCGCGGCAGGGGAGGCCACCGCCGCCTGCCGTCGCCTTCCCTGCTCCGCCGCCCCGCCGCCCCGCCCCCTCCCGTCTCGAGCAGACGGCGACGCCGCTCCTCTGCTACGGGGCGGCGCGGCGGCGGCGCGCGCCCGCGGGACGGGAGGGAATGGGAGGGTGGGAGTGCAGGGGGAGTGCGGGAGGGAGGAGGGTGGGAAAGACGGGGACAGGGGGTTCGGTGCAGCCGCAGCTTCGCTGCTTCGCGTTGTGTTTTTCATCGTGTCGTCTCCTGGATGAACGCCCCCGGAGGAGGTGTTGATCGTGCTGCTGTTCGTTAAGGCCGCGGGGTGCCCGCGCGCTGTCGTCTCGCCGGCGTTCGTGATTCGGGTTGCCCGTCGGCTTGGTGCTGCACTTCCCTGCACCCGCCTGCAACTGCACCTGCCCGGCCGCGCCTCTCAGGCCGGCACGGCACGCGCGTGCCGCACTGCGTCAAATTACATTCACTTATCGCGAGCCATTTCATCGGCCGGCGCCGCCAGGTAATCGGCCTTCGTAATTGAGTAATTCTGACCTTCGGCGGTGGCGGTGGCGGTGGCGCGCGGGCTGCGACGACAATTGTTTGATAAACACAAACTCACCTGCCGCCGCGGCCGCTTAACGATCACCACTATTATCATTTATCTCGCCCAATCTCAGACTGCGAATGGGCCGAGTATTTCGCGCGGCGCCATAAGCCCCCCCCCCCCCCGCGGCGAGCGCCGCATATTTGAATAAACCAGCCTCGCCGCGCGGCGCGACTAATTTTTATTAGAAACTCCGGCGGCGGCGGCGGCGGCGGCGGCGGTGCGGGCCGGGGGGTGCTTCGTGTGCCGCCCCTCCCGCCCCTCCCGCCCCGCACCGCCCCGCACCGCCCCGCACCGCCGACACCCAGTCCCATTCATTCTCATTCATTTTCATCCATTTGCTCCGCGCGCCGGAAACTTTAGCGGCGACGTATCGTTTGTGCGGTGGGCATTCCGCTGCTGCCACTCTTCCTGTTCATTAACGCCGTGCTGTGCTGGCTCCTGGATCTGTCCTCTTTGCTCAGCCTGTAACACACACACACACACACACACATGCCAGGATCGCGCACCCTCCCACCCACCCACACCGCTTTTCCTCGCCCGTGATTTCGCTGTTCAGTGCGTCCCTTATACCTTGATGAGGCGTGCTCGCCTCTAGTATGGCCGCACGGGATCCCCCCAAGAAGAATTTTATTTGCTCGCCAGCGAACGATTTCGGCAATGTGTGTGAGCGCGCGCGCCCGCCTGCTCTCCGGGATTCTTTTGTCTCTCTCGCTCAGCCCTTCTCTCTCTCTCCCACCGCGTTGCCCTTCTCATTTCGCTGCTCCTTCTATGTCTCTCTCCATACTCTCCCCCTCTCTCCATCTCTCTCCCCCGACCAGTGCGGCTGGCATTGTAATCACTGCGTAAGGCCCCTTCCACGATATATTTATGAAGTGGCTGCCACGGATGCTGGATGCTGCCGCCTCTCTCTCTCTCTATCTCTCTCTCCCTCCCTCCCTCCCTTCGCCCGGCCGCCTTTTCTCCGATTTGCGAAAACATTCCTTTGGGGCCGCCTGTTCAACTCCTGGAACGGAAGGCCCGGCAGCGGCACCACCGCCTCCCCCCCCCCCCCTTCCCCCGTGAAATGAAATTCCTGGCCCGTCTGCCTGCCAGTTCCCAGTCCTGTTCCTAGGGCGTCGCGGAGCCGCAGCCAGCGGCGCTGTGGAGGTGTGAGGCGCCGAGCCGCGTCCGCGAGTACTGCAGCTGCGGCAGCTGCGGCAGCTGCGGCGGCGCCCCCAGAGGCGGAGGCCGCGGCCGTATGTGCCCGTGCTGCATGGTCCCTGGTCCCTGCCTCATCACCAGCCCCGCCCCGCCCCACCCCCGCCCCGAGGCCTGGTGGCTGGCTGGGCTTGGCCGGCGGTTCGTTCGGCTCCCCATTGTCTAATCTGGAAGCGCCTCCCTCAGCGCGAACCCCCTCCGCCGCCCTGCCTATCACATGAGCGTCGCATCGAGTCCTCAGCGAGGACTCATCGGCCTCGATAAGGGCCGTGGGGGCCGCAGCGAGGGCCGCAGGGCCGCAGGGCTCGGCATCGACCACGATCCACTGGCCCCCTTCGGCCCTCTGGCACGGCCCCCGGCGCGTGCCGCCACCGCTGCCCGCGTGAAATTGCCTCGCCCCCTTTTATACGCGTCCTCACACTCGATTCGCTCGCAGACCCCCCGCGGAGCCGCCGGCGGTGCAGACTGCTTAGCTCCGGATAAGCAACTCGAGTCAGTGCTCAGCCTGCCGACAGAGGGCCTGCCGACGGCCGCCGTTGCGCTACGAGGTTCGCGGACAGCTAACGGCTGCCGGCGCGGCGCGGCGCGGCGCCCGACCGCTCGCTGTTCTGCTCCTCCTTCTCCGCGCGCCGCTTTCACCGCGGCGATGTGCTTGCTGCGCGCCGCCGCTGCGTTGTGTTGTTGCCTCTCCGCGGTTCCCAGGCGACGCACGGCGCAGCGGTGGCGGCGGTGGTGGCGGCGGTGGCTGCCCGCCCCGCGGCCGGCGCATATACTGTAGAAAGAAGCGAGCGAATGAGTCGCGGAGCCGATGCGGCGGCGGCGTAGCTCTGCGCGGCGCTCGTGAGACCGCTCGCGGACTGCCACACCGTCCCGGCGGCGGTCTGCCGGCTTTGTGCACTTTGTGTGACCACGCCCCGCGTGTGCTAAACCAATCGGCAGGTCTAGCCCGGCCGGACGCTGCGGTGACAGCAAGTAGTGTAGTGCGGGCCCTGGCGGGGCCCGGCGGGGCCCGGCGGGGCCCGCGGCGCTCTCGTGTTTCTGCCGGCGCAGCACGGCCAGCGTGGCGCGGCCGGCCCGGGGCGGCGGGTTCGCGGGGGGTCCGGGACGGCGGTGCAAGCGGCGGCGCGGGGCTCCGCGGTGCTCCGTGCCGAGGGCCGCGCTCAGCCGCCGCCGCCGTCCCGGGGACACGGCGGGGCGGTGCCCCCCGCAGAGAGAGAGGGGGAGGGGGTTGTTTCCATAAAGTATGTCGCGCGGCGGAACGGCCTCGCCCGCGGCCGTGCCGGGGGCCACAGGGCGGGCCGCCCCATCCGGGGCAGATAGCGTCATTAACGTCCTTAACGCTGGAAATACGGTCGGCGGCTACGTGCAGGCGCAGGGACCCGGCGGACCCGGGCGGGGCCACTCGACCCTGCTCTCGCCTGCTGTCGTGGTCGTAGTCGTACGGCGGCGCGACGAATGGCGGCGACAGCGGCCGACGAATTATTCCTCACACGATTTACTCCAGCTACGGCGGTGCTGTTGGTGTCTTGCATTCGCGGGCACCCGGTCACGTGCATGGCTCACGTGGGGGTGGCCGTGCAGCGCCGTGCAGGCCCCGCTCACGTGGCCCGATACACACCCCCGCGTGGGCCGCCTGCGCCTGTCACGTCTCCTGCAGCCCCGTGTGCATCGCATTCGCACACACCCCTTTCTGTTCGTTCATTTCCCATATTCATCCCCACACTCATTGCCTATCCTTCATAACCTATCCTGTATTCTTACATTCATCCCCTCTATCCAGGCATTCAGCCGCACTCATTCTTACGTTCATTCCCCATTCATGCGTTCATGTTTCATTCGTCCTCTATCCGACGAGCGGTTTCCGCCCGACTGACTGTCCCCGCCGGCTTACTAATTGTGCCGCCATCCTCCGCATTGATCCCCCTCCCCCCCGGCGGGCACACCCCTTCACTCCCGAAGCACTTACGCCACTTAGCCCTCTTTCTCTATCTCGGTCTGTATCTCCGGTGCAGTTTCTATCCCAGTGGAGGGAGGGAGAGAAAGAGAGAGAGATATGGAGGGAGATAGAGAGAGAGGGAGGGAGGGAGGACGAGGAGGAGAGAGAGAGAGAGTCTATACGGACACGTTAGACGTATGCGAGTCGCACACGGCGGCGGCGGCGGAAAGAGCAAAAAAATAAAATGAAGCAAAAATAGAGAAAACGGCGACAGTAACGATGCACGTAGCGGCGAAATGCGGCGAGGGGGGGGGGGCACAGAAGTGGCCGGAGAGAGAGAGAGAGAGAGAGAGAGAGAGAGAGAGAGAGAGAGAGAGAGAGAGAGAGAGGGAGAGAGAGACAGAGAGAGGAGGCGCAATTTGCCGGCGCGGATGCGGGGACGGTGCGGGGTGGGCCCCGCCCTCGGGTGCGCCACGGCTGGCTAGAGGCTGCTTTCATCTTGCTTCCCTGCGGCCGCCGGCAGCCGCCGAGTCTGCCTCTTCAAGCGCCTCGATTTCCATTGAAATGCGCCGAGATTTTCGCGCGGGCGCGCGGCGCCACCGACGGGGAGGTTATCAGGGGCGGCTGTGCGGCGGCAGGGGGCGGCAGACGGGCACGCGGGCCGTGTGTGCAAGAGAGCGCCAACTGCCTCCTCTCTCTCTCTCTCTCACCCTACCTTGAGCAGCAGCATCATCAGCAGCAGATTGGATGATCATTAAGACAGCAGTCCGGTGGAGGCCTACGAGGCCGTCACAGTCGCAACGCGGCGCGGCGGCGCCCATGACGTCACCGACTACGTCACTGCACTTAGGGGCGGCGATTACTCTTTACAGCCCCGCCGCCACCGCCAAATCCCCAGGAGAGTGATTGATCTTGAGGAGCCGACGACGCCTCTCTCCCTCTCTCTCTCTCTCTCTCTCTCTTGTCTCTCTCTGTCTCTCTCCCTTACCCTCGCATTAAGCTCGGGCCCTTAACTGACTAGCCAAAGCCGGAAAAGGAAAGGGATGGGGTGGGGGAGGGCGGGGGACCGCGGGAGGAGGGGCGGCGGGTGTTTGGTGAACGCAATTAGAAAGACGAGGCCGGCTGCTGCCGCTGTCCGGGTGGCGGGCGGTGGTGCGGCCCCCGCAGGGCCCCCGCTGGCCCGCAGGTCCCCCCCGCACTACAGACGACCACTCGCGGGGCCGTGAGTGAGTCGCACAGCAGTTGGCCTAGCGAGCGCCCCCCGCCCCCTCCCCTCCCCTCCCCCCTCCCCCTCCCCCTCCCCCTCCCCCTCCCCCTCCCCCTCCCCCTCCCCCTCCCCCCCCCCCCCCCCCTCCCCTCCCCCTCCCCTCCCCCTCCCCTCCCCCGCCCCCTCCCCCTCCCCTCTCCCCGCCCAGCCTTGCCGCTGCCCTGTCCTGCTGTAGTGGAATGATTCAATTGGATTACGCGGTTTCAGGAGAGTGCTGTGCTTCGTTGCGCCCTCCCCGTGCCCCCGCTGCTGCTGCTGCTGCCGCTGCAGTAAGGGAGATGCACGGGCCGCGTGTCGGGTCCGCGGGGGGTCCGCGGGGGGTCCGCGGGGGGTCCGCGGGGCGCCGCCGCGGCAGCCGCAGATACTCTGCCTGCCGCTGTGTCGCGCCGCCTGCCTGCCTGGCCCTCCCGCTTTATTCAATTCGCACACAAACGCCCCAGGAATAAAACGGAACGGCTTCTCCCCGTTCGGATGTCCCTCCGCCGCCGCCCCCGCCGCCGCCGCCCTGCCCACCCTCTCTGTCTCTCTCCCTCCCTCCGTCCCCCTCCTCTTTCTCTCTCTGCCATTTTCGCAAGTGAAATGTATGCCATATTTGCCCACCCGCCCGCCCGCCGCCCCCGTGCGCGGGGCGGGGCGGCGGCTGCCTGCTGGACTCGCGGTAGCTGCCCCGGGTTCATCGCCGGCGCTGTAGCTGCCCCCCCTCCCCCCTCCCCTATCCCCCGGCCTTCCACAGTCAACCTCCCTCTCAAACCTTTACTCTCACATCGCTCTTGCCGCCCTGCCGCCGAGAAGGCCCTGGCCTACCCACCTATGCGGCTATATGTGCCCCTGCTCCCCCCCCCCCCTCTCTCTCTCTCTCCCTCCCTCCCTTTCGGAAACGCTATTATCGTAAAAATATTATATGCGGCGTGTGTGTGGGTGGCCCTGCCGCCCTGCCCAGTGGCCACCAGGTTACCGACGTCGTCAGGTGGATGATGGGACACACACACACACACACACACACACACACAGAATATCGTTCTCTTTCCGCACTTTGTCAAGAGGCATTTTCCTTGCCGTCGGAAGCACCCCCCCCCCCTCCCTCCCCCGCAGCAATCCTTGTCCGGCATGAAGAGGGAAAGAGAGCCAGAGATAAAGAAGTAGGGAGAGAGAGAGAGAGAGAGAGAGAGAGAGAGAGAGAGAGAGAGAGAGGGAAAGTGAGAGAGAAAGAGTGGGATAGGGTCTTTTTTGATGGCCGCCATACACTAGACGGGTCGTCCTCTCCGCAAACGACTGCGCGCGCGAGCCAAAGCTGTCCGCCCGGTCCTCCATCGTGGTCCCTCCCTCCGGCGATCGCCGCGGGGAGTTGAGCGGCGTGGCGGCGCACATTCTCATAGTGACACGGACTTACAGCACCGGGGCGCCGCCCCCTCCCGGACGTGGACCGGGTGAACGGCTGAGAGAATTAGACTCGCCCGCCGGGCAGCGCTGCGCGCCGGTCGCGAATGGCGTGTCGTGTTTTGTTTGCTTCCGCGTTGCGTCCTGCCGCACCGCGCCGTGTCAGCCTACGGGCTGCCGGCGCTGCCCTGCCTCCGCCTCCGCGCCGCGCCCTCGCCAGGATGGCGGCGGCGGTGAGGGCGGGCGCAGGGAGGGAAAAGCGCGCGGGAAAACACGAACGCCGCGGTGCAGTACAGTGCGATGCAGGCCGGGGAACAAGCGAACAAACACAAACAAACAAACAAACATACAAAAGAGAGCGCGCGGGGATGACTCTGCACGCGTCTCGCGTCTCTGAGCAACGCAGAGGTTATGTTGGTTTTTTTTTCTCTTCCCCGCCTCTGTCCTTCCCTGTCTGTGTTGAGAGCCTGTGCTCCACGCGGTGATGGAGTCTGATAGGTAGGCGATGCGGTATACGCCTGGGTACGTGCGTGATGTGCAGAATGCATGCGGTGCTAGCAGCGCGCGCGCACACACACACACACACACATGTCCAGTGCGAGTTACACAAGCGGACAAATTATTGCACGGGGCTGGGTGTGAGAGGAGCATTTAATTTCGCTACGGGCCGCGAATTGCGGTGCGGCCAGGCCAAAAAAAATGGCCGGTTCTTCTTCTTAATTGTTATTTTATTTACCGAAATAATAATAAAATACACGATTTTTGGTGCGGTGTTGCCTGTCGTTCGTGGTTTTGCGTGAACTGTTATTTTACAGTCGTGTTTATGTGGAGTCGACGGTGACTGGCGGCGGTGCCGCCGTGGTGTCGACACGTAAGACGGTCGGAGGCCGATGTCACCGCCTTGTCCGCGCACACCTGCACACCCGCTGCGGGCGCGGCGCGGGGGGCGGCGATTGGTGGACCAATTAGGTGACAGGCGATGAAGCGTCGTCCTCCAGTGGCGGCGGCGGCGGCGGCAAGGAGCGACAGGGCAGAGTGTTGTCTCTTTGGTTTGCGACCGGTTCGCGATGAGGCGGCAGCGGCGCACTGGCGCACTCTGGCGGGAGGAACGGTACAAGTGTGTCAAGGCCCCCCCAGGGCCCCTCCGCTCCGCCCCCCACCGCCTGCTCCTGCTCCGCGCGCGCGCGCCCGCTTTGGCCGCTAGTCCTCTCCCCCTCTCCCTCTCCTCCTTTCCCCCTTTCTCCCATCACTCTATGCATCTCCGTCTCTCTCTCTCTCACCGCCTCGCGCGGCGCGCGTCCTGCCGCTGTAGCAGCGCCCCCTTCGCGTCTCTCGAGATCCATCCTCGACGCTGAGATTGGCGCTAAAAGGATTAGGCGCGCTGAGCGTTGCCCGGCTCCTGGAAGCGGCGGAGAGGCCGCCGGCTCCGTTACAGGAGTTAACGCGGCGAGTGCAGGTGAAGAGTAAACCGCCCCAGGGACCGTTCACAAATGACGTCAAACGTTTTGGGGACAATTTTAGCGACCCCCTCCTGGATTCAGGACAGAGTCGCCACCTGAGAGCATGACGTCATTTGTGAGCAGCCCCTTCGGGGGCCCTATCGCCCGTGCCGGCGCGGTGTGCGATGGCAGCGCGTCCGTTCTGTCGAGAAATGAGGCGAAACGCCGGAGAGGCGGAGCGGATGGGAAGGGCCCGGCAAGTATTCAACGCGAGACAAAAGATGAAAGGCTAACAGAAAATGGGAAAAGTCGGCCAGAGACAAAACAGGAACGTAGCTGCTGCTGCCGCCGCTGCTGCTTGGCCGTCGTGATTCGCAGTGGAAAAGCTTTTCGGCCACTTCAGGCCCGTTTCCCCGCGGACGTCTAGCCAGGCTCTCTCTCTCTCTCTCTCTCTCTCTCTCTCTCTCTCTCTCTCTCTCTCTCTCTCTCTCTCTCCCTGTGTTTGTCTGTGGTCTCGCCACTCCTCCCCTGCTAGATTCGCCCCTGTCCTTTCCATCAGTCAGTATGCCCCCACCCTCTCTCTCTCCTCTCTCTCTCTCTCTTCAGAGTGGGAGGTGGCTGGAACTGACAAACAAAAACGTGCCGTTTCCGAACGTAGATCCGCCGCCATGAACACCCGCGGGTCCCTTTGTTTCGTTCTGCCGGGGCCCTGTGGGCCCTGTGGGCCCCGCTGCCAGGCATTGTGGCTCATTGTGGATGCTCGTGCATTCTCCCAACAAACCAGCCCGGCCCGGCCCGGCACAGCCCGTCGGCCGTAGCGCACCCGGCGGCCACACAACCACCCCTCAGCCAACTCTTACATCGTCGCGCTGCTCGCCCTCCCACATTATCTTCAGCGTGTGCTCCGTTTCAGTTTGCCTGTTCCGTGTGTCCCGGAGCGGCCCGCGCTGCGCAGCGCGGCTCTGAGTTTGTCGGCCTCACTCGGTCTGACGCGCGCCTCCGTGTCCCGACCCCGATTCTGCACGGCCCACGCGTCCCTAACGCCCTTCTCTGTGTCCGTGTTTCAGGTGGCCGCAGTCATCGAACTCTAGGTGAGCAGGGCGGACGAGGCGGCGGAGCCCGTCGGCCGCCGCGCGGGCCTCCCACGTCGCACGCCCGCTCTGTGGGTTGCCTACCCTCGGCATCGCAGGCGCTCCTCTGCAGACCGCAGCCGCACAACACCGCCCGCTCCGCCGCAAGTGCTGCAGAGAGGGGCTCCTTTCCTCTTCCTCTCCTCTTGTCTCTCTCTCTCTTTCTCCCTCCCCCCTCCTCTCTCTCGCTCTCTCCCTCTCTGTATCTGTCACTAACGTATCCCCGCTCAGCGGTTAACTGGCCTACTACTATGGGTGCACGCCGCTCACTGCTGCCACGGCGCTTGGCGGAAGGCCACCCTAGCCTAGCCGCAACAGCTTCGTGATAACGATTTATCTTATCAGCGTGCGATGGAGGGAGGGAGTGTGTATCAGAGAGAGGGGGAGGGAGAGAGACAGAGAGAGAGAAAGAGAGGGCACTGAATGGAATGGACTGACAGAAGCAGGGATTTTCATGGAACAGCTCTCCTCTTTTCCTCCCCCACACGCAGTCTTTCATTTTGCCCCTCTTTATGTCTCTCTCTCTCGCTCACTCTAATTCTTGCGGGCAGTTTGCCCTCCCGGTCGTGTTGTGTTTGTCTCGCACCAGGTGTAATTGGCACCACAGCCCTCTCCACCCCTCACTTCCTCCCTCTTTTCAAGTGTGGCTCTCTCTCTATCATCGTGGCTGCCCTCACCTTCCCCTTGTCCTTGTCCTCATACCTTTCTTTCTCTCTCTCTCTCTCTCTCTCTCTCTCTCTCTCCCCGCTCTCTCTATTTCTCCCCCACCACCCCCATCCCCTATGGGGGAAGCCATGAGTTTGTCTGTGTGTGTGTTCTGACCCCGTTTCGGAATCGAGGTGAGTGGGGCTCGGGGTCTCCTCGACGGGGGCGCGCCGCGTCGTCGAGCACCCGCCGCCCGCCGCCCGCCGCCCGCCGCCGCCCGCCGGGCCGTTGTCGCCTCCATCGTCGGCGAGGCTCCGGGGGTCACGCCGGCCGCCCACAACGAGTACCTGGGCCCTGCGCTTGTGGCCGAGGCTTCCCCCCCGTCGTCGGCGCGGAAACGCTGCTGCCGCGGCGGTCATGGCGCGGCGTCGCTGCCGGTGTCGCTGTTAACGGGGGTCTGGTCCCGCTGCTGTGTGCGTGTGTGTGTGTGTGTGTGTCGGTGTGGCGCTCGCACGGCGCGGCCGCGGCCAGTTTACACGGTGCGGCCGCCGGTCCCCCGCCGGCTTTCCGACGTTCTGCTCGATGCGACATGTGCGTGCCGCGTGGCGATTACGAGTCGGCGGTGCCGTTGCGGGGGGTCCGGCGGGGCCCGCCCGGGGGGGGGGGGGGAGGGGGTATTGAACCGATTAGGTGGGCGGCGGCGGGCGGCGGCGGCAGTGGAGGGCTGACCGGCCGCGGGGTCCCCGACGCTTCCGCACCGCTTCCGCACCGCACCGCACCCATACTGATTCCTGCTTCCGCCCTCGACTGCTGTGTGGAGCGATTCCGAACGCTGTGTCTTCCCGGACCGCCCTCTCTCTCACTCTTAGTGCGCGGTGCGCCCCGCAAGAGAGAGGGACAGAGACAGGTGTTCCGTCTGTATTTTATTCACCGTATCGGCCGGCGAGCCGCGTGGTGCAGTAGAGCAGGGCGAAAGGAGAGGATGAGAAGCCGGGGGCGGCAGCAGCAGGAAGGCCTCGCCGCGGGGGCGGCGCGGGGGCGGCGCGGGGCAGACCCGTCGGCCCGTCTCTTCCTCCAGGATGTACTACGGCGCGGAAATCTTGTTACCTGAAGGGGAGGGTGGGGGCGGGCCGCCGCCGGGGCGTGAGGCCTAACAACCACTATAACGCCCCTTGAAGGCGGTGGGCCCGCCCGCCTCTCCTGCACGTCCAGGGGGAGGGGGCACCACTCTGCTCTCGTGCACTTTTATACTGCCAGCAATCAAGTTATAGCTCCATAAATTGTGGCCGAAAGCGCGCCTCACTATGACCCCGCCCCTGCCGCCCCCTCCGCGGCGCGGGGGCAGCCTGGGGGCACACGAATGCGTGGTCACGTCGCCGCCCCCGGCCGCCCCCGTGATCCACCGCGGTGGTAAATTTTTCCCGGTTATTACTGTCGTCCACGTTTCCTCTCCGCTCAGCCCGCATCGCCGCCGCGGAGATGGAAATTATAATTAACTGCGTGTAATTAGTTGTGTAATTTTAAACCTCGCGTTGTACAGCGCGGGCCGCACGGCCGGCTGGCCGGCCGCCCACCGTCTGCCCGGTGCCGCACTGTACTGTGCTAATTCACACACCAAAGCGCCGAGCTCCGTTGAAAAAAAATGGAAAAAAGATTTTGGCCCCAAAAGAGGCAGCGTGGGGGCCGCCGCTGCCGCCGCCGCCGCCGCATCCGTCATCCCCACAAACTCACGCGGTGCGGCCTTCCTTCCGGCGCGCAGCAGATCCGCCCGCCGCGCCGCGCATTCTGCGGGAGGAGGGGGAGGGGAGGGGTATTGAACAAGTTTGTGAATAAACAGCTTAACCGTCTGCAAGCTTACTTCTTGGCAAACATCTGGAGCTCGCGGCGGCAGCGGCGGCGGCAGCGGCGCTCCGAGGCAACAACGCGACGCGGCGGCACGGCTCGGCTCGGCTCTGCGGGGGGTGGTTTGTGCGCTTTCAGGAGTGCGACGCGGCGGCCGCGGGAGAGTGGACAGGTGCGTCGTCGTCTGAGCCTGCGAGGAAGGAGGAGGGGAGGGGAGAGGAGAGGAGAGGAGGGGAGGGGAGGGGAGAGGAGGGGAGGGGGCTGAAAGTTGTTGTCGGCCCCCGAGTCAACCCCTGCCGCCGCTCGTCTCACCTGCGGCCCCCATTAACCCACCCGTCTGCGTGCTCTCTTTCTCTCTCCGTCTCTCTCTCTACCCCACACCAACACACTCTCTCTCTAATCTCACTCTTTCTTTTTTTTTTCAATTTTCCCTGACTTATTCAAGTGATACCCTAGCCCAGCACTCCGCTAATTCGCCAGTGGAAAGAAAGCGACTGAATTCAAGGGGTGGTGCATTCGGGGAGCCGGTATGCTAGTCGTACCAGGCATTACTGCGTTAAACCTCGGCTAATGCTGGTACTGCACGAGTATTGCAGGTATTACAGCGGTATTACGGGCGCGCTGCCCTCGGCGCTGCCCTCGGCGCTGCCCTCGGCGCTGCCCTCGGCGCTGCCCTCGGCGCTGCCCTCGGCGCTGCCCTCGGCGCTGCCCTCGGCGCTGCCCTCGGCGCTGCCCTCGGCGCTGCCCTCGGCGCTGCCCTCGGCGCTGCCCTCGGCGCTGCCCTCGGCGCTGCCCTCGGCGCTGCCGCCGCACAGTGGCGTCGGGGGCCGAGAGGCACGTCCTTTATTAGCACCTCGCCTATCCCGCGGGCCCGCGGGCGCACCCCCCGCAAACCGACGTGCCCCCTCCCATCCCCCCCAAAAAACCACCCCCTTCACGCCGCCGCGCGCTCTGCCACCTAACGCTCCAGCCACACACCCACACCCCGGGCCCCTCCCCGCCCCCCACCGGAGGCTCGAATGGGGGCTAGAGGCGTGTATGTGTGTGTGTGTGGGGGGGGGGGGCGGTAGCGGGGTGTGGGCATTTAGCGACTGAGTTGTAGGTCGTGGGCGTGGCGCGGCGTGGGCTGCCTGTGCAAACAAAGGGAGTCCCGTATCGTATCCGCGCGCCGCACGCCTCTCGCAGTCTCTCTCTCTCTCTCTCTCTCTCTCTCTCTCTCTCACACACACACAAACACACCCAGACACATACGTGCCCCCCTCCACAGCCCCGCAGTCAGTCAACCCCTCTCTGCGCCGACGTGGTGGGTGTTATTCATGCGGTGATTCGGCAGCGGTGCGTGCGGAGGGGACTGTGGCGGCCGAAAGTGACAGAGATAAACTCAGACGCTCCCCAATCCCGTACACAAAATCATTTCGCCGGTGTGACGGGGAACAGGGGTGCTGTCGCGGATCGACTGAAAGGTCGTGTGCCACCGGGGGGTCGGGCGGGTTACACAGAGAGAGTCGACCTCCTCGAGGCCCTTGCCAGCTCTATCTCTCTCTCTCTCTCTCCCCCTCCGGGGGCGGGCCGTGTGAAATCGGTGCTGCGAGTCGCGGCTGCTGCGGGGGAGGGTTAGCCAACACTCGGCGGCGCCCGGGCGGTCCACCGCATGCCCCCCAGCAGCCGGGGAGGGAACGTGAGGAGGGGCCGGGGCGGGTGTCAACTAGCCAATCTGTGGCCGCCGGGGGGATGCGTGGAGAGGAGGGCCCGCGGCCGGGGCACCGGGGAGGGTCGGGGGGGGGGGGGGGGGGGAGGGGAGGGAGGGGGAGGGCTGCTTGACGTCACGGCGGGGGCCCCGCGGCGTCCAGTCACCCCGCGGTGGCGCGGCGCCTCAGCATACGGGAGGACCGGAGCGACGAGTGCCAAAGAGATGAAAACTGTGTGTGCTGTACAGCCGGTGGTTCTGCGCCCGCGGTTCGCATCGCTGTGATCTCATCGTGGGACGCGGCTTTGGAGGACGAGACGGCGCGGCGGCGGCGGCGGCGGCGGCGTGCGGCGAAGCGCCCCCGCTGAAGGCCCGGCCCGCCGTGCGGCGAGCGGCCGGCGGCGGGCTGGCGTCGCGGCGGCGCTTGTTACCATAGCAACAAGCTCCCGATCTCGCCCACGCCGCGCCCCCACCCCCACCTCGCGCTCGATGCGCCCAGGGGGGGCCCTGGCCGGGGTGGTGGCAGCGTCGGCGCGCACGGCGGCGCACGCACGCGAGCGGAGGGTGACCCGACCCGGCCTCACCCGGCCTCACCCGGCCTCGCCTGCGACTGCGCGACATCAGGCTGTTAAGTTGGAACGATTATTGTTTTGCGTTGTGGCGGTTAGTCGTTATTAAGTGCGCGGGGTGGAGTGGGGGAGGGGAGGGGGGATGGGGCGGGCGTGCTCCGGACGCGAGAGGGGGTGAGGGAGGGGGAGGGAGGGGGAGGGTGCGGCGGGCGCGCGGCGGGGTGGGGGCGAGGCCAGGGGGCAGGGCGCGCAGGGCGCGGCCCGGCGCGGCCCCCGGCGGCCCCCGGCGGCCCCTGGCCGGTGATCGATACAGCATCCCTCCGTACCGTGCCGCACCAAACCGTGGCGGGGCGTTGGCGGCGGGGCGTAGCGGCGTAGCGCGCCAAACTGTGTGCGACCGCATGGCGCCGCGTCTGCCGTCCGGTGCGTGCGCCGGGGGGTGGGGGGTGGGGGGTGGGGGCGCGGCGTGGAGGGGGTATAGGGGCGGGTGGGGGTGGAATCGGATCGGTGGCGCTGCGCGGCGGAGCGGCGGCGGCGGCGGCGCGTCCACACTCTATTAGACTTAATGCTGGCAGCGCGGGGCGAGGGCGAAAGGGCGTCAGTGCTCTAACCCCAGCGGCCGCGCCGCAGCCCGCGGCGGCGGAGGGCGCCCGGTCAGAGAGGAGCAAAGGCGTGGCTGCCGCTGCCGCGGGCTGAGGGCGCTCCGCCGGCGATCAATGCCGTTCGCAGAGACGGGGAGCTTTGGCTCGGCCCGCGCGCTGCCGCCGAGGGCGGTCGGGGGCGGCCGGGGGCCCACGTCAAGGACCGCATGCGGCAGCGGCGGCCGTGACGGCGGCCTCGGGGAGCTGTGCACGGGGGCGCGTGCCGGAGGGGAGCTGAGCCGAGCCCGCAGACAACTTGTGGCTTCTGCCGCTTCTGCGCGCGCCAATGACGCCCGTCTGCCCGTCCCGCCGCGCTCCGATGCGCAGACGGATTATTATTTGCGTGTTCCTCTCGATGATCCGTTGTTGTTGACGTTGCTTGTTGTGCCGCGCTTCGCTGCTTTGTGCCGTTTGAGGCCGTCGGGGCGGACATAAGCTGACGCGCCGCTGTCGCACGAGTCTTTTTATTTTAATGGCTAATTTTATTGTGTCGGTTAAATTGTCGAAAGCGGCCCGCGCCGTAGCAAAACAATTAATTATTGAGTGTTGGATCTCGCATGTGGCCCCTCTTTGCCGTTTATTCCCCGGCAGAACATCCCAACTTTTTGGCCGCGCCTCTATTCTGCCTTACGATTGTCTGTTAATTTTATACCCCTTCCCCCTCCCCCCTCCCTCTTCGCCTTTTTGCTACTTTGTAGCATCTGGTGGCAGCGGAGCAGGGGAGAATGGGGAGGGGCGGGCCGAAAAGTTTTCTGATTGGCTCTGTTTATCGAGGCTGTCTCCCTGCGGTATTGGCACGGCCGCCGCGGCCCTCCACTTCCACAAGGGGAGGGGGAAGCACTCGCCGGGGCTTCGAATCCGGCCGCGGCAGGACGGACTGCCTTTTTCCTCCTCGTCCTCCCCTTTTATTTGTCTTGTCGTTGGCTTTCGCGTGCTCATCCCAATACCGGGCCGTCGTCGTCGCCCGCTGCTGATACATTTTATCGGCGTCTCCGGGGAAGGGGGGGGGGGGGGGTCGGGCAGCCCCTCGTCTCCGGCGTACACTCCGTGATTAAAGAAGCAAACGCACGCCGCTGGAGCCGGGGCCTCGGCCGGGCCGCGGAGTGCGGTAACAGAACTCGGACATTGAGCGGGGAGGGGGCCTCGTCCATAATCCCTTGCTACCCCATCTCCGCTGCTGCTGCTTGGCGACCAAAGTTGTCCACCAAACGCGTCTATATGTTTTCCATTTTTTTTTCGCCCCGCCTTCTTTTTTTTATCTCCAATTATTTCCGCTTTCCCCGGAAAATCGCTACCCCTCCCCTTTCTCTCCGTCCCTCTCCCTCTCCCCCTCCCCCCTCCCCTCCTCTCTCTCCCACTCCCTCCTGTTCGCCCGCCCGCGGTTTTTGATATCCCGCGCCTCGATTGGTGATTGGCATTGGAACCTCATTAGCGCCCCGGTCGGCCGGAACGTGCCGCGCTCGCAGCCCTATGCGGTCCGGAGCCGTGTGTGTGTGTGTGTGAGTGGGTGTTAGTGTGCGTGTGTGTGTGCGTGTGTCCGAGGGCGCTGGTTATTATCGGGGCCGTTGGAGGCGTTTTGTGAAATCACTCACACACACACACACGTGCACACAGACCACACATACACACACACACACTCGCGCGCACGGCGATGGGCTGTTATCGCGTTCTGTTTGTCATCGGCAGCAGCAGCAGCAGTAGCGGAAGCAGAACAGCAGGGGGACGCCCGCGGGAGCGTCCGCGGTCCTGCCCGCTGCTGCGGCCCCCAGCGCCCTGAGGGCAGGCCAGCCCGTGGAGCGGCCGTGCGCCGCGGGCCTGTCTACCCACCGGGCGCTCCCTGTGTCCGCGAAGAAAAGAGAGAGAGAGAGAGAGAGAGAGAGAGAGAGAGAGAGAGAGAGAGAGAGAGAGAGAGAGAGAGAGAGAGAGAGAGAGAGAGAGCGCTGGTAGTGGAGGGAGGGGCAGAGGTGACGACTGACGTGTGTAGGGGCGATGTCCTCACACAGTAGCGGTCCCAGGGCGCAGCTCGGCGCAGCTCGGCGCAGCTCGGCGCAGCTCAAGACACCGCCGTAGTCTGCAGAGCCGGGCGGGGCGGAGGCGGCGGCGGCTGTAATGGCAACAAGGTGCCGGTGCTGCCGCCTCCCCCCCCCCCCCTTTCTTGTTCCGCCTGCCAGGTCTGCTTGAGGGAGAAATGTAGAGCACTGGCACGTCGGTAAGGGGAGAGGCACGGGGGCGGCACGGGGGCGGCACGGGGGCGGCACGGGGGCGGCACGGGGGCGGCACGCGCAGGGAATCAGTTTGCGCGCCGCATGGGAAGGGAAGCGGAGCGCCGGCGTCGTCGGGTGTCGCTCCGCCGCCGGCGAGGACGTCTAGTAGTGCCCGCCGAGCGGCGGCGGCAGGGCGATTTAAATACGCTCGCTCTGAACTTGTCGTGCACCGCGCCTTTCACACACACACACACGTATTCGTCCCCCCCCCCCCGTGATTCCAAGAGGCGGTGGCGATATGTCGTTGGTGCGGGTCCCAATAAGAGGCGTGAGCGTGTGTGTGTGTGTGTCGTCTGTGTGCCCCACATCCGCAGTGTGCGGCCTTGGATCAATAAATCATCCGACCCCTGAATAAAGCTGTCCCAACACTTCGGTACCGCGGCTAGTGTGTGTGTGTGAAGAGGGTATCAGAGAAGGGAGGGAGGGAGGGAGAGACAGGGAGGGGGTGAGGGGAAAAAAGGCTGACAGGCAGAGAGAGAGAGGAAGAAAGGCGGAGCGTTGACACGAAGCAGAGACGTGCACTTGCATCGTCCGCCGGCGACAAGGCGAGCGAGAGAGACAGACTGACAGACAGACAGAAAGGGAGAGGGGAGAGAGAGAGAGAGAGAGGGGTGAGGGAGAGGAGGAGAAAGGGGTTCTCCGCCAGAAATTGCTTTGCCAAACTCGAGGGTCGGAGCGGAAGACTGCTCCACAGCGAGGTACGGCATTCCCCCCCTTCCCGTTCCAACACTCTCTCGCTCTCCCGCTCTCCCGCTCTCTCTCGCTCTCTCTCTCTCTCTCTCTCTCTCTCTCTCTCTCACACACACACTCTCTCGCTCTCTCTGGTGAGGGGAACAGAGATAGAGAGAGAGAGAGAGAGAGCGGAATTAAATTCCCGGTCAATATCGCATTGTTACTAGTTGAGAGGGCGGCCGGTGGCGGCGGCGCGGGTCAGGGTGTTTGCTTTATTAAAACTTGAGGGTCTATCCCCCTCTCTCTCTCTCTCTCTCTCTCTCTCTCTCTCTCTCTCTCTCCCGCTCACTGAGAGGGCTGCGGCTGGGCGCACAGTGTGGTGTTGTGCTTCCGCATGCGGCTGCCTCGGTGGCTGTAAGCCTTGCTCCGACCAGCAGTCGGATTTCACAAGCGATCGCCCGCGGCTCGGCTGACTCGGCTGCCTCGGCGTGGTGCCACGGGACCTGCGGGACGTACACGGCGTTACGTACAACCGAACAATTGCCAGCTCCATCGCTCTTTACTCCGTTTCCCCCCTGCCGTTCTGTGTTATGAATGGCACCCCCAGGAAATGACCCAACATCGGCTATGAAGTTAGGTATTTTGTTTTCCTGCCAAAAGTTTGTCATTGCCCGCCGCTGTTGTTGGGGCATTCACTTTCCACATTCGCGGACAGAGGGGATGGCCGTGGCCGGACCCAGGGCGGTGGGCGCGCGCCGCCCCTGGCCCTGGCCCCTGCTCCCAGGGAGCAACGCCCTCCCTGTGTTGTCGGGGTCCGCCCGCCCTCCCGGACCACCCGGGACAGGGATTGAGGGATTTGCCCGGGTTTAACAGTCCTCGGGAGCAGCGCAGTGTAAAACGGCCACCGGAACGGGGTGCGTGTTGCGGCAACAGAGATGTCGCCTGCGGGGCCCTGCGGGGCCGTGCCGTGCCGGGGCCCCCACTGTGATGCAGCAGCGGCAGTCTCTTGGCCCGGCGTCTGGTCGGGGGCTTTATCTGGTACCGCAGTGGTGGAGGCTGGCGGCCGGGGCATAACATTCCTGGGCCAAGGGAGCGGGGGCCGGGGGCCGGGGGCGGCCAGTAGCGCACAAAATAATGGTAATTAACGTTAAGGCCACATGCCTTGGCAGGGGCAGGGCTTGGAGGGGTGGGGGCGACCGTGGTGGGCCGTGGCTCAGCCCTGCTCGCTTCCGCCCCCTCGTCTCCTGTCGCCGCTTTTTCCTCATCGCCCCGTTTTCTACACACTCCCCTCCACAGCCCCGCTCCGCGGCGTGGGCTGGCCGCCGGGCCGACTTGTTTACCCTCTCTCGCTCCCTTTCTCTCCCTCTCCCACTCGCTCTCCATCCCCCACCATTTATGTCCCTCGCTCTTTCTCTCTCTGTGTTCACTCCATGGTCACTCACTGCCTGGTCGGAAGTGTTCGGATTTTGCCACACAGTCGTCCGTGGCAAAAGCACCGCACCACCGGCAGCGGCCCTATGTTTCTCTCTCTCTCTCTCTCTCTCTCTCTCTCTCTCTCTCTCCCTCCCTCTCTCTCACCCTCTAACCCCCCTCCCCTTCTTCCCTCCCTTTCCGATCTGTTGGCGGGGCGCTGCGCCGGGGCGCTTTTATCAAATCTGATTGTCGTCGACGGCGGGCGGGAAGGCGAAAAGTGCCGGAGCTGCTGTCTGTCTGAGTGGAGGAGGGAGGGGGTGTAGAGGGGGAGGGGGTGCGTGATAGAACGAACGGGAATATGGCCAGACACCCCGCCGCTGGCGCCGCTCCACGCCGCTCCACGCCGCGCTGCTCCGTGCGGGTGAATGGTTCGCCCGGCTTACCGTCTACCCCTGTGCGCACTCGCCCGTCTCATCGGGTTGGCTTCCCTGCCGCTGCCGCTGCTGCAGTTGGTGCTATTCGAGCGGTGGGGGCCCGGTCGCGACCCCCTGCCTATAGAGGTTCCGATTGTACAGACCATTTCCGTTTCCTGCCTTTCGGTCAGCCGGCTGGTCGGCCATCCTGAAAACTGTTAAATGTAAACTCGTGCTTCTGACACAGAAAAAAAAATGCACAGAATGGAGCGGCGGTCTCTTTCTTGTTTCAATTACCCAGTGTGACGGGGCGCGAGTCGCTGACCCGCCGCCCCCGCCTCCCGGCCCCCCGCCACGCCGAGCTCTGTGGGGCGGCAGCCGGCTGTGCGCGGCGTGGAGAGGATCAGGGGGCTCTTGAGCCGGAGAGGGCAGACCCCCCGACCCCGACAGCGGCCAACATTCTGGCCTGGCGCGGCTCCGGTGCCAAACTCTCTCTCTCTCCCTCGCTCCCTCCATCCCCCACACTCTCCCTCCCTCTCTCCTCTCTCTCTCTCTCTCTCTCTCTCTCTCTCCCTCCCTCTCTCCCTCTCTCTCTCTCTCTCCCGGCCCGACCCCCGCACGGACAGGGCAGGGTGGTCGGGAGGGACGCGGGTGCGATTGCTTTTGCATATCGGCGGCGCTGCGTTTGTTGCCGGAGCTCCGCAGCCGCTGCGGTCGTCTCGGCTCGCCACGCCCCTTTTCGTAGAGCGCGCCTGACGAGCGGCGGTTGCACCCCCCGCAGCGACCTGTGTGCGAGTGCCTTGCTAACGCCTCCGTGTCTCGTGTGTTGCAGGTTGATGGCTGCGCTGGTCCGCGCCGGAGCCGCGCCGGCGGCGGCCACGGCGGGGGCGGCGCCCCCGGCCCCCGTGTCCCCGTAGCCGCGCTGTGATGGGCGCGCGGAACGTGACGAGCCCCCAGCGGGGTCAGCAGAAGAAGATGGCGCGCAGCCCGTCCCCGCCGACGTCCCCGAGGCGGTCCGACGCGTCCCCCACGCGGGCCAAGGCCGGAGCGTCCCCGGCGGACGCGTCGCGACGGCAGCCGGCCAAGGCGGCCGCCAGGAAGCAGGCGGGTGAAAAACAGCAGCAGCAGCAGCAGCTGCTGCAGGCCACCGCCGCCAACAAGAAGGTGGCCGCCGCGAAGAAGACGGCGGCCCCGACCAAGCCCAAGTCCAACACGACCTCCAGGGCGACCACGCCGGCACGCCAGCCTGCCAAGTCGTCAGCTGCGGCGGCACCCAAGAGGAGGCCCGAGCCCAGCAAGAAGCCCCCCGCCAAGAGGGCCGACAACAAGTCTAGTCACTCCAAGTCCAGCTCGGCCAGCTCCTCGCCCAGCACCTCCACGGAGAACATCGCCGAGAAGGCCGCCGACCAAAAACCCACTACCAAAAAGGCAAGCAACCCAAAGACTCGCGGCCAGGATGCGCAGCGCGACGCCGGCAAGAAGAAGGCCAACAAGTCACTGCCCGACGATATGACTGACGACAGGGACGAGTCGCCCGACTCGAAGCCCAACTCCCCGAAACCCAACCCCAAAAAGAACCAAGCCAAGTCACTGCCAAACAGCCAGGACGCCAAGAGCGGCGCCAGGAAGGACAACGACAACAATAAGGCCAAAGCCGCGACCGCCAAGAGGGCGGAGGCGGCGAGGCCCGCCAAGCCAACAAAGAGGGACGAGTCGTCGTCCCCAACGAGGAAGCACTCGAAGAAGGCGGCACAGCAGAACGGCCCCGCCGAGCCCAGCAAGGCTAAGAAGGCCACCGCCAAGAAGGACGTGGCCAGCAAGCAGCCCGCCAAGCCCAAGAGCAGGCAGGAGCCGAAGGAGGCGAAGCAGGACGCGAAGCTCAGCGCCAAGCAGGACGCCAAACAGAAGCAGGACGGCAAGCAGGGCAGCAAGCACGAGAGCGGCAAGCAAGATGCCAAAGCGGCGGCCAAGCAGGACAGCAAGCACGAGGCGAAGAAGGACATGAAGCGCAAGCTGAAGGCCGAACCCGAGAAGGGCAACGACAAGGCCAAGGCGTCGACCTCGAAAGCGGCAGCGGAGAAGGCCGACGACAAGAAGCCGAGCCCGGCAGCGGCGTCCCCCGCGACGGCCGCCGCCGCGTCGCAACACGACGACGAAGAGCGCAAGAAGCTGGTGGCCAAGCGCAAGCAGCCCCTGCGATCGCCGGCCCGCTCGCCGCCGCGGCCCGCCGACGAGATCATGGGGTCCGGGGCCGCGGCCGCGGCGACGGCCCGCGCGGCCACCAGGCTCGCCGCCGACACCAGCAGGGACCTGGTGCTGGCGTCCACGTCGTCCGTGGTGGCCGCGAGGGCCGGCCCGCCAGCGCTGCCTGCGTCGTCACCGGGGCCGTCGGGGCCGGCCGGACACCAGACGCCGCAGCTGGCGAACAAGCCCAAGATGTGCCAAGCCGTGACCATCAAGAAGGCGCGCTGGAACGACGCGCACGTGACCAAGGTGGTGGCCTCGGAGGCGGACCGGCACGCGGAGAAGCGGCGCCGGGAGATGGAGAGGGCGGCGCCCACCATCCAGGCCGCCAAGGAGAAGCTGGCCCAGTGGAAGGCCATGGTGGACAGCGAGGACGCGGCCTGCTCCTCGGCCGCCTCAAAGTCCACCGTGGTGACGGTGACCGCGCACCAGGACAGCGACGAGGACGACCTGCCGCTCAAGTGTCTCCGCCAGGAGGGCACGGCCATCGTGCAGGAGGTGAAGACGTCCGGCGGGCTGCTCGGCGCGTTCAAGATCGACGCGCACACCTCACTCATGTCGCGCATGGGCGGCAACATGTCGTCCGTGCCGCACAAGAAGCGGCCCTACTCCACGACCACCACCATGACGACCACGACGACGACCACGACGACCAAGGTGTTCCGCCAGGAGGGCGTCAAGCGGCGGGACCCCAAGGACGTGTACGAGTTCGGGCTCTCCAGCAGCGACCACGGCATGTCCGACGACGGCGAGCCCCACCGCCGACTCCTCGGCAAGAAGAAGATGAAGAAGAAGATAGACCTGGACGATGACACCGACGACGACACGAGCCGGCCCGGCCCGTCCAGCCGCCCCGACCGCACCAGCAGCAGCGCCAAGGGCAAAAGCAAAAAGAAGGTGGCCGTTGACTCCGACGAGGACTCCGACGACCGGCCCGGACCCTCCAGCCGCCACGGGAAGAGCAGGTACGACCCGAAGAAGAAGAGCAAGAAGGCCGTCAACCACGACGACGACTCTGACGAAGACGACTCTGACGACGACCGCTCCCGGTCCAAGAAGCAGTCCAACGGCAGTGGCAGCGACTCGGAGACTCGAAACTCCCGGCTGGCCACCTTCTGGAACGGCCCCAAGCGGCACCGCCTCGCGTCTCTCAACGCCAAGGCCAAGGTGCACGTCATGTACTCGGACGAGAACATGTCGCTCGTGTCGAGGTCCAAGCGGGCTCCGCCGCGCAAGCGGGAGGACAGCCGCTCCAAGGAGAGGGAGAAGGAGAAGGACAAGAAGGCCCTCATGGCGAAGGCCAAGGCCAAGGACAGGGCCAAGGGCAAGGCGAAGCGGCACGACACCTCGAGCGACGACAAGTCGGAGCCCGAGTCGTCGTCGGACAGCGAGCCGCCGTCGCCGCCGCCGACCCGCGTCCTGCGCACGGGCCACGGCATCCGCGGCGTGGGCAGGAACTGGGACCTCAACAACCTGTCCTCCTCGTCCTCGTCCTCCACCACGCCGCCGACGTCCTCGGCCTCCTCCTCGGACGACGAGGACGACCATCGCAAGAACCGTGGCCGCAAGTCGAGCGGGTCCCCGGCCAGCAAGCGGCGCAAGGTGGTGACCAACAAGCAGACGGAGCAGATGGAGCTCAAGGACATGGTGGTGAGCAAGCGCATGGCCAGTCTGAACGCGGCCGCCATCATGCAGGCCAGCTACTGCATGGAGAAGCGAACCACCAGCACCACCACCAAGGAGTCCAACACGACCACGACCGAGAAGAAGGAGGTGACCACCACGACCGTGGTGGCCCAGATCCCGCACGTGCGGCCCGCCACCGCGCCGCCCATGGGGCAGGCCCTGGGGCAGGCCCTGGGGCAGGCGCACCCCGTGGCCATGGTGCCGCCGCTCGCCATGATCCCTCCGCTGCAGGCCGGCGGCCAGGGCGACAACCCGCCGTGCTACGATGGCGAGCAGCCGCCCGCCAACAGCGAGGACGGCAACAAGACCAAGATGGAGGAGGACCTGATCGACCTGATCGCCACGCCGGACGGCCGCCACCACATCATCCTGAACCGCGACGACCTGACGATCGCCGGCGTGTACGTGCGCAACTCGCAGCTCGCGACGCGCTCCATCGCGCACTCGGCGCGCCACCAGCTCGAGTACCGCGTCACCAGCACCGAGGCGACCGCCGTCACCACCGAGGTCATCAACGTGGTGTCCGGCAGCAGCGCCGAGGTAAGCACGCCCGCCACCCACCCCGCTGCCCGCGTGTTTCAGGTCGTCAAATCAATGCCGGGGCAGACAACGCAGTGGGCGGCCGGCGGCAGGGCGCCCCGCAAGGCGTCCTGTCCAGGGCGAGACCAGCGGAGGTCTCGAGGCTGTGTGTGTGTGTGTGTGTGTGTGAGCCGACATAAAATGTCCTCACTCGCAGCCGCCGCACAACAGCTACAGTTGCCGCGTGCCGTGCCCTGCCCGCCGCGCCGTGGGGTGGAAGTAAAACTGGGGGCGGTGGGTGGGTACCCACTTCACCTCCCTCCCCTCCCCCGCGAGGTGTGGCAACGACATTCAGGCACGCATTACCACTGTCGGCAAGTAAGAAACATGTTTATTCGCGCTACGAAGGAGCGGTGGCAGGGGGGGGGGGGAGGGAGCTGGCGTACGACTACACGGGTCGTACCGCCGCGCCGGGGTCCGGCGGGGCCCCCAAGTAGCGTGATGGAGGGCGTAGGCGAAGGCGAGACGAATGGGCTGCGGGGGGCGTGCGCGTCTGCTGTGCACTGCTGTGCACTGCTGTGCACTGCTGTGCTGTGTGTTCCGCAATGAATCTCGATCGCGAATTATTAAGTGGAATCGGGTCGGCGGCGGCGGGGGGGAGCGGGGCCGCGCGGCCCGCGCCTGCTCCCCGTGTCTCGGCCGTCTTGTTTCAATTATGCAACAACTCACTCTCCACTTGTACGCGCCGCTCTGCCGCCGGGCCGGGACCCGGGGGGGGGGGGGGGAGGCCGAGACCGCGGATCACAGATCACACTCCGTCCGGGCCCGTCCGGGCCCCGCTGTCAACGCGTCAAGTCCACGTCCGGGGGCAGCAGCAGCAGCAGCCGCCGCCACCGCCGCGTGCGCCTCACGTGCGCGAGGCGAGGGGCAGGAGGGGGGGGCGGCGCCTCGCCGTTAGAAGGCGCCACGTCGGCGCACGGCTGAATTTCTCTCCCCCACCTTCTTTTAAACGGCCGTCGACGACGACAACGACGCCGACGCGGCGGTGGCGGCGGCGGCAGGACGACAAGGCAACGGATGGCGCGGCGACACCGGAGGATGCCGGAGGCCGCCGGAGGCCCCGCGGCGGCGAGGGGAAGCGAGAGCTTCGCTTTAGCGGTCATCTTCCTCCGCTTTACGGCCCCGCGTGGCCGTCGCCGTCCGTGGCCGTGCCGCCGTGCTGCGGGGGCGGGATGGGAGTCGGCAGGGGTCCTGGGGGAGGGGGGAGGGGGAGGCGGGGGCGGAGATGGCGGCCCTTGGAAGCGGCGGGGGCGGGGCGCGCTGAGGAGCCAGGTTGATTTGAATACGCGTGCTCCTCGCAGATAAGGGGCGCTAGCCTGTAACAGCGGACCGCGCGCGGCAGGCTCGGCGCCGGGGAGCGCCCAGTCATGATTGGTTCGACAAATGTAAAAAAAAGAGAGGGAAAAAGAAATAAAAGGAAGACGGGACAAAAATAATAGAAGGTTATGGGTTAGCAGGGATGAAAAAAAAGGAGGGGAATAAAACGGAAAGTTCGCTTGCTGTTATGATTCGGTGCGCAGGGGAGTTTTGGTTGATCTGATACACCCCCAGGCGCCCGGGCCCCCCTCCCCCCGGGCGCAGCGGCGACGGGGGCGTGCGCGCCGACCCCCACAGCCCGCAGGGCACGCGGGGGCGGCGTGGGATTATGTCGAGGTTCGCAGCCGATTCTGGGAAATTTATTCGCGTATTATTGCTTCCTCTTGCTGCGGCGAGTAGTGTGTGTGTGTGTGTGTGTGTGTGTGTGCGCGCGCGTGCCCCCCCGTTCCTCCGCCTTCTGTCTGCTCACTTTCTTTCCCTTCCCGTGGGCGTTTCCAGCAGCTATGAGGAGGCCGTCGTCGGTCGACGCTTTCGCACAAAGAGGCGAACGCGGAGATGAAGGAGCACTGTGTGCGTGAGTGTGTGTGTATATGTGTGTATATATGTGTGTGTTGTGCTTGTGTGTGTGTGAGGGCGTACTCAGAAGCCCCGCGGAGGGTTAATTCTGGACCCAGGGATGTGTGTACATAATCCTGCGGGCAGGCATGTTGCGGCCGGAGAATACGTTCCGGAAATGGAGAGCGACTCTCGCGGAATGAATAAAAAGGAATGAATGAGATGTGAGAGAGAGCGAGAGAGTGTGTGTGAGAGAGAAAGGCCTTGGAAAAGATATTCATCAGCATGAGACGTGCGGTGTGAGTGTGTGATGGGGGCGGTGGGGGTGTGCAAGTGTTACGAGCTCTCCTACACGCCACATGACATCCCACCCCTGACAGAGCGGAGCGCGCGCGCCCGTTCTTCCTCTCACTTTCTCTCTCTTTCTCTCCCCCTCCCGCATCCTGCTTTCTCTCTCCTTCTCCCCCGTTCCGGCGCCCCTCCCCCCTCCCCTCCGTCCCCCCTTTCACCCTTGCCAAGCCTTTTACGACACGAAAAACGGCTCGCTCTGCCCCCTCTTGCCCCCCTCCCCTGCTGCTCGCCAAGCTCGGCGGGACGAGCCGAGAAAGAGAGTGGTTGCCCCCACCTCCTCCCCTCCGGCCCCCTCCGCCCCCCTCCGCCCCCCTCCCCTCCGGCCTGCCTGCCTTTCACGGGCCCTCTCCAAGCTTTTTATCAGCCCATTGAAACCTCTGCCGCGTCCCTTCAGGGTCCCCCGTTCCTCTCTGACCCTTTCCCCCCTGGACTCCGGCAGGACTCCAGCGGGGGGGCGCTGCCACCGCTGCTGTGTGCCCTCTGGAGATGGTCCACACGCCCTCTGACAGTCAACTCCCCCCCCTCCCCTCCCCGCCCCTGCTTAGCTCCCCGTGTCGCCATGCGTCTGGCAGAGCGGTGGTGGGGGGAACAAGCGGATTTTCGGTGTGCTGTACTGCGGCACTCCGTTACGACATTGAGGGTGTAACAGCACGGGCGCGGGGGAGCGGCGCCGCTCCGCCACTGCGGTCGCCGCCAGGCCCTGGAGGGGTCCTGGAGGAGGGGGGGGGGGGACGTCACGGAGGCCCGGACCACGGCATCAGCAGCCAGCAGCGAGACGACTGACCGAAGTGCCCCGCGCCGTCCCCGCCCGCCGTCTGCGTATAGAACGTTCGACTACACGAGTGCGGGGGTCAACAAACACGGGCGGCAGCCGGGGCAGCAGCCGGGGCAGCAGCCGGGGCAGCCGGCGCCAACGGGTTTCACTCGGCTTTGCCGTGTTTACACAAACGCGCTGCGCGCGCACAATCGCCCCCTATCTCTCTCCCTCCCTCCCTATTCCTCCCTCCCCCCCCTCTCTCTCTCTCTCTCTCTCTCTCGCTCTCTCCCTCCCTCCCTCTCTCCCTCGCTCTCGCCCTCCCCGCGACTCTCATCTGTTTTCTCGGAGAGCGGTTAATTAACGGGGGATAGAATGGGTTCAAGTTGCCGCAAACTTCGTCACTCGACTCCTCTCGCCTCACCTCCCTCGACGCCCTGCGCTGCTGCTGCTGCTGCTGCTACTGCTGCTGCTGTGCGCCCTGGAGGCACTTCGCCGGTCCTTGGAAGGGCTGGAGCTGGACCTTGCCGTCGGCGGGCCCTTCTGGTGTGGCGCTCGTCCCTCCCTTCCTCTCCCCTCCCCTCCTCTCCCCTCCCTCCTCTCCCCTACCCTCCTCTCCCCTCCCCTCCTCTCCCCTCCCCTCCTCTCCCCCTGACTTCTCGGCAGCTTTGCGGAGCCCCGGGACTGGTTGCGCAGGAGAACTGCAGGAGGCCATTTGCATGGGAAGAAGGCCGCCGACTGACGCCTCACATGTGTGCAATCCATGCGTGACGATTCCTCGCCAGAGTCTGGACAACGTTTTAGGCGAGACGGACGACAGTTTGAGAGAGAGATAAAGAAAGAGAGAGAGAGAGAGAGAGAGAGAGAGAGAGAGAGAGAGAGAGATGAGCGGGGGAGCCGCGGAGAGACGGACTGCGAGTCAACAGCGGAACGAGTCAATACAAGCAGCTTAGTAGCTTTGCTCGCGTGAGCGACCCGATTCGCGCTTTTTCCTCGGGCGCCTCACGGAAGGAGAAGAAGGCGACATGAAAGGAGGATAGCGAGGAGCAGCGCGGCGGGCGGCGGCAGGCGGCGGCAGGCGGCCGGAGCGGCCCTAATTCTCTTCCCCGCATCCGTTTTCGCCGCGCCGCGTAGAAAAGGGAATTTTCACTCGCGCTTCTTTTCTTTGTCTCTTAGCACCCGTTTCTTTCCTTATTTCGCTCTCCATCTCTCTCACTCGCCCTCGGCCCCTGTGTCTCTTTCTCTCTCTCCCCCCCATTCATCCCTTTCTTTCTTCCTGCCTCCCCCCCCCCCTGTCGTTGCCGCGCCGCCAAGTTGTCACAAGTAAACTTTTGCAATATGTACACTTGCCGGCCGGGACACCCAGAGGATGGGATCCGCCGCCGACGGCCGCCGCTCCCACGGCGCCTGCGGCCGCGGAGCAGGCCGTGCCGCTCGACAGGCGCGTGCGGCTGGTGGCCTACCCATCACGGCGCTCCGTGGTGCCCGTCGCAGCCGCCCAGCGCGGGCCTCTCTTCCTCTCTCTCTCTCTCTCTCCCTCTCTCTCTCTGTCGCTCTTTATCGCTCCCCTACTATCTCTCTCTCTCTCTCCTCTTTATCTCTCACGAGACATTCTGCAGCTTCTACTCATTCGCTCACGCCGCTTGGGCCCCTGGAGTAGGGAAATAATATCGCAGCGGTAGACAATGCATATAAAGCGTAAAAACAAAAAAAAAAAACAACTAAAAACGAGAACGGAGTGAGAAAGAGAGATGCAGGTGATGGATAAAGGTGCGCTAATTACCTTTCGCCGAACCGTACGTAAAAACAGAAGGACAGCAAAACCCCTTCACGTTTCTCCCCCTCCCCGGATTTTTTTTTCCGTTTCCCGATTGTTCACACATGACGCCCCGCCGTTGTTGTTGTTGTTGACTCGTCCCCCCCCCCTCTCCGCCCCGCGCAGCGAGCTTACATGCGTGCGCGTGTGCCGATCGCATTGCGCGCATCGCACGCGGACTGTTGTGCCACAGTTTAGCCGTCCACGGCCGGCGGCTGGTGCCGCGGCTGCCGCCGGACCTCCCGGCACAACGTGTGCGCCGAGTGCGATACCGCCGACTGTGCCGGCTGCAGTGAGCACCGCGAGATATGCCGCGATGACCTCCCGGCTCCTCCCGCCCGCCCCGCGCTCTCAGTTCACAATTGACGGGCAGCCAGTAGTTTGAATAAAATCAAGGATCAAGGAAAACATTATTTCTTTCCGCGGCTCGTTGACAACACCATAATGTACAGCAGGATTGCGTTTGTCTTGTTCACCCAAATAAGTGCGCCGTGTACGGCGTTTCGGCCGCACGTGTTCGGGAGCAGCGCGCGCCCGGCCCCGCGGGGGGTTAGAAATCTGCCGGGGCCCCGTCCCTCCCCCGCGCGCACGGCGCCGCGCCGCGCCGTCTCGGCCCCTAAACTCTTTGGGCGTGGCGTATAACGGCGCGGCGGGCTGGCTCCGAATAAGAATGGGAAACTTTGGGCCGTGCGGCGGCGGCGCGGGAAAAACGGGAAGGTTTTCCGCACGCACCCCGCGGGCTTCGGCTGCCGCGGCTGCCGTGGCGGCGGGGAGGAGTGCTGGTCGATAGTGTGATGGATGGATGGGACGTCCTGCTGGCCGAGTTCCCTTACGTCAGCGGGTCGTCGGGTCGGAGCCGCGCCGCAGAGGGTGCCTGCCTGGGTGCGCCGGTGCCTGCGGGAGACAGCCAGGCGCAGGCGCGTCCGCCAGGCGTTGCCGTGAGAGAACACGCCACTTATCACACTCTCAGTGCGCTTACGCCTCCCACACTCACTTTATCATCGCTAGGAAAACTGCCGTTTCCCCCCCTGGAAGTATAGACAAACTGTACCCCCCTTTCTGAAAACTGTGAACCGAACTGTCCACACTCTTGCACTAACTGTGGTGAGCGGTGGTACCTCTCCATGCGTTCCACGGCAGCGAATACGGGCGAACCCTCCCAGATTTCACTCCCGCCCGCTGTTGTTGACGACCCCTATGCGCAGTTGCCTTGACGACGTCCTCTTTCTGTTCGGCAGGGCCACCGGAGCAACGCGCTGGTGGGCAACTCGACCACCACCTACACGCCGCTCATGGCGCTGTCCAGCATGCGGCCCCCGGACGGGTCCGCCGGTCCCCCGATGGGGCCTCCGCTCGGTCCCCCGATGGGGCCGCCGTTGGGACCCCCGATGGGCCCACCGATGGGGGCCCCGCTCGGCCCCCCGGGCTACATGATCCACCACGGGTACCCGGGGCCGGACGGGTACCCGGCGCACGGCCACCACCACGGCCACCAGCCGCACCCCGCGTACGCGGAGGGCTGCCTGCCGCCGTACCCGCCGCACCCGTACCCGGAGAGGCCGCCGCCGTACCAGCACGACCCGCCGCCCGGATACCACCAAGGTGAGTCGAGTTCCGATTACACAAGGTTACCCGCCGCCGCCGCTGCAGCAGGCACTACTACAGTAATCGCTGATGCCAATCTACGCGCTTCCAATTAGGCTTTCGTCTGCGTTTACTTTTGCCCCCGGGAGAAAAAAAAAAGAAAAAAAAATGAAGCGGGGGCGACCGAAATTAAAAGCGAGAGAGAAAAGGGGATTTTCGCCACCCCCCCCATGAATACAATGAGGCCCCGTGGCCATGGCCGCGCCGCCGCACGCCGCCGTTGCTGCTCAGCCGCTCTTGCTTGCCTTTTCATTATTTTATTTTCCTGACAAATTAATAGGGGGTGGTCGCGCCTATAGAAATCGGAGACGCTGCGAGAAACGCGGACTAATCACTGACCATGAACGATATTGCCCCCCCCCCCCTCCCCGAGCTGCTATGCTGGGGGCTGACATTCTCCTGTTTGGCGGGGCCCAGTGGCCCGCAACCTGATATGTTCGGCTCGCAAGCCTCCCTCCTCCCTCCCCCCATTCCCCATCTCTCTCTCTCTCTCTCTCTCTCTCTCTCTCTCTCTGTCCCTTGCTCTCCTTCCCTCCCTCCCCTCCCCCGAATCTGTACTGGTGTTGTTGTTGTTGTTGGTTGCTGATGCTGCTGGGCAGAAAAGCCCTCGAATCGGATCAATCTCCTCTGATATCACATCGTTTCCCCCCGCAAAAGGAGCGATCAGTGAGTGACGGTTTTTCTTCGCTCCTTTTCTCTATTTTTCCTCGAGTGGCTGCTGTCGCCGCGCTCTTCCGGGTGTGTTCCGCCGCGCTGCTCGGATGTTCGGCTTGACGCACGCGTTTGGGAGGCGGCGGCGGTGGCGGCGGCGGCGGTGGCGGCGGCAGCAGCAGAGGCGTGGCACGGCCCCAAAGTTTCGCGTTTACTTGCGGTGTTTGCGTCGGGTTTTAGGGCGGCCGCGCGCCCCGCCCTTGCGCTCCGCGTGCGACGCCGAAAGAAATATAGAGTTCTTTCCCCGACAGCGCGCCGGCGGCGTCCCCACCCGCGCCGCGCCGCGCTGTGTTTGAGTTTTGTCGTGCCGTGACCCGAGAAATTATCGAGGCGTTTGGTGGTGGCGGCCGGGAGCGGGCCGCGCTGCGGGGGCCGAGAGCCAACGGAGCCAGAGCCATCGTCTATGCATGACCGCCGTTGCCGCCGTCGTGTGGTAGCCGAGGTGAGGGGGGGGGGGGAGGCTCCCGCCTTAGCTCACTGATATCCTCCTTGCCGCGACGTCGATCCAGGGCAGTGGGCGGGTCCTGCGGCTCCTGCGGGTCCTCCACCCTCCGCAGTGAGGTGAGCGGCGACGAGGGTGACGCCGCCTGCCGGGTAGGCAGCCGCGGCCCGCGTCGTGCACGCGCGCCGTGCGGGTCGGCCTACCCTCGCGAGCGCAGGCGCCCGGCGTCGTGTCCGCCCGGCCGAGCGAGGCGGGCTGCTTCCTTTCTGCCTGGGGGGGGGGGGGGGGGGGGGCTGCGGTGCGTGGCGGTGTGGCGAGACCCCTCCCTGCGATAATACGCCCCCGCTGGCTGCGCTGGCTGGGCTCCATGCGGCGCGCGGAGCAGAGCGGAGCAGAGCGGAGCAGAGCGGGGCTGAGTGTAGAGAGGCGTCCGGACATGCGACATGCGCAGCATCCGGCCGCCGGAGGGCGCCACGATGTAACTCTGAACCATAAAAGAGAGCGTGCCGCCGCAGCAGCAGCGCCGAGCTGCCGCGGGTTAACCCCCTCTGACAGCACTGCCTCATGCTAAGCCGGCGTCGCGGCGTTAATGCCAGGCGGCGGCGGCGCCTGAAGCGGCCGCTTTCACCGGAGGAGACCCACATCGCTTGCTTAAAAAGTCAATGAAAATCATAGAAACCCTGAGCCTTTAGGGGGGGTGGGGGAGGGGTAGGAAGGAGGGAGATAAGTGAAGGAACGAGAAGAATTGAATCTCGGCTCGTGGTGCGGCACGAGCGAGTATGAAATTTGGAGTTGCACTGAGTGCGCTGCGGGCAGTTTTCCGAACGTGAATATTGATTGAAGTGGCCGCGGAAGGTCGCGGCGAGCTGCACCCGGAAGGAGCCGCGGCGCGCGCGAACAAGTTGCTGTTGCTCTTTACGTCCTCTTTGATGAGCCCCGGCAGCAGTAACACGCCGGTTAGTGCCGCCGCCGCCGCCGCCGCCTCGCCGTCAGCCATCGCCGCGGCCCAAAACACCTGCGGCCGCGCGCCTCGCTTATTCGCGCTGCCCTTTACGCCTCCGGACCGACCGCTACCGACCTCCGGGGTGACATCACCTCGACGTGATGCAGACGCCGCCGCCGCCAGGACAAGGCTCGGCGGTCCATGTCGCGCTGCTGGCACCCGGCATGGGTCACCGAATGGCGACACGAACAAAGAAGTACTAACTGCTGCTCCGAATGATGTTCTCCTCTCCGAAAATCTCGGCAGGCGAGCGGTGAGCTGAGAGTTCCCCCCTCCTACCCGCCCGTTGTTTGTTGCGGGTCCCGGTGGACCGCCTTGGCGTGGCGCGGGCAGGGCCAATTCGGCCATCGCCCTTGTTGCCCTCCCGGCTCTGCCCGGCTCTGCTCTGCCCTCTCCTCTCTCATTGCGCGATTCTCGCGGCCCGCGCGCGCTGCTGGGAACTCAAGTAGAGCGGGGCTCCCCCCCCCCCCCCCCCCCCGTCCTCCCTCCCCCTCCTCCTCCCTCCCCCTCCTCCTCCATCCTCCTCCTCCCCCCCCCCCCCCCCCGCATAACGGCCTGTCCCGTCCGACCCGGCCGTTCCAACGCCATGAGCAGCAGTGCCAACTCACGAAAAATATACTCCGTGTCGGAGCAAAACGACTGTCGTCACAATGGTGGCAGCGGTGTCACGGCGAGAGAGAGAGAGAGAGAGAGAGAGAGAGAGAGAGAGAGAGAGGAGAAGGGGGTAGGGGGGGAATTGACAGTAAGCAATTCATAATCGTCCGGCTTTCAGGATCCGGAAGATCTCGCCGCGGAAGACGGAAAGTCGTGTGGCGCGTCATTCAATCTTCTTACCTCCGCAGTCGGCGCGGCGAGAGGATTCCTGTCTTTGCGCCCGATTTTATTTGTATCCGGCCGCGGCCCGCGGGGCCATCGTCCATGCCGGTCCGGTGCGGCGGCTCGGGGCCTGTGCCGCGCGCCCGCCTGCCTGCCTCTACTGCTCACCGCCTGCAGTTGGCGGAGTTCCCACACTGCTAGAGTGGCGTCGGAGTGCGGAGCCCCCCCGGAGGCCCCGCCGGGGGCCTCGCTGCTGCTGCCTGCGGTCAAGGAAGCAAGCAGCACAGGAGGGTTGGAGAGGGATGCCAGGGGGCCCCCGGGGGGTGGGGTGGGGGGGGGGGGGGGGGGTGGGGGGGGGGGGGGGGGAGTTGGTAAGCAAAGTAGTGCGAAAGCCACGGCGCCGCCGCGCCCCACCCATCGCCACGGGGGTGAGACTGAAACAGCCTAGCCTTGCCGGCCGCGGGGGGTCGGAGAGGACGGGCCGTGCCGTGCGATAGTGCGGCAGTGCGGCCGGGACAACAAGCGGCTGATGGACGTAATGCCTCGCTCGATGTGAGCGTCTCGGCGACAGCGTGTGTGTGTGTGAGTGTGTGTGTGTGTGAGTCCTCATGGATTATGGAAGTAGCTGCTGATGACGATCTATTCACACCGATAACGGGGGAATTTTAAATCGCAGGGAAGGAGAGCGAGATAGACAGAGAGGGACAGGGTATAAGAGAGAGAGAGAGTGAAAGAGAGAGTAGGAGAGAGAGAGAGAGACAGAGAGCTGCTGGCCTGCTGTATTTATACTGTCTGCCGGAGCGCACACGGGATGGTGACAGCGGCAAATGAAAAACGAATAGGCTGTCGTGCGGCCGGCCCAGTTTCCCGCTGATCTCCCGGTCACACTTTCCATACCTATTTGTCCCGATTTTTAAATGAATCATCCCGATAAACATTCGTGACAGAAAGGTGTGTAAGACGGTAATTTTTTTCAGATGTTCTCAGCGTGTTTTTTTTTTACGCGTTGCATTTGTAAACCCCGAAGCCAAAAACAAACAAAATCGTTGAGATTTCCAGCCACTGCCGTATGGCTTCAGCTCTGTACACCCACCGGCTCCGCCCCGCGCGTGCGGCAAGGCGAGGGGAGGGAGGGTGGAGGCGAGCTGTGATCCGGTCTGGCAAATGCCTTCGGCACGCGGCGAAGTCTACTACCTTCTACTACACTTGAGCCCCCGTCCGCAGAGCGGGCTGGTCGGCCGCGCGCGCACCCCTTTCCTGCCTCCGGCCCCCGCGGCTCGGGCCTCCCCCGGCCGCCCCCAACACCGGGCCCCCGCCTACCCCCTCCTCATCGGCACTCGGCGACGGGCAGGCGGGCGCGCCCCCCCGCCTCGCCCCCGCCTCGCCCCCGCCTCGCCCCCGCCTCGCCCCCCGCAGGCGCGCGGGCCTACTGCGTCGCAGTGGTGCCGCGGCGCTGTGCTGCGCAGCGCGGAGGGAGGCGCCCGGCTCAGTCGGCTGTGGGAGCGGGAGCGCGCCCCCTCGGCCTCGCCTCGCCTCGCCTCGGTCCGGCCGCGCCGCCGCGCCGCCGCGTCAGCCCAGGCCGCCGCTCGGCGCTCGGCTCGGGCCCGACACGTCTCGGCTCCCACCGCGCGCGCGCGTCGGGGCCCCCGATCGCCCCCCAACGAGTGGCCCCCCGACGCCGCCGTCACATCGCGCTGCGGCCCCGCGCCCGCTGCGCCCCCTCCTCCCCCCGCAGCGGGGCCCCCACGTGCCGTCCGGTGCCGTCTCGGATTGCGCGTGCGATGCGCGGCCCCGGTGACGCGACGCTGGACGCCATGGTGACGCTGGCGGACGCGGCCGCGGGCCTCGCCCTGCTCGCCACGCCGTTCCTCGCGGCGGCCGCGGCCGGCAAGGGGAAGAAAGCAGGTGGGTTGCGGCCGCAGAGCGCGCGTCGCTTGCGCACCGCCTGCGCGTCTCCGGCGCGCGCCGGCCGCAGATTAGATTTCCCTCGCGACGGTGCCGGGGCCAGCGATCCTGGCGGCGCCAGGGCGGCGGATAGGTTAGGCGAGTTAGAGGGCGGGTCGGCCAAGCCAGGTGGATACTCCGGAATAACCGGGAGGCGAGAGGAGGTGGGAGGAGGAGGGAGCAGCAGGAGGAGGAGGAGGAGGAGGAGGAGGAGGAGGAGGAGGAGTTGGAGTTGGGGGAGGAGGATGTAAAGACGGTAAAGTTCGGAAGGAGGAGGTGGGAGAAGAGGGACGCGGCGGCGGCGGCAGCCACCAATTTGGGCCCATTTCGCGTGTCCGCCCCCTTCGCGAGATTACGCGGAAAGCTTTTTAGCCGAGATTGGGTTAAAGGCATGAAGCGGAACTGATGGCAAGCGCTGGGCGGCGGCTGCTGCTGCTCGCGGAGCTGTTTGCCGCGAGGAGTGGAGTGGAGTGGGGACACCCTGGGCGGTAGACGTGCCCGCCCGGCCGCGCGCCACCTGTGCTGCGCGGCCACCTCCTCAACAACAAGCAGGTCTCTTCGCCGCCGGTCACGCTCTGCCGGTGAGATGTCACGGAAAACGTTTGATGGTCTCGAGCCTCGAAACCGTGCAATGCTGTTTAGCGAGTGCTAACGAGGGGCGGCGGGGGCGGCGGGGGCGGCGCGTTGTGTGGACCTGTACCGCCGGCACCGCCGGGCCCTCAAGGACAATCTGCCTTCAGCACTTTGCTCCCTGTCTTTCGGAGCGGCTAAAAGCGGGAGCCGCTGGCTGACCCGCCCGGCCCCCGGCCCGCTCGCCGACTTATTATTTACTTTTCCTTTTCCCCCCGTTTTTCGTCCGCTCTTTTTCTGTGGTCCTGCGCAGGCACGCTATGCCTGGAGATCGGCGAAGAAGTCGGCGTAATTTATGACGCAGATTATTCGTTTCGCGGATAATGCAATGACAGGCACGGAGAAGTGCTACGAGTGAGAGAGAGATAAAGAAAGAAAGAAATGAGATGGAGGTTGGATCTCCTGATAAGTGTGCCGCTTTCTTAATTAGACAATTTTTGTTTTGTCCTCGGGAGGAAAAGGGGTCGGGGAGCGAGTCGAGGGAGTTGCCAGCAGCGTGCAGCATCAGAGGAGAGAGAGAAAATGAATTATCACGGGACTAATCGTGGCGCGCTGACCCAGGCGACGCAGGCGAAGGATAGCGGGGCTGCGGGGGCTCCGGCCAGCCGGACGCGGTCCGGTGCGTTATCGAGTCGGCGCCGGCGACGGCCCGGAGGCCCCGGAGGCCCCGGAGGCCCCGGAGGGGAGCCGCCTTTCCTCTCATTTTGGTCGGCCGGGATTGCGAATGTATTCCGGCGCGGCGATCTTTCCTTCCTTCCTTGATTGTCAGCGCTATCGATTGGGTGGCGGGCGCACCTCGCGCGTTGTCCCCCGAGTCGGTCGGGGCGACGTGTTGCGTGGCAGCTCCGCCAGCGTCGTGCTCTACAAATACTAAACGCCCCCCGCGGGGCACGCCGGACGGCGGCGGGCGGACGGCTTTCGCCGCGCGGATGAATTATTTGGCGGTTTTATCGGCCGCGGTCAGGGGAGGTGCTCTGGAGGCGACAGCGATATCCGACGGTATCCGAGGCCGCCGCTCGATGCCGCCGGGGCAGCCAACTGTGCGGGGCATTCCTTTTCCCCAGTCGGGCCAAAATAACGGTCGTGTAGTGTACACGCCGTGTGTGTACTGGGCGCGCACATAATCGAAGCCGCTGCCGTTTTCTGGCTCTGGACCTCCACGCATTCCAGGCCCTGCCGCCGCTGCTGCCGCGGTCGGGTCGGGTTTTTAATAGTCTTTGCCCGTCTCTGCACACGCGGAGCCCCTCGCCATTTCACGCTCAATTTGCCCGGGCGCCCGCTTACGCCGCGGCTCGGCTGGCAGCTGCCTTGTTCTTAATGCAATCCGCCCCGCCGCCGCCGGCCGCCCCCCCGCCGCCCCCCCCCCCCCCCCGGCCCGCCCTTCCCTCGCGGCAAAATTATCGGCCAGCGATACTTTGTCGGAGAGGGATCGGGGACGCTCTGTGTGTGGCCGCACGTGCGACAGGGACGGACGGTGACTTTGGTCCGGGTGGGTGTACAGTAGCGGCTAATGGCCGCGAATAACCCCGCGGAAGCAGGACTCGCGGGTGATGTCGCAGGAGCTGGCTGGAAGAGGCTGCCCCGCGGCCGAGGCACGTTCGGTTCGGCCGGCCTGCGCTCATACATACGCCATGTGCTGCAGTGAGAGCCCGGCCTGCATAGGGGCGGTGTCGCTGCCGCCGTGCTGCGGCGCTGCGGTGCGGCAGTGTTCCGGCAGCGCCGTGGCCGGGGGCCGCCGCCCCACCCGGGTCCCCGGGCCCCAGGACCCCCCGCCGGCTCGGGCCCCGGGCTTTGTGATAAGAGGCGTCTCGAAGCGCTGACGTCTGCACCGCCGCACAGGCCGCCCTCTAAGCACTGGTCGCAGAGCTCTCCCTTACCTCCCCTCCTGTGCCGCCCTCCCCCTCTCTCTCCCTCTTTCTTTCTCCCCCCCCCCCCTCTCGCCTCTAATCTCCACCGCCCTCCACCGCCCCCGCCCCCTCCGGCCACCGAGTTCCCTTTCTCTCCCGTGTTTACAGAGGCGCTCTAAATTTTTCACCGCCACAAAACCGCCGCAGCCGCGCTGCCGCGTCCTTGCGGCGGGGGTCAACAGCAGTCGTTGTTTGGCCGGCCTCGGCCTCGACCGGCCTCGGCTCGGCGGCCCCTGTCGGCGGCCTCTTTCATATATGGCTGGCCGTCGCGGAGCCGTCGGTCTTCGCCAAGGCCGCGGCCCGGAGGGGGAGGGCGGTCAGGGTGCTAACCGCGGGGGCGTCGCCGTCGCCGTCCTCGTGGCTGAGCACCGATGCGGTCCAGTCCTCCTACAAACGCCTGGCTGCTCTGCGTGGTCGCGGCGGAGTTCTGCGAGGTGGTTTTGGCGGAGCTGCCCCAGTCGCGGTCACGGCCGTGTGTGTGAGGCGGGGTGTCCGGAATCAGTAACGCCGGCCGCGCGGCCACATGGCGCGGGGCGTGTCGTCGGCGACGTGCCGACGTGCGCCCGTCTTGTCCTCGGATCCAAACACTCGCCTCACCCCGCCGACCCCCTCTGCCGCCGCTCGCTGTCATGATGCGATGCGGTCACGGCGGCGGCGGGGGCCGGGCGGCGGCCGGGGGGCGTGGCACGGTGCCAATACAGGAGCTGTTGAGGGATTCTGCTGTGTGTCGCGACTCTCCTTCCTATACTCCCCCGGGCAAGGGGGGCGCGGAGGGGGAGGGAGAGAGAGAGAGAAGGGGCGGTGCTTCACACACACATATATATATATATATGTACGATATAGTCTGGTGCGCGCCGCCGCCTCCCGTGCTTGCTGTCTCCCGTGGCAGGAGGAGAGACCGCATGGAGTGCGTGGGCGGGAAGCGGCTGTCGCAAAGCGTCTTTGTCTAGTACGTGACAGTTTGGCCCGGCCGCTCACCCCTTGCCACCCGCGCACACGCACACACACACACACACACAGACGCGCGCCGCGGGGTCGGGCGCCAGTCCCGTGGGGGGCTCGAAGGCGGGAGGGGGGCGCCGGTCCTGCCACGGGGATTACTGGCGGTCTCGACGAAGCAAAAAGAGTTTGCCGGCGCTCCGTCTCCGCGCGACAGTGTGTGCCCCGCCCAGCCCGGAGCTGCTGCAGCTGCGGCAGCTGCGGCGGCGGCTGCACTCACACACCCCCACACACACACACACACACACTCGCGCGTACGGGCGTGGAGGACGTGCCTCCGTGCATATTCAGGCGGTCTGAGTGCAGTCGCATGCCCGGCGCGGCACACGACACACGTGTCAGTTTCCCGGGACGCTGCGAGCCTCGCGGGGGCCGTATTTTGATCCGACATGAAGATCCCTTATTTTGTCCAGTGACGTGCACTGCTCGCGGTTGCGGCAGAGGGCGTGATGCGGAGGGGAGGTGGGGGGGGGGGGCGCCAAGGCAAACAGGACCGGCGGGGCCGTACATGGCGCGGCCGGCCGGGACGAGGTTTACGTTTAATTGGGCCGTACTGAGGTTGGGGCAACGCCGCCGCCGCCGCCGCCGCCGCTTGCCGCCGCCGCTCCTGGCGGAAGCGATTTCAGGCCGTTCTGTTGTTGCTGCGGTGAGATTGGTTATTTGGAAACGCCGCACGCGCAGGCGGCAGCGGCGGCTGCAGGGCCGGGGAACGCCGCCGCCAGCCGCGGAGTAGAGCGGGTCGGCGGAGCGAGCGCCTGCGAGACGGAGGGTAGGCAACCCGGGCGGGCCGCCGCGCCCGGCGGGCTGGCCTGCCTTCAGGCGCTCCCCGCGCCGTGCTCACCGCCGCTCTGGCAAAGTTTGTCTCGGCGGCGCCCTTGGCCTGACTATCGCAGCCCACAGCCACCGCGTCGTTATATTGAATTAAGGAGGGGGGGGGGGGAGGGGGGGTACGTGGGGGGGGCACCGAGTCATGACCCATAGCGCGGGGCGCGGCGGCGGCGGCAGGGGGGATTAGCCAGCATTGGCCGTTACTTACCTTTATCTCTAATACCGAGGGGGGTGCTGGTGGGAATTGGAGAGGTGCTGCAGCAGCAGCAGCAGCAGCAGCGGTTCTGAGCCCCCCCCCCCCCCCCCGGCTACCGTGGCCGGGTCCTGTGGAATCACAGCGCGTCGTAATCACATACATGTGTAATAGTTATGCTCGCACCGGGGCTAGGTGGGGCCTCGGACCGGGAAGGAAGGAATACGTTCGTCACCGCGGACTGCCTCTGTTGTGCGGGCTAACTCATTCACTTACACGCTCTCACGCACTTACACCACTTGCGGCGCGACTCGCATCCCGCCACCTCATCACCGCGTCATCATTCCCATAATCATTCTAATGATTATTAACAGTACGAGTCGCGTTATACGCACCGCCGTGATGATATGATGATGGTGTTATCGTCTTATTTTCAGCGCCGCGTCGTGCGTCTCGCGGCGCATTGCCGCCTATCCCGTTGCGTAGCGTGCTTTATTGCAGTTTGCATTGCGCCCCACATTACTCTGTGTGTGTGTGTGTGTAGGTGTGTGTGTCGCTCTCACAAAACGCTTTACACGGTAATTCGTGGGCCGTGGCGGGGGGGGGGGGTGCGTTCGCGTGGTGGCGACGAGCATAGCTCCTGGTTCTCCCCCCCCTCTCTCTCTCTCTCACTCTTGCTCTCTCTCTCTCTCTCTCTCACTCACTTCTACCCCGCTCGCACCGTAGCACACCACGCACACCTCATGCAGTGAGGAGGATTAAGGGGGTGTAAAAATATAAAAATGGGGGGGGGGCTAGGGGTTGGTGGCGGTGGTTGTGGGTGTCCCGGGGGGTGTGCGCCGCCCGCAGGAGGCCAGAGTTAAACAGGTGCTGCATAATTTTCACTGATTTATCCCCCCGGCTCCAAGTTTAGCTTAATGAATTCCTCCTCCGTTTCGCTGCAGGGGGTGCTGGGAGAGAGGGGGGGGGAGGTTAAGGCGGCGGCAGCGCGCGAATTTGCAGCCGATTCAAACGGGGTGCGGCCGGGCCATGTATTTAGGAGCTGTTGTAATAATGGCGTGTTTCGCCCCCCCCCCCCCTGCTCCCTCCGCCCCCTCCCCTTTCCCCTTCCGTTTTAGAGTTGTTGTTTGTAGAAGCACTTTCCACGACGCGGCGAGCCGGCCAATCTGGGGTGGGAGGGGGGGGGGGGGGGTCACGTCATCTGCTTTGCAATCAATCCCATTTTCGGGGCGCCGGCCGGGCCGGAGGGGAGTAGGGGAGGGGCGGCTGTCCTCCACAACCCCCCACCCGCCGTCCCTTTATACACCGCGCCGTGGACGCCGCCGGCAGGTGGGCGGGCGGTACGGGGCGCCGGGGGCAGCGGGGGCCTCCTCGACAGCTCTCCTCGGCTCTTTTGGCTTACATTCACGTGTCGCCCGGGACGACGCGATAAAAACTTTGGCCTTGAATAACTTTTGCGCCGCCGAGCCGCCGAGCCCGTTCAAAGGAAAACGAGGTGGCGGAACGGCGGCGGCCGCGGCCTGGTGCTCATGCCTGCCGCGCCTCACTCGTCTGTCTATGTCTCTCTCTCTCCCCCCCCCCCTCTCTCTCTATCCTTCTCTCTCTCCCTCCCTCCCTCCCTCTCTCTCTCTCCCCCCCTCTCTCTCTCTCTCTCTCTCTCTCTCTCTCTCTCTCTCTCTCTCTCTACGGATTTATCCTTGATTTTTACAACATGTGCGACAAAAAGCTCTCACGCAAAATTTGAAAAAGTGATCTTTTTGCAACGTTGCAAGAAGAAATTTTATGCGAAAGATAAAATAAAAACATGGCTGTTATCCGTCATCATCACACGGCAGGAATGCCACCGATCGATGTTTGCAGAGTGAAATAGACAGGGAGAGCAAGTGAGATGGAGGGCGGGGGATTCCAGTACGTAGATTACTCCCCTCGGCCCCCGTGTGCCCTGCCCCTTTGTGCGGCCCTCCCGTGTGTGCATTCCCTCCTCCAGGAGGCGGTGGTGTTGGTGCCGCGGGCCCCCGCCGCCGCGGGCCCCACCCCGTCCGTGTGTGTCGGCGAGACCCTCTGCCCTGGTTAAACGCGCCGCCTTCTGTTTTATTGCCTCGGGGAGCAGCCGGCCGTGTGTGTGTGTGTGCGTGTGTGTGTGCGTGTGCGTGTGTGTGTGCGCGAGCTGTGTGCTCCTCCCAACAAGGCGGCACACACACACACGGCCACGCGCCGCCACGCGCCGCCACGCGCCGTGCGAGCAGCGTTGCACGCGGACGCGCGGCGGAACGACGTGTTTTGAGCAGCCCCCTCCTGTCTCCCCCTGCTGCTGCTGCTGCTGGCCCGACCTATCGCCGGCGAGAATCGTGTTTTTGGCCTCGTTTAGCAAGGTGTACGACGGCGGTGTGTGTGTGAGCGCGGTCGGCCCGGCCGGCTCCGCGCCGCTCCGTGCGTCGCCGGCGTCGCCTTCAAGGGGACACGCCGATGATTATTTCCCGGGGTCTGGTCGGACGGAAGCGCGCCCTAATGTATGCGGAGGCCCGGCGGGGTCCCGGCGGGGCCCCGATGCCTCTTGTGCCGCATTATTCTGCCGGTGCCGGCCGGGCCTCGGGCCGGGCTGGCGGCGCCTTGCCTTCCCTGTTCGGAGCCGCACTCATCCCGCCGCCATGCACTCGTCCGTCCGCGAGTGCGGCGGCGAGGCGGGCGAATGGTAATGCAGCCATGATCTTATATCCGCACGCGTTACATCCAATTCACTCAACCGCCGCCACGGCGGCTCTATGCAGGCGGCATAAGGCGAGTTTGCGGGAAGATGCGCTCTCAGAAAACCCTCTTGTTTTTTAAACATTTTTTTCCGGGGTCTGACTGTTTTCCCGGCGTGATTTATTTCCCTGCACTTATGCGTGAGCTGGTCGGCCGGCCGGCCCGGCGACTCCTCCGCCCCGGCGCTGCTGGCAGTCGGTAATGTCCAGGACATTGTCGTTCAAACGAGAGGCGAGCGGCGGCGGGGGCGGCCGGGAGACAGGATAGGGGCGTTATGGGTTCCGGATGGTATTCATGACTTTTGGATGCTATTCATGAGTTCTTTCCGAGGGTCTCTCTACTGCCCCCCCCCCTCCCACACGGTCACCCCGCCTCCCTCCGTCCGTCTGTATGTCTGTCTCTCTTTCTGTCTCTCCCCCTCCCCCTCTTCCTCTCTCTCTTGCACTGCGTGACTATTATCGGACAACGACGCCGGCACTGCGGCGCGAAGCACTTATGACCTAAATCTGTCTCTCTCCAGCAATAAATCTCCGCCGCCCGAGGCCCTATTAATTCGATTCCCCTCTTGTATTTTACGCGACTATCCGCACCCCGCCCCCTCCCCTGAAAAAGAAAGAAGAGGGAAGGGTGTCGCCTCACGATGAAAACGTCAACTCTGTGACCACGCAACTGCGATGTCCCCCCGACAGCCGCGCTCTGCTGGGCGCAGCGAGGCTTCGTACGGCGTGGCAGTCCTTACTTGTTGGGGAGCCCCGGTGCCGCCGCGTGCTGCAGTGGACATGACGCGGAAGGCATCGCGCTGCCAGCCGGCCAGCCGGCCAGCGATGAGGCAGGTAACAAGGCCCCCCCCCCCCCCCTCCTCAGCGACTCCCTCCCCAGCCGTCAGGCCATTTGCAGCTGGTTATTGCACGAGGGCGGTGACACACGACCGCCGTCAGCGATGGCAGCTGCTGCAGCTGCAGCTGCCGCTGGGGGCGGGGCGGGGCGCCGATCACTGAGCTAATTCGGAATGACGTCCCGAGAGCGCGAGCGGGGACAGTGCAGCAGCAGCGGCCTACAGACCCGGAGTTTACTTCACGTAATCTAACAGAAATATCCAAGGATCAAAAATCATGAATATTTCTGTTTTGACGAAAAACGTATTCTGAGTGTAGAGCATTCTCGGACCGATTTTGTCTTGCGCTCGTTTTGCTGTGCAGAATGGAGGTTGAGAAATAATTTAGGATGGGTCAAATTGTGCGGTGGTATAGGGGCCGTGCGCGAGAGGGGCATGTCGACTGCCGCGTGGGTGACACACGGAATAGAGGGCGTGTGTGTGTGTGTGAGAGAGAGAGAGAGAGAGAGAGAAGTTCATGTGACGGCAGCCGCGTCACCCCAAAGATTTAGTGCCGTGTCGTGGCGCGGCGTGGCGCGGCGTGGCGTGGCGTGACGCCAGCCCCCCCGGAAGAGATCGGGCAGGGCCCCGGCGGGCCGCCAGGCCGCTAGGCCACGGACATGCGACGGCGGCGGCGGCGGCGGCGAGGCGCGCACGGCCCCCCAAGTTTTGATTACCAACAACTACTACATGCGTGACATGGCCGCGGCTGGGCCGCCGCCGGCCGGGCCCATGGGCGGGGCGGGAGCCGGCGGGGGACGGCGGGGGCCGCGCCGAACTCCCAGGAGAACGGCGACAACGAAGTTGTTGTGTGTGGCGCCGCGGAAACGCGCATGTGCGTGTGTGTGTGTCGTGCGTGTCGTGTGTGTGCGTTTGGTGTGTGAGAGCCGCGGGCCGCCGCACCAATAGCCACACGACTCTATCACAGGCCCCCATAGACACGATTCCGTTCCGGCCGCCGCAGCCGCAGCAGCGGCCCACTGCTTGCCGCTGCCCAGGTGCGCGTCGTGCGTGCGTTTACACGGTGCACTAAATGACCCGAGAGAGTCACTCACTTGAACCGATCGGGCCGCTATTTTAGCACGGTGTTTCTCTTGGGTAAATTTGTGCTTTACTGCCAACAACTTATCCCGTGGGGTTGCTCTGTGTGTTTGCGTGCGCTTCTGTGTGTGTGTGCGGCCAGTGTGAGCCCAATGTGTTTTTCCTCCCAGCGGTCTTCGCTGCCGCTCCCCACCCCGTGTGTGTGTGTGTGTGTGTGTGTGTGTGTGTGTTGGCAGCCCGGCGACCACAACAGAATCATGGGGAAGGGGAAGGAAAAAAGGGGGGGGGGGGCTTCTGTGTCCTCATTCCGCGTACGTGTGTGTGTGTGTGTGTGTGGTATGACCTTGGGCGGAATGTTTCGCGTTTTGCGGTGAGGGCATCGCGTGGCGGTGCGGCCATCTCCAAGGGCCGGCCTAGCCGAGCCGGCCGCAGGTGCTGGCGCACCCACCGTCACTGTCACCCCCTCCACCCCCCCCCCCCCCCCCCCCCCCCCCCCCCCCGCCCCCCGACCCCTCAGCACTCGAAACGAAAATCCGAGCCCCTGCGGGCCAAACGAGAAGAGCGCTGCTAGTTCAACACCAGTTATGGGCGTATGCCATCCGGAAGTGAATAATTTAGACGCTTATTGGCGGCCCCCTAGTGGGCGTCGCCGAACGAGACGTCCCACGTACTCGCGGCGGTGCCACTCGCCTCTCTGTCTCTCTCTCTCTCTGCGAATGCTGCGCCGGCGGCCGGCCCTCCTCACAGCAGCCCCAGGAGCATCCAGCACTGCAGCAGCAGCAGCAACAGCAGCAGTGTACGCCTTGGGCGCCTTGACAAGCGCTGACAAGATGCAGCACTGATAGGCAGCCCGGCCCGCCCCAATGCGCATGTAGTCTGTTGTGTCTGTTGGGGCCCGCCACTGTTTTGTCTGCCGGTGGGATCCGTGTCGCTGTGAGCGCACGCACCAGAAGAGGCACTGCCGCGTCCAATTAAGGAGCCGCCGCCCCCCAATCCCCCGCACCCTCCACCACCCCCTTCCCCCGCCCGCCCTGACACTTTGTATTCGCATCTGATAAACGCGCGCTTACACAGAGTGGGAGAGACACACACACGGCAGAGAGAGGGTGGGAGAGAGAGCGAGAGCGATCAATGAAATTCCGATATGGCTTTGCTTTGCATCTGGCCGACTGGTACAAATGGCTGCGCATTCTCCGTGACGGCCGCGACGGGCCCCTCCTCCTGCCGCCAACCATTTCAGTGCGAGCGAGAGAGACAGAGAGAGGGAGAGAGAGAGGGGGGGAAGCGGCGCAGTACGAGGAGGAGACGTATGCCGCGACGTGAACAGCACAGTGCCCCCGGCGGGGCACCGCCGCGCCGCCTCTCCTCGCCGAGGCCCCCGCGACACACGGGACAATGCAGACAGGCCGGCGGCCTCCTAGCCTGGGGTAATCAGGGGTGGAGGGAGGGCCTTACAAACAGCTTAATGTCTGCGCTCGCCGGGGGGTCCGCGGGGGGTCCGGCAGGGAGGGACCTCCTTTAAGGATTACCGCACACACCGCTCGCAGTCGGCGGCGCGCGGCGCTTCGCAAGGCACTCCCTGAATTATACGACACGACACGATCGGTCCGACGCTCCTCCGCGATGGCTTCTGCTGGACCTCTCTCTCTCTCTCTCTCTCTCTCTCTCTCTCTCTCTCTCTCTCTCTCTCTCTCTCCATCCATCTCACTCCCTCCCTCGCGTCTCTGTTTAGAGCTTACGGCCCCCGAGACAATGCGTTACGGGGTGCGTTTACACCTGCCGGGTTTCTTCGCCGGCCATAAATATTGGGACACCTCGGTGCCGCTGCCCCGGCGGGCCCTTGTTTTAGTCGTTTGGCCCTTTCGGTCGTCCCCGCCCCTCCTTCTCTCTCTCACACACACTCTCTCTCTCTCCCTCTCTCTCTCTCTCCTCGCGCGCTTTAACGCCACCAGAGACCGTTATGCTTTTGCAAGTCCGGTTGGGAGTGAGTGCGTGGCGGCAAGGCAGCAGCGGCAGGCAGCGGCGAGGCTTCGCTAAACGGGATAACTCTGCGTGCGCATGTGTGCGTGTGTGTGTGTGTGTGTGTGTGTGTGTGTGAGGACATCAAGATGTTCTCGGAGGCCATTGTCTGCGCGTACGACGGGCGCGTTATTTCGTATGAGCATGATGGCTTTGCTAACAGCGGGGGGACCAAAAGCAGCAGCGGCGGCAGCACTATGCTGCCCTTGTTGTTGTTGTTGTCGTTGACGGGCGCTTACAGCGGACGCGAACATGCGGCATTAATATGGCGTCGCATGACGTGGCACAGCGGCCCGCCAGCGCAGCCCTCGCAGCCAGCGCAGCCAGCGATTCTCCCCCGCTGCCCTTTGGGGGGGGGGGGGGCCTTGGGTGGTCGGCTGCTGCATGGGTGTCTTTCGGAGCGTCGTCGTCGGCGCTGCTGCTGCTGTTGACCCTCCGGAAGCGCGGGCATCTGCTGCGATCAGCGTGTGTAGCTGCGTGCGTGTCGACTGACGCATTATTCGCCCACTCTCACTAACTGCGTATAGCGCACGCGGTTTATCATGACACACACTCTCTCTCTCTCTCTCTCTCTCTGCCGCTGCTCTGCTCCCGTACAAGGGAGCGCCCGGGCGCGCGCACTCGGACAGCAAGACAGGGACGGCGGCGGCGGCGAGAGAATTGAATAATTTCGTTGCCCCTTAATTATCACGAGGGCTGCGCGGGGCGCGGCGCGGGGAGCGCGGAGGGAGTCGGACAGACATGGATCGGCTATTACGTCGTGGCTCCGCTCCGCTGCGGCGCCCTCGGCGTCGCCCCCGCCGCCCACATATGCATAAAGCCCTTACGGCCGCGTTGGGCCGCAGGGCCGCAGGGCCGCAGGGCAGCAGGGCCGCCACCTGGCGCACCCAGCGGGCCCCGGCACCGGCCGCAGCACCTGTCCCGTCCCTGTGCGCGCCGCCGGCCCGGCTTCCGCCCCGGCGTGTCCACCACCCGCCTGCCGCCGCCGCCGCACCCACGAGCTCCCAGCTAGCCTCGGGGGAGCCCGGCCCGGGTCCTCGTTGTCACGGCAGCCGACCGCACGGCCGCCGCCTCGTGCTGCCGAACGGGTGTTTGCGCCTCTGAATAACTGAGGGGACAGCAGCGCTGCGGCGCCGCTCGGCCCGGGCATTACTCAGGCGATATGCCGGGGCCCCGGTGAATAATAGAGCGCTCCGCGGGCACCCGCGGAAGCGGAAGTGAGAAAGGCGTCGCACCGGGGCGACGCGCGCGGAAGTGCGTTGGGGTGTTCGGCAGCGCTGCTCTGCGCCACACCGTACGCTCTGCATACGTTTTCCTCCTTTTTCCCCCTCGGGATGACGACGTGTCACGAGCCGCTTCCGTTCCGGGAGTTCGGCCGGAGCACACTATTGGCGGCCCGTCCTCTCCAACCGTGTGGTGTAATACGGGGCCCGCGCGGTGTGCGAGGAGATAGTGCGTGCGCGTGTGTGTGTGTACATGTGTGCAGGAGAGAGAGAGAGAGGGAGGCGGCTGCCACTGCATCGGTATCGACCAGTACTTCCGCTACTTACACCGGGCGGCGGCGGCGGCGGCGCTCGCATCTTCCTTTATGACAGTTGGCCCCCTCGGTGAATGCACCATTGTGTCCGAGTTTGGCGCGGCTGGATCTGGCAGCGGCGGCGTGGGCACCACGGCCGAGGCACCGTTGGCCTGAATACCGCGTGCGGACCGGGCCGCCTGCGAGCGCCTGCGAGCGCCGGGGTAGGCCGGCCCGCGCGGCCCGCGTGCGTGGAGAGGCCGCGGGTGCCTACCCAGCGCGGGGCGCCGTCGGCCGCCGGGTCGTGGACGCGCCTTCCAGGATATCGTTTGTTCCGTATGGAACCGGGAGGCGCTGTGGCTGGAGTCGCGGCTGGAGCCTCTCTGCTGGAGTCGCGGCTGGAGCCTCTCTGCTGGAGCCTCTCTGCTGGAGCCGAGGCGTAGAGGAGCCCTGCGCCGTACCGCGCCACCCGCCACCGTATCCCCTTTTATTCTGCGGAGATACTGGGGAGATAAGAGGCCAGCAGCGCGTCAGGGCTGGATGCTCAGCGGGGGTCCGGGGGGGGGGGGGGGGGAGCGCACGCCCCGGCACACCCCGGCACGCCCCGCGCGATGAGTTCGTTCACCATCATTAGCAGCCGCGATGAGCGTCCACGGCGACGAGATAGCAGCGCCGCCGCCTAACCTAACACCTTCTTCGTGAGGAGCGGGGGCTTGTCGGGCACCCGGTGGTAGTTGGCGGAGGTGCCGGTGTTGTTGGGAGGGGGCACTATTCTCAGAGAGAGAAAGAGAGAGGAGGTGGAGAAGAGACAGACATGAAGGTACTTAAATTCCGTCGTAATAGTTATTAAGTGGGCAGTTTCTGTACGGGGGAGGGGATCCAGGATGTGACCGTCATAAGAGTGAGGAACAAAAGTGCGTGCATTTTCAGGCGCCCGGGCGGGTGTGGCCCGCTGCGTCATTCGTTTGTTCGTACTCTACCCGGCTGGGAGCGTTTTTGTTGCCGCGAGCGGAGGCTGCGGCGGGGTACAGAGGTGCCGCCGGGCTTGGCGTCCGCCCGCGGCGTGACTTTGGTCGACAGGCGCGTCGAGCCGATGCCGAGCTGAGAAAGTGTGAAGGAGGCGCGAGAGGAGTAACTGTTGTAGCGCTGTGTTCCGGTCCGCCCACAAAACACACTTTCTTTCGGAATGGCGGCGGCGGCGGTGCTTTGCTCGGCTGGCGGGCGGGCGGCGTGCCCCGCGGTGTACCGCTGCTGGTTGCTGGGAGGGGAAGGAAGTCCGCCGCACTCCCCGCTCAGCCCCCGCCCTGCTCGCCCCTCCCGCACGCCACTCCTCCCTCAGCCTCGGCACCACGAGGGTCGCCGGGTCGGGACTGCCGGACCGCGGATCGCATAACCGCCGCGCTGTGTGCACCCGGAGCCGCCCGCGCTGCTGTGCCGCCGGGGGGCGTTTGTTGGAACGCGACCTTTCTGTTCGAATTATTATTTTTTTTGCGTCGCGCCTCCGCCGCCTGGCTGCTGCAGTAGTAGCTCACGCTCGCGGCCGCGACGGCATCGACGTCAGCCGCGGCTGAGCGGCCGCGCCCCGAGGCCCCCGCGCCCCCCCCGCGGCTCCCGAGGCCCCTCCGCGGCCCCCCGCGGCCCCCCTGCCGAGCCCACCTCAGCATGCCGCGGCTGTGGCGCGGCGTAGCGCCGTGGTGACGGCGGCGGTGGGGTATCGGCGCCGGTGAAGCGATTTGCTGCGATCGGACGGAACAGGATCGGCAAACGACGACGACCGGAGGGGGGGGGGGCGGAGGGGGGACCTGAGGGGGGGGGGCGGAGGGGGGACCTGGGGGGGGCTGAGGGGGGACCTGAGGGGGGGGGGGGGCGGAGGAGGCCGAGGGGACTGAGGCGGAGCGAGCAGCGAGCGGGGCCTGCCGGAGCGCACCATCACCGCGCATTGTCTGTCTGCCCACCGCCGGCAGGGGCCTGCGGCCTCTCTCTGTCTCTCTTCCCCCTCTCTCTCTCTCCCTCTCTCTTTCTCTCGCTCTCTTTCTCCCGTGATGGGGCGACAATGGATGCAAGTATGGAAGGCCTGGCCTGCGCGCTCTGACGTGGTACCACGGCCTCTACTGCTTCTCTCTCCGCCCGCAAACAAAACGTCCTAAGTAGTCGGGGAGCGAACTCCTTTGCCGTTTCGGCATTTGCCGTGCCGTGCCTGGGCGGAGGCCGGGGCCCCACGCGGGGTCCTGCAGCAGCGGAGCGGGCTTGCACCCGGACGCGGCCGCGGCCCCCGCAGCCCCCGCCAGCGCGCCTCGCTCCCCCATTATAAAGATGGACGAAGATAGTTTGTGTGGATCGCCGGCGTTCTACGCTGTGCCTCTCGCCTCTCTGTGAGTGGAGGGGGGGGGGGGAGAGGGGCGGCGGGGGCCCCAAATGCCAGCAGGCCACTCGGGACGGGAGCCCCGGCGGCCACGTCCGCTATTAATCGTGCCGGTTTGTCCAAAGTGATTCGTTTCGTGCACTCGGAGGAGGCCGTCGGCGGTCGTCGGCGTGGTGCCGCCGTCGTGGCGGTCGCGGTGCGGGGAGCGTCGCCGCCGTCGGCACCAACATGATCGTCGTTGTGGCGACCCGCGGCCACGTCGTCGCGGCTCCGCGCGCGGAAAAAAGAACGTCCACTTCCACGGCCGCCGCTGCCGCCGTGTTGTATTGTAACGGTTGCGGTGCCATACGCAGTGGGAGCGAAACGGGACGAGAGGGGACAGAGGAGGGGAGGGAAGGAGGACGAGAGGAGAGGAGGAGGAGAGGAAGAGGAGAGGAGGAGGAGAGGCGTGCCGACGGGCTGATCAGTCTTCTTTCCGCCCGCCACTACTACTTTCGAACCGACCGACCGACTCCTCCCTGCCGCGGCGCGGATCGGCACGGCAGGATCTGTGCTGCTCTTGTCGGTGCCAGCGCGCCCCCCGCACACACACACACACACACACACACACACACACACACACACACACACACACAAGCAGACGGGTGATGCTAGCTGGCCTGGAAAGAGAGGTGTTGCTTGGCGCGGGCCCGCTGCTTGGGTATGGCAGGCGGCTGCAGCTGCTGTACAGTCATTGCCCCCCGGCGCCCGCCGCCGCCCGCACCTCCGCTGTCCGCGGCCCCGCACTCCGCAGCTGCCGCAGCTGCCGCAGCTGCCCCGGCACCGCCGCGATAGCATCTCAGCACCGCATCGCGCGGCCGCGGCGCGTTGCCCGGACGGAGCCCGGCCGCCCCGTCTCCGTGCCCACGGAGGTCAATTGTGTCAATTAGTAATACCATTTCTCTGGGCCGCCGCGGGCCGCACTGCCCCCTCCCGCCCCGCCGCCGCTCTGTTCCTTCCTGTTCCCCCTCGGCCGGCACGACCATTACCACAGAGCTCGCCGTCCCGTCCCGTCGCGTCGCCGTTGTGGAGCTTCAATGTTTTATCCTGAGCCCGCTTTGCTCTCTGTCCGCAGGTGAGTGTCGGGCTCCGCTTGGGGGAGTGAGTGATCTCAGAGCGGCGCTGCGGCGCCGTGCCACAGGTGAGTATACGCTGCCGACGGCCGGTGCCGAATGGCAACCCGCACACCGCGTGTAACGCCTCATTCATGTACCCTCCCCCACCCTCCCCCTTTCTCTTCTCCCCAAAACGTGATTTCGTGCGCCGCGCGTCCGAACAAAACGGTGGCGGGAGGAAATCCTGTTATCGGGAGGGCGAGTTCACCCGACCGCCCGCTGCAGCGGCAGCGCGCGGTGGTGACTTCGGGCCCCGCTTGTACATTTTACGGAAGTAAGAACTCTCTTTCTTTCTCTCTCTCTCTCTCTCTCTCTCTCTCTCTCTCTCTCTCTCTCTGTTTCTCCCTTTCTCTCTCCGTCGCTCGCTCTCGAAACTGCTCCTTAGGCGCGACCAGCGCGCCCTGAACTTGCTGCTGCTAGCTGCTTCCGAGGCCGAATACCGCTGTTGTTGTTGTTGTTGTTGGCGGCCTCCTGTCATCACAACTTTATAACGCGCTGAGGGGTGCCCGGGGCCCGGGGGTTCGCCGCACAAAATTGAGGAGGGAGGGGGGGGGGGCTGCAGCTCCCCTTTTCCAACCCCCGCCCGCAAGCTCTCCCTTTCTTTCTCTCTCTGTCTCTCTGTCTGTTCTCGCCCTCCTTTTCTCTCTCCCTCTCTCTGTGCATCTATCTCCTCTTCTGTCTATGTATCTCTCTCTGTCTCTGTCTCTCCCTATCTGGCCGTCTCTCTCGCTCTCCAACTCCATGCGGAGGGCACTGCACCTAGTCAGGCGGGCAGCGTGGCAGATCAGCCGGGCCCCTTTCAGACATGACCGCGCCCTTACTGCTCGCTGGGGTGTCCTTCGCCACAGGGCGGCGCTGTGGTGTGGGCGGAGGGCCCTTTGCCTTCCCTCGGCCCGCCCCCGGCCTGCCTCCCCTCTCCTCATTAGAGGAAAGTTAGAGGGCGTTCATGTGGCCAGTGGGACTCGCACACTCGCCGGTCATAGGCGGCATAGCCTTCTGGGCTCATTCGCTTGCCCGGCACGCTCGCACCTTTGAGGAGAGGAGGAGGGCCAGAGAGCCGCAGAGAGCCCCTCCCAAGGCCGCCACACGCAGGGCACCGCAGGGCCGTAGCCGCGGCGAGGCCGGAGGGCCGCGCGGGGGCGGCGGAGGCGCGGGGAAACAGTTTGGCTGTAATTATTTGCCCGTTTTAGCGGTGTTTTTGCGCAGCGGCGCGCCTCCGCCTCGGTGGAGGGTCTCAAGAAGAGGCGCCACACTGTCGATCCCCCGCGTTACTATGAGGTGTTACGTACGCAGAGTTACGTGCGCCGTGGACGAGCGGCCTCGGCACCGGACCACACACACACACACACGGGCCTCGGGTACTGCCAGCGCGCCCGGCCCGGCCCGGCCAGGCCAACAGACTTCCCCATACGCTTTGAGAGTAATTCCTCGCCGTATTATCGACCGCGCGGCCTCGCTCGCTCTCTCTCCCTCTTTCTCTCACTGTCTCTCTCCGTCTCTCTCCCTCGCTCTCTTACTTGCCTTCTCTCCGCGTGCCTCGGACTGCCGTGCCGTGCCCCGCACCAACGGACAGGACTGCGGCGCCGCTTGCTCGGGGGCAGACTCTTCACATTTTACGTCACACGGCTGTGGCCTACATATTTGGGTACACCGCCCCGCGCCCCCTTTTGGTGTGACGTTATATGTGCATGTGCGTGCGGGCTGGCCAGAGTTCGAAATTCCAAATGCGCTCCGAACCAGTATAGTAACTATCATATCGAACCAAAACAAAATTAATTAAAAAAAAAACAGATGAAAAACTGTTGCGGTAAAACTGTAAACTTGGTGAAATTGTCACGGTAGGAAAGTCGAAAAAAAAAAACACTTGTCGAGCTTTGTGTTATTGCAAACCTATGAGGGTTTTTCCTGTTGCCCCACTTGGCGAGGATAACATATCGGCGGGCCGTCGTCAGCGACGACGGCAAGGGGTATTCGCGGCTCACTGATAACAGCAGCGCTGCGGGGAGTGAGTGAGACGGAGAGAGAGAGACAGAGAGACAGACATACAGAGAGAGGGGGAGGGAGGGAGGGACGGAATATGAAGTTCCTGCCAGGCGGCCGGCGGCGTGCAGCGCGCCGCTGTCGTGCTGTTTGTTATCACGCGTGACAAAAATGACGTCGCGATAACGTCAGGCCGCGGGAGAAGAGGGATGACGCGTCGCCGGCCGCTGGGTCCGCTGGGCATGAGTCACGGCGGCGGTGGCGGCGCGGTGAGTGCCGGTGCACGCCCTGCAGGCCGCCCTGCAGGCAGGCCCCGCTGCTGCAGGCCGCGGGGGGCGTGGCCGTAGCGGGGCGGGGCCGCGCAGCAGGCGCCGCCGCCGGCCGCCCGAAGAGCATGCGGCGGCGCGGGGAGGCGCTTCATGAAATATCATCGTCTTTACCGCGACGAGGGCAATAACTCGTCGAGTGCGGCCGGCCCGGCCCGCCAGCGGCACACGGCTCTCCTCTTAGGGCTCCGGCCGCTGCGCCCCGCCTGCCCCGCCTCGGTCCGGGGCCCCAAAGCATGCTTTTAGCTGTCGAAACGATGTCATGCGGCGGAGCAGGCGGAGGCTGACGGCGGCCGCCGGGGTCCTGAGCACCTCCGCGCCGGCGCCGCCCGCCACCGCCGAGGCCGCCTCGTAACCGGAGCCGCCTAGCGGACCGACGGCCGCCCGCAGCAAGCAGCCCGCAGCCCTCAAAGCCCGTGTCGGTCCCCACCGCCTTCCCGCGTCGCCGCGCACTTTCAATTTCTCTCCGCGACACATGAAAAGAATGCGTCGCGGCGTCCTGCTGCCCCGTCCCGGGTATCAATACACCGAGTTGCTCTCAGTAAGTGGCGGCGGTGCTTGACGAGGACCTCGGGGAAATACGGCAGGAGGAAAAGCAGAGGGGGCGGGGCGTCTGCCGCCTTACAGAGAGTTCGGCTTCGGGTCTTGGCCGCGCGAGCGTGCGGGCCGCCGCCGCCGCCGGGCCGCCGGCCGTGGGACATCAGACGACGACGGCGCGCCGAACACTTTGTATAATTTATTCGCATCCACGACGTCGTCGGTCGGCGGCGGCGGCGGCGGCGGCGGCGGCGGCGCCACTCTGTTTGCCGCCGCCACGTCGTGATCGCGCTGCCGGCGCTCGCGCATCGTTTTTGTGTGGCGCTGGTCGCCTCGTCAGCGTAGCGAGCGAAGAAGAAGAGAGAGAGAAAGGTGTAGAGGAGAGAGGGAGCGAGAGAGAGAGACGTGGCACGACGACGTTTCCCCATCTCGGCGAGTGTTTCCTGCGTGGATCTCATTAAGGATGTATATCGTTGTGGTACCACGAGTGTATTCCGATACACTTGAGACGAGGCATTACCATTGAGCACGGAGGAGTACCACGGCTGTATCGGACCGCCGTCTGCTGGATGACACGCGGCCCACACCGTCCTCTTGCTGTTCGCGGACTCGTGTCCGCCGTGGTCGGCGTGTGTCGCGTGTCGTGCCGCGCCGTGCCGCGCCGCGCCGCTCTCGGCGGCGGCCCCCTCCCCAATGATCGCTCCGCGCTGCCCGTTCAGATGAATGGAATTATCTCATCGTCGTGGCACAGCCGGGGCCCCGCGCTTGTCACGCCGACCTGTCGCGGCCGCGCAGCCGTCACGGCCGCCTGTCACGCCTCTCGTCGCCCGAGCGGGGCCCCGCCCCTGTGCCGCCGCCACCACCACCACCACCACCACGGCTACCGCTGCTGCTGCTGCTGCAGAGGCCGCCAGAGGCCCCCGCGGACGGCGGCGGCGGCTGCGGGGACGTGTAGTGAAAGCAGTAGCGGTGCGGTGCCGTGTGTGTGTGCGTGTGTGAGTGTGTGTGCGTGAGTGTGTGCGCGCACACCCGTGTGGCGTGCCGCCCTGCTGCGGCCGGTGTTCATCGCGATGGCCGTGCCCGCCGTGCCCGCTCACCGCTACCGTGCGCGGACGGTAAATAGTGACGGTAAATCACGCATTCGAGCGAAAACAACCAAACTGGAATTTCGTGTTTGGTTAGAAATCACGAAATTTGTGGGCATTAAAAAAAACTCTGACGTTCCTACTCGAAGGTGTGTGATTTTCATGTGGGTAGTAATTTATTTTTAACGGTCTCCAAAGAAATATTTCCAGTAGTCAATTCTCTTTCTTGTGCGGGGGTCTGCTCTAAACAAATCCGAGAGGGAGGGAAACGCAGAAACAATACGCGTCGACGGAGGGTCGATTATGCGGAGAGCGAGCCTCGCACAATATTGTGTGCGTCGCTCTGAAACAAGGGGGCTGCGGCGGGAGAGCGCTGTGGTTGTTATCGTGCCTCTGTGCTCTGTGCTCTGTGCTCTGTACCCGCGCCGTGCTGTCCGCGCTCAGGAGGGGCCGCCGGTGGTGCCCGTGGTGCCCGGGCGGCGGGCCTCGGCTCCTCGCTCCTCGCTGCGGTGCGCCGTCCGTGGCATCCGTCCCGAGCGTTTTGCTTGGCGTGTCCGTCCCGTAATTGTGTAATGAACGGTCAGGGCTCCGACGGCGTGGCCGGGCGCGGCCGGGCGCGGCCGGGACCCTGCCAGCAGCCCACACTCCGCCGCGCCACGCCCCCTCCCCTCCCCCCTCCCCCTCCCATTCCATTACCATCCCGCGGCCTCTTATTCGGCGCTATTTACCGAGGCGCGCTCTCGGCCTGAGGGCAGCGGGGGGCCGGCCGCCGCCGCCGCCGGGGCCCGCAGCCGCGCCAAGATTGTTCACACTCGCGCGTCTGAGTGTGTGTGTGTGTGTGTGTGTGTGTGTGTGTGTGTGTGTGTGTGGGACTGGTTGCTTCAGTCCCTCTCCCCCTCTCCCGCTTTCTCGCTCTCTCTCCCCTCTCCCCTGATACGGTAAGGGTTGCTCCAGCGTGCATGACCTCATCAAGGGCACACGCGCAGGCGTCGGCGGCCCGTACGCACTGCGCGGCCCGCTCGGTGGCCGGCCTGTCTGCGAGCCTTGCTACGGTTAATGATCGGCTAATCGAGTGACGCTGCGGCTGCTGCGGCTGCGGAGAGCGCCCGGCTGGCTAGGCCGCCCCGCCGAGCGGCCACGTCGCGCAGGACTGCCTACCCCGCGGTTGGCAGGCGTTCGCCGCGCGCGCTCGCTTCTATTGAGTTTGTGTGGGAGAGCGCCGGGCAGGAGGGCAGCGGGAGGCGGGGGCTGGAGGTATGGGGGAGGGAGGGGGGGGGGGATTCACTCGACTCGACAGCGCCGGAAACAAAACTTCCGCAAGACCCGTTCCCCTCCTCCTCCTCCTCCCTGCCCGGCTGCTGTGTGCACTGCCAGCCGGCCTGCAGGCGAGCTGAAGTGGGCAGTATACTGCGTTGCCAAACCCGCCGGCCCCGCCAGCCGGCCTGGCCTTTCGGACTTGTTTTGTTTAGCCTGGTCCGGGGGGGGGGGGGCGGCCGGGAGCGCTGCCAGTGCCGAAAGAGCTTCTTGTCGCCGCTCCGGGGAAATGTGGTGCGCGGGGGCCGGTGAGAGTCAACTCGGACCCCCATCCCTGCCTCTCTCGCTCTCTTACGGCGCCCGCACCACGAGCATGAGGAAGAGAGAGAGATAGTGCGTTTGGAATCGGAACGGCGGCAGCAGCGGCTCCGCGCGATCTACTAGTGCGACGATTTAATGAAGCCTTCTACTTCCAGCAGGCCGCGCGGCCGATCAGACGTGCCAGACGGAGTCCCCGCCGCGGCGTTGAAGGGGGGAGGGGGAAGAGAGAAAGAGCGGGGCGGTCTAGAGAGAGAGAGAGAGAGAGAGAGAGACCCACCGCCCTCGGCGCTGAATGAGGCCCCCCTCCCCCTGCGCCTTCAGCTTTGGCACGGCTACTGGTTTCCACCCAGACGGCTCTGTCCGACGCCTGCCGCAGCGCCCTGCCGAGGCCGGGGCTGCCGGGGCCCCCCGTCCCGTCCGTCCGGAGCCGAGCCGAGACGACGTTAATGTGTTAATGTTAGCACCTCGCACGGTTTTGGTTTTGTTCGTGCCGCTCTAACTTTGCGCCGCCGCCGCGTCGTGCTGGGCGGGCGGAGGGTGCCAGGCCCCCGTTTACCCCCTCCTTCCCCCCTCCCCCTCCCCACCCCCTTCTCAGAAGGGTAGGCCTGTTCGGGAACTTGAACGAGGCGGGAGGGCCCGCGGACGGGAGGCGGCCGAAAATATATGCCGCCTCCTTGGTTCCGCCGGCCGGTCGGGACGGCAATCACGCCTGCTGTATCATTACTGCCATTATCCGCCCTCGACGGCGGGGGTCGGGTTGATCCTTGTTATTCGCAGGTCGCGTGTGTTATTGGCACGCCGGCGGGGGTCACTACTGGCAGCGCGTGAGTGCCTCCGTCCGTCGTTCGTTTAGACGCACACACACGGCGCGGTGTCGACGGCCGCGGCCGAAACCCTCCGCCCGTCCGGATTCTGCTCTTCTCGGTCCCCCCATAAAAGGACGCGAGCAGCGACGGCGGCGGCGGCGGCGGGCGACGGCTGCCGAAAGTGTGAGCGGGCGAGCGAGCGAGGAGGACAAGCAGGCGGGGAGCATAATGCTGGTGAAAGCGACCTCATAAACTGACCTCACGCGGCCCCGGCCCTGGACAGTGCGGCACGAGCCGGTGCTGCCGGGGCGCGGAGGGCCGCGGGCTGCGGGCTGCGGGCTGCACGGATCACCCGCACCGCAGGACACTCGCTGTCCGCGCTGCGATTTATCCCCGCCGCCGTGGAGGGGGACTTACTGTAAGGACACGAGCAGATTTCCTCCCGCATGAGTAATGCGTGTGTGGTGAGGGGGGGGGGGGGGGGGGGGGAGCCCGCGGGCCGTGATGCGGCGCCGTGCTCACGTTGGCGACACACTCCGGCGCACACGGCAGCACACGGTAGCACATGTGCTCAGCCTCGGTCGGCGCTGCCGCCGCGGCTCCCCCGATTGGTGTCGCACTCTTCCGCTTCTGCTACGCGATCGCGGCTTTCAGCGTGCCGTGCTCTGCAGTAGGCAGGTATACATATAGATATGTTATGGCGTTACGTAAAACCGCTGCGTGTGTGTGTGTGTGTGTGTGTGTGTGTGTGTTACGTCCCGCGCCGCGTCGCCGAGTCCTGTCCCCGGCCGCCCACCCCGCACTGCCCGTTTGGCCACTTCAGTGCACGGCCTCTACAGCAGGTGGAAGGGGGAGGAGGGAGGGAAGGAAGGGGGAAGGAAAAACGCCATACGCGAGCGAGGTATGTATATGGTGTTTGAACCCGCCTGCTCTCCGTGCTCGCCGGCTCGCTGTGCCCGCTTCCGATATGCGTGTCGCTCCCTGAGTGGCACACACACACACACACGACATGACTTTGAAGTACTACAGCAGCGCGCTCTTCGTCGAGTCGTTTCACGGGGAGGAGGGCGATTAAAACACATGAAAGGGGAACAGTGTGAGAGCTCCGACCTGTTAATGATCGATAATACTGTACGCCGCTGCTCCGGCCGGGAGAGACAACAACACACACGCTCTCCTCACCCCCCTCTCTCTCTCTCTCTCTCTCTCTCTCTCTCTCTCTCTCGCGCTCGCTCCTGCAGGGCGGCATTCATTATTACACACGTTTCCCTCTATACCCGTCGCGCTCCTTCCTCCATCGTGGTGGTCGCCGCCCCCTCATTGGCTGACGGGGCAATCAGTCGTCGCCGGGAAAGGGCAGAGGCCGCGGCGGCGGCGGCGGCGGCGGCGGCGGCGGCGGCAGGGGCCTTGGTGTGCTCCTCGGCCCCCTCCGACCCCTCGGCTCTGTGGCCCGGGCCCATACCCGGCCCCCAGCCTGTGAGACTGGCCAGCGCCGCTGCGTCGTGAAGAGAAACCAGTGCGCTTCTCACAAGATTAATCAATATCGCCCCGGTTATTTGGTGCTGTTAAGTTTTTTGAAGAATCACGTTATGCTTGCAACAAATGATGCAAAACTTCCTCGTTTGATTTTTTTCCTCTTGCGTTTTAACTTTTTTTTGGGGGGGGGGAGGGAGACACTTGTTGGCCGTGTCTTCAGCCTGTATTTTTTTTTCAGTATCGATTGCTGACTGTTTGACCGCAAACGCGTGTCTCGTGGCTGCGACTTTTTAGTGCGTTCGCTCTCCCTCTCTGATACACTCACACGCACATCCCCCCCCCCCCAAAAAAAAAGGGGGGCAGAAAAAAATGACAAAGCTAAGCTGGGAGTAGGTATAGCGGGCTGCGGTAACGACGCATGGGCTCGGCTGACGCGTCTCACCTCTCGCCGCTCACAGAGGCGGTGTAAAAGCTTTAGTGAGTGAAAGCTTTCGCGTTATATGGTCGGGGCATAAAATATCCCAGCCAAAGTCATTTTCGCCCGCAACGGCGGCGGCGGCGGCGGCGGCGGAGGTTGCTGCTGCTGGATGTGTGGCGCGCGCAGTGTGCGTGCGTGTGTGTGCGTGTGTGTGCGTGCGTGTGTGTGCGTGTGTGTGCGTGCGTGTGTGTGCCCGCGGATCAGCCGGGATCAGCTGGCTGCTGGACGATGTGTGGAGAGGAGAGGGAGCGGCGTAGCGCGGCGCCGCCGCCGTGGTGTAAACCTCATGCATTAGCCGCTGTCTCCGCGGCCCCCGCGGACCCCCGCGGTTCCCCGCGGCCCGGGCACCTGTGCATATGCAAATAACACCTGGCCGGGTGCGGCGGCGGCGGCCCGGACTGCCGGCTCGCTCGCCTCGCCGCTCGCCTTCTCCGCGCAACGATCGCCCCGATCCCTGATCCAGTTGGCCGTGCCGGCCGGGCCCGATCCTGATCAGTGTCGGCGCGGCCAGGCGGCGCAGGCGAGGCGCGCTCGGGATCGGGATGGGGATCGGTTGCTGGACGCGGATGGATCGGTGCTGGAGGTGTGGTGCCCGTGGGCGCCTGCACCGCCGCCGCCGCCGCCGACCGGACAACGTTTCCTACAACATTCTCCAGCCGCGTCAGGTTAAGAAAATGACTTGATTTCCGCCGGCATTTCAGCACCGTGACACCGTGCGCGGACGGCGACGAGCCCCCGCCATGACCGCCACGCGAGTGTAGCAGTAGTCTTGGAGCTTTACGACGCACAGGAACCCGCAACAAAACCCCGCCGGCGCTTGCAGCGCCACCAACGACGGCGGCGGCAGCGTCGTCCATTTTAGCGAGCGGACGATAAGAAGATATCGACTTTGGCGCGGCACGGCACGGGGCACGGCACGTCGGGTGTATTTCGCGCTCTGCGGCGGCCGGGCGGGGCGGGGCCGCGGGCGGGCAGGCGCCGGAGTCTAGCGTGGGAAGTGCGGCCAGGCCGGGCCCAGCCACGCAGGCCAGCGCCAGCCCGGGGGCCACGCAGCCGCGGCGTGTGTTCTAAAGCCTTTCCCAGCACTGTGTGTGTGTGTGTGTACAGCGAAGCTCGCTTGTCAGGGCTCACCGGATTGATGTTCTTTCGCCATCGATACACGCGGCGCGGCGCGGCAGGGCGGGACTTGGCGCCTCAAAGTTTGCAGCCACTCACGCCGCGGTGGCGCCTTGCCCTCCTTCCGCTCTCTCTCTCTCTCTCTCTCTCTCTCTCTCTCTCTCTCTCTCTCTCTCTCTCTCGCACACACGCACGTCCTGCCCCGCTTATCATACTGGCCCCGTCACCCCGTTCGGTTCGGTGCGGTCCGGCGACGGCTCCGAGATGATTGAACGCAGTTGGCTCTAAGTTAGTTTGTGCAGGGCAGGGATGCCCGCACGGACACAACTTTTAACTCGACCGCGATTCAAGGGGTAACTCCCTGGCGGCGCCCCGCTGCTGCAGCGCCGCCTCCTGCGTCGCCTTGCCTGGGCGCCGCCCGCGGGGGGCCGGTCCTGCCGGGCCGCGGGGGGCGGCGCCATTTCTCCAAAGGCGGCCGAGAGAATCCTGCCCACACACCAAACGCCTTTCGTTTCGTAAAGTCGAGATTGCGAATGTGTGTGTGTGTGTGTGTGTGTGTGTGTGTGTGTTGCGGGTGTGATGTTGTAGTTGGGAGTTTACTTGCTCTTGTGGCGTCTGCCGGCGCAGGGCAAGGAGTTTGCTCGGGGAGCGTCTCGGCGTGTCAGGAAAGAGGCTGGTGAGCGGGGATGGGAGGGAAAGGGGGACGGGCCGCGACGGGCCGCGACGGGCCAGGACGGGCCAGGACGGGCCAGGACGGGCCAGGACGGGCATGCCCACGGCAGCGGCAGCGGCAGCCCCGCACGGCCCCCCCCCCCCTCCCGCTGCTGCCGCCGCGGCTCCGCGGCTCGGGCCGCGCTGCGCTGCGGGCGTTGCGGCGGCGGCGGCGGCAGCAGCGGCGGCAGCGGCGGCACGGCCGGCACGCTAAAGGCCGTCTGCCGCGCCGGGCCGTGGCGAGCCGCGCCAGGGGCAGGCAGCCAGCAAGCGGGCCCTGGCAGCGGGCCGCCGCGCCGCCGGTCGGTCCCTTCCCGTCCCCGGCCGTGCCCGTGCCGTACACACACACAACAACCAGTTGAGTTGGATCGCTTGCGCTGGGCGGACGTTGCGCTGCGCCGCTGATCTCTGAATCCTGTCCCGACTCGCTGAGGATCCTCTGGGTGTCCTGCCGTCGCCGTGCTCCGTCCGGCCCCGTCCGCCCACTCGCGCACGCCGCCGCGTCCTCGCACCGCCTCTGGATTGCTCTCTCCCCAAAAAGGATTACCTCCGCTCCTCGTCGACTCTGCCGTCAGCTGTGTGCTCTCCTAGTGCAGTGCTTAACGAGTGCTTAACAAGTGCAGTGAAGTGAGTGTGCCCAGTGAAAGTGGGTGCTTAAGTGAGCGCGCCGCGCGCCATGTCGCGAGTGATGGTGGTGTAGTACCATGCGTCTGTGCTTCGACACGTCGGCAATGCCCTTGGAGAAGCAGGGCCTGGAGCCGGGCCCGGGCCCCGGACCGGGCGGCCCCGGCGGTGCCGCGGCCCTCACGGGCTCCCTGACGGGGGCCCTTTCCGGCCTGCACGCCGCACTGGCGCCCCTCGGCTCGCTGGCGCCCCTCGGCACGCTGGGGCCGCTGGGGCCACTGGGTGCGCTGGCGAGGACGGCCGACGGCGTGCTTCCCGTGCCGTCGCCGGCCACCCTCAACCTCAGCCTCAACCTGCCCCTCCCCTTCCACATGCCGCAGACGTCCATGCCGTCGTACCTCAAGGACCTGTTCCTCGCCTCCCTCATCCGGGGTAAGACGACGCCGGTGTGGACTGGACTTCCCCGATAAGTGACACTGCGCGGCGCGCTCCGCGGCCGGCCGGCCCGCGCCACGGGCCGCGACGCCACGGGGCGCGAGGCCCGATGGGATGAACGGATCCCAGCTATTTTCACCGGCGCCGAGCGCCGCCCCTCCCCCGGGCGCCCGTACTCTTTAGCTCCCCCGCCACGCCCCTTCATGCCGCTGCCGCCGCTGCCGCCGCTCTCCCCGCGCGCGTCGCACGTCCTGCCCCGCCGGGGCCCCAAATAGTTGGAGGCCGAACGGAATCCAACGGAGGAGAAGCGGAGAGCGAAGCCGTACTCACTAGCCGGGGCGGGCCGGGCCGGGCGGCGCGCAGCCGGGCGTAGCGCGGCGCGACGGCTCCACGGCGTCCGGTGCGGCCGCGGCCGGAACCCGGTGCCGGGCTCGGCGGTGCCGGCCGCACCGGACCCGCGCGCCTCCGTCCTCGGCGCACTGCACCGGCGCCCGGCCGGCTGCTCGCCGTTGTTGGCTTCTGCTCCGCGCCAACATCCTCGAGTGGACGACAGACGACGACGACGGCCTATCAACCAGCACCACAAAGAGGGCGCGGCGTGCGGGCGAATAGGAGCAGCTTTATTGGCAGTTAGGGTCCTTCCCCCTCCCCGGGCCGGACCGCAGAGGCCCCGCAGGGTGGCGCGCGCGGTGTGGCCGTGGGCCTGCAGGGCCCCGAGTGTCACTGCCTTATCGCACGCGCCACCGGCTCCGGAGGGGGGCTTCCCTTAAATTGCGTAACTTATTGCGCCACGCGTCGCAGCGCCGCGGAAATGTGTACAGTGCTCGAAGGCCCTGGCCGTGCGACGCCGCGGTACGTTGTCCGCCGCGTCCCCGCTGACGACTGGCGCTGTCGGTGCGCGCTGACGACAACAACAACCCAACGGTGGTTCTGTGTGGGAGGACCGGGCCGGAGGGCCGGGTGCGGCAGGTATGCCGTTATCAATGGCCACCGGGCAGGTAGCCGCCGGCACTTACCGCCCGGGGCTCGGCTACCCGACCCGGGAGCCCGCTTCTGCCCGCCGCCCTCCCCGGGGGGGCGTTCGTCACGGGCGACCTGGGTGACGCGTTCAGGTGACGTCATGCGTCGGTGACGTCACGGGGGCAGGGGAGGGAGGGGCAGGTCACGGGGTGGCGGCGGGTAGGGCGGCTGTTTGTGCGGGGAGGGGGCGTGAGCACACACAGCGCGTGGGCAGTGCGGGGGAGAGAGAGAGACAGAGAAAGCCTTCGCAGCGGTGACGTGCCGCAAGGGGATGAGCGGTCTTTGTCGTCCCGTGTTGGAGAGAAAGAGACAGAAAGAGTGAGAGAGAAAGAGCGATCGTGATTGCGAAGAGGGTTTGAGGGTTGGTCAGTGGCTGGCCGGCTAGCTTCTGAGGGGGATGCGGTCAAGACTCGGGTCAAGACGACCGTAAAGGACGCGCGGTGTCGCGGCAGAGACGGTCCCGAAGGCCAAGGTCGTGTCGGCCTCCCCGTCGGTGCCCCCCCCCCCTCCCCGTCGGTGCCCCCCCCCCTCCCTCCCTGCGGGGCCCCGTGGCGTGCACGGCTGCGTGCTGCAAGCGGATCGTGGGGATCGATATGGCGGCTGAAATGAAGAAGCAAGCGACGCCGCGGCCGCCTGTCCACGACGCCGCACGCCACGGCCGGCAGCGCGGGCAGAAATCACGGCCGTGTGCGAGTCGCGCGGAGCCGCCGCCGGCAGCTGACGAAACGCAGACCAGTGCCGCGTGTGTGGCGTGACCCGGAGGCGTTTGTGAGCAGACGGCGCACGTGTCAACGTGCCGCCGCCGCCGCCGAACAAGTCCACGCGCCGCCGGGAAACGGTCCGTGAATGCCTACTAATGCCTTTTCCGCGTGCGGCTGGGCCGCTGGCGGCGGCGGGCGCGCGGCGCGGCGGGCGCGGCTCGGTGGCAGGCCGCCAGCAGCCATTCCATTCCCGCATCATCTTTTTCTTATTACTCCTTCTGCCGCCGCCGCCCCGCCCGCCGCCGCCGCGGCACAGTGTCGTGTCGCCTCCGTGGCGATCCTCGTCGGCGCGTGAAAAGTGTGCGCGACCCGGAAACGGGGGAATGGGCGAATAAAAGGAGGCGGGCGTTACAATGGAGGAGGGGAGAGCGGGAGAGGGGCGGCCGGTTGACTCCACCTGACCGGCCGGGAAGCCGTACGACCACGTCGACGTCGGCGACGACGACTGGGCGCTTGCTATCTGGCGCCCGCCAGCCCGTGCGCCGTGCGCCCTCCACGCTACAGCAGAGCTGGCCGCCGGTGCCGGCCGCCGGGGTGGGCAGGGCAAGCTTTATGTCCTTCTGGCCGCGCGGAGTCCTCCCGAGGCCCCCGCGGCCCCCGCGGCCCCCGCGGCGGCTTATCTCCCCCCCTCAGCGGCCGGAAGCCGCGCGGCCTAAGCGCGCCTACCGCGAGTAATCGAGATGTCGAATTTCAAGCACTTGATAACCGATGACGCTTTACGACTTCTTAGAAACCGACGGTGCTTCACGATCCGGTTTGATTGCAGCAAAAAAAAAAAAAAAGCGAACCAACGATCCGATTGAGGATTAAGCCAGGTGCTTAATCGATTGATAGTGAATGTATGATATGCCTGTTTTCGATCAGAAGGACGTACACTGCTCGATCATTTGCGGCTCCTTTTGTTTTTCAGTGAAAAAAAAATATTCAAAATCATTTTAGAGGCGTGTGATTATCGCCGCGGCCACACGTCAACGCGGGTGCGGAAACGAGCAAACCGGCTGATGGACGAGTGCCCGGACTCGTGTGCGCACTCGAACCCGCTTAATGCCCTTCGGCCAGCCACCGACCGCGCCGTGTTTACTGTTTGCCCGCGATTTCTATGCGCGTTGGAAAAACATTTGACGAGCGTTGCTGTGCTTTTCCCTCCCTCGCCGCTGCCTGCGCAGGCTCTTTTCATGGAAGGGAGAAAAAGAGAGACACAGTGTGTGTGAGAGAGACAGAGGGGGAGGGAGGGGCGGGCGCTTTTCCCCGCGCAGCACTATGGTGACGTTGGTGTTGTTGACTCCTCGCCGGGTCGGCCGGCGCCGCTCGTATTCGCGTCGCCTCCTGTTGTTCCGCCGTCCCCGCCGCCTCCGAGCGGCCCGACCGCTGCAGTCCGCGGTCAGATGTTGTTGTTGTTGTTTTTCTTGCTGACGTGGTGCCCCCCCCCCCCACTACTTACCTCTCACTACCTTCAGCGGTAAACACTCGGAGCGCCGATGCGGCGGCAAATCGGCGAACCTCCCTGCCGGGGTCCTGCCGCAGGCCGCCCCAACCGCCCCTCGTGCCGTAATGTCACGCCCCTGGCGGACGCTTGCGTTATGCTGTGTCCTTGTCAGACCGAGTCGCTAACCACCCTCTCTGTCTTTGTCTGGCTTGCAGGTGAGTCGGCGAATGGGATATCCGCGAAAGCGCACAGTGGCGACGGCCTCGGACCGCCAAACGGTAAGCGGGCGCTGTTTTTTTTGTCGTTTTTTTTCTTTTTTTTTTTGCATTTTCGGCGGCGGCGCTGCCGTTGTGGTGCAGTGCTGACGCAAACTTGTGAACGGCGCGGGCGGGACAGGCGATGCGGTTTAAGCAACGCTACGGACGTGTGGCTGCTGCGGGCGTCCGCTTCGTGCGTTAGGGACTCTCCAAGGGGCGGGTGCTGTGACAGAACGAGAGAGAGAGAGAGAGAGAGAGAGAGAGAGAGAGAGAGAGAGAGAGAGAGATCAATTTCAGTGTGGCAGTGAGTCAAATTGCGCAGTCTGCAGTGTGCACACACAAGCTCTCCCACGTGCACGCTTTGGCGCTGCGCCGCGCCCGCCCCCTCCGCCCCGCCTCTCTCACATCGACCGTCTTGATTCGATAGTCCCCTGCAGCTGCTGCTGCACCGCGCCGCGCCGCCGTTTTCTACCCGGGCCACCGACAACACAGTCGCAATGCATGCAGTCCCTGCAAAGGCCTCGGGGCCGGAGTGCCGGTCGAAAGCACACATATAACGTGTAATAATGTGACGACGCCTCGCGCCCCGCCGTGACGCGCCGGCTGACGGGCGGCGACGTTCACCCGCGGAGGCGTCGTGCGCTGCGGGCCGCGAGTAATTTTTTTTTATTTGTAACGATGAGTGATAACGATTTGGGGGGGGGGGGTCCTTAATGCTCTTAAAAACCGGCGCGACGCTTTTATTTGTGTATTCAGTGCGGCCACTGTGCGGCCCGCATGCCTCTCGCATTAGCATCCGCCGTGTGTGAGTGTGTGTGTGGCGCCGCTCGTGCGGAACACACACACACACACACACACACACACCCTCACGCTGTGTATGGCGCCCGTCTCGGCGTGCGTCGCGGCGCCGCCCTGGCGTCCCATCGTCGTCTTGCTATATGTGTGAGAGAGAGAGACAAGTGTTCCGACGGGCGTGAGCGAGCGAGTGCGAGAGAGTTGGCCGCTCCTGTGCCTGTGCGGGGGGCCCGCGACGCTTCCCGGGGGCGTCCGTCCGTCCGGGGGCCGCCCGGGGGCCGTCGGGTGTGCTTGGGGGGAAGACGGCCGCCGCCGGAGCGGCGTGCGTCGTTGTCGCGGTGCGCCGATCACCCCGGGCCGATACACGTCCGAGGGCGCCGTACTCACCGACTGCGGCCAGTCGTTGTCCGCGCAGAGTTTAGTGGCCGCGCGCCGCCGCCGCTGCTGCTTATGGCCAGGGAGTCTCCATTCCTTCCCCTTTTTATTTTATTGTCTGTATTTATTCGCCGGTCATTTTTCTGTCGGCGGCGGCGGCACGTACGCGTGCGTCTGCGGTGCCGTCTCGTGTCCTCGCGGCCACATTGAGATTCGCGCCGCAGGGCCGTCCGTAAGGCTCTCTCTCCCTCTGTCTCGTCTCCCTCTCCCTCCTCTCTCTCTCTCTCCCTCTGTCTCGTCTCCCTCTCCCTCCTCTCTCTTTCTCCCTCTCTCTCCTTCTCCCGACCGTGTCCGAAGGGATTGCCCTGCCTCCCGGGCCGCCGCCGCCGCCGTAGACGCCCTCGTCCTCGTCGGGCGGACGGCACCGTGGGAACTCCGGCGCCCCGCCGCCGCCGCCGCTACTGCTGCTGCTGTGGTCGACTTCCGGTCCGCTTCCGTTCCGCTTCCGGGCCGCATCCGGCTGGCCGCGCGACTTACTGCCCCGCTGGCTGCTCCTCGATATACTCCTTCACGCGCCTCGTCTGCCGCGGCGTGAGGGTGTTGCCGTGTGTGTGTGTGTGTGTGTGTGTGTGTGTGTGTGTCGCGGCCAGAGTGGGACGGCGCTACACGTAAATGCGGCACGACGCGACGGGTGCGAGCGGGACGGCTGCAAAGGACGTCGCGGCCGCTGGTCCCCCCGCGACGGCGGTCTCTCTCTCTCTCTCGCACACAATGGCGCCGCGGCGATACAAACCGTCTGGTCTGGGAGGTGTATATGCATGTGTGTGTGTGTGGCCCGGGAGCTCCAACACGGCGTCGCGCGTCTGCCGGTGAGTGCGCCGAGGACAGCGGCGGCCACTGTGTGCGTTTTGCATCGGACCGTCGTCATGTGCACCCGCTCGACATAGTCACACACACACACACACACACACACACACGACCGCACTGGCCGCTCTGCAACTAACTTTCACGCAACTGCATCGCCCCCCCCCCTCCTCCTTCCCCGCCCGCCCCTGCGGCTCCCATAAGCCCCCCCCCCCCAACACACACACACACACGCGCGGGGCTTAGTTGGCTGGGTGGCGGATACGCACGGGGTGAAGACGTGGCCATTATTTCAGTTCCACCCTCGGCGCGTCAAATTGTCTGCACGCTTTTTCACATTTCACTTTTTCAAATGAATTCATTTATGAGAGGTACGCAGCATGAGTTCGGGGGGTTATTCTGGCTGCGCGCTGCGCGTGGACCGCAGAGGGCGGCGCGCTGTGTTGAGCGGTACGGTGTGTGGCCGACGCCGACGACATTATTTTGTATTTTGGGGGACGAGGGAGGGAGGAAAGACTCGGGAAATAATTGTCGAAAAAAAGAGGGGGTTGTTGAGCCGGTTCCGCGCTCCAACCCCGCTGCTGATGTTCTGCTCCAAGCGAGCAGTCCCCGTCGTCGGCACAAGGTTGTCACACTCGCTTCTCTCTCTCTCTCTCTCTCTCTCTCTCTCTCTCTCTCTCCCTGTCTCTCTCCCTCTCGTCATCCCTTCACTACTACTACAGTATATACACCGGGGGCGTTTTTCGCGCGGCGCGCCTCCTCCTCCTCTGGCAGAGGGGCCTCGGCGGCAAGGCCGCTCCGGCCGTAACGACCAAAACCCTAGCCCCCCCCCCCCTACTCTCTCTCTCTCGCTCTGGCGGGACCCGCGACGCCTTATGACGGCCTAGTGTACCATCACCATCACGGCTGTGCCGCGCACTGCTGCCATACGACAGCGCTTCTCGCGTGTGCGTCAGAAGGGGGACGTATGGCGCTGATATTCGCGCGCCGCCCGCCGCTCCGCTGTGGCCTTGGGCCATTTTCGGGGTGGCACATTCGGCCGCGCATCGTCCTAAGGCCTATTACAGAGTCCATAGGACGGCGACGGCGCACCTGCCCCGCCCGGTGGCCGCCGGCCCCGGCGGCGACGGAGGTATATCTGGGTTATCTGATCGCAAACAGCTCGCGAGTGTGCAAGTGCTCGCGGGGCGAGAGAGGGAAAGTTGCGAGCGAGTGGGCCGGGCAGCGGGCGGCCCGGCCCGGCTCAGCCCTGCTCGGCACCGCGTTAGTGAGCGCTCTATCTCGGCCCGGGCCACATGCCGCGTCCCTGTGCTGTGTTCGGCGATGGTCCGCCGCCGCCGCCGCCGCCGCCGCCGGTGACGTGGTCCCCGGGGCCTCGGCGCCAGGCGGTGCTGCACGCGCTGCGGACCACCACGACGAGGAGGTTGGCGGCGGCCAGGATGGCGCCGCCGCCGCCGCCGCCACTGCCGCCGCCGCCGTGGGTGATGGCGGCCTGCAACGGGTCGCTGCGCTGGCGGTGCCGCGGTAGGTTTACACCTCGCGTGGCACTCCGTTGTGAGGCGCCGAGCCCCGTGAGCTCGCACGGGTAGGCAGTCCCGCGGGGCGGGAGCGAGTTGGGGTGGACTACCCGCACGGCGCCCCGCGCCGTCGAAGAGAAGGGAGGGAGAGTGAGTGAGAGAGAGAGAGAGAGAGAGAGAGAGAGAGAGATGGGGAGATGCTCCTCCGTTGTAGTCACTGCGCGCACCAAGGTCGTGATCGGGAGAGGCAGCGGCGCTACAAAACGCGCCGCACACAACGAGGGACGCGGGCGCGCGCTGCGAGGAAGAGAAATCGGAACGGGCTCTGGATGGAAGCGGGTCACTATCCGGTCAGGAGGGGGGGGGGGGGGCTGTGGGGGGCCGCGGTGTGCCTGGGCAAGGCGCCTCTGCACGCCGTCCGGCGATCCCACTTACCCGGCGCGGCGTGAAGCGGCGTGAAGCGGCGTGAAGCGGCGTGAAGCGGCGTGAAGCGGCGTGAAGCGGCGTGAAGCTCGTGGGGGAGGCTCGGCTCGGCCCGGCCCGGCCCGGCCAGGTATAGGTCTTTACTCGCCTAATGACCGGAGTACCGCTTCATTTGTAGCCGGTGCGTTGCGGTGCGGTGCGCTCCGCCGCCGCTGCCGCTGCTGCTGCTGCTGCGCCTCTGGCTTGACTCGGCGGCTGGCGAACAGCGTACACCCCGCCGTCTGCGTGCGTACGTACCGTCGGTGCGCCGCCCCGGGGCGTTGCAGTATACTGTATATATATATTTCTTTTCGCTCTCCGCTCGGACGGAGTTAAACCTTTTTATTATTATTTTTATTTTTTTTACGAACGGCGGCGGCGCCGTTTCGCGAGCCGTGTTGTTACGCGAGCAGGCTGCTGCTGCCGCGGCTTGCCGCTGCAGAGGAAGGACAATCAGATCTCCTCCGAGAGGTGCCTAGCAGTCCAGTCGGAGAGACACTCCGACGCTGATACAGCTGTATGGTATCGACCGAACGCGTTCGCTCGGCCGCCGCTCGGTCGGTTGGTCGTCTCCGAGGTGAATATGGGAAGGTGGGAAGCCAATTAGGGCCGGTCATTTGTGGACGGGACGGAGCAGCGCGGAGCGGCGGAGGGCAGGCGGAGTGAATGTTTAACCAGCCCGTTATCGGGCCGGTGCCGAGGCCGAGGCCGATCGAGTCGAGTGTGTGTGTGAGTGCGTCCCGACTCCACCTGGCCGGCTGTACTGCACCTGTGTGACTTCGCACGGCCTTTGCGGCAGCCCCCGCCGGCGGCGCAGCGCGCGCCTCATATTAGACCGCCCATGGCTCTCAGATCTGTGTGTTGCCGGGCCGTTGGCGGCGGCCGTTGCATAAGCCTTGTGCTCCTGACCGGCAGGAGGGGGCCGCGGGGGCCGCGTGTCGGGGCGCGAGTCTGCGGGGAAAGTCGGGCCGGGACGGGCGTCGGCGTGGTGGCCGTGCGTGATGCCAAGCGCCGATACCAGTGGTCATCTCTGGACGGCGGCGGCGGGCGGCGGCGCGGGCGGCGGCGCGGGCGGCGGCGCGGGCGGCGCACCGCTGCCTCCCTGCACCGCCGCCTCCGCTGACAAATTGAAGCGAGGGCGCTAACGAGGCTGTGGCAGAGACAGAGACAGACAGAGAGAGAAGAGCGACCGATGGGTCCGGCCCCGCCGCCCCCGGCCCAGCCGGCCAATAAGCGTTGTTGTTATTTCAGGGGCCCGGGGCGGGCAGGGGGCGCGGGGGGCGCGGGGGTTGGCGTCGGCACCACGTCCGGCCGCGATCAGCCAGCAGTGGCGCCCGCCCGCTCGTTGGGGGAGGCGTCCCCCCCCCCCTTCTGCCCGCCCCTTCCCCCGCTCCTTTCCCTGCGCCGCCGCAAAATCCCTTTTTGCCTCCTCTAACCGATTCCATATCCGCCGCGTCACACGTCGCCCTTGGAGCGATGAAACCGAAAATATACTGCCGGACGGCACGCCAACGCGACACGAGGGGGGAAAAACAGAGGTCCCGGCGCTAGCGATAGGCGGGCCGATGCAGAAGTGCAGCGCAGCACTGTGTGTGCGGGCGGCCATATAGACTCGGTGCTGTCGCGGCTCACATGCATGGATTAGGTGTGATGTGTAGCACGTCGACCGCCCCCCCGGATCGCGCATGGTTTCTCCGTATCCTGTTGCTCTCGCGGGTTCGCGGAGGCTGCGGGGGGCCGCGCGTGGAGTTCGGTGCGGATGGCTCGCGGCTCCGCCCCCCGCCAGGCGTGCTTCTCGCACTACTCTTCCCCGCGGACCCGCCCGGCCCGCCGCCATGAAGCATTTCGGTGTTTCCATACCGACGCTGCCGCACTCTGAATGGCGGGGGACAATTCCGTGCCTTTGCAGTTTAGCGTGTGTCGCCGCCGTATCGGAGATTGCAGCGGCCTGATTGTGAACGGGCCGCCGCCGCCGCCGCGCTTTGGAAAAGACGACGTTTCCGTTCGGTTCCGTTATTATTGCTTTTATCTCTCCCTTTCTCTCTCACGTTTCCTCTTGTGCCCGCCGCTTCCCTAATCCTAAGTGCCCCTCCTCCGCCCCGCTGCACAGCCTGTATGCCTCTGGCTGCTACGTCCTTTGTGAGGTGGACGCTGCCACCGCCGCCGCCGCCGTCGGAGGAGGATGTGTCCAGTTTACTTTTCCCTTTTCTCTCTCTCTCTCTCTCTCTCTCTCTCTCTCTCTCTCGCGCGCGCCCTCTGTCTCCTTCTCTCACACTCTCTTTCTCCCGCCGCCGCTGGGTCCGCCCTCCTGTATTCCATAATGTTTATTGCCGCTGTGTGGGGCCCAAAGGCCGCGCCGTGAGTAGGGCGCGGCCGCCACGCCCCGCCACGCCCCGCCCCCCCGCCCCGCCACGGCCCGCTCCGTCACGGCTCGGTATGTGCTCCCCGACGCTGCTGGAATCTCTTGCTTCTCGGGTCCCCCGCGCCGCCGCCGCCGCCGCCGGCTCCAGCGGCTCCAGCAGCGGCTCCAGCAGCGGCTCCAGCCGCCGGCCGACGCCCGGGAGATCCCTGCCGGCCCTGCAGGAGCGGCTGCGGAGACACCACAGCCGGCCCGCTGGCGTTGAGGCCGCCTGGTGGTGGCCGGCGGCCTTGGCGGCCTTGCCGGCCTTGCCTCGCCGGGGGTCGACGCGGCGCCGACTCGTTGGGACGGCCCGGGGACGCCGCCGGGTGCCGGGCCGCGGGGCCGCAACAGTGACCGTCCGTGTATGTGGGGCACTTACTGTGCCGCGTGTTGGGCGCCTTGCTGATGCGATCCGCCGCCGCCGCCGCGGTGGACGACGGCCGTATGGATGATCCCTTGTAAATGTGCGCAGCGGTACGCGGAAAGAGATAACGCGCCGTCCGTCACGCAACGCTAACGACGCAAGCGGGGCTGTGGGAGGGGGAGGGGGGCACGGCGGGGGGTCGATGCGGCGCGGCTTAGACACACCGTCCCCGGGTAGGGCCTGGGGACGGTGCCGACGGCGCAGGTGTATTATTTACACACATGCGGCGTGTGTACACACACACACACACACACACACACGTGCTCGCGGAGGTGTTAAGGTTAACTTGTGCACTTGCTTCGTTCATTCTGTAAGTAAATAGTGATGAGTTGTGTGTGTGTGCGGCGCTGTGTACAGGTGGGCGGGAACGTCCGGGTACTACCATACACAATCATCCCTGTGTTTTTCACTGAAGCTATATGCGTGCTCGATTAGGGACCCATTTCGGTTTTAATTACATTTTAATTTTTTATCAGTCCTGCTGGTGATGTCGCGGTGAGCGTTTTAACCGTGCGATTGTAAAAGAATTATTTTTTTTCTTACCGCGTCTCACTTTAATCCCTTAATGGTAGAGTGATGAATCGGGGATGGACGCCACTCGTCACTTCCCGCATCGGCCATGTTGGCACGGCGAGTGCGGACGTATATACGAGGACCCCTCCCCCCCTCCCCGCGGCCGCGTGCGGTGTAACTAACGCTCGCGCAGCTGTCGCACCTTCCCTTCCTTAATTACCCCCTCCAAACGGGCGCTCCTTTCCTGCCCTTCATTCACCTGGCCTGCGGCCCTGCGGCCCTCCGCCGCCGCCGCCGCCGCCCTTCCCCGACCCGGCCCGGCGGCCCGTCGACAGTTCACCGCCTCCTTCTGCTTGCCTCGCTGCCGCGTGCATTTACGAGCCACCTGTGGCCAAACGCCGCCGCCGCGCACCGCGCCCAAGTCCCTTTTCGTACGGATTACTCCGCGACTCGGGCGGCCGGGCAGCAGGCCGGGAGGCGGCCGCGGGCCGAGGCGTCGTGGCGGTCGTGGACTGTCAGGCAGTGGAAGTAGACGTAGCCGTTGACGTGCACTTGCCCTAGTAGTAGTAGTGTAAGCAGTAGCAGTCGGTATTAGCGTGCCTGCGGGGAAACGCTCTTCAGCGTCGCGCCCGTGTGTATACGACGACGGCGCGGCGGCGGCGGGCGGGGCTGGCGAAAAATAGCCAGCCGCCGGCGGCGCCGTAGCGCAGCCGCGGCGTGTCGCAACAACACGTCCGTGACAAGCGGCTAATGATAGAGTGGGCCACACGCATTGCAGCGCTTCCCCCCTTAACACCCTCGCTCGCTCCGTCGGCCCTTCTCTAGTCTCTCTCCATCTCCCATCATGGCGGTGCAGAGGCATCGGGCCGCGTCGCCTCGGGCGGCGGGCGCTCGGGCCGTCCGGGCCGGCCTGCAGGCCAGGCACTGTAGGTCCGACGACTCGACCGTCAGCTCCGTCTGTCCGCTTTACGGTTTGTGTACGCGGCTTTTGCTCGTAAACTAACTGCGGCGGCGGCGGGCCACGCGGCTAGCTGTTGCTGCCGTGCCGGCTGCTGCTCGCAAATCAACTGCGCCGCCGCCGCCGGCTGCAGCCGCCGCCGCTATCACCGCCCGCGGCGTGTAAATTTACACCGCCCCCGCCGCGGTGGGAGAGCACTGGGCGGCGCTGCTGGTGGTGGAGGAGGAGCTCTGCTAGTGAAGCGCGCCCCGCCGCGGCGCCTGCCGTCTGACGGCGCCTGCGAGCCCTGCAAGCCCGCGCCGCAGCCGTGCGTGCGGAGCCGGCCGCTGCCTACCTGCCGGGCGCTCCGGGCGCACGCGGTGGACGCCGTGCTCTCTCTCTCTCTCTCTCTCGCTCACTCTCTCTCTCTCTCTCTCTCTCTCGCTCACTCTCCCACTCTTCCTCTCCCGCCCCCTCTCTGTTATCTCCCGACGGGGATTATTCTGCCGTTTTGTGTTCCTCTCTCTGTCACTCCCACGCGGTGCGCTGCGTGGCTGCGGCTGCGGCCTCTCTCGCGCGCCTCTCGCTCCCCCTCGCGTACAGTTAGTTATGACGCGCGAAACCGCAGCGCACAAAAGGCGACGACGGCGGTGCGGCGGTGCGGCGGTGCCCCGCGTCCGCAGCCGCCTGCGCGTGCGAGCGGGGTCCCCGCGGCTCGTCGTCTGCTGTGAGGACGCTCTGATGCGGCCCTCGCGCCGCGGGGTTTCTCAAATCAATTTTTCATTTCTAAACTGCACTTAACAGTTTTATTCGCGCGGCCGTGCGGTACGTAAATGCGTGTCGTCTTGTACGGATTGGAAATGGATATCCGAGGGCTCTGCCGCTCGCTCGTCCGCGCCGCGGAGGTGGTGATGTTCGGATTGTGTTACGTCGCGGCGTCCCTCCCGCCGCGCCCGTCGCTGTGCCGGGCTGCGCTCGCCGCCCGCCTGGATGCGTGCCGCTTGCTGGTGAGCGGCCCGGAGGCGGAGGCCGAGAGGCGTCGGCACTGCCAGCTCGCCGCTCCCATCAGGCGGCCGTCAGGCGAAAGCAGGACGTGCAAAGAGCGGTTCGGGGCGGAGCGGGTGGAGCCAGCCGGGCGGCGGCCGGCCGGCCGGTCGGGGCCGCGCGGGGCCTGGCGTCGGGGCCGGAAGTTAATTCTGGTGCCCGGATTTTCAACGTAATGCAATCAGGGTCCTCCGGTCGCGACCCTCCTGCCTCCCCCTCCACCGCTCTGTCGCCGGCCGCGCGCCTCGCTCCCTTGGGCCGGCAGCCCTCCTTTTCGTGTTCTCTCTCTCCCTCTCTCCCTTCTCCCTTCTTTCCTTCTCTTCCTTCTTCATTTTCATGGCTTAAATTCGCGACGCCACACTAATGACTTGGCCGCGCGCGGCTGGCGCTGGCTGGCGCTGGGGCGGCGGCGAGGCGGGGGCCGCCGGGTCCGAAGGGCCGCCGCCAAAGGGTCAACAGGGGTCCAGGGCTGCGGCATCGATCCCCGGTGCGGCCTGTGCGCCGCCGGGCCTGGCGCCACGGCGGCCTGGCGCCACGGCGGCCACCGGCCAGGACCAGCAGGTACCGGCCGGCCGGGCCGCGCGCTGCCCAGCAGATGTCGCCGCCGCCGTCCTGGTGGCGTCCCCGGGACCGGCACCACGCGGGCGGCGCGCACGGCGTCCCCGTGGCCGTGTGTCGTGTGTCGTGTGCCGTCGGCCACGTGGCGCGGGGCGGCGGCAGGTCGCGGCGGCTGGTTTGGCAACGCGGGTGTCGCGGCCGCCACCTCGCGGCCCGCGTAGCCCGCGCCGCCGCGGACACGGCCTGTCCCGCGTCGGTCCCCTACCGGTCGTGCCGACAACTTTTTCATTTCTTCTTCCTGTTCTTGTTTCGCCCCGGCGAAGGCGACGACCACTGGGCCGCGCGCTGCGCTGCGCTGCGGGCGGCGGCGGCAACGGCGGCGCGGTGGCCTCCCGTTTCGCAAGCGCTCTGCCGCCGCTTATTGCATGACTTTGTGTGGCCGAGGCCGAGGCCGCTGTCGTCGTCGTGTGGTGTGCCGGGGCGGGCCACCTCCGATCGCACGCGCGGCACTGCCGCCCCGGTTTTTGGCGGTCCTGTGTGTGTGTGTGTGTGTGTGTGTGTGTGTGTGTGTGTTCAGTGGCCGTGTGGCCGCCGTGTTGCGTTCCGCGCGCTGAACAATATTCTTCCTGGCAGGGATGAGGCGGGCGTCTCTCGTCAACGGGCTTCTCACCTTTTGGGACGGGGCTCTTCTTGCCCGAGGCGAGGCCGCTCCGCCACCGCCGCCGCAGCAGCGGCAGCGGCAGCACGCCACTTTGGAAATTAATTTTCTGTGACGCACGCGACGCGGCCCGCGGCCTCCTCTCCTCCCCCGGGGCCTTTCTTTTTCTTATTTTCGTTTTTGCCGTCGTTGCGCCGTTCCGTTCCGCGAGCATTGCAAATGCGGCGATCGGGTCGACTGCCCTCCGAGGCACATCGCCCGCTCCGCCGTACACTGCACTCGCACCGTGCCGGGGGCCGGCGCGGGGGGGCACCGGAGGCACCGTGGAGGCACTGCCGGCCGGCCGCCGCGGGGGCCCAACGCCGGTCGCGGCCGGCCCGGTGGGTTTTGGTGGCCGGGCCGCGCCGCGCCGGGGCCCGGGCCAGCCTAGGCCGGGCTGGCCGTCGTGCTAGCGACCGCTACGCCCGGCCCCTCTCCCTCCCTCCCGCCCCTCTGGCCGCACGCCTTGCGCGCTCCGCGCTCGCTCGCTTGGCCGTGCTGCGGCCCGTGGCGGCCCATGGCGGCCCATGGCTTGCCCACCACTCTTCCTCCTCTTGGCTCGTGATGGCCTTCGAGCGTGCCAATGCCCTAGCGGCGGCAGCGTCCGTCCCGCCTCGACCGGCCCGGCTCGGCTCGCGGCTCAAGTCGCGCGCGCCTCGGCTCGGCTCTTGTGCAGGGCCCCGCCCCGCGGGATGGGACGGGCTCGGCTCGGCTCGGCTCGGCTCGGCTCGGCGCGAGAGGAGGAGGAGGACGTAATCGTCGTCGCGGTTGTCCCACACAACTTTTACAAACCGAGATGAAGTGCTCGCTACCGGGTTGCCGTGGCCGCCGTGGCCGCCCTGGCTGCCAGCCAGCCGCCCTCCGCCGCGGCCCCGTCGCCCTGCGCTAATCTGGGCGCGATAAGCTGAAAATGGTGAACCAGAACCCGCCGCCACCTTTATGCCCGCGCCGCGATGAACGCGCGATAAATAAGCAGCCGATTTATTATTCCGCGCGGCGGAGCGAGCGGCGCGGGCAGCTCGGGCGGAGCGGGCGGCGGCGTCTGCTGTTTGTCCGGGAGAGATTTCGCGCCGCCATGTTTCTCGCGAACCGCGCTGACGCGGGGCTCTCCTATTCATCTCCTCAACAGCGCTGCAATGCGATGCCACACGCCGCTGGTGCCCTCTCGACCGCCCGCCGTCCGGCCGCGGGAGCCGCTGACAGCGCCGGGCCACTTCTCCTTCGAAGCGACGACAACGCTGCTCGTCACTTTGTATCGAGTTGTACTCCTCATCCTGCTGCAATTTTCTGAAAGATAAAGACACACGGGATTTTAGCATTTAAATACAAAGCGTCACTTTTCCCTTTAAATTTTTAATCAGAAGAAAAATTTCAGAAGTGTTTGTGGGGCGAGATTCCGAATTACGCCCGAGTGCTCGTCGTCGGGCACGGGCGATGCTCGCGCTCGTAGCGCCCACTCCTGTGTAGCATTGCAGCGGCGGCGGCGGCTGAAGAGGGCTCGCGGCCCGGGAGGGTGCTGTTTTCCAGCTGCAGAGGGTCGCCCGTGGAGCTGAAGCGGGCTGTAGCGGCGCTGGGGGCCCCCGCTGCCCCCCTGCGGCCCGCGGTCCCGGTTTGCGCAGAAACAAGAAGTTTTGCGCGCGCCCCCCGGCTGGCCCCGGCGGGCCCGCGGCCACTTTGACCGGATTGCATTTGGTATTTAAATGGTATCCACCGGCCGCGCTGCGCGCTATGCGATACCCCCGTGATCTAATACGCGCCGGCAGTGTGTATGTAGAGTGTATTTCACCGGAAACTTTTTGCGCGGCCCGAAACGATCGCGCGAGAGGAATTAACGGGGAGGGCGCTAGAGCCAATAATGGTAAAAGCAAGGACGTGTTCGCGCCGTAGTTTCGGTTCCGACCGACAAATCTGCCTCTCTGGTCGCCGTTTTCCCTCGCCATGAGTTATTTTCGCCCTCCTTTTCCTCGTCTCTCGTTTTGCTTGCTTTGCCGACTTGTGTGCAACACAACATGCATGTTCGCCTCTCTCTCTCTCTCTCTCTCTCTTTCTTCTCTTTCCGTCTCGAACCCGGCACGCTTCGCCCTCTCTGCTTCTAGGTATTTCTATTTGTGTCCGCTTGGTACTTCGCCCGTGTCATACCGCCTTCCCTGTAGTACCCGCTCTGTCCCCCCTTCATTCCCTCTTTACACCATTTCTGCCCCTTGTCCTCGTGGATTTGTCAATGGGACTCCGCCCAAAGGATTTTAATTCCTTTCGTGTCGAGTTTTCAACCTGCAAACCTCTTTCTTTGTATCCGCCACCCTTTCCTCTGTACGCTCGCGCTCCTTTTGCACCCCCACCCCCCTCTCTCTCTTTCTCCCAACCGTCTCTCCGCTTGCATGACCTTTCCCGCCCCTCTCTTTCTCTCTCTCTCTCTCTCTCTCTCTCTCTTTCTCCTTTCTTCCCGCGACCCCTTCCCTTTTGTCCTGCAGCAGATATACTATCGGGTCGGCGGCTGCCGAGCGGGAGCTGCCGACAGCATATATAATATTAGCAAGCAGGCAGCTACTGCTCGCTGTCAAGCTGAAATCACCGGCAGGACTCGATCTGTTCCCTCGTCCTCTCTCTCTCTCTCTTCCTCTCCCTCTCTCTGCCTCTCTGCCTCTCTCTCCCCCTCTCTCCCCGCTGCATGTACCTCTGTATGCCCGGCCTGCTGCTGTTGGCGTAGTATAAGCACGGGACGCCTGGAAGAGGTGAGGTGGTGCGGGCCCGTCCCGCCCGCCCCGTCCAGGTCCCAGCGGCGGGGGCACCGGCACCAGGCCTCACCGGCGGAACTAGGTCGCAAGGACGCGAACCGGGCAGCGGAGGCGGCGGCGGCAGCGAAGTCGGGGGGGTCCGCTGCGAATGGTGCGCTGGCTGCGTTGCTGCAGTTGGACATTATTGGCAGTCTGGGTGTCGGGAGCAGCAGAGGCAGTTGCAGCCTCTGCCGGCCTCTGCTCGTGACGGCGGTGCCGGCGGTGCTGGGGGCACTCGCCTCTCGCCTCGCGTGTGTGCAGTGTGTCCGTGTGTGCGCGTGTGTGTCCGTGTGTGCGTGTGTGTGTCCGTGTGCGCGTGTGTGTGTCCGTGTGTGCGCGTGTGTGTCCGTGTGTGTGTCCGTGTGTGTCCGTGTGTGTCCGTGTGTGCGTTGTGTGTCCGTGTGTGCGTGCGCGCCTCATAAACTTGGCCACTGTAGCTGCGGAGGCGTGGCGGTGGCGGTAGTGCGGCGCCCACCGCGGCCGGCGATGGACGGACGGGATGCGGATGGATGGGCGTAATGGTGCCGCCGCCGCCGCCGCCGCCGCCGCCGCCGCTGCTTTCACCTGACGACAAAACAAAGGACGTGCGCCTGCGCCGCCGCCGCCGTCGCTTTTCTCTTTCTTTCTCTTTCTATCAGTTTTATATTTAGTAGTGGTAATCGCACTGCGTGTTTCTCCGGCTGAGGTGTGTGTATGTGTGTGTGAGTGTGGGGGGGGGATCTATAAGCTATCCCGTCAATTGTTTTTAAACGCAGTATTTTAAACAAAAATTAAAAAGTCTTTTTTGAAAGATGCAATGAGACAGATGAACTCGTAATTCACCGCGTCATTTATGGATGTTACTTGGGCTTCTTTTCATTTTCGTTTAATGAAGGAGGAGAAGATGGTACAGCAAATCGTCGCGGCGTGTGTCGCGGTGTGTTTAAATCTCGCTCGCGGCACCCTCGGCAGCGGCGGCGGCAGCTGCGGGGCCTACGGGGATTACTCGGCCTTGTTGCAGCTTCAGGAGCACAAAGTGGCCGAGCCTGCCGTGTGTGTGTGTGTGTGTTGCGGTTTTATTTCTTTTACGGAGCACAAGCAACCCACCCCCCATGAATAATTACACTTCTCGCCCTCTATTTGCGGGCCCCTTTTGTGCGGCGTGTTCGCCCGCGGCCGGCGCCGTACCGGGCTGCCAGGCTCCACGCAGCAGCGCCGGGGCCGAGCCGGGCGCCGTCGGAACACCGGCGCCGTAAGGCCTACCGCCACAGTGAAACCGCCACCGACACCGCGTGCCAAAACCGCTCCGCGCGTGCCTGTGTGTGAGTGTGTGTGTGAGTGTGTGTGTGCGGCGGTGTTGTGGCGGCGGCGCCCCGTCCGACTCGATGGCGATGCACTCGCTATAAGCGGAAGAGTGAAACGATCTTGTGCGGGTCTCTATTATTATGAGGCACGAGCTGCTCTCTCGGGGCGGGGAGGGGAGGGGGCGGGGAGGGGGAGGGGAGGGGAGGGGGGCGTGTATGTGTGTTCGGCAGGTGGGCGGCGGTCAGCGCGCAGCGGCAGCCGAGGGAGGAGAGAGAGAGAGAGAGAGAGGGGGGGGGGAGGGGAAGAGACAGACGAGGGCGATGGAGCAGGTGGCAAGCGGAGCCAAAGCGTCGGAGGCAAACTGTCAAAACACATGCCACAAACGAAATTATATCGATGCTGCCGCTGGTGTCGGTGCGGCGGGAGGAGGGGGCGCCGTGCGCGTGCGGGGCCCGCTGCCGCCGCCGTGGTGGGGGGGGGGGGGGGCGGGGGCACACTGTCCCGGTCTTTCTTGTAAAACACTTTGCTGCCTTTATTATTTGATCCTCGTTTCGAACGACTCGGGTGGGGGCAGAGGGGCGTCCGTGCGGGGGCCCCCTCTCGGAGCCCGCCGGCCCGCTGCTTCCGTGCGGCCCGGTGGTGGCGGCGGTGGGGCCCCCGCTGCCGCCCCGTCGGCCCCCGCTGCCCCCCGGCGGCCGGTTATAATGACGGGACGGTCTTGTTCCAGGCGGGGCGCTATAACGAGGTCCGAACGCCCCCCGAACGGTGGCTTGGCACATGTCTGCTTTTGTGCCATTAGCTTTCAGATCTTAACTCACCTGTGACTTTGTACTGGTATTCAGTCGTCGCAAAATTATATAGGTCGTTATAACATTACAATGCGTGACTTTGGCGACTAAGAGAGAGAGACTGAGAGAGAGAGAGAGAGAGAGAGAGAGAGAGAGAGAGAGAGAGAGAGAGAGAGAGAGAGACGAATAGCCTGCTTGTCCGCGCGCGCGACCCGTTTTCTCTGCCCGCAAAGCGCGTGTGCTCGGCGGTGGCAGCGGCCCGTATCGCGGACCGCCAGGCCAGACGCTACGCGGCGGGGCCACACCGGCCAGGGTCCTTTCACCGCGGCACCGCGGGGCGGTGCGGGTCGGGTCGGGCTGACTGAGCGTCGGCGCTGCCGTGGGGACGCCGGCCGGCCGCCTGTTTTACTGGCACACCGCGCGGCCGCGGCGCGTTCGTCGTCTCGAAACTTGCGGCAATTGATTCGCGCGACCCGCCGCCGCCGCCGCCGCCGCCGCCGCCGCCGCCGCCGCCGGAGGACGGCGTGGAGGAGGAAGAGGTCGGCAGACGGGGAGGTGAGGAGGGGTGGGCGGCGGCGGCCTCCCGACAGCCCCGGGGAGCCCCACAGGCCGGCAGGCAGGCCGGCCGGTGGCCTAGAAACGCCGAGCGCGCGCGCGCCCGCACGAATGGAAGGGCCGGCGCGGCGCGGAGGAAGTGTGCCGGCGTGCTGCGGGGGGGGCGGCCGGTGCTGCCCTGCGCTGCCCTGCGCTGCCCTGCGCTGCCCTGCGGCGCCCTGCGTCGGGGGGCCGCCGCGCCGCTTTTGTTATCTTGTCCCGCTACGAACACACTCTGTTTTTCAGGATGGCGGGCTGCTGTGCGGCGGCGCAACACCGCGGCCCCGAACTGCCCGCAAATGAATGATTTTATTTCCGGTAGCCCCTCTTTCGCTGCCCCCGAGGCCTCCTCGCACGCGCACGGCACGCGGCGCGCACACGGCCCACGGCCGACGTACGCACGCCGGCGCTCGGTGTGTTCGGCGTGTCCTCACGCGGTACCCCCGCGGATCGATTGGGTCGGCGTTGGCGGCGCTGTAATGTGACCGGCGGCCGCGGCCGGGGCCGGGGAAGTGGAGCAGAGCGCGGCTTAATGGCGGGTAACTGGGGCGCCTCCCAACCCCACAGGCGCCCGCCACTTGCGGCAGGTGACGGATGTCTCCGCTGGCCGCTCTCATTGCCCAGCACTGCTTGCTCGGCAATGCTCAGCCTCGAAACCCCGGCATAACCGTCTACCCATCCGCGTTTCCCGGGCGGACGCTGTGACGGCGGTGCCGCCCTCCGCGGGGGGTCCTGCCGGGTCCTGCCGGGTCCTGCCGGGTCCTGCCGGGTCCTGCGGCCGCTAATGACCGCTGTGATGACGGCCATATGTGCGGCCGCGGCGGACCACATTCTTTAGGAGCCTTGTCGCTCTCCGCCTCACTGTCAGTCTGTCTTGCTTTTTTGGTGGTCTCTCCGGCGGTGCACATATTTCTAACGATTATCTCTTTTTGTTGCAGGTGAGTTGGAACAGGCTGCCATGCCGCGCGCACCTCAAACTCGCGGCCGCGACCGCCGCCGCTGCAGCAGCAGCAGCAGTGGGTGCGGTGAGCTAATGAAGGTGTTAATTAAACGCTGTCATTAAGGTGATGATCAAGTTTAGGGTGGAATCTCATTGCTGAGCACGTTTATTTTTTCCTTCCTCTCCCTCCATCTCTCTCTTTCTCTCTCTTCCTCCCTCCCACCCCTCTCCGTCTCTCTCTCTCTCTCTCTCTCTCTCTCTCTCTCTCTAGCCGGTAATGTAATGCACGTCGCGCGGCGACTTCTGCCGGCCCTCCTCCCTCCCTCCCTCCTCTGTCTTACCCTCCCTCCCTCCTCCCTCCCTCCCTCCCTCCCTCCTCTGTCCTTCCCTCCCTTCGCCTCGCGGCCGCACGCGGCGTCGTCGCCGCCCGAGAAGGGCAGAGCGCGGAAATCTTGTGAATATTAAGTCAAAGTTTCCGAGGAGATTTGCCATCCTCTCGGCCGGAAGTGAGGCGGGGGAGGAGAGGCGGGGGAGGAGGCGGCTGCGAGGGGGGCGGTCGCTGCGCCCGCGGTGTCAGCGGCCGAGTTTCTGGCCTCTGTCACTTCCTTTCATCGCGCCCTTCCGCCCCGCGAGCGCGGCGGCCCGCCCCATTCTTTCGACAAACTGGTGCTTTATTGGAGCCCGGTCAAGAAGCTCTTCTTGTCGCTGCCGGGCCGCGGGGGGCCGCCGGCCGGGAAAGTTTATCGTCCGGGCCGCGGCGTCGCGGCCAATGAATGGCCGTGTCGTGCAGGGTGAATAACAAGTTGCTCTCAAGCGAATCCATTTTGGCTGGTTATTTTTTTCCTGTCTTCGTCGGCCCGTGGTCTCTCTCTCTCTCTCTCTCTCTCTCTCTCTCTCTCTCTCTCTCTCTCTCTCTCTCTCTCGCCTCTTCTCTTGCCATCCCCTCTCCCTCCGACCCCCTTAAAAGATTACATTTTTTTCTATTTCTGGCATTTTCTTGTATAATCTCTCTGCGACTCTCGGACACCTTCGCAATTCTTGGTATGGATTCTACCGCACAACGCGGCTTTCCTTACGAGCCCATTAAGGCGATATTAGTTGACGTCCGCTGACGTACATTGACTCGTGACCGGTCGGCGCCGTTCACACACACGCGCACACGTCTTCCCTTTCCATCTCCCGTCCCCTTTCTCTCACGACGTGACGCCAAATTGATGACGATGACTATGATGACGATGACTATGATTGAAATCAATGATTAACCAATTGATTGCTTCCTCCTAGTATCGTCTTCCCCATATCGTATATTATCATTCAATGATTGTTCTCATCGGTTATCGTGATTATTTCACGGTGATCATTACGACACACGCACGCATGCACGCACGCACTGGCAGTCCGAATAATCCTCCCGGCGGCGCGTGCGTGCGTGCGTGTTCACACGCGCGCTCGCGGCGTGTTGAGAGGCCGCCAAAAGTCGTTAATTTTGAGAAGAGCTGCGCGACGTGTCTCATCTGTGTGCGTGTGTGTGTGTGTGTGTGTGCGCGCGGGCGCTCATAGAGATTTAATTTGTGGGCAATCTACCCTCTTCTCATATATATATATATATGTATAGTATATAACGCGTGTTTTTCTCTCCTCTTCTCCGATGCCCCCTCCCCGCCCGGCTCTTCCTTATGGCTGTTTAGAAACCGTTGATCACACACACACACACACACACACACACACGCACGCACGCACGCAGCGGCACGGAGGTGAGAGGGGTGGGGGTGAGGGGGTTGAGGCGGGGGGTGCCGCGGTCGGGTGCACTATAGGTGCGCAGCATGCAGCCCCCTTCCTTGGCCGCACACACGAGCGTCTTGTCTTGATACTGCTGCGGCAGCGGTGGTGGCGGCGGCGGCGGCGGCGGCGCGGGCTCGTGCCGAAGAAGGGAAGAAGGGAAACCGTTTGCACGGGTGTGTGAGTTCGGGTCCGCGGGCCGGGCCGCGGCAGCTCGGCGGCGGCGGCGGTGGTGGTTGTGGCGGTGGTGGTGGTGGTGGAGGTGCTCCGCGATGTCGCGCCGACAGTGTGTGAGTCGAGGCGGGTCGGGCCGCCGGGCCCGGCAGGCCCAGGCCAGCAGGCAGTACGAAACTAAGACTCCTCGAGAGCGGACGGCCGCACCGCGACGACGTGTGTAAGCAGAAAGGTGTGTGTGTGTGTGTGTGAGAGTGTGTGTGCGTGTGCGAGCAGGGCGAGGCGAGCCGAACCAAGACGGCGAGGCGAGCGGCGGCGGCGGCGAGGTGAGGTGAGGTGTTGTCGGGGGTCTCCTGCCACGTATTATCCGGTCCCGACCCGTCCCGCCGGTGGCGGTGGTGGGCCTCGTGTGTGTGTGTGTGTGTGTGTGTGTGTGTGCGAGACTTACGTAACCGTCGTCCGTCCCGCCCTTCCACCACCACCACCGGCCCGGCCCGGCCCGGCCCCCTTTTGTCCCTTCCTCTCTCGGTTCGTCCTGCTGCCCTTGATGCCCGTGAGCCCTCATTGCCGACGTGACACCTTTTTATATTCCTCCCCCCCCCCCCCCCCCCCGCCCCCCCCCCTCCCCCCCCCTCCCCGTCGTCCTCCTCCTCCCCCAGCAGGGCTCGCCGCCTTCGCCTGCCGCCGCCGCCGCCGTCTTTGGTCCCGGGTCGCGTTGTCTTTTGTTGTGCGCGGCGCGGCGCTCGTGTTGGTGGCAGTAAGGAGCCGAGGAGGAAGCGGCGGCGGCGGCGGCGGCGGTTCGCGCCCCGGCCGGCGGCCCCGGCGGCCCCGGCGGCTCGCTTTCTGCTCGGCTGCATGCAGCTGCCGCCCCGCTCCGCCCCGCTCTTGCCACGGCTTGCTGATTTCCTTGCTTATATTTCGCGCCCCGCTTTCTCGGCGCGCCGCGACGTGACGCCCAAACTGGACGCACAATGGCGAACGGCGCGGGGCGCGCGGCCTCAGCCTCGGCCTCGGAGACCTGCAGGCATCTCTGGGGGTGGGCGGGGCCCGCAGCGCCCCGCAGCGCCCCGCAGCACGGGCCACCGCGCTACGGACGTCGTTAGCAGAATTGAGCTCGCACTGACCCGCGACCGTAATCGCAGGGCGGCGCAGTGTACTTTCCTAATTCCGGCACCTTTTATTATTTTTTTGTTTAAGAGGTTAGTTGTATGGCAATCGGTTGGTTATGCAGCATGGTCACTGCCAATCCGGGCACTTATAATCTACATTCCATACCAGGTGATTGAGAAACGCCGCGAACTTCAAAAAGGGTTGCTGCCTATCCCTAGTGAATGCGCGGCGTCTCTGAATCGCGTTGGCTTTCATTTATAGTTCTTGGATCAGATCGGACGGAGGTGTCCGTGTGTGTGTGTGTGTGAGGGAGAGAGGGAGGTAGAGAGAGAGAGAAAGAGAGAGATCGCTTAACGGTGTGAATGATGAGATACCGCTGCGCGCAGTGCCGCTATGAGCTCCCGTGGGAGTCCGTCACCTCCACCGCCGCCGCCACTCACTCAATATGTGATCGAGTGGCTCTGTCTCTCTCTCTCTCTCTCTCAGCGTGTGTCCGCCCTCCCGCCCCCTCAGGTGGCCCCCGCATTACAATGCCCCTCCCCTCCCTCCCCAGCTGTGTGTGTCTTTGGCTCGTGCCCGTTAGGGGCCCTCCACTGTCTGTCTGCCGGCTGTGGTCACGTGGTCACCTATCCGGGCGAGAAAATCCCCGCCGGTGTCTGCCTGCAGGAGGCGGGGCGGGCGGCGGGCGGCGGCCTGATCGAGGCTGCGTGTGTGTGTGTGTGTGTGTGTGTGTGTGTGTGTGTGTGTGTAACCTCCTCCCTCAATTATTTGGGTCGGATAGAACCGTGCGCCGGCCGTGCTGCCCTCGTCCTTGTGGTGCACCTCCTCTAGCGCTGTAGTTACACACACACAGACACACACGCACACACTCACACACTCACACACACAGACACACACTCACACAGACACACACACAGACACGCGCGCGCGGCCCCGCGGCCGGTGCGGTGTGCCGCCGCGAGAGATGGACTGCATTCCGGAAACACGGCACGCCGCCGCCGCCGCTGTTTGTACTCGGCCTCGTCCGGGGAGAGAGAGAGAGAGAGAGAGAGAGAGAGAGAGAGAGAGAGAGGCGGGGGTTATCCATCCGGGCGACCTCCCTTCGCTATGTATACCTCCTTCTCTCGTTTTCGTGCGTGTATGTCTGTGTGTGTGTGTGAGAGAGAGAGAGAGACGGGAATCGGAGCGACTCGCGGCAGGGACATGCGAGCTCTCTGGCGTGCGAGCGCACGCTTCTTATCCTCCGGCGTATGTGCGTGTTGTGTGTGTGTGCGTGTGTGTGTGTGTGTGTGTGTGTGTGTGTTATGAGACGGTGTTCGGCCCAGGTTTAACCCGTGTTCGTGGCGGAGCACGGCCCAGCGTGTGTGTAGTACGTACTGTAGTACTACAGTACGAGGCTAGTGAGGACGAGAAGGCGCACCGGAGTGAACAGAACTGCGCTCCCCGCCCACGAAGCTGTGTGTGTCTTTGGGGGTTTTTTATAGTAGTATACTTCAGCGTGCGGGTGTTCGCTTGCTGTCGTACGGGTTTTTGTAGGTCAACCTATATGCATTTTGCTCACACTGTGTGTCGCACATGTGAACCGCCGCTGCTGCTCTCGGGGCGACCCTCCCCCTCCTGCTCTTCCTCCTACCCCTCCTCATCTGCTCCTATGGTGCTCTATCTCTCTCTCTCTCTCTCTCTCTCTCTCTCTCTCTCTCTCTCTCCCTCTCTCCCTCTCGCCCCTTTCAGCTCGCTTTTGCTCTGCTCGATTTTTGCATACGCTTTGGCTGGCGATTTCCTTCGGCCGTGCATTTCCATCGCCCCCCTTCCACCCCCCTCCTCCACCCCCTCACTCCCCCCTCGTCTCTCCGATTCCCGCCGGCTTTTATACACTGCCGCGCCGCTTACGTCTTTATATAATTGCAATTGTTCGCGCACAATAATGTACGCCGCTTGGTTTTTGTTTTCCTTCATTTCCCGTGGTGCGGCCGCCATGCCTCCGTGCTGTGCCGCGCGAGAGTGAGAGAGAGAGGGGGAGAGAGGCCTGGGGTGGGGGGGGGGGGGGGGAGTGAGACGGGCTGCACCGCCGCTGGATTGAGATGCCGGTCATGTGTCTCGCCAAACAATCGTCGTTGTCCTTGCTGCCTGAGCCGTGCCGTGGTGCGCCGCGCCGCATGTACGACTTTTGGCGTGTTCTCCGACGTATGGTATATATTTATATATCCGTACGTGTGTGTGTGTGTGTGTGTGTGTGTGTGTCTGTACTGTCCGTAGGTGAAACCGAGAGTATGGAGGGGAAAAATATTCCAAAACGGCGACGGCGACGATCTCTAATTGGACTTGGTGGCACGAAAGGGGGCTCCGCTTGCCTGCGAGGCTTTGCAGAGCGATGCCTCGGTATGCGTGACCTTGGGCGTCCCGTCGCGCCGCTGAATCCGCCAGGAGGAATGAGTGATTGCGAAATGTACTTCCACGAGAGTTTTACACTTCTAGTGCCTGAGGAGCGGCCGCGGCCCGCGGGGTCGGTGATACGCGGCCCCGCCGTGGAGAGCGGGCCAAGCCGGCCGAGCTGTTCGCAGGCGGCCGCGGGGCCCCGCAGGACCCGCAGGACCGGGCAGAGGCGGCGGCCGTGTTTGCGGTGAAAGGGAACGGCGGGATGTCCTGATGGGAGTAATTGGTTGTATTGAAGGGGGGATCTCCGTGCGCAAGGCGTGGCCGGGCGTGGCCTTGCCGTGTCCGCTGCCGCCGCGCTCTCCTCGATGGGATGGGAGGATTTGCTGGTGGCGCGCGGGTCGGCCAGCGGAAGCGAGAGGGAAAATGGCCTCGGGCGGGCGGCGCGCGGGGGAGTGAGCGAGAGCGAGGGAAGGGGTTGACGGCGGCACGGCACTGGCGGGGGGAGGGGCGCAGCGGGCGTGGACGTTTGTTCACGCGGCGTGAAACTTATGTCGGACTGCCTGTGAGGGGCCGGGTGAAGGGGGGTAGGGGTTGTAAGATATGCCCGCCGCCCCGCCGCCTTACGCGTGCGACAGGAGACGGAATAAGAGACAGCGCGCAAGAGGAGACCTCGGACTGCTCCGGGCGGCTGCCGGAGGTCGCGCGTCCGATTTGATTTTATTTGCGTGTCAGGAGTCGGGCAGGCCGGGCGGGCCGGTCGCTGGCGGGCGTCGGCAAGTGTCGGGTGTCGTTGGCGCGGCATCGGGGCGCGGGGACCGTAATGGGGGAGGATGTCCGTGGACAGCGCCGCGCCGCCCCCTCCCTGGGCCGCCCCCGTTGGCCCCGTCCCTCCCTCCCCCTTTCCTCCCGCGCGCTGTGGGACACGTCGTTGAAAGCCTTTCGGAAGTGACCGCAGAGAGTCCTCGAGGCGTCGCAAGGGGCGCTCGGCGGCGGCGCAGGGCGGCGCTGGGGTGGTGGGCGTGTGCCCTCTGATCTGGTTTGGCGTGGGTGCGGCCTGCCTGCCTGCCTGCCTGCCTGCCTGCCTGCCAGCTGGGGCGCTGCGGAGCGGAGCGGGGCCGTCGTGCTTCGGGTCAATCGATTGCCGAGGGGCAGTTGATGGAAAGGTGGTGTGCTCAGGTGTTGGCCGCTCTCGCCCCGCTCCGGCCGGGCAAGGCCGTCCGATCGCTACTCTATCGCGTCGTGGAAAAGCCCCCCCCCCCCCCCCTCTCTCTCTCTCTCTCGCACAAACTACTCCCTGTCAGTGCGGCAATGCGTTGGTGGCTAACTAGCGTGGCGCCCTGCCCGGATCCGCTCGAGCCCTCAACCCTTCCGCGCCGCGCCGCCCCCCGCCGGCCGCCTCTCTTGCCGCTCCGGATTAGTTGTGCTGAGAGGGGCTGCTGCCGCCTCCGCTGCTGTGATTACGTTTTGCTCGGCTATTTGAGGTGGGCTGCTGCCGGATTTCCGCCCCCCCCCCCCCCCCCCCCCCCCCCCGAGGGGTTGAGGGGGCCGCCGTCTCCGCGGCTGTCCTCGGCGGTGCCCCCGCCGCCGCCGCCGCCCCCCGCCCCCCGCCCCCGCCCCCCCGCCGCGCCGCACACGGAGATGGTTTGCCCGGCGGCCGTTTCATGTTTACGGTCCCACTTCCTCGGATTGCGCAGAGCAGCGCACCGCAGTCAGTTGCGGAGCGTGTTGCTTTGAGTGTGTCCGGCCGTAAGCGGGGCGCTCGCGGGACGCGCGGCGCGCGCGGCCGTCCTCGGGGCCCCTCTCTTTATCTTCCCGGTGTACGGAATGAGTAATTCACCGCGCCGCACTGCAGGCGGCAGGCGGCGGCAGGGTCCGAGAGAGGTTTCGGGGGGCGTGAAAGATGCAGCGGCGGCGTCGCTGAGCGGTGCGCGGCGGGACACGCGTAGAGTACGCCAGTCTAAAGCTGGTCCAAGTGACTGTAAATGCCAACAGCCCAACCGCTCGCGGCACGGCGCGGCGCGGCGCGGCGCGGCGTGCAGCCAGGACCGCCTGCCTGTTCTACACGCAGTGTGCCACCAGCCCCTCCTCTCTCTCCCTCCGTCCCTCTCACTCCCTTCACCGGTCTCGTTCCGTCTCTTTCGCTCTGCTTGTGCGGCGGCCCAACCCGACCCGACCCGACGCGGCGGCGGGGGCGGGGCAGGGCTGGTGGGGAGCGGAGGGGAAGGCTTGTGGCCCGCGCCGCCAGAGCGCGCCACCTCCTGGCTCCTTGGGCTCCTTCGGCCGCCGCCGCCGCCGCGCCCTGCCCGCGCCCTGCCCGCGCCCTGCCCGCGCCCTCCCTCCTTTCACTTCCCTCCTCTTCGCCCCCCGGCCGCGCCGTGCCACATGGCTCCGCCGCCGCCGCTGGCGACCGGACTCGACTCGTAACCTGGGGCCACTGGGGCCCGCCGCGCCGCCGCGCCGACAGCCGGCTGCGCGCTCACTTCATCAGCCTGATTTATCGCCCGCTCAAAATTTCGGCGCGAAGCGCGCGCCCGTTTTTATCGAGTTTCGCGAACAAACTGTGTATAATAACTGTGCTGGCGCTGCCACTGCGTTGCGCAAGGTTGGGCACCGCGGCCGAGCCGCCGGGAATGTTAGTGTGGGAAAAAGAGTGATGGAATTGATAGCGAGGATGGAAAACACGGCCCGGGGGGACCGACTCGCGCGCGCGCGCCTGGTTTCGAAATGATGAAGTTTTTTCCCGCCATTGGTGTGACTGTCATGTGTGTGTGTGTGTGTATTTTGAGATAAGCCGCCGGTGCGGCCGGACCCGTATCACCGCCGCATCGCCTCGTCGACGACGGCGCGGCGCGGCACGAGGCGGAGCGGGGCGGACGTTCGGCGGCCGGCCGGCGAGGAGTATCAGTTGTCGTGCGGACTCGGGCGCGGCCGCCCGTGTCGCCTGTCCCGCCTGTCCCGCCTGCGCGCACGCATAGCGCCTCGGCAGCCTCGGCCGCGCGCCGCTTTCTCTGCCCTGTTCGGCGGCAGGCCGTTCCGTTTAGTTCCCCGGAAGGAAGCCGGCGGCAGCCCGGCCGCCGGGAGCGCCGCGCCGGTGCCCCGGGCCCCCCGGGCCCCCCGGGCCCCCGGCCGGGGCGGAGGCCACCTTACGCTAAGCGGAGCCCCCCGCCCTCCCCTCTTCCCCGCCGCGCGTGCCGGCTGCAGATTACGCACAAAGCTCTCGAGGGCGCGCCTCGACTCGACTTGGCGGCGGGCCGCGCGGCCGGACAGCCCTCGGCCGCTGAGAGGCCCCCGACGACGAGTGGCCGCCGCCGAGTGTAGTCGGGGCCGCGGCCGCCGTGTCGGCCGGCGACCGGTTCGAGTGCGCTGTCGCTTGTAATTGTGCGCCCCGCGTCGGCCGGCCTCCTCAAGCCTCTCGTTTCCATTTTGGATACCGATCGCTGCTTGCCACCCTTCAATCTGTAGGTAATTGCGGGCCGCCGTCCGCCGCCCGCCTCGCGGAGACCGGGCTGTCTTGGAGTGCGTGTGTGCGTGTGCCCGATGGGCAGCGGAGTGGAATGGCCCCTGTGGGAGCGCCGGGTAGGCCACCCGGCGGTCGGGGCGACGCGCGGGCTGCCTACCCTGCGGTCGGCGGGCGCTGGGCGTGTAGGAGTGCGGCCGTGCTCGGTCTCTCTGTCTCTTTCTTCTCCGTGGCCCTCAACCGTCCTTGTCTTTGTGTGTCGCAGGAATCTACCAGCCAGCGGGGCCGCTGATCTCCACGGCGGGAGCCCCGTCCGGGGCCACACTGCTGGCGCCCAAGTCGGGCGCGTCTTCCGGCGGCCGCGGCTCGCCCCCCGCCAACCAGGACCCGGCGCCGCCGGCGCCGGAGAACGAGGCCGCCGCCGAGGACGGCGACAGGGCAGACCAGGACGGCGCCGCGCCCGCGTCCCCGTCGACGTCGACGCCGGCCGGCAGCATGCCGCCGCCCTCCCACGCGCCGCCGCACGCCTTCAGATACGCGGCGCACGGCGCGCACGGCGCCTACCACCCGCCGCCGCAGCCCTACTACAGCCCGTACCCCCAGCAGTACTACCCGGGCCAGTACCAGGACCCCTGCTACCCCAACTACTACCACAGGGCGCTGCACTACCGCCGCCACTACACGTCGTACCTGGCGCCCGCACCGGGCCCGCCGCCCGGGGCCGGCCCGCCGCCGGGGCCTGACCCTTACGTCGCCCCCGGCGCCTCTGCCCTGGCCGCGCCCAACGTCGGCGCCGCCCCCCTCGGTCACCAGCTGCAAATGGTGGTGTCGTCCGGGGCGCCGGCCGGCCCCGGAGCGCCCCCTCCGGGACACGGGCACGCCGCGGGGCCCGAGTTCTCTCACCCCGAGCCGTACGGCCACTACCCCGCGTACCCGCCTCCAGGACCAGGTCAGCCCCCACACCCGTACCAGCCGCCCTTGCATTTCCTGGTCGTAGCGGCGCGCGAGGTTCTGGGCGGCCCTCCCCCTCACTACCACCACTACCACCACTACCACCACCACCACGTCCACCCGCCCCCACCCCACCCCCATCCCTCGTTCCTGAACCCGCCGCTGCCGGCCCCAGCCCCGCATGCCTGAGCTCCGTCAAAGCCTTCGTTATGACGGGCCCGGAGCCGAGCTTTCTACGCTCTCTTCTTCTTCTTCCCTTTCCCTTGTCTATCCTATTAGAATTAGGTAAATGTCGCTTGTCGTCTCACTCTTGTGTTTCTAACGTAGCAAGTGATGCTCTTTTTGAAAAGTTTTCATGACCCTATCGGATTGTTATTTTTTGACCCGAATCTGTGGTGCACGTAACTTAGCCCACCAGTCAATTGCAATCAACTTTCCGATGGTTTTGATGGTTTTCAATTGGTCTTCTATGCCTCTTGAAGATATGCATCGCTATAGAAACAAAAATGGCATTTTGCTAGAAACGCTACCTACTCTGGTTATTTTTTTTCTTTTCTCCTTCCATTTGGGACGCTCGATCCCTAATGCCCTCTTTTTTCTTTTGGTTTGTTACAGAGACAGCGACATTTAGGTGCCCATGTCCAATGCAATCGTGTCCAAAAAACGTCCATACTGGCCCGCTTACTGGTGACGGTAAGGGGCCGAAACAAATGCAGCCGCTCGCGCTGAGCCTGCCGCCCGTGAGCGTGGCGCTGCCCTCGGCCCGGCCCGCCCTGCCGCACGCGGCGCTGCCGCACGAGGCGCTGCCGCAGGGCTTCTGCCCGCCGTCCCCCGCCCGCGGCTCGGCGGGCATGCCGCCGCCGCCGTCCCCCGCCGTCGGGGCCGCGCACCAGGGCCGCTTCCAGGGCTGGGACCACGACGAGATTGGGATGGAGGGCTCCAAGAGCGTGGTCAAGCCGGACCCGGGCACGCCCCCCGAGGGCCCCCGCGAGCCCCCCGCGCTGGTGCTGGCCACGCGGCACAACCTGATCCGGCAGAACGTGCCGCCGCACGAGCAGCCCGGCCCCGACATGCCCGTCACCATCGAGCTGCTGGTCAACAAGGTGAGGGAGGGCGTGAAGGTGGAGGGCGACAAGCTGGAGAAGGACGACCAGGCCGCGCACGCGGACGCCGAGGACAAGAAGGACGTCAAGTCCGTGGCCGTGGCGTTCATCACGACCACTGTCACCACGACGACGATCGAGGAGGCGACCCAGACGACGCCGCCGCCCGACCCGTCGACGCGCCTCGGGTGCCTTGACGGCGCGGTGGACAAGCGGACAGCGGCCGGCCAGGTGGCGGCGGCCGACGAGCCGCCGAGCAAGAAGAAGAAGGCCGTCAGTAAGTCCAAGCACGGCAGCAGCAAGACCAAGAAGGCGCCGGAGCCCGTGGCCGCGGCCGCCGCGACGCTCGCCCTGGTGCCGGCCTCCACCGCCACCGCGGGGCCGTCCAAGTCCAAGGCCAGCCGCAAGTCGGGCACCGCGAGTAGCACGTCGCCGTCCACCGCCACCGCCGTCGTCGGGAGCCCGGCCTCGGCCCCGGCCGCGGTCAGCCCGAGCACCTCCGCGGACACCACGCACAAGACCAGCAGGAAGTTAGGCACCGCCGAGGCCGGCGGCAAAGGCCGCGCCCAGAAAAGGACGTCGTCCCTCGACAGCAACAAGTCAACGAGCAGCTCCAAGTCTGCCAAACGGTCCAAGTCGCAGGATAAGCCGAACAGCAGCAGCAGTAGCAGCAACAACAACAACAACAACAACGACACGACGAGTAACAACAACAAAAAGGCCGCGTCCTCCCGGGACAGCAGCAAGAACCGCAGCCGCAGCACGTCGCGCAGCCGGATCCAGGAGGAGGAGGAGGAGGCGGCGCGCGTCATCGCGGAGGCGGCGCTGCCCGAGGGGGTGCCGCTCAACCAGTGCCGCCGGCTGATCGCCGCGCAGAAGAAGCTGATCCTGCGGTGCGAGGCCAAGAAGGAGCGCGAGCGGGCGCGCCTCGCCAAGCAGGAGGCGGCGCGCGCGGCCAGGCTGGCGGCCCTCGTGAGCGCGGCCGAGGCCAAGAAGGCCACCGTCCCGGGCGCCGCCGCTGCAGTCGCCGCCATCGAGGCGCTCGGGGCCGACGGACCCGCCGGACCCGTCGCGGACTCGAGGGCGGACCAGGAGAAGGAGAAGGCGCAGGGTCCGGCGGCCGTGGACAGCGCGGCGTCCCGGCTGGCGCCGCCCACCGTCGTCATCCCGCACGCCGGCAAGCACAGCCACCACCAAAACCACCACCACCCGCACCTGGCCGGCGACAAGGCGCTGGACAGGGCCCGCGTCGAGGAGCTGGGCCAGCGGGCCGGCCTCGACATCCCCGCCTGCCTCACCATCTCGCAGTCGGAGCTGCGGCTGCTCGAGTCCTGCGCCGAGCCCAAGACGCCCAAGTGGTCCAACGGCTGGCAGTGGCGGGGGCAGCCGTTCCTGCACCGAGTGTTCCTCAACGTGAGTATACGAACCGGGCCAAAAAAACCCTCTCTCTTCTTACCCTCCTTTAGCCGTACGGTGCGTCAACGCCTGTTTTCACCGTGTTTCAGTGCGACGACCCCCCTGTGCTGCGGAAGTGCTTCCCCGCCATGCAGCACGAGGAAGGCGACAACATCACCCTGGGCGACACGATCCTCCTCAAGTCCGGCACCCGGAAGATAGACCTGCCGTTCGTGGCCCGGGTCATCCACCTCTGGGAGAACCCCGAGGACGGTACGTCATGTCGTCCTCTCTGGTCGTGCCTGCCCCCCTCGTTGGCCCTGTGGTCTGTGGTCCGGATGACGGAACCGGTGTTGTCTGTGTTGCAGGTGAAATGATGCTGTCCCTAGTGTGGTTCTACAGGCCTGAGCACACGGAGCAAGGCCGGCCGCCCCTGTGACCGCGACGACGAGATCTTCTCGTCGCGACACAAGGATATCAATAGTGTAGCCTGTATCGAGGACAAGTGCTACGTCCTAACATTTAATGAATATTGCCGGTACGGTTTTATTTGGATTTTGCAATTTCTTTGAACCGACTACGTAAATTGTGTCTTCCCTTTTCATTACATACTGCTTCAATTTTTTTCAGGTATCGCAAGACCATTCGCCGTTTGGAAGAGGGGCTCTCTCCCCCTTCACTTGTTGTACCTGGACCTGATGGAAAGTATCCCAGGCATCACCGCTTACCTCCTGGACATGTTGCGCATGATATGGTATTCTTCTGTCGTAAAATATATGACTTCCGGCAGCGTCGGTTACAAAAAAATATAATGTAATTTTTGTTAAAAGTTCGTTGTTGTTAAAAATGAGGCGTTTGCAAGTAGTGTCTTCTGATAAGCTTGGGCATGAAACCAAGCTCATACAATCTCAAATTAAGGCCATGGATTGATTTTAACAAGGTAGATAAGGGAAAGGAGCAAAGGTGAAAACAGAGTGTCCCTCGCTAAGATGTAACGGATATCCATAGTCCCACTGTTATGTCTTTCTAAATTGTAGTCATCACTGCTTGCAAAACCCTCTCCATGTTTGTTGTTGTTTTTTTCTTTTGTTTTGTGATCATATATGTTTAGTAGAAGGAAGACCTCCCGGCTCAGGTCGTACTGCAGCCGTTGATTGGTCTGGTGTGATAGATTTAAACTGTTGTGTTTACCATTTCTATATGTCTGTTAGAGTTTCTCATATGATGGCGGACTGAAGCGAATGGTGCTCTGTAATGGATTCCTTGTCCAGTGTGATTGTTCTTTGTTCTGTTTTTTTTTTCTTCTGTTTTTGTTGGTCTCTTTTTTTTTTCGTCAAGGAGATTGAAATTCCTTCAGGACTGTGAATATTTCTCCTTTCCTATGCGAAGCATGCTGTTTGTGTGAGAAAATAAGTTAGTATAGTTTTGTAATCCTCTTAAAGATGAATATTTATGGAAAGATAATTTTTTATTTGATTCTAGACTATGATGGATTGAAATATTCCTAATGTTTCTGTAGAAATCAGTCTGACTTAATTACGATGTATCTGTGTGTGTAGAATTGCATTTAAATCAGTTAAAATCCTGTTGCTAGATATGCTCGGTAGATAGCATTTCTTAGCAACTTCTCATGCTTGTCAAGGTGTTAATTTAGGATAGGTACCTTCTTGACTATCTTATTTATAGTACTTTTTGTTCATTTACTACCTTCAATAGGTAAAAATGATTCTCACCTGAAGTACATTTAAAAGTGGAAGGAAGTTTGAGATGTTACTCGCAGTCAAAGTACTAATTAATTGTTTTGCAAGTAATATTATTTCTAGACTTTTTTGTTTACTTTTACCCATTATTTAGTCATATTTATTTTTAGTCTTAATGCCAACATCTGGTTTCCCAAGCACATTTATATGTGCAGTTATTTTGTAAATACATCTCTCTAAATGATACCTGTGGTTAATTCTGTAATTCTTCCTTTGAGAGACAGATGAGGAAAACAGCACATTTGCTGTTGTTGATGTCTAATGACCGTCAATTTTGAATGTTTTGTTACAAATAACAGGTGCATTCATTTTTATAAGTACTCCTTCGCCAATATGACATATCGTAAGTCAAAATGTCAGGAAATCAAGGAATATTTTGCAGGCTCCAATCTTTAACTGTAATGAAACATTCAAGATCTAAATTTTTGGTTTGTTTATTTTTTTTGTATTGTTTTTCATCTTTAACAACATTCCATTCATGTGTTGCTGATCCTGTGTTTAAAATTTGTTTGAAGGTGTTTCTTAAGGTCACTTCTCTCTCTCATGCAGACATGTGAGACTCAAGACCAAAGATAAGTAGTTGTATGTATGAGTGACCTGTCACAAATATGTTTGTTCTTCCGTATTTCAAAAGCGCAGTGTTGATTTTCTAATGGGTAAATGTGTTAGTACTAGTAATTTCCTGCTATTTATAATGTATTCCCGTTCTCTGGTTTGTGTCCCTCCTAGGGACTTTTCGAGCTGACACTAGTTTATTGTAAGTGTTTAGTCAGCATACCAATGAAACAGCTGATGACTGTAATGGTTGCTTTGAAACATAAGAATTATCCATATTTTAACCTAATGGTATAGTGTGATAAACTCCTTTTTGACTGGTTATATTTTATTACAATGGAAGATTTATGCAAAAAGTAATTTTGACATATCCCTATTTGTTACATCCATCTTCTAAATTTCTTTTTGTCGTTTTTGTGGGACCCGACACCTACTGAAGTGTTGACAGGTTTCTGTGCAGTTCATTTCGTGAAGATCAATAAATGACACATTCTAGATTAAAAGATTGTTCTTCAAGTATAATTTTGTAAATTTCTCAGTAAAATGACCAAACAGCTGGCTTCTCTTTTACTTTGTCCCTTTGCCATTTAGTGACATACTCTCGCCATTTGAAACTTATTTCTAAATGCATGACCTTGCAGATAGCTTTCTTTATCATCACTTTGTCATGATTGATTTTTGAAGGTCTTCTGAATGTTTGCACTTTTCTTCATTACAATTTTGATTCATATCCATGTGTGAGTTTAGCTTCACGTAGAGAATGTTGCTGTTTTCCTGTATTCTGCTGTCTTTCCAATATATGTGTCATAGTTTCTTTTCTCTTGCTTTAAATGTTGTAGGAAATTTCAAATTCTCTTTTCAAAGGCTGTTTGTGAGTTATCTTTTATGTTCCATTGGCTAAGGCTAAGTGAGATGCAGAAAATGATTTTACAGAAAGAAGCATTTTTTTAAATACCGGAAGTTTACTTACAGCATGCATATTGAATTTATATGCATATACATATATATAGATGTATAAATATTATATATGTGTGTATGTGCATGTAGAACTTTTACTCTGTAATAATGTTGTCATGAATGTCATGTTGTTAAGCTTAGTTTTACAAAGTAAGCAACACTTTGCGTTTGCATTCGGAGAATTGCGGGAAAAATATAAGTTTTGGCATGAGAAGTGATGTGTTAAATTTTTTGCTTTCCTTATATTTGCTGATTGAGAGGCTTGTGCCTTTACAGAAATTGCATAATTGAAAAGGAAATGCATTATGTTGCATTTAATACCTATGATGTTTGTTGCTCGCATTATATGATTGTGATGTGTGTGTATTTCCCTGGTTGCTTCAGTGGTGTACTTGACTCTTTTCATCTTATTGTGTTGACCAGTATAATCTGTATTGTGTACTGAACTCATCAATACATGAGTTTGTTGAGTGTATTGACCACTTCTATTACATGTAAATAATGAACTGCCCACAAATGTTTGAGATTCCTTTCCTATTTTTGTATGAGAGTTCACATTCAAAGAATTGAACTATTCTGGTACTTTCCCATTCCCTATGCTATCCCTCATGTAATGTTAAACCAACCTGTGGGCAGCTTCTGATTAATTTTGTACCAGAAGTCCATTCCAAAAGAGTACACTATGTATAAATAGCATTCACTCAGTGAATGTATGATTTATGTACTGGTAGTGAATTCAGCACTCTCCCTCTCATTCTATACCATCATTGGGGATGTGAAATTATTTTCTTCTTCTTTTATTACTATTGTTTTTTCTTCCTCTATCCTTTCTTTTGTTTTTGTTTTGTTTGCAAAGTAATTGCATCCCTGCTGCTTAATGTAAACCAAAGCCTCGTTTGTTACTGTTACTTAATTGTGGTAGATGACCCTAAGTTTTGTTAAACTAATGTTGTAAATTATTTCCTCTTGATGGTTCCACTACTTATACTCAGCGGTACTGTGGAAAAATGGGATGGGCGTCCTTCCTCAATCTAGCTTGGGCAGCAGCATGATTGGCAGTCTAAATTATTTCAACTTGATTTGGGACCAAATTTAATCATTCAATCAATATTTGAAATGCTGTGCACAACAGAACTGAAATGTCTATAAGAGCAAACCTTTTGCTTGATTACCTTCTCATAATCACTGCATTTTCATTTGTTCTATTTTATTTTCAAATCTAAAACGAAGCACGAGTCAAGTAAACCAGGAAAGAGTGACTTCTGCTGGATTGGATGGGAGATTTCTTTTTTATCACTGAGTGATAGTGGAAAGTTGTAGTTAGTGCTTTTTAAACAGCAATGTCCATAGGTGCCTTTGCATTGCATGCTGAACGTGAATTGTTTATTATTTACATTTTGTCTGATGTCTATTACAGTGATACATTATTTGTTGTGTGTATGTAGTATACAAAGATTTATGTTCCCGTCAATGCAAACAAAAAAAGTGAAAGTATTAAAATTGAAGCATTTTGTAAAGCATGTTCTTAATTTCTTCCCTGAATCGCCCTCTTCAAATGGGATGTTCTATTCATCTACTCATAAAAATGCACTACGTAAAAAACAAAAAACATAATGCATGTAAAAGTGGTTTGGAAAATGTACTGCGTCCCTACTTCGGGTCGGCAGAGACCCGCGGTAGAACTACCCCACGCTCAGCTGCATGGCATATCTCCGCCATGAGAGAGGGTGGAGTGGAGCTTTTGCTCCTCCTTCTAGAGGCTGCAATATGAGAAAATAGTATTACATAAGGAGGAGTGCTTCGAAACTCTCCTACAAAAACTAAAATTAAACACACAAACATTAGGAAAGCAGCACGAGACTGCCGAGGGCAAGTCGTACACCATTCCAGCAGCTCTCTCTGGCAAAAATGCAAAAACGGGCGGGCACTACCTCGTCCCAGGCCTCCACCTGTAACCCTCCTGCTTAAGTTTGGTGTTCTAATGGGAACTCCACCCTACCGGTACGGCCACAGAGCCGCGATGGTGGCCGCAGCGCGCCCCCGGTACTTTACACGCCGTCGTCTTGGCTGAGCCGACAGGAAAAAAAAAGCGCGGACCGGCAAAGAGTCGAACTTTCGACCAGCCCCCCGCCGGGTGGACTCGCTAACCACACGGCTACCGACCTCCGGTGCTCTAATCATGTTCCAAACGGAATGCATGGAACGTTTGTCCACAAGTGCATAGTTGGGTCGCGCTCAGGTGGTTCGTGAACGGGACCCGCGACGCAGCGGCTAGACGGGCCGGGACTTCCCCGAAGCTTTGCAGCGCAGCACGGAGCGGCCACTCAGCACCGCGTGACCACGTGCCGCGCCGAGCTGCGCTGCGCTGTAATCCCGATGGCAGCTGCGGGGGCTCAGCGTGTACTCGCTTTGTGCGCCGGTCCGAGCCGAGGCCGGCAGCACCGAGCTCACTCACTAAACACCAACAAGCGCACACAGGCGGGGCCACTGCTGCTGCCGCCGCCGCCGCCGCCGTGCCGTGGCTGTCACGTCACGCCGTGGCTGGGCACGCGGGCGGGGCGCGGTGCGGTGCGGCGGGGGGAGGGGGGGGGGCGGAGGCCTTGCTGCCTGGCGTAGCGCAGGAAGCATTGACCCGCAGAACTTGAGCCAGAGGCCAGAACGCGAACGCGAGCGCGATCCACACTACTCACTGCGCCGTCCGCGGGGCCGGCCAGGAGACGGCTCGGGAGACGCGCCGCGGGGGGCCGCGGGGGCCGCGAGGGGCCGCGGGGGCGCGCCGGCCAGTGTCGTCTCGTATTGCTTCGCCTTGTTTCTGCGCCGCGAGCTCGCGAACTGTGTGTGTGGCGACTCAGACCAGAGCGAGGCGGGGCCGCGGGCAGCGCGGCAAAGTGGCCCAGTGGAGCACAAGTGCGAGCCTCGTCGCGGCCTGCGGTCAGGACGCTCCGGACACCGGGGCACCGGCCTCGCCACTACTGGCTCACGGTCAGCCCCATGACGGGGGCCACGGCGCTGGCCGAACCATGGCCGTCGTCGAGGACCTGTCTCCCCGGAAGCCGCTGATGCCGCTGCTGCCACTGCTGTGGGTGCTGGTCGCCACCGTGGTAGCGGCGGTGGACGCGGCGCCCCCGGACTTGGAGGCCTTGAGGGCCCCGACGTGGGACTCCGAGCCCGGCGAGGAAGAGTACGCCGCGTATGACGAGCACGCGTACGAGGACGGCGACGAGTACAGCGGCGAGTCCGCCGAGGACAAGGAGGACGTCCACGATGACGACGAGGACGGCCTCGTCCTCGGACCGCGGCGCGGTCGACACGCCCAGCACCACGGACGTCGGGACCAGGCCGACAAGGTGCCGGCGGCAGACCCAAAGGCGTCCGGCATCGCTCCCCACATCACCTTCGAATCTCAGGTGGGTTCGCTTCGTCGAGGTGGTGGTCTACGAGGGTCTGTGAGGCGCTCTGGCGACTGGTCCGGGCTCCCGGCCAGGCTCCAGTGACCTTGCCGAGGACCGGCATTCAGGCGTGGCGGCGCGGCCCTCCCCTATCAGTGGCCACTAAAGTGCGGGCCGAGTCCCCTCTTTATACGGAAGCTCCCGCCCCGCGGCCCCAGCGGCATCAGCAGCCCGGGATAAAAATGTACTCCCCGCGGTATAAAATGCACCGGTTTTACTGTGGCCTTGATCCGCGCATCCCCGGGCCCCGGAGCCCGCTGGCTGCCGCCGGCCCGGGCTTACATGTGCCCTGCTCTTCTTTTTACTCCCTGCCACCGTAACTTTGCGGCGACCCGAGCTTTGATTCTCCTTCCTTCGCACCCACCAACCCGCCCCCCCCCTCCCCACCAACCGCCTGCCGCGCGCTGTGATTCTGTGTGTATGTGTTTGTATTTCGCTTCCTGTGACGTCATGAATCCCCAGCCCGTGAGATCACCGCGCCACAAGCTGGACGCCGCGTCACTGGCCACCTCCATTGTGAGGAAGTGCAGGCGGAGGGAGAGGGGGGGGGGGGGGGGGGGGGGGGAGGCTGAGCGTGATATGACGCGCTGATCTGAGGTAAGTGCGCGGCCATCGAGTAAAGTCACTCCGGTATTTGAACCCGGGTCCCCCGCAATCCGTATCTACGTCTGCCCACAGAGCAGCGGGTCCGCCCCCGAGCGGTCTGCTTTCGCTGCTTTCACCCGCATGACCTTCGCATCGCACGCGTATTTTCCTTCCGGAGTCCCCCTACACCTTCCGCACGCGGCGCCCACCGCGGCCGCTGCGGCCGGCGGAGCACGGCTGGACCGGTAGGGCCTAGCGCACTGGCGTCGCGGTTATCTTATCAGGACACACAGCAGCAGCAGCGCGCCACGCGGTACGCGGCGCTACGCGGTGCCAGCCAGCTTCCGCCCGGGTCCTCCTAAAGCCCGCGGCGGCGGGGCAGGGAGCAGCGCGCGTGCGGCCGGCGGAAGGCGTTTGGCGCCGCCAGATGGCTTTTCTAAGCCCCCGCCGGCGCTCCCGCCTGCTCCCGCGCCGCCCTGCCTCAAAGGGTCTGCATCTGCAGCGGCCAGCGGCACCAGCTCTCCTGCCGGCCGGTTCTGCCTCTGCCCGCGCCCCGCCGCCTCTATGAACCATTTTCGCATCGTAAACTCGGTCGCGCACTGCGAGCGGCCGCCTCCTCCTCCTCTCCCTCCTGGTCCCTGTGAGGGGGAAAAATGCACGGAACGCCCCGAAAGCAGACGAACCCGATCGGTTTCCTGGCGTGGTAGATTTTTTTAGCGCCACCGATAAAAATTTCTGTTCTGTCTCACATCGGGCCGGAGTGAGCACCGATCGACACATCGGCACATTGGACCTCATTCGGACATAACCGCTTCACTCGCCGGCAGGCCGGGGCACTTGGCACACCCATTCGGTCCTCGACCCGCCCAATTGATGGCCTCTTGGTCTCGGGCTTCCACTACTTGCTCGGACAGACTGCCCGTTTGTTCTTTTTTCTTACCAGGGTGCCCGTCAGGGGAGGAGGGCGAGGATGCGGCCGTGGGTGGACGGGGAAGGGCGGCGGCGGCGGCGGCAGCGGCGGCGGCCCCGCCTCGGTTCGCGGATGATAAAGCTCCAATCTGTCGGCCCTTGTATGGCGCGCTGTACGTACCCGCTCCGCCCGTGTCTGTGCGCTGCTGCGGTGCTGCTGGGCCCTTGGTTTTCCGCCGTCAGCCGTCGCGCCTCCCTCCTCTCCCCTCCCCCCCCTCCCCCGCTCCTTTTCTCCCCTCCCACACCCCGCCCCTCGAAAAGCTTTTGCGCGGCGTCGCTGTGTCGTTTCGGCGACAATAATAATCAATTCAGATTCCTCCGCAATAAAAGTGGTGACGCCCGCGGGGGCCCCGTGGGGGGCGGCGGCTGCGGACGGACGGGTGTCCGGACCGTCTGGCCGCGGGGCCCCGCGGGGCTGCCTGCGAGGCCCTCTGCGCCACTCTGTGCCCCGGCCGGCCTTGCCTGGCCCGGCCTGGCCTTGCCGGCGGAGCACAGCACAGCCGACTCGCGACATAATTCATTATTCATCCACCCGGCCGGCCCGGCCCATCCTGTAGCCGGGACCGCCACGCCACGCCCCGGGTCCCGGCTGCCCGGCTGTCACGGCGTTTCGATATGACGGCGTCGTGCCCTAATTGTCTCGGCAGGATAAAGGCGGCATATATGCGTCGACAGGGAAGACCGTCTCTCTCTCTCTGTCTCTCGCTCTCGCTTTCTCCCCTGCTCGCCGTCCTGCCCTCTAGTGCCCGCCCACCAGCCTGCTCTGTGGTGCAGAACAACACTTCTATTTATAAGCCCCGCTTCGGCAAGCTCCTGGCTGACAATGGCTGCGGCTCCCGCGGCGCAGAAGTCCTTTCCCTCTTCGTGTTCCCCCCTCCCTCCCCCCGTCACAACCTCCATCCCTCTACTCGATTCATCTGCGTCCATGTCAACTGCCGCATCCTCGGACAGCCCGTGTGCGTGTGTATGTGTGTGTGTTTGTGTGTGTGTGTATCGGTTCGCGGTAGCCGTGTGGCCGTGGGGGGCTGCCCGCCTGGGGCTGCCTCCTGCAGGGTGGTCTGGAGGACGGGGACGTGTGTGTGTGTGTATGTCCGTGTGTGTGTGTGTATGTGCTGTGCTCGCTCCAGCCGTGTCTACGCTGACGCGCCGCCGAGCTGCGGGCTGGCAGCACACTCTGTCGCCTCGGGGAGCAAAACGTCGGACGTGTCTATTGGTAGGAATTACTACGAATAGCGGTCGAAGTCCTTATCCGTAGGAATTACTACGAATAAGGACCCTAATCGTTATTCGTAGTAAATCAAAAGAAAACCACCGGAATTTTTCAGAATCGCCTTATGATTTACTACGAATGGCGGTCGAGGTCTTTATTCATAGTAATTCCTACGAATAAAGACCCTAATCCCTATTTGTAGTAAACTCGTAATAATACTGTCCAAAGTGCCCGAGGCATACACAACTGCAAGCCGTCCTGCATACCGTTCGGTATGCAGTTAAAATGAGGAAATTAAATTTATTTCTATTTAGTTATTTTTTTTTATTAGGTTAGGTTAGCTACCTAAGCTAACCTAAACTAACCTCCTAGTTAACCGAAAGTAAAATTAATTTCCCGGTTTGCTATGCAGTTCTGTATGCAGTTTGAATTTTCTCAAGCCCCTCGACCGCCGTAGGAAATCTAGGCGATTCTGAAAAATTCCGGTGGTTTTCCTGGACACACGAATAACGATTAGGGTCCTTATTCGTAGTAATTCCTACGGATAAGGACCTCGACCGCTATTCGTAGTAATTCCTGCAGATAGGCTTCCGGCATCTTACCGGTAGTAATTCCTACCAATAGACACGTCCCAAAACATCCCCCCCTTCCTCCTCCTCCTCCTCCTCCTCCACAACCCGGCCCGCATCCTGCAGTCCCCCCAGCCGCACCGCAAACCCATGGCGACACGACACGCGGCGTGCCGACATGGACAGGCCGCGTCACCGCGCACCGGTACGCCACGCCGAGCGGCACGTGACAGCCGTCACCGCGGTGACACACCGACAGAGAGGCGCGGGCTCGAGCACGGGCCGCGGGCCGCGGGCCGCCCGCCGCCGCCGAGTCTGAAGAGGCCGAGGCCGCGTGGAATGCGAGGAGAGTATTCAGTTGTTGGGCGGCAGCGCTGGCGGCGCGGGCTTCGGCTGGGGGCAGCGCACGTGCCGGCGGGCGGCGCTTGTGCGCTGTGCTGGCGCCGCCGGTGTCTGCCCACCCGCCCCCGCCGGCCGCCGCGCCGCGCACCGCGCCGCCGTCGGGTGCATGAATCTTCGTCAGGCCGCCCCCGCCGCCGCCCCCGCCGCCGCCCCCGCCGCCGCCCCCGCCGCCGCCCCCGCCGCCGGGCTTGCGGGCTGCGGATCGTGCCGGGCCGGGCGCCGCCGGCTCCGCGCTCCGCGCTTCGCCCGCTGGGAGTGACAGTGTGGCGGGGACGTGCATGCAGGTTTTGTCCCTCTGGCGGTTCGCCCACGGATTCTATCGTCTCTGTGCTCTGCCCCCACTCCCTCATCCCCCCCTCACCCAGACCCAAATTCAAAAGGGCACACACTGTAGCTGCTCTGCTGCACCGGCTCGCCTGGGCTCGCCCCGCCGCCGGCCAGCCGCTCTGTTCTTCGCGCCGCCCCGCGCGGCCATGGCGGCAGCGGCCGCAGCCAGCGAGCGCTCTCGCATTCAATATAAACCCGCATATGCGATATGCAAGAGCCGGGCGCGCGCGCGCGCGAGAGAGAGAGAGAGAGAGAGAGAGAGAGAGAGAGAGAGAGAGAGAGAGAGAGAGAGAGAGAGAGAGAGAGGGAGAGAGAGAGAGGGAGAGAGAGAGAGAGAGAGAGAGAGGGAGAGAAGGGATGAAAAATAACACGAAGCGAGGATACAGCAGCAGGCGCGTCCGCATTGCTGTCCCTCTGGTTCGGACCCCGCGGAGATAAGGGGCACAGGTGCGGTGCGGTGCGGTGCATTAATAGCACTTAGCAAAAATAATTAATAGTGAGTAATACTTGGAGTAATTCAGAGCGCGCGACGGGGGAGCGGAGGAGGAGGCGCAGGAATGTAAGAGGGCGTCGCGAGGACCTCCAATAAATCCTGGGCAAATGCACCGCGGCCTCGTCTCTGAGCCGCACAGCTTCCCTTCTCCACCTCTCCCCCCCTTCTTCCTTTCCTTTTTCTTCCCGTTCCTTCTCCGCCCTTCTCTCTCCCTCCCTCCTCCTGCACATATAAAAGAGTCCTACTCAGATAGCAGCACCCGGCTCTTTACCTACATCCAAGCCCCCTGCAGGCCCCGCTAGCCCCGCGCGCCGCCTCAGCACCCCCCCCCCCCCCCCCATCTTCCTCCACTCCCCCTCAGGGCGCACCTGACCAGCGTGGGCCCCGGAGGAGTCGCCCCGCTCGGGGTTATTCAAATTAAACCGCAGCCAACCACCGGCCAGGCTGCGACTGCACCAGCTACTATGCAGCTTATCCTTAGGGGCTTCGGAATTATTTTTTTATCTTCTGGTTTAAAAGAAATGACCTAATATTATGGGAAGCCCACCCTCCCTCTGTCTGCCTGTCTGTCTGTCTCTTTTCCTCACTCTCTTTCACTCTCACCCTCTTTGTCTTAATGCAACAACTGCTCCGAGCAAGCACCGCGGCAGCGCCCACAAAACCTGATTGATTACAGCCATTGCCTTCGTGCGTCTAACTTCGCCGCCTTGTTGTTGCATCCCCGTCCACGCACACACATTAACACCCCAAACACCCGCACCCCCTCTCTCTGTCTCTCTCCCTCGCATACACAACACACGCACACACACACACAGTCTCTCTCTCGCTCACACCAGAGCAGATTCGCACGCGGATTGCACATGCCAAGACTGTTGCTCGGCGCGCGTGCCTTTAATGGTGGCGAGCATCTGCACCCATAACGCCCCCGTCCGTGTGCCGTCGGTATGCGATGTGACGCATGCCATGAGTCGTGCGGCGCGGGGGGCGTGAGGCGTGCCATGAGGCGAGCCATGGGGCGTGCGCCAGTGTTTACGGCCCGGCGATGCCGTCACGTTATGTGAGTCAGCGGGGGCCCGGGGGCAGGTCCGCCTACCCGCCAGGCGCTCAGCTCCCACTACACCGCTCTCACCGCTCTCGGCTCCTGCGCCGCCAGCGCTGTACCAGCCGAGGGCGCCGTGGAGGTGGGCCGGCCCGCGGCGCGGGGCTGCGCGGCGGGCCGGCCCACCTCGACGGCGGCCGCCGGGCGTCGCCGCCTGCCGCTCCTCTGCGGCCCTGCAGCCGCGCTCGCTGCCACACGTCGCCTCGTTCGTATTTTCCCGTCGATTCTGATCACTGTCCGGGGATAATAAGGGCCGCCCCTCCGGCCTGCAGACCCCGCCGGGGGCCCCACCGGGGGCCCCACCGGGGGCCCCGCCCACCCGCTGCTCCGCCCGCGGCCGGACCTGGCAGGGACGGGGGGCGGACCGGCGGCGCACGCGGCACGTGGGCAGAGTGGCAAACCGATCAGGGATGGGGAGGGGGAGGGCGGGAGCGAGAGGGGGGGGGGGGGGGCACGGCGAAGGTTGATACATCGTGATAAATTACTCCCCCCCCCCTCCAGCATCACGCCGTGTCCGGCACCGCCCCCCTCCCCTGCTCCTCCAGACTTCTCCAAACGACGGTCCAGTTCCAACACTTTTCCGGGGCAAAGCTTCAATGAGGCACGAAATGAATGCCGAAGCCATGCCCAGGGGCCAGTCTTAAAGAACCACGACTGGAAAGCAGTTGGCGGTTGCCCCAGTCGCTCAGAATCGATTCGTCAGGCAGCGCGGCGTCTCCAAGGCCACCGTGCCGGCGGGTGAGCAGGTCGGGCTCGGTCCGGCCTGACATCGCGGACCCGCCGCCGCCGCCGCCGGCCGCCAGAGCATCAAATAATAAATTCAGGAAGGAACCTCTCAACGAATATATATGCGCGCAATAAATTCGGTGGACAAAGAGTCATATGTTCGCGGCGCTCGCGCCGCACTCGCGCGTGAGGGGGAGGGAGAGGGAAGGAAAAAAATGCCTGTCTGAGTTACTGCAAACTCCGGCGAGGGCCGCGGCTGGCGCGCCGAGCGGGCCGCATTGTAGGAGTTGCACTTTCTAAAGACAAAAAAGTGATTGTGCGAGTTGGTGATTTATACGGCGTCGCGATGTGTGGCGAGGGGAGGGCGGGGGAGGGGGAGGGAGGGGAGGCAGCTCCGCCGCCGCCGCCGCCGCCGCCGCCGCCCCGGGAAAGCCCGGACTTCCCTTTTAGTGTCGTTATTCCGTGGACAGGAATGAAAGACGGCCCGGAATCGTAATACAACTAACAACATCTCTACAGTAAAACAGAGGCCGTCGGCGGCGGCCTTGATTGATGACGGCCGGGACCCCGCGTCAAAGCAGCGCAGCGGAAAACCGCCGTCCGCGTTGTCGCGCAGGAAACTGCGGGACTCTCCGCAACTGTATTTCCGAGCGCATTTAGTACACATGTTCACGCGGTGTCCCCCGGTAAACGGGCAAATGAAGACGCATGGCGACGGATGGGGGCCGCACGAGGGGTACCCCACCGCTTCCAGCCAGTGTACGCCTTCCAGTCCAGTCAATCTCCAGCCAGACTCCAGTCAGACTCCAGTCGGACACGTCGTGCGGCTACAGTACCGGGAACGCGCGGCCGCCCCACACCCGAGCTCGGTAGCCGCGTGGTTAGCGAGTCCGACCGGCGGGTGGCTGGTCGGATGTTCAACTCTTTGCCGGTCAGTGCGTTTTTTCTGTCGGCTCAGCTAAGGCGACGGTGTGTAAAGTAAAGGGGGCGACCTGCAGTCACCATGGCGGCTCTGTGGTCGTATGGGCAGGGTGGCTGGCCAGCGGCCAAAAGGTCGTCGGTTCGAGTCTGGCTAGTCCTTCTAAATTTTTCTTGTGTCTGCGTTTGGAAGGCAGAGGGTAAAATATACTTCCGAACGTGGCGTCGGTATGGCTGTCTGAACGGCCGTGCGCGCTGCGTCACTGAGAGATGTAAGCGTTGGGTTTCAACTTGAAGATTCCCGCAGCACGGTCGGGCTTACCCCCGTTCCCGGGTCCGAGGTTCTCTCGGTCGCCCGGGGTTTCCGGCGGGGGGGCTCTGTGTCTACCAAGGAAACTTGGTTCGGAGACTCGGGTGTATGCTACGGGGGTACCTAGGGTTCGGTACCTTCGTTTTCGCTCCCTGTGAATCTGGCAGACGAGGACATGCCGTCGCGACTAGGGTTCGTCGTGAAGTACAGCAGCTTCGGCTGTGTACGATATAGGAAAGCCTACCTCCCCCCCAATCCGCTCGGGAGTGGCCGCAGTGCCACAGACCAACCAGCCAGTCGAAGGGAGTTGATTCCGGAAATCTGGCTGGCGGAGGGGGCTACATTGACCGTTGCGGAAGCGTGCCCCTGAAAAAGGCCGCTGCGTTGTGCCGGTGTCTTTGCGGCGGTCAATACCTGGTACACCGGTTCCCATTCGAACACCGAAGTTAAGCAGGAGGGTTCCAGGCGGAGGCCTGGGACGAGGTAGTGCCCACCCATTTTTGCAATTTTTTTTCATAAGCATCCACATATTTCTAAGCGAAACAAAAATATTTTCGTTTTGAGTTTTGGTCACGGTAGGAATGACTTTTTAACCTACTTTGGGGTGGGTAGCAGCTCAGAACACAGAAACCATAAATGATCGCAAAATTTTCATTCCAGTCAATGGAAAAGTCCGGTCCAGTCCCCAGTCAGTGTTCACCCGTCAGAGGCCCCCCTCGGGGCCGCACCGCGTGCAGAGGGGTGGGGGGTGCACAGCGCAGCGGCGGACGCACACCTCTCCGTCGTCCTTCTGGTGACTTCTGCCGCATTAGCCTCCGCCACCAATACCAACACCGGCGGACAGTGAACGCTCGGCCGGCGTCCAGGCGCCGAGGCAAAGACCGAATGAAACCCTCCGGCCTCCGGCCGCCGCCCCCGGCTGCCTCCGACCCGCCTCCGACCCTCCGCCGCGGCCTGAGTATTGTGGTCACGCCTCCGGCCGCGCCCGCCGTCGCGTCCCTCACAATCACTGTGGAAGAAGAGATATTCAGCGCGCTCCCCTTCTTTACGGCCGCCCCCCCCCCCCCCCGCGCCGCCGGCCCTCCCCCTCCTCCCCGCCCTCCCGGAGAGCACGCTGACGTGGCCGATACGCCGCGCCCCCCTGTCCTTGCGGGGGGCCGGAGGGCCCCTCGGTGATATGCTGCCCGGCCCTTTGCATCGGGCGCCGCCACGCACCCTCTTTCGGCATCACATACACGCCGCCCCTCCGACGCACTATTCTATTTCTCCCTGCCACCCTGCAACCCTTTCTTCTTACGGCCTGCTATCACACTGTCTGCTGCCCTCCCCCGCACCCTTTCGGCTACACCATGCAAAACCTGCTGCTTTACGATTTATTTTCTTTTTAAAAAGAAACGTACCCGCTGCTGGTAGCTGCCCGCGGCCCGCTCACCTTATCTCTTCTGATTCCGCAGCAGCCGGGCGAGGACGCGGGGCGCTGCCCGCCGCCGCTGACGGGATCCTGGTCTTGGACGGGGTCCTGCTCCGTGCCTCGGTGCTCCTCGGACCAGGAGTGCGGCTCGGCGGCGTGGCCGGGCCAGGGCGTCAGCGGCAGCAGCCGGCGGCGGTGCTGCTTCAACGGCTGCGCCCACACCTGCCTCGTCACCGAGGACCCCCCGCTGGGTGGGTACCGTCCTAATCTCGCCCGGACAGCGAGCGGCACGAGCCTCGTCCACGCTCGCTGTTTGAGTGCCCGTTTTTAATCAACGCCCCGAAAATTGGCGGAGTGTTTGCGGAGCGTCGTCATGTGAGCGTCATGTGTGTGTGTGTGTGTGTGTGTGTGTTTCCAGTTGTCGACTGGGAGGAGGAGACCCCCGGGGACGTCCTCCCGGTGCCCGTCCTCGTGCCCGCCCGCCCGCAGCAGCCGCAGCACAGCCGCGCCGCCCCCGAGGTGGTGGCCCTGGTCGGCGGCTGCACCGTCAGCCCCGCCGAGCACCGCAAGTTCGAGGACTTCAAGCGCGGCGGCCACGTCCGAAAGTGGTACGTAGCGCCGACGAGCGTTGCCAAAGCGGGTCACTGATCCCGCGTGCCAAAGTGTGCATGATTCATGTCGCGGGCGGCGCGTCAAAGATAACTCCTCCGCCGGGGCGCGACGAGACTCGGTCAGGTCAGGTCTCTGCCGCTGGCAGCCGTCCAGACTGCGGGCGCCGTCAGACAGCGCCGCCACCATTTTCTGCGGGGCGAGAGTTTCTCCCCCTCCTGACAGACGGGCGGAGCAGGCCTTGAAAGGCGGAAGAGGAGCGTGTCTCATAGTGGTGCACTCCTTGTTATCTTCCTTTTTCCTTCTCTGCTCCCCTTCAGTTTTTGCAACAACGGCGCGCTGGTGTGCCAAGTGAATACTCGGTGAAGTGGCGCCCTCTGCCGTCATCAATGACGACGGGTTTCTCTACTACTCTTCTTCCTTCTCGCCTGTGATACTTTTATCGACGGATCGCCTGCTCGCGCCTACAGCTTGCCGCCTGGCCAGCGCCGTCCGGTTATAGACACATGCACGTCCATTGACATATGTTGGACATGAAAGTGCATGTAAATCCTTAATGAATGTAGTATGTAAGTATATGTTAAGCACTGTAATGATTTAAACAGTAATAAACTACTGCAAAAGCTAGTCTTGATTGTTTTTAACATTTATCACTCTTTGAATCGGCGCTTCTGACGTACCAGACACTCTCTTGGCTATATTCTACTGTAGATTGTGGAGAGGGATTGGACGAAACACATTGAAAATTAAGCAAAATCATGCATTCAAAACACGTTTATTTTCTTTTTGTCCAGCGGTGTACAGATACAGTTCTATTGTAAACTGAACATGTCGTCAAATTCAAATCATGCAGCAACGCTACCATTGCCTATTAACGGAAACTTAATAACAACTAGTGTAATATGCGACCGTCCAAACTCAATAATTTAATAAATCTGAGCAACAAATCATAGCGATTTCAATTTTTGAACCGAATCGAATTAAACCCCTAAAATTAAACAGCTATTTATTTAAATGTAATTTAGTGAGAATGGCAAACAGCACAACACCGCTGGTTTAAAAATATACAATACTCTTCGACAATACCCGCTCGTTTTTAGCTTATCAAAACACAGGAACGACATTGGCATCCCTGAAACATTTCTCTTTTAATGCTTCAAATGATCTTCTCGTAGTAAAGTTGGTGAATGAATGTGACTGCACACTTAACCTAGAGTAATCACACGAATAAAATAAAATATGTTGTACGCCCCTTTGAGGGTCGAGGCTTACCCAGATATTTACAACTTGTATAAATATTAATCTTATAATTTTTTAAGTATTACTGTACAATTTGTTTAAACAATTACAATCAGGACCACGTGACATTTCGTTTCGAAGGCAAATCAATGATGCGGACTAACGGAAATGCAAGGGTAGTTGTGATCACTCGCCAGAATATTTATCTAATACGTGTCTCTCGTACCCTGCGAACGTCCTTCAATGCATCGCGGATTAGGTGATGAACCAGTGCGAATGGAACGAGCCGGATAACAAACTTACTTACGAGCTGATAATTACTACAGGGGAAGGCATTTCCCTGTTGTGGACCCTCTGTACTGTTTGCTATTTACCATTTTCAAATTTGATGGAGTCCTCGAGTCTGGCTGAATCTTAGTGTATAAATCTTTAGCACGTATTATGTATGGATCACAAATCGCATTCAATCGTAATGGCAAGTTTCATTCCCTAGAGGAAACTGCCCAGATAGACATTTAGAGTAACTAGTTCGCGCCCGGCAAAGTTAAACAATTTCTTTGTATTCGTTGCCACACGTCAAGTGAGGCGCAGAAAATATCGATGGTGGAATAATAACAATAACAACAACAATATGATTAATTGTGGTCTTTGCTCCAGGCAACACAAACCAGTCGTCCGACAGCAATCGGAGTTCCATTTTTTTTGAAATATAAAAAGTTAGACGAATAAATTCTTTGGAAACAAAAAGGGAAAAAGGAAAGAATCGTGTCCGTCCAGGCGCTGGTTATTCATGTCAGTCGATGCGCGTCGCGAACACGTCATATGTTGGCAGGTGCACGACGGTGGTGGTCCCTCAGCGGGCGGCCGTCCTCAGCTGCGGCAGCTGCGCCAGCTGTGCCAGCTGCGCCAGCTGCACCAGCTGCGCCAGCACCGTTGTGTGCAGCAGCGGCAACAGCAGCACCACCAGAAGCAGGGGAGGGGCCGGCCGCAGCGGCCGGGATGCGGAGCCGAGGTGCAACTCCGCCATACTCTCACCTGCGGACAGAACGACCCGAGCATCAGCAAATTGTCAAGCGGAAACCACAATAACGTCCTGCAAAATTCACGCGACGCTTCTACTGCTGAATTTTGCCGTCCTTAAATTATAACTGCCACCCCACGCCGAAACGAAGAGCCAAGAAAGGACGTGAGTGTGGGTCTCGCACACGCCTGCCGGAGCTGGTCTTTCCCGCCGGTCCCCGCTGGCCCGGCCCCGGCCGGCTCAGCCTAAGGGGGCCGTCAGGGCGTCCCCGCAGGCACAACGGGGACACGCTAAGCGGTGCGCGGCCAGGACCGCGGCCAGGGCCGGGACGATCCGGGCCGGCGGCACGGAATGAAAATGTAATTAAAAAGATTTCGGGAAAGGACGAAAAGCTTTCCGGAGATGGTGTTTTCAAAACTTTGCCGAGTTTCAATTGCCTGGCGCTTTGAGGGTGTGGTGTGGAGCTACTTTGAGAGTGGGGGAAAAAAGTAGGAGGAGGGGAGGCGGCGAGGGCGGGACCAAGAGTAAGAAAGACACAGAGAGCGAGAGAAAGACCAATTAAAAGTGCTGCCACTGGGGACTGCCCGGGAGCAGCCAGGCCAGACAGGAGCCAGGGCAGCCCGCCTGTCGGCGCCACATCGGCACCGCATCGTCGCGGTCAAACAGGGCCCGTAACGATTACAGATCTGTCAGCAGATAGCATTCCCTCTCCGATTTCTGTCGAGGGCTCGGAACAAAATGTTCCCGCGCCCGCCCTCCGACGTTGTATTAAAATATTACAGCCCGTCAAAAGCGCTTTTCTCCTCCGCAACCACAATAATCCCCTGTCTCCTCCTCAAACGAAGGGCTGGTCAGCGGAGGGAGGGCTGGTTTTCGGGCTCTCGCAGTCGAGTCTGTCTGCTTTCAGCTTAACCTGTCAAGATTTTTTTTTCGGGGAGGGGAAAATGGGGTGAGGGAACGAGAGAGGGAGAGAGAGAGAGAGGAGAGAGAGAGAGAGAGAGAAAGGAGAAAAAGGGTCCAGCACAAAGTGGCTTGCATGGGTGACCCAGAATTACTGCGCGTGCCACCACAGCCACGGTCACAGGACAGGCCCGCCAGGCCCGTCATATTTCTCTTCCTCTCCTTCCGGTCCGACCGCCCTCTTTCTTCCCGACCTCCCTTTATTCCTCAGGCCGGCGCCTCTTTTCCTCGTCGAGCGAGGCCCCGTTTTCTTGCACATGCACGGACTCGTGGGCCGGGATTCCGGCAGGGATCTGTTCAAGGTGTTTGTTATGCCGGCCGCACACACAACGCACACACTCACACGTCCCCCTCTGGCCCCTCCTTGCCCCTTTGGCGCTCAAGTCGTTGGCCTCCCTCTCCCCTACATGCAGTTACTTCGCTACGCTGGCCTGATGACCCCCCAGGCAGCTCCCACCTTTGCGCGACCGCCAACCCTCCTATCCCTATCTCTCTCCGCCGTGTGCCATTCCTATCCTCTCTGTCTCTATCTCTCGCTGTCCCTCACTCTTTCCCTCTTTCTCTCGCCCGATCCGAACCCGATTCAAAGGATCCGTCGGAAAGAAATTTAGATACCAGAGGCTTTCACTCGCTCGCCTCGGCCTCGGCAACGACCCTGCACGCAGCAGCCGTGCCGGCAGGTACTGCGCAGATACGGCGCGGGGGGGGGGGGGGGGGGGGGGGGGGGGGGGGGTAGGCCGGAGGCAGTGCGGTGCGGGGGGGGGGGGGGTCGAGGTGCTTCTGGTGGGGACAAGGTACACCCATCGTGTCAAGTGTGTGCACACATGAGGGAAACATTTAAAAAAACGAAAAACGTTTTTCACGTATAAAACACATATTTATCGTGACAAAAAAAATGGCATGGCTATGTACTGGTAAAGCGCTGATTTCGGAGATAAAAACAGCTGAAAATAATAAAGAAACAACCTGAGGCACGCGACTCTGTTCTCTTTCCCCCTATAGTACTGAAGCGTGATCAATGGACTATCGTTAATGGCCGATAATAAAACAGCGCGCAGCCCGCGCTAATTACCCCCCGCAGACACGCGATAACAGACGCATCGCCATTTATACGCGGAGTCGCGAGATCGCGGCGGCAGCGGCCGGCGATAATTATCGAGAGCGCGCGGGAAGTCAGCGGCACACTCTTCCAAAAAAATGTGGATGATAATCGATTCGACCAAAATGATAAGATTTGGCCGTAACGACCGTTCATGTTAAAGTTGATTTCGATACTGTCGTATCGACTAAACTTGAATCATTTTTACGGTGGAGCGCGGCGGGGACCGCGAGCGGCCTCGCTGACCTCCGTCGGCCAGATAAGCCGGCAGGGTGTGATCCGGCCCGCACCGAACTCCGACAGCTGGCCCGGCGGCCCCTCACCTGCTCACCCCCTGACAAGTACTGCGAGGCCCGGTCGGAGAGAGAGAGAGAGAGAGAGAGAGGCGGAAAATAGAGGTGGACGAATGCATGCAAGCCTCCCCTCTGCCGCCCCGCCCCCGACTCCCGCATCCCTTTCCCAGATAGGCGGCTGGCCGGGCGTCCTGTTTTCACGTTTTATTCAGCCCCCCGCTGATCCACGAGGTCCCCCCGCTGCATCCCCTCCGGCAGCGCCCTCTCTGTGTTTGTCCTCCCCTGGCGTTTCGCCCCATGACACTCCCGTGGCCTCTACCCCCCCCCCCCCCTTATCCTCCCTGGCACCTTCACTCCCTTACCTTTTCTCTTTTTTTTTTTTTAAAAAAAAAGGAGTTCAAGGACAACTCATCTAGCAGAACAAGATGAAAGACTATTGTAATGGAAAGCAAGAGCATTTCTATATTTCAGAGAGAGAGTCAATACTGCTTTTCAGCAGAAACTCCGGGGGCGAGAGAGAGAGATGCCACCGCGGCGACACGAGGGCAAGGACCCCGCGCGACAACGGGGGCCGCCGGGAGCGCGGCGCGGTGCTGTGGAGCGGCCGTGTGGGTGGCGTGGACCCCCCACGGCGCGGACCCCCCACGGCTGTCCACGTAGTCTATCCTGATCGAAACAAATAGATTCTGCGGCTTATTGTATCTCCAGCCAGGGTACATGATTGATGGGGGCGGGTCAGGGGCCGGAGGGCAGAGGCCGGGGGCGGAGGCGGGGGGCGGAGGCCGGGGGCGGAGGCTGGGGGCGGAGGCTGGGGGCGGAGGGTGCGGGGGCCGATATCGGCGCGGAAGAGAACCGAATGATATTGAATGGATTATGATAAATGAGGTAGAAATAGAGGAACCCAGGTTCACCGAGAGCGGCCTGGTGCGGGCGGGGGCTGTGGATGGCAGGGGCGAGGGAGAAACAGGGAGGGAGAGGGAGAGAAATAGAGAGAGAGAGAGAGCACTCCTGTCAGCGCGGTGCGGCGGCGATTCGGTTGCTGCTGGATGTCCCCCGTCTGCGCGACGCCCGGCTCCCGCTCCGCCCCCCAGAGCCATCGGTCTCTGTAGGAAGCGCCGCACCATATCTTACGACGCCGACGACTATGCACGTCGCAGCGAAGGAGAGGCTCCCGGCTGCACCGCGGCGGGGCGCCGCCTCCCCCTTCTGCTCCATCACAGCCGCGTAATTTTACAATGAATTTCAGGCCGAAGAAGAGTGCCTCAATTAGGACAGAAGACGCCTTGTGACCGGGGAGGCGGCCGCGTCTGCAGTGCTATAGGCGAATTACTCCGAGTGGGAAGGCGGGGGACGGCTCTGGGGACGCGTTGCCCCCCGTCCCCTCCCCTCCCTCCAACCCGCCCCTCCCCCCTTTCCCCGGAGCGTCGAGTGTCGCAAACGCAAATCGGATTTTCACAGTTTGCTGGGCTTCAGCCTTCAGCCCCGCTAGGCCTTAGCCATGCAAAGCGCACGGCCGCCACCCCGTCCCGACCCCCGCCACGGCCCAGCCACGGCCCGGCCACGACCCACCAGACGCGTTGACTCGTCACGAGTGCGTCTCCGAGACGTGGCAGTGCCGCAGTGCCGCGCCCACGGCCGCCCATCGGAAAGGGAATAAGGAACTAACTGAGGAGGGGCGGAGTCTCTCTGGCGGGGCCCGGCGGTGCGGTGCGGTGCGGTGCGGCGGGCGAGCGCGGCGTGTGATACGGCCAGCGCGGCCCAGTGCGCGGCATTCATCACGGTAACAGAGGCCAAAGGGGTAGTATCATTCACATGACGGAGCGTGGGGCGGCGCCAGCGGGGCCAGCGGAGGCCGGGGCGGAGCGGAGGCGGACGACGCCGGGACACAGGATGAGAAAGTGGTACCGTGTCCGGCCGGGGAGGCGGGGGGGCCTCCTGCTGCCCCACTTTCGGGAGTCCATCCGCATCCGACCGACCACCTCTCCCCCGCAGCCCGCGCTGCGTCGCCCCGCTGCTGTGGCCGGCAGGTTCGGCTGATGGCGGCTCGCCTGCCTTGGCTTGGTGCGGCGGGGCGTGGCGCGGCGGGGCGGGGCGGCCGAGGTAACTGATGCGACGGCACGGACCCCGGCCTGACCTCGCTCAGTGAGGAATTGGTGAAGGGAGCCGGGCCGGGTCCGGGCGGGGGCCGTGCGGCCGGGCGGGACGTGGTCGGCGCGGACCCCCCGGCCCGGGCCTCGGCCTCTGTCGGAAGCGTTTAATTCAAGGAGAAGCACAGTTTAAGCAGCTAAGCGACTCCATTCGTCCGGGGCCTTAGTTATGCATTGCATGTCGTGACAGACGGCCCCCTCGCAAGGAGGCGCGCCCGCCCGCCGAGGGTGGGGCCCTAGAGGGGGAGGGGAGGGGGGGGGGGCACCAGTGCTGCTGGGATTGCAGGAATGGAGATAGCTCCGGCGCTACGCTCGCGGAATAAGGATTGGCGACGCGCTGACGACGGATAGGGCCGCAGCCATGGCCGACGTCACAACAGGGGCCTGACCTCACCGAGAGCGCGGGTCCGCTGGCTCATACACTTCGGGGGTAATGCGGGGGGGGGGGGGGGATGAGATTGGGGAGGAGGGCAGGGCGAAGCGCACGGTAATGTGGGTCAACCGAGGCATCCGGCCGCGCCGCGCCGGCTACCTACATCCGTCACGGCCTCTGAATAATAAATGCCCGCTTTTTAGTCCCCTCACCGCGCCCCGCGGCCCGCCCCCGCTTCGCCCGCGCTCCCATCACCCTCTCCTCGCGGACCCGTATGAATATCCCCAGATTTTGCCAAAATACTACGGGAAGCAGCACAGGCGGTAACGCGCATGTGGGCCTTCACTGCAGGCGTGCGGGTTGCTGCGGGGACGGCTTCTTCGCTGCGCCGCCGCCGTGCGCGAGGCAGGCGGCTTGAGAGGCGCGGTGTTCGGTCGCTGCAGCGCGACACGGCACGGCGCCGCCCCGCCCCGCCCCGCGGTGCACTCCGCCGGTAAAGTTCTTCCGGTCCCGCCGCTGCGGCAGCTGCGGCAGCTGCGGCAGCTGCACCCTCACCCTGCGGCGTCGCTTCTCTAATTACCAGCTGAGAGGCAAGCGGCGGCACGGTCATTTTCTCAGACTGTGCTGCTGGCTGGTGGTGTTATTCCGAGAAGGAGAGAGAGACTCGGAGCGCATCGCATCGCATGGGGGGTCGGAGCACGAGCTTATCGACTGCACGTCCTCTCTGAGGCGCTTCCTGCTGAAGCGGAGCGAAAAAGTGGAGAGGATCGTGGGAGCAGAGCGCGATACCGGAGCAGGTGCCCGCCGCCGACCCTACTCAACGCCAACGGACACCGGCCGGGCCGCCGCGTGCGCGCCACATCAAATTAATCTAAGCGCGGTGGTGATCGATGAGGGAGATGGAGGCGAGAGTCCCAGGTAAAGAGGCCCTTCTGTCGGAGAGTGTCCGGAGTGGAGGGCGGAAGGGGTGAGCATCAAAGGGGGGGGGGGCGGTGCGGACGGTCGGGGTGCAGCCGCCAGCGCGGCACGGCGGCACGGCGGCACGCAGAGGGTAGGTCGGCGCCGTAATTATTGCCAGCAGGTCCGCCCCCGGCCGCCCCCCCCCCCCCCCCCCCCGCCCTCACCTGTTTCTGCCAGCGACTTTGAAACTCGTCGCTTGGCAAAGGCTCCCCTCCCTCCTGCTGCGCCGGCCCGCGCCGCGCCACGGGACATGGCGCCGCCTTCCCTTTCACCCTCTTTGCTCAATCCGGGGCCGTTAGCGCAGGGAAGGCAGAGGCCCAGCCCGGCCGGCGGCGGCCCCGCGGCCCCGGGAGCTGGATGAGGATGAAGGTGAAGGGGCCCGAGAGTACCTGGCGGGGGAGATATCGGAGCCTGCAGCGGCAGCATACGGCGCGCGGCGGTCGATGACTCCGGCTGCTGGCAGGCGCTGAATTGTGCTGAATTTCAATGCGGGGAGAGGTCGCCGGCGGAGGGCGTGGCGCTCCCGCTGCTGCGGTAGGGGACGTGGCGGCCGCGCCGTGCCAGCCGTGCACGCGGGAGGCGGCGGGGCTGCGGCGGGGCTGCGGCGGGGCTGCGGCGGGCGAAGAGTGCGGGGCGCCGGGGGCCGCCGCCGTTGTGGCGCAGCGCGGCAGCGCCTCCCCCATCCCTTCCGGCGGACGGGACCTGCCTGGAATCGCGGCGGCGGCGGCGGCGGCGGCGGCGGCGGCGCGGGGCGCGGCGGTCACAGAGACGGGCCGGGACGGGGAGCGTCTTACGGAGCAGGGGGGGAGTGGCCGAACCGAGGGCCGAGCCGAGTGGGCCGCACCGGACGACACGCGCATGCCATGCGGGGCTTTCGGATCGACGAGAAGGTGCTCCTCTTTCACCCTCTCTTTGTCAGGCAGGCTGCACGCGTCTCTCTTTCTCTCCCTCTCTTTGTCCCCCTGTCTCCCCCCTTCTCTCTCTCTCTCCGCCGCCGTCTCCTACCCTCTATCTTTCTCTCTCTGCAGCACTCTCCATTAGCGTGCACGGCCCCTCCCAATATACCCACTTTTTCCCACATTTCCATATCTCTCTCCCTCTCACTGCACCCCCACCCCCTCCTCCTACAGCCCACCCGCCCCCTCCGTCTACTCCACTCATGCTGAAGAGACGGCGAGGTGAAAAATTATTGGACGGCGTGGCAACACCACACACCTTTCTCCCCTCCTCTTCTTTTTTTTCTCTTTCTGCATGTTATCATTCCTCATATCCTTTATCCGTCACCACCCCCTGTTACCCAGCGTAACTCTACTCCGCGGTCATTGCTCGTCCTTCTTTACGAAAGGTAAAGGTTAGCCGCGAGCTGGTAAGGTTATGTTGTGCGTTGCCCTTCCGAGGCCACCTTCACGCTAGCAGACACAACCCGAGCACACACACACACACACACCTGCCCGGGCCCGCTGTCCACGGCAGAAGCGGCGGCCGCGCGGAAAGAAATGGATTCTGTTTGTGCGCGCCTCGTGCGCGCCGCGTGTGCGCACGGGACAAAACTCGCGGGCTCGACAAATTAGCCGCTTTTAAGGGGTAATTGCGTTTCTTTCCTGTCGCACTTACTTAGCAAACGGCGGCGCGGCGACAAGGAGAGCGAGAGAGGGAGACAGGGAGAGAGAGAGAGGGGGGGGGGGGAGGGGGCAGCAGTTACATCTCGGCCCGCCTTCTGGGTCGTCGGCCCGGGCCAGAGGCGGCCAGAGGACGCCGGAGAGTGTTCGTCAGGGGTCCTGCCAGCGGCCTGCCAGGGGGCAGGGGGGGCTGCGGGGGCGGCCGGGGGCTGCGGGGGCGGCCGGGGGCGACGCGGCACGACGCGTCGGGGGCCCGCAGTCCGCAGGCGGCAGCGGCTGCAAAGGCAGCGCCACTCGCCGCCGGCAGTAAGAGTGAGAAGGGGCTGAGCGGGCCTGTTGGTCGGGTTTGTGTGTCTGCGTTGTAAAAGTCGGCCCGCAAACACAACGCCCGGCGCTTCCGGAGTGGAGCCGCCGCCGCCGCCAGCCGCACACAGCGTTTGTCGCCGCCAACTTTCGCGCCCGTCAAAAGTGTTTGTGGCAGTACACACTTTCGCGACACCTTTTCCTTTCATAAGCACGCGAAAGCAGCGAGCGACTAACACTGAAATGAGAAACTCCGCATGCCTCGCCCCTCCTCTCTCTCTCTCTCTCTCTCTCTCTCTCTCTCTCTCTCTCTCTCTCCAACCCTCTCTTCTTTCCCTTCCCCGTCATATTGCCGTCCTTCAACCCCTTCCTCCCATCCCCACTCACCCCCCCCCCCTTCCCCTACCCCTCCCGTGGTGGCACGCGGCTATGCCACGAATATAAGGGCTCGACAAAGTGAGTCTGTATCACACGTGTACAACCCTCGAATTAGAATGCTAACTAGGCCGCCGCAGGAACGCCCCGCACGGAAACTCGGTTATTTCACTTCAGTTCGCGTCTTCGTTACGACACACGTCCACTCTTGTACTCCAAGTGTAAATGAAAAATGCACCACGCTGAAAATTGTGCCTGGGGACGTTTGCACCAGAAAGAACTCTTTGACTTCATCAGAGTGAAAATGGTCTGGTAGTCATTTAAAACTATACGTTTATTCTGGGCGTGTGGAACTACAAAATTGCGAATTAGTACCATTACCGGTACATGCTTCTTTTTAAGGTTTACGACGAACAACAGAGGGAGCAAGAATTGAGGAGGGGGTAAGGGGGGAGGGGGGGGGGGGGGGGGGGCGACCGCACGATACGACGGCGGACGCGCCTCAGGATGGCAAACTTTAAAGCAAGGCGGGGCGCTTTGAGCGAGATTGACAGTTGGCAGCTCTGAGAAGGGAAGAAAGTACTTTTGTCTCGGGCAGGGTCATTTCGAATTTAAGGCTGCTGTGGCGCTTCTGCTGCCCACGGCTCCAGGCCCTGCAGGGCTGGCAGGTTGGCAGGGCCGCCCAGGGGACCACTTTCACTTTGCGACGGCAGAGGTCGAGATAGCGGCCGGACCTATACTACACGAAGCGCCATAAGTTTTACCGCGGCCTCGCGGCAAAAGTTATCACCAAATCTACCTCGCCGGGAATATGTTTAATCAAACTCGACGTTACAAATTGTGGACTTGATTGTCTTCGACACTGACCGAATTTAACTTTCGGAAAAAAAAGTGAGGAAATGAGTAATTATGATTAAATTAGGTAGCTGAGCGTAGTGTTGTGAATTTTCCCCTACGCTGAAAAAGACAATCCCCGCGGGTGGATTGGATACACAATCCCTCAGAGAGGATTTGCGCTGCCCAGCGACGTCCCTTTCCCAGACCTTTTCCAGGCGTGTAACAACTGACAGTCAACTCCCAGCCGCGCCGCGCCACCCGCTGACACTTAAGCGGTGAGTAATGGGGGGATCGGTGGCTGACTGACGCGGCAGAGCAACAAAAACCGTTTTCATTTAATAACGAGGCGGCGTGAGAGAGAGAGAGAGAGAGAGAGAGAGAGAGAGAGCGAGAGAGAGCGAGCACGCGAAATAAAATTGGAGATAAATCCTCTCGTTTGTTTTTGAAACGGACACATGATGACAAGGTCAGGAAAAACAACGAGCAGAGAAATAATACACCTGATTGGAAAATGATTTCTGGCAGTTAATGTTCTATGTCTGGCTCGTTCTACTTGTCTTCTCTGCGCCATTCTGTCTGGCTAGGTGAGATTCCCTTGAATTGAAACTGGAAAGGTCTTGCGCTGCCAAATGGAAAGGGGAGGGGTGCGACAGTTTGTGTGTCACGAATTTCGCGCCTTCCGCAGCGACTGTGCCCGGCGTGCGAAACTACGACGCTCAAACTCTGTCCTCTGAACAGTAGGCGGACGTGCCGAAATATTTTGGGAGGCCGGGAGAGGCGCTGCCGTCGCCGCTGTTCACTGGGGAGGCAGAGAATGGATGGGCCCACGGAGTGCCGCCGTCAATTCTGAATGATTGACTCCGGCGTTCTGGCCGGGAGAAAAAAAAATCGGGAGATGGCCGCTTTAAGAGTCGGGTCGCGGACGATCCTTGTTCCCGCGGGCATCTATAAGGAAGCCCGTAATGGACAAGAGGAAACACAAGTCTGTCATGGTGAGACTCGAGAATCCCAAATTGGGCGCGTGTGCGCGAAGGGCGGGGGTCTGAGAGGCCCCTCGGCTCGTGTCGTGCGGGCGGCGCGTCGTGGAGGGCGTGCACTAGTTCGGCGCGGCGGCGGCGGCGGCGGCGGCGGTGGTGGCAGCGGGCCCGGCCAGGCCCGGCTGGCTGTCTCCGGTTTATGGGGCGGAAGGGAGTCATCGCGGGGCTCCGAGTCCGATCTCTCTCTCTCTCTCTCTCTCTCTCTCTCTCTCTCTCTCTCTCTCACTCTTTGGCGAACCCCGCTATGCCCTCTGCGGCGATGCTCTTCAACACGAAAGATGCGACAGGCGAGCAGCGGATGCGTCGGGGGGGCGGGCCGGGGTGCTAGGGGGAGGGGAGGGAGGGGCGGCACCCGACGGTACCCGATGCCACGCCGTCCTTCAGCGGCAGTACCATAGCATTCAACACCCGCTGGACTGCAACGGGACCGACACCGAGGCCACCTCACGGCCATTAAGCAGCGCGCAGCGAAAGAAGAGAGACCTGCTGGCCTTTAAATAGAACGACTGCACCCCCACACTCGGGGACGCCCCGGATGATAAGGCGAGGGAGGGTGCTGCGGTCGGGCGGTCTTTTCACGGGTTTCGTGTCCTACGGAGATGACTAGCTCAGGCCGCTCCGCTGCCGCCGGAGCAGCAAGCCCGAGTCCTCCGGGGGGCACATGCACCAAGGTTGGGTTAAAGTGGGCGGAAGTCTCACTCCCTGCGCCCCCGCCTCGTACCCGACTGGCTGCGACACTGGAGTGCCGCGCCGGCGCCGCGTCCCTTTGTCAGAGGCTGCCTCTGGAGGCCGCCCGGAGGCCGCTGGAGGCTGGTAGAGGGCGGCGGCGGCAGCTGCGGGGACAGGAGGAGGCACTGCGGAGGCCGTGGCGGAGGCCGTGGCGGAGGCCGCGTCCCGTAGGCCCCCTCCGGAGACCCTCAGACCCTCCCCGCCGTGGCCTTGCCCAGAAGCTTCCGACGCGCGCGGGGGGCGACGCGCAGCTTTAGGGTTTCGGGCAGGTGTCGCCCGAAAAGAATTATGTGGCGTATATTTCCCGTCAAGGAATGCGTCGCACAGGTCCTGCTACGCCGCCGCTGCTGCTGCTAGGCGCGATAGCGCCACCGGCGACGCCCGGAGAAAAATAGCGACGAAAATGGAGGAATGGTAAAGTGAAAGGGAAAGGGTCTTGTAGTGGGTCGGCAGAGAGAGAGAGAGAGAGAGAGAGAGAGAGAGAGAGAGAGAGAGAGAGAGAGAGAGAGAGATGACCTTGCAGCCTGTGTCCGCCCCGCCCCCGCCTCCCTCCCCTACGACAATCACAGGCCCAGTCGGACGCAGCCCCCCGGCCCCCCGGGGTGCGGAGGAAATCCCCGGGGATAATACCGCCGTGACGAGGGAATCGTCATCAATGGATGTCAGGCTCAGGCCCGAGTGGCGAGTGGCGGCCAGGGGGAGCGGCCCAAGAAGGGGACAGAGCTGGCTGCGTACGCCCATCAGTACGCTCTCCTAAGAAATTAATTTTTAAGAGAGGGGAGGTGCAGATTGTGTAATGCAGCTCGACACGACGTTTCTTTGAAAGGTGGCGTGCTGGCTGCTCTTATCTTTTACGAGCCGTCCGTGCCCAGTTCTAACGCTGATGGGGTCCGGCGGGCGCGGTCATGGCGCCTGACGGGTAGGCACGCCTCGACTCCTCCACGCACGAGTGTCGTGCGGGCTGCCTACGCCGCCCTTCGCAGGCGCTTTACACGCGGCTCGCCCGATGGCCTGCCGGGCCGTCGGGCACACGTGCAGGGGCTGCGGTGGCCGCGGCGATGGCCCGAGGCAGGTGCTGCGGTGCTGGTGCGGCCGGGGGGCCAGCGTGCCGGGCCGGGCTGCGGTCCCCGCCACGGCCGCCGCAGAACGGCCGCAACACGACCACGTCAAGCGACAGGACGGCGCGGCTCGGGGCCACGGCTGGCCCCGGCACGCCCTGTCCCTCCCTCCCTCGCTCAGAAGCTGCCGGCGCTGGCCAGAGCTGGCCGGGCCGGGATTTGGGGGATAGCCGCCGCCACCGCCGCCGCCGCCGTTGGACGCGATGAGATGGCAGGCTGGATCGGGGGGAGCCGAGGGCGGATAGAAGCAGCAGCGGGAGGCGGCGTCCCGATTGGCGTCCACGGTGCGGAGACCCGCTGCCGGCGGGGTCCTCCGGGGTCCGCGATGAGCTGCAGCCGTGCAATCTGCGTCCAGCCGCAGCAGCAGCCGGGTCAGCACGCAGGCCGCGCGCCCTGCGCCGTGCGCCTCACCTCTGCCCTCTGGCGGCGGCCGGGCCGCACTGTTTGTTGTAACGGCGGTGCCGAGCCAAGTCCCGCGAGGGCCACTCGCCCTCCTATTCCGACAACCCGGACCGGGAAGAGTGGCGCGGAGATGCGGAGACCGGGGCCCGCAGAGGATTCGATCCGAGGCGGTGCTGGCGGCGGTGCCGGCGGGGCCCGGCGGCGCGGCGGCGCGGCGGCAGCGGCAGACCGAGGATAGATTTGTCGAATGTTTCACTCGTGCGGACCCGCCGGCCTGGGCGAAGTGTAGCGCAGAGAGTCGTGAAAGAGACGAGGGCCTTTGCGGTGGCGCGGCGGCGTGGCGGCGGAGCACGCAGGGCGCCCCATCCCCGCACCCCCCGCCCTCGTACCCCGGCCGCAAGGCACCGCACGGCCCGGGCCACAGGGGCCGTACAGTCGGCGTTGCGGTTCGGAAAGAAACATCTGAGGGTTTTCCTGTTTCTCGATGCGCGACGAGGGAAGCAAGATGGAAAAGGCCCCAGCTTGGGTGGCTCGGGTGGCAGGAGGGGGTCGGGGGCCGGGAGGGGCGGAGGAGGATAAACTGAGGGGAGATAAATGGAAGAAGAAGAAGAAAGGCCAGAAGAACAAGTGGAAGGAGGGCGAGGACGGGTAAGGCAGTGTGTAGTACCGGGTCCCGTCCCCGGGGGGGCCCCGTTGGCAGGCGTTGTCATGAGGACTACGAGGTGTCCGCTAACGACCGCAGCGCCGCGCGTCACGGCCACGTCGTGGTCACGGGGCGTCTTGTGGGTCCGCGGGGGGTCCAGACACCGTGGCACACACGGCGCCCCAGCCCCCACCCCCCTTCCCCCGCGAATGCGAAAAAAATATTTATTATGTGGCGCAGCTCTCTGGCTGCGTGCTCTCACTTGACATGGATGCTTGTCAGGGGGCGCGCTGAACTAACGTGGAGAGAGCGGTGTGTGTGAAGGGGGTGAGCTCGCGTAGCTCGCGGCACCAGGTCGACGGCCGCGACCTGGCCCACCTCGGCGCGCCTCCCTCCCCTCGAGCCGCCTGTGCGTGCGCTGCGCGCCTGTCGGAACCGCCGCAACTTTCCTTTTAAAACTTGGCGGCCAGATGGCTGCGCCTGCCCCGACTCCTCACAAGCAAATAAGCAATTCTCGCTGCCTTATCGGTCCACGCCCCGCGCCGTGCCGCACCCCCTTTCCCTCTACACCGCCCGCCTGTCGACTCATCACTCCACTCACCAGAGAACCAGAGAAGGGATTGGAAGAGGAGGAGGAGTTCGGAGAGGGCGAAGGGGTCCGAAGGCACCGCGGAGGCCCTCTTCTTCTTCTTGCCCGACGACAAGCCGCCCCACGCGCACGTCTTGAAACGGCCCCTAATCACTGGATGGAGGGGAGCGGGAGGACTGTGGATACCCCGCGCCGACTCCCGTGGCCGTCGTAGTGCGACCTCGAGCGCGGGGTATCGCCGTGCCGCGTGCCCAAGTCTCCAATAGAAGACGAGAGTGGCAGCGCGGCAGCGGCGGTGGTGGACCCCTCGTGCCCCTGCCGGAAGGGCCGGAAAGGCCGGGAGGTGACCGGAGGTGACCGGCCGTTGTCCCCGCGTCACCCGGCCCAACGCCAAGGCCGCGCCCGCGGAGGAGGGCCCGTGGAGGAGGCGAGAGGCTGGCTATGAAAAATGGGCGGGGCGCGTTCTCAGCTCCTCTCCGTCAAATTACAGTTAGTGATGAAGAATGGAGTCGGCGTCCGTCAAAGCTCGATTTGTCGCGTGCAAAAAAGGGGTAAAAACGCACTTACACACAAAAAAGGAAGGGTTCTGGTTGGGTCCTCGCATTACCGCAGAGCAATATACACCCGTGTTGCGTGTGCGTGGCGAGGCGGAAAATAATAATTACGTTGCTGGTGGCGAAAGGTACACACGTCCAACAGACGGCTCATCTGCAATTCATCATTTGCGTACACACACACACGCACACGTACACGTGTACGCCGCCGCCAGACGCGGTAATTTGCACTGTACGGTTTACCTGAATGTGAATAGAGATGAGAGCAGTCGATAATAGCCGACACCGCGTGGCCTGCTGCCAGTCGACTCAGCCCGCCAGTCAGGCAGCCAGTCAGGCAGCCTAGCACTGCGCCGCGCATCGCACGACCTTCGGCGGGCTCGACAGAAACTCACGCGTGTCGGTAATGCAATCTGCTCACATGCCACGCCCTCGTGTGGGTCTGCGAGTCGATCGCGGCCGTGTGTGAGGCGAGGGCGCGCGAGCGCCTGCGAACGGGACGTATTACTTCCGTGGAGGCGCCGCACCGCGCACCACGGAGTGCCGCCCCGGCCGCGACGCGGACACAGACCGCCTTGATTGCCGCGCCGAAATTGAAAAGGGCGGCGGCGGGCGGATTATCGTCCCCGCGGAGGGCGGTGCCTGCGGGGCTGCGACGGGCCTCAGCACGGCCTCAGCACGGCCTCAGCCGACGGCGCCACTAGCGGCTGCGGCCTGCTGCTGCTGCAGCGGCAGCTCAGCACTGCTCAGCGCGCCGCCGTATGCTTGCTGTATGCTTGCTGCTAATTTCCCAGCGGGTGCGCCGCGCGGGGACCGGGCCGGGCCGCCCCTGCGCCGCCCCTGCGCCGCCGCCCGCCGCAGCCGGAGGCTGGCAGGAGGCGCCCCCCGCGGACCCCGCGCCGCTGCCGCCGCCGCCGCCGTGCGGGGCGGGGCGCGGTCATCCCACACAGAACACGGGGCGCCAGGCAGAGACCTCGACCGGAGGGCAGCGGCCCCGGCGGCCCCCGCGGCCCCCGCCCGCAGCGGCGCCAGCGGGGCTCATGTCAAACTTAGACGCGCGATTTCCCCCGGGGGCTATGATCCGTCTTAGTTAGGACTACGCGCCGCTTTATTCGCAGCAAGTCTCTCTGTGTGTAACGCGGTCTGTAAATAAGCGCGACGCCGACGACCCTCCACCCGCCAATGCCTCTTCTCTCTCTCTCTCTCTCTCTCTTTCTCCCTCCCTCCCTCTCCCTCACTGATGCATGCCGCCACGGAGCACGCCCCGCACCCTCAGCAGCGCGGCGGGCTGCGGCTCCGGCGGCAATCCGAATCTGAACGACGAGGCGAGCCGAGAGTTTTGCGGCGAACACGACGAGGCGAGAGGCGGCGTTGGCGTCGGCTGCTTCTGCGGGGGTCGCGAGGCCACGACGCCAGCACGCCAAACACAAACAGCGGGCCTCTACGCGTGTTGAATGTGTGGAGAACAATTGGGGCCCGGGAGGGGCGCGGAGGGGGGGGGGGGGCGTCCGCAGCGGCAAACGAGGGGGAGAAACCAAGAGGGGGAGGCGCGCGACGAGCACGGGCACGGACACGGCGCACGCGGGAGACACTTCATTTAGCTAGCGTGGCCGGCCTTAGCGCCCGAAGCCCTCCAGGCCTCTCTCTGTCTCTCTTCCTCCCCCCCTCTCTCTCCATCCCTCTCCCGCTCAACGCCAGGAAACATTTACATCGAGCCACTCTAGCGAGCGAAGGGTGGAGGGAGCAGGGGGTGTTTCTTTTGTAGTGGCCGGAGAGCAGCCGGCCAGGCAACACTCTCTGACTCGGCGCGCGCGGCGCGGCACCGCAATTTTTTGAAACGTTTTTATTTCCTTGCAAAAAAAAATAATGAAGGGAAAAAAAGGAGGAGGAGGAGGGCGGCAGTCTCCATTTGACAAATTGGACGCGTGGCACAGAGGCCGGGGCAGAGGGCCGAGGCGGAGCCCGCCGGAGCCAGTGCCGGAAACATGTTTGGGGACCACTCTGCGCTGCCTCGGGCCCCTCTAGGGCTGACCAAGATGCAGCGGCCGGACCCTCTCCCTTATTCACTCACCTCGTTCAGAGACGCGCACTGAGCGGTACGGACGGGGACCGACAAGGACAGAGCAAGGCGACCGCTAGCGGGAGAGAGCGAGGCAGAAACACATCGAGTCGACTGTGAGACCCGTGCGCGCACCTCTGACCTGACCTCGTCTACCGTCATATCGGTTATCTGCGGCGACTGGGGCGGCGTGGACCAGACGGAAAATGCTGACCCCGAAAGCGGGAGGAAGGGAAGTCAGGCATCCATCGCTATGCCGCATGCCAAAGTGACGTTTTCAGAAAAATAGAAATGCGCGCGGCAGGTTAGGGTAGGACGGGCGCGGGGTCCAAGGGGCTAAGAGCGCCGCTCCGCTGCTGCTGCCGCCTCTCCCTCCAATCAAGCACCCGCCGGCAGCCCGGCTGAGCCGTGCGGCCCGGCGGCAGGCCGGGGGAAGGCCGACTCGACGGGGCTCTCAAGGCCCGTCACTTTGCACTGAGCACCCCTTTAAATACCCGCCCCGCCCCCAGCCCCGGCGTCACTGGCTCTGCCGGGCTCCGCCGCCGAGTACCGTCCCGTCACGGCCGGGCTCCGCACCACCACGACGGCGGGGCGGTTTTGTGGGGGGAAGAGGGGGTTAGAAATCAAGAATTTGATTTAGTTTCTGTCGAGCTGCTGTTGCGCGGGCTCAACCAGCGAAGCTGTCGCTTCTGCGGGAGGGAAGCCCGCGGTGAGGAGAGAGGGGGAAGTCTCTTGCCAACGTGGCCGGATCTTTTTCGGGGCGTGCGTGCTTTTGGCACTGCCGGCGAGTAAACGTTATTTAGACTGACAAGTGACGGACGACAATGGCTGCGAGCGGCCCGGGCCTGGGCCGCCTGGGCAGCTGCTGGGCGGGCTGGGGTGGTACGCCCCCGGCGGCCTCTGCGGGGCTGCTGGCCTGTGCACCGCCCTGGCAGGTGGCGTGGAGGAGGGAGGGGAGGGGATCATACCGGCGGGCTGTACAGCGGGATTTACGGCCTCCTGCTCACGGTCCTGGAGGCACTGTGGGACCATGACGGCGGCGGCAGGGGCCGGCAGGGACCTGCGGGGACCGTCGGCGCGGGGACCAAAGGCTAAGCTGCCTAAAGCGGCTATCCATCGCTGCGGCGGCGGCGGGCGACAGACGCGGCCCGAAGAGGAAATTAGACTCGTCGACTCGTCGCCTCGCCCTCCCCTCTGCGGCGGCGCTTTGCGGGGTGCGGCGTGGCGAGGCGGGGGCCGGAGAAGGGCTGCTAAAAATTTTGACGCCTCGTCGGGTCCTCTTCCCGTTGTAGAGGCGGAGGGCCCGCGCCCCGCCGCTGCGACTCCTTCCTTCCGCCTGTCGGCCCCCCGCGCCGCCGCCGCCGCCACAGCGCTGCTGCCTACATTCTTATCGCCCGCGCACCGCGCTCGGATGCCTCTCTGTTTGTTTCTGTGCGCGCATCACGGCCTCGCCACCCAACCTCCCGGAGGGGGTTTGTCCACAAATTATGTCACGGTAACGACGATACGCACTTGATGGACGGCCCCCCCGCAGGCCTCTCGGGGAGGTTGAGCCGCACGCCCTGCTGCGGGCAGGGGGCCGGATGGAGGAAGCTTGCGACCACGCCGCCGGCGTGGCAAGCCGCACGACCCACCATCCCTGCCCTGCCTTACTCTCCCTCTCTCTCTCTCTCTCTCTGATATTAGTACTAGGCCGTAAGAGAGATAGAGAGAGTGAGAGAGAGGCCTTGCCGTTCTGCGCGCCGCTCCGCCGCCCCCTCTCCAACTCGTGTTGTGTTGTGCGCCGCATGGAAACAGAACCAAGATATGCGCCCGGCCCGAGGACGCGTGGCGCGCCGCATTTTTACTTTTTCACCGGGTGGGACAACGGCGACGTCCTCGAGAGAGACGGAAGGGGCCGAGGAGAACGCACCCGGCCGGGGAGCACTCCGGGCGTAAAACATAAATTAAATGAAAATCGTGTTCGGCCGTGTCCTTCCATTGATGTTGGCACTATTCCCCCTACCGACACCACGCCTTGCCTCTGGCCTCTGGCCTCGCTGGCCTCTGGTCTCGGAAAAGCGTCGGGTCCGATCTGCTGCTGTCCGGCCCCTGCGGCGGCAACCGCGGCCCGGCCCCGCAGCCCCGGCCGAACCCGTCCACTCCGGTTCAGTAGTGCCGGGCGCAAGCGATTGGAAAAGCAACCTTGCTGGAAATTAATTATCCCTGGTGGTGCGCGGCCGGGCCTGGAGCCGGGCCTGGAGCCGGGCTGGAGCCGGGCGGGTAGGTAGGGTCGGGCAGGGGGCGCCTCACCTCAACGCGCCCCCGACGCGGTGCCGCCCGCCCGCCCCTCCCCTCCCCGCCCTCACCCCGGCCAGTAGTGGTCCGTAGCGGCGCGGAGCAGGTTTATGGGTTTCCTTTTTTTTGCCGGTCGGTTGGTCAGCCTGCTGCCCTCAGCCCTCCCCTCCCACCTTCTTGTACCCCGACGCCAGGAGCCCCCCGGCATTCAGATTTATGCGTCCGCCCTAGCAGGATGCATAACATGCTTGACCCGAGGGAAACAACAACGGTGGAGGCAGTAGCAGAAACCTTGTGGCCCCCGCGTGCCAGAGTGCGTGCCTTCGGGGCGTGCTGCGTGCGTGCGTGCGTGCGTGCCGGGCCAGAATAGACGAGCAGCGTGGGCACCTGTGATCAGTGCTATGCCCGCGCACGCAGCAGCCGACCAAGAGAGATACCCGAACAAAAGTTGACCGATCGGATCCAACCTCCGAGCGCGGTTCCGAGAGTTGGCGGTCAGCGAAGCTATGTGAGCTGGTTTTGACAGTGACGCCTTTGAGCCCCGGCGTCCGTCGGCGGTGTACCTCCCCGCACGGGGTAGACCGGGTCCGGGAGTACTTCCACCGGCGGGGTGGTGCTACACAGCGGGTCACGGGGCGGGCCGCTCCCAGAAGCTCCCGCTGCCCCCCGGTATGCACTCGCCGCGCCGGGGCTCGCGAGGCACCCCGCCGATAACACGATCCCGTGTGCCCCCCCACCGCCGCCCTCCGGGCCTCCGGCCTGCCCACCCTTTTGTATTCATATCAGCCGGGGCGTCGGCGGGGAGGCTGCGGGGCGGGCGGTGGACGCGTGTATGCATCTTTTCTGTCCACAACAACCTCCGACCCACCCCGCTGTCCCTCCCCACCGCGCGCTCGCCTCGTCAGCGTATACAGAGTACCCCCTGCCCCTCATCCCGTGCCCTTGCTCCGCAAGACCTCAGCAACTGCCCCTTTCTCGCGCCCAAGAAGAACTTCTGCCTTCTTCATGTCCTCGCAGAACCCCCCCCCCCCCCAAAAAAAAAAAAGGAGGAGAAAAGTGGCGGGCGGCGCGGGCGGCGCGGGCGGCGCGGGGGTGACGGGAAAAATCGCGGATCACCATCTCCTTTTATCTCTTGAATATATTTCTGCGAGTCCGCCCATAATCAGCGGCACTCTCTCTCTGGTGTTGCGGGCCGCGCCGCGCTATGTTGCCCCCTCCCCCCTCCCCCCGGCCCCTCACCCGCGACCCGGGCCCCTCATCGGGAAGCACTCCACCGCGCGACGCTATGCCGTCCGCGGGGTGGGAACCGGGGACCCCGCAGGGCCCCGCCGGCCCCTGCCGGCCCCCGCCGCGGATCAGGGAAAAAAAAAGTCGGCAGAAACTGAATACATCTTTTGGCCGGAGGGACACGAGAAGAGGGATCAAACGGTAAAAGTGTTCGAAGGACACAGAGAGAGGAAGAAAGAGAGGCGGATAGAGAAAGACAGAGAGAGGAGGAGGAGGGGGGGGGGGGCGCAAAGGGACAAGAGGAAAATGGCCGTGACGCCGTGGCGTCAGCGGTCCGCCACGTCGCTGATGCCGTTCATATAGTTGTTGGTCCCATTCTCTAACGGAGCCGCGGTGGCCCGTCTGCTCCCAAACTCGGTCTCGATGTGAATGCGTAGGCCTCGGCGTGGCTGCTGCTGCTGCTGCTGCTGCCGCTGCTGCGGGGCACCAGGCACCGCCAGGCACTTACCGTCCAGGACGTGCACCAGCACCGTGGTGCGCTGGCTCGGCGATATGGAGCAGGTGTAGTTGCCCGAGTCCGCCTTGTCGACCCGCGCCACGCTGAGCACGGACTCGGCGCCGTCCTCCCGCAGCTCCGACTTGACACTGTCGACAGACAACGGGACGAGTGTTAGCTGCGCGCTGTCAGTAATTTCTGTGGGTGGAGCTCCGATACGGATCTGTGAAGCAAATATCTCCAAATTGGGTAAATGGGGTGGATGCTTCCCCCTTACTCAGAGAGAATCCACGAATCGATCGGTTTTTCCTGGAGTTGAAACGTACCACCGGCGCCACCGCTATGTGTGTGTGTGTGTGTGTGTGTGTGTGTGTGGAATTACCCGCTGTGAGCCGAGAGGTTGTCGATGCCGAAGGTACGCACCGCGTCGGGATCCACGCAGCCCCCGGGGCGGGCGCGCTTTGTAATATGTAATATGCATCATTTGCGACCACATTGTGCTCTGTGGTACCGTGCAGCCTCGAAACCTTCCGGCAGCCGGGGAGCTCCTTACTCGTTAACCCCCCGGGCACACGACTGGGAAGGGGAGAGAGAGAGAGAGACGGGAGAGGAGGGAGAGGGGAGCGAGAGGGAGAGAGAGAGAGAGAGAGAGAGAGAGAGGGAGAGAGATAGAGGGAGAGAGAGAGAGGGAGAGAGAGAGGGAGAGAGAGAGAGGGAAAGAGAGAGAGAGCGCAGGGAGCTAGGAGAGTGCTCATACACGTCGCCCTCAGTCAGGCCTTCACTGTGTCGAGGGCTACGGCTTCATGGCGGCTCAGCCCTTGGTTGCGCAGCGCAAGGCCTGCCGCTCCTCCCCCATCCCCGCCACCACCACCACAACCACCGCCACCGCCACCGCCACCGCCGGCTCTACCGATACGCGAAATTGCGCGGAAGATATGAGGTGGGGTGGTACGGAGGGCGGCGAGGGCGGGAGGATGCGGCGCACTAAAGCCACCGGACCGAGTGCCGTAAATTGACCGCTCCCTAATACCACGGTCACGACTTTATAGCGCATAATTTCATCACGTGCACCGCGGCGCATGCCGCGCCGGCCCGCGCCGCCCCGCTGCCGGGCACATCATATGCAGCGCGGGGCGGGCCTCATTAGGGGGCCGCGGCTGTATCGTAGGCGAGACGGGGAAACAGTCAACAAACAGCGGCATTCGTGATGATAAAAATACCAACCCAAAACAGGATTTTTTTTTGTTTTGAAAAGGAGAAATGTGGGATTTTGAATTTAAAAAAAAAACAGGTGAACAGCCCTCTGATCTACGGCTTGTGAAGGAAAATTGACGCGCCCCCGGCGCCCACTCTTCTTGTGCAAAGACAAAGAAGGGGTGGGGAAAAAAAGAAAGGAGATGAAAAACGCACCGCTATGTGAGAGTAACAGGACCGAACAGGACACTGGTTGGCGTCAGGGCTTTGATCCTGACGCACGGAGACGGAATGGGACGGGGACGGGCACCACCTGCTAGGCCGAGTAGGCTTGCGGGCGGGGCCCAGGGCGGGGCCCACGGCGGGGCGAGGCAACCAGATTGACTTTACCTTTTCGCCTAAAAGGGAGGAGAGGGAGATGGGGGCGCAAGGAAAGGTAGAGGCGAGGAGACAGAGAGACATAGAGGAATGGAGAAAGAGAGAAAGAGAGAGAGAGAGAGAGAGAGAGAGAGAGAGAGAGGGAGAGAGGGGGGAGAGGGAGAGAGAGTGTGATGGTAACATTGTTTGAGTTCCACGTGTGTTGACACAGCCTGGCGCTGCTTGTCGGCGGCGGCCTGGCGGCCTGGTGGCGGCTCTTCCTCGGCCCTCCAGCCCGGGCCCGCCCGACCTCTGGCCTCCTCGCCACACCACCGCCGACCGTGTCCACCCAAAGAACATCACTAATTTGGACCCCCCGGGGGGCCCGGAGCCGCCCTGCTAGCGCCGCTCTGATCCAATATCGGAACCGGGCGCTCCCTGTTGTTTGCGTATAGCAGGATAGTATTGCGAGTAGAGGGTGGATTCTGCGAAGTGCTGACGGCGGCCCCCGCTAAGTCTCTATCGGCCCGAAGGCCTCGAAAGGCACCCCACGCATCCATGAAGGCCTTCAAGACCTAAAAGGCCTACAGGACCTCCGAGGCCAAGGACCTCTCACGACTTGTTTCCGCTTATAGTTCGAGCTCTGTTTTTTTTTGTGTGTGCCTCCTCGGTTACTTGTGTGGTCATTATGAGATGAAAGCACGAGGAAGGGGATGAGAGCAGAAGGCCCAAACACGGTTAATCAGGCCGCGATCTCCGCCCCCGGCAGCGGCCGCAGCCCAAGACTCCGGCCCGGGCGGTCCGAGCGGTCCGAACGGCCCACGGCCGGAGTAGTTTGCGAAGTGCGTACTTGACTCAAAGGCGTGTCCGCGGTCGGACTCGGCGCCGCTCCGCAGGGCCGCGCTCTTTGAAGCCTTTGGCACGTCGGCGTCATCGTCAGAGAGTAGTGCTGCTTGCGCGGCGCCAACTTTGCGGGACAAGGCCGAAGGCCGCGCGCGACCACGCGAGCTCGCGGTTCGCGGCTGGACGCGCCTCGTGCGTAGGCAGCCCGTCGGGCACGGGCGCGTGGCGGGCGCCCGAGAAGGGCCTCAGCTCGCGGATGGGTGTACACCGACTGGTGACTGGACCGGACTTTTCCATTGACTGGAATGAAAATTTTGCGATCATTTATGGTTTCTGTGTTCTGAGCTGCTACCCACCCCAAAGTAGGTTAAAAAGTCATTCCTACCGTGACCAAAACTTTAAACGAAAATATTTTTGCTTCGCTTAGAAATATGTGGATGCTTATGAAAAAAAATTGCAAAAATGGGTGGGCACTACCTCGTCCCAGGCCTCCGCCTGGAACCCTCCTGCTTAACTTCGGTGTTCGAATGGGAACCGGTGTACCAGGTATTGACCGCCGCAAAGACACCGGCACAACGCAGCGGCCTTTTTCAGGGGCACGCTTCCGCAACGGTCAATGTAGCCCCCTCCGCCAGCCAGATTTCCGGAATCAACTCCCTTCGACTGGCTGGTTGGTCTGTGGCACTGCGGCCACTCCCGAGCGGATTGGGGGGGAGGTAGGCTTTCCTATATCGTACACAGCCGAAGCTGCTGTACTTCACGACGAACCCTAGTCGCGACGGCGTGTCCTCGTCTGCCAGATTCACAGGGAGCGAAAACGAAGGTACCGAACCCTAGGTACCCCCGTAGCATACACCCGAGTCTCCGAACCAAGTTTCCTTGGTAGACACAGAGCCCCCCCGCCGGAAACCCCGGGCGACCGAGAGAACCTCGGACCCGGGAACGGGGGTAAGCCCGACCGTGCTGCGGGAATCTTCAAGTTGAAACCCAACGCTTACATCTCTCAGTGACGCAGCGCGCACGGCCGTTCAGACAGCCATACCGACGCCACGTTCGGAAGTATATTTTACCCTCTGCCTTCCAAACGCAGACACAAGAAAAATTTTGAAGAACTAGCCGGGCTCGAACCCACGACCTTTCTGCCGCTGGCCAGCCACCCTGCCCATACGACTACAGAGCCGCCATGGTGGCGGCAGCGCGCCCCAGGTACTTTGCACACCGTCGCCTTAGCTGAGCCGACAGAAAAACGCATGGACCGGCAAAGAGTTGAACATCCGACCAGCCACCCGCCGGCCGGACTCGCTAACCACGCGGCTACCGAGCTTCGGTGCGGGGCGGCCACGCGCTCCCGGTACTGTAGCCGCACGACGTGTCCGACTGGAAATTGACTGGAGTCTGACTGGAGTCTGACTGGACTGTAAGGCGTACACTGACTGGAAGCTGTGGGGTACCCCTCGCGGGCGCCCCTACCCGCCGCCCCGCAGCGGCCGGGGCAGGAAGTGCCGCCCGGGGGTCACGCTATCTTGGAGGCGTGTCCCCGCTTATCATGCGGCGACGGCCGGTCACTTTGGCGCGCAGGGCGGGGCCGGGCGGGGCCGCTCCGGGGGCGGGCGTCGGCGTGGGCGTCGCCGCCGCACTGTACGCTAATAGCCTCGAGCGTTAGTGCGATAGCGCGGCCCGGGTCAGGGCGGAGACGGATGGGACGGAGCGGCGGGACCTGCAAACACCCGCGCATCCTGCGGGCGGGGGAGAGGGGCGTCGAGTGCCTCCAGACGGCTGTCCCCGAGGAAGAGGACCCCGCTGGGGCACGAGTACAGCACGGCGCCCTCTTTGCCGCGCTGATGAATGGTACGGCGGCGGCGGCGGGGCGGGCAGTCATCGAAGCCATGAGCGGGCTGAGCCGCACCCGGGCGGCGCCCGCCGACACGCCGCCATTGTCGTCGCCCTGGAGCGCTCAGGGGGTCCCCGGGGCCCGCAAACGGGGACAGGACCCCGGGGCCCCGCGGGGCGTGGCCGGGCGCGTGGCCATTTACATACTCCGAGAGGAGCACCCAGAGAGGGCCACCGCTGGGAGACGTGTCGCACCGCTGGCATTCACTTTAAAATTTACACCGCCACACACGTAGTACATGAAAAGGGGCCATAAATGCGTCTCCGACGCACTGCAGGAACTGCGACGAGGGGATTTCTGCCCGGCGAGCCATCGGCGCCAGCTGAGTTACGACGCGTAATCTGTGACGAATTATTCGTGGATTGAGCCGATAATTTTTTGTGTGCCTACACTCCCACATTGTAATAGGCACGACAAAGAAAGTAAATGGATGGTAAGGGTGGGGGGGGGGGGCACTGTACAGAGGCGGGGCGGCCAGCGCTGCCGACAACCGCGATCGCGATGAGAAAGGCAGACCGGAAGGGGCTGCCGAAGCGTGACCGGGCCACTCGTAAAGCCGCATTGGATTTCCTGTAATTAACGTCGCGTTATCGCCCCCACGCGTCCTGATGAATGGCCCTGCGGCCCCCTGCGGGAAGGCCTCCCCGCCCTTGGATTAGCGCACAACGCGGCCCGCCCGACGATTATTTGCGAAAAAGAAAGGGATGAAATGAAATGATATAGGAAACAAAAGACAAGTGGCGTGCACATTACACGAAAATGAGGCGGCTGTTGACTTGTTTCGCGTTTCGGCGCCCCTGCTGTGCGCGTTGTCGGGCTGAAAAGGGGGCCGAGGCCATTGTTTAACGGGGAATCGGTGGGCGGCGTTCAACCACGCCGCGGCGCCAATGATAAAAGAGGGCCCTCTGTGACTTTGGGCGAGACTTCTCTCGCGCATGAGGGATGGCGCTGCAGCGAGCGCGACGCCTCCGCCGGTCGGAGAGGCGGAAGCCGCCGCTGTCGGCGACGTTTGAAAAATACATGGCAGAGATGCTCTTTGGTTTGGTCTCGGAGCCCTGCTGCTTCCCGCCGCCGTGAGAGTCAAGGCCGCACGACGGATCCCCGGCCCGGCGGCGACCGCGCCGCGCCGCTGCCGCTACCCGAGTAATTCGGGGCCCCGGAATTGATGACGCCGATTTGCCGAATCAAATTACGGGCTTCAAGGGATTACGGCGGCCGATAGCGTTCATGGAAAATATCGGCGATGCCTCTCCCCTCCTCCCCCTCCCCTCCTCCCCTCCGGCCCTCCCCGCCTCCTACGGCCACGCCTACACGCCCAGCGATACTCCGCGGCCGCTCGCCACGATAAAGAGTATAATCGATACTTAATTTGCGTCGCTCCCTCTCAAGCAGTGTGCGTTATAGCGGCCCCCGCGCCGCGGTCGGGCAGCGGCTCCGACGGCCGCCGGCCCAGCGAGGATGGAGGGCGGCGGGGTGTTTTAAAATCGGAAGGCGCAGAAGTCGGTGTCCGATACGGGGGTCGTGAGGAGGGGCCGGAGGGCGGGAACTTTCGCTGCGAGCGGGCGGCGGTGTGACCCGGCCGGCTACCAACGCAGTGCGGCGCGGTGCAACCAAAGGGTGCAGCGCAGTGCCGCTTAGACCAACTATATTTACAATCTGCAGGAATTATTTTTGAGCAGAAGATCTGGAAAAGAGTAGCACTTTTAAATTGGCTGGCTGTGCGCGCTAATGTCGCTGACGTTGGGAGCAGGGCGGACTACCGCTGGGGGGGGGGGGGCGCCAGCAGCACTCCCGGATTAGTTCGTTTGCGAGCTCGCACACACTCACACAGAGGCGAAAGAAAGGGAAGCGCTCTGTCCTCCCCCGCACCGCCGGCGCGCGCGCACACAGTCCAGGCATTACAATTCATATTTGATGGCGGACAGGGGGCACGGCCGGGCACGGCCCGGCACGGCGCCGCAGTAGCCCAGCCCTGCTCTCTCCCCGCCCGGCCCGGCCCCGCCCGCACTCATGTGTCAACTCGGATTCATGGCCGGCCCCCCCGCTGCGCTACTAGGTCAGTGCTTGCGCCGCCGAGTCCTGCTCGCCTCCTCCGCAGTCTTCATTCCTTATTTTCTCTCCTCTGGCCTCTTCCGGTCACCCCCCCCCCCTCTTAGGCATTCCTCCGACCGCCACGGAGAGAGGAACGGGCGCCGGCTCGTCCTCGGGGGGCTCTTCGAGAAGCGCGGCAGTCCCCCCTCCCCCTCCGCCCCCTCCTGCGGTGCTGCACCCCTGGAAGAGGCGAGTCATTGACTGGGAGCCCCAAGGAGGAGCAAGGTCAAGTAGTGGCAGCGGAGGGAGGCGGGCGGCGGCGGCGGCGGCAGAGCGGCATAGAGCCGCGTCGGGCGAGTGGGAGAGGAGTGGTGCCTCGCGAATTCGTATTCTCTTTAATACGGCGGCGGCTGTGCCCGCGGGGCTCCCGCCGGGGCACAACGCGGCTGCCGGGGCCTCGGGGGAGGGCGGCCGCCGCCTCCCTGCCGCCTCCGTGTGCGCCGTCCCCGCGGACCCGCGGTACTCCCTATCTAGGGGCAGCATCCCCAGCGGGCGGGAACCCGGAAACGTATCTCTTCCATTGGCAGAGTGTCCCTGCGCGTGCGGCCCCCTCTCTACGACAAGAAAGGCAGGACCATCCCAGCGGTCGTCTTCGTGTACCCAGAAGTGCGTCTCACTCATCGGCAAAGTGTTTCTGCGGGCGTCGCCGCCGCCGCCACCGGCCACCGTGCGGCGAAAATAAAAGGCAAACTCGAGAACCGGGTCAATCAGACGCAGACGGCGGCGGCGGCTGCTGGTGGTCGTGGTGGTGGTGGTGGTGGTGGTGGTGGTGGTGCTGGCGTCGGCGGCGGCTGCGGCGGTGGCTGCAGTAGTGGGGTGCGGCCACCTCCGGGGCCTGGCCTCGGCGCACCAGGTTGAGGAAGTGGGGGCGGCGACTTCTGCGAAAGTCGCATCGCTTCGCAGCGCCAGTCGATGGTGGTGCCGGGTGTTTGAGTGAGTAAGCGTGTGTGTTGTGTGTGTGTGTGAGAGAGAGAAGGAGAGAGAGGGAGAGGGAGAGAGAGAGAGAGAGAGAGAGAGAGAGAGAGAGAGAGAGAGAGGCCCCGCCCGCCCCTCAATATTAGGAAAGTTGGTCCACGGCGTTGCCGGCCCGGACGTCGGGCCGGCGGCTGGTACGGCGGGCGGCCCCAAGTCGCCGCGGGTTTCTTGCAGCGCCCCGCGCCCACCTGGCCGGAGACACACCTGTTCGCGCCGCGGCAGGGGAGGGGGTGGGCAGCGGGACGCCGCTGTGCGAGCTGCCCGCCCTTCTCTCTCCCTCCCGCGGGGGGGGGGGGGGGGGGGGCCCGGCCGCGCCCTGCAGCGGTGTGGCCGTGGGTGTGGCCGCTGCTGCACCCCCTGCAGATCGAGGAGCCGGGCGCTGACACGCTTATCTCCGCACCGTCCATCGCGAGTGCGATACCGACACAAAATACTCCGGCGAGTGCGCCACCGGAGTCCGGGGCGTCGACCCCGTCCGGCGGGCTGCTGCCGTCCTATCTCATCCGAGCCGGTCCTGGCCGGGCCTGGCCGGGCCGCCAGAAAGCTTATCGGGGCCACTCGCTTCATTTACCCCGCGGCGCTCGCCGACCCCCGCGGCTCCCCGCGCTCCTGGGGAGAAGAGTGAGCCACGCGGCGCAGCAAAAGCCAGAGGGGGGCGGGGCCGGTACGAGCACCCCGTTGTGATGGAAACCTTTCGGCGACGGGTGTGCGAGGAGTGAGGCGGAGTGAAAGGTATGGGGTAGGAGGGGGAGAGAGGGAAAGTAAGAGGGAACGAAAGAGCGAGAGAGAGAGAGACAGGGAGAGAGAACGAGGGAGAAGGAGAGAGAGAGAGCAGGCAGAAAGTGAGTGAAAGCCTCGCTTTGCAAAACCCCTTGAGGAGATCAACAGCGTGGCCAGAAGCAATATTGGCTGAAAATTGTTGAGGCTCCCCGCGCAGCTCCGCGTCGCTCGGCGGCGCGCCTCTGAGGGCTGGAAAAGCCTCTGGCAAACCTCGCGCCTCTCGTGGCGCCGTCTCTCTCCCACACGCGCACACGCCTGTTTAATCTCGCCCCGTCTCCCTCGCACGCACGCAGAGGCGCGGTACGTTGGCGACAAGCAGGGGCGTCGCTGTGTCCCACTGACCTGATGCCTCCCCGCGTCGAGTCCTGGTTGAGCAGCACTCCCTGGTGGATCCAGGACACGACGGAGCCGGTCATGTAGACGTGGCGGACGATGCACGACAGGCGGATTGTGGAGGAGGTCTCGTAGTGCTTGTCCTGGATGGGCCTGTTCTTCTCGTCCACGATCAGCACCTCCGGCACTGCAAGCAGACACATCAACACGCGCCGTGAATACGTCAACATCAGCATCTTGGCGGGTTGGTGAATGTCGTGTCACGGATCGTCGCCTTTCATAGAGGCCTGTCGGCGAGTCAAAATAACACAGTGCGGGGACGCGAACCCGCGCCAAACAAACATGGAAGTTGGCCGCAGGGCTCGGCGAGCCCGTGGCCGGCCGGGGGAAGGGCGACCCGCAGCGGGCAGGGTGTGTCATCCAATTATCGATGTTAACATTTCCCCGGAAGCCAACCAGCTCCAACTCCAGAAAATGGGTCGCGGGAGCATAACTCTAACGAGGACGGCAGCGCTCCGCTGGGCTCCCGACGGCAAGACAAAAAGCCGCTGGACGAGGAAGTCAGGGAAACAGGGGGGGGGGGGGGTCTTAGACACCCAATGAATCGGCTTCAATTAGGAGAGACATCGACGGGGCCGTGTCAGGCCGTGTCTCATTTCACTCGATTGAATGAAGCCGACGATCGAGGCGGCGGTGGTGAGGAAGCGACTCGCGCACACGGCGGCGGCTGCGGCGGCGACAATGTGGTAGATGCTCCCCGCAACACAAATTATGCGCTTCAATCCGAGTTGAAATATTCAATGGCGTGATGACATTAAGGAGTTATACGCCCGGGATTACGTATTCGATAGCGGCGCAGGGCGGAGCAGGGCGGCGGGGGCAGCGGGGGCGGCCCAGGAACTGCGTCTCGAGATAATTGCGTATTCATTCGACTTTGGCGCGCTGAGCGGCACTGCCGGGAGGGGGGGGGGGGGGCACGATCGGGGGTTTGCTCGCGGCGACACGCACGCGCCGCGCCATTCAGCTCCGCCCTGCGGCACGAACGTTCCGTCAGCAAGTCGGGTTAATAAGAAAACAGCGCGGCAAGTAGTGCCTGTGAACCGCTCACCCGCGAGAGAGAGAGAGAGATAGAGAAAGAGAGATAGATAGAGAGAGAGAGAGATAGAGAAAGAGATAGGGAGAGAGAGAGAAACAGACAGTGAGAAGCGCAGGCAGCCAGCCTGAAATTGACTCGTGTGGCTGACCCATTGTCTTGAAATAAAAGACGTCAGCTGCCATTATATTTCTTGGTGAAAGGGCGGTGCCGCTGCAGCCTCCCCCCCCCCTTCCCGCGTCCACCCGCGCCGCACTTCCCCCGCGATTGTTAGTTGGCGGCGTCTGTCCAGCGGCACCGGGTCCGGAGGCACCGCAGGCACCGGAGGCGCGGCAGACGTGCCGGAAGACGGGAGGGGAAAAATTGTGGGGAGAAAATAAGGGGACGGCGACGAGGGGGGCGAAGAAGGAAGGCACGGCGCGGTGCCTGTCGTGGTGGGCGGAATGCGGCGTCATAAGCAGCTGCACCGAGCCGGGAGCGGGGCTGCGTGCGGCTGCGTGGCCTCCAGTCTGTCATAGTAAAGATAATAACGTAGTTAACACGTTATGAGAGGTGTCCGCCGTCTTTAGAGAGGCCGTACAGAGCGGCAGATAATGAATAATGAATGTCAGCAGCACAGACGCCGCCAGCGACGGAAACAGAACGCCCGACGCTAATGCCGTTAAGGCACGCGCAGCCGCGCCCCTCCTATATGCGAGGAACCCGCACAATAATAATTTTCTCTCCCGTTTTGTCGAGGGGCCAATATCCGATGCTGTCGAGGTTACTCCCGAGAAGGGGTGACGGGCGGAGGGTGAGCAGAGAGAGAGAGAGAGAGAGAGAGAGAGAGAGAGGCGGGGGAGCGCGTCCGGCACAATGGATACAGCGTTAGGCCGACAGCTCGGCTTATGTCTCAAAGGCACGGGGCTCTGAGGTAAACGACAGCGGTGGTGTTGTGGCGTGGCACGGGGAGGGGGGAAGGGGACGGGTGAGGGGGGGGGGGGGCACGACCCGCCGCCCTCTAATACACCCGCCAGGATTGTTTATACGCCGCTGCCTGGCGAAAAGTGAAATTAATTAGTTCTCGCCATATTTTTCTCCCCGGTCATAAGCGCCCCTTCCCCCGTTCTTCCCACGGCGACAGCCGGGCCCGCTCAGAGAGCAACAGCGGCAGTGCTCGAGCCTACGCGGGACCGCTCCCGGGGACAGGCTCTCGAGAGCGGCGGTGCTGACCCTGCCGTGCGATATTACACTCGCTCTCAGCGCGGCGCAATATCGCCGGCCGCCGCCGGGGCCCCGGGTGCTGCTGCTGCTGCCGTAGCCGGTCGTGTCCTCGAGGATGGCCGCGCCGGCCGGCGTGCGTCGTCATCGGCGTCGTCCGCCCCCCGCAATATAGAGGGCGGCGCGGAGGCAGCGCGATGCCGGTGACGGCCCGCCGCCCCGCCGCCACTCATCGGGTCCACTCCCACATACCCGGCACCCCCGGCACCCCCGGCACCCCCGGCCCGCTTTGCTTTCGCCGCTCCCTCCCTGGGCCGGGCCGGGCTGCCGCGGTTGGCGTGCTTTGCCGCCGTGTCCCCTCTGCGCTTTGGTTCGCGCTCTGTTGGCGAAACGCATGGCGCGAAGTGGTTTCGTGTTGCGAAAGCGGCGCCGTGCCGCCAAAGCAAGGGGCGCTCCGCACCGCTTCTCCTTGCCCCCTCCCTCACTCGCACGGGGTCCACCCCGGGCAACTTCTCGTATTATTCTCACCCCCGTAAAACGGGTGAATGACCCCCGTGTCCGCAAGAGCCCCGCGCGATTTGGCCACTTCCGCGGTGAGAGCTGAGCGGCGGGGCCCCGGGCCACTCTTACTTTCGCCTCGGCATCTCCGAGGACCCCTAGTTTTCACTTTGCGGTCCGGGCCGCGGCAGCGCGGCGCCCGGTGACGAGAAAACTCCCCGCGACTCCGGTTCAATCTCGCCTCCCTCTCGCCTCTGCTGCTGTGGCGCGCAACCGCGGGGTTCAATTTCCAAGCTGGACCCGTGCCGAACCAAGGCGGTGTCGAGCTCCGACAGCTCCGTTGCCACCGCTTGGGGCGCGGGGGGTCACGGTGAGTCATCGCGGCGGGGTCACGACCCCCTGCGAAGGCCACGGAGCCCGCGGGCGGAGCCCCGCGTGTGCGAGCCGCGCCCGCGACAAATTAGCCCATTTCGGGCGTCACTGCTCCTCCCCGTACTTAGCGGGAATTTAAGATTAACATTCCATCATGCCGGCGCCGCCACCGCGACGCGAGGGCGCCGCTGATGCCGCCGACGTCGGCGTCCATCTCCCGGCGCCCCGCCCGCTGGCGGCGCGGCCGGGGGGAGGAGGAGGGGTCGGGGAGGAGGAGGAGGAGGGGGGGGGGGGGATAACTTTTAACGGGCACAGCGCAGCCAGAGCAGAGCCCAGCCCACCAGGCCCGGCCCAACCCGGCCCGACCCGCGGCCCGCTCCGAAAGCCGGCTTCATTTGATTTTCCCATCCCCGCAGCCGCGGCTGCCGCGGTCGCAGCGCGCAGTGCCGGCTGGGTGGGGGGGGGGGGGGGGGCCAAGTTGTTGCGCAGGCCACCGCGACGACTGCGCCATCGTAACACACACTCAGAACACAACACACTAACACACACACACACACACTCGGTAGTCCGACCACTCCATGATCATTTCGTGGTCCCCGTTAATAAGACAACGTTCCGGCGTCGCGCAGCGAGCATAATCCGTGAAAACCTTTACCCTTCGTGGCCCCCAACAGACTCGCTGCACACGGATCCGACGGTGTTTTACAACCTCGCTGGCTGAGCTCTCTGGCTCCCCGCAGCGACGGCCGCCGTGTTTTCGTATGCAGTTACAGAGCAGCCCGGCGTTTTACAGCAGCTGACCGGATATTTACATTTCCAAGCAGCGCACTTTACCGTATGTCTGACTCCTCTCTTCCTAGCTCGCTCCCTTCGTACCTCCCCTTCCCCCCCCCCCCCCCTCTCTCTCTCTCTCTCTCACTCTCTCTCACACACTCTCTCTCTCTCATTACACTGCTCTCTAGAAAAACACTACTCGAAAAAATCAGTGTTGCGGCGGGGGCCGCGCCGGATTACAAACGCCATGTGTGAGCATTGCCACGAGCTCCGCGGCTCCGCGGCTGGGGCCCTTCACAGCCCGCTGGATCAATCATTGTTCGTTTTAGATTGAGTTTGCCGACGGTCCGCTCGCGGCCGCGGCACGTAGGAAAAAAAACGGATTAACGGCGTGCCTGTGAGTTGGGCCTGGCCGACACGGGCCGGCGGGCCAGGCCATGGCGGCTGCGGTCACCCGGTCGTTACAGTGGCCATTTCCCCTCCCTTCCCCCTCCCTCGCCTTCCATTCTCTTGCATCCGCTTCACCCCCCTGCCCTCTTCCATCGTATTCCTCCATTTCCGCCAGTGCATCTATCCTCCCCCCCCTGTCAAACTCCCCACACGCAGTTTTTCTGTCCTGCTCGCTCCCCCGCGCTGTGGCAGTGGGACGCTTGCTGCTGCTGCGGCGGCAGGCCCCGCCCCCCGTGACACACAATACCGTGTACGGGGCTTGTCCTATCGCTGCTACCACACGGCCCTGCCGGACGCGTCAGGACCTCCGCGATACTGAATGCTGGGCGTTGTTGCTGCGGTCCCCGCACGGCCGCGCGCTATGGTCTGAATGTGCGGATGAGAGGGGGCGAGAGAGGGAGAGAGAGAGAGAGAGAGTTAGAGTGAGAGTACGTGAGGTGTAGAGGGGAAAGAAGCGTCCAGGAGATGGGAGTGGAGGGGGGTGGGGGTGAAGCGAGGGGCTCCAAAACTTCCCTCATTGTTTCACGTTTATCAGATCCCGGCAAACCTCGCGCGCGCGCGCGCGCAGCTCACACACCAGTTCGCCTAGCAAATGGGTAAAAAAGCAGCCGTGAGCCGCGCGTCGAGCCGCCAACGCCGCTGGGCCCAGCTGCGGTCTCCGCTGTGCGCTCTCTCTCTCTCTCTCCCACTCTCTCGCCCTGTGCCTTTCTCTCGCTCTCTCCATCTCGCCTCCTCCTCTCGCTGTCCGGCCACAAGCACGTCGCACAGTGCGGCACAAACTGCGGCGCCCGCGGCGTACATGACGGCGCGGCCAGGTGGGTGGCAACGGCACACTAAAGTCGCACCCGCGCGCGGCTGACGACGAAATGAAACGCGGCAAAAATGGTCCCCTCTGCGAATGAGTGCGGCGCGCCAGCGTCGCACCTGTCGCCCCCCCCCCCCCCCCCCCCCCCCCCCCGCGGACCCCCCGCGGAGCAGGGCGCCCCTAACCCGAAGGAGACTGCGGGCTTGCGGCGCCGGACGGGTTCCGTTTCCGTGCAGACGCTTGGTCGTTGCACGGACCTCTCCGCCCGCCGCGCTGATTTTTCCGCGACCAAATGACCGAAGTGACTCGACTTTACGAGTTTCCGCCGAGGTTCCCGCGAAGTGCATCAGCAGCGCTGCGGGGGTGCCGCGTCGGACCGGGCGTGCCAAGGACGTCTCTCCGAACTCGTCGCACCGCTAACTTGGCTTATTACACCTGAAGACTCTTTGCGCCGGGGCCTACAGAGGCAAAGGGGGCGGATATGGAAATAGTGGCTGATTTGCCCGAAATGAAGTGGGGAGACAAAAGAATAAAGTGGGGAGGCCTCGCTGCTGGGAGACGGAGAGAGGGAAACAGGGGGAGGAGTGGGGGGGGGGGCATAAAAGACGACGGACGCATATTGATGACCGAAGTTGGACCGCCGGATAGAAGGAGACGGGGAGCTATCCGGACGCGCCGCGGAGCGGAGAGCGAGCGAGACGAGAGCTGCCGGACCCTCAGCAGCAGCACTCAATTGTTGGGATAATAAATGAGCGATCAATGCTCGTTGCCCTTCGAGGCTCGCGCCCCTCGCTTTTACTGCGCGCCGCGGGACGTCGCGGTACCCGCCTCCCGCTGTTCAGCCTGCCACCGGGCGGGTAGGCCGCGCGGCGGGCGCGGCTGCGGCGCGGGCTGCCTACCCCGGGGTTCGCAGGCGCTCGGCGGCAGACTCGGTGACTGACGACGGCCGCGCGCGCCAAACTCAAATTAGAGTGTCGAAAGACAAACGCACTTGTTCTCATACTCCCCGCCGGCTCGGCTGCCGGGCTCCGCCGGCCTGGTGATACGTACAGTGCTTGCGCGCTCACTTCCGGGCCGCGTAAAGTTGGTTCCCGTCCGCGCGGAATGGCCGTGCGCCGCGCTGCCGTCGGCGCTGTGTGTTGCTTCCTCCGCGAAAGGGACGGATTGCCATAACTACACGGGCGGCGGAGATAGGGGAGTGGGTATACACGGAGAGCAAGGAGCCGGGAGGCGCGCCCGAGACGCGGCGCAGGCGGCAGACGGTTTGCCGAGACAATAACGGGTGAACAGAGAGGACTCCGGCAATCCGACTCATCCCCGCGAGCCGCCGTGATTAAAAGTTGATAATGAGCGGAGTCGTGACGAGTCTCGTTAAAATTGCGCAGGTCTCCCGACCCGCCGGACCACGACGCGGCTCAGAATACGGACTGGCCGCTCCCGAAGGCAGTATTGCTCCCGACAAAAGGACTGCGGGACAGACGGCCGCCTGGTGGTCTGGGCCAAGGAGGCTGCGAAGTGCGCAACGGACTGGTTTTATTTTTGGAAATAATTTTCCTTGCAATTTGTAAGGATAGGCAATCCCTCTCCAAGCACTTTTTTCAGTGAGTCGGTGCAAGGGACGGGGTGCGGCAGGGCTGGGCGGAGCTGGGAGGCAGGGTAACGGGGTCACGAAGTAGGCTGCTGTGGGGGAGAGGAGAGGTGTGCCAGCCCGCGGCCACAGCAAACAAGTCCGGGGGGTGTTTCGGCAAAGCCGACAGGGCGATAGCAGCACAGAGCGCGGCGCGGCGGAGCGTCCGGGGGCACACACATATCGTTGTGGGGTCAGCCCTCCGGCCCTGCGGCCTGCGGCCGGTGGCCCCCGCCCCGCTCCCGGACCCTTTTGCCTTTATCGCAGTGGCCTGAGACGGTCACGAGGCGGTGGTCCATGGTGTGTCCGCATGACACGGACACGCCCCGGCCAGGAGCGGCCGTGCCGTGCCGGGCCGTGCCGGGCCGTGCCGGGCCGTGCCAGGGCCCTGCTGCTCTCTTACTGGTTGGATGCTCTGCTCTCCGCCCGAGGGGGACCGGGGAGGGAACCGGGATGTGGGCGTGGAGGTCGGATATCGCTTTCGGAGAGGGGCCGGCCGCGGATACAGAGCGAGCAGGATAACGGGAAGCCAAGGTTCGATTTTGCGGCTCAGCAGCAATCAAAAAATCTTTTTTTTTCTTTTTGAATTTACCCAAAAAAGAAAAGGTGTAGTTTGAACTAAAAAAAAGTGGTAGTCCGTTTCTCATTAGAGTGAGATGCCTGCATCTTTGGTTGACCTCGAGCGGGGCGTGGCGGAGCCCCGGCCTCGCTCGTTCCTTTGCGGATAGCCGGCGGCGACTTTCTGCCCGCTCGCCGGAGCCCTGCCGGCCCTCGACAGGTAATCATCGCTAATGAGGAAGTGTCTCCGAAGACGTGAATCCGATTAATCGGGAAATGAGGGCCCCTCCGCCTTACAAGCCGATCCACTTAAAGCGGTCGCCTCGCCCGTTCGACCTTGAAAAGTCCTCGCCGGCCAACTTTCCCCCGGAACGAATTTGTCTCGGCCGCCTTAGTTTGATGTATGGTCCGACGTTGTGCGTATACTTTACAGCGTGACGATATTTTCATGGAGCCCGCTCTGCCCGGCCGGCCTGGCCCCGCCTGCTCGGAGTCCAACTTTTCAAAAGTCGTTCCGTCAAACTGGCTTTGGGGCCGTTCACGAAGCTAAAGAGGCCGACAAGAAATTCGAAGAGGGGATTATAGTTGAGAAGGGAAAGAGGATCTGCAGGGAGGAGCTCGAAAAACATTCCACAAGCAGTCTCTCCCCTGCGGTGCATCCCCGCGGCACGCAACACACTCGTGCGCGGCCGCCGCCCGCCGGCGCCCCCACTCCGAGGGACGGAATATAAAGCGATAACTGTCCAGCGGTCGCTGGTGCATGTTTGGGAAGCAACGCGTCCTCGTTAAGCAATTCGCTGTCCATTTGGGCCGCCACGGTCCGCCACTCCGCGACAGGGAGCCGCCAGCACAGAGTGGTGGGCGAGCGGCAGTCCAGCGGCAGTCCAGTGACAGGCCAGTGGCAGTCCAGCGGCAGTCCAGGGGATAGGCCAGCGGTCGCACACAGAGAGCTTCGCCGTCTGACGCGGTCAGTCGTGCCGCCCGCCTTTGAAGCCGGGGTGGTGGAGGGCGGGTAGGGGTGTGTCCCCGAGAGGGAGAGAGCGGAAGGGGGAGGAGGGCGACAGGGAGGGTGAGAATGAGGCCGCTTTGGACGCCAGCGAGACTCACGCGTTTGGTCATTTTTGCGTGCGCTGCCACTTTGTCATCCCCACGCTGCTGGAGGCAAGTTATCGGATGTATCTGGCGGAGGCGGCGGTCTCCGGCGGGGCGCGGGCAGCAAGCGGCCAGCAGCCTGGCAGCGCACCCTTGTAATGGCGCTGCCGGCGGCCTTGAAGCCGCGCCAAAACCGTTGCCTGGTTAGCGGTGACACACGATCCTGCGTATCCGCGGCGCGGACAAACGCCTCCGGGAGCCTCCGGGGGGGGGGGGGGGGCGGGGGGGCGTCACGAGCCGGGGGGCGTGGGCCTCAGGAGCATGACGAGCACGTGCCGCCGCCCGGCCCCGTGCATGCGTCCCGTTAAGGCCAACGCGAGTAGAAAATCAGCTAACCAGGCGTGAGCGACGCGGGCGGGGGGCGACCGCGGCACGGCGGCGCGGCGGCCGCACGCCGCCCCCTCGGCTGGGAGGAGGGGAGGAGACGCCCGCAGCGTTGTGTCCACACGCCCCCGCGACCAGGAGACTATAGAGCTCGTGACGCCGGCCTGGACACTCCCCCGTGCCGTGTGTTTATTTTTTCAACAAACGGGAAGGAGGTGCGGCCCGCAATTGGGAATAGTATCCAAAGGCAAAGAGCGGAATCAATACGAAGGGCGTGGCCGCGAAGCCGAAGGCGCGCGCTCGGCGCCGGCGCCGGCGCTGGGCCGTTGGACCGCTCGGAAAACTGAATTATTCGAAAGCAGTCGCCCCGGGGCCACGAAGGAAGGAGAGGGAATATTATCTAATTCTGCAGAAAAGCCCCATTACATCGGACGCAGCAGCGGCGGTACCGAGGAGAGCAACTCCAATCCCACTCAATAATACACAGACCGTTTGGCTAATCCTCCCAGCGGCCGGGCCGGCGTGTTTCTTTCTTTCTTTGGTCCTCTCTCTGCCTGCCACTTTGCCGCCGCGGCGGGGAGTAGAAAAATGTTCCTCCCGTGGGCCGTGCAAATAAAAACTTCAAACTTCATGGCACGATCCTCAAGGGGGCGACAGAAAAAATTGTCGGTTGATTTCAAAGCAATCAGATTTTTTTAAATTCGCAATTTTTACAAGGTAACGTATTAGATCCATGATCTGGATACAACAAAAAATCACAAAATTAAAATTTAAATTACTTTTCAATTTTAAATATCGCAAGGGACCCGTCAGAACGGCATTTCCCCCGTTTGCAAAAGCAGGGAAAAATTGAGAAAAAGTAACCCGCGCATGGGATCCCAAAAAAAAGTGGCTGTTGCTTTGGCTGCGGCACCTGCCGCGCGGCCCAGCACCCTCATTTCTCCTAAGCCACGTCCCACCCTCCGGAGGCCGCCTGGAGCGCCGGCGGGGCCCGACTGCATCCCCCCCCCCCCCCCGCCCCCGGCACCCACGACTGCCCTCAACCCTGCCATTTGATTCGCCCTTCACCCTCCCTCGCCCCACTTTCGCGCTCCAACGACCACCTCATCATAGAATGCTAAGCGAGAATTTCACTCCTTTTTTTTGGTCCCTTTCCCGCACCCGCGAGGCAGTATCTTCCGGTGGCTGTCGCCCGTTTGTCTCGCGCATGAGCCGGGCAGTGCCGGGGCCGTCCCCGCGGGCGATGGACGCCGCCCACGGCCGCCCATCTTGCCAAACAATGTCGTGGCGGGCCGCGGGCCGCAAGGCACGGAGCGCCGGCCGCCGCGCGAAAACGTTTCGATTCGTTATTTCGTTCGATTCGCTCTCCAAGCGGAAATTCCATTAACGGTCCTTCTTACTTACTTGCGATACCGGGCCCTGCCGAGGCCTCTTTTCTGTGGTCTCTCTCTCTCTCTCTCTCTCTCTCTCTCTCGCTCTCTCTCTTTCTTTCTCTCTCTCTCTCTCTCTCTCTCTCTCTCTCTCTCTCTGTCCCTCTCCTGACCCGCGACAGTATTATATGCGAGAGCACACCACCATAATGCCCCCACTGCTGCAAGCTCTCGAAGTGAGAGTGAGAGAGAGAGAGAAAGAGGGAGACAGAGAGAGAGTTAGAGAGGCGCGGTGCGGCGCGATGCCGTCGCGAGTCTTTGAATTGGCGGGCGCCGAAAAAAGGGAATACAAAGCGGGAGCGGGTGCCGCGGGGCAGGGCGGCGGCAGGCGGGAGCCGTCGGGGGCCTTTTACTCAAATGATCCCGCCGCCGCCGCCGCCTCCGCCCGCCCCCGTGCGCAACGCAACCGGCATATACAAACGTGCCCCCCCCCCCCTCCCACACGGGAGCGCCACACGCCGCGCCGGCGGCTGTTTGAACGAGACGTTGCTCCGACCGAGGATGACACATCACGGCCGGCAGAGGCTGGCAGCAGCCGGCACCGCCCGCTAGTAATCCCGTTGATAAACGGGGATTGGGAGCGAGGAGAAGGCGGGTGGGTTGGGGGCGGGAATTGATGTTTGGTTTAGGCCGAAACAACCTGGACAAATTGCGAGCCGGCGCCGGCCGGCCGGCCGCCCACTCACCCCTGTGCACACAGGACCCCGAATAACAGCGGCGGGCTGGCGTGAGGCCCCCCGCGGCCCCCGGCGGGCCGCAGTGGCAGCCCCGGCCCCGCCGCTGTGAGGCCCCGGCCCCGTCCGTCCCCCCCAGCCGCGGCCCCGCCGTCTGCCGCCTCCGCACGCGGTTACCTGGGACCCCCCGGGGCGCCAATTCCCTCCCAATCTGTCTCGTTTGAATTTCATGGGGCGTCTGGCGGTGCACGCTGTTTGTGACGACAGCGCCGGCGCCGCGCGGGCCGCTCCCGACCCCCCCACGGACCCCCCACGGACCCCCCACGGACCCCCCACGGACCCCCCGCGAAGCTCCTCCCTCTCCCCGTCGCGACAGGAAGCAGGGCGAGTGGCCGCACCGCCAGGGCGTTCCCCTCTCCTGCCGTGGGCTTCTCATTTAAAGAGGGTTCATCGGGGTTCATAAATTACGCAAGTGGTGCGCGGAGCGGACGGAGGTCGCGTCGGAGGCGCCGGGGGCGGGTCCAGGGGCGGGTCCGGGGGCGGGTCCAGGGGCGGGTCCGGGGGCGGGGGCAGCCGGCGGGGGCAGCCGGCGGGGGCAGCCGGCCAGACCGGCCAGCAAGCATCCCTCCGACTCTTGTGTGGGGCCGCGGCGTCGGCGATACAGAAGGGGGTCAACAGAACACACATTCGGAATGCCCCGGATGACGGAACGACGTCGCCATCCGCCGCTCCCAGCCGCTCCGCAATTCAAGCTGGCCTAATTTGGCCGATTTACGAGCGGCGGAAAGTCGGGGGCCGGCGTCGTCCCTGCTGCATTCGGGTAGCGACGGGCAAGCCGCCGCCGCCGCCGCCGCCGCCGACGCCGCCGCCGCCGCCGCCGCCGCCGCCGCCGCCGCCGCCGCCGCACCCGCGCCACCTGGACCAAGTTTGGCGGCCGCAACCAGGAGTCCGTCGCGTCGTGTTCGGCAGAGATTTGCCTCGGCCGGCGCTGCGGAGCTTGTAGGCGGGGTGTCGGCATGAGGCCCCCGGCGCCCCCAGGCCAGCAGCCTACCCATTCTCTGTCCCCGCCGGTCCCCGCCGGTCCCGCCCCCCTCCCCTCCCCTCGCTCGCAGCCCATTAGCCGTGCCCGGCCCTGTCCAGCTCCGTCCAGACTCGGCCAGACCAGCGACACGGCCACTCCATGCTGTTGGCCCCACACATTCGGCTTCTCCAAAACTCCCCACCCCCTGTCTCTCTCTCACACACACACACATACACACACACGCGCGCGCGCGCCCTCCTGCCGCCGCCGCAAGGTCCCCCTGATTAAAGTTGCTGGAAGTGGGGTTCGCTATTAAAGTTGTCCAGACACCTGCCTCAGGTCTCCTGCACGACTTTCGGCCCCGCCGGTCCCCCCGGAGCCCCCACCGCCGCGCTGCCAGCGCTGCCTGCGCCGCCTCCGCCCGCCCACGGGCTTGTGTCCCGGCCTGCCAGCCGCAGCGGTACGGCGGACACGTCAGCTCCCGGGGCGCCGCGTTAACAAACGCAGCGGCCGCGCACACCGCGTCAGAGTTCTCCGCTTCTTCTCCCCCTCCGATCCGGCCCATCTCCGAAATACCCTTCTATTAGGACGCGGAAACCGGGAACTAGTCGAGCACGCGGTCAGCAGCAGCGTGCCTACCCGGCGCGGGGAGGCTCGGTGTGCGATAACGGATCACATCCCCGGCCTACACCACCACCGTCACCAGCAAAGGGGGCCCAAAAATTAAATTCTTGGCGCGAAAAACACGCGTGGAATCCGTGCACTAATGGCTCTCATATCACACCGCGTGCCGCTGGGAATGCGTGTGATGAGGCCGCGGCCGTGCGCCGTGTGGGGCCTTCCAGGACCCGCAGGACCCGCAGGACCTGCTGCCAGACCTGCCCGGGCTCGGGCTCGGCAGGCTCCGGGGCCCGCAGCCGCGAGGCGCGCACTGCCTGCTGGGACCTTATCTCGCGTCTAGATTCCACAAATTGAATCACCTTTTCTTTTTCCTTCTAGCCTTCCAAAGGGGTGATTTACTACCCTGCTAGTCCGGATCTGGGTCAACACTCACTACGTTGACTCGTCGGCAGACGACACTCCCCCCCCCCCCCCCCCCCGCCAGGCCCTCCCCTCCCCTCTCCCCTCTCCTCATTCGCGCCGCTCTAATTTTCGTTGACGGGGCCAGTCAGCCCGCCCTGACATAGGCGACATCTGCCCTTCCCGAAATGAACGAGAAAAGGAATGCTGGGCGGCCTTGTTTTCGCTCGCTCAGTGCTTTAAATCACGCTTTCTCTCACCCTCTCTCTCTTTCTCTCTGCTTTCACTCTTTTCTAGTTCGCATAGTCGCATTCCTTTTACCCGTCAGGGCCAAGGAAGGGGGTAGGGCAAGAGAGGGAGGGGGGATTTTAAAAATGTCACGCCTTCTTGTGTCCTGTGCTAATGGAGTGGCATTACTAAGACCGATGGCGCTCCCGGCAGCGTTCTGCTCCCGGCGCGCGCAGCCTGCATCTCGTTTGGCCAAGGACCTGGCGTCCTCCGCGCCGCCCTCCAGCCGAGCCTCCAGCCGAGCCTCCAGCCGAGCCTCCAGCCGAGCCTCCAGCCGAGCCTCCAGCCGAGCCTCCAGCGGCCGTCGGGCCGTGCACGACAAACGGCTTCGCTTCGTGTTTTTAAAACCCTAAGAAGGTGTAGCCAAGTGACCTGCTGCTGCCTTCCCTCGGATGCGGATGCCCGAACAAGCCGAAACGCCCGCGAGCAGAGCGCGAATATCAGTCCTTGGAGAAGTTCCCCGCGCGCGCACCGCGACTTAAACGAGTTCCCAACTGCGGCAAACAGAGCGTTTTTATTGTAACGACGTTGGACGCGGCGCGGCGCGCGGCCGGAGCACAACCTGGTTCTTCACTCGGAGCTGCACGAGCCCGGCAGCGCGCCACGGCCCCCGGAGCAAAACTCCAAAGACGAAGAGCGATCGGGCCAACAAGCAGCGCGGCTCGGGGCCGCCCAACCTGGCCGTCCGACTTTTGACACACCAAAGTCCCCCGGGCGGTTTTTGTGCGTCCGGAAACCGGGGCTGAATTGATGCGTTGCCGCCACTCTGCGCCGACTTTTGGCGCGGCGTTCTCGAGTGCGGATGTGTTCCTGTGGGCGGGTCGTGCGGAGCGAGGGGTGGTGCGGGATTCGAGGCGGTCGGGCGAGAGGCGAAGAGGCAATCGTGAGAAAAACAAGCGTGAGTAGTCATCGCCGCGGGGCTCGGTTCTCTACAACTGAACGCGTACAAGGCCCCCACATCCCGAGACGTCCGGTCCGACCCGAGCGGGCCACGCGTATTAGCGGAACACCGGCACTCCGCTGCCGCTGCCGCGCTAATACCGCGAGCACACGCCGCCCACACGAGCGCAGGTACACACCGCCGCCTCCTTGTTTCGGGAGCTTTACACGCGACGACGACGGCCGTACAGTGCGAGGAGGCGGTGGAGCGTGGGCGGCGGAGCGTGGGTGGGCGGCGGCGCGGGAAGTCGACTCGGCGTGTGGCGCCGCCGCCGTGCCCCCGCCGGGGCCCCGCCGGGGGCACGCAGTCACCCCGCCGCCCGCACCGCCGCGCCCCGGGCACGGCTTGTGCTTTTAGCGGTAATGCGACTGTCCACACAAGATGGCATACATTATTCTACTAATGGGTATGCGTGTCGAGGGCGCCGAGGAGGAACTCGCGGAGGGTTCTCCCGCTTTCGGCTCCGCTTTCGGCTCCGCTTTCGGCTCCGCTTCGGCTCCGCTTCGGCTCCGCTTCGGGCGGGCGGCCGCTCTATGGGTCGCGCGCGTCCGTTGGTCCATGTAGCGCAGCATCCCCTAACCCCCCCCCCCCCCCCCCCCAACTTCCACCCCCTCCCGCTCCCGCACTGTGTGTGCTAACACACCACAAGAGAGATGGTCCTATTGGCCAAATGCCACGCCGCGCCACGCCACGCTGGAGCCACGCTGTCCCCTCTCCCTCCTCTCTTTCTTTCTCTCTCTCTCTTTCTTCACTTCTCTAGGCTTTCCACTGTGGGCGTTTCCACAGAAGCCCCCTCGTGACTACAAGTAACTTTTCAGCGCCCACATCACGATGTGATATTCTGCTTACCTCAACCGAGGAGAAGAAGGGGAGAGAGCGAGAAGAAGCGAGAGAGCAGGAGAGATAGATAGAGAAAGAGCAGCTAGAGAGCTAGGAGGAGAAAGGAAAGAGGCAGACAGAAAAAAATGGCATAACGGGGGGTAGTCGGCGGTACTCGAACCCAGCGAAGCGTGCATGTCTCCAAAAGCGGGTCGCCGTGGCGGCGCGCTGGCGGCACGCTGGCGCCGTGCCCAGGGTCAGTATTAATGGCAGGAGCCGGCTACCGCTGTGAGTAGGCAGTGAGGGCCATGCGCCTCCGAAGTACGCCACCATTATCAGCGTTAACACCAGAAATAAATTATCAACTTTTTTCCACATGCAAAGTACAATGCGAAAGAAAAATATGAGCGACCGTGTGTGAGGTTGTCGACCGCCTAAAATCATTGAATGTCTTACAAACAAGTTGTGGTAAGAACATAGCAGCTTGCAGTGTGGGAGGGTGGCGGCGAGGCGGTGGGCCGGGCAAACACCGAGTCCCTGCCCCGCCCCCCGCCGGGCACACGCTGGACGCCTCGGGTTACAAGTACGGTATGTAAATTAGAGCAGTGCGCCGCGGCAGGTAAGTGCACAGGTAAGTGCACAGGTAAGTGCACAGGTAAGTGAGCCCTGTGTACACGCGGCCGGTACCCGCGGGGCGCGGAGGGACTATCTAGATGGCGGGCCCCGCGAGCAAGCAGTGCGGTGTACGGTGATTCGGCAGCCGCCGCGGCGCGCCACCCCGCGCCACTCAGCGGCGCACCGGCGGATGTAATCTCTGTTAAGCCCCTGAGCCGAGCCCTCGGCGGGGGCGGCGGCGGCGGGGCGGCCCTGCCAGGGTGGTGGACGGGCGCGGCCCGCACGGCTCCCGACGGGCCGGGCCTCGAGCCTCCCTTGCTTCCTGATTGTTAACCCGATGGAGCGCGAACAGCCCCGGGAGGGGGAGGGGGCGATAGCGGGGGCGATAGGGGAGAGCGGCGGCCCTGCTAAACGCCCTCTTGCGGTGGTTTAAAACACCTGCAGCCGCCCGCAGATAATCGGGAGCAAATTGCCCGGGTGTGGCCGCGCATTGCGTAGCGAAGCAGGGGGGCCCCCGGCGAGCCCCCCTGCCGCCCACCCCGACGGCGGCGGCCTCCCGCAGGGAGGGTGGGGGCGTGACTGTTGAGTCGCGCTTGACATTTGTGACTTGACAAAAAATATCAACATTATTGTAAAGAACATAATACAACCAAACTGTATGAAATATGCATAACTGGTTCACAACTACCAGCTTCTGATTATGTGTTGTTGTTTTTCTCCTGTCTCGCCATCGTTTCATTTGCCCCACGTTCTGAGGCCGGCCGACACCGCCGTGTGGTTTCACGCAGCCGGGATGAAGAGAGGAGATGCCCCCCCCCCCTGCTCGCACCACCGCCGGCTCCCGGCTCTCCAGCCAGCCGTCCGGTCTTTGGCCTGCCCAGCAGCCCACGGCAGCAGGGGGCCCCCACTCATTTCCGAGCGCTCTCTCTCTCTCTCCTCTCTCTCCCTCTCCCGCTGTCTCACCCTGCCTCTCTTTGCACGGGCTTACCGTACGCCAATCCGTCCCTTCGCAAACGGCCACTTTAACCCGACAAGACTGTTTGTTCGGGGCAAAGTCGTCGCCGTGCCGGTAATGGAGGGTGGCCGGCGGCCGGCGGCGCCCAGCGCCACACGCGACGGCGTCTCGTCGGCGCGGGGAGCTCGGAGGGGACCCGGTCCGCCGGGTGTGGAGACAGGCAGGGCGGGTGTTGGCCGGCCTGGTCAGCTGGGCGGCCAGCCAGAGTACTCGGCCAGCCCGCCACGCGCCCCAGTTCCAGAGACCGACGGTCCCCGGCCTCCCGCCTCCGCCCCTCCTGGACCCTTCATTTCCGGAGGAGAGCGGCGCAGAGCGGCTAGCAGGTCGGCGTGGGGTCGTCCCGGACGCAAATGCAGCGCGTCCGCGGCCGGCGGGCGGAAAAATAAATATTGCAATTCCAGCTGGGGGTCCGCGGGTCTGCGCGGGGTCGGCGACGGCGGCCGACGGGGACGTGCAGGAAAATACTGGGTGCGCGTGAGGTGCGCGCGGCAGGCGGGGAGGCGCGCCGCGGGTCCCTGCCGGCCCCCCTGCAGCCCGGCGGCGGTGCCGCCCTCCTCCTGGGCAAACACGGCCGCCGCGGCCGCCGCACGCCCGCAACGAAAATACTTGCGGGGAATGAATTAACTGCGGCGGGCGCTGTTACTCGACGCCGAGTCCCCGCCGGGACCGCCAACTTCATCCTCGTGAACACTCCGCTCCTGTGTCCCGTTCAAGAATGGGATATTCCGGTCGAAGTTAAAATAAAAACAGGATTGATAAAGAAAACTAATTAATACTTCCTTCCGAGGCCATATGCGTGAATGTTAGACTGCGCACATCATATACGAGCGCGCAGTTTTTTTTTTACCGAGACGGGAGTCGAGTTTCGGCACGGCACCGTCGTCCATTTCAACCGCGAGCCGAGCTCCACCGCGGCCCGCACGCTGCGGAGCAGTCGCTGTGTACGAAACCACTCATTCCTACGTACATCCGGACCCACTTGAAAACTCAAACAAAACCCTCCGGGCGTCGTCAGTGCGTGCGTACGCCCCGCGCACCGGGTCACTTAGAATGCAGGTTCCGGGTGCGGGGGGCGGGCGGCGGCAGCGGCTTGACACAGAAAATTGCCTTTCCCCTGCTGAATAAAAAAGGAGGTGGGACGTGGCCGGCGGCTGCTTAACGAATTGGCCGTGGGCCCTCGGCAGCCAGCGCGCGCTACATCTGTAACGGGGGGCACGCGGCACGCGGCACGCGGCACGCGGCACGCCCGCCTGCAACAGCTGCCTCGGAATACATCAAAGATCTGGACGTAAACCCGGCGTGCGCGCCAACGACGTCGTGTGAGTTCACGATTGTAAAAAGAAAAAGTTCTCCGCTGCACTCTCTCTGTCTCCTACCAAACACCAGCTCCCTCTCCGTTTTGCCACAGTCTCCCCCTCCCCTCACAATCTCGCCCTTGGTTGTATTGTACACAAGGCGTGCCTGTACACACGCAGTGACCGCGTGCTTCCAGCCTCCCTCCATAACAACACTGCCCGCCCCCTCCCCCCTCCCCGCCCCCTTCTCGCTGTTTTCTGCAGGGGGGGTGACCTCCGGCTCACCAAACTGCCGTGTGGGACAAGCGCAGGGAAGGGTAAAAAAAAAAACTCTCGTTCAACCAACAACTGTCGTCACAGATTTACACGCATGACGAGCGACTGCCGCGGGAAGCACGAGGGTTCCCGGTAGCCATTTCAATGGCTGTGCGCGTGCGCATGTTGGTTTACAAGTACTGCATGAAAAAATGCAGACAAATATTGTTTCTGTTGGCGTAGTTAAAATAACACTAATTAGGCCCGCGAGCGCGCATGTGTGTGTCGTCGAGTTGCTGCATGTCAGCCGCGCCGCTGCCGCCCCGCCAACACAGTCGTATAGCTGTCGGGTCTAAGTTTGGCGTCCGCGGTTTGTCCCGCAACGACACTGGGGGCGCCCCGAGGGGTACCCCACAGCTTCCAGTCAGTGTACGCCTTCCAGTCCAGTCAGACTCCAGTCAGACTCCAGTCAATTTCCAGTCGGACACGTCGTGCGGCTACAGTACCGGGAGCGCACGGCCGCCCCACACCCGAGCTCGGTAGCCGCGTGGTTAGCGAGTCCGGCCGGCGGGTGGCTGGTCGGATGTTCAAATCTTTGCCGGTCCATGCGTTTTTTCTGTCGGCTCAGCTAAGGCGACGGTGTGTAAAGTACCTGGGGAGTGCTGCCGCCCCCATCGCGGCTCTGTGGCCGTATGAGTAGAGTGGCTGACCAGCGGCCGGAAGGTCGTGGGTTCAAGTCTGGCTAGTAATTCAAAATTTTTCTTGTGTCTGTGCTTGAGACAGAGGGTAAAATATACTTCCGAACGTAGCGTCGGTATGGCTGTCTGAACGGCCGTGCGCGCTGCGTCACTGAGAGATGTAAGCGTTGGGTTTCAACTTGAAGATTCCCGCAGCACGGTCGGGCTTACCCCCGTTCCCGGGTCCGAGGTTCTCTCGGTCGCCCGGGGTTTCCGGCGGGGGGGCTCTGTGTCTACCAAGGAAACTTGGTTCGGAGACTCGGGTGTATGCTACGGGGGTACCTAGGGTTCGGTACCTTCGTTTTCGCTCCCTGTGAATCTGGCAGACGAGGACACGCCGTCGCGACTAGGGTTCGTCGTGAAGTACAGCAGCTTCGGCTGTGTACGATATAGGAAAGCCTACCTCCCCCCCAATCCGCTCGGGAGTGGCCGCAGTGCCACAGACCAACCAGCCAGTCGAAGGGAGTTGATTCCGGAAATCTGGCTGGCGGAGGGGGCTACATTGACCGTTGCGGAAGCGTGCCCCTGAAAAAGGCCGCTGCGTTGTGCCGGTGTCTTTGCGGCGGTCAATACCTGGTACACCGGTTCCCATTCGAACACCGAAGTTAAGCAGGAGGGTTCCAGGCGGAGGCCTGGGACGAGGTAGTGCCCACCCATTTTTGCAATTTTTTTTCATAAGCATCCACATATTTCTAAGCGAAACAAAAATATTTTCGTTTTGAGTTTTGGTCACGGTAGGAATGACTTTTTAACCTACTTTGGGGTGGGTAGCAGCTCAGAACACAGAAACCATAAATGATCGTGAAATTTTCATTCCAGTCAATGGAAAAGTCCGGTCCAGTCACCAGTCAGTGTTCACCCGTCAGAGGCCCCCCTCGGGGCGCCCCCATCATCGGTCGCAGGGCTTCAGGACGGCGGCCGTGCGTCCCGAGCCCCCCCCCCCCCCCGCAGAGAGGGGCCGTGTTTCTTTGTTCATTGCGGAATCACTTTCAATATGTTTCCGCGGACAAACTTTGGGGGCGCCGGCAGCTTCCGGACCTGTGCCCGGCCTATCGGAGGCGGCGGGGGAGAGGTGGCGGTGAGGGATGGGAGCCGCCGCGGCCCGGCCTCCTGATTCAATAATCCCTGCCCGCCTGAATATTTAAGACCAGCAGCAGCAGCAGCAGCGGTGTGCTGTAAGGCGAGGAAGTGCGGGCCGGGCCGCTGCCGCCTCACGCCTGGTTGGGCCCCGGCGCCGGAAATGAAATGGGCCGTTCGATTTATTTGCCGGTGTCTTCTCCACTTTGGCAGCGCGGCACCTGCAGGGGGAGCGGGGGGTGGAGGCGGGCGGCGATACAACAAGGAGCGGGGGACCCAGTGAGCTATGGCGCGCGGGGAGTTTGGGGGGGGGGGGCACACTAGGTGAGGGTGTCATGTGTGCAGAGAGGGGTGCAAGGACAAAAGGAGGAAAAGGATACGGAAAGAGCGACGGAAGGAGGTCGAGTGAGGAAGAAGGACAGGTGATGCTGGGCGCGCGTCACTCGATACTGCACTGACGGCACCACTCCCCACCCAAAGAAAAAAAAATAGAAGAAACGAAAAAATACTGCAGAAAACTGGATTCTGATGCAGCCCGCCAAGTGTATTGGTTTGGTCCGCGTCTGACGCTGCGCTCCGTCCTCCAGCTGCAGCGACACGGGCAGGGCTTATTCCGAGGCATACTTCACCCCCCTTTCCTCCAGCGCCGCTGCATTCGCAGGCGTTCGCCGCCCCGCTGTGTGTCACACCACACAGTGTGGCACACGGTGTGGCGCACACCATACCGCGCTGTTTACTCGGCGGCGGCGGCGGCGGCGGCGGCGGCGGCGGCGGGGGAAACCAGCCGTGATATATGCAAAGTCTTATCCGTCCGCATATTTCGAGGCCAAGTTTATTGCGAAACGTATATTCGCGACAGATGGCGCGCCCAGCGACGGCGACGCGCCGCCTGGCCCGGCCTCCTGGGCTGCCTCCCGGCCGCAGTGAGGCGCGTGTGTGTGTGTGTGGGTGTGAGTGTGTGTTGGGTGTGAGTGTGTGTACGTCAGTTTTTGTTCTCATCAACGGTTTCGGTTTGGCTGATGCAGCTATCGAGTGGAGTGATCGATGAGGTCGACTTTACACTGCAGAACACGGGGGCTGGTACGGACGGGTGCGGGACATTATACAGAGCTAAGGAAACAGATCACATGACGCGGGATCCTCCTGTGGTGGACGGGAAGGGGCACGGACGACGCCCTTCAATTTAATCCGCCGTTTTCCGTACCGTACCATGTAAGGCTTCTCTGAGTAATTTTTCTCCGGCACCTCACCCCGGTCCGGACTGGGGAAGTTCCGTTCCGTAGAGGGAACTCCCGTCGCGCGGATTTTCTGCAGTGCATGAGGAGAGTAAGCCTGGAGCTGCGAGGAAAAAATGAAGGGGTGAACGGGCGGGGGGCGGGGGGGGGGGGGGGGAGTGATGGGGTGAGGGAGAGCAAAATGATGGAGCAAAGGAGGCAAATTGTTGGAGAAGATACGGAGGAGAAAAGAGGCGACGGTACAGACGGGCCGGACGGCGAGACGACGACGGAAGCCATCTGTCAGCGCTGGCCAGTCCGTCCCGGCCCGGAGTCCCGAGTCCCTGTCGGCGGCGCATAATGACTCCCCCGGGAACCGTGCTGCACACTCATCCTTCTCCGCTTCGACTCATTTTTCATTTTTACCCGCAAACGGCCAATTTCTCGGGTGGCAGGAGGCCGGAAAACGGAGCGGGCCGCCGTCCGAGCCGCCGCTGCGCGCGACGGGAAACCCGCGGGGGATCCCTGCTGGGTTACCCCAACGGGGCACGAGGGTTTTTCTGGTTTTTATTTTCCACGGTGATCCGTCCGTCTTGTCGGGGTGGAGGGAGACACGGCCAAGGCGGCGCCCCCGTGGGTCCGGCGGACCTGTACCCTGCCGAGTCACGAGCCGATGTCACTGCAGCAAGGCGACCCCCTCCCGGGGCGCTGATTGCCTCCATGCAGTCTGCCCGCCTGCAGCGGCTGCCTCGCGTCATGTCCGACCCCGGCTTCCTACCAGCCGTGCAGTTTCGGAGGGCGTGCCGCCGACCGGCACGCCGGCCCGACCATTTCCCCCCGGCCACTGTGATTTTTCTTTTCTTAATCTTCACAAAAAAGTCGCCGGAATTTTTTTTCCTTCCATCCCCAGCACAGCCGCCCCCGACTCCACTCAATCGGATCCCCCCGGTACTCCGACACTAACCGCGCTGGACCCAGCCAGACCTGAGGCCCCGGCAGCGGTCTGGGGCAGCCTGAGGGTGCGTGGGCCGTGACCAGCCAGCCCGGCCCACCAACGACCGACCCGGTGCCAGCTGGCGGGGGAAAGATTCAATCAGATGCGGCCCTGCCGCCCCACCCCCACCTGCCCCGCCCCACACGGCCACACGGCCAGGAGTGCCAACTTAATTGGTAGCGCTATCGCCCCGCCCTTGCGGAATGTGGGGCCGAGTCCGGCCGGGGGCCGCCGGACGGTGCCGCCAGCACCGCCAGGGCCAGTTGGGTGTTAATGGCTAAGCGCGCTGCACAGGTGAGTCCAGCGGCGCAGACGGCGGAGAGAGAGAGAGACAGAGAGAGAGAGCGAAGCGGGCAAATGAAAAGAAAGAAAAACCCCAGGATTTTCAAAGGGAGAAAGAACTGCATTGCTTGTGTGTCTGTCTGTCTGGGCGGGGGCTGCGGTGTGTGTGTGTGTGTGTGTGTGCTCTAGTTCGATCCGTTCCCGCCGTGGTTTTGCAGAGACGCCTTGTAGCAGCGGCCAGTCGCCGTGGCGCCTCTCGCCTCTCCTTTTCCTCTCCCCTGAGGCGGCCCCGACTGGTACCCCCCACCACCCACCCCACCATTCATCTCCATTCTATGCACACCCTTTTCCTGTCCCTGATTCTCCCTCTGGGATGGACCGCTCCCCCCCCCCCTCCCCCTTCCCTCCTACTCTCTCTTTCTCTCTCTCACACACACAAACTCTCAAGGGGCTTCCCTGGAAGAAGAGAAGGCGAGAGGCGGTGCCGAAAAAAAGGGTTGACTGACTCACACCTATCGAAATTTTCACCACGTCTCTGCGACTCCATTGAACCCGGATGAGGAGGTTGGAGAGGAAAGGAGGGTGCGGGGAGGAGGGGGTGAGGAGTCGGGGAGGGGGGGGGGCGGAGGGAGGGGGCGTCGCGTTGCGTGTTCAGGGCGGGCGGGCAGAGTGTGTCGGATACGGGACACGGCTATCCGATCCGGGAGATAGAGTCGGCACAAACGTTGGGCCCGGCCGGGGCCCTCTGACGCCCTCGTCACCCCCGCCCCTCCGCCCCCCACGGCGACAAGTACTCACCGTTGACAAGCAGGTGCGTCCGGATGAGCTTGGGCGGGTGCGTCGATATCTGGCACTCGTAGGTGCCCTCGTCCAGCTTGGTCACGTTGCGCACGATGAGGCGCCAGTTGTTGGGGTAGAGGAACTCGACCGAGTGCCGGGTGTCCCCGGAGTACGTCATGTGGCCGACGGTGAGCAGCCGCAGCGAGTCCTCGCTGGGCTTGCGCAGCACCCAGGACACCTGCGGACAACAGCGGGAGCGCCGGGGTGAGTGGGGCGCCGGGGAGGTAGGCAGCGCAGAAGCTCGGGTGTCGGCCGGGCTGCCTATGCCGGGTGCTGCGGGCGCCTGCTGCCCGTGCGCCGCAGACACATCGGCGGGGGTCTCCGCCTCTCTCCATCTCTCTCTCTCTCCCCCCGGAGGTCCGCTGTCGTGTTGCATGGCGCCGTCTCACTCCTGGCGCCCGGGCACGGCGACATGCACTCTGTGGGCCGGCCCCGCCCCGCCGCCGACACGGCCACGGCGGTGTACCCTTGATGAATGAGCACGGCGCCCGAGCCCCGCACCGCCCACACCGCACCGCCCGGGACGTCTGGTGTCCGGGGGTCGGTGCGGGGTCCAGCCGTGCGCCGCCGCCCCGTCGTCAGGAAGTGTTGCTGCACTGGAGTCGGAGCAGAATTGGATCGCCCGCCCTGCCAGGGAGCGGCGCGACAGAGACATCCGCAAGAAAACTCCACCCGGAGACGAGTAGTTTCGCCTGGCCGTCGCTCCGGTCGCCGCGGCTCCGGCGCGGGCTTCAAGAAGCACAACGCCCCATTCGTCACGGTCGAGGCCGTCATGGCGGCCGTGGCCGCGGACTCGGCCGCCCATCGGCCCACTGGCCGACACGCCTTCCGAGCGCACGGGCACGAGGGGCCATTTCTCCGACGCGAAAACTAATACGCATTATCCCTCAGCCCTGTTCGGCGCAGTATCTCGGCCCAGAATCACGCCGTGTATTATATGATTTCGGCATCCATTCGGGCTGTTACCGTGTCGACTAACAGGCGCAGACGATTTGATACCCGAAAAGCGCCCACGTCGTTTCAGATTTCGGGCCAGCAGTGTGGCAGAGAGAGAGAGAGAGAGAGAGAGAGAGAGAGGGAGGAAAGGAGGGGGGGGGGACGTCTACCGACCACCCATCACCGTCAGCAAATGGACCAGCGCTGAAAAGGCCTTTCTCTCTCTCCCTCTCTCTCTGGGCGGGCGTGGACGTCAGGCCCATATTTCACTCCCATCGATATGTAGTAGCAGCAGTAATTCGGTCAACTCGTTGACCTCACTTTCGCCACTCGGGCGGAGGCCTCGGTGGAGGCTGAGCCAAGTCCACGTCGGGGGCCGGCGGCCCGGCAGCCCGGCCCGCGCTGCCCAGCGCTCCGGACCACGTCGCCGCGGCCCAAGCATTTGTTTCCCCCGGCGCGCGGCGAAGCAGCCATTTTCCAAATAACTGCGTTTCCGCTTCGCTTCTTTATGCGAAGCGACGCCGCAGTGGCGGGGCGACCGGCGCAAGGGTATGCGGAGAGAGAGAGAGAGAGAGAGAGAGAGAGAGAGAGAGGGGGGGGGGCGAGGATACGGGAGACACGGATAGCCGTTTTGGGTGTGGGGGAGGACGTGCACAGCGAAAAAAGTATTCTCGTTTTTTTTTTGGACTCGATCTAGAAGAAAAGGGTGGGAAAGGAGAGAGAGAAAGACAGAAAGAGGGATGGCGTGGTAGGGGGGTTTGGAGACGCCAACGATTTCCTCGAGTAATTAACGACGGTCCTGTGCAGGACCCGCCGGCCCCGGCCCCGCCGAGCCAACGCCCCTTCTCGGGCACTGCTGTCTTGCGGACCACGGCCGCGTATTTCCTCACCCCTCCACGCCCCTCGCCACGTACTACCCCTCCGTCTTGCGCTCCAGTTGGCGAGCAGCCACCAGCCGACAGACATTGACACCGGCCGATATGACATGACACGGAACAAGGTGGCCGTGGGATGTCGTAGTAAGCCCCCCTGGCCCCGCTGCCCCCCCCCCCCGGGGCCTGGCCTGGCCCCGGGGCTTCAGGGCCGCAGGGCCCGACCCCCCCGGCCTACATACATGACGGCTCAACCCCGAGGGCGCCGGGCCTGCTGCCGGGAGGGGGCGCCAGATATTTATAGAAAGGCGGGAAGGGAGGAAAGGCGGGCGGTGACAGGAGGGAAGGGATCACGGGGGCGGTGCGTGAAGACCTCCACGGACACAACAACGTCTGTGTGAAGCCCGCCGCGTCGACAGCACCATCGGCTGGAAAATTAAATCAACCCGCGTTCCCACGGCAGTTGAAGCGGAAGCGAAAGCTCGGTCGACGCCTTAGACCGTCTCGACGGCCGCGGCCGCGGTCCCGGCCCGCGGTATCCCCTCCGCCCCCCTCCCCCTCTCCACTCCTCCGCCCACCGAGAGACGCGCCGCGGCGAGAGGGGGGTCACTCTCAGGTCTGCTTGTTTCGGGCAAACACGGCTGTTATGTTTCCATCACGGGCTGCAACTTTTGCTCCCCACGCCCTCTCCCCCACCCCCTCCTCGCAGCCCCTACCTCTCTCTCCACGCGCCGCTGTACCTACCACACATCACACACCATTTCTTTACCTCCACCTCTCTTTCTCTCTCTCATATACTCTGCTTCTTCTTCATCTTCTCTCTCCCCTCTCTATCCTTCTCTCTCTCTCTCTTCCTCTCTCGCTCGCTCTCTTTCTCTTTCCATCCATTTTTTTTTTGTGCGCCCGGCCTCATTGTCCCGACCACCTCTCGCTGTCCCTCTCCCACCGCCTCACTGCCTCACCCTCACACCCACTCACTCACTCACTCACCACCAACGCGATGGGGGATCGAGACGTGGCGTTATTTCCTGGAGCGCGACGCGCACGCAGGACCGCGATCAAGCGTTCGCGATTCAGCGGAAAAGGATGACAGATATGTCACGTCACCTTAAGAAAGAAAAGGAAAAGGAAAGGGGGAGGGAGCAGGAGAGAGAATGAGAGAGAGAGAGAGACAGAAGGGGGGCGGAGTGTGGAGTGGAGGGAGGTACGAGGCTCGTGGCCTCCTTTTCCCCCCGTTGGGCCGCGTCGTTTGGCCGTGCGAAGTAGGCGAGTGTGTGTGTGTGTGTGCGTGTGCGTGCGGCGTGCGTAGGTGACGACCAGTGCCGTCGGCGCGTGACACACGGGCCGGGGACTCTTGTTGCCAATCTAGGAGGCGGTGGAGCTGAGCGGCCGTACGAGGAACTGGCGCCGAAAAGAATCCATCCTTGAAGGCTCACGCATCGAGTTGAGCCCAGTGGGTGGAGTGCCGGAGCTGCGCCGTGCGGTGGCTAGCCGGGGCTGCGAGGGAGAGGCAACCGACGTACGTACAGGTGTACGTGTAAGTAAATCCAGTGGATGCGATGCCCCTCTTCCGAGGCCGTTCCTCACAACGACGCCCTTCCGAGGCCCTGCGCTGCTACGCATTCCTCTTCTGCTCCTCCTCGTCGGGCAGGACGGTTCCGAGAAGCTTCTCGCGAGGAGTTCGCGGGACGGACAATGGGCCCGGCGGAGCCTGCCGCTGCTGAGTAGGCGGTGAGCGAGGAGGCGCCCGAAACAAAAGCGCAAGAAAGGCGTGGCGGCGCGTGGCGGCGCGTGGCGGCGCGTGCCGCGAGGTCTGTACGGTGGAGCCGCGGCCCCTCATAAAAGCGGGGGCCGAAATCGCACCATCACACCGCCAAAGCCACGGCGGCAGGAGGGGGCGACGCCGATCCCACGGGCTCAAATGGGAGGAAGGGAGAGGAGAAGAGAGAAGCGGAGGGGGGAGCGTTGCCGAATCACAACGATTTAGTACTGGACGGGGGCGTCACGCCGGAGCAAGTTAACTTCCGGTTAGGCGCTTCGCGGCAAGCGGCCCAACTGCGGCGTGGACGAAAGAGAGCGGATCACAGTGAGCGGGTTTGCTTTCAACTCCGCGGCGCCGTGGAGGTCGGCTAATCAAACGGTCCTTTGCCTCGCCGATGCACGAAGTGCAGCATATTGTTTCCAAGGCGATGGAAGCTTTGGAGGAAATACGGCAGGTGCCGGTCGGGTCGTGGTGGCCCCGCCCCAACCGCCCCAACCGCCCGGTCCTCCGAGCGGCTCAGGAGCCCCTTTTAGTGACGGTCGGGCTGCGGGGCTGAGGGGCCGCGGGGCGGACACGCTAACATTATGGGATACGCCATACCCTCCCGCTCGCCACTTGCCGGCCCGGGGGCGGCGGGCGGGGCCCGGGGGCGGCCCGGGGGCGGCCCGGGGGCGGCCACCTGAGCGGGCTCTCAACACAAAGGGGCGGCCGCCGCGCACCCCCACCAGCAGCACCAACAGAGCGCCAGACCACCGGATATTGAATTGAGGCTCTTGAACGACCGCAGAGGAATGACAAGGCACAGCCAGGCGTGTAATTGTGCAGCCGCCCAGACGACGCACCGCCGCACCGCAGCGCTGCGGCCGCCGCGGCAGACGAGCACACGGCAGCGGTGGGTGCGCGGGCTGTCCTCTCAGTGCTCTGCGGGAGCGACACCAACACCAAACGTCATCTCGTCCCCCTCACAGCGCCACCGATTCCGCGGCCTTCCGGTCCGCCTACAGCTCGTGGTCGTGGTCCCCCGTCACTCCGCCCCCTCCTCCGGGCTGCGAGGCTATGCGGGCGTCCCCGCGGGCCCGCCGTCCCTCACGCCGCAGCGCTGTCACACGGCCCAACACCTCCCCGGCCCTCGGCCCGGCCTGTGGGGGAGGGGGCCGCAGCCCGGCACGGCCCGCTGGCCGGGACCAGGGAGGTGGCAGTGGGACATCACCGTGCGCCCGCGAGCGGAGGGAATCCTCATGTCAGCGGAGACACACCACGGAGACTACGGGCGCCAGATCGTGCGGTATTAAGGCGCACTCCGGCAGCCTGCGGTACGGCGAAATAGAGTTACACTTTCCGCGTTTTTGAAGTAACGTCCGGCCCCTAGCAATATTTCGTTTCCGCACGGTCGCTTCGTAATCGGATTCCCCAGTTCTCTCCCCCCCCCCCCCTTACAGCCGCCCCAGTTCTCTCTCGCTCTCTCACACACACTCTCTCTTTTACTCTTTGCCCTCCCTCGGGATTAAAGAGCCTCCTTGACCTGAAGCACATTTATTATCGGAAAGGAGGAATCTCTCAAGGGTTTCCTACCCGACAGCCCCCTCCGCCCCACCACCTCTCTCCCTTTCCGGTCTCTCTACTGCAAACACATATCCTCAACCGACCCCACATATACACACACACACGCGTGCGCGCACACACACACAACATGGGACCGACCCAAAGTTAAGTTGTGTCTCTCAGTAGGGCGGTTGCTTTGGTTCTGTCCATTCCCTGGAGGGCCAGTCCAGTGGTGTTCGGAGGATTGCGGGTGCGGCACGCTGGACTGCAGACAAACCACGCGCTGGCGGGGGCAAAAATCGGGCAAAAAATCGTGACCAACTCTCCGAACATCCGCTGCATTTCAGCCAAGTCCATTGTTTTTAGAAGGATAATACCCGTGGACGAGGCTGTTGACTGTACTTATTGCTTGCTATTTAAAATGGCGCGTTGTACACTTCTGCTGCAGAGGGGCGCGCAAGCGCAGCGGTGCACACAGGAGGACGCCACGCGGGTGAAAAGAGATAAATGTACCATATTGTCCTGCCATCGTACGGATCCTCCAGTGCCGTGTTTGTGTGCGTGCGTACGTGCGAGGATATACATATACAGAGCGGAAGCAAGGTTCTCGAACCAACATATTGCGTTAGGGCTGGGCTATATACGTCTGGAAGCACCCCGGATTCCCGGATATTGGCCGGGTTACGCAGCTTCAGCCCTGCATCGCACGGCAGCCATGACGTATTGCGTGCAAGGAAGCCAAAAGACGGGAAGCGGACCACATGATCCGCCGTCCACTGTTTGTAGAAATTCTGGCTACAAGGCCCGTGCTGACCGGGAACTATCCTACGGTATCTGGGACCAGTCGGGATGGTCGCTCATCGTTGCACCTGAGGTATCTGAGGTGCCTCGCTGATTCGCGCCGAGCTCTACTCAATTTCTCTCCGCCCTGATTTCCGCCGCGCGCTCAAAGGCCGCCCGCGCCACGATCTCGACGGAAGACGTTTTATCTCTATTAGATTCCGACCGCTCTGCTCCCCGCGGCCCCCGCCCTGCTTTGCCTCCGTCAAACAAAAGTAGTACACTTCTTGTCTGCGGCGGATTTTGTCGACGTCGGCGGCCTCCGCCGCGTGCTTCTCCTCCCGCTCCTATCGCACTTCCCGCCCCGCACTTCCTTCATTGGGGAAAAAGTGACTAGTTAGTTCCCTTAGACACCACTACCTTTCCTCCGAGTTGCCACTCAACCCGATTTAGTTTCCTCTGATTACATTGTGCCCAGTAGTGGCCGGCGCGAGTCCCTGGCCCGTCTGCCTGCCTCACCCCGCGCCGCGCCCGGCCTCAGACGGGGCGAATCGAACTAACGTCGTCCTAATGGCAACGCGGGGAGCCCCCCGTGGCCACTTCAAAGAAAGGGATCCGACCAAGTTTGGGGCCGGGGTCTTCGTTGCCGGCTTTGCGGTGCTTTGCGGCCCCCCTCCCGGCCTCGCTCCCCCGCTCCGCTCGCACGCGCGCGATCTCACGAAACAGTCGGAGACAGACAGCGGCCCGGCCGTCAGAAGAAGTGAGAGGCAAGACGCGTCCAACTCGGCTGAGCGGCGGCGGCGGAGTGCGTCGCGCGCCGCCCTGAGAACTCGACGCCTCACAGGGACAAGGCCGCTAACGACAGCGATTGCGGAGTCGATGGAGGCGGCGCGGAGGCGGCGCGGAGGCGGCGGGGAGGCGGCGCGGAGGCGGGCCTCCAGCGGCGAGCCTGCCGCCGGCCGGCCGGCATGCGAACACGCTTCTTGGGGAAGTCGGGCGCGCCGCGTTTCACTTCGTCGACCCGGCGCGATTGCCTGTTACAGCTAGCGCGTTTTGAGATCCGGCGTCTCAACTTTTCCTACGGGGCTCCGCGCGCTGCGTCAAGCTGCTGCTGCCATTGTGTGTGTGTGTGTGTGCCTGCACGCGCACCCCCTGGCTTGTACCTCCTGGTCTCCTGCTCTTCAAGTTTCTCGCAAAGTCATATTTCCTCGACGGCACAAGGGCGACTTATTTCTGTGGAGCGCCGGCAGCCAGCACAGCCCTCTGTCCCAACACAAAAGTCCACATACACACACACACACACTCACACACGTACGCACACACACTAACAGACGACACACGGACGCCACACGGACACGAAGGATCCCTGAGAAAGTTTTCGATGCACCGCCGAAACACTGTGGGGGCTTGTCTTATACATCTCGTCGATTAGATCTCAGGCCGGTGGCGGCTCACACATTTTAGGAGGCTAGTTTCGGAAAGCCGTCCGCCAATACGAGGGAATATCGATGGGGCGCCTGTTGGTGGGTGCGACAACTTTCCCAGCGAGCGGCGGAGGTGGCCGAGAGGCACAGGCTTGTGAGAACAGTGGCAGCAGTCTTTATGTACCGCATTGTCCTGCAGCAGGCTGATCTTGCAGTCGATGGTGGCGGTGCTGCCGATCTGCACCGTGATGCTGGTGGCGTTGGTCTCGAACGTGGGCCCGAAGCGCTGGCTGTGGTGCATGTGCTTGTGCGCGGACGAGCGCGCGTCGTAGATGTAGTTGAGCATGGGCGAGTCCGTGTGGCCCCGCGGGGACGGCGCGGCGCCCGGCGTCCTGGGGGTGGCCAGCAGCACCACCTCCCCCTCCCCGGCCGGCGGCGCCCCCGGGGCGTAGCTCACGCCGGCCGCCAGCGCCGCCGCCGTCGGGGCCGGAGGAGGGGGAGGGGCGGACGTCGGCCACGCCGAGGACAATGAGGAGGGTGAGGACGGCGGCGGCGGTGACGGCGGCGGCGCGGTGTCCGAGGACACGGCCGCCGCAGCCGCCGTCGTCGGGGGCATCTTGGAGGTCTGCGGCGTGTCTGCAACAAGGAGGCGGTACACAAAGTTAGGGGGGGCTGGCGGAGTCAAGCGGGAGCACAAAGTTTTGTCAACAACAGCGTGAGCTGCGCGCACGGCGGCTCGCTGTCATTGTTAAACATCCCCCACCCCTACCCCCGCACACGCGAGGCCGGGGCCGCGTCCCTGAGGTCGGCGCCGCCTGGCGTCGCGCACAAGCAGTACGTCCTCGAGGCCCGCAGCATCAGCATAGCTATAGCTCCCAATGGTATCGGATCGGACAGGAAAGAAAAAAAAAACAGCACCAGAAAAAAAGAAGCGAACGCGTGGATTCGTACAAGATGTCTCTTAGGGCCGAAAAAAAAAGATGCTTCTTCTCGATACTGTGTCGGACGGGCCAAGGTCAGTGTTCCGCCTACGCCTGACCTGCTCTGACCCGGTCAGCCTGAACGAAAGAGAAGGAGACGGCGAAAAAAAAATGGAGAGAAATAAAAAGAAGTGGGCCGGTGACGGCAGGGGCATCTGCACGCCTGGCCACGGCATCGGGACGGGATGGGGACGCCTGACTGACTGCTCTGAATGGGCCGAAAAAGCGCGCCGGCTTGCTGTCGGCTGGCGCCCCAAACACTCCGAGCCGCCCCCGGAGAATTATTCCCTTCTCGGCGGCACGGCTCAGCCCCGTGAAAGGCATCTGGGAATTGCTTTTTGAAACACGGGCGGGGCGGGCGGGGGCCACGGCGCGCCTCTTCTGCGCCGCCGCGACCCGCCGCCGCTGCGCAATTGTTTGTGCAAACACATTAAATTCATAAAGTTGTGGCTGGTCATGTGAGGCGCGCGCTCATCGCTTCACATGTGGCCGGGGGCAGCGGTGTCTGGAGCGTGGCGAGCACAGGGTTTCATCCAGCAGCGCCGCTCGGCATCGCAGAGGAATAGAAAACCTCCCCCTCCACCCTCCGCCTCCCTTACGGTCGCTTCTTCACACTACATCACCGCCGCCTTGCTCGACACATCAAGCCGCCGCCGCCGCTGCCGCCGCCACAACCAGCAGCGCCCTGCTCGCGCCGCCGCCGCCGCCCTCTCACGAGAGGAACCGAGGAGAGGGAGACTCGCAGCGCGACGAAAACTGCGAGAAGAACTGAGTGGATCTCTCCTTCCCTCTCTGTCGCACACCTCTGCTCCGCTAGACAGGGTGGAGTGGCAGTGAGGGGCTCCCTTGAGGCTGCTTGCGGGTGTTCCGCGGCGGGAAGGTTCGAATGGAGGCGGGCGGCACACACTGAGCGCGGGCACCCGCGAGAGGTACCGTGATCGCGGAGCGGACGGACTTCTGCGGCCCGCAGCGGCCACACGTCGCTCACAGGGGGCACACATTGCTCTGCTTAACCGAGAGGACTGTGTGTGTGTGTGGCCAAGAGACACGGACTTTATGTATGGAAATCACTGCACGCTTTCGCAATATGGACATTGTTTGAAGGGGACGGGCAATGGGAAAGGTAAGGGGGGAGAGATGGGAAAAGGGGCGGGGAGGGCAGTTAGGATAATACGGGGAGGTGTATCCAGGCGTGCAGAGTGGCGGCGGGAGTGGCGATGTTTGTCCGCGGGCCGCTGCCATGCGGCGGGTAGCGGCATCTGGCGTGCAGGGTTTGTGTTCATGGGTACTCATACCCGCCGACTGACTGACTGACTGATGCTTGCCGCGCGGGGCGGCGTGGCGCGGCGCTGATCGTCGGATGCAGCGGTGGCAGTGGCGGCAGTGGTGACAGGCGGAAAGCATGTCAGGGGAGCTCCCGCTCTGCATGTGTGTCAGTGGGGTAGCGCGGGGGCGCGGCGGCCCTCCCCACAGAGCTACATTCGCTCACGTTCGGCTGGGTTTGTTATCGTACGCACGCAACCAGTGAGACGAGGCCCCAGCCGCCAGCACACCACACACACACACGCACACACACACACAGCCCAGCCCGGTCCTCACAGCCCCATCCGCCCGCTCCTACCCCCAGGAGACTGGTGACGCGGCGCCGCGGGGCGGCAGCGGCGGCGGCAGTGGGGGGGGGGGGGATGGGGCGGGACTGTTAGTGCCATGTTCTGTAGCTGGCGCCCCTTTCGCCCCCGCCCCCGCCGCCGCCGCCCGCAGCCACGCTTCACTTCGAAATAATGAAAACAAAAGCTGCAGCGGCCCCGACGCGCGTGCCGACACGACACGACACAAGCATGCAGCAGGCCGCACTCCGCCGCTTCGGGGCCGCCGACGCCGAGGCCGCCGTGGCACCCGAGGCCGGCGATGTCGCATCCTCGCGGCCTCGGCGTCGCGGTCTCAGCGTTGGCCGGTGCCACTCTGCCGACCGACGCACGACGGCCGCGCCGCAACTTTTTTTTCCACCCCTTTTTCTGCCGGCCCTCACGGCGGCGGCGACACTGCCATCCGAGAGGAAATTGGTCGGGCGTTACAGATTTGGCCCGCGCCCAAAAGTATGAAGCGGAAGGGAGAAGGCGGGCGGCCGAAACAGAGACGGGAGAGCTGCGGGGGGCGGCGGTGGCGGCTGTGAGTAAATGGGGGGGGGGGGGGGCTGGCGAGAGGAGACTGACTGACAGCGCCGAACCCGAAAGGTGTGTCGGGTACGGAGAGTTTGTTGTCAGCCAGCATAGATGGAAAGCAGGCGGAAGGGGACGCGGCGGGACGGGCTGACATGCGGCGAGTGCGGAGCGGCAATCTCCTTACGACTCCAGCGGCCTCCAGCGGCCTTCCGCGGCCCGCCTCCGGGACTCCGTAGGCCTCCGGGTCCGCGGCGCCGCCGTTGCCTGTCACCGGCTGCCACCGCCGGCCCAGTAATGCGGGACCCCCCAGGACGGCGCCTTTTCTGCGGCTGCCGCCGCCATGCCCATGTTGCCTTCTCTTATCACTATATGTTTCGGACGCACTGCTGACAGAATTGGCAACACCGCCAAGTGAGAGGGGCTGGAGCATCGCGGCTGACCTCGTAACACACACACACACACACACACACACACACACACGGAGATTACCATGGTGGCCGGCCGGAAGGAGGGGAGAAGATCAAGGCGGAGCGACGCCTGGAGAAAGTGAGGGAGAGGGCGAGGCGGAGAGAAAGATGGGTCAAAAACGAAACTGAGGTGCCTGGAGCAATGCCATGATAACGGGCGCGCTATATACGGCTCCAGGCCGCTGTGTGTGTTTGCAAAACAAGAGAAAGTGCGGGAGATGAGGAGCACAGAGTGAGAGCTGCCGGCGGTGAGACGGAGCGAGCGAGCGAGAGAGAGAGAGATTTGAGGTCTCTCTCGCTCTGTCTCCCTCGTCGCAAAAGCTTTGCCCTCGCAACGGAAATAACGTGGCCAAAAACTGAAAGCAGCGAGACTCTGTGGTGGCGGCGGCGGCGGCCGGAACCGCACCGCAGCCCCCCCCCGGAGCCCTCCGGTGGCGCCAGTAAGTAAATAACTGGCCGCGGCCAGAAAAGTATCGTCTCCTTCAGTGGGGTTGGCCTCCTCCTCGCCCGCGCGGCACAAAAACGGAAATTAAAACTTTTTTTTTTGCCGTTTTTGTTGTGGGCCCAAAGTCTGCGGTTGCTCTGCCGTGCTGCGCTTTGCGGGTCGTGACAGTGATGGCGGACCCCCGCGTCGTGGCGGCCGCTTTCTTGCGGTCTCGTTTGCGCTGCCGAGCGCGCACGTGTCACCCACGTGTGCCGCACACGTGCCGCACACGTGCCACACACGCGCCGCATACGACCCGCCTCCTGATGGCACGGTCCTCCCCGCACGTCCAGTCCCTTCGCATTACGGTCGCAAGCAAAAATAAAAAAAAACGGAGGGGGGGAGGAAGGACGAATGAAACATTGCGGGACGTATATGAAAGGGAATTTGGGATAACCGAAAAGAGAAAATCGAGAGGAGTAAAGTGAATAGGACTGATATGCTGCGTAGAGTCGCATTTATTTTATTTTGCGAGAGAAGGAAAAAAATGGTGACTTTTTACGTATTGTTGTTCTGAGTCTCAGTTTGAAATTTGAAATTGAAATTGAGTTACTGTGTATTTGAGTTAATCCGAACAGAAACAGCAGTGTTGTGCGGCCGTGCTGCGGCGGGGCGCCCTGCCGCCCGGCCCAGCACCGCGGCGGATGCCTGCACATGCGGTGCTGTAAGTAGAAGCGATGTAATGCGACTCCCGAGAAAGCGAAGCCCCGCTAAGGTGCGTACAGCGCATCTGCATAAGCCCTCCCTGCCGCCCCTCCTGCCCCCCCCCCCCAACCCCTCCGGCCTCTCTCTCCTCCCCTAGTTCTCCGTCCCTGTCTCTCCCGTTACGGGATCACACGCGGCCCGTGAAATGAGAGAGACAGAAGCCTGAGGCGGCGCGCCGGCGCGGCGGGGAGGGGGGCGTGGCAAAGCTGTTCCCTCCCACGTGAAGGCCGGCACTTGAACTCGTCTTATTTCTGGGGGCGGCGGGGTCCGGGCCAAGGCCCCTCGACAGGGTGCCGTGTGGGGCCAAAGTTGGCGGAAATAACGCATGTAAATGATGGGGAAGGAGGCGGCGGTGGATTTGCATGTCCCGGCCCGGGCGGGCGCGCTCTGCGGTCTCCACCCCTCCCTGCCGCGGAGCTGCCGAAGGAAAACACCACTTTTCATCCCTCTCACAACGAATGATTTTTGAGCGAGCGACTTTCGCGCGGTCGGCTCAAGATTTGCTGCACCTGACGCGGAAACATTTCCCGTTACGAATCGTTTCTCGCGGTGGGCGTTCTCCGAAACGCGCGCCAGCGTGGCATTACGTGTAACCGAGGCGGGCGCGCGGCGCGCGGCTGGAGCGAACGGCGGCTGAGCCCGGGTCGGACTTACTCGCGCCGGAAGTACGGTCGACAAGCTCCACCTGCAGTATATAGGGGAGCGAACTCCTCCGGGTGCTGGCCCCGCCTGAGCAGCCCCAGTCAGCGAGTTTTGATGTAGCACTGCGCCTGGAGAGGTCCGCTTTGAGAGGCGAGAAGGGGAAGCGAAAATGAGGGGGAGAGCGGAGGACCGTATCATACTGATGGCGAAAGCCTCACGCACTCGGAGAGATTCGACAGGGTGCCGGCAAGACGGCAGTGCGTGGCAAAGCAGAAAATTTTCCGAACTCATCGCTCCCCCTCCCCACTCCCGCAACAAGGCCACGCCGCCACGCCCACACTGTGGTCAGCGACACGCGATGTTGTCCTTGTGGTCCCGCGGCCCAGCGGCCCAGCGGCCCTGCGGCCCCGCGGCCCGCATGATCAACGCGAGGCATGGCGCATATGAGCCGCGTCCACTGGGTCCACCACACGAGCGGGCCGCGACGCAACAGCCGGCCCGGAAACCGGGTCAAACACGAAAATTTAATTCGCGGGGAGGAAAGTGAAAGGGAAAGAGGAAAGCATTTAGCCGAGTGAGCCGAGTTTTCACTGACGCCGCGGAGCCCCCCCCCCCCCCCCCCCCCCCCCCCGCGCGGCCAACGCACCGCCCTGCGAGTCTCGGGTCTGCACTCGCAATCTTCCAAACATTATATTTCTCGGCCTTCCTCTCTCTCTCTCTCTCTCTCTCTCTCTCTCTCTCTCTCTCTCGACGTGTGAATTGGCGACGCACTAAGTAGAACGGTTTGTCAGTGACTTGCGAGCGCCCGCGGGCGGTCGGGAGCGAGGGAGAAGAAGAGATACAGGAAGAGAGAGAGAGAGGAGTGGGGAGCGGAGAGAAACAGCTAAGCTGGTGCTGGCAAGAGACTGATGTCGACCCACATACCCACCCGGAGTCAATTACGTTGTGGCGCTGCGGCCGCGCGGAAGCTCATCGGGAGGGGGATTGCATGAGCCACACACACGTACACACACACACACACACAAACACACACACACACACACACTCCCCCAACGCACGCACAAGCTGTGTCGTCGTGCTTGTCACCCTCCTCCTCACGTTCGCGTATCTCCCCCCCCCCCTCCCTTTCACTGCTCCAATCTTCTCCCCTCCTCCATGCGTTTGCCACGCGTCGCCACGCGGGCGGCGTGCAAGGCCCGGCGGATTGGCGTACCGAGAGATATGTCCCGAGGTATCTCTCCCCGATCGGCCTTTGTGCGGCGCTGAGCGCGCCGTGGCCCAGTTCCCGTGGCGGCGCCGTCTCACCACTGACTGCCCGGCCCGGACTGAGCCGCCAACAACCCCCGCAGCCACCCCTCCACAAGGCGCAGCTCACAGTCGCAAAGGCAGCCCTGCGCCAATTTTCAAAAAAAAAAAAAATGAATGATTTCTTGTCGTGTCCGAAACAGGGTCGGTGGCAGTGAGTGGACGTGCGAGGCGAGAGGCGAGTTTGAAGTGGGCGGGGTGGGAGCGCACCGTCACGGATACAAAGCATTACTCCCGAAGCTCTCAGCTCAGGTGGTGCGGCGGCGCATCGCGGCCAGCCTGCCTGGAGGATCGGGCCGGCTGCCAACCACCGCCTTCCCCCTTTCCCTCCTCCTCCTCCTCTTTCTTTCTGTGCGAGAAAATTTTTAATGAATGGGATTCCTCTGGGCGTAACGGCGCGCGCGCGCGCGCGCACTGCCTCGCCGCCGCCGCTGCAGCTAAACTTTTTGCTGTGGAGTGGTGGGGAGCACGACGGGAACTATTTTATTAACGACGCGGCGGGAACTACAGCAGCCGTGGCAGTACCCGCGGCCCCCGCTGAAAGCCCCAATTCTAAAGGCCTGACCACACCGCACCGCAGGGACTGACCTGGCCGACCGCGCGGCAGGCCTTATGATGCTCTCCCTCTCACACACCCTCCAGGCCCTATGCGGGGGCGCCCCGCGCTCCACAGGCCAGACAAGGACAGACTGTCATTCCGGGCGGACCCCCACGCGCGCACAACGCCCTGGCGAGCCGCCGCCACCACCGCACCTCCGTTTGCGCGGCGCAAGCTTAATTTTTCATGCCGAGCAGCCTTCCCGCCCGGCAAACAAAACATTTTGCGGGCAGGATGATGGTTTTCAACTCGTGCCATCCGGCGGCGCCTGACTCTCCGCGGGGCGCTAAGTAGGTCAGGAGGTCATGAGCGTTGCGTGTCCGAGCTCGGCTCCCCTTCAGCAGCTCACTGTATCATTACTTTTGCGACATCATATCGCCACTCTGTGCCAATTTCTCCAAAATCAGTGTCAACCTCGGTATCAACAGTATCAGGCGAGAGAGACAGTGAGACGAACGAGAGAGAGAGAGAGAGAGAGAGAGGCCGTGTTATCAGCAGTTGCCATTGCAGTCCCACGCAATTACTGTGCGCCGCAGCCCTGCCTGCGCGCGTGTGCCCGCCACGGATAATGGCCTAATTTGGACGGGACGGTCCCAAACTGCACGAATAAGCCCCGCATGCATCGGCCGCAGCGCCGCCGCCGCCGCGCCGGGAGGGCTTTCCGCCCCATCGGCACGGGGCGGGACGCGGGGGCGCAGGGCCCGACTCCGCGTGGTGCGGCCGTAGCGTTACCCCGCCTCGCGGCTGTGTACTGCGGGGAGCGTACGGCGGCGGCGGCGGTGTTGTCGCCTGCCTAGCGCCTGCAGCCGGCGGGGTAGGCCCGCCCGTAAAACACGGGCGCGCCGCGGGCCTGCCAGCCTCTCGGGCGGCTGCGCCTCCCGGCCCGCCTCCCGGGTTATGAGGATGCGGCGTCTGCTCCGTGACACCACCGCAGAGTGCCGGCGGCCGACGGCGGCCTTCATTTGGCCGATGTGTTTGCAGCGCCGGTCTGTCCGTACGGCGGCCTGGGGCCTCTGGGGCGGCGCCGCGGCGTCTGCATGCAGGGGTCGATTGCAGGCGGCGGCGGCGGAGCTGCTGCCGCTGCTGCAGCCTGCTGGCTCAGCGGACGCGGATCGGACTTTCTTGAATGAGGCGAAAGGAAAGTCGGGAAGAGGAAGCGAGACAATGGCCCACAATGCGGCGGAGGAAGTGTGAACAGTGCGACCTACAAAAAGCGGGCGCAGCGCGGGGCCGGGGCTGAGGGAGAATGTGATAAAGGATGGGCGGAAGAGGGAGAGAGAGAGAGAGAGAGAGAGAGAGAGAGAGGAGGCAAAAAAGGAGGACGGGGCGAGTCTGTGTGACGACCGGGCGGCAGATTTACGGCACCGCCCTCCTGTCTTATCGCTGCAACCACTTTGCCAGAGTCATCATACCTTGTCCCCCCTAGGGAAGGAGGGAGCCAGGGGGTGGGGGGATGGGGGGGGGAGCAGTAAGAAGATGAGCGCACGAGTTGGACCCAGCGAGCGCATCCCGTTGCAACAAACGGTGATTTTAGAAATTCGCGCCTAGGATTTTTACCCGTTTTGCATTTCCGGTAATTCAGACGCAAACGAAAATGCATTAGCTACGGTCTGACAACCTGACTGGGTGATGTCAGACAGTCGTCTCTCGTTCACGTGGCATTCCCACTCTGTCCGCGACAAACTATACATTATCTCAGTCTCAGTCTGCAGAACGAACACGGTCGTATGTTTTCCTTCTCGCCCGCGCACCACGTAGCGAGTGAAAAAAAAAGTGAACGCGGCGTGGCACGGCGAGCGCTGTGCGGCGCACACGATCCAAAGCCATTCATCACGCTGCGTTCCCAATTAATGGCTACTTCACGAATCGTGTTGCGGATCTACGCGTACCGCGGTGGGGAGAAAGATAGAGAGAGAGAGAGAGAGAGAGAGAGAGAGAGAGCGGGAGAGGGAGGGGGGATACAAGGCGGGGGCGTTGAAGAGAGATAGAGGAAGAAATGGTGTGAGAGAGAGAGAGTGGGGCGGCGGGCGATGGTGACGTTGTGGCGTTGTGTTGGCGCGCCGGTGCGAGACGTTGCGAGGCGTGACGAGGAGAGGGGAAGTTGAGGAGGGTCGGCGCAATGCGGGGCGAGGTGAGAGGGAGGGAGTTGGGGTGAGTAGGAGAGAAGATGAAGAGGGGGAGAGGGGGGCCTTCCTCCCGGAATGTGGGTGGCCGAAGCACTCGACGGCCGCAGGATTTACTCCGAGGATGAGTTATGCCTTTCGTTTGGACCGTACGGCGCGGTGGTGGCGGAGGCCGATACCGCGTATCGTTGCGGTGAAATACACTAAGAGGCGAAAAGAGTAAATGGGGTGGGGAGACGGAGAGCAGAGCAGGCTGCGGCTTGGGAGCCCCCTTTCTTTATTCACACGCACATACACACGGGGGAAAAGGGGGGAAATCGAACCCTAGGACTCCGAATGTTACAATTACTCGTTGAGGTCACCAAGTAGTCGGCCAACCAGTCACACAGTTCCATTAGCGGCCCCGGGCCCAACTTCCCCGGCACCGTCTGTGTGCGCCGCGTCCTCCAAACTATAACTGACAGGCAGGCAGGCCCCGGCAGCTCCCGGCATGCCCCGCGCGGCCAGCACCGGAGTCCACAGCGAAGCGAATGATACCGCCGGACCGGCTCCGGGTATGACTGTTCCCCCCTCATTGCAGCGTGGAGCCGTCATTGCCCGGCAGTTTGCCAAAGTATCGAGAGGAAGACCGGGGTCCGGGGGGAGGGGGATGGAGAGAGAGAGAGAGAGAGAGAGAGAGAGAGCGAAAGAGAGAGAGAGAGAGCGAGAGAGAGAGTTAGCGCTCCGGTGCCAGCAATAATCATCATCGGAGGAGCACATCGGAACAGATAGCTTCAGCTGCAGGGCCGTCTGAAGCACCCCGGCTATCCTATAGGGCTATTCAAGGGCAGAGCCAGGGATGGCCCAGGTACAGTGTGTGCTCAGGACCCTGCGGCACGTGTGCGCATCCCCTCATTCAGGCGCGGCGCGCGCCCCGCCAGAGCAGCAGCAAGTGTGCCTTTCTCCGACTGGCCCACTCCTGCACGCCCACTTGCATAAGTTGAACGCACTCGCTGACGTTTTGTTTTGTCGTGTGACGGATCCGCTTCGTCCGGCCCCTCAGCGCCACCAGAGCCCCTCCCCCGCATCCCCCGGCACAGTGCAGCAGGCACGAATCTCGTTAATTCAGCTGACAACACACACCACACACACACACACACTCTTTTCCCCTCCCGCGTGCCGTCGGAATGGCTTCAGAAGCATGTGTGTGTGTGTGTGTGTGTGTGAGCGCGCTTCAAAGTGTGCCTCTGACCGTCATTCTTTCCGCGATCCTCAGCGCGGCACCGAAAACAACAAAAACGTCGCGAGCATGCAAAGCAGAGAATGCTCCATTCTTTCTCCCCTACGAGCGAGCATCGCGTTCGCATCGCGCGCATCGTTTTCGTTTGGCTGCGATTACCCGTGCAGTCTGCGCCCAAAGAACCCTTCCCCCACCGTCCCCTCCCGTCCCTCCGTCTCCAAACACAACCCCCCGCCCACGCCCGGTCGCCAGGCCACTTCCTTGCGACACATTTTGATATTTTGGCGGGCGTCCAGAGAAGTAGCGTGTCCCTCCCAAACTGCACCGCCGTATTTTAAAGCCCCCGTATAAAGGCAAACTCCTCATCCCCTGATCATCCCAGGCGTCGCTAGGGGCGCCCCCCCCCCCCTCCCGCACAAGCCGCCTCCGGCCCCCATCCGTAAAGTCCCGACAAAGTGGCCTCACGGGGAAAAAAAGGGAGACGCGAAGAAAAACTTGTATTTCGTGACAAACATAGGATTTTTTTTTATAAGGGTGACCAAACTAGGTTCAGTTTTATTTTCTGTTTCTTTCAAAACAGGACTCTCTTACCAGGGCCGGCCCGGCCCCCCACAGGTTTCCCGTAATTTCCTGGGCCGCACGGTAAAGGATGGCGGTGGTGGCCCGCTGCTGGCTGCGCCGGCTCCGCGCAGTGTGGCCCGCTTTGATCGCCCGGAGCTCCGGGCCCCGGCCCCCGACCCCCCGGCCCCCTCCGCTGCTTGTTGTGTCCGTGGGGAGCGTCGCCTAGCGTCGCCTAGCACCGCCTCCCCCTGCAGGACATCTCTGCCCGCCCGAGTCAGCAGGGTCGGGCCTGATTCGCTTATCGTCATTCTTTGCTCTTTCCGCGCGCGGCGGCCAAGTTTGTGGGCTCAAGTGGGAAATCCCCTCGGCGCGGCAACTCCCCGACGGGAACGCCTCCGACCCCGCGGCCCCACGCGCGCCACACATCGCCGCCACGACGCCCCGAAGCTGAACACACGCTGACCCGCGGACAGAAATACGTGGCCACACCGAAAAACAAAAGGAGTAATCTTCATGCGGCGGGAGCCACTCGCCGGCCGGACTCGCTAACCACGCGGCTACCGTGCGTCGGTGTGGGGCGGCCGTGCGCTCCCGGTACTGTATCCGCACGACGTGTCCGACTGGAAATTGACTGGAGTCTGACTGGAGTCTGACTGGACTGGAAGGCGTACACTGACTGGAAGCAGTGGGGTACCCCTCGGACGAGGACGTGACGGTGGGAACGGAAGCAGCGCGCCGCAGCGCGCCGTCTACATGCACGCCTGCTCATTTATTTCTCATACGCCGCTCGCCTAGGCACTCTGCCGGTGCATCGCGCGGCGGCTGCCGCTGTGCTATCGAAGGGGAGGAAAAATGGCGATAGAGCGGGGAGGCAGCAGGTAAGTGATAGGCACGGCGGGGAGGGGGAGGGGGAGGATTCCAGTGAGCGGGGCGGGCAGCAGAACGGGAGCAGCTGCGATGCGGGATATGAGAATGGCCGGCCGGGAAGTGGCGCCAGAAATAAATTGATTCTTCGGGGCCGCGTCGCTTGATAAAGCAGGTGAGAGCGAGGGGGGGGGGGGGGACTGCCGCAGCGCTGCTGTGAGGCGGGGCGGCTCCCCGTGCCGGCCGCCGGAGGAGGGAGGAGTGAGGTGAGTGGAGTCCTGGACAGAATGGTCAGTTCAAGGGGCCTCCCCCCGGCCCCCCTCCCCCGTCGCAGAGCGATGAGGTGGCCTGAAGAGCAACCGGCTCCTCCGCCCCGCCCGCCCGGCACACGAGGCAGGGGCCCGGGCCCCCGTGAGGGCGAGGGTTGGGGAGGAAAAAAAATCAAGCCCTCAGTCACAGGACTCTCTTGCAAAAAGGAGCCTGTCAGTGCAGCACCCCGGCAGGCCGGCGGGCTGACCCTCGTCGGGGATTCCACGCATCCTCCCTCGTTGTCCGTCACGGGACCGACGTGTCTGACGGCCACAACGGCAACACGTTTTCGATCGGCGTGCGCTCGGCCCCCTTCCTCCCTCCCGCCCCGCCCCCTACAGTATTGCGGGCCGTGTCAGTGCGGGGTGCTCGGCCGTGCGGGGGGGAGCGGGACAGAACGCGGATGGCCGGGGGTGTTAGAAGTAGTGCGAGAGAGACGGAGGGATAGAGAAGGGGTGCGGAAAGGGAATATGGTGCTGCAGCGGGCGGCCATTATGGGAGTCGGGTGCGGAAATACTGCGCGCGGAAACAAGGCGGCGGCGGGTATTGTGGTCGTGGGGCGTGCGTGGGGCCGCGTGCGTGTCGCGTGCGTGCCGCGGGGCGGTGCGGCGCACGGGGCGCAGACGCGCGGCTCAATTTACATAAGAAACACCGTGGCTGCCGGGGGACTCGCCTGCTGCAGCGGTCGGGTGCTCGTGGTGGCGCCCCGCGTGACCTTGACCCCGATACGCCGTACGCGCCGCGTCCTCTGTTCTCGTTCGCGTACGGCAGGGCATCAAATAGCGCGCGGCCCGCGTACCCAGCGCGGCATGACAAATAAACACGTCGACGTCGATGAACAGGTGGACAGGAAACGCAGGAGCCGCACGTCGCTGAGCCCCGCCGCGCCCCCGGCGCCGCTACTCCTCTGTGCTGGCCGTATGCGGAGCGACTTGGCTTTCCTGGGTACGATTATCATCTGCAGCGGCGCCATGCCGGGGCGGGGACGACTGTACCGGTCGGGTCCCGGTCGGGTCGCGGCCGGCAGCGGGGCGTGGCCGGCAGGGGGGCGCGGCGGCGGCGCGGAGGGCCCCGAAATGGATACTTGGCCGCAGCGCATCGGATGGTTGTGATCGGTTTATGGAGGAGGGCGCTTCCTGCCGGTGTGGTCGTATCCGGCTCTTTCCCGCGGCCCCCTGTTCCAGACCGCCGTCTTTACCTACCGCCGCCGCCGCCGCCGCCGAAGGCCCTTCGCATCCCACTGAATACCACTAAAATTCCGCTTGAAAAATGACGTCATTGTCCTGTAAAAAACTACTCGATGAGCTACAAAAAAAAAATCGACTTTATTTTATGGTTGCTTTTTTCTTTTCCGCTAAGCTGAACGGACGTTATAACGCAGGACCCGCGGCGGTGCGCCAGTAGATTCGAGTTGAGCGACGCGAATTTCCCGTGAATGTGTCGGAAAATCATATTATATCGGCCCATGCTCGAACGGTCAAACTCAATTCCTGTCGTGCCTCGCACGTCCCTCCGTCTGCCGGACGAATCGGCAAATGCACCCGCGGTGCCGGGCGCGCGCTCCGCTCTCGTTAGCGCTCGTGAGCGGCAGTCCAGTCCAGTCCAGTCCAGTCCAGCCCCGTCCCGCACGTCGCGCCGCCTGCCCGCCGCCGCCGCCGCGGGTGCTGCTCGCAGCAGAATGGAGCGGGATTAACGCTAACAGCTTCCTTTTACAAAGTTTCCTCTTTTCCCCCGGCAGAACTCACTGAGCGAGAGCGTAATTATGTAGCGATAGCATCAGTCTGGAATTTTGAGGGAAAGCCGCGCCGCCGCGCCAACGAGTGCCTGGCAGTATTGCGGCGCGGCGGTGCGAATTTATTTTGACATCCTCTTCGGCGTTTCGGGCCGCGCTCCACACCGAGACAAGCGTGATGCGTGCTCTCCAGACAGCCAACGTGCCGCGCAGTCGACTTGCCGATGATTGCAGAGCCCTTTCGGGTCGCGCAGCGTTTCGCGGGAGCGTGCCTGATTCCAGCCGGAAATGAAAATGCATACATCAGCAAGAGACGGCGATGCAGCTGCCGCGGCACGCACGGAGCGCTAGGGGCGGAGGAGGGGGGGGGGGCTGTTGAGTGCACCCGCGCCTCTGTAAAACAGCTCCCGCGGAGTGGCTTCTTGGGTGTCGCAGGCTGTCGCGAAGGCTGCTGAGACTGACTGCCGAGTCCCTGAGGTGCCGTGTCCGCAGCACAGTGGAACCGGCTGGGGAGAGAGAGAGAGAGAGAGAGAGAGAGAGAGAGAGAGAGAGAGAGAGAGAGAGAGAGAGAGGATCGACGTCGCAGGAGACGTCACGCGCGAGGCTGCCAAGGCTCTGTTATTCTCGCCGTCTGGCAGCTCGGTGCAGCCCGGAGCCCCGGCGGCGGCCCCACAGCAAAGGCGCTCATCTTGATGAGTAGCCACCATCGCCCCGTGTGAAAGAGCCGCTGACATTGTTGCACGGCCCCGCCGCCACTGCACACGAGCGCTGCGATGCTGCGCGCGGGTTAGAGCGGAACTCCGGAAGTGCGCATATTTCACGCCACGACTGTAAAGTTTTAGTGGCCCGGGAAAAAAAAATATGGAAGGTCATTTCTTAGAGACACTCTCTGGAGGGGCTAAGAGTCGGCGTCACGGAGAAGCCAAACGGGAACGAAATCAACTAACAATTCGGATGTGCACCCCCCAACCTCGCAGTAACTCGGGGCAGCTCTGTCCGCGGTCCTCGCTCTGCCACAATTCAGCCGGCCCGATGTATCGACAGCCCGGAGGCGGCGTGCCAGGCCGCGTGGCGGGGGCGGCGGGGGCGCTTCCGGACAACGACCGTCCACTCCGAGGCGGACGGACACGGGAAGGAGGCCGGAGCGGGGATATAAAATGCGTTTACGATGCTCAAGGATCACTTTCATGAACCATAACACGGCTAGATGCCGGCCGATGCCGCCCGCCCGCCTATGGGGCTGGGGCCGGCCCGACACGGCCCGCGGCCACCGGCCGGGGGCTGGCCGAGCTGCGCCTCCACGCAGTATACGTCGTCCAATTTCCCGCAGGGGACTCGGGGCGGCACGGCTCGGCGCGCCGGCGGCGACCTTGGAGTGGTGCGGCAGCGCGTGCGAGAAGCAAGGCGCGCTGCAGCGCCGCCGCGGCCGCCCCGCCGGCCGAGCTTCTGCACGGACAAGCGCCGTCTAATGAAGGACCGCCGAGTGATCGTCTGCAAACTCGTGTGTGCGGAGCGAGCGCCAGTGTGTGGCCGGCTGTGATGGAACTTTAATGAGCCGGGGATGTATACGGCTGACAGGGTGGCCTGTCTCCTTGATAATTCAGGGCGGCCGTGTTCGACGGGGACGTGCGCGATCGGCGCGCGCGAGCGGGGGGACACGGTCTGCTGAAGGCTGCCGACGGGGCCGAGAGGGACGGGTGCATGTCCCCCGTCAGGCTGGCCGCGAGCCAACCGCGCGCTCCCCCGGAGTGTCCCGACCGCCGGGCCGCCCGGGCCGCCACCGGGGACTCGGTGCTGGCGCCGCAGCCGCCGCAGCCGCCGCAGCCGCCGCCGCAGCACGGCCATCCACCCGTGGACCCCACTCCGTGGCCGTCGGGCCGTCGCCACTACAGACGGCGACGGTTCGTCCGGCCGCCCTCATCACCGGCAGCGTGGCCGGCAGTGGCCGGCGGTGGCCGGCGGTGCGGATGACCCCCAGCCTGGGGCCCCGGGGGCCCTGCGGACCCTGCGGCGCTGGAGGGGGAGGCCCACCCCCCGTCTGCGCCCCCAAAAGCATGACCCCGGACCACAACACTCGGCGTGAGAAACACTTTTCCTCCTCCCCCTCACCCGCACCCCTCCGCCCGGCCGGCCGGCCGTCCGCCCTCGGTGTGCCTCAGGGGGGTTGGCAGGCACGGCCCGGCAGAGCCCGGCGGAGCCCGGCACAGCACAGGCGAGGCGCAGCGCAGCCCTTGTGTACTGTGCTGCCTTCCCAATTAGCCCGGGCCAAAGGGGAGTAGATGATGTTTCTGCCCGGTTATCGTGTTCCCGTCAGTCCGGCCGGCCCCGGCCGCCGGCCGCGGGAGGGACAGCGAGAAACGACAGCCGCGAGCATCGGCCCGGACACCGAGCGGCGCGGCGCGGCGCCTACCTGCTGCCGGGCTGCCCGCGCCGGCCGGCCTCGGGCCTAATCCGACACGCGATATCCCTTTAATGCCGCATGCATTAATGAACAGCGCTGTGTGATTTCGGGGCCACTGCCGCGGCCGCCGGATAGTGTAACGCGTGCCGCAGTCTCGCCTCGCCTCTCTTCTCTCTGTCTCGCCCTGGTTTTGTTGCAGAAACGTAATAATCGACCGACTGAAAAGAGGGGGGGGGGGGGAATTCGGTGTCTCCCTTCCGCGTTGCGTCCGCCGCAGCGCTGACGCCGTGGTGCCGGCCCGAGGCCCGGGGCGGCGCGGTGAGCCACTGCGGCGGCGGGAAGGGCTGCCAAAAACAATCGCCGACGATGATTCTCGAGGCGCGCCACTTTATCTCCCCCGGATGGGCCGGGGTCCGCCGGGACGCCGACGCGGCCGCCCGCCTTCGATGTCGGCCCCGCCAGAGTGCACCGTACGGGGCCAACGCACGCGGGGAAGCAATGACCCGCCGGGAGGGAGGCGCGCGGTGCGGGGCGGGGCCGGAGGGGCCGGACCGCGGTGCAGCGCGGGGGACATTGTCGGATATCCTTTATGGCGTGTCGAGGCAAACGGGACCTGCAAACGGGAGCCCGGAGGGCCGGGCGGGGACACCGGGGGGCACCCGGGGACACCCCGGGGACACCCACGCACAAAAGGGATCCGGCGGGCGGCAGCAGCAGCAGCCGTCCGCTCGGCTGCGGCGCGGTGTACCGAAGGCGGTCGGTTGGCGCGGTGCGCGCGCCCTCTTTGATTTTTACCCCTGCTGGCCCTTCTAAAGAAAGCTCCAAGCGGCAGCTACGAACGGGTCTGAGAAGCGAGATGAATGCAGCGTTCCCGGACGTCTGTTCCCTGCGAGCCAGTTGCCGTGTTCTAGGAAAATTCATATGATGTGAGGTGGAAGAGCCCTTGCTCTGAAGTGCTCGTGTACTTGGACGTCTCCGGCGAACATGTATGGCGATCATTTTGCGGAAAGTCGTCTCCCATGAATTTGTCGAAGGTCTGAAAGATGACGACGACGACTATAGATGGGGCGGCGGCGCCTGCGGGGCCGATACAGGTGATGGCGGAGCGGGCGGCGCCGCCCCCACTTCCCCCATTATGTTTACGCCACCGTATAACTTTATGATTGGGCGTTAGGCCTGCATTCCGTGTGGCTGTTAGCAGAGGGGCCAAGCACCGGGCGCCGAGCACTCCGGAGGCACGTACCGCCGCCGCGCACCGAACCCCCGCGAGGCTCCAGCGGGGTGCGGCAGCGGGGCGCGGCAGCGGGGCCCCGTCGCGGGGGGGCACCGGCGGCCGCTCCCGCGAGTAAAGAGCGGAGAAATTACGGGCCGCTACGCAGATCGGTGTCCTTGGAGCACGGCCGAGGGCGAAAGTGCGGCCGGCATCATCGATCCCACAGACAGACGCTAGCGGAGCGCCTCCGTTCGCAAACATCGGGGACATGTGGGAGTGGGACCTGAAGGCCCTTAAGCGGTACACAGCGCGCCGCCGCCCTTTGAAAGGGAGAAGGGATCAATTGAAACGAAAACCGAGGAGATGGGAGCAGCATTGCCGCATACGCCCCGGTATTCGCCGGCGGCGAAAGAGGAGAATGTAAAATGAAGTAGGGATTGGGCTGGGCAAAAATATCGAGTGTGTTTGCTCGGGTAGATTGTCCGGAGGGTCGGGGTAATTATAGCCCGGCTCTGGCCGTCCTTCAGCGCCGTTGGACTGTTGCGAGCTATGGGTACCCCGGCCACTCCTCCCTCATTCCCGGTCGTTAACCACTTGCCAGCGGCCGCGGCCGGAGGCCGGAGGGCGGGGGGACGGCGGCGGAGGCGACCCGCGCGCTGTCCGCAGCGCCAACTTGTCGCAGGGACCGCGCAAATACCGGCCGCCGCGCTGCCCGTCACCAGCAGAGTACGGCAAAGGCGGTGCGGGAGTCGATACTCTCGTGTCGTGTAATCAACGTGCCGCGCCAGTCTGGCTGCGGGAGCGCAGCGCGCAGCGCAGATGCGGGGCGCACCGTGGCGGCGGCGTCGGGTCTCACCGCACGCCACACACGCCGGCTGCACGCCGTGCATCTCATGCGGCGGCTGACTGGCAGCTGAGGCGTGGCTCCGCCGCCGCCTCCACCGCCGCCTCCACCGCCCCCTCGATTCCCTCTCGCCTCGGCCGCGACGACGACGCAGAAAGGGGGCGCAGACAACAACCGGCAGGCATTGCGGGTGCGGCGGCGGCGGCGGCGGCACCAAGGCCGTCGTGCGGGATCCGCCGCAACCCTTTGCTGACGGCAGAGTCTACATTTACTCAGGCGGGTGGTTCATGTCAACATCCACAGCCTTGCCGCTCGTGCACAGCCGCACTCACGGCGGCCTCGACGCGGTCCGAGCGGCACTCGCGCTGCTCGCTTCGTCCGTGCACCTGTCCGCTGCGTCCTGCTGGCCGGCGAACTCCCTTAACGTCCGGCCCTCCCGCTCGGAAGACGAGATGCGGGGCGAAAAGAGTCTGTCGCACTAAATAGTAATTGTCAGAACGTTGTAATCAGCCCCCCAGGTGGTGCAGTCGGGGCTCGACAGTCCGTCTCCCACAAAAGCGGCGCACGACGCGACACAAAGCGCGACTTAAACAGATCAAACCGTCCCCGGCCGGGCGGCCCTCACCCTTTTGTCACCGGCCTACAAAACAATGGGCGCGGCCGGCTAATCCCGGCGTGATCTCTGCGGCAGCAGCTGCGGCAGCAGCGGCAGCAGCGGCCGGCTTTGTGACGACTCAAACAACGCCTCGGATTCACAAAGGGCGACCGAAGGCCCCAAAGGGTGTACGGTACCCGGCCCGGCGGCCAGCGGACCGCTCACTGCGAGGCCTCAATGGCTCCCCCCGTCCGAGACCTTTGTGGCACAAAGTCGACGGCATTTCCACCCGCCTCCGTGTAAATGATGTGGCCGCCCCGCTTTCCAGCTGCATGGCCTGCGAGGCCTGGCGGGGCCCTGGCGGGAGCCACCGGGACTGCCGGTACACGCGGGGAAATTGCATTGCCGCGTTGCCAGCGGCTGCCTTGTTAGGCGCGCCGCGTGTGCACCGTATCAGCGAGGCACTGCAAGCGTGCGGCGGCGGAGGTGACCCGGAAGCCATCCTGAGGTTACTCCCCGGCCAAAAATTCCTGGAGGCCACCGGGAAACTTGACACACGTCCTACAGCTGTTACCCGGAAGGCACGGAAGTCCACCGAAAGCAGCCGGACGTCCGTCTAGGCCCTGTCTGCCGCGCCAACGCCACAACGGCCGCGCACTCTCAGCGGCAGACTCAATTCTTTGTTGCGCCGAGAGCTGCCACGAGACGCGAGCACAGAGGGCGGCCCGGGAACTCCATGCTAATTTCCTACTTCCCCCTTTCCCTTTTAGGCAAACACCCGCGCGCTGTACGCACCGTACAGTTTCTGTGCCACGTGCGGGAGAGCGGGAGGAGGTGGGGGGGGGGGGCGGCCCTCAGCAGGGGCTTTGTGAAGCGAAAATGTAATAAGCGCATTATTGCGGAGAGGGGTGTGGCGCTGTCGGCCAGCCGGGCCCGGCCAGCGTGCTCGGCTGCGATCATTTCACCTTCCCCGCATGATTTCCAGCACGACGACCCGCGCCACGACCGGGTGGGCGTCGTCGCACTGCTCTGAGAGCAAGGGACCGCGGAGATGGCTCTCCAAACATTTCAAACACGGTGTTGCTGGAAATCGTTTGATCATTCAAACCAAATCGGATCCCAAGGGTCTCTCCGTCGTCATATTGCAGACAAACGTTTCCTCCTGGAACACTCCGTGGGAGTCCTCGGCGCGCATGCGAGGCCCCCCGCCGGCTCTCCCCTCCGGCGCGTGCCCAGGCCCTGCTCCCACCGAAGTTTAAATGGGCCGAGGATATGCGGCCGTACCTCCAGGGTCCTATCCCCGGCCAGGTGTGAAGGGGGTGGGGCCGCCAGGGCCAATACAGCGGCTGTTAACGTGCCTGCCGCCTACAGCACCCGGGATGAGGTCCGCGGGCCCCACTCACACCCTTCACTCACACAAGTTCCCTCGACAAGCCGAGCAGCACAACACACCGGCAGGGTATTACTGCAGCTGCCGCCGCTCTTATCGAACCCTCACGGGAGCCATAGGAGCTGCACCAGGCTGCTCGCGGACCACACTGTGTGACAAACCATCGCACTTCTTCATATAATAGCTATGGTAGTTGACCGCCGCGAACACGGCCTTTTCCATGCTTTCCAAGCGGCCACCCAATAACTCATCGACGAGCGCAAAAAAGAGGAGTCGAAAGAAAATTTCGTGTACAGTGTCGCTGCAGTGTCCGTCGGTGGGGTTGGGGACAGTACGCACAGGGGGTGCGGCCGGCCCCTAGTGATGTTTGCCGACACGCACACACACGCACTAACACACACGCACCGCAGTGGATGGATGGATTAGCGGACGGAGGCCTCCACAGCGGTGACCCAACACCTGATCCCTGCACGCGTGTGTGTTGATTAGGCTCGGGCTCCGGTTCCGAACCCACATGTGACTACTAGATCAGTGTGTGTGTGTGATGTGTGATGTGTATTTGCGTGTCGAAGGATCCTTGGTCCCCGTAACCTCAGTAACGCCACTCGCTGTAATGTCTTGGCTCGCACACGTTGCGACCACACGATTCAAATCGGAACGCACGCGTTTCCTCATACGGTCCTTGCAAAGTCAACTCCCCGCGTGTGGCCGACTCGGCCCACCTGTTTTTGCTGTGAGAGAAGCAGCGGCGCCTATGTCGAAGAGGACTCTAGAAGGGCGTCACCGATACAGAGTATTCTCACGCGGCTTTGTGGACATTTTTTTTCATCCCCACCCCGCCGCTGCCGCCAACCGCTCGCAAGGTTCGTTCCCCATCGCCGTTATTGCAGCGCAGCCGAGCCAATCCCGTCACGACGTCTCTCCTCTGTCCGATCGGACAAAACCATGACAAATAATAATCCAACGAGAGAGCCGGCCTTGGACTGGCTACTGCCTGGAGGAGCAGGAGAAGGAGGAGGCTGCGGGAGTGGAGTCTCGGCGGCGCTCCGTCACCCGGCATTTGCCGAGTGACACCCAGTGCCACCGCTTTCTCAAGTCAAGGCCGACAGGCGGCGTCAGTGTCGTGAGCCGACAAGACAAACATGTGAGCGCGGCCCTGGGCTGCGCGCTGCGTGCTGCGTGCTGCGTGCTGCGTGCTGCGTGCTGCGTGCTGCGTGCTGCGTGCTGCGTCCCTGCCGCCTCCCTGCCGCCGTGGAGGGCAGCGCCCACCTCCCGTCAGCCCTGCCAATATCCTGCACAGCAGGGCGTTCCGAACCGGAAGTCTGACCCGAGCAGGCGGAGATAACAGCAGGAAAATAGGCGGCCCTCAGCAGAGACTATCTCCCGGCGGCCTCAGCAACGCGGCCAAAGTGATACATGATTGAAAATGTCTACACCACGACGGTATTTGCTTTACACGGCGCACATATTCGAACGAGGCGAAAAAAGAGGAGCCTTCGCTCCGATTCATCGGAATGTGTAAACCGAGCTTCGTGCCATCATTCTGTGTAATGGACGGCCACAGCGGCTGCACTCGCTTTGGAACTCGCTTCGCTCTACCGGACCCCGCGCCCAGGAGAAGAAGTGTATCAAGCGTGGAGAGCGACCTTCTGCGATAATTGAATTCGCGGCTGCTGCTGCTACAGCACTGCCGCCGCCGCCTCGCCGGGGAATCACCGCACAGTGCCGCGCTTGTTGTGCTGCCGGGCCACGCGCGTTCGCTATGGTGGCCGCCCTGGCGGTGGGCGCGCTGGCAGCCACGGCCGCCCCGCCGCGCTGGCAGACAGCGCCGGGCGGCGCTGCCCTCCGCTGCGGCGCGGCCCGCATTATCCCGCAGACCTTGATAATGGTTAGCCGGCGCCCCGGCTCATTTTCTTTCGCCGGGGGGAAAACTGCTTGTGTATTTCATTGGGGGTGCGCCGGGGCAGACGCGGGGTGACGGCGGCGGACGAGAGAGAGAGAGAGAGAGAGAGAGAGAAAGAGAGAGAGAGAGAGAGAGAGAGACGCACCGCGAAACGTAGAAGAAGACCGACCCCCTACCATCCATCCAAATAAGCTGTAATAAAAACACCGCCATTACTCTTATAGCGCTGCGCGCCGCCTTTTGCCCCCGCAGGGGGGGGGGAGGACTACCCCACCCAAGAATGGTACGGCGCGGCGCAACCACGCTATATGAGGGTTAAGAAAGCAAGAAGAGCCGTGGACGCCTCGGCCGGCGGCGCGTCCTCTGCGGTCCTCTCTCTCTCTCTCTCTCTCTCTCTCTCTCTCTCTCACCCCCATCCCCCCCTCTCTCTCTCTCCCCCAGATGGCCTTGCCCCCGATCCCGCAGCAGCAGCGTGTGCAGACAGAGCCCTTTCTCCGAAAATGCGCAGCAATCCATGGAAATCCCGCACCACCGTCCGAGAGGAGGCGGCGTGGGGGGGGGGGGGGGGCATCGTTAGCGCCATGCACGCCGGCTGCCCACCGCGAGGCATGCAGTCGTATACTCGGATCTCCAGGAGGGAAATGCGCCCCGAAGTTGTCTGCGGCGGGCCTCGGGCCCCAGTTTTTCCCACGCATACGCTCGCTGGAGGCGGGGCCCCCCGCTGGGACCCCGGCAGGGCCTCTGGGTCTGCCCCGGGGGGAGAAAGTTAGAGCGTCCACTCCAGCGAAGATCTTCTCCAGCAGGACTCAGCTAGCCACTCCAGCAGCGGCCGCGACAAGACTGGTGCTTGCCGTACGCCTTTTCGTAACCTCCAAACTGCGGCAACACCACTACACGCACACGTATACCGCCCCCCCCCCCACACACACATACACACACTTTACACATGCATACTCACGCCCCTTGTTCAAAAGAGCCTATGGAACCAGCCTGCTTTTAAAGATGCATTTACGAAAACAGGGTACGCAAGATCCGCATCGGAGAACGCCCCTTGTGTGACCCACGTGCTCAGCTTCCGAACTTCTTCCGAACGCTCGCGTTGCAGAGAGAATATTATTCAGGGCGAGCGCGGCGTTGTTGTTGTTGTACTGTTCGAGTGTGTGTGGAGTGGCGCCGGGTGATGAAGGGCGCGGCGCCGCTGCGGCCGCATGTAGGGCCGCGCGCCGAAGGTCGCCATACATGCATGCCAAACGCAAACAAGAGTAATGACTTACAATTTGTTGCGCGAGCGGCGCTGCCGGGCGCTGCGCCGCCGCGGCCGGGTTCACACCCCCACCCCGCGGCCCGCGGCTGCGGCAGGGCCACTATGCGCTGCTGTCTACGTCACTGTGTGTGCGAGGCCCTTCGATGGACCCCGGCCGTCGCCACCGGAATATTCATCCATGCACGCGGCGTGGGAAGGCGAGCACACCCTCCCTCACGCCGGGCTTAGCGGCCAGGCCCCGCGGCGCTGCCGTGGCCGGGGTAGGGACCTTTCCCCGGCTAACTGCGAATAACGGTCTCCGTGCGCGCCGCGCCCCGCGGAGGTAGGCACGCCCGCAAGACGCCCGTGCTCGGCGGGGCTGGCCTACGCTGCCGGGCGCTCCCGGGCGGCTCGGAGAGGCCCGGAAGCCCGCGCGCTGAGACGAGGGGAAATAGTAGAGGAAAGAGGGGGGAAAAGCCACATTTTAAATAGCGGGTAGGTAATAAAAATAAATGACCGGCGGCGTGACGGCCGCGGTCCTTGCTCGCCACGTGCCGCCTTACACTGCCCGTTGTAAATCCTCGAGTCCTGCGCGGAGTCCAGCGGACGGACGACTCCGAGTTAGTCATGCATAAATCTGATTAATTTCTGTGCGCACGTTTTTTCCATATTGTCCAAGTTTATGCGGGCGTTTCTGAGCTTCTCGGCCAGGGCGGAGTAATTCGGTGTGCTGCGTGACCCGCGGTGCCGCTCGGACCGCGGCTGCGGGTCATACCCCGCTAACAGGGTGCCTACTCGTCGGCTCGCGTGCGGCCGAACGCCGGAAGTTCCCTGTGATATCCTTATTCGTGCTTAAAAAAACGCGGTTCCGTGTCCGGTTTTGCGGTTCTTCCGCTGCTTCCGGTACAATAAGCTGCTACCCCCGCGTAACACGGACTCGCGGGTGTGGGCGAAACACGCATAAGAGCTGGTGGCGAGAGAGCGCGCAGGAGGGGGGGGGGGGGGAGTGAGAGGGTCGGGGTGGAAATGAGCGAGAGGGCGGGGCCTGCGGGGCCTTGCGGGGCCAGCGGGGCCACCGGGTGGCCGTGAGACGGGGCCGCGTGTTTTACCGACGACATGCCAACAGCGCGCGGCCCGCATCCTCGTCTTGCTGCCTTCCTCGTCGCGCCCGGCCCGGAGGAGGAAACGAAGCTCCGTCGGCGGCCACGCCGCGAGAGGCAGCGGCGCGAGGCCGCACGGGCCGAGACGGAAGCTGCGCGCAGCGGGCGCTCATTACTGGATGCAGATTAACTTCTTCCTCCATGTTTTGCCACGTCCCCTGCACGCGCGGCGGACGCTGCCCGGCGACCCCCGCGCCACTGCTGCCGCCGTGCATTCAAAGTCGGCGCGCGCCGCCGTCCCGTCTGCCCCTGGCGCGCCCCTGCTCCGCGCTGCCGCCGGCTGGACCCTTGCTGGACGTGCTCACAAACAGGCCCCTGCAGGAGGCGGACGATAAATAAAACCCAGCGCGGACGTCTCCTCCTCGGCTGCCAGATTAGGGCGGCCGGGGAAAGCAGGCGATTACGTTTGATTTCAAGGCTGGTTAGGCTCTGCAGACTCGCAATGGAAATACCTACCACACCGCTGCCCCCCCCTTCCCCTGTCTCTCTCTCTCCCTCTCACACACACTTCCGTTCGAAAATTCTATTGATCTTTGTGAGAATTTGTGAGAGCGGGGCGGACGCCCGTAGGACTTCTCTCCTGTTGTCTGCACCTTAATAAATCAATCAATCACGCTCTCTCTCTCTATCTCTCTCTCTTCTCTCTCTCCCTGCTCTCTCTCTCTCTCTCCTCCACGTCGTCATGCGATGCCAAAGTGTTCCATTATACCCGTGCTTTGACCGTCGCGGTCCGTCGCCGGGGGAAGCTCCTCCGGGGCGGCGACACGACTCGCCTCCCGTTCGGAGAACAGCGCCTTCCGCTGGATCAGGCACGAGCTCTGTGAAGCCCCTCTCTGGAGTCTGGAGGGTCTGCTGGAGCGCGTGGCCCGACTCAATCACAGGCGGCGGGGCGGGCACACAGATTGGCTTCTGCGCTACCTGAGCGGGCGTCTGCGCTTCCCTGCTGGAGGCGGCGGCGGCGGCACGGCGGCGGCTTACAGCAAAGCGTCAAAGGGCTCCGGGGAGCGAGCCACCGCGCCGCCGAGCCGAGCCGCGCCGCCGACGTGTTTGTCCGCGCCGTGAATGTTGGATGGACAAATCAGGCGGGCGCGGGATCAGTAGTGGCGCTTCGGTGAGCCGTACTTCCGATATTGGGCCTCCGCCGCTGATGACGGTGAACGATAGCCCGGGGGATATAGCGCCGCCGCCGCCGCCGCCGCCGCGGCTCACGCAGGGTGGCTTTGCGGATCGAGATCCAGTTCCGCGAGGAGATAAACACCTCCGAGAGGCGAGGGCCCCCGTGGGGGCCGCGGGCGGCGCGGGCGGCGCGGGGGTTCGTGATGGGTCAGGTGGCCGGAGCGTCCCCTCTGGGGACCGCAGCAGCCCACTAGCCCCCCCTCCGCCCGCCTCCCCCGGCTCAAGGGTTAATGGAAGGTATAGTATTCCCGGGGAAAAGACGGGGGTGGCGTGTTTACGGGGGGCGGCCAAGCACCGCGCCGCTGGTTTATTATGAGCAGAAAATGGTTGCGGGTCCGCGGGGGGCAGCGGCGGCGGGGTGCAGGTGCGCGAGGACAGGCGCCGGCGGCGGGGGCGGCGGGTACGTCCGGGGCGGCCGGGAGGTCAAGGGACCCATGTTGCGGCCGAGGAGGGCCAATATTCCCCCGGACGACGCACGAGGTTCAGCGAGGCACACCGGGTCTTCGCCGGCTTCTCCGGCTGCCGGCACACCATCCTACACAGAGTCCCACCCTCCGGCCGCGCCCCGCTGCCGCGACAGACTTCAATATGTGATGAAACGGCATGTGCAGCGTACGGCGGCCTCCTCCGCTGAGTAGGGAGGGTCTCAGCTGTGTTGTATGGGCCTGATCCCCGACTGTACGTCGCCGCCCGGGCTCCGGCGGCTCCCCTACTGTATGCCCAGCCCGGGGGCGGGGCCGCCGGGGCCGTCTTTGCCTTGGCGCAGGTGCCATAGTCTCCTGCAATAACCAGCCCACAGGCTACACGCCATATATTAATTATGTCTGGCCACATCCCTGGGAGGGCGGGGCGCGGGGGGCGGGACCGTGGCCGCCTAGACCGGCCCGGCAGGGTCTGCGCGGCCGCACCGAGACAGCCGCTTTCAGGCCACCGGGCCTGACCAGCAACAGACTACGTGTGTGTGTGTGTGTGTGTGTGAGGGGCGCGTTGCCGTGTGCGAAAAGGGTAAACTGGCCGGCAAGGGTGTGGCGGCGTCGGGCCTTGCTGCGGTGCGGCGGCGTCGGCAGGCAGCGGGCCGGCCGGCAGGGGACACGTGGCGGCGGCCGCATGTCTTATCTGGGACCATAAATATTTCGCTCCCGTTTGTCCCCGAGCCCCCGCGCCCCCCACAATGGGCCGCAATGTATGATTCAGATTCGATTCAGCGCGCGCCGCGCACGCTCGTGTTTTAGTGGCCGTGGTGTCCCGGGGCGCCCGGAGGCCCGGCGCGGCCGCGGCTGGTCGGGGGCACCAAACACCTGCCCCTGGACCCGACCCGGACCCGCGCCGGCGCGGGTCACCATAACTCTCTGCCTGCTGTTATTATTTCTCGTAAAAAGGGATGCGGGAGGATTTGGCAAGGGGAGGGGGAGGTAACTAGGGCAGAGATAGCTCGACCGCGTTACAAATGTTTTATCAAGGATCACAATCCTCCACCTCTTTTTTTTTCGTTTCTTTTTTTAAGCCAATGCTAATCCTTGTTTCATAGTTTTGCTTTTTTTTGGTTTTAATTTAAAAATTATTATCTGCGGGTGAATCTGTGGTGTACGAAGAGCAGGTCGTACCTGTGGTGACACAGGCGGCGATGCACATGGTGAGCAGCCACAGCCTCCTCATGGTGGTGGCGGACGTCGGGTGGCGCGGGGCGGACCAGGCGGACGAGACGGCGACGGCACGCTCATCTGCAGCAGCAACAACAACAGTCGGGTTACCATCGCCTTGTTCCTAATGGTCACCGTGTGCAGTGGACTTGTTCGGTTGGCAAGAACAACACCTCCCCACATTACGCCGCGGCGGAGCCCCGGCCCGGCGGGGGCCCGGCAGGGCCTGAGCGCCACGGCTGACTGAACACCGTTCCAATTACCATGGGCGCCGCGCACACACATCGTGGCTGATCCCGGCTCAGCCCCGCACCCGGACCGAGGCAGCAGGGCTCCCACTAAAAATTACGCACCGCGGCACCGTGGCCGCGGCGCCCTCCGGCGACAAGAAAATTGAATTATCACTCGGACCGGATCTTCCCGTAACGATCCGGGCTCGATAAAACATGGACGGCAGCGTGCATCGGGGGCGTGGCGCGTGGCGCGTGTTGGCGGAGCGCCCTGGAACGAGCTTGTTCTTGGGCCTGTTCGTTGAGCTTGAAACGCGTATTTCATTTTGAGAAAAAAAAGAAAAATAGAAAGAGAGACAGCAGCGAATCTGTCATCGGAAAACAAGCTTTTCGCCGCAGCTGCCCCATCTCTGTGTGTTTGCGCTGCGAAATGGGTCGCCACGATTCGTGTTTACTCTGGCAAACGAGAAGTCATTCCACCCTCACCGCGCGGCCTCTGAAGTGCTCAAAGACAGTGGAGGTGCACTGTTGGAAGGGGCGGGGCAGAGAGGGAGGAATGGGGAGAGGGGGTGGGGCAGTCGGGACGGGAGAGGGGGAGGGGGGCAGGACGAGGCGAATACTGCCTTTAGACATTCCTACTCCAGTGGGCGAGCGGAGACGATCAGAACAAAGAGGAGAAAAATTGTGGGATTATCCTAGTTTCTGGGAGCTCGTGGAGGGCGGCCGCGGGCCGCGGGGAGGGAGGCAACACTGTCACGACGGCCGTGTAGTGCGGCGTGGAGGCCGACTGCATAGTGAGGCGCCCGCTGAAATATGACCGCCCACGCAGGGCCATCCATTCCGGAGCTCGGCACGCCGCCGCCGCAGCTGCCGCAGCTGCCGCCGCGCGGCCAGGTGCGACTGCGGCAAGCCGTCCGCCCAGGTGCGACCGCCGCGGCCCGGGCCCGTTTGTCTTAGCCGCAGCGCTGCAGTGAGCCGGGCAACGGCGGTCCCCGGGATACGCCAATTACGCCCCCCCCCCCCGAACTGAACACATCTTGCTGACGTGAGTGTAATACGCTCCTGTTCATCACGGATGTCAGCGGCAAGCTTCTCATCCCGTTCGGTGCACGAGGGCCGCGGGCAGCCTGACGGGCCGCGCCCATCGAGCCGCACCCATCGGCGTCGCTGTCTGTCACGAGGGATCATTACACGCAAACCTGACTTTCATTAACCGCAGTAAAAAAACAGTTCCAGCGCCACTACCTCTGGCTGGCCCTCGGAGGGCAGCAACTCCGTAGTAGACGGCGTGCGGTGCTGATGTCAGCGTGGCGTGGTGACGCAGTGGTTAGCGCGCTCGACTCCGGAGCGCGCGGCCTGGGTTCAACTCTTTGCTCCCACCCACATTTTTTTGACTGTCTGCCGCTCGGGGTAAAATATACCAAAAGAACGGGCCCCGGCGTGCTTGTCTGAGTGGACAGAGGCGCCTAGCGTCCCGGGCCACGTCTCTCATCGGAGGTCGAACCACTGGGATCTTGTGATCCGAGGTTCGACTCCCGCCCCGGGGAGAGTGAGAGCGCGAGGCGAGGCGCGGGTCGGCAGTGCAGGAAGAGCTCTGCATCCCTAGTGCTGACCTGACCTGCCCCGACCCCGGCTGCCGCCGCCGCCGGCCGTCGACGTACGCGGGATTGATGAGACGGCCCTGTTTTATTCATGGACGTTTCGCGCAACTCCTCGAGGGTGTATGATAACAAGCTCGCGGCACCAGGCGTTCCTAGATTATACGCGAAGGACGCCGCCGCCGCCAACCTCGGCAACGAAAATTTATTAGCACAATTTAAAATCGGGGAGGATAGTTTTGGCCACGGAGAAGCCCGTCGTGAATCTTTTCGCGGAGTGCAGAGAGAGAAAGAGAGAGAAATAGAGAGAGAGAGAGAGAGAGAGAGAGAGAGAGAGAGAGAGAGAGAGAGAGACGAGTGCTTGCAAAACTTTCCGCCCCGCTTTTCCAATGGCCAACCGAAGGAAGGGCAGCCAGCGTTGCCACCGTGACGTTTGCACAATGCAAAACAACAAACGAATCGCGAGCTGATTTCTCTCTCCCTCTCTCTCTCTCTCTCTCTCTCTCTCTCTCTCTTTTCATTTTCGTCCGCGTTCCGCCGCTGCGCGCGGCGCTGCCCCGCCGTACTTGTTTATTTTGATTTCCCCCGCCGCATGTCGCTGCGTGGCATTACGCGCCGAGTGAGACAGCCGAGTCGAACGTTACGCGGGTGGCGTGGCGCGGCGCCCCGGCAGCCTCGCCGAACGCGAAGTGCCCCCGCGATAATGGCAGCGATGCCCGCAGCAGCGTCGTTCCAAAACGTTTTACGCGGGGCATCAGGAGAGTGCGTCGCGCCGCCGCCGCTCCGACCTGGTTTATTTCAGTGTCATGTGTTGCCGCGCTGTTTATTTCCCCGCGTCATCGCGGCTAGGCGAGAAAACAGTCATCGTTATTATTATTGCTCGTGTCATTATGACGGGCACGCGCCGGCTTCTGGCAGTGGGGGTGGACTCGGACTGTGAAGCTGGACGTGAAAGGTGTATGACGTTCGGAAAGTCTCGAAGATCCTTCTGAATTTTGCGAGCGCCGCACGCAGAAACGGCGTGAAAACCGCCACATTATGCGACACAGTCCCGCGTGGCGGAGAGGTGCGTCGGCCGGGACTCTCTGTATAGTGCGGCCTCACGCACTACTTTCTGGCCGCGCCCTCCGAGTCGCTAGCATTTCGCGAGGTCGATCGCTTTATCTCCGCGTCGCTTTCCGTTGGTCGCGAGCCAGCGGCCTGTCCTTGCACCGCCGCCGCTGCAGCCGCAAAACTACGAGCCGCTACAGCCGCCGCCGCCGCCGCCGCCGCCGCTGGCCCAGATAAAAAAGGGGGGAGCTGATGAAAAACGGGCTTTCTGCCGCGGGAGTGCGTGGGAGAGGAATGGAGATCAGTGTGCGCGCGCCGGCCGTGGCCACAGCCGTACGGACGTCCCGCGTGGTTTCAAGGGTGCTTCTTTAGGCCGGACAGGGCGCGTGTGTGCGCGTGTGGGTGCGCCGTGCGAGGCGCGTGTCCGCACCGAGGGCGCTCGCGATGCGGCGCACACACACACACTCACTCCGATTGAGAGGTATCGACAGAAAATGCAAAGCGGGTGCCGTGTAGGGCATCGGTCTGCTCTGGGGCGGGGCTGGGGGTGGCTGGGCTAGGGGTAGCTGGGATGGGGGTGGCTGGGCGGGGGGTGGCGACGCGGGCAGCGCCATGGTCTAGTGGCCTAGGCCCGGCAGGGCGGCCGGGGTGGGTGGCAGGCGCGGGGGCAGGCGGGGGCAGGCGCGGGGGCAGGCGGGGGCGGCCCGTCGTGCTGGATGCCCTCCCCCTCCCGTCGTTGTGGCCATCAACCAGGGAAATGAGAATGAGCGAAAATTGCACGCTCGGTCCCCTTGGTTTTGCATGGCCCTCCGCCGCCCCCCTTCCCCCCTCGGTCTCCCGAAGGTTATTCTCAATCAGGGGCGCGGGGAGGGGTGCGGTTGGTAGGCAGCAGCTAAGACCTCCCCCCCCCCCCCATCCCAGCCGCCGCCCCGACCACTCCAGGGGCGATAAATGTATGCGGGTCGGATCACAAGTCAGAAAGCCAGTCTCATCTCGGCCCGCCAAGTTGGGGGATGCTGTTAGGGCAGTAGACGATCCCTTCCCCCTTCACCAGAGAGAGCGAGAGAGAGAAAGGGGGCGGGGGAGGAGAAAGTGAGGTGGGCTATGGGCGGGAGTAGGCAGCTAGAGAGGGACAGACAGAGAGTCGTACCGCAAGCACAAATCCACGCAGACAAGGCAGTGCGGCTGCTGCAGCGGCGCGGCGCCACGCCTCGCCCGCCGTGCTCGCTACCACTCAGCCACTATCGCCACTACGAGAGCCTCCTGCAACTGGTGCATTTGCATAAAAGGCCTATTACGCCGGGCTGTACTCGTCGTCGTTGGACGCGAGACGCACACACACACACACACACACACACAGAGTCACGGAGCCTACTGCTTTAAATGGCGTCTGCGGCGTTCTCTCCCTCCCACTCTGTCCCCCTCTCTCTCCCTCTCTCCCTCGCCCTCCTGTCTGTGTCTCTCGCCGGTGGTGCCCAATGTCCGGCCTACCTCCGCCGGCGGGGCGTCGTGTCTTCCGGGCCGCCCGTGTCCTGATGGCTACGTCGCGGGCCTGCAGCCGGGTGGCCGTAGCGTTTATACAGTACTGCGCCGCGGCCCCCGCTCTATGTGTCGGTCGCGTCAGAAAATGACGGCGACGGCCGTAACTGTCGGACGGGTGCTTTGGACGTGCAAACCTACACTGTGCACTGCGCAGTTCAACCGTTCTGGCGTTCAACCATTGCTCGCCTCTCAATTTTTTTTTAAAAAAAAGTGTAACTCGACTTTGAGGATTAGAAAAAAAAAACTTTTGAACATGACTTCCGTATTAATGCGCTGAATTATAAGTTCTGCGACAAACCCCAGGCCTTCACCAGTATCTGACGAAGTCGGACAGTAATTCATTTTTTTATACGGAGAAGGCTATTTTTTGTTCACCTCAGAGGAGAGGTGCGCTGTGAAGGAATGGTGCGCGATCCTTAGGGGCGGACGCAAGACCAAGGAGCAGACCGAGAGTAATTTTGCTTTGCGGTGCTGGCGCGGTATGGAGCTGCGGCGGTCCGGGCGGAACGGGAAGAGAGGGGGGGGAGGGGGAATGGCAGAGTTTTAGTTTTCACTGCACAGGAAATTGCCGTGGTGCTGCTGTGCTGCTGACGTATGCACCCCTCATCCCTGCCGGCGGAAGGAGCGCGAATGCGTCAGAACAAACTGGAGCGGTAATCAGGGGCGCGGGCACTGCTAACGTGATAAGAAGTCGGCCGGCCTCGGCGCCGCCCCGCGGCCCCCGCCCTGCACCCCCTCCGCCCCCTCCGCGGGGCCCACGGCCGGTTATGGCGCCCCCGTCGCCCCCGCCCGCTGCCCCCGCAACGAGCGCGATATACTCCCAATCCCGCACTCATCCGCAAAGTTTGTGATGGCAAACGGTTGGGAGCCACTGTCGTCGAGTCAGGCGGCAGTCAGCTACTGCTGCGCGAGGTCACCCCTCTCTCTCTCTCTCTTTCTCACACACACTTACACTTACTCTCACTCTCTCTCTCTCCCACACATTCTCTATCTCTCTCCTCTCTCACTCTCTCTCTCTCTCTCTCACACCCCATGTCCAACCACCGCGTAGTGAAAACGGGGGGACCTCCAAATGAGCGCTCATGAACTTGGAGCGTCGTGGCCACGAAGGAGAACGCGGTGTAGGTGTGTGTGAGAGAGGAAGAGAGAGGCAGTTACTTTTAGTGCAGTGCGAGCGTACCGGTTAAATCGTACTGGGGCTGCATTTCTTACAAGAACATATCTCAAAAGCATTTGTTTTGTTTTTGTTTTTACCAAATCCTCAACCATTACAGACATTTTTTTTTTCGAAGTTGGTAGCGGCGTGTCGCCGCGACGGTGTTGGCGTGGTGGTCGACGCCCTGCTTATCGTCGCCTCCGCGCCGCTCCTGACTTTGGTGGAGCTTGTCACAACAAGGCACGCGGCCATTATAAAGAGAGATATTTAAGGGGCGAAAGTTTGGGTGTTTGGGCTCGCGGCGCGGTGCCGGTGGTGTGGCGGCGTGAGGGGGGCCGCCGTGCCGGCCGCGCCGGGCTGCCCCGCGGCCCTAATGTACTAACAGCCGCCGCCGCCGGCCTCCCCGTGTGAAAATCCCCGACGCGTTTTTATTCCGGGAGCGCTGAGCGGAGGGCAGGCCTCGGCCGGGCTTGTTCTGGGCGCGGCGGTGCAGGCAGGCGGCCGGCCCGGCGGGTAGCAGCCGTAAAACTGTTTACAGTCACTCCCAGGCGGCGATTGCCTGCGGGCTGTAACCCGCGGAGGAAGGACAAGGAGACAGAGAGGAAAGAGAGAGAGAGCGTGAGGGAGAAAAAGAGATGAGTATCTTCCCCACATTTTTTTTTGTTTCCGGGTGGAACAGGATAAAAGTGGTTCAGGTTTTTGTTTTATTTTTTCCCCCTCGGAGGGTGGTCCATGAGGAAGATGGCCGACCAGAAACGGCAGAGATGGTTCTGCTGAGCGATGGAAGTAGTCGGTCGGCGGCCAGCCTCATCTCAAACTGCGGACGCGTGCACGGCACGCACCTGTCACGCTGCGGACGCGACACACCTGGGGTCGGCCACCGCGCAGCACCTGTCGCCCAGCTGCCCCGGGCCTGGCCCAGGGCACCAGCTGCGGCGCAGCGGCACCGCCCACCTGGCCATGCCAGCCGGGCCAGCCACAGCAGCCCCAGGCAGCGCCCAACGTTGGGTCCCCCTCCCCCGTCCCCTCCGCTCGCTTCCTCTCTCTCTCTCTCTCTCTCCTCTATTTTTCGTGCTGACTGCGTCTCTTCCCTCCCGCGGCCGCCTTTCACTTTCTGCCTCCCCCTCACTATACACACACTACGCTTTCTCCCCTCCGAAATTCCACTGAGCAGGTTTTTGGTCGCGTGGTGGGTCGGACTGTCGGGGGATGGAGGGTGGGAGGGTCACCGACTGGCGAAACTTTCTCTGCGACAACGATGCGCGAACTATTCCGGTCCCCCCCCCCCCCCCTGCCCCCCCCCCTTCTCCAGTTCTCCAACCCTCTACCCTCCAGCAGCCGGGAAGACGCAAGACGCACGCCACACCTGTCGATGGGCCATAGTCCAGCCGGGCCCGCATTGTCTCAAGTTTTTGACACGATCCTTGCCAACGCAAATGGAGATGGAGTGAGCCGGATGGTATACGCCATATGGAAGGAGGAAGAGGAATAAGGAAATGGTAGAGCAAGGTAACGCGGTAGACGTAAAACAGAGGGGGTGGGGAGTGGGGGACATTAATGAAACGGTATGAGCGAACGTTAGAAAACTCGTCGACGGCCGGGCTGGAGCAGAGCTGGATAGGACGCCAGGGACAGATTTTGAGGCACGCTGTTGGCTCCTCGTCGACAGACAACAGTTGTTTGTTCGTCGCTGCGCTCGTAAATGCGCCTGTAACGGCCTGTTAGATTGTATTTTTAGGGGAAGGGGGTAGTGGGGGACGGGGCAGCAAAATGAAACCTGACTCATAAACAATGGTGGCGCCTGCTGCCCGTTTAAAAAAGTTTAGTCCCAGAATCGTGCCGAAACAAGCTCCGAAAAAGCCCGGCGTACCGCGGGCTACCCCGAGAACGGCCCGATGCGTATTCGGGCTGCCCCGCTATAAGTCCGGCAGTGCATGGGTTGGGACTGGATCAGCCCGAAAACAGCCCTGCCTATTCTGGGGCTGCCCGAAATCGGCTCCGCCGTGGACCTCAGTTCCGGAACAAGCCCGAAACGAGATTGCGGGCCACTGTCGGTGCTGTCCCACCTATCAGGACTTAAAAAATTTTTCGAATCTGTGTTAATATTAGTGAATTTAGGTACCTATAGCCGAATAGAAGTTTCAAAAATTGAATTTGGTCCCACTGCATCTATGAAATTTGCATTATTCTACACGCAAGTGTCTAAAAAAAGTGCAATAACTAATCTATTCTTTCTTGTCATTGACCAGCTACGAACTATCGCGGCAGACGGTGTGGGAGAAAATAGTAATAGGTTACGTCAAAAATTGTTTGTTTGAAACGCGAGTCAGAAAGTGTCCACAGGAGCCACTGATCAACATATTCAAAGATGGCGACAGCATTTTGTGGGATCCCCCCTCTCACACGCTGCCCGCAGGGACTTATAATCGTTTCGCCGTGTGTCCTGGCGTCGAGTGGGAGCCCTTCGGCTCGCCCTCTCTCACAAGCGAGGCGCGCAGCCTAACGGATAGCGAGCGAGGTTCAGGAGTGAACTGTCTGCGGAACGGATCTCTACTGCTTTTATTTTTACCCTGGGCCGGGAGCCGATTTCGGACTTCGGACTCATTTCGGACTCACCCGGACAGGGGAGCCGGTCTCTCGGGCCACACCCGAGAACAGTGCTGAATTTGTAACATTCTGGGACAACGCGCGGGCTAGTCCGACGGAGTCGTTTTCGGGCTTGTTCCGTGACGGGGCTGTTTCTGGGGCTGGAAATTTTTAAACGGGTGTTTGGCTTTATTTTATCGGCATTTTTCTTTTTCGATTTTTTTTTTTGGGGGGGGGGGGGATGTTGTTTTATCACACATGGACTATCACACTGCACCGTTTTACATTAAGGTTCCCGCCAGACGTTATTAAAGCTCCACGCATGATATTCCGGGTTACATCCCCTCGAGGCATGCGGGACTGAGCAATCTGAAAGTTTTACTGTGCAGCCTCGACTGAAGCTCAAAATTTCGACGCAAAATCTTTTTAATATTAATATTTCTATAGGTAGACTAATTTGGTCCAGGGACGGAAAAGGCTGCTGGTCAATCATCGGCGTAAGTCTCCCTTTTACGAGGTGTTCTTTGTAAAAGAGAAGTGGACGGCGAGAAGAATTTGTTGACTCTCTTGGCTGGCGAGAAAAGTCGTTCATAAACGCCCGAGGCAGATTCATTCAATCCTTTCGAGGCGCCGCGGGCCGCGGCGGAAGTAATCCGATCTCTGTTCCACCCCATTTTCTATCTCGCCATCCCTCTCACTCCTTCCCTTCTTCCCTATCTATCTATCTATCTATCCCCGCCGCCACTGTGCCTGTGTAGCTTACTGCACTCGTGTGTCATCCATTTAACCTCCCCCCGGTCCCTATGGCGCCGCGTGCATGTGTGGGAGCACCCCCCGGCCGGCCCGAGTACCAGCTCGCAGCGCACAGCGGCAAAGGGATAAGCGTCGAACATCCGCTTTAGTCTCTGCAAAGCACACACGAGAGATTAGAAAAGAGAATGAAAGAAGAGTTAAGCTCTTGCGCTCGGCACACCGCGCGCTGAGCTCGGCGTACACCGACTGTGTTTGTGCTCGCTAATAACGCACCGCACAGCAGCGCGGGGGGCACAGGCCGATAGGTTCCGCCCCCGCGGCCCTGAGGCGCGAGGCCCGCAGCCAGCACTTATATTGTAGTGCAGACAGTGCAGAGAGACGAGGACGCCCACACGGCGGCGGGGGGTCAGCGCCCCCTTTATGCCCGCCGGGGTGGACATGTCGGTACTTATACTCGGTATTTATAGTTCCGCCCCGCGGATGCGTACACGCCGAGAAAAAAAAGCCGCGGTGCCTCTATGTGCAGTGCAAGAAGGAGATAGAGATAGAGGGTGCAAGGGAAAGATGTGTGGGTGGAATAGAGGGGGAGCGGGGGAGGGGGTACCAGTATAGCCGTAGTCGGGGTGGATTTATATCCGTCGCCTGAGGTTGAGGAGGGAGGGACACGATTGCACGTATATACGCGAGGTGGCGTGTCTTCATCCCCTTTCTCTCTCTCTCTCTCTCTCAATCCCCCGCCCCCATCGCACGCACACACACACACACACACACATGCTGCAATCATATAGAACACCAGTGGGGACGCACTGTATGCGGTACGCCTGACCAGATACACCACTTCCCTTACGCATGAGATATGCGTTCCGCGGTAAACACGATCGAATCGTCAGCTTTTCTCAGAGTCCCGCGGGCGCGTTCGTTGGACCGATAATTGAGCTGTCCTTCACGCTCGACCTGGATACACACAATCGGCGCGAGCCCCATCAGACGGCGTGCAGGAATGGGCACCGAACGTTTGCTCCGTGCCCTTCCCAGAAGCTCACATGGCCGGAGGAGATTCAAGTGAAATTCGACAGCAGTTTGTTCTCTCTCTCTCTCTCTCTCTCTCTCTCTCTTTCTCTCTCTCTCTCTCTCTCTCTCTCTCTCTCTATCTCCCTAGCAAGCAAAGATTAGTCATTCGAGGATGGTGCTCTCTTTTGACGTGGACTTTGAACAGGAGAAAAGGACTTTCGTTGCTTTCTTATATACTTTTCACTGTCTTATTGCGGATGGTCCCACCGCACCAGTGCTCTCTCTCTCTCTCCCTTCTACTATCTGCCCATATATATCTCTGTCTCACTCTGCTTGTGTACGGGCTTGATTTCTTGGCAGCCTCCCTCAACTTTCCTTCGGCACGTGATTGGCCTACGGCCTCACGGCTACGCTACTGCCGCGCTACGGATTATTGTCCGGCCCAAGGTCACACGACGACGACCCCCCCCCCCCCCCTCCACATTCCACCCCAAACCCCTCCCCCATCCCCCCCCCCCCACCCCTTTCCCTCCTGCCACCCCCTCCTGTCCTGAACCGGGAAATCGCTCTGGGACGCGACCGGACTGGAGGCCGAGGACCGACTAGGGGGACACACGAAGCGAGAACGAGAGACAGAGAGAGATAGAGAGAGAGAGAGAACGAGAATACGGTGGAGGGAGAAGGTATCGGTACCGGCGCTGTGGGACGGGGCCCAGTGCAGCACCTGTGCAGAAATTGCCCCGCCGCGTGACCGCATATTTTCGTCACCCGCGCCCGTTTCATGCCCCTTCTTCCCTTTCTCTCTCTTCACCCTTCTAGCCCCCCCCCCTTCTCCATCGTCCCTCTCTCTCTCCCTCTCTCTCGCTCTCTCTCCGGTAGCGCTGGGCTCGGCGTGTCGGTCTGCGCCCCGTCATCGGAGGGAACGCCTGCCAGAACCCCGTCGGCGGTGGCGGTGGGACCGGAGGCGTCCGGAAACGTCCCGCCGCTCAACGGAGACCCCGCTGCCGCCGCTGCCGCCGCTGCCACGCGGGGGCTGCGTGCGAGGTGACGCCTATGGCATCGGATGTGCCCCCATGGCGACTGTGTTCGGACGCCGCGCGTGCAACGTTCCGAGTGAGATCGGCTTTAATTGGAAGCAATGAGGCACGGCGCGGCGCTCGATTCAACGCCCTCGCGAATCCGTGCGCGGACGGGACGCAAGTGTGTTTGTCAGTACAATGCGTCTGTGTGTGTGTGTACAATAGAGGCGGAAGGGGGGGGGGGCGATGAGGCGGGGGAGAGAGAGAGAGAGAGAGAGAGAGAGAGTGAGGTCCACGTCCGCATTGGCCCGTCGGACTGAAAGAGACGGCAGAAAAAAAGGGCCATTCGAGAAACCAGGTGTGGTGGGGGCAGAGCTGCACACTGTGCAAACAAAGAGCAATAAAAGTGATGCATGGTCGAGGTTGTGCGTGTGTGTGTGCGTGTGTGCGTGTAGGGGTCGAAAAAGCCCGGCCGGAGAACATTGTGGGTGCCAAAATTGCAGAGTGTCCCGGGCGGCCGTGTGGCGTGGGGTCCGGCGGGGTCCACGGTCGTTAAGCCGGCGGGGCCCACTTCATTATGTCGACTCCCCCCGGCAGGTGTGCGTCGGGCCGTGACGGCTGCGTCGACGGCCTCCCCGCCGGCCTCCCTGACAGCCGGCCTCCCGCTGCTCGCCCGTCCTCATCTCGATCAAGGAGGCCGTGACCTTGGCCGCGCGGCACTGTCGGCCGCGGCGTCGGTACGTGGTGCCGACACGTTAATCGGTTTCTTTTCACGCAGGCAAAATCGAAAATTCCGCGCGCGGCGCGCACTCGATGGGGTTCTCTGTAAACTTACACAGCAGCGGGGCGCCAAGCCACGCACCGCGTGGAGCCCCGGATCCCACGGCCGCGTCGGCGCAGCGACCCCGCGGCACTTGGGCGCGGAGCTGCGAGGCGGGGCAGGGCGCCTGCTGGGTAGGCCGCCCGCCTCACCAGCGTGTCACGCGGGCCGGCCTACCCCCGGCATCGCAGGCGCTCAGGGTGGGAGAGGGAAAGCAGGAGGGAGAGCGAGAGCGAGAGAGAGAGAGAGAGAGAGAGAGAGAGAGAGAGAGAGAGAGAGAGAGAGAGAGCTGCCAGACCGCGTCACCTTAGCGGACGTCAAGGGTCGCTGCAGCGGGGCGCACTCGAGCTCCGACCGGCTCTTCAATTATAATACAGCCCTCACCGTTAGCGCCCGGTCGGTCGGTGGGGCACGAGGACACCGGGGGGTGAGGGGGGGGGGGCTGCACGAGAGCGCTCCGTACCGGCATACTAGCCGCCTCTGCTGCCGCCCAGCCGAACCGCGTTTTGCATCCCAACAGCCACGCGATAGCTGAGCAATACCGAGAGGGGGGGCGGCAGGTACGAGGCGGTTTGAAGGAGGGAGAGAGAGAGAGAGAGAGGGACAGAGAGAGGGGGGGGGGAGATAGTAGGGCGTCGTGCGCCGCACAGCGAGGGGGGGGGGGTCTGACTGTGAGATAGAGTGGGACAGAGTCATGGCCACCGCGTATAGCGCTCGTTCGCACACACAGACACGTTGTGGGTGCGATGGAGCGCGCGCACACACACACAGACACACACACACACACGTTCAGCCCGGCCGGAGCCACCGTGACACGTTGGAGCAGCGTATCATTATCAGTTCTGGGATTTGTCGTAACTCAGGGTTCCGGTACTGCGGCAGTGTGTGACACCCCCCCCCCCCCGCACCCCCCTCTCTGGCCCTCTCCCTTTTGCTCTTTCCCCCGACAGGCACGCCGCTCTGCGCTCTCATTTCAGCGACCGAGATAAGCGACGGGATGGAGTCGACTTGGAGTCCACGGGGGGAGGGCGGTGGCTGTGGGGGGGGGGGGGGGGGGGGATGCCGGCCGGAGGGGAGAGGAGGGGGGCACTCCCCAGTCGCAGGGTAGCACGGCCGGCAGGGCGGGGCCTGAGGTACGAGTACCGGCCGGGAGACGAAGAGAGAGAGAGAGAGAGACGGGGCGCGTACCGGCCGGCGGACGACATGGGAGCGAGTGAGACACGACGCTACAGATATAGCCAGCCGCCGTGGATATGGCGGATGCCTCTCGGCGGATATGTGCACGGCTCATTTATCCGGACGCAGGGGATGTCTCTAGGGGTAGTGAGAGAGAGAGAGAGAGAGAGAGAGAGAGAGAGAGAGAGGAAGCTGAAGGGATTAGAGAGAGACGAAGAGAGAGAGAGAGAGAGAGAGAGAGAGAGAGAGAGTGAGTAGCGGGGGATAAGATAAAAGGTTGAGAGAGAAAGAGGGGGAGTGCGAATGGCAGTTCGGTGGTGAGCCGGAATCGCTTTCCTCGCGGCTGACGAGACGAACGCTACGGCTGTCGATAAGGCAAATACTACCAGTGTCTCACTTCCACTGCCCTCTCTCTCTCTCTCTCTCTCTCTCTCTCTCTCTCTCTCTCTCTATCTCTCCCTTTCTCTGTCTATCTTCATTCACTCATATGTTTGGGCGCCGGCATCAGCGCTTTCAAACAAATCGTGACACGCACGCGCGCACACACGCACACGCACACACACACACACAGAGTCATGCCGTCCTTGTCGCACTCAGGGTCTGCATAATCACGGCTTTTCGCGTAGTCTGGCGGCCGGTGGCCGGTCCTACGCCCTTGGCAACGCCATCGGCTGGGTGGCTTTTCTGTCCGTATCCTTGACACGTCCCGCACGTATTCGTTTATATGTACTTTCCCCTCGTTTTTTTCCTTCTTCTTCTTCTCCTCTGTTTCTTTTTTATTCCTTTTTCGGCCGCCGCCGCCGCGGCGCGCGTTTCGGCCCCCATATAAAGCTCGCATTGTGCTGATATGAGCGCCGGTTTATTGCCCGTAAAGGGAAAGTATGCAGTGCGGACAGTGTACACGGGCAGACAACCCCCGAAGCCCCGATATCTGATTCGCGTGGAGGGCGGGCGGTGCACAGGGCAGCGCCAGGGCAGCGCGAAGTACAGCCGGGGCGGCGAGGTGAACAGGTGACCGCAGCGCGCCCTGCCGGCTCCGGCCACGTCCGGGCAGGAGCTGACTTTTAAATTTTATTTGCACACCGCTCATTTCCCAAACGCCCGCTTTTCTCTCAGTGCCTTTGCATGCGACGCGATACATTCCATTCTCTGACTGCATATCGTCGTGTATTTCGTCATGGCATAGTTTTCGGAGGGATGCCGCGCACAAGCTTAAAGATTTGACCGATGGAATTCGGTCGCGTACAAAAACGAAACGCGAATGCCGCGGCGGCGGGCGAGTAATTCGTTTCCTCTCATTTATTTGCGCGATACAAACCGAACGACCCGCATCCCGCATGCGCTCGCCGAGCCGCTCGGCAAAAAAGAAAGAGGAGAAAATCAGGCGTTGGGTGGGTAGGTGAGTGAGCGGGGCAGCGGCGGCAGCGGCGGCAGTGACAGAGTAGATCCTCCTCGCCGGGAACACGGGGAAAAAATAATTAGTTGGCACAACGCACGAATCAACGACTACGTTCCTTCAGCGTGCTCATGTAAAATTTCCTGCGTTACGGCGACACACAGTGTGCATTATGCAGCCGCGGGCTAATGGATGCAGTTTGGCTGGGAATCGGACATGGCGTCGGGGGCAAACATGGAAAACGGGCAAATAGAGAGGGGGGGATAGAAGGAAGGAGGCTAAAAGCCCCGCGGACCCATCCATTTCATTCCGACGCCTGTGCAATCCGCCGACCTCGTGGCACATACGTACTAGGATTTTAAAAAAATAATTATTTTTTTTGTCGCTTAGAGTGCTGATGTGTTGGGCAGCCGATGCACACGCCGGGATGGCTAATCGGTAGGGCTTGGAGCGCTGCTGGAGGGCTCCTGCCGGGGCGGGCACAGCTGCACAGCTGCACAGCTGCGCAGCTGCCAGCCGGCGCGAGGCACCTGCGCACCGGCCCCTCCGGCCTCCGGCAGCAGGCAGAGCCGGCCGGAGCTGCGGTAGCGGCGTACCTGGAACATGACGAGACGCCAGGCGGGGCGGGTAAGCGGGTTGCCGGATCATCATAAATAAGAGACAACATGTTCAGCCGATCGCTTTCGGTGAGGCGCGAGATGCATGGGGGGCCCGCGTGGGGGGAGGGGGAAGGGTTTAAAGGGGGCGGAGGGGCTCGCGTCTGCCCCCCGACGGCAGCGGGGCATGAATAAAAGAAGGCACTGCCGGGGCGTGGCCGGGACGCGCCAGGCACAACCAGCGGGGCCGCCGGGGGCACAAAGGGAATGCGAGTGCGGGAGGGAGTGGTAAGCTCCGATGTGAGGAGACGCTAAAAACTTTCAGTCACGCCAGCGGAGGCGGCTCATCATGATATTTCGCGATACTCAAAGTTGTTTTTACATTATTGTTTTTTTTTTAAATAAAATTAACAGCGGTTATGTCAATACCAAAAAGGGTTTGACGACCCTTCCGTAGGGCTCGGCTCCGCGCAGAAGCTACCGCAACAACACGGTCATTGCTGCTCGGCCGAAGCCCTGCCGCGCGGGACCGGGGCAGAAGGCCCTCCGCGCCTCGTCCTTGGGAGGTCCTGACGGGGTGCGCCTTGCTGGACTGGGGGTTAATTTACCCCCGATACACAAGGGCGGGGCTGTGAGCCCTGCGGTGTCAAGGATCAAGTAATTATGCCTCCTAGCCCCGCCCCTTCCCCCTCTCCCACTTCCCCCTCCCTTCCACTCCCTCCCTCTGCCTCTCGCTCCCCCTCCCCACTCCGCTCTCGGCCTGTCTCTGTCCATCTCTTTGTCTCCGGCTCGCCAAGGACGACAGCCCCGGAGGAACAGGATGCCCGGGGGCGGGCTGGCAGGGGAAGGGAGGGGGCCGGGGCGGGGCGGGCCGGGGCTGGCGACAAAGTCTGAGGTAGGCCGCACGCAGCGCGCACATCAAGACAACACTGCTTGGTGTGAGAATTAATTAGCGCTCGGTGCGCACTGCTGAGCAGTGGGGAGGGAGGCGGCGCGGGGGCGGCGCGGGGGCCCCATCAGCCCTCAGAGCGTGGATGAGTAACATCCCCGCGATAACGCCGGTAATCCTGATATTATGGATGCCGCACATAAGCACTCCGGAGTGACGCCGGCGCCCGCACGAGTCCCCCCTCCGGTATAAGAGGGGTTTGTTGCGGCGCGAGCGTCGCGCACACTCGCCCGCCCGCCCGCCTGCCCACCGCCGTGCCCCCGCCTGCGGACCGTTCTGTGTAACAAACTACTCTCGCGCTGCCGCTCGCCTAGCTTGCCCTCTCTCTCTCTCCCTTTTTCCTTTCCCCTGCATTTTGTGCAGCCGGGTGAGTGGATTTAATCAGTCGGGATATGTTGCGAGTTACGGCCGGCGCGCTTCGGCCCTCCGCCCGCTGTGTGGCGCCGCGGCCCCGCCTTCTCCGCCTGCCCGCGTACCGCGCCTCGATTCGTCCCCTTTAACTTCGGGTTCCGTTCCCGTTCCGTCCCCCCCCCCCTCCCTCCCCCCGCAGGGCGCGCCTCTTTTTCTTCCCGCCCTGCCAGGTAGGCCAGACAGCCAGCGAGTCCACACACACACACACACACACACACACACACACACACACACACACACACGCGGGCCGTAAATCATCCCCAGCTCCCCAGCCTGTCGTCAAATCACAGCAACGAAGCGGCGTCGGAGGCCGCGCCTTGCGGCCGCGAGCGACTTGTGTGTCCGGCTGCCGCGGTGGTGGCCGGCGCAATTTTTTTTCTGTTTGTTTTTCTGTTTGTTTTCTCGTTTTCAATAGGGTGTTCGCTGATTTATTTTGTGTATAGGGATTGTAGTGTCTGTTCTAGCGACTCGTATAGGAGGGCCTCGGCAAAGCTCATTAAATGACCGCACGTATCAGCGGATCGGATCAGTGAAATTCGTGTCGGTCGAGGCGGACCCCTGGGACCTCCCTTCTTGGCGCGCGCGTCTGGCCGCTCTTGGCTTGCGGTTTCGTGTGTAAAGCGTTTAGCTGTCGTCTATCCTTGTTCAGGGCGTCGGTCTCTCCCCCCCTCTCTGTCTCTCTCTCTCTCTGTCTTCGTCCACCGCCCACCGTGGCAAACGAGATTGCGTCTGCAGCGGGGCCGGGCTTCCTCCAAGCTTCGCTTGCCGACCCTTGTGCAGCTCGGATGGCTGCGCGTGTGTCTGATGAGGGAGAGAGAGCGAGGGAAAGGGAAGGAGAGAGAGAGAGAGAACGAGGGAGATTGGAGAGTGCGAGTCATTGTGATCACCCGCGTGACCAGAAACTCCTTCGAAAACCCAATATTAGATTCCATCGAAACGACAAAAACATTCGCGTATAACGGTGTATGCTTCATAGTGTAGTACGTGCGGGTACGCTGGCATATTTGTTGCTCGCCGACCCGCGCCATATTTTCTTGGCTGGTTGACACCCCTGCGGGCAGCCGCACCCGGCCGTGCCTGGCCCTGCCGGGTACTTCGCCGACCGCATACCAACCCCCCTACCAGCGCGGGTGCCGCCGGGCCTCCGCGTGTGCGGTGCGTGCATTCGTAAGGCCCCGCGCCGCACCACACCCCCGGCGATTCATCCCCCTGTAAGGCTGGCCTGCATTTAGGGGGCCAAGCAGCACCAGCAGCGTCCCCCGCGGTGCAGCGCGCCGCAGCGCCGCGCCGGGTCCGACTAGACTAGCACAGCCCATGCATGCATAAGTGCCCCGCTGTACCTGCGCAGCACGGCGCAGCTCGGTGCAGCACGGCGCAGCCACAAGCCTCTTTCCTCCGGCCGCTAGGAGGAGCCCCTCTAGCGCGGAGCCACACCAACGCCTCCCGGAGCGCCGCTGCGCCGCTGCGCCGCTATCACACCCTACCAGAAACAGCGCCGCCGCCGCTGTTCGGGCCGGACGAGGCCGCCCTCCGAGGCCACTCCGCCGTCGTTGTCTGTCTCGGCGGATGCGCGGAAAATGAAAGTGTCGTGGCGCGCGGGGGGGGGGGGGGGGGGGGGGGGGCGGGGCGCGGACGGGGCTCGGTGTCAGGGCCACCCGGGCAGTCCGGGGCGACTGGCTCACGCGACACACTCGCCTGCAAACGGGGGCTCGTTCCTCGGGACTGTCGTTTGTGTGGCGGCGGCACTGAGCTGCCGCTGGTACCAGCCAGCCGCCCTGACAAAGGCTGCCGGCGGCCGCGGCCCGAGCTGCACACGAGTGCAATCCGAGTGTGTGTCTGTGTGTGCGGGGAGCCGATGCTAAAAGCAAACGAGCCGCGCAGAAGTGCCTCGAGATGGCGGCGGCGCCGTGTTCTAAGTAGCCATGTGCGGCGCGCGCTGTCATCTGGTGCACGGCCCCGACCTGACCGCCACACTGCTGTCACTCAACTGAGTCCAGTCGGCAATCATGACGACAGCAGCTGATCCCAGATCGTTATTCCTACAAGATTCCGAGGAGATGCGACCACAAGAATGCCCTCTTGGAGGGGAGTGTACGGCCCACGTTCTACGTCGGACCTCAAGGTGTGTCTGGCGTGGCGCTGCAGGCGCTGGCATCGTTACGAGACCCGGCTAAGGGCTGGGCTGCGGGGCCCGGCCTGAAGGCCGAGTGCCGCCTGATGGAATCTCCATGCTCTCAAACTACAAACTGCTCGGGGAACCGGGGGAACTAACTTTGGCCCGTGCGGCGGCCGCGTCGGGTGTCGGCTGGCACGGCAGCGCGGCGGCGGCGGCAGTGCCGTACTCGAACCGAAACCTGTACAGGATGTCTGGCGGTGGCGCAGCAGGGACACACGGCCGCGAGGCCTCGTGTCACGACGGCACCTCCCTCCCCCCGCACTCGAGCGCGCGTGCTGCCCGTAACGCGCGGCGTGGCGGCCGCCGGGCCACCGCCTTCCGTCGCAGAGGTCCGCTCCGCCCGCCCCGCGCCCCAGATAGCGGACCACGAGGTGTCAGCAAGTGCGAGCAAGTGTGTCCGGGCGGGGCCCGGCGGGGCCGTGCGCCGGGGCCGTCTTGGGCGTCTGGCGAGCGGTGTCAAGGGGACTGTGTGGGGGTGTGGCTGGGGCGGGAGGGGCGGGGGCCCCGAGGCCGCAAACGTGAAACACGGCAGGCGGCCATAGGCACCGCGGGGTAAAAGTGTGCGCCGTTCTCCTTCACGCTTCTGGCAGTGCGGTGCGCAGTGGGTGAGCCGGGGTCCCGGGGGAGAAGGGGGGGGGGGGCGGGCAGTGCGGGTGCCGGGTCTCGGGGGAAGCACACAACATTCAGGCCACGGACGGCGGAAGCGAGGAGGAGCGAAAAGCAAGGCCTTGAGTGGTACCCCTGGCGGGGGACGGGCCGGCCGGGCCTGCACCCGGAGAGCACGGAGGCCGGGGGCCGAGGCGAGCATCCTATCCCCCTGGCGGCACCGCCGGCCCAGGAGAGCCCCGGCGGTAGACGGCAAGGGGGGCGGGGGGGGGGGCGCCTCGATCGCAAGCGGCAACCAGAGTAACTGCAGCAGCGCGCGCGGCGCAGGGATACGGTTCCATGAGATACGCTCATGGCGTAAGTCCGGCACGGGGGCGCCGCCGTGCCGCCGCGCCTCCTCGCCAACACGCCCCGCCAAGGTCACCCACATCCTCTTAATTTTATTCATCATACCTGCGGGGCGGCGCGCGCTCGCATGTGAGTCGCCGGCGGCCGCTTTACGGTGCGGGGGGCATTACGGCCGCCATTCCGCGCATCGTTATGGGCAGAAGTGCGGTCAGCGGCCGCGGCGGAAGCGCCGGACAGCGGCTCCCTGCCGCGCCCCCACCGCGTCGGGCGAGATGGACTCGCCTCTGCGGGAATCGCTGTGCCACTGCTGCTCCTTTAATTGCCGAGACAAACTCGGCTTGCGAAACTATAGTCCTCCTCCGGCGTCGCCGCCGGCCGACTGTAAGCCCGTAGGACGGCGTGGAGCGGCCCCGGGGCCCGCGCGGCAGCGGCGGGGGCCGGAGGACGGAGGAAGGTGAGCCCGAGCTCTCCGTCCGCGCGTTCTGTACGTCTTCATGCCGCCGGAACGCCACGAATTCCTCCTCGGCACTCGGGGGGTTATTTAGACTAGAGGCAAGCGTTTCTGCTCAAATATCAGCCCGCGCACCCTTCAGGCCCGAATAAATATGGATGAATAAAACAACGAGCAAACACTGGCTTTCTCCGTCTGTCTGTCTGTCTGACTCTCTCTCTCTCTCTCTCTCTCTCGCTTCTCTCTCTCTCTCTCTCTCTCCCACCTCGGGCCGAGGCGGTCTGCAGCGGGGAGCGCCTTGCACCGTAGGCCGTCCCGCCGCGCCCCGCTGTCCGGCGGGCGTGCCTACCCTGCAGGCGCCTCGAAGGCCTCCGTCCAGCCTCCGGCCAGCCTCCGGGCGCCGCCTGTCGGGCCTCCTCTCTGACGGGCTCCTCGCGAGAAAAAAGCGCAGCGGCGCACTAATGGGCGGCTCCCTTTTTTATATTTATCCGTGACGGTCCAGTCGGTCCAGTGTGCCGGAACGTCGCCGGGTCTGTCGTCACTGCCGCTGCACCCGTCAGATAACAAGCGCGGGGGGGGGGGAGGCCGGGCGGCGGCTGTGCGGCATCGACAAAAGGTGTTGCGGCGACGGAGGCAGAGTTATCGGGGAAAGAAAAAGGGCCCGCGGCGCTCGCGAGACAGTCGGCCCAGAAATGTACGGCCCAGGCACACCGCGGGGCGCCTCGGGGGGCCCGGGGGCGCTGTAAACGCAATTCCCATCCAGGTCGAGATACGTCATTAGTGGTTCGCTCCGGAGGCCTCCGCCTACCTGCCTGTTTCTACATCTCTCTCTGCCTGTCTCTCTGTCTCTCTCCCTCTCTCTCTCCAGCCTCGTCAAAGCCGCCCCTCCTGCTCTTTGAAACGAACGTTGTGCACCGACCAAGGGATGGTGGTTTCGGCCTCCAGCACTTTTCCCCTCTCTGCGGCGGGATCGAAGGGGTGCGGGGAAGAAAAATATTTCCATGATGGCATGGGGTAATGACACAGAGAAGCCCGATAGAGGATCCCCAGGCCGATGCTCGCTGGCCTCGCCGCCGCTGCCTTCGTTTTTCTTTGCATCGTATTTCGTCGCCGCGCTTTTATTGCGCGCGTGTTTTTCTTCGAACACATTTTAATTCGGGCTCAGATTCGGCCAACGATATTATCGCATGACGAGGCAACAAAGGCGTTTAGCGGCGCGGTAGGCGCGGTGCCTGGGCCGGGGCCGTTGCGTCACCTGCTGTGCGCGGCACGGAGTGACAATGCCCGTAACAAGCAAAGTTAGATTGTAGCGACACGCGCTCCCTCTGGCACCGCTTAGAAATAGCAGTCGGCCCGGCGCACCTGAGCGCGTGCGTGCGCGCGTGCGTGCGCGCGTGCGTGCGCGCGTGCCCGGATGAGTTCCGCTCCGGGCCAGGACTTCCGGTCTGGCTTGTGGAAGGCCCGGCGGTGGCAGCAGCGACGCAGCGACGTGACTCTGAACTAAAGTTGACTTTTTTTTCACATCCGCAGAGAAGGATGCAGTTACCTTTCCGGGTCACGCGGGCGCGAGAAGGAAGCTGCTGCGGCGGTGCGGGCGCGCGGCGTACGTGAGCAAGCATCCAGCATAATGGGGCCCGGAATACAGGATAAAGGCAGATTGACGTTTCTTCCCCCTTCCTTTATTCCCCATGCATTCCTTTCTGAATCTCCAGTCACGGGCATAATGACGTCTCGTCTCTTTAGTCTTATGTTGTCTCTGAGTTTGGGACCGCGAGGTTCGAGAGGAATTGTCCGTACTGAAGGCTTACGGCCCGATAAAGGAAAAAAAGAGAAACTGTTTTCCCCCACCCATTGCACAATGTGCTTTGAAGTCAACGATCAATAATCCTGTTTGGAGGACCGCGCTCCGAAGGTCTCCTAAGGGGGAAAAAAGCGCGATGAGGGTCAACAAAGATAGAGAGATGTGGCGCATTTATGAGTCCCAAAGCAAAGGCCTGAGCGGAGGCAAGCAGGACCGGACGGGAAGTCGTGTTTAGTCAACGTAACTCAGCGTGCGGTGTAGCGTTCGGGAGCGAAAGGCTTTAGAGGGAATGGAGGGGTCAGCAAGTCGTGGCGCTGCTTGCACGCGAAGGAGATAGATACGTCCGAAGAACAAAGCAGAGAGGGTTCGGGGTAAAAAGGGATCTGCGCGGGCGAATCTAAAGGGTCGCACGCTCGCCACTGGCCCACATTCCGCCATGTCCGCTCCGGCAGCTCCAGATACAGATTCCGAGTTTTATATATCCAATCGTCGGACGGCCGTCGCAGCGGCAGAGCACCATGGTCGCCTGCCAGAAATTTGCCGGGCGCGGAATAGGGCCGTCGGTATGAAATATCTCTGCCTATTAATTCAGAAGAGGCGGCAGCGGCGTCGCTGGGCGCCACCGGGCCGTGTGGGGTCCTGCGGCTGCCTGCGGCACGGGACGGACCGCGCGGGATTCGCATGGCGTGCACTGTGACCGCAGCATCAATTGCTTTTCGCCCGCCTGCCTTGCGCCTCGCTGGCCGTGGAATGCCACCCGAAATCCTCGTTTTCTGCGCTGCTGAGACGTGATGGGTGGTGTATCGTAAATTCACCCGGGAACGCGTTCTACCGCTGGCTGGGCGTGAATATGGCGGGCCGACTGTGTGTATGGGTGGGAAAGAAAAGGACTTTTGGCGAGGCCATATTCTGCTTCCGGTGACGGGACGATAAGCGAGTAGGCGATCGGCGAACCCGCAGAGGCGCGTTTGGAGACAACCGCCGTGTTAGCGACAAGGGTTTTTGTAAAAGGTCAAAGAAGCTGAACAGCGCTCCGACGGCCCACCTTCAGGTCACTCCGTCCGATGTTCATCGCCGAACCCCGATCGGCCCGCTGTGGCGTGCTCGGGTCGGCGAGGTTGGTCCGTTGCGGCCGCCGGGCAATATGTGAAGCGCTGCCCACCCCCAGCCACGGCCCCCCACTCCACCCAACTCCAAGACGATAAACGTCACACGGCCGATCAGCTCGCATTAGGAGAGGAGACGCGGCACCCCCCGTCTTGTCTTTTTGTCTTTTTTTACCGTGAAGGTTTCTTATCTCTTAAGGGAAACATGATCCCACTTGCAGTTCATCGTCGCGACGTTCCTTCCCCCGAGGGATGGAGAGGGAGTGGGAAGGGGGGGGGGGGAGTAACCCTACCCTGCCCTGCTAATGCAGTCAGCGACAACCTGCTGTCGTTGGCAATTATTCGAGTCGAAAACCGTGTTATTTTCTTTGGAGGTGCGGCCTCGGCTCCTGAGCGCGTACCTCCTCGACTCGAGTACCTTAAAGCACCCCTCCGGGACGCCGTGCCGACTAATTAAATATTCCGTTCCCGGCGCGAGCAGGCCCTCCTCGCTCTGCGTGCGGGAAGTATGTGTGAGTTGGAGTCGGCGCCCGGAGCAATAACCGTCCTGGAGAGGTTGTTCCGCGGGAAGTGCGTTCACTTCAGAGCAGGAGGTGTGCACATTTCGACGCGTCCATCCAACGAAAGGGCAGGTGTCACAAGCACTTAATCCAAAAGCAGTACGAAACCAATTTTTATTAAGGTCATTTCAAGTTATTTGGTGCATCACATGCGTTCCACATACGGTGACAAGATCGGAATTTTCCGATTGGCATGGTACGCGGTTCCATAAAATACCTTCCGCAAATAAAAGCATCAAAACAACATTCTTTCCCCTCCAACGCACGCCTTTTTCGATGTGGACTCGGCAAGCACGAGGGAATCCAGCATCGCATCCTGCCGTATCCGCACCCCCGTGTTAAGCTGTTCCGAGTGGGGGCGCCGCGGGGGCGTGCACACTGCGATCGGGTGCGTGTACCGGAAGTGACTCGGCGGAATCGGAGTGAAGGGTTGAAGAAGGCGGGGGGCGCACACGGCGAGGCGGGCGGGCCGCGAGCCCGAGCCGAATTGTGTTGAATTAGTCATGAGACGCCGACCTGGGTTCCGCCGTTTCCGCCAGGACGACGAAGACGAGGACGTCGAGAGCGACAAGGACGGTCCTCATAAGACTGTCGCTCGCGTCCAGAACCGATCCCCCCCGCGGCCAGCGGCGGCCAGCGAGGGCCGGCGGCGGAGGGGGCCGGCCCGCCGAAAGAGGGTAGCGCGCCGGATTTAGGACCGGTCTCGGATCGTTGGCGAAGATTTAAAGACGATTCGATGCCGGAATAAGAACGAGGGGCGTTTTCATAGTCAGTGGCGTCGGCGGCGATGCGCCACCGCCGGCTGTGGGTGTCGTTCTTGTGGGCGTCCGGGAGAAACTGGGGCACAGCCGGACCGCAGCGGCATGAGGACCCCCCGCGAGGAGGGTTTCGGTCCGTGCAGTACGCCGCGGTGAGCATCGGCGAGCATCGCAGGAAGTGTTTGGTCCTCACGGTGGAGCAGGTGACCAGGACGCGGCACCTGTTCGGCCCGCTCCGGCGGCCCTCGCGCTCCCCGGCGAGGCCGCGATACCTCAAACACAACGCGCGACCCGCGCGGGCCGTCGTTATCGCGGGGCCGTGCTTACAAAAAGGGATCCCGCGGCCGTTGGCAGTCGCCGCGCGAATCCTATTAAAACTTTGGGAGGCCGACAGGCGTCCGCTGTCCGCTCACCGGCGCGCACCGCGGCCCTCCCGCGGGCCCCCGCGCCGCGGCCTCTGCGGTTAGAGTGACGCCAGGCAGCCGCCGCCCCGAGTTTGGCCGCGAGAGAGCCGCGCCCGTATTTTGCACCGATGTTGCGCTGCCGCCGGGACCCCCCGAAAGTTCGGGGCGGCGGCGTCCATCGTAAACAAGACTACTTATTGTAATCGCAGCGCGGGCGCGCGCGCGGCCCCGGCTGGCCCCGGTGCATCTCCGCGGCGGCGGGCGGCGCCGCACCGCCTTCCCGGGCGCCGCCGCCAGCGTTGCAATTCGTCACCGCTGTCGTGTCGCTTCCTCGCGATAAATCGCTGTGCCAAATATACCATCGCAGACACACACGCACACAAAAGCGGGCAGAGCGCCGACGGCGGCGGCCCTAGTAAGTACAGGCGCGGGCTCCGGTTACGGTGCGCCAGCCGGGCGGCGGCGCGGGGTCGGAGGCCGCGGGGCCGCGGGGCTCCGCCGGTATGACGAGGGGGCCAGGCTGCTGCTGGGCCCGCCCCACCCGCTCCCCGGCCCGGTGCCGTGTATAAACACGGGGCGTGGTGAATCTGATAGCGGAGCCCCGCGAGGATCATGCCGCGCAAAGTTGGCCGGCCCGGCCGCGCGCTGCCAATGAATTTTTGAATAGGAAAAGGACCGATGGCCGGCGGAGGCGCGGGGCGGGGCGGGGCGGGGCGGCTGCTGGTGCTGCGGCCGCACAAGGCACCCCCAGGCCTCCCGGAGCGGTCCCTACGGACGCTCGTGTGTCTATCGCCTCGGAGCATTGGCCACGGCGCAGCGGAGGAAACCGAGGAGTGTAAGAAATAAAAAGGCCGAAAGTGTTCGACGCAATTCGCGCGGTTCAGCTTAATATAGGTAGGCGCGGTCGGCGGTTAGCGACTAGTGCTTCCGTGGCACAGGAGCTCTCCGGCCCCTCAGCGAGTTCCAGGCCGAGTGTCGCCCTTCACTCACCAACTCCAGCTCGCTTCCAGTTCCAGTTCCCAGAGTTTTCCGCCATTGTTTCGGGTGAGCGTCGTGGCGGGACGGGCCGCTCCTTCTGGGTAATTGCCCACTTGGTTTACGGGGTAAAGCCCCGGAGCGCCGGAGCAGCTCGTTCAGCGACACTCGGACAGAGGAGCAGGCGGCCGGGGGGTCGCTGTGATAAGAGGGCTTATCAGCGTACTGTTACCTGAACTGCAGTTGCCGCCGGCTCGCAGACGGCCGCGCACTGCGTTTAAAATTTCCACTCGGCGGGAATGACATTGGCATTAGTGTTATAGTGCACGAAATTCGTCCAGCAGACACCGAGAGTCAAGTTTCACGACGGCACTTCTGTTTGCCACCATAAAGAGACGAAGGAGAGGCGGGAGTGAAAAAAGGGCCGCCAATGCGGTGCTCTCTGTTTTTTAGGGCGTTCGCTCCTCCTCGCTCTTTCGCACTGGGGTTTCCGGATGTGTGAGGGAGAGAGACGGCAAGAGCGAGAGGGCAGCATTTGCGCAGCAGTGTGCTCAGCCAGAGGGGGGGGGGGGGATATTTAGAGAGGGATGGCGAGGGCCGTTTGGTCGTTTGCCGGTCACTGGCATCTCCGAGCGGCTCCACCACCACCAGGACGGCGTCTGTGTGCGCTGCAAGCGGCCGCACCGCGGTGACAGCTGCGGCCCGGGCACTGGCGGCAGCAGCAGCGCCGAGGCTGCAGCGGGCAGCAAACATGAGGCCCCTGCCAGTCTGTGACGTCAACCCCCCAGCCCCGATGTGTCTACCTGAGCATGGCCCCGGGCAGCACTCCGACGGGCACGGCGCGCCACGGCTCGGGCCCGCCCGCCCGCCTGCCCTGCCCTGCCCGCTGCTCCGTAACTGAGTTTTCCAGCCGGTGCGCGTCTCCGGACGACAGAGGAGCGGCGGCGGCGGCGGCGGCTACGGCGGCAGCGCGGTCGAGGCCGGAGGGGAAAGTCCGTCCCGGAGAGGAGCAGCAGCTAGAAGGGCCCACGCCCGCCCGCCCCCTCAACAAGCCCGTCCTCGTCCACCCCAATCTCACCCGGGCTCATATAAACGCCTCCTCGTGGCGAGGCCCTAATCCACCACCTCGCCGACGACGCCGCGCGAAACCGACGCGTCAAGAAGCCCGTGCCGTGCGGGGAGAACAGCATCCATCACGCTCGCGGGCTGCAAGGCGCCGCACGGCACGGAGTGTGCTGCTGGTCAGCGGCGTGAGAGAGATGTTGGGGCGCGGTGCCGCCGCCCGCACGGTACTTACTTGGCCTCGTTCGCCACCCCGCGTCCCGGCAATAATCAAAGTTTGCGGGTGGGGGAGGCAACAAGATTGTCCGCCTTTCCGGGAGCAAAACTGTTGCAAATTAGGCTCCTGTCCCCCCCTTTCTTGCAACTCCCGGAGCAGCGAGTCCGCCTCCCCTTCCCTCCAGGGCGAGCTCCAAGGGCGGAGAGGGGGGAGGCAAGTGTGGTGGCGGACGTTCAGCGGAGCAGCAGCGGCCCCCGAGCGGCCCCCCAGCGGCCCCCGCAAGGCCGCAGGCCTCCCTGCCCAGGCCGGACTGCTGGCTGCCTCTCCGTGGGCGCTCGGCGTGAAGGAAGGACCCTCTTGAGTCACGGAACTGGTTAGAAATACCAGGATTTTGTCGTAGAATCTTTGGTTTAACCGCCACTTTGGATTATTTCTGGAAATGCCAATCCGTGGCCCTACGCAGTACAGTCTGGTCAGCTTTCAAGGCCCTCCGAGCCCTCGTGGTGTTCCTGAGTAGAGCCACTTGCCGTAGACGGGCCACATCGATAGGCCCCGGGGGATAGAGACGGCCACGGGCACAAACAATCGTTCGGCACACAGAGCGACGCTGCGGGGCGCGAGGCTTTCGTGAGGTGGTGGTGGACGAAAGGGGGGGGAGGGGGGCGGGGGCGCGGCCACAAGCAACGCCGCGGAAAAATTGATGATGGACGTTTTGTGACCATAAGTAGTGAGGCGAGAGGGTGTAGTGCTGTGCGCGCGACGGCGCGGCGGGAGAATCGGCCCGCGCCGCCACAGGTGTGGACACACGCTCGGACGGACACGGACCTCAATGGGGCGACACGATATGTGCGGTGCCGTCGTGTTCCGCTAATTACAGAGGACGCGCACGATACACCGCATGTGTTATAAGAAGCACGGGGTTCAGTGGCACAGACGTGGTGCGGGGTCCGTCTATACTCCGCGCCCGCACCCGCAGGGTCCCCCCGCGGGCCGTCGGGGGCGTCCGTCCGTCTCTACCCCACGCGCCGCGCTCCTACATTCCGGGCGCGGCCACCCTGCGGCCGAGTAATTGGTCGGAGATTGTCTGTCAGCGTTTGACGGTCGTGCGGAAAGCGATAAGGGCGATAACGGGCGGTCGGGATCCGGCAACGCCGAGCCGCATCGGGACGGATGAATGACCGAGCGCGGCCGCCGCCGCTCGAATATCCGGCCGATCCGTCAAAGTCGCGTCGCATCGTCCCTCCCTGCTGCTCCGCCCCGACCGGAAGAGAAAAAACGCATCACCCTCCGGTCCCGAACGAGGATTAAACTTTGCAGATGAGTGGCTGGTTCGGATGGGAAGTCGAAAGTAGGTTAGGAATGACAAATCACGCACTGAAACTTTAAAAATTGAAACGCATCTGGAAGCTGTCGGGAGGGACACGGGACACGGGGTCTGGCGCGGCACGGTGCGGTGGGAGCCCACTCGCGGCTGTGGTGCGATCGGGGCACCGTTCGCCGTGCCGCGCGGGGGAGAAGTGCACGCTGTAATGGAGCCCGAGTGGTCCGACACATTTATGGCAGTCCGCAGTGACGTTGGGGAAGACACGGAGGCGCCGGGCCGGGGCGGGGCGGGGCCGGCCGCGCGGGAGCGCTGCCAGGCACGCTCGCGTCCAATTTGTCAACGTCAGGACAGGTGGTGGCGAGTGTCGGGGCCCACTCAATATGCAGTCGTGTGGGGATGACAACTCAAAGCGCATTTGCATGAAAAAATTGGGAGCACGCGCGCGCGCCGTCGTCGCCGGGCGTGGCGGGCTCCGGCAGGAGGACACGCAGCGCACACGGCCACGCACACGGCCACGCACGGCCACGGCCACGCGCGCCGCCGGTAATTCTGTTTTATCCGAGTCAGGTGCAGGACTAATAATTGTCGGAATAATGAGTGTCGAGTGCAATACCGCCACCGCGCGCACCCCAGCCGTCCGACTGGCGCGATAAAACAATAATGGAGAGCGCGAAGGGCTGCGAAAACGCCCCCCCCCCCCCCCACCCCTCCCTCTCTGTCTCTCTCTGTCACACACACACATACGGGCATACGGGTGCTCTCCCTCTCTGTCTCTCTCGCTCCGGGACACCAAACAGTGAAAACAATCAAGCGCCCCGCGTGACTGCGGTTTACAGCTGTATTAATGCAGCCGATTCGCCCGCAGAGAGAGCCACTTTCGGGCGGCAGCGGTGCGTGTGTTGGCGGGGCCGCGCGGGCGGAGGGGGCGGGCCGTGCAGCGAGTGGTGCTCGCGTCAGAGAGGCGTCCGAACGAGGCGTGCGTCTGTTTGACTGGCAAATCCACGCGGGCTTCCGAACGCGGCCGATTCCCGCGAAATCGCGTGGTCGCGCGCGAGGAAAAATAAAATGAATTTTGGCCCTGAAAAAAAAAAATGGCGTCAGCGAGAACAAGGATTTTGGTCTCACTGCCGCGTCGTACTTCTCCTACCCCTCTGCTGAACATATTTGTTCCGTTGCCGACGGCAGGGCCGCGCGTGCGTGGTGTTCAGCAAACAGGCAGGCCGCCCTGGTGATGCGGCCTCCGCCCGCGGACCATCCACGCGCCGGCCACGCGCGCACACACACACATCCAATTGGCTGGATAAATAACACGGACGCGGAGGCCGTTGCCGGGGGAGGCTCCCAGACAGATACTGCAAAGCTTTCGTGCGAAATCAATACCCCCTGAGGGCGGTACTGCGACACCGCAGCCGGACAGCGCACCCGGACAATGGCCACGCACGACGCGGACATAATTCAGCGCGCGGCCAGGAGCGGGATCGAATACCGAGTGCGGAATAAGGCGAATAAAAAACGGCTTCGTCTTCCGCATCCGTCAGCAGAGTCGGCCATTGCAGTGAGCCAGGCCGCGTCCGGAGGAGAGGGGGGGGGGGGAGCGTAGCCGGGCGCTGCATGTTTACACAGCCTGCCCCCCCCCCCCTCCGCACTTCCTGTCCACAAGTCCACGGAATTATTTTCGAATCGGCAATGCAAATATTTCGGGACGCCGACCCGCCACCCCAACAGCCCCCCCCCCCCCATTCTTCCCGCCCTCTCCCCGCCACGCTGCCCAAGCCATTCAATAGTAAAAGTTGCCCCCCGACATGTGCAGGGCTTGTTTCAAAGGGAGGTGCGGGGGATTTATGGTCCGGCAAAATAAAATATATTCGAAAAATGGAGTAACTTGGAATTCATTTTATAGCGACACAGTCCGGTCCTTCATGCCATTATCCATTTCTCCGCTCTCCGCGTGCAAGCAGTCTGCTCAGGGCTAATCCAGTTCTCACTCCCTATCCCTCTCTCTCTCCCTCTCTCTCTCTCTCTCTCTCTCTCTCTCTCTCTCTCGTTCGCGTCTGCGAAACGCATCTCTCTTCCTTTATTGCCGTCGTTTATTTATTTTTTTACCTTCACCCGCTCTCCTTCCCGGGGCTGCACCCTTGCCACTTCTCGCTCGAGCGAAGGGCGAAGCCTGCGAAGCTTGCGAAGCCGCAACGTGAAACTCTGGGTCTCGGGTCCGAGAGGTGTAAAAGGCCGCGGGCCCCGTGGCGCTGGCCGCGGCCCCTCCCCGTCGGGCCGCGCGGCAGCGGAACACGGTGCTAACGACGGCGGGGGGCCGGCAGGAGGTGGGGTGCGCGAGGACCCCGTCCAGGACCCCGGCGAAGACGCCGCCAGGTACCCGGCAGACTTGCACGGGGTGAGGCGGGCGGCCATGTACGGGGGTGGGGCCCGGCCGCCGCCGCCGGCCCCGCCAGTATATAGTTGCGCTGATGAGCTTTGGCAGGGGGGAGGCCCGCGGGGGCATAAAGGGGGAAGGAGCCCCGGCGCTGCCGCCGCTGCGCCGCATCCCACGTCGCGCCCGGGCGCACCGCCCTAAATGGACTGGCGTGAGGAACAACAGCTATTAGAGAGCTAAAGGGCTGAAGGTCCGAGACGTCGTCAGGTCGTAATAGTTGGCGCCGTGCCGTGCGCCGCCGCGCCACCCAGCTCAACCCAGCCTCAACTGTTTCTTCTCTCTCTCTCTCTCTCTCTCTCTCTCTCTCTCCCTCTGCAGTTCGAGCAACGCCGCCGCCGCCGCCGTGCCGCGCAGCACCATTCTGCCCAACTACTGCGTCGGCAGGACGGACCAGCACCACAGCAGACCACCGCTGCAGCGCCACGCCAGACCACAGCTTGCTCTGTGTGTGTGTGTGTGTGTGTGTGTGTGTGTGTTTCGCGATCCGGACGCGGGAACGAGCAGTTCCAGGGCCCGATGAGCGTCGTAAATTAGTCGATCCCGCTTGCTTGGGAAGCGACACGCGGCGCCGGTGCGGATGCAGCCTGCCCTCCTCAGCGGGAGCAGCCCGCCGATCACCGCCTACACCCATCAATCCGGGAGCGGGGCGGCACAGCCAGCAGCACAACGGCACAGGGATTTATTTCTTACTTTTACTCGCAGACGCGTATGCGATTTACTTCGGCTCGGATGTTTACCCAGGCGCTGTTTCGGATCAGCCGCCGTTTATCTTTCGGGACGCGCCGCCCCCCCCCCTTTTGTGTCCTCGCGTGCTTTTTGCTGGTAGTACTACATTCGAAACATACAAAATAAAAATTGAAAAAAAAAAGAAAACAATACGGGAAAAAGACGAGAAAGAGAAAACATGAGACTTGTGGTAGCCAAGCCGGTCTGAATGTATAACTCGTTGTTGTCGAGCAGGTGATTTAGGAGGAAAGGGCTGCTCTTGAATGGGTCGCGCGCTGGGGGAGGGGGGGCGATGCCCGGCGGAACCCGGCGGTGCCTGCCTCGCGCACATGACGTCGGCAGTGGCAGCGGCGGTGGTGGCGGGGGCGGTGGGGGCCGCGGTGGGCCTCGTGTGGTGTCAACCGTCTGGCACGATGTGAAGCGGAATGCGCAGCCACGCCCTGCGTCGTCGCGTTACAAGCCGAGCGTGCGGGCGGCAGTGGCTTCGCAGAGCGGCAAACACTAACGCCCGACACACAAAGCGCGGCAGCCCGCGTCACGCTGACCGCTGGGCCGCATTAACTAGGAAATAAACCGCGCTTATTTAGCGCTTAATTCCAGCGCGCTAGTTTTATTAACTTGACCAACCGTCCGAGTCTTTTTTCTAATCGCAGAGAGCTGCTCCTACGCGGTGTGACGGCAATGTTGGCCCTGCGAATAAGCAAGAGGCTGCGAGCCGTCAGCGCTCACAGCCGGCCGTCATCCGTAACGCTGGCTAACCCTGCACGCTCTAACAGCTGCTGGCAGTCGGACGAAAAGAGATTGGAAAACGACGCATCAACCCGAGGCGACAAGGAGCGACGTACGACTTGAATCTGAAAGAAAGCAAGCAAGGGCGCGAGAGGGCCGGGCAGAACAAGGCAAGAGAGGGGGAGGGGGGAGGGGGGAGGGGGAGGGGGCGGGGGTGTGCGATCGCGAGCGGGGAGGAGTGGGGGTCTGTTTTACGACCGGCACGCGGGGAGTGAAAGAGATTGCAAGCGTTGAATTGGACAGAGAGAGGGCCGAGCCGGAAGAAAGATAAAGAGTCTGGTAGTCCGAGGACAAGCGGCCGCGCGCCCGCAAGTGCGTGTCCACGTCGACCTAGATAAATTTTGATTCGAAATCACCTCTCCCCTCCCTCAAAAATATAAAATAATTCTACATAAACACGGCCTGCTCGGGATGTTTGCCTTTGCCGAGTTGCCGGCCGCGCGGGCGCCACTTCCCGGCACGCGCGTTGTCGTGACTTTTGCGAAAGCCAAGACCGTTGACCTCAAATAAAACGCAGGGAATAGCGGGAGGCATAAAACGAGAGACAAATGACTGACACTGTGCTGACACGGCCGGGGGGCAGGCGGCGGGGGCAGGCCGTGGGGGCAGGAGGCGGGGGCAGGCGGGGGCAGGCGGCGGGGGCAGGCCGTGGGGGCAGGCCGTGGGGGCAGGAGGCGGGGGCAGGCGGCGGGGGCAGGCGGCCGTGGGGGCAGGCCGTGGGGGCAGGAGGCGGGGGCAGGCGGCGGGGGCAGGCGGCCGTGGGGGCAGGCCGTGGGGGCAGGAGGCGGGGGCAGGCGGCGGGGGCAGGCGGCGGGGGCAGGCCGTGGGGGCAGGCCGTGGGGGCAGGAGGCGGGGGCAGGCGGCGGGGGCAGGCGGCGGGGGCAGGCCGTGGGGGCAGGCCGTGGGGGCAGGAGGCGGGGGCAGGCGGCGGGGGCAGGCGGCCGGGCCGGCCGTGCACACGCGGAGGGCGCCTGCCGAGCGCCGGGTAGGCCAGCCCGGCCGACACGCACGCGAGGCGGGCGCGCCTACCCTGCAGGCCGCAGGGGCCGGGCCGGCAGCGGCGGCACTAGCTGTTACGCATGCAAGCCACAGGCTCCCTAGTCACGTACCGGGTACACGCCCAGAAAGGGAACGCGGGGAGGCAGAAAGTATGTCCGCTGCTTGACACATTTAGAGTGACAGGCCGACGGGAGCCGTGACGGATACCTGTATTAGAGCAATTCGTTTCCGGGTTTTATTCTGCTTTGTCGTGAACTATCTGTAGTTGGCTGAGCCCCCGGGTCCGACGGCGCCGTCGCGACGCAGTATCTTCGCCCTCAGAGGTCACTCCATTCTCTCCCTCGCCTCTCGCTTCTCCTCCCCTCCCCCCCCCCCCCCCCCCTCTCTCTCTCTCTCTCTCTCTCTTCCGCCAAAAAGGGGACAAAAATGACCGTGGTCGCCCGTAGCTCTCTGACCCCGCTGTACGACCACGCACTCCGCGCTTAGCGCCTCGCTCAATTTCCGTCGCCACATCCTATCCCAGCTCCCTTTGTGGTTGTAGTTTTATTATCCAGAGTGCGCCGAGTTGTCAAAGGCGGGCGGGGCCGCGGGGCCGCGGGGCCGCGCTTCATGTGGCGTTTCGGCGCCGTTTTTAGTTTGCTCGCGCGCGCCACTCGGGGCAGGCAGGGCAGGGCGGTGGTGTCACATGGCGGGCTCGCGTTTGTCTGAATTGGGTACGGGAACAAAATGAGAAGAAGGAGAGGGGGGAGAGGACGGTGGATCTGTGGATAAAAATTCTCGGAATGAAATTCGGACACAACGCGCGGGCAAAGCGGCCGAGCGGCTTAAAGCGATTCTCGCGAGGCGAGAGAGCAGACAGCAATCGTTAGGGCGAGGCGGTGAAAAGTACCCGGGTGCACTCGAGGCTCCGCGGGGGGGGGGGGGGGGCTCTGCAGGGCCCTGCGGGGGGCGCCGCTGCTGATAGCGCCACGACCAGCGGCCTTCGCGGATCGGGTCGGCGAGACTTTTAAATCCGAGTAATTAAATGGAAAGCGTATTCGGGACTAGCGGCTGGTTAGCGATGCGCCGTGTCCGGCCTGCTGTGGTCCACACTCTCTCTCTCTCTCTCTCTCTCTCTCTCTCTCTCTCTCTCTGTTTCCTATCTCTTTCATACCCCCTCTTTCTCTCTCCACAAACTACACGACCGGATGCTGGACGAATGCTTTATCACTCACGTTCTTTAACGAGACATTAATTAAGGAGCCAATTAGGCTACCAGGCTGATTGCCAACTTTTAATGTCCGCGTCACTCCTAATGGCGACCGACCGGCAGCGCTTTTTGGAGACCAATCGCTCTCTCTCCCTCCCTCCCTCTCTCTCTCTCTCTCTCTCTCTCTCTCTCTCTCTCACCTACACCCTTTCTCCCAGTCTATCTCTCTCTTGCTCTGTCCCCCTCCCCCACCCTGTCCGGACCACTCCCAATACCCTCCCGCAACACTCAGTCTTAAAGTAGGACAGTCGGTGGGCGAGTCCCAGTTTCGTCACACCCGCCGAGTCGGAGGTCAGAGGTCGGAGGTCAGGAGGTCGGGGGTCGTGGTCGGACTCCAGGCCGTGTCGCTTACCTCGTCAGAGTGCTACATCCCTGTTCTGCGCGGGCCGCGGGACCGCGGGGCCGCGGGGCGGCGGAGGGCCCCGCCTCGCTGTCACACACACGCAAACACACACGCACGGCTGTTATCCTGTAGCACCGTCAGTGTCCCGGCTCAGCACGCGCTGCGCACGCGGCACGCACGCGCGCCGGCACGCGCCGGCTCGGGTCGCGGTACGAGAGCGCTCTCGTCGGCCGGCGGCGGACGGGGGCCGGACCGGGACGGAGCGCGTAGCGCGGCGGCTGCGTCCACAGAGTCTGGGCTGGAGGGGTGGCGACCGGCGGCTGCGGAGGGCGCGGCGGAACTGAGCCGCGGCCGCCGGGGCTGGAGCCACCGGAGGGGCCGGAGGGGCCCCGCCCCTCCACCAACCCCGCCCGCCCCACCGAGCGCCCGCGCCCACGGACGCTACCGATGGCACGTAGCCGTCGACGGGTGTGCCCCTTCACTAAGACCGACGTCCGTCGCCCAATATGGGCGACGAAAACGGCGTCGCTCTCCTAGGGTGACTTTCTAAAATGTCGCCCAAAGGGCAAACGAACGTCGCCCTAATAGGCCAACGGCCAAACGGCTCTAAATGAGTGACGTTCCCCAGGCGGCGCCCTTAATGGGCGACAATTAAAAATTGTTGCCCGAATAGGGCGAGTTTTTAGTCGTCACCTTCTAAAGAGAAATGAAATTAAAGTCAAAACCTTGCCCTTCAAAGTGTGACGAACGTCGCCCTAAGATTTACAGTGTTGTACGTTTGACTTGTTTAAGACAAAACTTGTTTTGAAAACTTTTTAGCCGAAGAGGTTCATCGTTCGCCCGACGGTGGATTTGCATTTTTAATCAATCTCCCTCTCTCTCTCCCTCTCTCCTTCTTTCTCTCTCTGAATCACCGCTGCAGGTCACGTACGCCAAGAGAACAAAAATATGAAAAAATAACAGGGGCGCCGCCGGCGAAGAGGATAAAGCAAGGAGAGGAATGCGGAGAAGCTGTGCGCCTGAGAGGATGGCGATGCCGCTTGACTTCGCGCACCGCTTTTCTCCGGGAGGGCGGGGGGAGTATTCGAACCAGGTACCTTCTGAACGGGCGCCATGGCAACGCCGAACGCGTGCGGTGGCGAGACGAGCGGTGAACAGGAGGGGTTGGTCGGGCAAATTCTGCGCAAACACGAGGCCGAGGTGACACATGCACGCGTGTGGGGGGCGTGCGTGTGGGGGGCGTGCCTAGCGCGTGCGTCTTCCCCGGTGCAAGCGGGCGGACGAAGAGGTGCCGAAAGATCAAAGGCCCTCCACGGCCCGCCACGCCAGGCCACGGCCCGCCACGCCGCGCCAGGATGGGACCCAGCCAGCCTTTCACAAACGGATCGGAGGGGGCCACGGGGAGGCAGGGGCGCGGCGGCGGCGCGCCGTGCACCGACACCCTGCCGGCAGCCGCCCCCCGCCCGGAACTCGAGCCTCCTCCACTTCGACGGCTGCAATCTCCCGTCCCATCCATTCCATACCCTGATGCGGCGCGGCGCCCCGACCCCCGGCCCCCGACCCCCGACCCCCGACCCCCGGCAGCGCAGGCGGCCTGCTCCGTGCCGCCGCGTCGCCTCTCCTCCGACGAGGAGATTGAGTTGGCCGTGTTGTACGGGGGCCGCGGAGCGCCGCGCAGCTCCGCGTGGCTGCTGATGAAGAAGGAGGGGAGGCTGCAAGGGGTTGTTGCTGCGGCAATCAGGTGGTCGTCAGCAGCCGCCACGACAAAACACCGTCATGCAACGCTCTCCACAAATGGGTCGCTGTTTAGGTTCAGTGGCACAATGTGAATGTGAATTTCGTGCCAAAACCGTCAGGGTCACTGTACTACTCGGCATTCCAGCGCAGTGACGACCCGCCCCCCACAGACCGACACATCCAACACGTACCCCACATGTACCCGGCCGGCCCCGCCCCGCCCCTCCCCGCGCAGAGCCGGGCTGTACAGTCCCGGCTGTCAGGTCCGGGCCAGACCCCCCGCGGCGCGGCGCAGCGCAGCACGGCGCCCCGGGACGCACTGCCCTAACGGGACGCGACGGGGGACACGCCTCTGTTGTTGCGAGTGCGAGTGAGACGGACGGACGCAGACATAGTTCGAGCAAGTGAGAGAGAGAGAGAGGCTTGGTGTGTGCGTGAGAGAGACAGAGGGGGTAGGCTATGGTGGGAGGTTTGACCGTGACCTCGTCAATATAACCCCTTTCATCCATGTATATGTCTATGCGTATGTATGCTCTCTCTCTCTCTCTCCCTCTCGCACGCACGTACACTCCAGAGTATAGTATTCATGCCGAAGGAAGGATGCCTTAGCGAGGGAGAGAAAGAGAGGGAGAGACAGCGATGGTGAGAGCTGTTGGAGGAAGAGTACTGGCTGCTACAATCCCCTCGAGGGGGGGGGGGCGAGCGCAGAAGCGGGGGGAGCGGAGCGGCGGCGGGGAGCCCTGGGTTTGAAGAAGGCATTACGCATGCAGCGCAGGCGAGGGGGTGCATTGGCCAGCGTCGCGCGGCCGCTTAGGCACATATGTTATCCGACACAACACACTCCGTGGATGTCGAGCCCCCCCCCCCCCCCCCCCCCCCCCCCCTCTCTCTCTCTCTCCCTCTCTCTCTCTCTCTCTCTGCCGTACGCGCTGGCCACAAGCAAACAGGCGGCGGCGGAGGACGCGCGGAGTGGAGGCTGCTGCGACCTCAGCCGCACTTAGCGGAGACAAACGTCCCCGTCCCGCCGACCCAGAGGCAGCCGGAGGCAGCCGGAGGCAGCGGCGGCAGCAGCGGCAGCAGCGGCAGCAGCGGCGGTAGTTCCGTTCGGTTGGCCGTTGGCTCCAACGCTTCTCCACGCCTCGGTCGGTGACATTTCTTTCCCCGCCGCCACCCTCACTGCTTTGGCCGCCTTTGCCGGTATATTGTCCGCAAAAGGAGAAAACTACAAACCAAGTCGTTTTTTTTTTGGATACGTACAACCGTGTACAACTATTCTCTCCGTTCATCCCGGGTCCCCAGAGACACCGCGGGAGCCCGGGAGCCTGGTGAAAGCCATTCCGCCCGCTCTGCTCGACCCGGCCTGTCCTCGCCGTCTATCCGCGCGGCACGCCGTGGGATAGATAGAGTGTGTGTGTGTGCGGGGATAGAGCAGGGGGGCGGGACCTTTATTTAGGTCGCAGTGTCACTCAATCACATTGCCGGCGACAAGGCCGGCCGCGCTACCGCTGCCAGGACGGAAGTGGCCCCGGTGGCAGCCTCGGGCGGCCCTGTAGCCGCTGCGGCGGTGGCTGCCCAGCCAGTCGCAGCCCCCGGCCTGCCCCATCCACCGCGGCGTTGAGGCGCTCCGGGGACACCACCAGGACGCCGCCCCCTCCCGCCGCCCCCGAGCACGCACGCACGCACGCACGCACGCACGCACACACTCTCCCGCGGTGCACTGACCTCTGATCTCGCGCACCTCCCTCTCTGCACACAATCATACACCCTTTCTGCTGAGCTCGCTTTTGTTGCGCTGCGCCACGACCTATCCACCCGCTTCTTACGTCGTTCGGGCAAAAATTGTGACCCTGCAAACACCGTTTATGTTTTCGTAACCCCGAAAAGGAAACCCCACGAGAAAGTGCAAGGGAGCTACGGGGGGAAAATAACAGCGTTCTCCGCAGACCGTGGCGGCGAGCCGCGCGCGAGGCCACATCAGCTGCAGCCGAGCCGAGGGGCTGCCTATCGCCCCGGCGCTGCACCGCTCCGCGATGCGCAGCAGACTCCATCCTCCCCAAACTACCTCGCCACGGGCGCCACTACTCGTCAGCCGGAGACCGAGGGGGCGAGGGAGAAGCATGTGTGTGTGTGTGTGTGTGTGTGTGTGTGTGTGTGTGTGTGTGCAGAACGAACGGGGAGCAACGGCTTTTTACAAAGAAAACAGCAAAAAGTCATCAGACGTACGGGCGCGCCGGGCCCGCGCCGCACACTTGGACAAACATTCGCACGGAGGGGTGAAAGTTTCCTGCAGCACGTATTTGTTCTTGCGGGGGGGGGGCGCCGCCACAACATAGAGAGAAGCGGAGCGCCGAGAGGGGTACGCCGCGGGGCTGTGGGAGAGTACGCGGCTCCCGGCATTTTAATCGCAATCGAAATGAACTTATTATTCGTGCAGTAAAAATTAAGTCGCGAATTGCCGCGTCCGTTTCGAAAAATTTTTCAAAGTGGCCCATCGCTGGTTCGCATTTTCCGGGAGCACTGAGCGATTCCGGAAGCTTTGCTTGACGCTCTGTGATCGGAGTGGCGGGCTCGTCCGGAATCACAAAGGCCTGGGCCCCGCCGGCCCGCCGCGCCTCTTCATCGCGCCCGGGCGCCGCCGAGGCGCTCGTGTGATATGAAATAATAAACGCCGCCGTATTACCTGGCCCCTTTGCCCTCATTACCGAGAGTACGGTAGTTAGTCAGAGATAACCATCTGCTCCGCGCGGCACACTTCACAGACGGTATAAGGAGACTCAAATTGCGTTATTCGAGAGAAAGTGCCCCGCGTTTTAGCTCCGTGTATTTTCCGTCTGGCCGACATGAAATATGTAATCACGCCCAAAGCCACCCCGCGCGCGCCCCTGGGAGAGCTTGCTTTTTTACCCCCCTCCTCCACTCCCCCCCCCCCCCCCGCCCCCACGCGCACCCCTCCCCACGCAGCCCTAACCTGAACGTTCACCACACTCGCTTGCTTCCCCGCCGCCTTGTTTGCACTCTTTTAATCTCTTGCTTTCCGCCCGCTGGCCGGGAGGGCGAAATAAGGCGGAATGCTGTAGTCATCGGCCGGAGTAGAGTAGAGTTTTGCCGCGGGGCAGCGAGGCAGCGGGGCAGCGGGGCAGCGGGACGCGGGGCAGCGGGGCCCCGGCTGACGGCCGGGCGCATCCGCATGCGAAATAATGACATCAGCCGGATAATGAACTTTGATAAATGACCCGGAGCACTTGACGTAATTGGCAAAGTTGGTGTTGTCTGGTGACGGCGGCCCCCGGCGGCTTCGCGGTCCGCGACAGCGGTCTCCGGGGCCGTGGTGAGGGCCGCGCCGGGACCAGCGGCGCAGCGGCGTGTCGTCGGGGGGCCTCGCGGGGCCACCGGACGGCGACGGGACGCGAGGGGGGACCGCTGATTAATAATCGCTAATGCGACGCGACGCCACGCGACGCCACGCGACGCCACGCGACGCCACGCGACGCCACGCGACGCCACGCGACGCCACGCGACGCCACGCGACGCCACGCGACGCCACGCGACGCCACGCGACGCCACGCGACGCCACGCGACGCCACGCGACGCACGCGACGCCCCGACGCCACGCGACGCCCTGCCACCTCCGAGACGCCCCGAGACGCCCGGCCCCGTAGCCCCGCCGCTGTACCCCGATGTGACCCAGCCCAGCCGCGCGGGGCTGGGCGTGTTCCAAACCGCGGGCGCTGCCGGCCTAATCTCGCAGCCGCCATGATCACTACACTGCGTACAATTTTACACCGCTACAAAATCTCTTCTTGCTCGATTAAAATATGAAGGGTTATTTTTCTGGCGAGCGCCCGTGAATGTCAGGGTAGGCCAGCCCGCACGACACGCGTGCGGCGGAGCAGCTGGGATTGCCTACCCGGCAGGCGCCGTCCGCGCGGGCTGCGCCGGCCGGCACGGCGCGGTCCGAGGCCCCGGCCTCCGGCGTCCCCGAGAGTTTTCTTTCATCCAGAAAACGAGCGAGGAGGAGCGGCGACCGCGGCGCGGTAATTGGTAATTATTTCGACACACGAGCAGGGAGAAGTGAGGTACGCGTGGGGGCCGTAATGACAGGGACGGAAAGCTTCCGCGTGTGCGTCCACACACACTCGGCAAGGACGGCCAGGGGGCAGGCGGGGGGGGGGGGGGGGGGGGGGGCCGGGCGTGGGTCGTTAGGGGTGCGAAACGTGTGCACTTTGGTGTCGTCTTCCGGGAAAGCGCGCAGCAGAAGCGACAGCAAGAGTTGAAGAAAGCGCAGGCAGGCGGCAGGAGCCCAGCGCGAGTAGGGGCTCACCGCTGGTGTCGCCGGGCTGGTGGCGGGGAGGCGGCAGGGCAGCGAGGCGCCGGGGCGAGAGAGCTGTCTCGACACATAACCGTTCACGGCAAGCACCCCGATAGGTGTCGCCAGGGTCGCACGGCACCTGCAGGCCCCGCACGTGCCCGCCCCTCGCACCGCACGTTGCAGCATAAAACACACCTCCGCGGGTTCAAACACTTTCCGAGTTTCGAAGCTCACACGCGCGGCAGCGCTCGAGTTTCCCCCCTTCTCCGCCGCGAGCGCGCGTGTTCGGCGGCCCCTCCTCACGGCCAGGGTCGAGGACCCGGGAGCCCCCGGCGCGCCCCTTCTGCAACGGTTTATGAGCCCCGGCCCCGTCCAAAGGGCCGGCTGCCGGCCCGGGGCCTTTAACAATAGGGTAATTTACCGAGAGGCGGGCGGGCCGGACATGTGCCGCCGCTGGCCGCGCGGCGCCCGTAAGCGGCTCAGGGGTTTAGACGGGGAGGAGTGGGCCACCTCCTTACGGGCGCCGGCTTCGGCGTTGTTAGTTCGGCCCCGGGCACCGCGGCGGCCGCGGACTGTCGTTAGTATTTGTGGCGCTGGTCCCCTCCCGCACGGCCGCGGCCCGCAGGGGATGGTTCGGAGTGTCAGTCTGTCTGTCTGTCTGTGCGGCCGCCCCGCCCGGTCCTGCTAGTCACACGAAGTTTGTTTAAATACCCCGCCGCGGAGATGGGACAGCAGCATGGCGGGGTGGTGGGGGCGGGGGCCCGCTGAGCAGGCTAGCGGGGCTGCCAGAGCGACGCCCGCGCCCTTGGCGGTGGAGGGGGGGGGACGTCGCGCTGCTGCCAGTGGCACGCCGACGGCGAGGCGACCGGCCGCCCAACGCTCCGCGACAACAGCAGGGGCAGAGGCAGGTGGGTACCGGCGAACTGCGCGCCCGGCCGCGGTCTAAATGCAGCGCGGTGAGGAGCAGTGAGGGACGGGGGGGGGGGGGGGGGGCAGCGTGGGGGCGGGGGCGGTGCAGGGGGCGCCGCGGGCCCTCCACTCCAGCCAGGACAATGCACACGACGCCCCGAGCGCCGCGGCGCTCGCCACTCTGTTTGCAGACCGACGGATAACAGGACAGGACTGCTCCTTCCAGACAGCAGCGAGGCAGCGGCGGCGCAGCGGCGCGGTCTGTGTGTCCAACTAACTGTCCGACCCGCGCCGCGCGCCGTTACAGGAGTCCGAGGCCCGGGCCCTGCGGGGCAGCCACATGCACGGCTTCGTCTCGGAGGCAGCCCCTCAGGCTGTACGCCGCGGGCGTTGGCAAGCATCCACGACCCGCTGCCACAGTGTCCCAGGGCCGACCCCCGACCGTCGGCGTACCCCGCGCCCCCTCCACCCTCCGCGTACATGCATGTGCGTGTGTGTGTTCGTGAAAGACGTGTGGGACGTCCCCGAAAATCGTATAAGCAGCTGTCACAAACCTTACAGATCTGTCGCAGAGGCCACAAAAAAGGGGGACGGCGGCAGCGCAGGCGCCGCCCCGCCGCCCGGCAGCCGCCGGCATGACCTCGTTGTCGTTGCGCCGACACGAGATAGAATAACGCGTGACGCCCCCCTCCCACGCACCTTCCCCCGCCACCTCCGAAAAAGAAATACCTCCAACGTGAGGTGTGGAGGCCAGCATTGTGCAGCAGCCCCTCTGAAGCAGTGTGTCGCCGGCATTCACGCGGGATGAAATGCCCGCAGCCAGCCGACCCCTGTCTGACAGCTCTGTCCTTGGGCATTGGAAATTCTGGCCAGCCCTCGCGGTTACCCCCTTCGGCCCCCGGCCGCTGGTGACGAAGTCTCGCAGGGGTGGAGCGGCGCTGCCGCGGCGGAAGGCCCGCCCCCTAATGGATGGCGGTGCCGACGGTGTTTGGGCGATACCGTCTCTGCTCAGGCCGAAGCACATGGTGCCGCCACGTTTCGTTTCTCCTCGAAGAGTATGTGCCGTCTGTTGGCGGGCCGGGAGGGTGCGAGGCAGATGGCTTTAAGCACGGGGCGGTATGCGGCGGCGTCACCAGCGTGTCCTCGTTCCTTATCGCCCCGTCTATTTGCCTCCGACTCTGTCGCTCCCACGCCGTCATCCCCTATCTACCAGTCGCCTGCCTGTCTCTCTCTCTCTCTCCCTCTCGCTCTCTCCCTCTCTAGGGATGTCTCGCTGTCTCACTCTCTCGCCGGCGCGCATTGACATCGAAAGCAAACAAGTCGCGGGGTTTACCTGGCGAGGGCCGCACCGGCGGCAGCGGCGGGGTCAGAGGGGGTGCGCCCGGGGGAGGGACTCCCCGGCGTCGCCCCGGCAACGGCTCGCTGACGGCGACGTCGGCCGTCCCCCGCGACGCACACGAGCCGCACGGGCGCCGCACACACGGAGACGTCCCCGCATGCCCCCGCGAGGGAGTTCTCCGAGGCGTCTGGCCTCGAACCGAGCCAGATTTTGAGGGCTGCTGATGAGAAGAGGAAACGCTTTGGCGTGCGACAGAATATAGATCCTCGCGGATGTGAAGGGCTTCCCAGTCAGCGGCTCTGCGCGCGCACGCAGTTCTCGCGCGCGGATGGCGAGGGCCCCGCGACGCACGCCCACTCCCCCTCCCCGTGCCAATCTGACGCGCCGTGTTTCGTTACAGCAAAGGAACACGCCCCTAAATTGAAATGCCAGTGTCATCGTTGGCCGGCGTTCCCTGCTCGCATGATTTACGAGCTTCCCTCCGGCCCCCTCTGCCCCCCTCCGGCCCCCTCTGCACCCTACACTGCGCCGTGGAGGTGACTGCCGAACTGCGGCTGGTTTTGAGTTGAAGGGTGCTCCCGCGGGGTGCTGCGGGCGCCGCGGTCCGTTTCCCACCAGGAGCACCGCCTCTTCCAGCTCTGCGGCAGTGAGGGCGGGGGCGGTCTGCAGGAGCAGCCTGCTGCTCGCCCCGCGGAAGACGGGAATCCTTCTTGCGATCGCCGAACTGGACGCGGCCGGCTGCCCGGCGACCGTCCCGTCCCGCCCCGCCGTGTCCCACCGGGTCCCTCCGGGTCCCGCCGGCTGGCGCCCCACTCCATCCAATTGATGTGAGTGCTAAGGAGGCAGGGCTGGACTTGGCCGCCGAAGACGCCCCCGCCCCTGTCGGCGGCGGCCGGCGGCACCCCGGGCCGGACCGGGCCCGGACCCCAGCAGCGTCCACTTCGGTTTTAAAGTGTTTGTAGAAGAGCCGTTCTCTTTGCCCGGTATGAGGCCCGGTCTTTGATTAATGGATGGAGGGGTGGTTAAGTTAGCTTTGCAACCTCCTCGTCGACTCGACGTTCCATTGTTTGCTATAAAAAAAAGGGAGGAAGAGGGCCGAAGCGATCCAGACGATTACTTTGTCGAGCGTCAATCTTGCTACCGGGCCCCTTCTGTTCAATTGGCCGGCATCATCCGAAGTGCGGGCTTGTTATTCGACCATATTTCCGCATCAAAAACTAAGGAAGGAGCAGCTCAAAAAATGGTCAAAATTTGGTAGGGCATTACTGGTATTTAGCGGGGTTTTCCCGATTTCCAAAAATTGAAAGAAGAAGGTGGCTCCCAGTTATGTGGTACCGGTTGTGATGCGTAGCGCGTTCGCGCGCATCACCCCTCTTTTGCAAAAGTCGCCTGTTCGTCCTCTCTGTTTCCCATGAGGCCGCGCGGGCCGTGTCCCTGCTGCCAGGAGCCGCCTCAGCCGGGCTTCTGTGTGCACCCACCGCCTGGCTCCCTGCCAGCGTGGTGGGGCCGGCGTGGCCGGCGGTGCCGGCAGGACCCTCCGAGTCGTGGCGCAGAGATTGAACAGATTACACGTTCAAAGTTCGAAGGACGTCTAGGGCCTCTGCAGGCCGCAGTGCTCGCTCGGCTCGCCCCATCACGCACGCAGCCCGAGTGCAAGTGTGCGCGCGCGGCCCAGGCGGAGCCCGCGGAGCCTTGCGGGGCCCCGAGATGATCATTATGGATGTAAGTTTCTCGGGCGAAAGTGACACCCGCAGTGCGATTTATAGGTCTGCGCTGCGGCAAGTCCGCGCGGCGTCGCCGACGACGGCGGCCGAGACGGCGGCGCTGCTCTCGATAAACACGGCCACGGTCTCGGGGCCCGGCGGCGCCTGCTGCCACCCGCCTCCCCAGGTGCGGCCGTGGCCCGCCGTGGCCCGCCCCCGGCCCGGGCCCGGCTCAGACAGTCTGGTCCGGCCGCCGCCCTCCCCGCCCCCACCCCTCACCACCCGGACGACGGCGGCGACGGCGACGGCGACTTTGGACTCGGCTTTGGCGACGTTTATGGCCGCGATAAAAACGACCGGCGCGCACTTGACGGCCGGCGGTGCACCGGCACGGCCCGCATTTCTTCTACACTTCAATCCAAATATTCTGATGGCCTTCGCCACTCCTGTTTCCGGGGTGCTCATTCGATTTTGTAGCGTCGTCTCTGCTGTCCTTGGCTGTACTCGCGGTACTCGGATCCAGCAGAGAGCGTTGCCGAACGTTGCCATCTCGTGGGGACCAAAACGATAGGGGTGGGAGGGCGGCGAGGGGGGCCTCAGCTCGCGGACGGGTGTACACCGACTGGTGACTGGACCGGACTTTTCCATTGACTGGAATGAAAATTTTGCGATCATTTATGGTTTCTGTGTTCTGAGCTGCTACCCACCCCAAAGTAGGTTAAAAAGTCATTCCTACCGTGACCAAAACTCAAAACGAAAATATTTTTGTTTCGCTTAGAAATATGTGGATGCTGTGAAAAAAAATTGCAAAAATGGGTGGGCACTACCTCGTCCCAGGCCTCCGCCTGGAACCCTCCTGCTTAACTTCGGTGTTCGAATGGGAACCGGTGTACCAGGTATTGACCGCCGCAAAGACACCGGCACAACGCAGCGGCCTTTTTCAGGGGCACGCTTCCGCAACGGTCAATGTAGCCCCCTCCGCCAGCCAGATTTCCGGAATCAACTCCCTTCGACTGGCTGGTTGGTCTGTGGCACTGCGGCCACTCCCGAGCGGATTGGGGGGGAGGTAGGCTTTCCTATATCGTACACAGCCGAAGCTGCTGTACTTCACGACGAACCCTAGTCGCGACGGCGTGTCCTCGTCTGCCAGATTCACAGGGAGCGAAAACGAAGGTACCGAACCCTAGGTACCCCCGTAGCATACACCCGAGTCTCCGAACCAAGTTTCCTTGGTAGACACAGAGCCCCCCCGCCGGAAACCCCGGGCGACCGAGAGAACCTCGGACCCGGGAACGGGGGTAAGCCCGACCGTGCTGCGGGAATCTTCAAGTTGAAACCCAACGCTTACATCTCTCAGTGACGCAGCGCGCACGGCCGTTCAGACAGCCATACCGACGTCACGTTCGGAAGTATATTTTACCCTCTGCCTTCCAAACGCAGACACAAGAAAAATTTAGAAGGATTAGCCAGACTCGAACCAACGACCTTTCGGCCGCTGGCCAGCCACCCTGCCCATACGGCCACAGAGCCGCGATGATGGCCGCGGCGCGCCCCAGGTACTTTACACACCGTCGCCTTAGCTGAGCCGACAGAAAAAACGCACGGACCGGCAAAGAGTTGAACATCCGACCAGCCACCCGCCGGCCGGACTCGCTAACCACGCGGCTACCGAGCTTCGGTGTGGGGCGCCCATGCGCTCCCGGTACTGTAGCCGCACGACGTGTCCGACTGGAAATTGACTGGAGTCTGACTGGAGTCTGACTGGAGAGTGACTGGACTGGAAGGCGTACACTGACTGGAAGCAGTGGGGTACCCCTCGGAGGGCGGTGCTCTGTAAGTTTGGGCGTACCGTTCGCTGCGAACGGGAGTCTGGTGTGTGTGTGAGAGAGAGAGAGAGAGAGGGAGGGAGAGGGAGAGAGATAGAGAGCTGCCGGTGTCACGGCGCGACCAGTAATGGCCGTGATGTTATGCAGGCAGCGCCCCACCCCGCCCTATCGGCCTAACGAGGTGCTGCCAAGTGATATTCCGGGGGCTGCGACGGCTGAATGGCGTGACAACGAAGCACGAGAAAACATAACGACTCCAGGTGTTTCCAAACTACTTTCGGATGATGAGACACCTGTTCGCGAGTCCGACCACGTACATGCACATTACGGCCCGCCGCCACGCCGCACCCCCCACCCTCCAGTCCCCCCCCCCTTGCAGCCCCTCCACGACAACCCTCTCTTGCCGCATGCCGTCGCAGGAAACGAGAGGGACAGAGATAGGGGCGGGAGGGGCGACGTGGGAGGCGAGAGCGAGATGGGGAAACAAGTTGGGGAACTAGTTGTGGTAAGAACAGAGGCTGACAGCTCTATTGAGCCATTCTGCCGAATGTATCCATTCTTTGGGGCCGTTTCGTAGACGGCGCGCCGGAGGCCCGCCCAGCGTCCAGCGAGAGCGAGGCCGGGGAGGGCTGAGGTGAATAGAATGAAGATGCCCTCCCCCTACCCCCTCGCCGCTTCGAGGTTGTTCCCGTTTCATTTTCTCTCTTTCACATTTCTTTTTCTTTTTTGCATTTAGACCCGCAAGGCTTTCCTTTTTCTTCCCTTCGTGGTTGAGATTGTCCGACGCAGTGTGTGCCTGATGGGAAACCGATCGCATGCCGTGTCCGTCCGTTTACCTTGCAGAGGACTTGTCCTGAATATTTTCTCGTGGTATATTTCTTTTATTTTTTTGTCATAATAATCCCCGTGCTTGCAGTCACCGACGACAGTGTAAGATAAAGCAACAGTCTTGCGCGTCAGTCGTGATAGCTTCAGTAATTTCGAATTAACTTTGAACACCCCTGCTGTGGCGTGCAGCCGCCGACTTGGCGGTACCAGCGGTACAAGCGCCACACCGCAGTACGGGCGGCAGGCCAGGCGGCGCCAGGCGGCCGGGACGGGCCGAGCACGCCTTGAGACACCGCAGGGAGACCGATTTGGGGCCGCCGCACCTCATTATTCTCGTCTCGACTCGCCCCGAGGCAGGTGGGCCGGAGGGCTGCGGGTCCTGCAGGAGTGACCGGGATCGCCAAATCCTCCGGGAGGGACTAGACACGCACAAGCAGCGGTGGCGTTACCTGCAGGGGGAGCTTCTCTCTCCCTCTCTCTCTTTCTCTCTCTCTTCTCGCCCCGGGTCGTCGCGCGCCACCTGGCGGCGCAGAGGAGAAACAAGGGAAGACTGCTTTTGAATTCCAGAAACACCCCATTATATTCGGCGAGGGGCTTAGACGCCACGCCCTTCACGAGGACGCCGTCGAGGCCGTGCAGCAGCCCCCCCCCCCCCCCCCCCCCCCCCGCGGGGAGTCGCGGCGCTCTCACGAGTATTGGCGGCGTAATGATACCTGGTCGTGTTTACGGAGCACGGAGCCCCCCTGCCGCGGCCTCCTGGCCTCCTCAAAGGCCGTCCGCGCCGAGCACGGCGACCCTCGGGGCTCGGGGACCCACAACGGGGAGCGGGGACAAACGAATTAGGAATCGAGTGGCATCTTACGGAGTCAAAGAGGAGGAGTAACGATATCGAGTTGTAAGCGTCACAAAAGTGATTCTTGTCTTCTTCCTTTTTTAACGACCGGCGTAGCGCCGAATGGTAATTTCGGTGCACGCAAGGTCGGTCGTGTGAGGGCGTTATTTACGAGCCTTGCGTGAAAGCGGTAACAATCATTTCGAGGCCTTAAAAATTCCAGCGCCAATTTTGAATGTGACGTTGACTGGTGAAACAATTTCCCAGGAGGAGTGGAGCGGGGACGATTTTTGTCTCGAGGCCTTGCTCCGTGCGGGTGAAAAAGTGGCGTGAGGGTACGTTGGCGAGGAAATGAATTTTCTATGATCGTGACTTGATGTGCGTGGCGCGAAATGCTTTTTTCATGGCGGCAGACTCGGCAGAGGCCTGGCCGGGCTATGTCCCCCCGCTGATGATAATATGAGTGACGGAAAATAATTAGAGCTAAGAGCGCCTGGGCGGCCCAGCGGCCCAGCGGCCCAGCGGCCCGGACCAGCCGATATGTGTCTGCAGGGAAATACTGTACCCGCGCGCCGCCTGGTCCCCGGAGGGGCGGCGCGTGCGCACTGCGATGCGTGTCGCACGCGAACGGCTCGTGCACTTTGCGAATCGAGTCAGTTTCGGCGAGAGACGCTGCAACATCATTTACCCGCCTCGCCTCCCAAACTTGTTCGCCGTCTCCATCCGTCCCGTGGCGCCGCGCCACCAGTCGTCGTATAGTATCAGGGAAAACACTGCGGGACCGGGCCGCCCCGAGCGCCCGCGAGCGCGTTAGAGGCAGCGGGAGAAGAAGTTTGTCCGTGGATGGCGCGCAGGCAGAGGGGCTCCGCGGGGGCGAAGCCATTCGGGGAGGGCAGACGGCATGGCGCGCGCGGGCCGCGGGGGGCCGCGGGGCACGACAATCACCTGTTGCAGAATCACCCCCGCGGCCGCGGCGGCCCCCTGCAGCGCAGCGCACCTGCAGCACCTGCCCACTACGGCCTTATTAGCCCGGCCACTAAGAAGGTTAGAGCACTCCACTTTCTCGATTTGCTCCGTATTTTTATTTTTTTTGTGAGGGTAAATAACTTGGTGCGTATGCTGTGTGCAGTGCGGCTCTGGCACCGGGCGGCGCGCACTTCCTCATTCACCCACTCAGAAAGAGAATGTAAAGTTGTTGAAATGTGTCGAGTGCGCGATCGCGGCACGCGGACGCCACCGACGAGTTAATGAATTAATTACGATTCCGACTTTGTCAGGCCCCTAGGTAGCGGAGTAACGAGCGCTGTCCCGCGGTATTCCTCCCCCATGTCACCCCTTCCTCCCTCTGCCCCCCCCCCCCCCCCCCCCGTGGAGCCATTAGCTTCGCGGCGCGGCCACCGCGACTGACACTGACGAGGTGATGAATATTTCATGCCGCTGTAAGGGAAACATGTTTCGGAGGTCCGATCGCGGCGCTGACCTCCCGGCGACAACAACAAGTGTCTGACAGCGACCCGAGCGGGAGGGGAGTTGCGCAGCGTGCACTTGGCCGGGATTTCCCTGTGTGTTCTGCCCTTAACCAAAAGCGACTGCCCGACGAAATCGGAGAGGGGATTTTACTGTCGCGGTGTTTTGCGGCCAGTTTCTCCCCGGCCGCGATCTGCAAGAGAAGAAAATGTAGAAGCCGCCGCCGCTGACAATGTAATCCATCTTATCCCGTTGGGCTGAAAACAATGAGGAAGGACCCCGCGGGAGAGGCACCCCGAAACGGCGAAATCCAGAAATGCCCTCCTTTTGCTCGCTCTCCCCCCCCCCCCTCCCGCCACACCCCCACCCCCGAAAATACACGGATAAAATTTCCAGAGGGCGCGCAGAGAGCGGCAGGGTGGCCCGCCTCCTGCGTCCTGTATACTGGGAGGCCTTGCTTGCCAAGTTTGGCTGCTGCGTGGCGCCGCGCCGCCCCGCCGGCAGTGGCGGCTGATCACGAAAAATAAATAATAAAGGGCGGAGAAAGAAAATCCCCTTGCTGCGGAATGGCATGTCCCCCCACGCCCCCTCCCCCCGGCGGATAGCCGCAGAATCGCGCCGTTGCGGCCCTTTTGTCTTCGGCGTGCCGGTTCGCAGCCAGACACTTGCCGCCGGCCCCGCCTGGCTCCTGGCTCCGAGGCGGGGGGCGCCGCGCCACGGGCTGTCCGGCCGCCATGAGCAGCCCTGTCCGCATGGCTTACTGTTACAAGGCCCCCGCGGGGGCTGCGGCAGCCACTGCTGAGGACTGCGGCCCCCGCGCGCCCCTCGGCTGACGCCCTTATAAGCATATACCCCTCTCCCTGGCCAACCAAGTCTCTTCCTCTTTGTTTCTTTTTTTCGTCCCTTTTCCCTCTTTTTTTTTGTCAGCGAGGAGGGAGCGGCGGGGCTCGAGTAAATTATTATAGCCCTGCGCATTCCTTATCAACGCGGATTATTTGTCCCTTCCCGCCATGCGGGGCCCCCGGAGGGCCCCCGCCGGGGAAATCAGGCCGCGGGATGAAGGCTCAGCTCGACTAATGGGTTTTGCATGATGAATTGCGCGGAAGCAACTGCGTGACTTTGTGCGGGTCGGGGAGGCGATGCTATCGCCCGCACTGACCACCTCAACAGGGTATTCCAGGAAAAGTCTAATCCGGAAGTGGAGAGGATGACAAGAGGAACACAATCAGTTCCGGAACGTGGTATAATAAATGAGGGGTACCGCAGCAAGGAGTATCTCCACGGCGCGGGCGCGGAACCGTTTTCCAGTCTGATGTCGATTGGATTCATGTTTTGTTGAGGTCGCCGCCAGTCAGTTCCGCCCGCTCAATCCTTTGCACCCCCTCCTCTCCTCCTTATTCCCATTTCCCTTTTATCGAGTTCTGGGACCGCTTCCCTTTGTTCTGCGTGTGTGGCGCTGACCTTGTCCCCGAATCAACGCGCGCCCAGCCGAGGCGCGGGCCGAGACGCGGCCCGCTGCGGCTGCCCTTTGTGTTTTGGCACGGACTTTATTATATTGGCCGAAAAAGTTTGGCCGCGCTGCGCGGCCTAACCGGCACGGTGGCCCCTGCGGCCCCTGCAGCCCCCTCCCCTCCGCGGCGGATGCCCATTGTCCATAACGCTGGCCACCAGCAAACCCCGGGGGCCCGGGGGCCGGGCCGGCGCGGCCACTGGACCAGAACCCGAACGGAGCGAGCTTCTGCCGCTGCGGCGTCCTGTCGCTTCCGGCGGGGGGCTCCCTGAGGCCGCCGCTGAGAGGCGGGTCCCCGAGCTGCACGGCTGTGCGCCGACCCGGTCGAGGAAGACGTCAGCAGCGCGGCTGCGGACCCCGCGGACCGCTCCGCTCGGGTCACCAGGAGTCTGGTGTCGAATGGGCTGCCTAGGTTCAGGCGGCGGCGGCGGCGCGGCGGCAGCGCTGCGGTCGGCGGCGGCACTGCAGGCGGCCTCAGCCTGACGCGGGAGGCAGCCGGCGGCACCGGCCGCCGCTGCGGGGCTGCGGGGCTGGCGCGGGGCCGGCCGCTTAGCATCCGGCCGACTGCACGCAGTGCATGCCGCATGCGGGTCGCATCCCGGCCGCAACTGCCTGCACACGGGACGCGGGCAGGCTGGCGCCACGCACCCGCCGCCGCGAATACCTAACCATCCCTTCCAGCCTGTGCCAAATCAGCGGCTATTGTTACGGAAATACGGTGCGCGATTGGCAATCTGTGGAGGGCGGGCTGCGCGGGGGCTGCAGGGGCTCTGCACGGAATGTACATGCATCGGCCCAATCAGCGGCCACGGCAGCGGCCGCCGCGGCCGGGGGTTGTCACAGCACAGGGGGGCTTCGCTGCTCCACTCACAGAGACGCATCCGGCCGGCATCGACCGCTCGGCGTGGCGGCGTCCCACATCAAACAGCGGCACAACAAAGTCGCTCAGAGTGCAACATCGGATACGCAGCGGCCGCCGGCTGATCCCACACTGATATGGAATTCGAGGCAAATGCGATGTGCTCCTCCTGCTGGTGCGGGAGGTAACGCTGCTGGTTATTTCACCTGTCGCTGGGAGCGACTGTCGCACGCGTGCGTGCCGTGCGGGCCGGCCGTGCTGCCCTCCAGGCGCCGACACAGCGCTCCCCGCGGACGACCCCCGGCCCGTCCCGTACAGTACGCGGGACGCGGCCTTGGTGACGTTCGCGCCCCGGTGCACCTGGTCGATGGCGGCTCCCTCTCTTCTGCTTCTTCTTGCACGCGATTTTCCGGACGCGATACTCCTTCCCTTTCCCTTGGCTGTCGCCGCCGTTCTGGTCCGGGCGGCAGGGCGGGGCCGGACGGGGCCGGGCGGGGCCTCGGCGGCGCCGGTGCCTCCGGGGGCCCCGCGAGGCGCTCCCCGGAGCCCTCAGTGCTCCGCGGCGCCGCCAACGGGACTCCAGCAGCGGGCCGTCTCCGCCGTGACGCGCGTCCGTGACATACGCGCGCCGTGACCGCACGTGACACCCCGTGACCTCGCCGCGCCGCGATCGTGCGATCGGGTCGCACCCCTAGACAGAGAGAGAGAGAAAGAAGAACTTCGTGACCGTGACCGCTCCAGAGCCCGTGTCTCACCGACCCTGCAGGTATGAAAGTTACCACAATGGCCGCGTGGTCACTGCCTGACTTCTAACGCACCTCTCGTACAGTGCTGCTCGGTGTAACATCGCACCCGGTCCTTGACTGCAGGACCGCGCCGGGTGAACAGGTCGAGTACTCGGGTATCAATCTCTGCACCGACGCGCCGCAATCAACCTTTCACCAGACCAACCACGCGTCCGGCTACTCGTCCAGCTCGATAAAAGGAAAAAAAAATTGTCCGGCTCAGGCCTGATTAGATGTCAACAACAGCCGCAAGTCGTGTCTTTTTATGTCTCAAAACATGTGTAAAGGAGGCGCGAGCAGACGCATATCGATGTCATGTCTTTATCAAAGGGGTCGGGAAACTGTGCGGGAGGAAGTGAGGTGTGCGAGGGACCGCCAGAGGGAATCGAACCCGCCGGGCCCGCAGTCTCACTGGGAGACTGGAGCCTTGCACCAGCGACAGTTTTCATCAGCACACCAACCACTCCCACCCGCTCGATATTTCTTCTTTGATACTTTATTAAAAACAAACGCCTCAGCCTGCGATCCGTTGCAGAAAGTTATCTTGAACACGAAGCATTGTGTTTGCGCGCTCTCGCCAGTGGCGAGCTTCGAGTCGTCGGCGTTGTAAACACGAAAACACCTTGTCCATCATGTGTGCGTACTCCACTCGAGAGACGGATAAGTAAGGAGGGCTGGCGGTTGGACCGGGCCCGGTCTGCCACGGGCCGCTACTGGCATGTATGTCTCTGGGTCTGCGATGCACAATCTAGAATGAAAATTCGTACGACGCTGACAGGCCCGGCGGACTGTTCTGCATCACATGACGGGCAGGTAGCAGCAACAGCAGCACCTCAAACCAGCTCGAACGGTAGTAGCGGCTGGGCCGAGAGCGAAGCCGCCTGATAGGGCGCCGGGAGGCTATCGCTGCAGCTGGATAGCGATGCACTCGACGCTTCTGACGCCTCCTGGCCAGCGCCCCCCCCCCCCCCCCCGCCCCTCCCCAGCGCCGCCTCTGGCCTCGTACCCACTTCTCGTCGTGATTGGAATTAGATAGTTTCCCTCTAAACTAGGGCACACTCGGAGAGATGGACAGAAACGACCGTAAGGCGACGACAGAAAAGAGGAATTTCCCCAATGTTCGACAAATCAGAGGACGGCTATCTGGAAATTTTTTTTTTAAAAGTGCGTTAGAGAAGGTAATGGCGCCCTCTCTAATTATTCCCCAGCTTTCGGCTCGGCGAGCTACAACAATTTCGAGCATTTTCCTTCCCGAAGAACACCTTCTTCGAGCTGAGCGACGACGGCGGCGGCGGGTTATTCCGCGCTTCGTTCTGCAGGCCGTCGCGTCATTTAGGCGAGAGATGCTCGGAATGCCTGCGGACCCCGGGGCGCGCGAAGTCTCCGCCGGCCGGCTTATTAGCTTGTTGGACGCGGCGGCAGCGGCACGGTACCTGGGCCGGCGCGGCGCGGGGGTTCGGGGGGGGGCCTGTTCTGTTCGGCCGTGCCGCCGGGGGACTTGCCTCGCCTCTCCGCCCGCCGACGGGAAGTGGTGACCCGCCCTGAAAGCTCTCGCCGACTCATTATGCCCCGCCGCCTCGCCCCCTCTCACGGGCCTGCGCAGCGAGGGCCCCGGTGTCGCGTATTTGGTCCGCTCATTCCGCGCTGTCAGCCGCGCCCCCGCCGCCTTCGCGAACTACGCGAACTACACCATCGCCGGCCACGCGCGCGGCTACAACTACAGCTCTGCCCACGCCGGCCCCGCTGATTGGGAAGGGCGGCCTAATTGGAGTGCGCGCGCGCCCGCCGCGTGTACAGTCCCGGCCAAAAGCACAGAAAACGGTCGCGTGTCGCGCGCGTTCACTTTCCTCCGGGCTCCGTGCGCCCCGGAGCGTGGCCGCGACGTCACTTTCTTTCCTGGCGACGCAACGCAGGCGGAGGCGGCTTCCTCGCCGTGCCCTCGGGCCGGCAGCGATCGGCAGCTGCGCGGGGGGCCCGTCCGTAAGCCCGGCGCGCCGCACTCACACGAGGCGGCAGCGCGGCCCGCGCGCGGCCCCCTGCCGCTCCCCCCACCGCCGGCATCGCACCTCCTCTCGCGACCAGGCGCCTAATATCTGCGGCGCGCGGCCACCGCCTGTTTACAGATCACCATGAGCAACCTGGCGGGCAACAAGGACGTGCTGAAGGGCCAGCGGGGCGGCGGCCAGGGCGGCAGCGGCGGCAGCTGCGGCAGCGGCGCGGCCAAGGACGCAGCGCCCTGCAGCTGCATCGACCTCTCCGCGGCAGTCGACCCCGCGGGGCCCACGGCCAGCGGCAACGCAGGTGAGAGACCCCGTACCTGCAGACCGATTCTTATTTCGCGGAGGGGGGAGAGAAGTATTTGAAAAACAGTATGATCGGTAAAAGTTGACTAAATGTTCGTGTAATGGTTTATAGGAAAATTAATCTAAACTGTAAATTACATAATATTAATTTTAGAAAATTCTCCGCTTTGCGCCCGCCTGAGACCCGTCTGAGACTTGCGCGCTTCGCCTGCCCCACAGGTGTCTACCGCGGACCGAACTTGACCTTTTCCCAGAGCAACTTCCACGACAACAACAACACACCGGCCACATCCGCCTGCCCGGAGGACGGCGCCAAGATCAATGGCTTGCACAGGGCCTTCAGGTGGCGGCCGGGGAAGATTTCGGAGGAATGCGCCGGCAATGCGGCAGCGGCGGCAGCGGCGCCGGTGCGGAGCGGTGAGTGCCTCGTGGAGCTCGGAGCCGTCGGAGTCACACGGACGGTCGGTGGCAGCTCGCAGACGTTCCAGACTCTCCGCGCGCACGCGGCGTTATCGGATAATCCTCTTCGAGAGGCGCGCTATCTGTGCGGCTACTGCGTAAATTTAACCCTCCGATGCCGTTTTAAGCGGTAGTCGTGTGACTCCCGACGAGATTAAGTATCGCGAACGTGAGCGACAGATATTGATTTTTTTTCTTAATCAGCGACAAGAACGGGAACAACAACAACTCTATTATTATTGTTTTTGTTTATAATTTTACTCACATGTTTTTATTTGTTTCGCTGAAATTCGAGGAGAATAAATGCTTCCGGAACGGGATAATTACGGGTACAAATCGGTTTGGCGCGTTGCTGCCGCGCCGCGCTGGCGGACCCGGCGCTCAGCCGGTGCGGATAAGCGGCTGAAGAATACATCTCACTTAGCGCGGCGCTCCGCGATGGATGGGCGGTCGGTGGCCGACGCGCGCCTCGGAGGAACCGAGAGGAACCGCTGCCGTTGCCGAACACTCTCGCTGTCTCGCCGTCTCTGTCGCGCTCGCGGGGTGCCCCGTAAGCGAGCGAGAGGTCCGAGAGGGCAGCGCGCGAAAACGCTCAGCTGGCACGAGCCCATACACACTACCCGGGCTGCAATTAGCAACGCCCGAATCAAACAACACGCCGCGCGATCGGCGCGCTGCGGGGGGGGGGGGGGGGGGGCGTCCGTAAAGCACGTCAGCGGGCGGCAGCCTTCGCGGCCGCCTGCTGGGTAGGCAGCCTCCCACAGTCGCGATGCACGCGTGTCGTGCGGGCCGGCCTACCCAGCAGGCGCTCGAGGCCGACACCACACTGCAAGTGCCGCGACGAAGTGCAGCGGCGGTGCGGAGACAAATCAGCACGCAAAACACGCTGCGGTCGCGTGTCGTCGAGCCGCGCTGCGTGGTGGCCGTCGGCGGTGCCCCCGCAGGCCACAGTTATAGCGCGCGCAGGGCGGAGCAGCAGCGGAGCACATACAGAATTAATTAACCCGCCCTTTCTGGTCGTAAAAAAAGTATAACCCGCACAGGTGGAGCCGGGCGTATGAGTTTTGTATGTGTGTGTGTGTTTGGCTTGCATAATTAGTGCATGTTTGGCTTGCAAGCGTTGATGGCAAACGCGTTGAAATGAGAGTATTACATTTTTTTAAAGTTTTGCGAACGATGAATAGCGCTGCGACGAGGCCCGTGCCTTGCCTATGAGTCGCTCACCGTGCTGCCCCCTGAGCGGCTTATCGTCAGCGGGCCGCGGAAAAAAGAAATAACGAATTGTGTAACCCAGCGGTGAGGTGCGTGCAGGCAGAGCGGGGTCCCTGCGGTCCCGCGGTGTCGGGCCGGGTGTGGTATCACCTCGGGAGGGACCGCCGCGCCCGGGAGGCGACTCCTTGCATGGCCTGAAGACGCAGGAGTCGGGGAGTGGCGTTATCGCCCGCACCAGGGGCGTCGCGAGGTGAAAGGGGGGGGGGGGGAGCCGGAGGTGGGGAGGGGGGGGGGCGGGGGGGGGGGGGGGGGGGGCGGTGTGTGCCCAAGCCGGCAGAGAGCCTCCACCCTTTCGCTCCCTTCCGCATTTCCGGACAAGAAGAATAGGCCATTGAAGGACCGGCGCAAGGCGCGCGTGCGGCAGTGCCTCGAGTGCAGCCGGAGGCGCCGTGTGACGTGTGAAGGGGGAGGGGGACGCGAGGGGGCAACGGCCGCGGGCAGCGAGTGGGACAAGTCCGCCACGCCGCCCTGAGGCGTAGGCAACCGAGCCGCCGCCAAGCAGGGCTCTGGAACGACTGTTCTCGGGGCGCCTCGTGTCCGCCTCGCCTCGCAGTGCGGGTTGTAGGTCAGCCCTGTCCACGCCGCGCCCCGCCGTCCCCCGCGGCTGCTAGTGTTGGCACGGCTGTCACTCGCATACCGTTTTATTTACGGGAGGTCGCGGGCCCGCGGGCCCTGCGGCCGCTGCAGCACCTGCAGTGCTACTGCGTCGTGGGGAGCCTTCCGTTTTCCCTTCGGAGGCCTCGGCGGCGTCGCCTTTGCTCCGGCCTACTAGATCACCCCCTCAACCCTGTGTGTGTGTATGTGCAGCGAGCTGTCGTGCGAATAATCGCACTCCGTGCGAGCTGCAGCTCGGCGGCTCGGCAGCCGCCGGGGTGGGTCGACACCATCTAGACTGTCGGCCCGACTTAGCGCCGCTGAGTAATGGCTCCGCGTGCCCCGCTTGCTCCGGGCCGGAGCCTCGGCTCACGGCCGCTCGCCACCGTGCGTATCGCGGCGCGCGCACCTCGGCCAGGACCTCTGGGAGCATCACCTCCGCGGCGCGCTCGGCGTCCGCCTCGACGTGCACGTCACACCGGCGTCCTTCACTGCGGCGTAGCTCGCGAAATCGGCGCCGTCAAGTAGAGCCGGAGCCGCGGACGGGACGCCGTGCCGTGGAGTCCCGACCTGACCTACCGGCGGCGGCAGCGGCGGCGGCGGCGGCCTGGGGGCGCGTCCCCACCACGGCACTGCCGCTGTCGCCGCGCAGGCCAGGCCGTTCCGCGTGGTGCGGCCACACAAGGGAAGGGAAGGTCTGCCGCTGCTGCTGTGGGGTCACGGGGCTCCGCCACGGCTCCGCCACGGCTCCGCCAGGGGCACCGGGGTACGTGCACCGACACACAAAGGGTATCTTAATTACCCCGGCGACAGCCTCATGCATACGGATGCGTAACGACGGCGATCAGCGCGAGCACGCGTGACGCGCTTAGCGCCCGCGCCGTGTCGGCCGTGTCGGCCGTGCCGGACGGCCGCGGCACCGCAGCACCGCACTGTCCGAGCCGGGGCTGCGGGGACCGTATCGCACGGCACGATCGGCACACACACGCGAGGGGCCGCCCGGCCGCCCCGGGTCCTGCCGCACACAGCACTCCGGGAAATCGCGTCATTAACGGACGGGACGCGACAGAGATGGGAAGTGTCGTAAAGCGTTCAAGGAAAGACGCATGGTGCTCCGGAGCCGGTGGTGTTCGAACCCGCGCGACCTCGTCATGACGTCTCGCGGGAGGAGGTAGGCGCCGGGCCGGGGGGAGATCGCTGCCGCCCGATAGTGTCTCTGACTCGGTCTCGGTAGTTGTCCGAGGTTCAAATACCGGTCGCGAGTTTACGGCCCGGGGAGCGCGCCGCTGCCGAGTGGCCGCGGCGGGCGGCCGGGCCGGGTATCGTCCGGGTGCCGGTCCGAGAGTTATGGACGTCGCCATCACGGCAAAAAGGGCAGAATGGCGGAGCAGTAAAGCGTGCGAGCGGGGTGGGGGAGGGGGGCGGGCCAGTAAAAATGCGTGCGCTGTTTATCCCCTCGCGCGCGGCTGGTATTTGAACCCGGGCGCACCGCACGCGAGGGGTATTGTCGGGGCGGGCGGGTCGGCCGGGTCGTGGTGTGTGGGTCACCGGTGTCGAGGCCGGCCGGCCAGTGTTCCGACTCTTCGTTATTGCGTGTGTGAATGCGAGGGGTGTTTGGAGGGTCGCGGGGGCCGGGGCGATTGGCAGCGCGGTGGTGGCCGGTGATTGATATAGTTATGTTGGTTCCGACCGCGTGTCGGCTCCGGTGGCTGCTGATTGATGGGTCCGGTTCCGATTGTGTCCGCACGCGTGCCGTGAAGGCACGCGCCCGCGGAGTGTCCGATGTCCCTATTCATTCCCTCCGCTGCCCGTGTTTCTGACGTGGCCGCTGAAAGGGTGGTGGGCGTGCCGTTTCTGGCGTGTCGCGGGTTCGAATACCCGACCCGTCGGGGGGAACCGCGCTGCTCGGCTCTGCCCCCGCTTCCATCGCAGCGCACCCGTCGTTCGTGATTACCTTCCGTCGAATTGTCTAGGGAGCGCTGCATGCAGCTTGGACTGCATGCGGGGATGGGCGGATAAGCCGCCTTGAGTTGAAAGGGCACTGCGCCGCCGAGGCCGGGCGGTGCCGTGCCGGAGTCTGTAGGCCGAGGCCTCGGCCGGGGCCGACTGTGAGCGGGTGATAAGATGAACGGCACACGATGGCGGGTGTGCTCTGCCCCGGCCTCGGCTTCGGCCGTGCCCCGCTAATCGCCGCGCGCGGCCGCGGCAGCGCCGAAGGGCACGCTTTGCGCCAAAGTCGCGCACATACCAGTCGTGCACCGGCTCCGGGCCCGGCAACACCCACCCAGCATGACGCCACGGTAAGGCAATGAGCCGAGTGAGTGTGGACAGAAATGTACTGTGTGTCGAACTCCACGGGCGTGCGGGCGTGCGGGCGTGCGGGCGTGCGGGCGTGCGGCACCCGGTGTGCGGGCCTCAGCCCCGGCCTCGGCGCGCGACGCGGCGGCACGCCAACCTTCCTTATTCGCGGGGCACACGCCGCAGTGGCGCACGCGCGCCGCCCTGATTGGTTCCCGCGGAGCCCACGTGACCTCAGTGTCATTCCGAGAAGAGCTTGTTACGGAAAGTAGATCACATGCACAAGTTCGGCGGGGTAGGGGGAGCATCGGAGGGGCGGAGACCTGCCGTCGCCGTCAGGCCAGGCCAGACACCTCATGGGCTCGACAGATCTGCGACAGTTTCCAGCTAATGCGGCAGAGAGGAACGGTTTGCCGCCCCGTTCTCGCTGCTGACCGCGGCGCTCCGCCTCTCCGCGGGGGTCGGGCCGCCGCTGCTACTGCTGCCGACAAGTGTCGAGCGCATTCTTTGCAGCGGAGACGCGGTGGTCACGCGCCGCGCAGCGCCGGTGGTCACGTGCGGGGCGCGTGCGGGGCGCGTGCCCGGCGCGTGCCCGGCGCGTGCCCGCAGGCCTCACAGCCGCGGTAGGTCTGTAATGTCTCAATGCTTCCCCGCCGCTCGCCGTTTCTTTGCCGCCGTGCGCCGTCGATCGCATCATTTGCACGCACAGCGGACGACGGCGGGACGTCCGCGTCGTCCGTCCCTCCCCGCCGCTGCCGTCCCGTGGCCGCTGGCCGCTGCCTGGGGGGCGTGTCGTGCACGGCCGTGCCGAGCCGTGTCGGGCCTGCTCCCGCTGGACGATGACTCCGGAAGGTCACGCGGTATATGGTTCGTGAAACCACGCCGCACTGACACACGGCCTGGAGGCCCCGCCGGGCCCCGCCGGGCCCCGCCGGGCCCCACCGCCGGGCCCCGCCGCTGCTCACTGCCATGAGAATGACGAGAGTGCGCGCGTCGCCGCCATAACTCTCAAGTAGTGGAACGGGGAGAGAAGTGCGCGGTGCATCACGGGATGGAACGGGAGCCGCCGCCGAACGCTTGGCGGAGAGTGTAATGGCATGCAGCCACGCGAGAGAGTCCGTCACCGCCGAGCTCGGTGAAGGGGGAGACGGGGCGGGCGGGCGCGGAATGTGAAGAAAGTGTCACCTGCGGCGGCGGGGGCCGCGGGCCGCGGCGCTCGTCGAGGCATTATCGGCAGCGAGTCGCGAGCCCATTCCCGTGCGGCGGCGCTGCAGCTCGGCCGCGCCGGTGGGGGGCATTGGGAGCAGTCCGGTGAAAGAGTAATGAATTGAATGCGTCAGGGGGCGGAGACCGGCGCAGCCCGGCGCAGCCAGCGGAGCCGGTGCAGGCGGGATTGTAATGTAGCCACCAATTTCGCATAAATCTGCCACCAGCGCTGCTCCTTGCTGCTGGAGGTTGTGGGTGAGGTCACACACACACACACGCGCACCGGGTGCCTGGCTGCCTCCGGGTCCAGGCCACAGGCTTCTGGTAAGGCGTGGCGTGGAGTGGAGGCTGGAGGGGCACATCAATCTTCCTCGAGGCTGGCCCGGCGGCGTGCGGGGCCCTCTGCCGCCTCCCTGCTTCCAGCTTCCCAGCCTTCATATAATGTGGAGCACGGCGGAGGGCGCCGGCCCCGCCCCACTCCAGCCAGCGGCCACCAAATATTGCACGGAGGCCTCATGATTGTGCAGCCAGCGCCGGCGTCCTTACCCCTCCGGTTACAGGATATTTTCCTTTCCCTTTCTTTTTTTTGAGGGCAGGAAGGGGTTAAGTTTTCTCGTAAATTTGTTTGAGCTAGCCGCCCCCCGGCGCGGCGTCCGCTGTTTTTATCTACTCACATCCGCCGGCCGACAAGAAAAAAAAATGTACAGCGAGTGTGAAGTATATAGTGTTTTAATTGACTTGTTACCGCGATAATCTCGGAATTCTTTGGCCTGAACTCCCTTCTGCCGCGCCTATCTGCGATTATCTAATCTAGTTTATAATTTACCGCATCGCTCCCCGCCCTCTCTCCTCTCTCTCTCTCTCTCTCTCTCTCTCTCTCTCTCTCTCTCTCTCGGCCTGCCCCCTTTCCTCCGCACCCGCCTCTGTCGGTCACTGCAGTAGTAAAGCATTGGCCGGCCCGGCCATGCCAAGAAGTTTCCAAGGACCGCGACGCCGAGCGCACACCAAAGAAGACCGTAGCAGTAAAGGGTGGACGGTGGTGCCGGCCCGGCCCGGCGGTGCTGTTGGCACGGCGTCGGCCGCGGGGGGCAGGGAAATGGATGATGGAGGACGGGGCGAGGACGCCGTCGTGGAGTCCCCTTGCCGCAGCAGTGAGCTCGGCTGGCTCCGCGTGCTCCGCCGGCTCCACCCCGGATGGGACGCCGGCGTCACCTCACAGGCTCGGTCCGTCCGTCTCCGGCCGGCCGGAGGGTCCGACCCGCTCCGTGGCAAGGGGAGGCCGCAGCCTTGCGAGATGGACTGCCAATAATGGGGGGCAGTGCTCGGCCGTGCGGCGGGACCGGAGCGTCACGGTTATATGAGGATATTGAGCTCCGCGCAGGTCACGAGTTCACTCGGGCTGACGCGGGGGGCCGCGGAGAGGAGGCACGAAGCAGACTGACTGCACACCACTCCTGCGTGCACCCGTGTCGTGCGGGCTGGCCTACCCCACACGCTCGCAGGCGCTCGCCCTCGCTTCCTTGCGCACCATGTCCCGCAGTACGGAGGCCCAGCGTGCGTCTCTCATCCTCATTCTAGTACCCAAAATGGAAAAAAGACCTGGGAGGAAGAATAATGTTTGTGAAGCCCAATTGAACGTGATATTCACTCGCGTGCTGCGGCTTTTGTGTGCGTGAAATGGAGTACAAGACATTCCCCCGGCGCGACCACGCCTCGCGAAGGCAAGGGCCACCGCGCGACGCGGCACGCCGACAGCTTCGGGGGTCTTGACATTTATTTGCGTGGAGAGGGCGGGGCAGCGCCCTTCCCCCTTTCCTCCCCCACCCCCTCCAGGCAGCCGAGACGTTTGCGAATCGTAGCCGGAGCCATTCCACGCGACGATGCCGCTGTTGACAACCGGGCCCGCTCTGCGCCGCTCTGTGTGTTCTGGAAAATGAAGAGAGTGAGGTCTGTACGTTCAGCTTCCTGGTGTTCGAGTTCGGGGGGCGCGCGGCGTCTGCTAATGGAATTGTAACGCAGCTCCGCCGCGACGCGGGGCGACCGCGGCGACGGCGGCTTCGGCCCTCGTCGGGGGCACGTCACCTTGCCGCCGTGCCGCCGCCACCGCGCCGCCGCCCTTGGCCGTGTGCCGTGTGCCTTGATGATGGCGAGCTTAACGGCCTCGCGCGCGCGCGCCAACTTTTCCGGGCTCCGGCAAGTGGCAGGAGGAGCCTGCGGCGCCTGCGGGAGCTGCCGGGGGGCTTCATCAGCACACCTTTATCGCTTTAAACTTGAACGGGCGGCGAGGCAGAGGATCTGCTCCGCAAAGAGGACCCCTGCCCGCACACACACACCCCTCTTGCTGGCACGCGCCCCGCACGTGCCCGGCACGTGCCACACACGCGCCGCCGCCACCTGTTGGTGGGTGGCGCCCCCTTATGGAGCGACATCATCAGCAACCCTCGCAGAGTTTTGGCGCCGTCAAATTCCTACTTCCTCCGCGGGGCCGATTGGAATAATTTCTTCGCCCTGAGAGGACAATGCGCGGCGGGGCGGCCCCCCGCTCTTTTACCGCGGCGGCAGCGGCGCCGCGCACTTAGCTCCCGAGTATCGCTCTCTTACCCCTAACCGACTTCCGTTCGCCAAAAGCCTTGGACTTTATCGCGCCCCCGGCGGTATGAATAAAACGGCGAGGCGAGTCGCGAAAGCCCTTCAGCAGCGGTGGGAGCAGCACCAGGGGCCGGGCCGCGTGCGCCCGCGCTGACCTGCGCCAAAAGCTTTACATTGTGATTTATCTCGGATTTATGATTACGACCAGCGATATTAAAGCTCACCTCGGTGCCGGTCCCCCCCGGCCGCCGGCCCGGCAGGACACGGCCGACGTGGCCGTCGGCGCGCGTCCCTCACAGGACACGCACAGGGTTGCCTACCGCGGGGGGCGCGCGCAACAGCCCCGGGGGAGTCCGCCTTTTACGACCCGAAAGCCGTCCATATAATCTCCGGGCACTCTCCGGCGCCCGCGGCCCGCAGCCCCCGGCGGGCCCCGGCGGCCCCAGGACCAGCACTGATTCCCGCCCGTTTCCCGGCCCACAGATGACGTCGTGAAGCGGCCACGGTACGATGACGGGTCCGACTCGGAGGAGACAAGGTAGGGCCCCTGCACGGCGCCGTGCCTCGGTGCCGTATGTGTGTGTGTGTGTGTGTGCGTGGGTACGGCGCTCGCGTTTGCTTTCACTGCTCCATTCCGCTTCCCGCTGCGCTTGGCTCTCCTCCAGAACCCTGCCGTCGGTGTCATCAGCCTGCGAACGCGTCCTTTGCCCCCGACTCTCTGCGAGTCCCGCCCGCCCGCCTCCCTCCACCGCGATACAGTGTGTGTGCGTGTGTGTGTGTGAGAGAGAGGACTGAGGGCCTGTGAGGCCGTGCCGATGCAGCTTCAGCTTGCCTCCGTGTGCTTCGCCGTGTCGCCTTGCCCACCCGCCCGGGCCGCGCCAGCATATTCCCGCCTGCTTCGCTCGCTTCGTTTCGTTTCCTGGCGCACATCGGCAACCACCAAACGTCCGCGACCTCATGGCGAACACTGTGTGCCGAGCAGACGGTGCTTCCTGGAGGGCGGCGCCGAGTTCTTGGCCACCGCCCTGCTCATGTTTGTCGGCTGCGCCGGCGCCTACATCGAGATGGACAAGCCGTCGGCCAACGTCTACGGGTCGGCGGCCTTCGGGTTCGCCGTCTTCATGTCGACCACGGTAAGTGGAATCCCACCTCCATACATAACTCCTCGAAGCGTAGCACTGCGACAGCTCTTCTTATTTTTCTAAAATTTTCAAGCGATGTGCCGACGGGTAGCCGGATTTGTATGCCGTGCGTGCAGTAATTTTTGGCAGGGCCACGCGTTCCCGGCGGGCGTGGCGGTGGGGGCGCGATACGCAGCCCTGCCCGTCCGCCTGTCCGGCCCCGTCTGTCGCGCGCGTGAGTGACGGCGGACGCCGGGCGTCGCCGGCGACACCTTATCGCGGAGGGGCCCGACACGGAGCCCTTGCGGGGTGCCGCCGGGGGCCCCGGGGCCGCCGCCAGCCGGAGCAGCAACGCGCTTTCTTGCGCAAAAACGGCGGCGTCGTCGGCCGCGCCTCTCGCGGCCGCCCCCAGCGGCGATCGACTTTTGTCTTTTTCCACTGTTCGCGCGCGCTGCTTCGGGCAGAAAGTGGGCGTCTGGGTCAATAATCCATCCCGCAGTCATTTCCGCGGCAGACGTGGCGCAGGGTAGCGCCGCCGGAGTAGCGCTGCGCGCTGGCCACGCTAGCCGCGGGCAGGCGGCCCCGGCGGCCCCGGCGGCCCCGTGCGCGGTCCAGATGAGGCGGATACGGCCGTCTGTCGCCGTGTCCCCGCGGATACGACCGTCGCCGGTGTGGCCGAGCGCTCGCTCCGCGGGGGGTCTCCTCTTGATGAGGGCCATACGCTGCACGCGCTGCACTCGTTCGTCTTCTTCTTCTGCTGGTGCTGCTGTCGCTGCTGCTTGAGGATGTCCCGTGCCCGATCACAGTGTGGAAACGAGACAGGCCAGCGGCACAGGAACATGAGGGAAGCTGAGAGAGACGGCAGAGACAGAGAGGCGCAACGGAGGCATAGCGAGAAAGGTCGGAGAGTGGGGCGGGGCCCCGACGGCCACCGGCGGCGGCGGCGGCGCCCATCGCCTTGGCTCGCCGCGCCGCCGCCGCCGCCGCCGCTCCTTTTACGAGTGCCGTCTGCGGCGCGGTGCGCGGCGCCGTGTCCCGCGGGACGGGCGGGTACTTAGTTGAAAAGAATGGAGTGGCAGTAGTGAGAGGGTCGTAGGGCGGTAATGAACAAAGTTCATGGCTACTTCCGCCGCCGGCTTGGGCTGGCCGGGTCTGAGGCCGGGTCCGGCCGGAGGTGTCGGGGCCGGCGCCGATCCGCGGAGCCCGCGGGGCACGCGAGGTGCACTGGGGCTAATTGGCCGCGCAGTGATGTGTTGCCTTTTCGCACCGGCCGTGATGTATGGGGGGCAGGCCCGTGCCGGGGCATCGGCAGCAGCAGCAGCAGGGGGGTTGGCGGGCGGGGCCGCGGCGGAGAGACAAACGGATCGCACGCGGAGGATGCCGTGACTGACAGGGAAGGCTGGACAGCGGGGTGAGTGCGGCTCGGTGCAGAGGGGAAAAGTCACTGCACGTGAAAATCACCATGATGAGTAATTACAGAAAAATTACTTTGAAAATCTTTCACACCTATAAAGAAAATCCCGCACGGAAAATTTACTTTAAAATTATTATTTTTTAATTTTTTTACCTATACATGCCGTGAGGCCGTGTGCCGGTCAAATTTCGGCGGCAGCTCGCGATCCCAAAATAAAATGACTTCCAGTCGATACGTGATTTTTGTGTGAACATTTGCAGATATTCGGCGGGGTGAGCGGGGCGCACATGAACCCGCTGGTGACGCTGGTGTGCCTGGCCTTCGGCAAGATCCCGTGGTCGCGGGCCGTGGTCTTCATGGCGGCGCAGACGGGCGGCGCGCTCCTGGGGTACGGCCTGCTCTACGTAAGTAACGCAAGACCTGCGTTACGCCGTGCTGTCGCGTGGCGGCACTGCGTGAGAACAAAGTATCGGCGAGAGGCGCCACTGTGCGTATCGGGTTCGCGAGAGACGAGGGGCTAAGCGGCTCCGGTTCCGAGTACTTGACACGGCCGGCGCCTGTTCCCCGCGCCGGCCCCAAACTATGTCCAGCTGGTAACCGCACCCGCCGCCGCCGCGCTGCCCACGCGGTAACCGGAGGCCGGCCGGCCCTAAATTGCCTGTCACAGGGAAAGCACTGCGAGCCCCGAGCATCGCGGCCGCTGTGTCCGCTCTGCGTTCGCCACAAAGAAGCAGCGCAGCTGTTTGACGCGTTCCATGTTCTCGCAGGTGGTGGTGCCCGACGACGTGCAGGCCGCGGTGCAGGGCCAGGTGCGGGGCGGGGCCGTCTGCTGCACGGTGCCGCTGGACAGCATGTCGTCGTGGGGCGCCGTGCTCGCCGAGTTCGTGGTGACGTCCATCCTGCTGGCCGCCGTGTGCGCCGGCCTCCACCCCCCTCCCCAGCAGGCCCCAGGGCCCCCGCCCGCATTCCAGTTCGGGGTGCTCGTGTTCGGCATCTGCACGGTTGAGGTAGGCAGCGGTGGTATTGCCGATAATTAAAAAAACGTTTGTTTTTGGCACATTTTCCAGATTTGTAGCCACTGTTTTAACTATGCAAGTGTTCGCCGTGATTCCAGGCCATGTACACCGGGGCGAGCATGAACCCCGCGAGGAGTATTGCGACAGCCATCTGGAACGGGATGTGGGACCGCTTCTGGGTGAGAAACGCTTGCAGCACGTAAAATAACTGCAATTGCACAAACATCAAAAAAAAAGAAGGGAAAAATGTAATAACCGAAAACTCTCTCGTTGCAGGTGTACCTCGTCGGACAGTCCTTCGCATTAGCCTTCGTGGTCGGGACGTATGCCGTGTTCCGGACCCGGAGGGAAGACGAATGACTGCGAGACTCGCCGTTTGTTACTATTGATATTTTTCTAGCCTGTATAAAAAACAATTATTTATTTTCCATCTGTGTTCCGATGTCTGAAAACAGCCCGTTCGTCCTGCCATGATACCCTTTCCGAGGACAAATACCCTTCTCGACATTCTGGCTAGCACGAAACTAAATAATTAATCAGGACCGCGCGCACAGGGTAGCCGCGCCGCCCCCATCGCCTGTCTGCTCGCGGACCGATTCCACACCATTCCTATTCCGACCGACAGGGAAGGACGGGGAGACCCACTCGAGTATCGAGGGGGGCCTCTGACGGGTGTTCACCGACTGGACCGGACTTTTCCATTGACTGGAATGAAAATTTTGCGATCATTTATGGTTTCTGTGTTCTGAGCTGCTACCCACCCCAAAGTAGGTTAAAAAGTCATTCCTACCGTGACCAAAACTCAAAACGAAAATATTTTTGTTTCGCTTAGAAATATGTGGATGCTTATGAAAAAAAATTGCAAAAATGGGTGGGCACTACCTCGTCCCAGGCCTCCGCCTGGAACCCTCCTGCTTAACTTCGGTGTTCGAATGGGAACCGGTGTACCAGGTATTGACCGCCGCAAAGACACCGGCACAACGCAGCGGCCTTTTTCAGGGGCACGCTTCCGCAACGGTCAATGTAGCCCCCTCCGCCAGCCAGATTTCCGGAATCAACTCCCTTCGACTGGCTGGTTGGTCTGTGGCACTGCGGCCACTCCCGAGCGGATTGGGGGGGAGGTAGGCTTTCCTATATCGTACACAGCCGAAGCTGCTGTACTTCACGACGAACCCTAGTCGCGACGGCGTGTCCTCGTCTGCCAGATTCACAGGGAGCGAAAACGAAGGTACCGAACCCTAGGTACCCCCGTAGCATACACCCGAGTCTCCGAACCAAGTTTCCTTGGTAGACACAGAGCCCCCCCGCCGGAAACCCCGGGCGACCGAGAGAACCTCGGACCCGGGAACGGGGGTAAGCCCGACCGTGCTGCGGGAATCTTCAAGTTGAAACCCAACGCTTACATCTCTCAGTGACGCAGCGCGCACGGCCGTTCAGACAGCCATACCGACGCCATGTTCGAAAGTATATTTTACCCTCTGTCTCTCAAGCACAGACACAAGAAAAATTTTGAAGAATCAGCCAGACTCGAACCCACGACCTTTCGGCCGCTGGTGAGCCATCCTACCCATACGGCCACAGAGCCGCGATGATGGGGGCAGCGCGCCCCCGGTCCTTTACACACCGTCGCCTTAGCTGAGCCGACAGAAAAAACGAACGGACCGGCATAGAGTTGAACATCCGACCAGCCACTCGTCGGCCGGACTCGCTAACCACGCGGCTACCGTGCGTCGGTGTGGGGCGGCCGGGCGCTCCCGGTACTGTAGCCGCACGACGTGTCCGACTGGAAATTGACTGGAGTCTGACTGGAGAGTGACTGGACTGGAAGGCGTACACTGACTGGAAGCTGTGGGGTACCCCTCGTCGAGTATTCATATTTTCTGCGAGACAACAAAATCCCGCCATTCCAGTGTGTGTTTTTTTTCCTGCAAGATGTAAAAGTTCAAGAGAAAGAGAGAGTATGTGTGTGTGTGGGAGAGACAGAGAAAAGAGAGAGGAAGAGAGAGAGAGAGATAGTGAGAGAGAGAGGCAGGGCGCACTGTTATCGCAGAGGCGTACTTGCCAGACTTGTTTGGCGCCACAGAGAAAGGAAGAGAAGGGCGAAGGACGCAGGGGACGCAAGGGCTGGCTGGCTCCGCTCGCTGCCGCTGGTACACTGTATAGTGGTCGATGCGTCTTCCACACCAGTTCCCCGTTCGGAGCCCTCCCGGTCCTTTGGGGGAGTGAGAGGCATTGGAATTCCTGCCTATTGCGTCAAGGAGTACTACTACTACTACTACATGCGGCCCAGCGCTGTACAGCGTCGCCTCTCTCTCTCTCTCTCTCTCTCTCTCTCTCTCTCCCTCTCTCTCCCTCGCTATCTCCCTCTACGCTCGCATGGGGGCACATTCCGGGGGCCTGGCGGTCCTGCGCGGGGTGCGTGGTGCGTGGGAGGACGGACGGGAAAATGTTGCGGGCTCGAATTTCAACGAGTGAATATGCAGGGGGTGGCTTCTAGTGTGCGGACACAAGACCAAGGCTCGGGTGGAGAGGACAGCCCCGCTGCTCGCCGCGGCGTTGTGTGGGACATCTCCGGGGCAAAAAAAAAAAAAAAAAAAAGACGGATTCAGCAGAGTTCCGCACAGATGAATCTTGTGACATAACTCATGAAGAAAACATCATGTACCAAACGCTTTTTGGGAAGTAAACTCTACGCTTAAAATTGTAGTAATGTTTTCCCGTTTTACCATATTTTCCCCCGCACGAAGCCCGCCGCCTTTCTGGCCCCCTTCTCCAGCAGTGGACAGGGCGTTCCATATCCCGCCGGCAGTACTTGACCCGTTCCAGGCCGCGGCTGGCGAGAGACAAGCGCGATGCTGCTTATGACTCGTTTTCATAGAGTCGTAAAATAGTGGCGGCAGGACAAGGTCCGCGGCGCTGTGCGAGCCGCCGGCCGCCGGCCGCCGCCGCCGCGCTTCCCGTCGCATATTACCGTCTTCAATTCGGCGATAAAATTATCATACGATATGTCATGGGAAACCAACAAGTGAAGGGGGTGTCTACGATGTGTTGATCGCGCGTCGGGAGGCGACACAAACGCACAGAGGAGGACGTGAGGCAGCGCGCGTGCGATGTTGCCGTCGTTGTTGTTTCCAGCTTGCAGATTTTCACTTTTTATTCTCGCGGGCATAAAAGCGACAGGCTCATTGCGCAGGCCGGCCGGCCGGCCGCGCGGCGGTCTAGCGGCAGATGATATCTTGTGAGGCCGGCGGCGGCGCGGCGGCGGCGCATGCAGACTGGTGTAGAGGGCGGGCCCAACGGCCCCGTCCCATCCCAGGCCGCCATGTTTATGGGGCCATCCTCCGGCCATCCTCCGGCCGTCCTCACATCCGGTGCCCCCCGGAGCCCCCCGGAGCTCGCACCTGCCGCTGCAGCGCCGAGGACATACTGTGACGGCGGGGAGGTGCGCGCGCTGAGGGGGTCAAGGGTCAGGCGGAGGCGACGGCCGTTCCCACGCCTAACCGGAGCGTTTGGACAGTATGGGAAATTGGTGGGGGCGGCGGCGGAAGATGACAGGCTGCCAAAAATGCCTCTGAACACGGGGTCCGGCGGACCGGCACCGCATTACGCTACTTTTGACAAATGAATGGCTCTATTCCGCACAAACGCGTCGGCGTTGTTTCCGGCAGGCGGGTTTGGGGCCCGCGGCGGAGGCGGCGGCAGCAGCGGGCTGTTCGGTAATTATGGGCCACGCACCGCACACGTCAGTGCCGCACGGGGGGGCGTGCGCCGGGCGTGCGCCGGGCGTGCGTCGGGCGTGCGCCGCCGGCACCGCGCGGGCGCCCGCCCGTCGCACCACCGTCTCATAACTCGTTGGCGACGGAAGGAATTGTGGCCAATTATGGGGAATGCTCCCGAAGCAAGTACGGCGTGTGCGCGGCGTGCGCCCGCGGGGCTGCCGGCACCGGCCGTCGTCCGGACAACTGTCATGTCGGCTTGTCAGCCCCCGGTGGGGCGCCGGGATGGCTTCGACACGGCAATGGGTGGTCCGCATGATGACTTCTGCGGGAGAGCGAGACGCGTCCAACCCGTCCGCAGCACGGCGCGAACGCGGCGAGCCGGACGGTGTGAAGATGGGGGTCGGGGATGAGGAGGGCGCCGCGGCGGGGTGAGCGGTTCCGGCCAGGAAGACATTCGCGGGGCTGCGCGGCAGGCCGTCGGGATTAGACGGGAGAAATATCAGAGTCACGGTGAGTAAAGTGCCGGAGTGATCAGGGTGCCGGCGGTGCGGAGCCGTCACACGTCGTCAGGGCTGACGCCGCTGACGCGGCTCATCGCTAGAGCGTTTCCTTCCCGCGCTGAGCCGCCGCCGCCGCCATCGCAGAGGTCGAGTCCTTGCCTGGCAATTAGCCGGACTGAGTGATCGACAAGATATCCCATTTGAAATCTAATCTGATCAGAGGCCGGCCGACTACTGACCTGCTCAGCTCTGCCGCTCAGCGCGGTCTAGACCGGCCGCGCTATGCCACTGCAGCCGCGCTCCGCAACTCAAATGCGCGCAGCGGCCGTGCTGGGCGGCGGCGGCGGCGGCGGCGGTGGTGGTGGTGGTGGTGGTGGTGGTGGTGGTGGTGGTGGTGGTGGTGGTGGTGGTGGTGGTGGTGGTGGTGGTGGTGGTGGTGGTGGTGGTGGTGGTGGTGGTGGTGGTGGTGGTGCGCAGGGGCGGTGAGGCAAAATAAAATCTCGTTGCTAAATTTTCAAAATGGGCGCTGCCACTGGTTTTAGCGAGGAAGCCAAATTTTTTAGTTTGGGATTTTCGCTTGTGGTCAACGTCCTGCCTCAGAGTGAGAGGAGTGTGTGTGTGTGTGTGTGTGAGAGAGAGAGAGAGAAAGAAAGAGCGAAAGAGAAAGAGAGAGACTGCAGCGGGACCGCAACACAGACATGGTGGCCATAAAGCAGCGGGGGGTCGGTCGCATCACGTGACCGCACCACCTACAACAACGGCAACAACATCACGTGTGTCAAGGGCAGTGCGTCAGACCAGAGCGCTGCTGGGGATGCGGAAGCACCGCCGCCTGCGCCGCTGCGAGGGCGGCGTCGAAATGGGATGTGTGTTTTCTCTCCCGTATTCCTGGCGGCCTTATTTAGTCCCAAACGGTGACGGCGGTGCTGGTGGAGGTGGTGGTGGTGTTTGAGAGCCGGCGGAGGTTGTGAGAAGAAGTGTGGCAGAAAGCGGGGGAAACGCTTCTGAAGGTGAGGTGAATAGGATAGCCTTTAAATGTCGCCAAGATAAGTACAAAAGTCTCCCGCATTGTTATATTGCGGCAAGGCCGCGCGGGCAGCAACACACACACACACACACACACACACACACACACACACACACACAAACGTATTTTGCGAGAAGGGGCGGACACGGGAGTGGCAGAGTGACCTCGCTGACGAAGGCACTCCGGAGGTCAGTGTCTTCTGACCGCGTGGCGGGGGAGGCGGCGGCGCGGGCAGCGACGCCGGCCACAACCCGGAGCCGCGACCAGGCCCGTACTAAATATCTTGCCGCGACGGGGGGGGGGGGGGGGGAGTTGGGGGGCACAGTATGGGGCGTTCGAAAATGTGTCCCACGCGGCCCCGCTGCCCCGCAGTGGTGGCCAGTGACCCCCTCGGGAATTAAGCTTCCTGAGTGCCGTGATAAAAGGGAAACAGCCTCCGGTCCCCACGGGGGGCGCGGGGCGGCGCGGGGCGGCGCGGGTTGGGCGGGCGGTGTTCCGCGTGAGGGCGAGGCAACATCCTCACCCCGCCGCCACGCATATGCATATGCCGCCTGCAACAGTGTGCTGCTGACAACGGAACGCAGCTGCCGCAGCTGCCGCCGCCGCGAGGCTCACTTGCACGATCGCGGCGATGAAAACGGGCGTGGAGAACGGAACGCGCGACGGGTGAGGGGCGGCGGTATCATCATGGTAAAAGGTGAGGAGACACACACACACACACACTATTCCCGTCGTGATATCATATGATGACAAGGTTACGGCCTCGTAGAGGCCTCGTAGCGGGGGTCCTCGATAGGTCCCATAAACGTACGCCATATGACCCTTCTCTCTCTCTCTCTCTCTCTCTCTCTCTCTCTCTCTATCTATCTATCTCTCTCCCTCTCTCTTTCTCTGGCGTTCATAATGCTCGGTTGAAAAAAATTGCAAGAAGGTGGAGAAGTAGAGAAGGTAAAGGGGTTAGGTGTGAAGGAAGTAGCGAAAGGTCTGATGGGTGCACGAGCGAGAGAGAACTAAAGAGAGAGAGAGAGAGAGAGAGAGAGAGAGAGAGAGAGAGAGAGGAGGGGGAGGGGGAGAAAGGATAATGGATCAGCGCGGATGCGGGGGGAGTTTGAGGATGCACTTCGAGTGCCATCAAGGGGAAGGCAGAACGATATTTTTCATGGCGTTTCTGCAATTGTGTTCGTCTGGCGGCAGTGAAAAAGCTACCTGCCATTTGTCCGCAACCATACAGATCGCGGGCTTTGGTGCGGTGTCGGCTCGGTCGAAAAAGATCGCCATCGAGCTGAATTAGCTAGACTCTTCCAACAGTTTGACACGGGGTCTGACACCTCAGAAAATAGTGATCGTGTCCGAGGAGAATAATTCTGAGCGTACTCGCGTTTTCCTATCTGGCAATAAAGTTGGTTTTAGCAAAAACCGTCCATTTAGCTGAACTTTATTACCAGAGAGTGAAACGCAGGTACGTATCGTCACGCTCAGAATTATTTTCCTCGCGCACTATTTTTTTTTCGCAGCTGTCGAACTGCCGAACTTGTGACTCACGAGTGTCGTAAAACCAACACAGATGCGCAAACGTTTCTTTAAACTTTTTTTTTCGTTCCGTCTGTTTGCGCGCATCGCAAGAGCTATAATGCGGTCAGTTGAATTTCGGGCGGGAAAGAAAGGACAGTTTCCTGGTTGGCGGCTCCGTGTTTGAAGGCGGTGGCGCGTCGTGGCGCGGTGCGCGGGGACCGAGTAAGAAAGGCGAGCCGGTGCCGGAGACAGCCGAACGCAGGTCAGGAGCGGGCCGGTCCTGCTCCGGGGGGAGGGGGGAGGGGGCAGGTGTCCTCCGCATGATAACACGGCAGGAGCGGGGGGAGGGGGTCGATGGAGTGGGGGGCAGTGCACCGCATCCAGGTGGAACAGGGGGGAGGGGAGGGAGAGGGGGAGGGAGGCACGGCGCGGGCCGCGGCGGCGGCGGCGGCGGCTGAGGATGCGAGCGGCACGCTGTTTAGTAGTTGTTGCCAGTTTGTCTCCTGCTGCTTGCTCCCAATACGCTACCGGACACGTGGGTCGCGCGCACGACACGCACGCGGCACGCACGCGACAGCAGACACGCGAGTTGTTTGCGGGAGATTAGCCTGGAGTGCGGCTGCAGCGGCGGCAGTGGTGGTTGTTGTTGTTGTTGTGGCAGTCGCGGCTGCAGAAAGGGCGAGTGAAAGCAGTCGGAGTGCCGCGGCGCCGAGCGGCACAGCGAGCCCGCAGCTTAATTGGCGGCCGACAGAAGAACCGGTGCGGCCGATAAATCAATTCGGGTTTGAAGTATTGCGGCCCATCCGAGGGCGAGAAGTGCGCGCGCTGCGAGAGTGGCGGCATCTCCGGGGCCGCGGTGAGGTGAAGTGCGTGTGTGTGTGTGTGTGTGTGTGACAGCGGCCGTGACGGTAACGGCGTGACGGCAACAACGTGACAGTAACGCCGTCACCATGAGCAAGCAGTCGCCGCCCTCCCCGGCCGTGGTGGCCATCAACGTCACGCCCTCGACGACGCCGACCAAGTCGGTGGCCGCCGCCGCCAAGACCGCCGTCAGCAAGGAGATGGAGGCGAACCAGGGGCAGGCGGCGGGGGCCGAGGCGGAGAGTGAGTAGCACACACCAACGCACCAAACCTATCTGTTTTTGTTTCACTTTTTTTTTTCGTCCCGTGGACCGTCCAGGGGATTTGCAAAACAGGTACCCTCCTGGTGACCACACCCAATGCTCTCATACGGCGGCTGCCAGAGCAGCTACCGGCCCTCGCACAGTGTGGTACAGTTGGCACGGCCGCCGAGCTAATTATCGGGGTTGCCATTAGGGTTTCTGACATTCTTTGGCGCTTTCGGCGTACGCGCAGGTCGGCAAAGTCGGGCAAAGCAGCCGCGACGGCTGACCACATAACCGAAACACATTCCGGGAGCCCGAAACTGTACTATTTTGCCTTTGACGGCAGGAACGTCAACATGACGTCAACCTCCGGCCAGTCCCCTTTGAAAAGGCTGGCCTGGGAGCTGGCGCTCCTCCCCGGACCGGGATCGAGAAATAACACAATATAAGCCGATACAATATTATTAAAACTTGCTGCCGGACGGCTCGAGTACCCGGGCCGGCGGGCCCGGCGAGATGCCGTTCCGTCAGGCGGCGGTGGCCTCCCTCCCGGCGGGATGAACCCTAATAATACCATGACATTGCCCTCACACGAGGGCGGGGGGGCGGGGCGTGGCGGGGCGTGGCGGGGCGCGAGGTTAAGGCAGGTCGCAGTGTGACTCAGGCAATCCCGCCAGCCTGCCAGGCAGTGAGGCCAGGGCCGCGGTGCTGGCGCTGCCGCCGCTGCAGCAGCCGCCGCGCGTCAGGACGATGACGGCCTGCTTTGTGGGGGATCGGATCGGATCTGCTCTCTGCTCGGCCGGCGGCCCAGACGGGGGGCGTCACACCCGTAAAACAAAATCCCCGGCCTGCCAAGGGTGTTACTTATACGCTGATGGTTCCGGCATGCGCGCTTTACAGTCGGACGCCAAAGCCAGCATCCGTCGGCCCGTCAGAGCCGCGGCCGCCGCTGGACAGCAGGGCAGACGAGGGCAGCGCCCGGCCGGACTGACGACCGCCGAGCATGTTACTCTATACCACCTCGCGCGCGCTTCCCTATAAAAGGGTTATGAAAAGGTCGTTGTCGATGGGCAGAAAATGAGGTTTTGTCAGTTGACGACCTTGCGGTTAAGGGAGCGCGCACTTGCACGCCGCGAGTAGTGGTGATCGACACATTTCTGCAATTTTGACGTCGACAATCTGTATCCGTCTATATACCCCTGACACTGAGTAAAATATTAAAAGATAAAGGACAGCAAATTTTGTTTCCAAAAGAATTGTGTCTAGACCGCGTCGAAAAAAAATGTGAGGCGTGGCATGTAGTCTGTGTGGTCATGACGGTCGCGGAGCGCCTTGCTCATGTCTGCTCATGTCTGCTGCTTCGTACATTACTACCGTCAACGCAGGCGGTGGACTTGTTTGTGGACAAGTCCCGTACGGCGGGGCCACCTGCTGTACGGACGCTTGGGCCTCGTAGGAAGAACCCACAAACTTTTTAAAAAAAGGTGGGAATAACCTTGTTTGGCTTATTTGAATATTTTTTGGTGGCCGTGAACATGTGGAGGATGGTTCGCCTCCTCCTGAGTGTGTAATGGTGAGAAGACGCGTGGCACAAAATACTTACTTATCTACAAGGCCGCCGTCCGTGCGGCGTCCAGTGTCCGAACGTAGAACACACAATTATAACGACCGATGTGAGCTCACGCTGAGAATATTGCGATCATTGTCCTTGCGATGGTGTCACAGCGAACGCACACTGTAATTTTACTTTATGAATCCTCAAAGAATTTTTCAAATTTTCATATAAAAAATACATCCTACCCTACCGCTGTTCTGAGGGTCTTATAAGAAATATCTCATTTCTTAAAAAGGAATTTTCCAAAAATATTTATAATAGAAATTGCCTCGTAATTTTCCTGAAGGAGCAGGTATGGTCGTCGTAACAACCCTTTGGAATGGATCGAAAACGCGCACTATAATATTCCACAGAGGCCCCCCTCGTTGACGACGGCCTGGCAAGCGAGACTCTATTAGTCGCATGCTGATGCACACTTATGGGCGCGCGAGTGTGTGCAAGCGCAGCAGCCGAAGCCGCAGCTGCAGCGTGTTGCACTCGCGCGCCGTTGCGTGCGTGCCGGCCGATGTTGCTCCGGCGTCCGCCGCGCAGCGTGGCTCCAGGCGGCTCCAGGCGGCTCCAGGCGGCTCCGGCCGGCCCCTCCACGATACACCGGCCCGGCCATCTGTTATTTCGCGCTTTCTAGCCAGGGAATGGCGGGCCGGGCGGCAGACCCGTGAGGGCCAGGAGGCTTATGCGATTCGCGAGCCCAAACAAAAGCGGACCGGACGTGTCACGGCGACGCTGTCACCGCGGCGCGCGCTCCGACGCCCTTTTACAATGGCACGCGACGCGACGCGTGAGTCGCGAATTTTCCCACCGCGAGTTCTGTACTCGCAGGCATTATGGCCTCACGAGTAGATGCTAATATTTAGATTGAAAGCGTTAATACGCCTGTTTATTTTTCTCTATTGTCGATGTCTTGCATATTTTTTCGTGGAGCACTGGGATTTTTTTCGGGGTCCGCGGTGGCGGCAGCCTGCGGCCCGCGGCCCGCGCCACGCCCCGCGCCACGCCCCGCTGCCAGCAGGTGTCGGCCCGCGTCTGACCTCTCCGCGTCTGCGGCGAGCGGTGCTGCTGCTGCTGCTGCTGGACGCGACAAAAAGAAAGCACTCGCGGCTCACACAGCTGGTGTGGGGGAGGGGCCGCGGGAGCGGAGGACCCCCCGCGGAGCCCCCCCGCGGAGACACCGCGGCGCCGCGCAGCCGGACCCGCCAGTAGAAATAAAAATCTGTCATGAATACATTTTCGCTCAGTAATGTACGGACGGCAGAAGAAGTTCTGTGGCTGACGCTGTGGGCTTGTCAACCGTGTCCACCGCCCCCGCGGCGGCAGTGAGTGTGCCGCCCGCCGCCCGGCCAGACGACGGAGGAGGTACGGCGGCCGCGGCGGCCGCGAGGCGACTGACCTCCGTACACACACACACACACACACACACACACACACACACACACGATCCCCGTCCGCCCTCCGCCCTCCTCGGCACGCCGTAGACACACACCGCCGCCGCGAGTAACCCGACCCGAGCCGACCCCTACGAGTCTAATTCAATTGCTTCCTTATGCCCTTCGCGAAGGATAATGTGAGCGCGGGCACACACACACACACACACACACACACACACGCTGCGCCAGACAAATGGATGGCTCCCCACGCAAAATGATGGCCAGGAACACAAGCGTGCTCGCACGTGTGTGTGTGTGTGTGTGTGAGAGAGAGAGAGAGTGTCTCGCCCCGCCTTCGCAGGGCATTCATTGCAGCCGCGTAATGGCAACCACCCGCCTGGACATGACCGGCCCCCACTCGCACAATACATGTTTTCCCTGCTGAGGCGATTAATTATTTTACAATTATTAGTAATTTTTCACCAGGCAGTTTCCTGCGGGAGCCGTCGCAGAATGAGAGAGGGTGATCAGTATACATGATTTCGGGCGAAATCTTTATTGATTTCTGTTTTTGCGGAGTCACATGTTTTTGGAGATGATAGATAGGATCGGTAGCGTGGCGCTGGCTTCATCCGAGGCGGAGCTCTTGCGGGCGCCGCAGCGGCGGGCGGACGCACCTGCAGCTGCTGCAGCTGCTGGAATCCCCCGCAGCGGAGATGGGGGCTCTGGCAAGGACCGAGTCCCACTGCAAGGAGCGCTGCCGAGCACGAGATGGATTTCTCCCCGTCGGTGATACTAGGAACCAATCCCGTGCCTGAAAACCTCTAGGTGGAGGGGGGGGGGGGGGGGGAATTAACCTTGGCCGACCGAGAGCCCCCATCAAGAGAGTACACCCATATTGCACGTATGCGGCGGATTTGATGCACTGCGTTTATGACGCTCTGCTCCCATACGACCGCTACACAAGAGAGGAGACGACTATCGCATGTCCGTGCAGGGATTAAATGTAAAATGACTAAACCCTTTGCCACTTTACGAAAACCTCACAGCCCTGCTGTCGGGGTGGGTTCCTCCCCGCACCGCACTGCACTGTATGGCAGGGCGGCTATGTGTATTCCATTGCTCGGTTCACATATGCAAATGCTCGGTGCGGCGTCGGCCTTATCTACGTCCCACCTGCCCGCCCACCTGCCCACCTGCACCTACTACCTGTCGGGGTTCTTTTACTATCGGCCCCCGCCGCTGTCTGTCTCGCCACCGTAAAAACCACGAAACACACAAAAAGGGAGAGAGAGAGAAGGAAAATGCACAGGGAAATTCGTATGAAACGGCCCTGTCGTGCGCGCGAAAAACAGTGGTGCCAACGCGGGTAAACAACTAATTCGTGTTCAAAGGGAACCCAAAACAATTTCTGTGGCAAATGCAAAAAAAAAAAAAAACCGAGAGTGACGATGTTTACACCAGAGAGTGCCGAATTCGTCTGATGTAGGTGATCCGCAATCCCTGCACTGCATTCGGGATCTCCTGCGATAAAGAGGACAAAGGCGCCCGCGAAATGTCAACAAATGCAGACCCGTTTGAAAACGGCAAGAAAAAAAAAGTGGAGGCGTGTTTTGGACTCTATCGGTGAGGCGCCACCACGCCCCCTTATTCACGCACTCAAGACGCGCACCCACCCACGCGCACGCGAACACAAACTCTGTCCGTCGCCGTGTACCTGTCGCCTCAGCCGGGCCCGCACCCCCGCGTCCCCCACCTCCCTTCTAACCCCCTTCCCTCCCCCTTCCTCCCTGTCTCCGGCGCTGATTGTATTTGCATCTGATATCCTTTTCGCGCCGTTGTCAAGATGGGAAATAAATGAGCATCGCATAACGACGTCACGGCACGCCCCCCTCCCCCCCCTCTCTCTCTCTCTCTCTCTCTCTCTCTCTCTCTCTCTCTCTCTCTCTCTCGCTCCCGTCTCTCTCGCTCCCGTCTCTCTCGCTCCTGTCTCTCTTGCTCTCGTGGGTGGAGTGCGTGACGGCGGCTGCATCTGCCCGGATCGCGACCGCGGCACGTTTAAAATGGGGAAGCGGAGCGTATTCATTATTTGCGGCTCCGGAGAGCGCTTTCGGTCCGGACGGGGCGGGGCGGGGCGGGGCGGGCGGGGCGGGGCGGGGCGGGGCGGGGCGGGGCGGGGCGGGGCGGGGCGGGGCGGAGCGGGACGGAGCGCCCAGCAGCGGCAGGAACAGAAATGCGGCTCCCCGCCGGACAGCACAGGGACATTTCCCTGCGATGTCCGGGGGAAATATTATAATTGGTTCCGTCGGACGCGAGGCGAAAGAGAAAGAGAGAGAGAGGTATGAGATGGCATGTGGGAGAGGGAAAGAGAGGCAGGGGAATGAAGACGAATGGGGCGCCTCCCGATCTTTCTGCGCACGCCAAGCAGGCTCCGACGCTCGAACACGCGCCGGACAGTTTGAAAATGTTTATGTACCCGTGAACGCCCCTCCCTGGCTGGCTTTCGCACACATAGACCGCCACGGGCTTTCAGTGATGCCTCGTGCATGTGTGTGTGTGTGCGGCATACTGCTGTGCCATTTGATGAAGTGATATTATGGCCCAGTGGTCCCACACAGAAGGATCGCACAGGCTGTGTGTTTTTTCTTCGCCCTCTACTGCTATATTGTACTACTTCCATCTCCTGCATTGGCCGGGTCGAAGGCTGCCCGGGCTGGAGCGGGGCCACGGGGGCGCACGTTTCTTTTTACTGCCCCGCTGATTGTGCGCCCGGCCCGGCCCATATGAGGCTCTTAATATCGGCCATATTTCGATGTTGTGGGACGCACCGCACCGCACCACACCGCGCCGCGGCCCGGCCCGGCCGGCAGCGCGCCGGGGCGTCAGCGTTAACCTTAACCTTTGTGTTGACAGAGCGGCGCGGATGGCTGTCGGGGCCGGCAGTGCGTGGAGGGGCGGGGCGCGGGGCCGCCGGGGGCCGCGGCGGGAGGCATTCCGGAAGATCGTACGTGCAGGGCCCGGGGGGCTGCTGCTCGCTAACCGGCGGCCTGGGCGGGGCGAGGGAGGGAGCGAGGGCAAGGGAGTGAACAGATGAGTACGTCGTACCGTCGTCGGAGCACCGTACAGCCCAAGCACTGTACTTGGAGCAGCGCGTTGTTGGAGCACCATCAGGCAGAGCACCGTACTCGGAGCAAACGTACTCGAAACACCGTATCTGCGGCGGCCTTGGGCGCGGCGATATTTCACCCTATGGGGAGCCGGCGGCGGCCGCTGACGGCAGCGTCACTGCTAGCGCCCGCCGCCCGGCCCTCGGCAGCCCCCCCGCTCCGGCTGGTTAAACACGCCCTAACATCGGCATGTCATTAGGCCTCGGCGTCGCGGGGAACAAGCAAGAGCTCGCGGGGAGGAGGAGGGGGCGGGGGGTGGAGGCGCCGAGGAAGGAAGACGGGAGAAAGCAGAGGCCTGCTTGCCCCGATCGCAATTAACGACCCTATTGACCGAAAGTCACAGAAGTCCGAGACCGATGCCAAAAAAAAATTGCTCCGAGCGCTGAGCGCGCGGAGAGAGTCCATCCAGGCCGCGGAGACGGAGATACGCGGCGGCAGCCGGCGGAATATGGGATTCCCGCGGGGTCCAGGGCCCCGTCTGCTCGGCGGGCCTTTCTAATCACGGGAATCAGAAGCACGCGCGCAGCGCTGGGGCAGGTGACGTGGCGGCGGGCTGGCGGCGGGCTCAGCGGGGTGCCGGAGCCCCCAGACCTGTCGCGGTGCGGCACGGCAGCGGCGCGGGCTCCGGGTCCCCCGGCGGGGACGTCTTCATGTCCGAGCCGTAAACGTTGCGGACGACAACGCCGCGGCCCGCTATCTGGCTCACGTCCCGCCCGGGCGTCCCGGCGGCGCGCCGGGACGTGCCCAGCCGCTGCGCTGCTGACACTCCCTCCTGCGGCCTGGCGGCGCGCGGGCCGCCTGCGATGCCGGGGATAGGCCACCCCGCGCGTCACGGCCGCTCGGCGGGCCGGCCCGCCTCCCGGGCGGCCTGAGGGTCGCACGGGGGATGGCCGCGGGACCGGCTGCGTGCGTAGTGCCGTGTGCCGCGCGCCGGGACGCCCTTGACCCACTTGATCCTTCCGGGGGACGCGGTACGTTGACGAGTCCCTCGCCGTGTACCACGACGAGACTCGTCGCAGTCGCGGGGCAGTCTTCTTTGACGCCGCCATTCATGCTGAGGAAGCGGGGACCGGGAAGCTTTTGGTCCACCCTTCGCCTCATTGCCCTTCGTTTGCAAGCGTGCGGCGACAGCAAAGTCATCGTCGGGGGCCCCGGACGGGCGCGGCCGGGCGCGGCGGACCTCGGAGCCACGCCCTGCCGACGCCCCCGGGCTCTGCTCGATGACGCGCCAGGAATGCGGGGGGCGGGGGGGCGGCGCTGGGCCCGGCGCCGACCCTTCAAACCATCCCCCCGCCTCCGGGCTCATAGCCCAGGGCTCACGAGCACCTGTGGTCGGGGCGGGTATGTGAGGTCGAGGCGGGAGGGGCCGAGATGAAGGAGTGGGGAGCGGAATTCGGAGGCGAGGGCGACATCCACCCCCGACACCTCGCCGAGCGGCCCCGCCGCCTCCAGCCGCCTCCCCGCACCACACCACCACACCGACGCAGTTCATCAAGGTCTTGCCGCAAACGCAAACCAAATTATTAACCACCCTTCTTCCGATATTGTGCTCTTTCTCTTTCACATAGTTATCCGTCCTTTTTTATATGGCTCCTAGACGAAGTGCAGGCGCCGTGTGGCGAGCGCAGCGACCCTTTGAGAGGGGATAGTGGTCTTCTCTCTCTCTCTCTCTCTCTCTCTCCCGCCCTTTTAGATCCGCCGCCGACCCCTCTCTTCTCACTTTCGCGTGAGCTCACTCAAGCGCACCGATCCTCTGAATGGTGCACTTCTCATCCCCTCACTTGTCACACTCCTCCGGGATTCCCCCCCTTCCCCTTCCCTCTCATCCCTCATTGCGAGCGGAGGAGCGGGGGGGGGGGGGGCGTCCACAGACCAGCCACCGCCGGCGCCGGCCTTCTCCGTCAAGTCCGTGCGGTGGCTGTTGCCGTGGCCCCGAGGGATGCTGTAGGATCCTGGACCGGTCCCGGCGGTGCCGGTGGCGGCGGCGGCTGGCCTAGGCGACTCCCGCACGCCTGGCGGGGTAGTGGTGGTGGTGGTGGGGCAGGACTGTCTCGGGCCCCACAGGGCGTGATGGTGGAGCCGATAACCCTCCGAAGTCTGTACCCAAACCACCCCGAAGCCCCGGCAGCGGCGGGGGCCGACCCGGCGGGGGCTCCCTGCTCGGCGTGCGGGGCGGCGGGGCGGCGGGGCGGCGGGGCAGAGGGGAGCATTGTCCCGGCGCCGCCCGGCCCCGGCGCGCGTCCCCCGACGGGGCACGGTACGGCGGTCCACAGGAGAGCGGCAGCAGAGGGATAGGAAAGCCTTTACAATGTGCCGAGCCTCCCCGCGGCTCAGAGGCACTCTTCTCAGCCTGCAAACTGGATTTTTTTTGGCTCCCTCACCCCGCCGCCAACGTCCTCGTCTTTCCCCCTCCCCAGCGCGTGCGCGCTGCTGTACATTTGCGCATGGGCGCGCGCGCGTGGTCTGCGGGGACTGGCAGGGCCTCCAGGGCCGGCAGGGCGGCCGCGCCGACAGTGTGCCGCGCGGCAAGTCCTCGCGGTAAGTGGCTCGGAACACACGTGCCGCAGTGTGCACATAGCGGAGGCCGGCGGAGGCCACTTCGCGTGCTCGTCGCTGACATATTGTGTGCGAAAAGTTTGGGTCCGGCTGCCCGCGCGGGCCTGTCGCCCCGTCCGGGTGGCTCCGCCCGGCTCCGCCCCCCTCCCCTCCCCGAGAGGCCACCGGGGCACGCTGGACTTGTCCGGGACTATGTACATTCTATTTCCCCCCGGGCTGCGCGCACCGCAAGGTCCCGTGCTGAGTACGGACGAAAAACTTTCGCAGCCTGTACCGCTTGCTGCCGCGATGCCGCAGCACCCATACCGCTCGCAGAGTTTGCGAAAGCAAAAGTGTGCACCGGAAACCTGGCGCGGGTAAAACGTTCATGTGTCCCACGCAGAGGGTAACAAGGCGGTGCCAGGGGATATGCGAGCGGCCCTGTGTGGTCAGCCTTCAGGAAGAGTCAGCCCTTAGGGGGCAGGGCCCGCGGGGGCTTGGCTCAGCACTCAGGGCCTGCTTGTTCGAGTATGAAGGTGACCGAGGGGGCCGATCAGGGGCCTCCCACCTCACCCCTGACTCCTTCTTCTGTCGGCCGTCTCAAACAAACCCGAGAAAGGCGTTGTCAGCGTCGGACGAAAGAAATAAAAAAAAATGAAGAAAAAAACGGACGAAAAAAAGGTGACCGTGACACACACACACTGACCTTGTCATTACCGCGCCACTGCTCTGGCACGCATTCTGTGTCCTACATGAGCCCCCTGTCGCCGCCCCCGCCACCCCTCGGCCTCGGGGTCTCTGAACCACTCTGTGTCTCGCCGACACCAACCCTTTTTGACTAGCAAGGCGTGAGGCCCACGGACGCCTGCCTGCTTTGCCTAAAGGTCTCCTTGGATCTTATTAGCGCTCTCTCTCCTTACTCTCTCTCCTTACTCTCTCTCTCTCTCTCGCTATCCTCCCTCTCTCTCACACACAAAGTCCTTTGCGCCAAATGAAATGATCCTGCAAGTAAATTTACGCTCGTTAATCCCCGGCGCGGTGTCTTAGCCACGGCGCAGCGGCGGCGCCGGCAGCCTTCCCCGCCTGCTCCCGCCTTAAATGTATAATTTTCTGACCGTAATCGCCTTTGCCTGCATTATGCCATGCGGTGCGGTGCGGGGCCTGGTGGCCGGTAGAGGCCGGCGTGGCGCGGCGTGGCGTCCGGAGGGGCGCGCGGCAGATGGGGAGGGGCCGCCGGGCCTTGGATTTGGCTTTGGGATCCGGCCGCCCGGCCGCCCGGCCAGCGCAGAGCTCCGCGCCGGGTGGCGTTCGCCGGCTTTTCGGGGGGTGATAAGAGCCTCGTCAGGTGTGGGAGACCCTCCCTGCCGCCGTGGGGCTTTTCCAGTAGGCCCACACTGCAGCTGATTGCAGAGCCGGCGGCTGGGCCGCCCTCCTCACCCCTCCGGGCCTCCGGGCCTCCAGGCCGCGGGGGGGCGGCCTCCTGCGCGGCAACCGGCGCTCCACCCGAATGGGAATCCAATGGCTACGAAGAGGCGGTTAAGGTGTCGCCTTAGCGGGGGGTGGACGACGCGTCGGCGCCGCCGCCGGGCGTTTACTCCGCGGGGGGCGCGGGGCGGGAAATAAAAACACAAATAGATGCGGCGGCCATTCTTTGCGAGGTAATCGCTGTGCCATTTACTCGGGTGGGGCGGCGGGGCCAGGGCGGTGGCTGTGTGTGCGGCGCGACGGGGACGGGGTGCGCTGCAGGGGGCCGCAGCGGGCCGCAGGCCGGCCCGACGGGCGAGATACCCCGCGGAATGCGAATCCGGACTCATTGGTGGGGGAGGGGGAGGAAAAGAAGTGTGGCGCTCTGCCATCGCGGCGGTCCCCTCCGCACGTAGGCAGCCTGACAGTCTGCCGCGCGTCCCCCGGCAGCCGGCAGCCCCGCCGCGACACCCCCCGCCTATCGCGCACTCTTTAGCATTTTAATGGCGCGAGGCGGCGGGGCGCCCCCTTCGCTGCGCATCCGCGCGAAGCGGTGGGATTCGAGTGCGAGAATTAACGGAGCAAACGGAGGAGATGATGACGGGTGGGGAGGAGGTGCGCGTAGTGCGTCCGCTGCTGGCGGCCCCGTCCTGTGGACGACGCGGGGAGCACGGCGCCTGGCGGGTAGGCAGTCCGGCCGTCTGCAACGCGCGCGTGCCGTGCGGGCCGGCCTATGCAGTGCCTCGCAGGCGCTCCCCGGGCGCGCCGCCGCCGTGTTCCGCGGGCCTCCCGGCTCGCTGCTCCGCCCGCAGCCTAGGCCACACATCGCGCTCCCCGCCGTGCGCCGCCGCGTCATGGGAAAGCTGTCGCGAACCACGGACGGAGACAACAGATGCTCACATTAAACGGAACGGGGAAGGGGGCGGGAAGCGGGTAACAGAGAGAGATGGATGGTCTCTCTCGCCAGCTCGCGGGGCGCAAATGAACGCGCGCGCAGCAGCGATTTGCACATTGAGTAATGCACACGCAGAAAAAAAAGACCAGGAAAAAAACAAACGGCAAAAGCGGTCGAAAAAAAGAAATAAACATAATGGAGCATCGACTGGTATGCGGGATTCGGTTCTCTCCTCTTGGAGTTAAAATGAAGAGGGGGCGGGAGGGAATGGAATGGACCGATCAGGTGTTGATGGAGTGCTATTGGGCCACTGGGCCGCGAGGGGGCGGGCCGGGTCGGGCTCGGGGCGCGCAGTCTTTACGACCAGGGCGATTCCAGCCGAGCTGAGCCGGGCAGGGCCGGCGGGCCGGGGAGGGAGAGGCGGCGGTGTTTGCTGTAAAACAGCATCACTCCCCCGCCGCCCCAACACCCTCCCCACGCCGCCCCCGCCACACCCCCCAAAGACAAGTGGAAGGCCCGTGTCCTCGCCTGCGTCACCAGATGTCCACGCTGCCCGCATCGGTTGTCACCCGAGACAGGGGACAGGCACGGCGCGAGTATCGACGCCGCTACATCCTCCCCCGGTCCTCCTTGTATTCTTTGCCCAGTAGGTTTTCCACGCCATATCATTTTATATCGTGACGAAGCGGGGGCGGGGGAGAGCGTTAAAAGCTCTTTTATGTCTCGGACGGCCACATATACGAGCAAGAAAGAGTCAGAGCGGCGGCGCCGCCATGACCGGCCGGGGGCGGCCGGGGGCGGCCGGGGGCGTGTCGCGTTGATATGTGGACGGGGTGGAGGGGGCGGATTTGCGATCGCACTCCACCCCGAGGCTATCCGAGCCCGCCAATAACCAGAGCAATGAAGGTGATGTGTGCGTGTCGGACTGCGCACAGCTCCCTTAGTGCACCTCTCTCTCTCTCTCTCTCTCTCTCTCTCTCTCTCTCTCTCTCTCTCTCTCTCTCTCTCTCTCTCGTTTCCTCCCTCGTCGTGTCTCTCTCTACCGCGCCGGGGTTTTGCAGGGTGGGGCCCCGCTTTCTCTGTTTGTCCTGGCTAATGCTTGGGCGCGTGCAGCACGGGCCTCCTCCGGCCGCCCCCTCCAGCCGCCCCCGGCCGCCCCCGGCCCCCCCCGGCCGCCTCCGAGAGTCCCTCGCCTCCCTGATCCGGCCGCCGCAGATTCAGCAGACTATTGCTTCCTGTTGCGTGTCCCTGGACGGGTTCCTTGCCCCGATGGACTCTCACTCTGTCCTCTCTCTCTTTCTCGGTTCCCTGCACCGCCCCGGCCCAGCCTCCCCTCCCCGTTTCTCCTGCCGTGTTTTGAGCCGTGCGCCAGCCGGACTGCCCGCCGGCCCTCCCCCACAATCCCCTTCGTGCTTACAGCCGCGGGCCTGCGGCGGCGTCCTCGTCTGAAAGGATTCATCAGTTTGCCGCGTGCGTGTTGTCCTTTGCCAGGGAGCCCCGCGCCGCCGCCGCCACAGGCGGCCACTCAGCGGGGAATTTCCACGACGGCGGGGGAAAATGGAATAAAAACACGGAAAACATCCATTTGCGGCGCCTTCTGGAATTAATGTTCTGCGCGGTGATCGGGCCGCGGGGAGAGATGACACGCGCGTGACGCGCGCCACTGCCCACTAGCGTCCCCGTGCGTGTACGATGTCGAGGTTGAGCTATGAAATAAAAAAATATTCATGGAAAGCAGCGCGTCACCTTGTTAACCGTCTGTGCCTGCTATTAAGGGTAACAAAATTCCAAAATCTTTCCCAAGATTTTGCGGGCAGTTCGTAGCGTTTTCAGGGTAACGCAGGCGGCGGTTGCGGGTCTGCGGTAATCCAGGGCGACGCATGGAAAACCCCAGGGTAATCCGAGGAGCGCGCACCCCATGGAACAGCGCGCGGCAGCGGACACATCTGAGTTGTGTGCGAGTTCTCTCTGCCGGCACAGTCCGCCCGCCGCCGTCGTCCGCCGTGACCTCCTGTCTCCCGGTGTAGGATGGGCTGCCTACCCCGCCGGCGCTGTCTGTGCCGGCGGCAGCGGAGGCAGCAGCCCGGGTACTCCCACTCCGACTTCTGACTTTCATGAGCGCGCCCCCGCCCGCCGGCCACCCGCACACACAAGAGGGAACAACCCCCTCGTGGAAATAAAGTCGTCGCCCTCGCATGGAGGGCCCGCACGGCGGCGGCGGCGGCGGGCGCACAGTTTCGGGTTTCACAAGTAGTGTTGTCGCTTCGTGTGTGTTCGGAGACCGCGCCTGCACCAGAAAGTCGACGGGTTCCGCCGGGGGCTGCTGCGGGCGGGTGCGGCGGCCGGCGGACTCGGAGGGCGGCGTGTCTCATACCGCCCCAAGGAGACAAGGGGCGCGCGTTCGGCGGCGTCGGGGTGACGCGGCGCGCCGCAGGAGCCGCCAGCACCCGGCCCGGCTCGGCTCTGTCTCTCTGCTCGGCTCGACTCGTCTCGGTCCACCTCTTACCTGTGCAGTGCACCGCGCGGCTCCGCGGCCGGTACCCCGCGGTACCCGGCGGTACCCGCAGCTCCGCGGAGCATAGTCCTGCCGGCTCCTGGACTCCTGGTACTAGGCGTCGTCTATCGTGCGGGCCGCTGGTCGCAGTGCCTGCGCCTAGGCGGCACTAGGCGGGGCCGCGCGGTGGCCCCGCGTGTGCACCCCCGCCGCGCTCGCTGCCCGCCCCCACACCGTGTGCGTTTCCCGCCGTCAGATTTCCCGGGGAACGGGGAAGCGTGCGGTTTCTCCAGGCGTCGTGCGGTCGGCGTGCGGTCGCGTCGCGCTCGTGTCGCACGTCGCCGCCCCGCATGGCGGCGCATGCCGAGCCCGCGGCCGGCTGCCGGCGGCCGTGCCACGCTGCGCACGCGCCCGGCGCTCGGCGGTGCCGCGGCGGCGTGGCGGCTGCACCAGGCGGCCAGCGAGCGGCAGGAGGTGTCCGCCCGCCTCTCACTGATTCCCCCTCCCGCGCGGACCCCGTCTCCTCCTCTCCCTTCCCCGCGTCCCTCTCGATATGCCCTGCTCGGTGGTCCCCTACTACTTCTGCCAGCGCCCCCCCCCCCCCCTCACGTTTGTCATGAGCTTTCCTCCCGTCTTAACGGTGCCATAAGTTAGGCGCGTCATGCAGCGGCAGCCGTCGCATTATTCGCTCATGGCTAAACGTCCCGAAACGTCCCCGCTGTGCGTGGCGTCACCGCGCCCCGCAGATTAGCGCGGCTGAGGCGGTGGATAAGCTCATCGCAAACGGCGGCGGCTTCCAGTAAAACGCACTCCTTAAAAGAGAGCCGCAAAACCAATTACGCAGCACCAAGGTGAACGATCGATCGGAGACGATTAGTACGCATCGATGGGACGGTCAGGGGAGAGCGGGGAGTCTTCAGGGCGACGACACAGAATGCAGTCGCATAATTAGGGCATTTCGGTGAACCGGTGCGTTACAGCGGGAGGTGAACCGCCAACACTTGGAGTCTGGTTCCAGACTCATCCCACCTTTCTGCTTCTCATTTCCGGCTGAGGCAATCGCTAAAAAAAACCTGCTGCTTAGCCGTCAGGTGGTGCTGTACCACCCGCAGCTGTGCCAATATACGAATTGTGCCTCGCAACCGACAGTGTATATGCTTAACAAACCACATAAGTGATCCCTGATAACGCCGTAATCTGGACGTGCTGCTAGCACAAGGCATGTGATGGAGAACATGATAATGCCCAAATAATTAGTGAGCATGTAAAGAACAACAAGTTGTACTCGAGATGAAGGGCCCTGCCTTGTCTGACATAGTCAGTGCCGGGTGCCCCGCCGACCTCCTTAACACTTTCGCTGCTCTGCGATACGAGATCTGTAGGTTTCCAACTCGACGGCCGGCGCGTCGAGATGGCATATTCGTTTGCGTAGAAACAGCTCGCCGTCGATTCGATTGTGTTTTCCAGTACACCAATGGGATGGATAAGGGAAGTAGGCGACTGGCGAAAGCCTATCTTGACGGATTATGAGCGATCTGTTGCGGCAGCGGCTGGGCCGACGCGTGTGACGTGACCTCCCCACCCGTCCCGTGTGTGCAACGCCAGCTGGCAACTATTCTTTCTGCAAACAATGACTACGAAAGTAGCTCCTCTCCGTTTGTGTACCTAATCTTGTCGCACCAGGATGAGGCGAAATCGTCTTGCTCCGAGAGCGCTTTGAATCTGAGGTGGCTGGGAGAGGCGACGCAGGCCCCCGGGCAGAGGCCGACATGTGCCGGCCATGCATGGTACAACACGATCGACAAGCAGACGATAAACAACGGACAGGTTGTGTGCGCACGGGCCGCACGGGCCGCACACAGGCGGAGTGTGAAGACGGCCCCGTCCACGCTCCGCCGCATCCCCGCCGGCCTGGAGCAGGAGGCACGCGGCCAGCGACGGGCGCCACCGAAATAATAAAATACAGAAGAAAAACCACGGTTTGTCCACCGGCCGCCGAGTTTACACGCGGCTGAGCACGGCCAGAAGAGGACGTGCCAGCTCACACAGTGTCGGGAGCCTGCTGTCCGAAGACGGCGGTGAGAAAATCAATTTTCTGTGTGCGCCGCGACATGCAGCGGAGAATTAATCAAAATGTTTAGTGCAGGAGAGCGAAGCGACGCAAAAAGAGGGTAAAGGAGGTTGGATGGAGGAAAGGGGTGAGGGGGGGGGCATAGGACGTCTGCCAAGATTGTCCGCCGCCGTCGCGCCGCCGCCGCCTCGGGGTCGCTGCCGCCGGATGCCGGACAAGCGGACGCCAAGCGCGGACGCGATCCGACGCCATTTGGGATTCAAGGTGATTAGTGGCCGTGCCGCCGTGCGCGGGCGGACACGCTGCACCGGCGGCACGGGGGCCTTCGGGGCGGGCGGGGCGCCGGCCGCGCTGGGCTGCCGCCAGGTCCTTGTCCCCCGACCCGCGCGCCTCGGAACTGCCGCGACCGGCCGGGGCGAGAGGGGCATGTCCCACTTCGATGAGTTTTCGTTATCAAGCGCGAAGCGGTTCGAGCGGGCCCCGGGTGCGGGGCGGCGGCGAGGACTGTGACGGCGTATTCACAGAAATACACGCACTCGACGCCCCCCCCCCCCCCCGCCGGAGCCCCACATGGATACCCGCGTGTACTGTATCCGTGAGGCCCACCTCCAGGACCGGCCCGGCCGCGCCGGCGGACGGTCCCACCGTTCGGTCCGATTTCTCATATGCTTCCCACGCTCCCGCCGATACAGAGACTTCCGCTTTGCGGCCAGAACCGGACGTCGTGGCTGCCGCCGCGCGTTCAGTTTGACAGCCTGGCCGGGCGGCTGGCCCGGGAAGGCGGCGAGGAGCAAGGCCGCCGTCGGCTGCAGCCCGGACCGGCGGAGCCAGCGCCGCCGTGCGCCGCCGCCGCGTATCACAAAGCAGTGCGCCACTAGATCGGTTTGTCGTCTTATCGCCCTGACGGCCTGTGACGTCGCCTCCCTCCCCATCGCGCGCGCACCTTCGACTCTCTGTGTGTAGGGAGTGGTAAAGAAAGGGTGACGAGAGAGGAGGAGTGGCAGCGGCGGCGGCGGCGGCGGCAGGGGGGCGCGGCGGGGGCCGGCGGGGGCCGGCGGGGAGCGCGCGCGCGGCAGCGGCAGTAGCAGCAGACGACACACTCACACTCCCAGTCAAGGCGTCGCGGGTGGAGGAGTGCAGCGCAGCGGCGGCATCGACAGACGGCGCACCGAACAGCGGCACCGCCTCCACGCCTACTCACTGATCCGGTACGACAGCGGGGGCTCCGGTGCAGACGGGAGCACGAGCCGAGAAATATGCGTCCGCGAAGCCCGGAGCCGACTCGGACCCGATATTCACTGAGTATTCAGTCGCACGGCAGAAATACGTTTTTTAGAAATGCGCGAAAATATACGGCCACCCCATCTGGTCATTCCCGGCGACGAACGGATTTTCTGAAGTATAAAACGAGTCCGTTTCTTTGCCGCTGTACACTCGCGCTCGAAATACATCGTATTCAGAGGTCCTCCGATAAGAAAGAAAGAGGTTGATATGCACATGTGATGCATCGCGCGGGGCACTCGATGATTCCCGCGGGGACGCATACGGAATGCGGACTCGTCGCGTGCGGAGTTTGCCCGGCGCCGCCGAGGCCGCGGTGTGCGGGGGTGGCGTAGCGGGCGGACGGGGCGCCACCCCGGGGGCCCCCCGGGGGGCGGGCGGCTTCCTGGACCTACCTCCTGCCGGGACTGGACAGGGCGGGGCCCCGGCAGAGGCACACGTGTCGCCTGGGGCGGCGCGGGGACAGGCTGGGCCCCAGCAGGTGCATCGTCAGAGGAGCCCGGGCAGAGGGGAGGCCGAGCAGGGCCGGGCCCGGAGGGCGGGCCGGGCTGTTTTTGTAGGCCGGCCTCCAAGCGCCACGCAGGGAGGCACGCGCTCGCGCCGGCGATGCGGAGAGGCGGGGAATGTATTAACTCGATTATATGCAAATGCGCACCGAGTGTACGGAGAGATGCGCGCCTGCCGGCGGCGCCTGCAACTCTCGGCCTGTCAGCTCTTATCGCTCTCATCGCACACAAAATCTCGACGGTGGCGATGCTCGCGCTCGTTCTCTCTTTCTCTCTCTCTCTCGCTTGCTCTAATAGGCAAAGAGCGCCCCCGACCGCCCCGATAACGCCCTATCTCGCTCGCACTCACGGGGAGGGGGGGGGGGGGGGGGGCAGGCCCGCGGGCTTTGCGGCGGCCCCCCCGCACACGCGTGTCATATCCGTTACGTATCGCCACAAAAATGCGGCCGTTTATTACGGGAAGGAACGCAGTGCGGATCGCGGGGATCGGCCGTCGCCTGAGGCGTTCTGTGGCAACCCCCCGGCGTCCCGGCGTCCTCAGACAAGGACCTTCAGATAACGCCGCGGCGCCGATGGTGCCACGGCATCCGCTGCACTGCTAGCTTTTCAATATGTATTATATTTAAATGTTGTTTTCTTTCGCGCTAATGGGGGGGGGGGTTACGGATTTTGTAACAAAATTAAAATTTAAACAAAATTTAAATTATCGAAATGTAGAGCTGTTTGTCTCTGAACATCACATGTTACGGACAAACAGAGTATTCTTAGCCGTATAAAAGGCGGTCCATTGATAAGAGCATACATAAACATTAAAATTACACGAGAGAGAAGAGAGAAGGGGGCATAAGACAGAGACGGGGAGTGCTCACATGCCGGCCACCATTGCACCCCTTCTTGTCTTGCGGCACCGCGACGCGTCGCTAAATGCGCTGATAAGGGCGCCCCGGGTTGTTATTGCCGTGCCGACGGCCGACGCCCCGCGGGATGCACTCCCGACCAGGCCGCGTTCAAAAAGCGCCAAAGCTATAATTGGCGCACTTTTGCAGTGAGGCCTGTCGGTTCGCGAGTCGCAACGGGCGAGCGCATCTAGTGCAAACACGGCCCGTCATTAGTGAAGAGTGAGAGAGGGACAGATAAAGACGGGGCGAGGAAAGCGGGGGCAGAGAAAGAGAGAGAGAGAGAGGGGGGGTGAGTGAGAGCCCCCACGCTATACTGGCTGCTCTGATTGATCGCGAAGCGCTCTAGAGCACCACATGTCTCATGTCTCCCAGAACCTCCCCTCCCACCATGCTCGGTGTGACCTTGGTTCGACTTCACGCACCGTCCCTTAATTTTTTCACCTCCGTCTCTACGTTTCTCTCTCCCTCTCGCTCTTGCTCTCTCTCTCTCCCTCCCTCTCTCTCTCTCTCTCTCTCTCTCTCTCTCTCTCTCTCTCTCTCTTTGATATAGCGAAAAGCAGCATCGCTGAAAGACGGCATCTAATGGCGCTGTGTAATTACGGCTAAAGGACGTGTTATATCGGGTATCTGCAAAGACATGGAGAGAGAGAGAGAGAGAGAGAGAGAGAGAGAGAGACTGAAAAAGTAGGCGTTGTCGTGTCCGTGCCCCGCTCGTGTTCTCCGCCGCCGCCCGTGAGGTAGGCTTCACGTCTGCGCCGCTGCTCTGCGGGCGGCCTGCGCTGCCCCCGGCCGCCCCCGGCCGCTGTGCCGCGGGGAGATTGTCTTGCCATACCTGTTGTGGGGCTTTGGCCGGCCAGGCGTGAGTGTCCAATGGTGACGCGCCGCGGTATCGCGTCGCATCAGGCCGGCCAGCGGTGGCAGCTGTGGCAGCTGCTGCGGCAGCTGCGGCAGCTGCGGCGGCCCGGCCCTTCGTATCGTACGCGGACATGGCGAGCCCGTGGCGCGGATTTGCATTTAAGACGCTCCCGCCGCACGCCGCCGCCGCTGACTTTGATTATAACTTTACTCTGCTCATAGAAGGCGGACTGGCGGGAAGAGCCCCCGAAAACGTTAATGGAATCGCGAAAACTTTTTCTCCCACTTTCTGCGTTCGAATAAATAAATATCAGTCGGCGGGTTTGTTGCGCGGCGCGTTCGTCCGCGGGCGGAGCGGAGGGCGTTCCATTGCACTCTTGTGGCATCTCTCTCTTTCCCTCTGTCTCTCTCTCTCTCCATCTCTGTCTACTCTCTGTCTCTCTCTCGATCAAGGTTATGTCAGAACACCTACGTCAACGGAGCGCATATATGATATCATGTCCTGTCGTAAACGCACAAGCTGTGTCAGCGAATTAATTTTTCATGCAGCCACGAGAACGTGTGTGCGAAACAGACGCGGCAGCGGGGTGGGGCATAGCGGGGAATGGAATGGAAAGGAGAGGGAGGGAGGGAGGGAGGGAGGGAGGGAGGGAGGGAGGTGCACCTGATTGCCGTGTCTCGATTAGCAGACGGCCAGGTGTGGACGACTTTCGATTCATAAAGGAAGTTTTTATACTTTTATGAGATTTCTAATTAGAAGAGAGGGAGGGCAAACTTTTGGAACTCGTTAGGCGGATACGCCCCCCACCCCCCTCACACACACACACACACACACACCACAGCACACAGAGTCTACCTTTGGCCAAACGAAACGCCGTCCCCCCCCCCCCTACACCCTCACGGAGGTGTCCAGCAGTGGCGCCGCGCGCCGGCGATGGCGTTCACGTCGCGTTGGTGCAGCGCGCCGACGTCGTCGGAGGGGCTTCGCAAACAGAAGTAATTTGCGATTGACGTTGGTGTGAGACGGTTGTCGATACGCGAACAGAGGCGGCCGTAAAGTCGTCTGTTTGGAGCGCCCCCACCCCCTCCTCTTCTCTCTCTCTCTCTCTCTCTCTCTCTCTCGCCGCTGTTAAAGGCGCGACCACGCCTACCAAACACGCGACGCGACTTTTACCTCCTCGACAAGCAGGCGCGAAAATTTGTACGGCCGCCGTTATGGAGGTGACGAGGAAAGTTTTTTGTTTGTTGCGCCTTTGAGCCTCTCGACCCGGCGGCGGCCCGGAGGAGGCGGAGCGGCCCCGGCGGGCCCCGGACCGCACCAGCACCAGGTGTCCGGAGGGGAAGGCATGAGGGAGGGAGAGAGAGAGAAAGCAAGGAAGCGGAGACTTTTGGAGGAATCGGAGAGGAGCGCTCGGTGGCTGCCAGCAGTGGCTGCCCGTGGCTGGGAGGCGCCGGGAGGGGTATCGCAGGTGCCTGGCGCGCGTGGACACTTACCCCCCGCGGCGCCCGGCGGCCCCCTGCGGACTGCGCCTGCACTCAGACCCCCCTCTCCTCCCCGACAAATGAGATGGAAACGGTCGCGTGTGTGCCCTTCCCGGAGTGGAGAGGGAGAGGGGAAACCCAGGAGAGAGGGAGGGGCCGTGGCGCCGCGCGGATAGGGGAAAACTTGCTAAACTCTCCCTCGCTCTCTCCCTTCCTCCCTGTGCAAGAGCGTTACAAGGTTGTTTTCTCATATTTTTTCGCCTCGGCCGCCCCTCGCGGGCGTTACACCGCAGCCCGTGCGCGCTCCCAGCGCTGCCGCGTTTGTGATGGTAGATAAGCCGGCATGAGGTTACCCCGCCGCTATTATGGGTAAATTCAATGTCGCCGGCCGATACCGCGCCCCTTGCGGGCCCTGCAGCCCCCCGCGGACCCCCCGCGGACCCGCCCCTACTGGGGTGCGGCGGTCTGCTCGGGGTGTTTGTGTGGTTTTATTTTAATGACTTCATACCCCCGGCGGGGCGGCGGCCGGCGGTGGGCCTCGGCGCAGCATGTGCACGGGTCGATCGAGTGGCGGCGGGTGCAGAAAGCGAGCTCAAGTGTTTAGCGGTCGTGGCGCACGGCCGTGCGCGATAACGCGTCCGCAGGCCCCGATAAGCGGCGGGGGTGTGTCCCGCCGCGGTGCCCCGGAGCCGTGTCGCGAACGGCCACCACCGCGGCCCCGCCCGGCCCGACCCCCCGCAGCCCCGCAGCCTCGCGGGGGGCGTGGCGGCGTATCGCGGCACCGCCGCCCCGACACTGCGCCTCGCGGTATCGCGCGGATGGGTGTCGAGTCGACGCGGTGTCGACACGATTCGCGCGGGCAGCGGCCTCGCAGCCAAAAGAAAAGAGGAATCAGAAAAACGAAATAAAAATGATGTGTACAGCGGCGGAGGGATCGAAATAAACAAGAGATCGCGCGCGGGCTCTTTGTTTCTCGGTCTGTCGATGTCTCTCAAAAATAAAGGAGGGCGTCGCGGTGGGCAGCGGGGCCCCGGCTGGGGTCACGACAGCCACGTCCGCGGCCCGCGGGGCGCAGTGTCCCGCCATGCTCTCCAGCGGACGGTCCGGGAGCCCGCCGAGCCCGCGGGCCGCGGGGGGCGGCGGTCCGGAGCCCCCCGACCTCAGCGTCCTGCTGGAGGTGGCCGCCCTCAAGATGTCCTCGACGCCGGCGGCGGCCGAGCCGGCGGGCGGCGCCCTCGCCGACTCGGACCCGAGCGGCAAAACGGCGTCGTCGGCGACCCCCGACGTCGGCGGCGGCGGCGCGGACGCGGCCGGTGACGTCCGCGGACGTGAGTAGCGCGCGGGGCGTGACCAGAGCCGACGGGGACCTTGCGTAAGAACGGCTGCGATCGATCGAGTCGGTCCCCGCGGTCCCAGCCGGTCCCCGCGCTGTCCACGCAGCACTTTCCCCGCGCAGTGCGCCCCGTCCGAGGGCTTCTCAGTGACGCCGGCGTCGTGGCCCGCGCCGCCCGGGCGGCCCTCCCTCCGCCGCCAACACGGTCCGGAGGCCCCCGACGATCATCGACTGGCCGGTCGCCGCGACTTGTGTCGCGTCGCGTCATCGCCTTTGGCTGCCTGACCGGGCGGTGAGCTGCGCTGGCAGAGTGCCGCGCCGCCGGGTGTGCGGCCCGGCGGGCGAATGGAGACGCTAGGCGCGAGGCGATGAGGCAGGGCCCCGCCAGGGCCTTACGCTCTTAACGGGCGCAGTGTGTACGTGACGCCTTCCGGTGCGTGTCTTACACCGCGCCGCGCCCCAGTTCCACCGGCGTCGTCCCGGTGCACAACGCCGACACGTGTAACTGTCTATGGCGCCGTCGTCCGTGAGGTGCCGTCCGAGCCGCGGAGCCCAGGGCCGGCGCCTGCGAGCGGCAGGGTAGGCCGTCCCGCACGACGCGCGTGCACGCAGGGGTCGGACTTTGCCTACCCATCGGGCGCGCTGTGCCGCTGTGTGCAGTGATGCCGGGCCGTGTTGCCGTGCGCGGACGGTCCCTTTGTCAGCGCCGCTCTCGCAGTGTGTGCTTCTGCCGCACACACCAGTGGCCACTAATGAGAAATGGACGTGCAGTACGCGCGCCGCTGTTTGTGGAGGGCAGGCCGGCACTCGCGTATCACATCTCTCTGGCTCCGGCCGGCCGATGGATGAGGTCCGTGTCCCGCAGATGCAGTCGCGCCGACGTCGGGGGCGGCGGCGTGGCGGGGCGGCGCCGCGGACCCGCGGTGGGCCAGCTGATCAAAGTCAAGGCCGCTGCTGCTCGTGCGGTGGCTGGCGGCCGCTTGACTGATGCCCCCCGCCGTCCCGTCCTCGGAACGGCAACGAGATTATTCAATAAAAAAAAAGAGAAGAAAAAATAGGCGCCGCTGCCGCCCGCTTCGCTCCGCCGGCATTGAACGGCCCGCGGACGTTCCCTTTTAATGCCGGGCCGCCGGACGGCCGGGGACTTTTGAGGTGCGCGCCGCCATTTTTGTATCGCCGCGCGGGGGGGAGGGAGGTGGGGCGGGGGGCTTATTTTCTGCCCTCATTTATCCGCGGCCAAATTCGCAGCGCGCAGTTTTATTGCCCCGCTCTCAAAAGTGGAAAGTGAAAGCGGCGGGGTTATGGTCGGGGTGGTCGTGGGGGGAGGGGGGGGGGATCGCGCTGGCCGTCGCGCTGCCCGGCGCCGCCCGTGACCGCTCTCCGCTGCCGCCGGTCCTAACGAGTGAGTTGGGGGCGGACACGGCAAGGGCAGGTCGGCCAGGTCCATTCGCAGCCAGCGAGGCGGACAATTGCCCCTCCGCCCCCCCGACGGGGTGCCGCCGCGCCCCCGCTGCGCCGCCGCCGGCGCGGGGGAGACTTCCCCGCGAACGGCCGCGGCGGTGGCAGGTCGGCGCGAAGGGGGCCGAAAGCTCCCCGCCGGGCCGGCCTTTGACGGGGCTGGGAGCGGAGGGGAGCGCGATGGGAGACGGGCCGCTGCCCAGCCTAGCGTGTGTCGGCCCCCGCCCGCCCTCACGGACACAGGCGGAGAAGAACAGAAGAGAGGCTGTCGGCGCTTCTATGGCCGGCGTTCCCTCCGCCCACCCCGCGACAGCCGTCTCTCCCTCTGTCTCTCTCTCTCCCCCCTCCTCCTCCTCTCCCTTCCCCCCACCCACCGGCCGGCACTGGGGTTATTTTTTCCCGGTTTACTGTACTTTACTTAGTCGCACGCCGGACGGGTCAGTCTCCGCGTTTTCCGAGGCGGGCCGGACTGAAGAGAGACGAGGGGTAGGGCCGCTGTTGCTGCTGTTGCGGTGGCTGTGGCGGCCCGGGCCGAGTCAATTACCCTCTCCTGGCCGGCCCTCTAATAACTCGGCAGCGCTGCGGGGGGCTGTAATGTCCGGGCCGCTGCCGGGGCTCGGGCCGGGTGGCTCCCGCGATGCCGGCCCCCGCTGCCCCCTCGGCCTCCCCGGCCCCGGCCCTGAGGTACCTCTGCCCGGCCACGGCGCAGGAGGCGCGGGCGGCGCTGGCAGAGCGCTGCGTCCTTCAACACCTTGGAGCCCATCTAAAGTTTTGGCCGCATCCACCAGGAGCCCGACGGAGCGCCTCTGGAGCCAGGGGGGCCGACCGATGCCGGACCTTGTGGCAGGTTCGGCGGCGCCCTTGGGGCGGCGGGTGCTGCCGGTGCTGCGGGGACTGTTGGGCCATAGCACGGCGGGCGGGCGCCAGCGGAGATAGGCCAGAGTCAGGAAGTGCGAGAGAGAGAGAGAGAGAGAGAGAGAGGGGGAAGGGACTGAGGGAGGTGGTGGAGGAAAATTCAGATCGGTAAATTAAACGAGTACAGTCACATGTGACCGGGGGGGATTCAGTTTCGTTGTCAGGTCGTGTCTTAGGAGCGGCCCCCGGGCGGGAGGCAGAGGGGGCGTGGGGGCGTGGGGGCGTGGGGGCGTGCGGCGGGCGGGTGAACAGGAGGAGCGGTGGCAGTCGGCCCGTGCCGTCGTGTGCAGGGCCAATATCCGGACCGCCATTGAGCAATTTCCGACCCCCCCACATCGCGCAAGCAGCACTCCCACAACACTCGCACGCCAACACACATGGCCCGCGCGCGGCCGGCGCACACACACACACACACACACACACACAGTGCAGGTCACAGAGTCTGCGCCGGTGGTGATAGGATACACGCTGCGGTGCCGGAGCGCGTCGCACACGCGCTCTCATTGCCCGGAACGGGGGAGAAGACATTTGTGACGCTGGAGAACGGTCCGGGGAACGGCCGCACCCGTGCTGTTGTCTGTCGCCGTCCTCACCGCGTGTGTCGCCGCCGTGTGTTGCAGGGAAGTGCAGCCTGCTGGGCGGGTCTGGAGCGATGGACGCCGCCACCAAGAAGCTGCTGGCCGCGGTGCTGGCCGAGGCCCTGGGCATCGGCATGGTCTGCTTCTTCGGCTGCGCGGGCACCCTGAGCGGCCCGCTGGGACAGACGGTCACGCACTTCCAGGTCGCCATCACCTTCGGCCTCATCGTCATGATCGCCATCGCCGTAAGTAAAAAAAAAGGTGCACTTTATTTACAGCACCGCCGCTGCCGCTGATTTACAACGAACCTCGAGAGCGGTAGTAGAAGAACAAGAATACTCCCGCGGTGGGAAACACGTACTTACTTATAAGTATGAAAAATCGCATGGCGACCTGCGACGAAGATACTCTTCGCCGTGCAATTCCTCATACTTCGAGTACCGGTGACGTATCCACTCTCGAAGTGTTCTTGTTCTTGTACTTCCGTTCTCGAGCCTCGCTGGAAAAGCCTATTCGATAAAGGACAAACGGCGCCAGGGTGGCAGTGGAGAGAGATGACCGAATTACTCTTTTGGAATATCTGATCGGTATCACCCCCCCCCCTCCCCTCCCCTCCCCTCCTCCACAAACGCACTGCCGCACTCTTCGCCTCCTGCCAATTCCAACTTGATGATCGGGCAGGACGGAAAGAATACGAGTGCGAGCCGTGTGCAGTAGTAAAATGAGTTTTATCATCAAACTTTTCTCATCGCCGTGTCGAGTGCGGCCCGGCGGCCGGGCGGCGCGGCAGCGGCAAGCTGCTACACACCACCCTGCTGTCGTGTAGCATCCCCCCTCCCCCTCCCCTCCGCCCGCGGTGTGGGGAAATAAAAACCAGGGGAAGGCGAGGGTCGTAGGCGAGACACGCATACACCTAACGCGGTCCTGCCGGGGTCCTAGCGAGAGTCCAGAGCCGAGATTTGAGGACACACACACACACACACACACACGCACACACGTTACAGTCCGCAACAGTTTCCCAAACCGCCCATCATAACCACGATAGGGAGCGTTATGGCTGTTCTGGTGCTGGCCGTGCCGTTTCCACCCCCTACCCTTCCACTCACTCACTCGCGCTCTCCCTCTCCCTCTCTTTCTCTCTCTCTCTCTCTCTCTCTCTCTTTCCACACACACACGTACGCAGAGCCACAAAATGATAAACGGCGTACAATTTATATCGTGTCCGTCAGGGCAGGTTCGGTTTCAATGAGTCTGCCGTCGGCCCCCCCGTCTGTTCCCCTCGCGGCATATAATTTTCTTCCGGCCGGCTGCTGACTCTCGGCCGGCCCTCTCCGCTTCTTGCGTGCGGCTCGGCGGCTGTCTTTGGTTTGCTGCCGGGGTTTCAAGGGCGCTATAAAGGGGCGGGCGGCGGCCTGGGGGCGCTCGCGGAGCCACACGGATTAGAGCTGATAAGCCGTGGCCGGTAGCGCGGCGCGCGGCGCCCGCTTAAGGACGAGCAGGTCTGCCTTTATGGCCGCCGTTGTCATATCCACACACGTGGCTACAGCCAGATGCTCCCAGAGCGGCTCTCGCCGCGTACTTTTCCAAACAGTGACTCGCGGGCCGCGCGGCGGGCGGACCCTTCCTACACTTGAGGGCGGTAATATCGTTGGGTTATTGCCGGTCAGGCACGCCGTGAGGGCAACAACAGCGCTGCCTCGCCGTCGTCTGGCACCTCAAGGAGGAGGGCCGCCGCATGATATGGAGACGCGGCTTACAATCGTATTCGACAGCGCGCGTGATCAGCCGTCACGGAAAAGTACGCACGGCGTATCGTCACGGGGAGGGTGCCGCCGCATACATTGTGGCCGATTACTTTGTCGCCGGTGTGCAGAGTTGTAGAGCAGGCGGCACCGACGCCTGTCTGCTGCATGCAGTCTGTGGTGTTCGGAACACCGCCGGCTCCTCGACTGCACCGCCGCCACCGCGGGCGCACTGTGTTTGCGCCGCTGCACACTGCAGGTGTTCGCCACCTACGTACACCTTGCTCGCCGCCCCCCCCCCCTCCCCCGCGACGCGTCCGAAAATAAAATTCCTCTTCGCCACAGACGACACGCAGCTGATTGGCAGATAAGACTTCCTATTCTGCATTCCGAACGAGTCGGTCTGCGCGGAGGAGGGTGGCAGCAGCGGCAGCAGCGGGACGCAGCAGTCAAGTCGCCGTGTTTGCACTGCTCCGCCGCTCCGCCGCTCCGGTGTGCAACCTCCTTTGCACAGCGCGGGCGTGCCAAGTCCCACAGGCCCGGCGCCGGCCCCGCACGCAACACTTGCCGCGCCCCGCGCACCCGATTTGAGTCGCCTCCGCCACCTGCTGCAGCACCCAACCATTTCCCCAAACATTTTCAGGAAAAATTTCCCAAACTGAAATTCTAGTTATGAGATAACCGTACTGAAAAACAACATTGTGCACATAAAAAGATTATTTTAACGTGCTGTAGATTGCCAATAAAATACTGCCAAAAATTTACAGCACATACTGTTTTAAATTTTCTACAGTATTTTTTCTTACCAGTGCATGTCCCTCGTGTTGCGGTAGGGTTTCTTTCCCAGTTATTCATGATGATTTTTTTTTCCCGTTTGCAGTGCTTTGCCCATGTGAGCGGCGCCCACTTCAACCCCGCCGTCACCCTGATGGCCCTCATCATGAAGGTCATCGACATCAAGACGGCCGTCGCCTACGTCGTCGCACAGATCGTCGGCGGCGCCCTCGGCTACGGCATGCTTAAGGTGAGGCCCCGGGCGGCTGCGGTTCTCGCACCTTCTCGGCGCGGTACAGGGAGGCGGCGTGCGTGATGAGTTCTGTGCCGCTCGGCGGCGGCGTGGCGGCGGCGCGGCGGCGGGAGCGCCGTGGAGGTAGGCAGCCCAGCCGACACGGCCGCCATGCGGGCGCGGCAGCCTTCCGGGGGCCCGCAGCCCGCAGCCACGGCGGAGGACATCGGCCTTGGTCTATCCGGCCCTGGCCGCGGCCCTGGCCTACCCGGTCTGACTTTTTCGATTCCGCGATTTGGCCGCTTGTCGGCGTTCATTTCTCATCGCTCCGTCTGAATGCGAAATGTAGGTCTCGGTAAAGGCAGCCCCAATCTGGGCACGCGCCCCGAAGCACCGCGAGGCGCCGGGCAGGCGCCGCCGGTGCCGCCGTGACCCGACCCCTGCGGCGGCGCGGAGCAGGCGGGGCCGCGGTTTTATTATTATGGCGCTTTATTTGCCCGGCGGAGGCGACGACGGGAGGGCGTCGGCTTGAAAGGGAATTGACGTCGGAATTCGGTGCGCATTTTGATTAAATCGTCGTCGGCGCGCGGCCCCGTATGCCGGTGTGGGGGTGGCGGCTGGCGCCGGCCAGTGGCGCGCGGCCGCAGCCCGCGGCCGGCGGCCCTGACCTGGCCGAATCGCTAATTTCGTGCCACAGGTGTTCCCGGCGGAGGCGCCCCCCAGTCGGTTCCCACACCGAGCTCTCTGCCGGCGCCGCCTTTGCTTCACACTCCGCGAGGGCGGAAGGAAAGGAGGGAAATATGTGTGTGATGGGACTGTTGGGGGCGCCGCCGCGCGTGGGGGGCACGTGGGGGGGCACGTGGGGGGGCACGTGGGGGGGCACGTGGGGGGGGGGCACGTAGGGGGGCACGCGTGTCGGACGGCGGGGGGTACGGCGGTCGCGGGGGGGGGGGGGGGGGGGGGGGGGGGTGCGCAGGGGGCGTGTGTGCGCGCGCCGGAGCGACACCGTGTAAATACACGTTGATGGATCTGTGCAAATGGGTCGGTCAACACGCAACTTTTCCAAACATGACGCTGCGCGCTGGCGCTGGGCCCGCGGGTCCCGCCGCGTCCCCTCTGTGTACCCGCGCCCGCCGTGCCGCCCCACGGCATGCCTGCACCGCGGCCTCCCGGACACGGATCATGTTCCTCACCCCGTCGGCCCTGTCTGCCCGCAGCTGGTCACGCCGTCCGAGCTGCTGTACTGGAACGCGGCCCCCAACGCCACCGGCCCCTGCTGCACCGTGCCGCACCAGGAGATGACCAGCCCGCAGGCCCTGCTGGCCGAGCTGATCGCCACCTGCGCCCTCCTCATGCTGTGCTGCGCCGTCTGGGATCCCCGCAACGCCACCAACACGGACGGCATCCCCGTTAAGTTCGGCCTGCTCATCGCCGGCATCGCCCTGTGCATTGTAAGTTGGGGCGCCGTGGCGAGGTATGGGGCGGGGTTTGGTTCGTGATGACGTCACAGCAGCCGTTACGACCACATGGCCCGGGGTCGTGAGCCTGAGCCAGGGGCCATGAGCCGGGGGGCCAATGCGCCAGGAGACCAGGAGCTGTCCGAGCGCCTCACGCCTGGTGGGGCGCAGTGCGGTCAGTTTCGAGCCCCGCATCTCGTCCACCAACTGCGAGAAATTAAAGCCACGCTCCGGGAGAGCAATCCGTCTCTGCGGCCGGTGGTGGAGGGGAGGGGGCGGAAGGGCCGCTGGAATAATGGGCGGGGGCAGGAGGAATACATTAGAGCCCCCCGCGCACGAGGGGCCCACAAGGAGAAGCAAGCGCTCCCCCGAGATTCTTGGCCGCTTTCTATGCCGGGCCGGACTACATGGCGCCCCCGTCGGCTCGGCCTCGGCCGCGTCCACTGGCCTCCGGCCGGCAGCGTACGGCCGCGCCGCGATAATATCGCCCTTGGGGACCCCCCGCGGCGCCCCGCGGCCTCTTCGGGGGCTCTTAATGAAATATCTGTTTTAATGGAAGACTCGGGGCCGGCTTAGGGCTAATCGCGGGGGCGGGCGGGGTGGGTTAGGGGACGCGGCCACCGAGAAGAGTCGGGCCGAGGCGACCGATGCCGCGCGAGACCCTGGGAGGGCGGGAGCGACTGGCCGGATAGGCTGTTTTGATTTGGTAAATTTTAGAGATTATTATTTTGTGATTTCTTTTTGGAGACAGTTGACTTCCCGTCGGCAGTCATGTGCCAGCAGGGCTCTGGGGCTCGCCCCGACCTGGCGTTGTGCTGCATGAAGTAGTGAGGTCCAGACACTCCCCGCTCCGCGCCGACAGAGGGCGCCTCCATCCACGCGCGGGCTGCGCGCGGGGGAAGTCCGGCGCGCGGAGTAGCGCTGGCGCCGCGGCGCGCGGGGTATCTCCGACCGCAGCAGTCTCATTTACCCCTGTTTCTCCGTGTTCCAGGGACCGTACACGGGCGCCAGCCTGAACCCCGCCCGCACGCTGGGGCCCGCCATCTGGGAGAACACCTGGACCGATCACTGGGTATGTTTCAGAGAGGTGCCGTGCGGACCGTAAATGTGACGTTGATGGTGCCCGGGGGTCGCCGCCGCCACTCGGAGCCCGCGGTCCATTCATAAAACCGGGCCGGCGTGCCGGCCGCGAGCTGATCCGAGGCTAGGTCGCGGACGCGACGCGGCGACGCGCCCCCTGTCAAGCCCCGAACGACGTACTACGCGAGTGACGCCTCCTGACCTGTTTGTTTACTGCCGTCCATTGGTCCAATTGAGCCAATACGTTGGGCCGCTGCGTCCTCACGGACCATCGTCCGTCCAACCTTGTTGACATGTCAGGGCTTTGCCCCGGTCCGGCTGGTCCGGTCAGACTGCTAAAACGGTCCCCGGCCGCCGCGCGGTCAAAACCCTGCCGCCCAGTGAAAACAGCCCCTCGCCCTGTCTGCAGGTCTACTGGGTGGCCCCGCTGAGCGCGGCCATCATCGTGGGCTACGGCTGGCCGCTCATCTTCTCCCCCATCCCCGAGCCCCGGGTCCGGGACCACGCCGACGTGCCGCTCACCCTCGTGTCCACCGAGACGAAGCGGCACCCCAAGCACGCCGACGACGACAATGACGTCAAGGCGGGATACTAGAGCGTGGCGGAGACGCACATCTCAGTCCGGATGATCCGGGACCAAAGTGGACTCCTTAACTGCTTCATCATTCCTATTGGTTGACGCGACTGCCGGCGCCCTGCGAGTGACTGACCCCCCTGGATGGTCACATGCTGGACATGCTAACATAGTACAAATGACTATATATTTTTGGGAAAAGAAATGTCATAGATGTCGCACGGTCATTTTATTTTGTGTAATAAGATCGGGATCCGTGAGACCGATTTCAGATATTGTTCCAATTTCTCACCGTACTTCGTAAAAACGGCCTAGCAATGATTTGCATTTTAAAAATAGACTTGTTCTTAGACTACTGACGAACGTTTTCTTGGTGTGAATGGAGACGCGACTGTTTGTTTGTAACGTAATCGTGTGTATATATCATGTAACATTAAGTTTATTTAAAAAGTATTAGTGATAATGTTAAGTTTTATGAAATGTCTTCTTCCCCTTTTCTGATCTTGCCAGACATGTATTGAGCACTCTTCGTAAATCCTGTAATTAAATGTAAGACTTCCAGCAGCGATAAGGGACCACCCAAGTGAGATAGTCCATAGGTATAAGTTGCAATTAAGTGCTCGGTTTGTTATGTCATCATGAATGTTGTACTCCGAGCCTAGTTAGCGGCATTCTCGCCACAGTTTAGTCAAGTTGCACTCTGCGAGAGTCGCAAGTGGCTCACAAAGTGTTCCTAATCACGTTAGGGGAATGCTTCGTGTTCGTTTCACATATGTGATCAACTCAAGAGACCAAATATGTACATAAACTGTTGTTGTCTTAAATTGTATACATGGCACGCCAGTGTCGTCCCCAAGTGCACCCGTGAGAGCTGCTGGCACAGTTGTATCAACTGCGATCAGAAGAACTAATTATATCTTTCAACGTGACTGCGAAGGTCAGTGTAAAAGGCGGGTGACGAATTCACCGAGTGGTCAATCGAATTTTAGTCGTAAAGTGTAGGAGCTGCCAATATATTAATAATGAAATAAATTGATGTGGTGCTTGAGAATATACTCGATACTGTGACTTATTCCCCCCTCCCTTTCCCGCCCCGTTTCTTTTCAGCCCAGCTACGACGCTGCTGCGCTACATGTGTGTGACCGTGTGTGTTTTGTTCTACGCCCAGCGCGACTCAGTCCTTCATTCACAGCCCCCGTCTGTTCCGCGGTGTATAGTGGGCCTGTGGCCGCCTGTGGGCTCTAACAGAGGCAATCCTTCCAATTGCCGACATCCTCTGGACTAGAGCATCTCGCCCTGCTGCAGTTTGGAACGGTGGGGAGGAGGAGGTGCGGGGCGGGGCACAGAGGACGCTCGCGCCTGCTGTGTGTGCGTGTGTGTGTGTGAGTGAGGCCTCTGCCCGCCCCTGTTGCGCCTTGTGCAAATCCCTTTCCTTGAGCGAAGGAACTGGTGTAGTACACAGAGCAAGGGAAGCCACCACTCGCTGGGCTGGAGTATCGTCATCCCCTTGCCGCGGCGCGTGGATCTCACGGTCAAGACGGCCGAGCGACAATAATTGCCGTGATGGAATATACTCTATTTACCGACGGCCCCGGCAGAGAATGCACCACTGCTGCGACAGGGTCACGACGGCAGGGGGCTCGCGTGGTGGGCGTGGCCCGCTGGGGGGTCCCGGGGGGGGGGGGGGGGGGGGGGGGAGGGCCCGTAATGACTCAATAATGCCGCGGTGGTCGGCGTGGTCAATAGGGTCATCCCGCCGACATGTGTCGCGCCACCGGCATGAGAAATGGCTGCTGCAGCGCGTCTCGGGCGTCGTATGAGAAACCAGCGAGGGGGGCCTCAGCTCGCGGATGGGTGTACACCGACTGGTGACTGGACCGGACATTTCCATTGACTGGAATGAAAATTTTGCGATCATTTATGGTTTCTGTGTTCTGAGCTGCTACCCACCCCAAAGTAGGTTAAAAAGTCATTCCTACCGTGACAAAAACTCAAAACGAAAATATTTTTGTTTCGCTTAGAAATATGTGGATGCTTATGAAAAAAAATTGCAAAAATGGGTGGGCACTACCTCGTCCCAGGCCTCCGCCTGGAACCCTCCTGCTTAACTTCGGTGTTCGAATGGGAACCGGTGTACCAGGTATTGACCGCCGCAAAGACACCGGCACAACGCAGCGGCCTTTTTCAGGGGCACGCTTCCGCAACGGTCAATGTAGCCCCCTCCGCCAGCCAGATTTCCGGAATCAACTCCCTTCGACTGGCTGGTTGGTCTGTGGCACTGCGGCCACTCCCGAGCGGATTGGGGGGGAGGTAGGCTTTCCTATATCGTACACAGCCGAAGCTGCTGTACTTCACGACGAACCCTAGTCGCGACGGCGTGTCCTCGTCTGCCAGATTCACAGGGAGCGAAAACGAAGGTACCGAACCCTAGGTACCCCCGTAGCATACACCCGAGTCTCCGAACCAAGTTTCCTTGGTAGACACAGAGCCCCCCCGCCGGAAACCCCGAGCGACCGAGAGAACCTCGGACCCGGGAACGGGGGTAAGCCCGACCGTGCTACGGGAATCTTCAAGTTGAAACCCAACGCTTACATCTCTCAGTGACGCAGCGCGCACGGCCGTTCAGACAGCCATACCGACGCCACGTTCGAAAGTATATTTTAGCCTCTGTTTTCCAAGCGCAGACACAAGAAAAATTTTGTAGAACTAGCCAGACTCGAACCACCGACCTTTCGGCTGCTGGTGAGTCACTCTACCCATACGGCCACAGAGCCGCGATGGTGGCGGCAGCGCACCCCAGGTACTTTACACACCGTCGCCTTAGCTGAGCTGACAGAAAAAACGCACGGACCGTCAAAGAGTTGAACATCCGACCAGCCGCCCGCAAGCCGGACTCGCTAACCACGCGGCTACCGAGCTTCGGTGTGGGGCGGCCATGCGCTCCCGGTACTGTAGCCGCACGACGTGTCCGACTGGAAATTGACTGGAGTTTGACTGGAGAGTGACTGGACTGGAAGGCGTACACTGACTGGAAGCAGTGGGGTACCCCTCGGAAACCAGCGCCGTCGTGCCGCGGCTGATAAGTAAGAATTACCTGATGGAGATGGGCCGCGGCGAAGAATCGAGCGCCGAATATTCGCTCCGACGTCGGTGTCTAGGGGACTTTCCGCATTGTTGCGTGTGGCGGATCCTCCCTCCCTCCTCTCTCTCTCTCTCTCTCTCTCTCTCTCTCTCTCTCTCTCCCTCCCTCTCTCTCTCTCTCTCTCTCTCTCTCTCTCTCTCTCTCTCTCTCTCTCTCTCTCTCTCTCTCTCTCTCTTACGGCTTGTCTCCACTACAACACGGAGTGCTCGCAGACCTGGCGGTTGTAATCATGAGATGGCTGCATGGCGGGTGATGCCGTGCCTCCGTGCCGCTACCGGGCTACTCGCCTCGAATGAATGGAGCTCGAAAACAAATGTATTCGCCGGCGGCACGGGCCCATCCTGGTGGTGGCACTCTTTGGCAGCGATTCGTCCACACGGTGTCCATTCATGATGAGACTTCCGCGGTGACGTTGGCGTGAAGGGTAATTAATTTGGTGCAGGTAAGACGGATTGCGGTGTGCCAAGAGCCGTTTTGGCGTACGCCGCCGCCGTAAGCGCAGGGGGCCTGTGTGTTTGTCGTGGGGAGGGGCGATGGGGGAAGGGCAGGAGGGGGTGGGGCAGGAGGGGCAGGAGGGACGGGCTGGGACGACGCGACGCGGGGCCGCCGGGGCCGCCGGGGGGCGATGGGAAGCGGCATAGGGAGATCCCGTGCCGTCCCGACCGCAGGCCCCACAGGCGGGCTGGTCAGTCGCTGCCGCCGGCTGCCGCGCGAGACTCGAGTGCTCTGTGTTCCGTCCACTTCCACCCGCCGCCGCCGCCATGGCCAAGGAGGAGTCCGCCGTTGAGAGTGAGTGTCGCTGGTGATAAACGCCTCGCATTTCATTCACGCTTTTCCTCGTGTTCGTACAAAAAAAATAAACGTCGACTTTGTATAATGCCCGCGGGAATTGAGACGCGGATTATGAGGCCGCCGTGTGACCGTACGGTGCACCCGGCGGCGGCGGTAGGGGGCGTGCGATAAGGTGGGCGACCTCAGACAGGTCATGATGTCATGTGTTCGATATCAGCTCGCCGGACATAATGAGATAGGCTGCGCTCTGCGGGCGGCGCGTTTCACACCTCTCCTGGAAACAAAGTCATGGGGTGTTTCGTCCCGGAAGGTCATTTGAGGTCTAACGTTTATTCAAAGCGCTTTGCGGCTGGTGTGCGCCGCGCGCCGGTGGTCGCTGACGCGACAAGCAGCGGAGCGGTTCTGCTCGACGTCACTTTCGTCGCTCTGCCGCGGTTTTCAAAATAGACGCGTGCGGTTGTCGTCGTGCACTATAAAGTATATCGCACAGCGTTCCGCATGGACGGGGGCGGAGGGGTCATCGGGAGCAAGGCCGCGGCGGCTGCGCCGCTCACGAAAACAAGCCGAACGCTCCCTTATCGCAGCCGCCGCCACTGGAGCGGAGGAGTGGCCGCCACTGTTTGCATGTCCGCCTATCCGTCACCGGAAGACGACTTTAGGAATTTCTGAGATTGGGAAATATTGTGACGATTGTCAGGATTTTGGGGTCCCACAGTTGGCAGCGCCGGTACCGGCCGGCGGCGCCTTCTGTCACGCGCTCAGTCTTCCAGCCCTGCTGCTGTATTGTGACTCCTCGCCCTGCTCATTGTCGGACTAGTGCCCGCCCGTGCAGTCCACTGGCCTGTTCCCGGCTCAACGAAGTGCTCGGCCAAATCCTTACAACATTCAATCGCCGGTAGCAAAAGGAGTGAAAGAGAGAGAGAGAGCGAGAGAGAGAGAGAGAGGGGGGGGGGGGAACTTATCGTTTGATCAGCACGTATTTGCTCTCAGCACGGCCGGCCATTTATCGTGGAAACCGAAAGCAAGAGTCTTGATCTGTCGTTCGGCGATGCCCTCCTCGGGCCCTGGCCGCCGTATGCGCCGGGCGTGGCGGGGCGCATCGTATCGCACGCTATGCACGCTATCGCCCACACCCGGGGCGGTGCGTGGCGGGAGGCTGGTTACGGCACGGCTTATCGCCCCCAGGAGCAGACTGCCAGCCTTCACGTCGCCTCCGGCCGCCCCTGTGATCGGTCGCCTGTGATCGGCCGCCTGTGATCGGTCGGTGTTCGCCGCGGTCCCGCCCGCCGCCCGCCTGTTGTCGCGCCGAGTCGGGTCGAGTCCGCTGAACTCTGACCGACACCAGGCGGGCCGCCCGGCCGCCCGGCCCTCGGGCCCGCGCGCTGCTCGAGGGACGGCCAAGGACTGGCCAAGGGCCCGCGTCCATACGGCCTTATCCGTAAAGCAAAACGTCTGAAATGCCCCCCTGACTCGACGGCGAGCGCCTGTTAGCTAGCGGGGTAGGCCAGCCCGCACGACACGCGTGTGCGCACGAGTCGGGATTGCCTACCCAACAGGCGCCGGCGGGCAGGGGCCGCAGCCGTGACGTAGGACTCGCGGAAATTTGGGGCAGGGGGAGGTGGGTCTGGCAAAATCGATGAAGTTGGAAGCAATTTTCCAACGAAACTTTTTTTTTCGTGTCGACAGAAGTACCCCAGTTGCACCGTCATGAGAACCGGTGTGGAGTGACTTGTCGATTTCCGCATAAATTACCAACCCTGACGTGGTGGCGACCGCCGGTTCAAAAATCTCAACGAAAACTGAATTTTCCTGAAACAAACATATCCGCGACAGTAAAAAGAAGGAAAATTTAGAAGGATATGGTAATTCCAGTGTTGTGCCGCAGGTCCTTGACCCTGCCATCTGCTTGGCGACGAATTCCCCCTCCCGCACAGGCGTGCACTAGAGCGTTTGACATTCACTGGTCGCTGTGGGGCGGTGTGTGTGTGTGGGTGTGTGTGTGGGTGTGAGTGTGTGTGCGTGCATCGCAAATGCCTTTGCAACGCGAGCCGTGTGATACGACACGGTGACACGGCGGGGCGGCGCGGTGTTGCCGGCATACCTGAACACGGCGTCTCTTTAAGCACGAAACTAAACACCCCGTGTGAATCCAAGCGGGGAGTGTTGCGTCGGCGGGCAGTAGCGGCGGGGCCGCAGGCCGCAGGGCCACGTAGGGCGCCGGCAGCACGCCGCCCACCGCATCGGCCGACACCGCCAGGGCGCCGCCGCCCTGGTGAATATTCCCGCTGCTTGTCCTCTGGTCGGCCGCAAACCCGACGCCGCCCGGCCACTCCCGGGTCACCCCACAGGAATATCTGCCCGCCGCCTCCGCCGACAGAATCGGCCACTATTATTTTATTTCGGTAGAAAAATACAAATAATAAGAATGCGGGGATCCATAAAGTAGTGTACTGCATTGGGGGCTTTGGCCACGCGGGGGCTCGCCGCCAGCGCCGGCGGCGGCCACGCCCCCGTTCGCGTCGCGTACCCACTCTGCGGCCCGCGAGGCGGCGTCCGCGCGCCGCCTGTACTGTCTCTGTCCCGCTCGCGGCGCCGCGGCCCTGAACCTGACGGCGGGAGAGAGACAGAGGCAGTGCTGTGCGGCGCCCGCCGTGGGAGGGCGGGGGATGGCCCTCAGCCAGCGGGCCCCGCCGAGCCTCTGCTGCCAGCTGAGCGTCGCTCTATATTTGTGGCCGGGTCACAGGGAGAAGAAACACGGCGGCCACGTGCGAAATCAGCCCGGGGGGCGCCGCGTCGTCCCGTCTCCGTCTGACTCGTCGTGGTGACCGATGTAGGAGACAGGATGAGGGAGACAGAGAGAGGGGTGGTTGGACTGGGGTGGACTAACGCGCTCGGGTCAGCGGCGGCGCCAAAAAAACAAAACGCGCTCGCGGGCGGGAAAAGGGCGTGGCGCGACACACTATGTCTGTTTACACGTGAGGGGCCGCGCTGCGCCGCGTGCCCTTCTGCGGCCTGAATGGCAGCGGCAGCCACGACGGCCAAGTGCAACGGTAACCTTGGCGCTACTTTTGTAACGGGTGATGCCAGGGGTGAGGAGCAGGGGCGATGGAAAAAGGGCCGTACAGTAGAAGCGGCGCGGGGGAGAGAACGGTGGACCAGCACGGCACAGTGGCGGTTACTGCGAGAAATTCGGAGTTGTTATCACACATTACGCCGCAATTTGCAATTCATCGCGCGACATTAATTTCGCCGAGATTTACCTCGAGCGGGTGCGAAAAGTGCGTCGCTGCGTTTGAAATAATTGCCGGTTTGTGTTCCGAGGCGCCGGGGGGGGGGGGGGGGCGGGCGCCCGGGAGCCGCCTAGTGCCGCCTAGATAATGAACGCGGTGGGCGGTTGGGTTACCCGCCGCCGTGTGTTTGCATATACGGCCGCCCTAACGACCGGTGCCGCCTGAGGACCACGCAACGCGACCGTTTTGCCTCTGAAAAGTTGACGGGCTGAGCACATAACGTCTCACGCATCCTCGCATAACAACTGCCACCACGAACTGCTCTGGCACTGCACGTCCCATGCGACGTTCGTCTGACCGATTGCTTGTGTTACTTTGTAGGGCTCGAGCGAGAAAACTTGTCTGAGAGTATCCCTCTGCAGGAGATGGGCCAGCAGCAGCCCGCGGACGCGCCCCGAGAGGGAGGTGGCCTAACCTTCACGGGTATAACAATAATACAGTCGAATACGGTGCACGCAGGCGGGCATGGTGGAACAACACGGACGCGTGTGTCCGCGCCTCCCAGTGATGGATGCTTGTATTTGTTTTGGCTGCTCGAGGGGGTCACTACAAGGGGAGCGGGGACGGGCTCTTTATTTTTGCCGCGCGACAGCAACAGGAATATGACTGCGAGGGGAAATGATGCAGGGGGCTTTTTCTGGTGCGCGGGTTGCAGTGAGGGCGGGCGGCGTTCGGGAAGGCGTCGTGCGACGATTCAGGGGCGACGACACCAGGGACGGGCGCAGTCTATTCATAGGCACGATTGTCCGAGTCCCGCCGCGGCCGATGGGGGTCGACGGAAGCCTTCGTGCGCGGCAATGCTCTCAGACAGGCCGTCGCCGCCGGCCGCGTCGGCCGTCGTGGCGGCGGCGGTGTCAGCGGCCGGGCCGTGCCGGGCCGGGCCGCCGGAGGGCGTGGCTCCTCCCGACACGTCAGCGGCCAGAAACGAAATTTAATTCCCATTTTGCCTCATGAAATGGCCGTCATGAGAAACGGCGGCCGTTAACGGTGGCCGGAAACGGCCCATCGGCGCCCGGACGGTCGTCGGGGGCTCTGCGACGAGTGTAGCGACCCCACTTTTCGGTCAGGCTAACAGAGCCAGTAGGAAACATGTCCGGGCTGCGCCAAGGCGCCGCCGTGCCGTGGGCCAGAGCACCTAGGGCAGTGCTCCCCGTTGGTTGAGAAATGCAAACGGGCGTACAGCCCCGTGTCGTCCTGCCATCGAGGCAGTCGGCAGCACATGAGACCGCAGGCTCCTGAAGACGGTGCCGACCGCTGCCACCGGTTCGCATGAAGAAGGCTGTAGACAAGCAGAAATTCGAGTGCCATGTGTGTCCTCACAATATGAAGCCATTTGTCACTCTCGGCCGTGGCTGCCTGGGGGGCACCCGGGGCCGGGGCGGCCCTTTGGGGGTCAGGCCCGAAGGGGGCGTGAATTAAAAGCATCGCCCGCATCACAACAAATTAGGGAGCGGCCCCAAACACTACTTGACGGCGCACACAGCATGGGCCCCGCGGCATGGAAATTCGTGGGTCGTATTGGTTACAATCAGCGCCTCGTGAGGGGACGCTGGCCGAGGCTGGCCGCGCGAGGCGAGGCGTCGCTTCGTGGAGTAGCGACAGGGTGCTCTGCTTGCGGGCGACGGTGTGCTGCTTGCCCCGGGTGTTCTAACCGGCGTCGTCTGATTGTGACCCAGGGATCAAGAGGGAGCTGATCGGCACCGAGTTCAAGGACCTGAACGGCGAGAAATGGATGGCGATCATCCGGAGGGCGCTCGGCGAGCTCCTGGCCACGGCCACCCTCATCTTCATCGGCTGCATGGGTCTGGTCGGAGGGCTGTCCAAGCCGCCGGACCACTTCTCCGTCGCCTTCAACTTCGGCATCGCCGTCATGGCCGGCCTCATCGTGAGTATTGCTCTCGGACGCCGGGCAGGGTAGGCGACCCAATCGGCAGACAGCCAGAGCGGGCCGGGACACCCGCCGGCGGCAGCGCCCTCAGCAGGAACAGTACTGACGGGCTTTCTGTTGCAGACCTTCAGCCACGTCTCTGGCGCCCACATGAACCCCGCCCTCTCCCTCACCGCCATGATCCTGGGCAAGCTGTCCTTGCCCATGTGGTTCGTCTACACCGTCTTCCAGTGCCTCGGCGCCGTCCTCGGTTTCAGCATCCTCTATGTGAGTAGAACAGAAAGGCCGCAGCGATACCCCATGCGCCGGTGATACTGCCGCTACTCCGTGCTGACCCACCTCTGCAGCTGCTATCGGCTACTACCCTCTGCACTGCTCCGTTGTTACACTGTGCGGTGACGTGTGATTCCTGATAGCAAGGACACTGCTCCACTTCGGAGTCAACTCTGTCGTGACGGATGCATTTGCACTGCATTTCTGATAATGCTTCTGCGTCGCAGGCCATGACCCCCGCGGAGTACTTCCACACCATACCGGGCTCGTCGTTGCCCAGTAACCTCTGCTGCAACGCCCCCAACCCCAGGATAACCGGCGCTCAGGCGTTCTGGTCCGAGTTCGTCTTCTCAGGTAAATTTGGTTCAGCAATGCTGACAGCTGTTGCACTGCGTGTTGTGCGTCCCTAAAGGCAGAATGTCCTGACCGCCATGTTTGTTTTACAGCGCTGCTGAGTTTGCTGGCCTGCGCCGTCTGGGACAGAAGGAACCTGGACAAACATGACTCCGTTTCCCTACGTTTCGGTCTGGGCGTCTTCGCCATCGCCTTCGGCGGAGTAAGTATTCGTCCTTCTCGCGTGCCGCCTGCGCTCTGTAAAATACAGGGATCTAGCCAGACTTTGGTTTCGGGCAGTGATATGCGGCGCTTATTGCCTACATTCAGGCTTTGTTGAGTGGATTGCCTAACTCGGTCTCCTGTTTGCGCCCCTGGCGAATTAATTGTGTGTGTTGCTGTATTACATCGCGATTATGTTTTCCACAGGTTCAGTACTCTGGATGCAGCATGAACCCGGCCCGCACATTCGGTCCCGCTGTCGTCTGGAACTTTTGGGATCACCACTGGGTACGTTCTATATCGCCAAAACGGCTGCTGATTGCTGAATCTCGGGAGAGCAGCGTTTGACAGGCAATGGCATTTCTGTTGCAGCTCTACTGGGTCGCCCCGATGCTCGCCAACCTGGTAGTGGCCCTCTTCTACAGGATTGTGTTTCCCGAGCCGAAGCCCCAGCCAGCGGACTAGCGCGTTTGCACTGACAAGATACATCTTCGAGGGGCTGCGAACACCGTCAAGACACCGGTCTGCATAGTGCTGTGATTCTCCGTACTTTGACCACTCCAATTAATGAGACAGAATTTTTTTTTTTCGAAATTGAAGATGACTATTCTTCGACTTGACTATGGTGTTGTACTGAGCTAAAAAGTACATAGCATTAGGGTGTTAGAAAATCTTGTTAAATTATACTTTGCTTCATTTGTTACTATTAGAGTTCTAAAACCTAAACCAGAAGGGTGCCTTACGTTGCAGTCGTTGTACATATTATTGAATCTCTTGTTTATATTTCTATTATTTTTATTTTCTTTTGATAGAGTCAAATTATTTTGTTGTGCATGTAATGTAATAACAGCCAAGATGTTCGTCACATCATTCCGGTTGAAAGTAGAACCAAAATGAAATTTGATTCTTCTTATGTCAGTGAAAAGCTGCTACCAAAGTCCCAGTAAGATCTAATGACTGCCGAGAAATTTCCGTTTTACTTCCACGTCTCTTAATCCAAGTGGAAGATCTCATCTCAGAGTTAAAATGAATGGAATACAAGACTGAATGTGTTGTGCGTATGCGAGTTAATATCTTTTATGTGTTTGTTGTGTGTGAAATGTTGTAAATGATTACTGTACGAAAAATTAAAAAGAGAGAAAAACAAGTGGTGCTTAAGTTTTTGTCTACCGACCCCAAAAGGAAACCAGCCAGCACTATGACATCAAAGGTCCCGTGCCAAAAATTTACCCACTCAGGGTCCCCTTTTAATAAACACGATCTGAACCCTCTGAGCTGCAGTAACGGGGCGTTGGCAGTGTCATGAATGACGTGCTCCCCAGAGGCAAAAGAGAAGGGAAGGGTTCTCCGCTAATCCGCTGTAGGAGGGTGTCCTACATGGCCGATTACGTGCCTCGCGGATCATCGCACGGCGCTGCGCGCTGCACTCACCGCACCGCTGTTTGTTGTAACAACCCTTTCATGACGTGTAATCCGCTTTTTAAAATGCGCGTGCTGCCCAACGAGCTCGAATGGTCAGAGGCCATGGGCCGGAGAGCCAGACCTCAAGTGAGAGGCATTCGGCAGAGGCCCAATTTATCCCTGCCTGGCTACAAGCTCGAAATCTGTCAGTGCTGAACTCTCTGGCTGGTCTGTGTTGTGTACCTACACGAAGTGTGGTCTAATGTATGCCAGTCCCCTGCCCTCACAGACAGCCAAGGAGGAACACAGGGCCCCTGGACACTGTATCAGAGCTGCCCGTCAGCGTTGAACGTATCTGCGATCTCTGCTCGAGCTTACCGGCTAATGGAGGTGCCTGACATTGGCTCTCTGCCGCCGCCGGTGCGCCAGGCTTATGCACGGTCGAGGAAGCTGAGTCCCGCGCAGCAGGCAGCGGTCGGCCTTTTATGCAGAGGTGTTGCCGTTGTCACAGTCCCCCGCTCACCCTGTGACCCGCGACCCTCCCTCCCATCCGCCACAGCGGCCGAGCGGCCGCGCTCCCCTAGACGTCAGCGATGATGCGCAAGAAACGGCTCGCATCGCGCTGCCGACCGGAGCGGGGAGGCGATACGAGTGACGGTCAAAATCGGCCAAGCTCCGCCGAAAACCAACGAAACTTGGAAACATGTGACCTAGTATTTCTACGCTGACATGCGTGACCCAGAACCCTCCCCCCCCCCCCCCTCTTCCCCTCAAAAAAATTGACCAGTGACGACCCTATCAAGTCTGTATCATCCCCCCCCCCTGCTCCCCATTCTTTGCATTATGCTTGCCTCCATTCAATTTTCTGGCCGCTTCGGATTTTCTTTCAAAAAGGAAAAAGTGTAATTGGTCGTCCGACCCCTGCTGCATGTATTATTTTTTTGCAGAATCTTGCAAATCAATCACTTTTTCTCCCCGGCTGCGACGATTAGAGGGTGCCCGAAAAGGTGAATATCATGCACGTCACGACGCGGCAACCGCCGCACCAATTTCTTTTTTATGCTGAAACGATCTTTTTGCATAGGAGTATCACGTTTGCTATTCTTTCGATTTTCCCAAACGATCCCCAACGTCCTGCCAGGACGTCAGAGTTTTAAGTTTGGATATTTTTAAAACGGCTTCATGTGTGCAAAAATTGAGCAGATATTTTGATCCATCTCATGGACGAAGCGCAAATGTAAGACCGAAAGATGGGAACCTGCTCTCTCGGTTTGGCCGCCAACAACACAAAGTTGCATCGTCCTTCTTGAGAGGGAAACACCACTCGTCCACGACGTGGTGTGTTCACCGAGAAGAATCACGCTATCTCTCTCTTTGGTCGGCCCGAAATAGAGAGGCTGACTGGGAGAAAGAGAGAGAGAGATGAGTTTCGTACGCGGCCGCGGAGGGTGGCTGAATAATAAAGGCCGCGATGATGATTCGCCAGCTTTGTATCGCCCGGCTCAAGTACGCGCGTATCGCAATTGAGAGTCGCAGCTGGGTGCTTGGAGGACGGCGCAGAGTCCCGGGAGACCGGCGCGCCGTTCCTGTTGCTGCTGCTACACTTTTTCCATTATTATTTTTTTATTTCATGACAAAAACACTTTGACCTTTTGGGGGGGAGGACTTCCCGTGTGCCGGTCTTGAAAGTCGCCCACTTCACGCGCGGAATTGGCAATTGGCTGCGGGAAGCCGCAAGGAAGGTGTTTGGAGGATACAGCCAGGGTTCTTCCTGTCTGGGCTAGGATGCCGGGAAGTACCCGTGCTCGAGCTCCCCCCGCAGGCACGACCCGATGACGTCTTGATGACGAGGACCACGCACTGGGCGGCACTCGACGCTCTGCCAAAACACCGTCGGGCCGCTGTATGTACGTCACATCCCCTTTGTTATCGTAAACGAAGCGGTCACAGAGCGGCGCAGAGTGCGAAAACGGGGTAGAAGCCAGATGCTATGCGTGCGTAGAGCGGGTTGCGAGTAATGAAAACAGCGCGGGATAAGGAAAATATTTCCATTCTCCGTCAGCGAGACGTTCGAAAAATAGCGTGCACGCAACGAGCTATCGACTGACAACGATGAAGGGGAGGGGGATGGGAATCTAAAATCTGTCGTGAAAACCGGCGTGCGTGGGAATATTAATGGCGATTTGGCTCCTCATAATTGAATGGTCGTTCCCACACGTGTCTTTTTGTCAGCACGGGCGAGGTGTTGTCATTGCTCCTCGACAGTGCACTCGCAGCGCTCTCCACAGCCGGGGATGAGCCGCGGACACGGTGGGCCGCAGAACACACGGGGGCGGCGGACCGGGAAAAATTGATGCGCGGCCGCATTAGCGGGCATAATAAAAACAACACGTCGAGTGGCCGGCCCTGCGCCCCCGCACGCTCTCCAAGCGCTTATTTAGCGCTGCTTTAGCACCTCTCGAGCCGGATTACCGCTGCGACGAGTCGAAGGTGGCGGTGCCGTGGGAAGGCGCAGGGCGCCCGGCATGGGAACCGGAGACGAGTGCAGTCAAACGGGGTCGGGAGGGTTGTCACTCGGCGGTCAGCGTGGCTCGCAGGGCAGGAAAACGCTCCCGGGGTGCTCCTGAAACACGACCTGCGGTTAGGCCCGCCCTGGTGAAGCACTGCGTCAGTGGGGCCGCTGACGCGGGGGCTGAACTTTCCGCGACGGCTGTATCCAGGATGGTCCGGGCGGCGGACGTCACGGAGGGGGCGTTCGCATCGCGCGTGCTGGTCAAACAGAGCATGCTCATCGGGATGATGTGATTAGCGGCGCCGTGCCTCCCCGGGACCTGTGCGGATCACCGGCGGCGTGCCGGACTGTGTCACAGAGGGCGCGGCCGGCGCGTGCTTTGGCGCGTGCCGACTATTACCGGCCGCACGCGGCACGCGCGCCGTGTTGCGCTTGCGGCGTTTTAGCGGCGGCCGCCTTCTGGCGCGTCGGCGTGGCGCGTGGCGTCGGAGGACGGGCACGCGACCAGCACGCGACCGGCGGCGGCCCGTCCCGGGGATGCGCCCACATTAGCGGGCCTGTTGCTCCGCACCGCGTGCCGCCTCCAAGGCACCTGTCCGCCGTGGCACAAGACGCGCACGCTCTTCGGGCGTGCAGCCCCGCCTGTAGGTCGCTGGCCGCGATGCGATGCGATCGCTCGCCATTCGCCTAATGACAGCGCACAACGGACGTGTGTTTGTTTGTTTACGTTTGTTGTCATCCACCTCGCGCGTTATAAATCGTGTCCCGTTCATTAAATTGTTGGCTCGCGCCGGCCGGCGACGGGTGGAGGCTTCCAGTCCGCGCGGCGGCCGCGGCACTGTTTAGCTTTGTTTCCATCGCGAGTGAGTTGGTTTTAAGGACCGGACCGTCCATTTCTGCTCCAGTAGTTTAAAGGGCCATTCATCATATCCTCCTTGCATCTGTCATTCATTGTCTGGCCGACCTCCCCTCCCTCCCACCCTTTCTCTTCTCCACCCCTCCGCGCCACCACCACCACCCCGCCTTCGGGCGAAAGCTCTCGCCGCGCGCGCACAGGAGCCGGATAAAAAGTCGGGGGTCGGCGCTGTATGGGAGTGCTCTAGAGGCGGCGCGGTACAGTCGGGCGAGGAAGTCCGCACCGAACGCGGCAGACGCGGCCGGGGGGTTGGCATGCGCGCGGAGGCTGGGGAGGGGTGCGCGGGCCGTCGCGGACTGTACCGGCCGCCGCGCTCCCCTCCCCCTCCCGACTGGTAACAGTAAGTATAGTACCAGCGGCGGCGCGGGTCGCTGCAATGATGAAAGGACGCCGCGCGTCGCCTCGCCGTGCCGCTGTGGTCATCTGTTTGGAGCGGGGTGCGGCCAGCAGCGCCACGGGTACCTACGCCTGGCCATGCAGTCCAAGACGCGGTACTGCATCCAAACCGAAACCTATGTGGTCAGTGGTGGTCTGGATCAGTAAGTGCGACAGAGAAGGCCGCGTTTGACTGCGGTGACGCACGGTCGGGGATGCCCGACCGGGAATCTTTCTTGCGCTGCCGCAGTCAAACGGGGCGTCCCCATCCCGTCTCTCTCGCACTTAGCCAGACCGCTACCGGAGCCGGGTGTCACCTTCCCCGTCGCTTTCTTGACCGCTGCTGGTGCCGCCCGTCATCATAGTGCGACGCGGGGTGCGCGCCGTACGTCGCCGCCGCGGTCCGCAAAGAAAAAGTGAGGGGTAACAGTAGTAAAAGGGGACGCGGCGACGCGGGGAGGGGGAGGTTCCGAACGCGTAGGCCATTCCGCGCGGAGGCAGTGATTTATAAGAAAAACGTAAATGGGCGAGCCATTGAGCATAGACCTCGCCGTAGGGGAGGGGAGGGTGAGGGGAGGGCCAGGTGCAGACTAAACGTCCCCCTCCCCCTCCACCCCTGTCCCCGGCGTCGCGCCGTCGTCCCCCTCTCGTGCCGTTTACGTGCCAGGTGATTTTGTCTGGACGGACACCCCAAGACTGGCTGCGCTGCTGGCTGTGTTTGTGTTGACGCGGCGCGGAATGACCTGATCGGATCGGCCGGGCTAAACGGTATCGCACGACCAGTTTGTCCCGTTCGTAGGCTGGTCACGGCAGACGCTACAAAACTACAGTTTTTGGAACTACAGTTTGGACATACTGTAGTTTAAAACTGTAGTTTCTTCGTAGATCCGTCTGTCCCCTCTTGGGTGGAGGGGAGTTTTTCAAATGGGTGGAGTAGGTCGATCGGTCTCCGTCCGTTTAGTTACCCCCCCCCCCCCTTGCCGCTGCTAAGCCGACTTCGTGCCCCCGATTGCCAATCGGTTCGTCTCGGCCTATGAATCGGAAATCAGAGGCCGCAGCAGCCGCTTCCGGGTCAGAGAGGGTCGCCGTCGTGGGCACGAGCCCCGAGATAAGCACTATGAAGCGGTGAGCCGAGGGGGTAGCAACTCGGCAGAATTGTGGCCGCAGTACTGCCCCAAATTTCCCTCGGATTGCACCGGATTAGCTCTTGAGTTACCTAGGATCACCCCGGATTACCTCTGGATTACCTCTGGATTATTCCAGATTACCCAAGATTAGCCGCCATTTTCTTTTAAAATCGCGGATTAACTGGCAGTAATCCGGCCCGCATTACCTAGAGTTACCTTGGGATTACCCCAGATAACTCCGACGGTGGCCCCCGAAGTTGTTATCCCCATACCGTTATCCCCTCGGGTGGACAACATGCTGCGGTGTGCGCGTCAAATTGGACTCAAACTAGAGCACGGGCGGCAAGTCGACCGGGTCTTTTATTTCAGAGGAGAAAAGGGCCTCCATCACTTGATGCGGCGGTCCTCGTGGAAAAGGGAAGGCGGCCCGCTGGCACCATCAGAGTAAGGCTCATTGTTTCGCCGGCGCTGCGGGCGCTGCTCTCACAGGGCCGCAGGTACGGGCAGGAGGCTTTGTGGATGCCGCCGGCCCCGCCGCCCGCCGGCCGGCTGGCTCCGCTGGCTCCGGCTGCCGCCCCGCACCGCCGCTAACCTGCCGTGAAATGTGTTTGTGCAGCGGCCCTCCCCGCCTCGCCGCGGCGCGACGCACGATTAGCCGCTCTTTCTCCACGGCGACGCGTGATGTCTCAATGCCGAGGGTCCTAAACGCCCCGCCGACGGACCTCTGGCGCACTCGCATATGGACCCGAAATATTGTTGCTCTCTTCCGGAGGTGCAGCGACTTCACGACTACGACACCCCCGCGCGTTACGTTTCTCATCTTGAAATTCTCTTCCGGTTCGAGGTTCTGCGGAAACCCCTATGGGATTGAACGAACGGACGCCTGGCGTATGACGAACGTCGTAGCGAGAAGCGCGACGCGACACACGCGCAGCCATGAGAGATTATTGAGTACGCTGCCGACGGAATTTACGACTACTGCACGTTCGTATTGACTATGTGAGTCACAAAAATTTTACGCCTGTTTCGCTCGGCAAATATCATATCGAATGGGGGGTCAGCGGGGAGATGGGGTGTTAGCACGGCGGCATATTCGACGCGGTGCAAACGAGGAGGGGGAGGGAGGGGGCCGCGGCCAGGCGACGCAGGCCGGGGGTTCCAATCCGCGCGTCAATGTGTGTGTGTGTGTGTGTGTGTGTGTGCGTGTGTGTGTGTGTGCGTGTGTGCGCGCATTACTTGGCGCTGCTCGTGGTGTGTTGGGATTACCACAATCCGGGAATTGGGACGTTTCTGTGCTAAACGAAATCTGCACCCACATGTTTGCGAGTAACGGGGTGGGCAGAGACGGGGTGGTGCATTTGGGGTGGACAGGGTGGTGGCCTGCGTGGCTGTCACTCTTGCGGACCGGCCAATGAATGGGCCAACGAAAAACACGAAATATAGGGATAAAATATACGAATGAAAGCACAGACTTTGAATGAATAATCAGCGATTCAATGGCCTTGCGGAGACGAGCTGATGCGGATAGATATTAAACGGGTCAATTTTTATTTTTAATATATTATTTTTGGTCCGTCTAATGTGACGCCGACCCCTCCCCAATCCCAATCCAGATGCAAGTGATGCCGAATATTGGCCCGGCGAACGACGCATTGCTATTCGCGTCCACTGACTTAAAGAGGATTATCATAAACGCAACATGCATTTTGGGGCTTCTCCCTCCCCATAATGGGGCGAACATCAGGGTCAAGATCTACCCCAACGTCAGCACCCTACTCCCGTCGGCCCCGCCACCCTCTATTTCATCCCTTGCGGGCCTCCCCCCTCCCCCTCCTCCCCCCTCCCTCTCCCCATCACCCACCCCTATTTTCTCTTCACTCTGAATTTCCTTTTTTTTCCTAGATCTGGTATGGACCTTGAACGCTCCTAATACACACATGAACCCCCCCCCCCCCCCCTCTCTCTCTCTCTCTTGTTCTACCACCATCACCCTTCCCTTGCTCTGCGTCCACATTAAGGGTAAACAATATCACCAAGCGAAAGGCAATTCATTCATAAATATTTCACTGCCTGTGCGCAAACATTGTTTGATTTGGCTGTCAAAGTTGGATGAGTAAAATTGATAAATATTTCATTGACCGCGTCTGTTTGAGAGGCTTTAAGAAAATGTTTGCGGGAAGCAAGAGGGTATGAAAAATCCGTATTGCAAACACGAGCAGTGCCCAGCCCAATAAGCGAACACCCCCACATCATTTTCCCGCTCTCGGCGTTTGTGTCGGCAAACCAGTTCGAACAAAACTCATCAAGTCCGATTTCTGCCCCGTAAAATTATCACCGTTTTCCGTCGGCGCGCTGTACAGCGGCGCGGGGGGTCCGAAAGACACGCGGACAGCGTGATCGGAACCTCCGACCGCCGCGGCGCGAAAATTGAATCCGAAAATTCAATTACCAGTTTCCACATTGAGTGCAGCGGGCGGCCGGGGCGGGTCGGCAAGGCGCCGCGGAGGCCCATGCAAAGCCCCGCAGGGCCCCGGCACAGGGCCCCGGCACAGGGCCCCGGCACAGGGCACCGCCCCCGAACCCGATTACCGGCCGGACATGCAAACACGGACGCCGAAGGGCCGAAGGCCGAAGGCACCGCGCACGGCGGCGGCAGGCAGGGCAGGCTGTCTCCGCAGTGGCGACTGCTCTATGGCATCGGGGGTCATGGCGGACGCGCCGCTCTGGTGCTGCCCCCCCGGACGCAGCCGCGACTCGGCAGCGCAGCGAGGAGGACGCGAATGAGAGCCCGGCAGCCGGCAGCGCCACCCTCCGCCGGCCTCCGCCGGGCTCCACCCACCCAGCCACCCCCAGCAACAAGCCCATCTGGCGTCCGCGACCCCACCCCTCCCCCGTCCCACCCCGCTGTCACGCGCGTTTCCGTCAAAGTCTATGGAAACTTAGCGGCCGCGATCTAGGATTGGTTATCGATTCCGTCTGTGTACTTTTGGGTGCTGGTGACCGGCCGTGACACGCAGGACACTCTCAGGACACCCTCAGGACACGGCAGCACCGGGCACTCTCTAAAGGGGATACGGAATGTTAAGACGAACCCCCCGCATCGACAGGACGTCTTGGGGGAGGTTCTCCGAGTGCTGTCCACCCTTGTTATGGGGTAAAACACTCGGGCCGGCCGCGTGCCGATCGACGGCTCAGCGGCGGCTAATTCGCGTGCTCCGGCGCCGCGGCCGCACGCGCCGTGCGCTACGGATACGGCGGCGCGTGGCCGGCGCGTGGCCCTGTCGCGTGCCCGGCACGCCACACCCCCGCCCCGGCGTTTTAACAGCAATTACACATCTGGACTGCGTGATACGTCAGTGCGGCAGTGTGCGGCAGCAGGTGCAGCACCAGGCAGGTGCCGCTCTGATTTCTACCGTGTGGTGCCGAGCACGACATGCTTGACAACTGTACGGGGCACTCCCAACAGGACAGAAATGTAAGACTGGCTGTGAATCACTAAAGATCCCTATGTCAGCTTTCCGCGGCGAAAATTCTGTTTGGTTCAAGCACGTAGTTCAAAATTTTTTTTTTTTTCTCATGCACATATAAATTTGGAACATAATTGTTTTCGTGAAATTTATAAAATTTTTAGTGCTGCCTTTCTATCTGAGGCGTATGGGGACGCCTCGCCTCTCTTCTGTTCCGCATCCCCGCACAATATGAGAGGACCCCCGGACCAGCCGGCCCGGCGCTGCCCCGCGCTGCCGCAGGCCGCGGCGGCGATCCCCGCTGAGCTCCGTAAATAGCGCCTTTTCTCTGTGGGTCGCTGCAGCCGCGGCGCGGGGCGTGGCGGGCCGCCGGGGATGCGGACGGTGGCTGCGGAGGGGAAGGGGAGACGGGGGGGGGGGGTGAAAGGGTGGCAAAGTGCGAGGAGGTGAGCCGCGCCGCCGCCGCACCGGGGGGAGTGTGCCGCGGGGGGGAAATATTTCGCAGACGTATCCACCGACTGATTTTGGGGAGGATTTTGTTTTCGACGGCGCGGTGCGCACCCTTTTGAAATTCTCCCTCTTTGCGCGCGCTCTCTCTCTCCTTCTCTTTCTCTCTCTCTCTCTCCCTCTCTGCTCCTCCGACGGCAGTGGAACTCGAGTCCGATCCAAAAACGGATCCGACTGAGAAACCCGATATTGCCATGTCGTGTCCGCGGGGCAACGGGGTTAGTCTGCTTGGCCTGCTCCGGGGAGGACGCGCTGCCGGCGCGGGCCGCGCTCGCCACGGCTCCACCATTTAGGTCACCGACGCGAAAGGCAACGGACACGTCGGAACCGCCATCGCCGCAAACAACGTCTAATTACTCTCGTCAATTTTTTTTTGGTCAATACCGGTAACATGGGCCGGACGAACTAACGCACGGTCGCTCAGTGTTTGGGGAGTATTTGCTCCCGGGTGGTACCATCGTCATTGTCCGACACTGTCACTCAGATATGAGCAGCTGCCTCCTCGCTGCGTAGCCCGGGGCAGCGCGGCCGCGCACCGACAAGGCAGCACAGAGTAGCTGGCATCCCCCACGCACAAGCCGTGCCGCAAATGCCCCCGGGGCTGGGCTCACGTCAGGAAACCACCCGGACCGGTGAACGTCAGTGTGTTCGAGGATGTCGGGCAGGCGTCGTCTGCTACCGCGAGGAGTGTGTGTGTGTGTGTGTGTGTGTGTGTGTGTGTGTGTGTGTGTGTTTGCTTGTTTGTTCTGACAGGACCCGATCATACCGGTAGCGCATCGTTGTGTGGTGGCTGTACTGTGCGCCGACGGCGGTAAACAACTCTAAATAACTAATGTGGTACAAGATGGGGTATTGTTGGTTTTTTTTTTACAAGGATAAAGGAGTGGGCAACGAACACAACGCCTGAAGTTTCCATTAATAGTTTTATTTTATGTAACAAAAATTAATCGCAACATATTTTCAAAAATATTTGGTGTCTCTGTACACTCGTTTCAAAAACACACACTCTGACTAGATAAAATAGCTATAAAAATCGTTTGTTTTTTTTTACACGGTAAACGCACTATACATTTATTTTAAGTCACGAAGCCGCTGGAGATGCAAACTTACATTTAAAAAAATATTTGGAGGCTAGACACACTTTTACGGTGCGTTCAAATGATACGTACATTAATAAGGTTAGCAAAACAAATCCAGTACCAATATGGCGGAACGCACTTTTATAAGGACGGCTATCGACTTCATAAGATTTGACACTCGCATAAAGAAGCGGCATGAAACATCGATTATATAGAACCGCGACGTGTTACATCATTACGCATAATTACCTATAAAATATATTTATATCACATTCAAAACAAGCACAGACGGCATGCTCAATAGCTGCATAACAACGAAACTAAAAGACTTTTGGTATTCTCCCGTTAGAATTGTCCGAGAAATCTAACGCACCAATCTGACGGATCGCACTGACGAAACGCGAATCATACACTCTGGAAGGTGACAGCGGCGACAGAACGGGGTACGATCGGAGCAGTGGCATGCGTTTTACCGCAGCACTGCCGTGCGCTGCATGCCGCCCCTGTTGAACAGCATGGCGGGGTGGTTGTTGAACCTCTGCAGGCCGTGCGGCAGGCCGTGCTGCAGGCCGTGCTGGCCGTGCTGCTGGAGGGGGTGTTGCTGGTGGTAGCCCTGCGCGCCGAACTGCATGAAGGGCGGCGGCGTCTCGTCCAGGTCGCCGAACAGCAGGCTGGCCTCGGGGCTGTACTGGCTGTGCTGCGGCGTGGTCGGGGGCGTGGGCGTGCCGTGCGAGGTGCTGGCCGCCGGCTGCCGGCAGGGGCTCAGGCTGAGCCCGCTGAAGGGGCTGCCGTAGTGCGGCGCCGGGCCGCCGTCCGCCGCGCGGGGGCTGCCGTACTGCGACATGGCGTCTCCGTCCAGCTTGCAGGGGCTGCCGTAGAGGGGGGTGGAACCAGGGTCGCTCTTGCAGGGGCTGCCGTAGAGCGGCGTCGGTACGCCGTCGCTCTTGCAGGGGCTGCCGTAGTGGGGGGCGGAACCTGCGTCGCTCTTGCAGGGGCTGCCGTAGTGGGGGGCGGACCCGGCGTCGCTCTTGCAGGGGCTGCCGTAGTGCGGCGTCGGGGCGGCGTCGCTCCTGCAGGGGCTGCCGCCGAACTGCGGACCCGGGTCGCGCGTCGGCTTCAGCGGGCTGCCGAAGGGCGCGGCGGAGTCGCCGTCCGCTCCGTACACGCTGTGGGACGGCGAGGCTGCGGCGGCGGCGGGGTCCACGGGGCTGGGCGCGGCGTGCCCGGCCACGTCCGTCGGCGGGCAGTTCTCGGGCATGAAGCCCATGCCGAGCGCCTCGAGCGGGCTGCAGGCGCCGTACGGCAGGTACTGGTGGCCGGTGCGGCGCTGCTGCGCGATGGCGCAGCTGCCCGTCGTGGACGTGATCATGTTGCCCGCGTCGCCGCCCACCGTCACGGTCACGCTGCCGACGCTCAGGGTGATGGGCGTCTCCGGCGGCGCGCCGCCGTCCCGCACCGTCTGCACGGCCTGCGACAGCGCCCAGATGTAGTTGTGCGCGAAGCGCAGCGTCTCGATCTTGGTGAGCTTGGTGTCCTCCGGGAAGGTGGGCAGCACGCAGCGCAGCCGGTCCAGCGCCTCGTTCAGCAGGTGCATCCGGTTGCGCTCGCGGTCGTTGGCCTTGATGCGGCGGCACCGCTTCAGCTTCGCGACCTGTCGAGAAGTGCGGGTCTGAGACACTCGGTTCCGGGATAAGGTTTGCGGCCCTGCAGTCCTCGGCTGCCTGGACTCACCTGCGCGGGACTCTTGGGCCTCGTCCTCCTGGTCCTGCCGGTCCTCCTCTGGCGGCCCGGCTTGGCCCCCGCCGACGACACGCTCACGTCGCCGTCGTCACTGTGGCCGCTCATGCTGCTGCTGCCGTCCAGGGCGCCGCGCAGCTCCTCCAGGGCGAGCTCGTCCATGTCGAGGAAGCCGTCCTCCACGTCGGACTGCTCCTCGTGCTCCGAGTCCATGGCCTCCAGTTTCACGGACAGGCCGAGCCGGGTCATAAGCGACGCCAGAATGGCGGACTACACTGCAGAAACACAAAGGAAAATATTAATTGACTGATATTTGGGTTGAGGGAAATTGTTTTTGAAGCGTTCGAATTCTCGATTTCGACTCGCGTATTTTCGACTGAGGGTGGAGACACGCCCAGGCCCAGACGTCGGCCGGGGTGGAAACGCGAGCCGTCCCCTTATCGCTCCGTGCCGGCTCTGCCTCGCAGCCCCGCCGTGCGCGGCGGATTAGCGATAACAAGCGGTATCAGGTGAGGGCCGCGGTCACGCCGGCGGCCCCACGTGCCGCGCGCGCCTCCAGAAGAGAGACCCCGCGCCGCGCTCGGCATGACGAGCGGCCAAACTTACCTCTGTAAGGGGCAGACGGCGGCGGTGACCGGTGAATCAACACTCGCAGACTTGGACTGCGGCGTCTTGCATGCCCCGGCGGAATATTCCAAATAACTGTCAGTGGGACTTGTGCGCTGCAGCACACACACACACACACTCACACACAAACACACGCGCACGAAAACGACGGACGTGTTTCGGTTCTAACGGCGGTGACGCGAGGCGCGACTCGGCCCTGACTTGGTCCTGACTCCCGCGCGGCCCTCCCTCTCCCACCCTTGGCGCGCTGCTGCTGCACCCCCCGAGCTCTCGCCGACGACTGCACTCCGGCCCGCCGGCCGGCCAAACCTCAGTCAACCCCCGGCGAGCCTCCCCCTCCCCCCGGCCCTCCCCAGGTTGCCATGGTTACCTCGCCGGGAGGGTGGTGGGAGGGGTGGCCAGGGGGTTGATGCCCGTTGGCTCCGCCCACTTGTCGTGCACCCACTTAACGTGCACGTGCGATTGGACGACCGGGATGCAGACAGCCTCAGAGGGTGGCGGCCGAGGTGTTCGAACACGCGTACCCTACCGCTTACCTGCTTACCTGGCCGGGCGCGGCGCCGCCGTCAGAGCCCGCCGCCGCGACGCACCGCAGCCGGATGGGTTGCCTACCCACCACGGCTCTCCGCAGGCCCCGGCCGCCACTCCAGAGCGCTCTCCTGGACTCGGCATGTACCGATTAATTTCCACTCCAGCTTGACGACCATGACAGGGTGCAGACACAGATAAGAAAGAATTGATAAATTGATCAGGAAAAAGTGGTCAATTTTCAGGGTTCGTAAAGGTTTGTGTTTGGCTCTGCCCCTGGCCTCGCAGCCTCCGCACTTGGCGTCCCGCCCGCCCGCTCCCGGCTCGCCTCGTGCCGCTCGGCTGGACACTGGAGAGCGATAGCTGGCACCCGCCGACCCGCCGCGGACCCGCGCGATTCTTGTTATCCGATGGCGGATGGCGCTCGTTTGATCGCCATCGCCGCACCAGCACCAGAGCCTGGCAGAGCCTGGCGGGCGCGTCCGAAGCGGCGCGGCGCGGCGAGCGGCGGCCTCAGACACAATGCGAGCCCTCTGGCGACGCGCCTCGGAGGCAGCCGAGGCAGCCGAGGCTGGTGCCGCTGCACCGGCTGCAGGCACATGAGCCTATCGCTGCTCTAGAGGCTCCGCTTCGGTGCGGTTGACTGCACCAGCCGCACCGCACCGCACTGACTGCGCCTGCAGCGCCGCGGAGCCGCGAGCCGAGTTGCGGGGGTCTGGCCGCGGGCCGGCTCGCGGGCTCCGGGGATAGGCAACAAAAGCGCCACGGATGGGGTAGTACGGCACGCATCCGGGTGCGGGCAGGGCACCCCAGGGGCACCCCAGCCGGTGGTGTGGTGCTCTCGGCGGACCTTTTTATACGAAAAGTGTTTCAATGCGAGAGTGAGGGTGAGAGAGAGAGAGGCAGACATACAGACCGACAGAGAGGGGGAGAGAGAGAGAGAGAGAGAGAGAGAGGGAGAGAGAGAGAGAGAGAGAGATCCGATGAGACTGATAGGACGGAGAGCGCGCACCCCCGCGTAGCCCTTCCCCCCCCCCCCCCCCCCCCGCACCTGCTTGATGGTTCATCTGTTGCCTACGTGTGCGTGTGTGCGCGCAGAAATCATTAGAAAACAATTACGCGTTTGGTGTGCGTGCGCGCCGTACTGCATGCGCGGATTGCGGATCGGTGGAACGCCGTAATCCGGCGCGTGTCATCAGCAGGTGAGTCGGGATTGCCTACTCCGCGGACGCGGCATACAAGTCACCTATTCAGTCACATTATTACATTGGGTTGCCGAGGGCACCGTGTGTTTGCTTATGACAGAGGATCTCGTGACGTGTCGGGGCGCTCGGTGCGGTGAGCCCTGCCCGCCTCCTCCCCCCAGCGACGAGGCTCGGACCTGAGAGGAGCGCATCATCGGCGCTGCACTCCGCAACTACTCTGCTTCCGCGTGGGGCCCGCGGCGGCGGCGGCGGCGGCGGCTGTGGCGGCTCGGCTCGGCTCGGCTCGGCCCGCGGGGCAAGTGTCGCCCCGTATCCTTATGTACCCTTCTGCCCCCTCCCTGCGCCATGTGCGCATCTAGAGCAGCCCGCGCCGGGCGGCGCGACGCGACGCCACACAATAGGCAGTTAATTTTATGGCTCCTCGCTGTACGCGCAGTGTATGACCCGTATGTACGTGTGTGTGTGTGTGTGTGTGTGAGTGCGCCTCGCGGCCGCGCGGACCGCCAACTCGCGAATGACGGCGTGAGGGCGCGACGACTCATCATGAAGCGGGTGGCGGTGGGTCTATCAAGAGAAGGGCGTAAGGGAGGCGGCCGTGAGGAGGGGCTGCGAGGGCGGGCCGCCGGGCTCGGGAGGGGTCAAGGGTCAAGATTGGAAATAAATAAAAAGCGTTTCGGTGAGGGGGGGGGGAGGCCGGCGTCGCCGCGCTGACGCGGCAGCTGGGCGTCGGAGGAAATGGGGAGAACGGGAAGGGTTCGCGTTCGCCGTGTTCGTACCTAGCGACACGTGAAACGTCAATGACACGTCCAGCACACACAGGCACACCCCCTTCCCCCCGCCGACGTTACACAAAGCAGCCACCACCACCACCGTCACGCACTTGAAGTGCGCTTCATGGACCGACTCCGAAGCGGGGTACTACTGTAGTACTACAAACGCGAGCAGAGAGGGCAATTTTAATCCGAAAAAATAATGGACTAGAACAATTGTTTGTCACGGGCACTTCTTATGCTGGCGAACTTCATTAATACGGCGAGAAAAAAAATACGCGACCCACGAGGAGACGACGATGCGTCATTCATTCGTTCGCTGCCCGCGAACTCATTGATCGCTCGGTGCGCCTCGCCCATTCATTTGTCGTTCATTCGCCGCCTAGAGCTCCGATATCAGTGTGCAGCGCGCGTCCGCCACCCCACGCCCGCACCCTCATCCCCCGCCGAGCGCGCCTGCCACTCCCTGACTGGCAGGTGTTTTGTTGGTTTTGGCCGCGCCGCGCTATCGCCCCATATATCTGTGCCGCGCCGCGCCGCGCGCTGAGCTCTGGTTCGGGGCTCGGGGCTCCCCCTCCCCCGCACGGGCCGCAGTACTCACTGCTCTGCGGTCCCGCCGCACCGCCGGCCTCGGCGATACGCACAAACACGACATCTCCATCATTAGGTCCGAGTTGGTCCGTACGAACGCGACCCCGGCCCGCCCGCCGCCCCCGCCTAGTCCGCCCGCACCCGCAAAACGTTGCGCACGCGGCCGCCCCGCCTGGCAGCTGCTCCGGCGGCGGCGGCTGCCAGCAGGCCGAAACCGACACCTCCACCGCTGCTGCATTGCGCCGAAACGATGTACGGCTCCACCGCCACATGTTCAGGACCATCTTAGCCGAACGATATCCGATTTAACTCGCCTCATCTTTTTAGGCACGAAGTGAAACGGAGTTGCCTTATCGTCTGACCGGATTGGACTTTTTTTTCTTTTAAGCATTGCCCTTATGGCCCTCTAACAGAATTTTCTGAAACTATGCACATGGATGCAGGATACTTTTGCAGGGCACGCTGACGTGTTTTTACACTTTGAAAAAGCTTCCAAGTGGCCGAAAAATCGATTTAAAAGTCAGCTATCTCACTTCTTATGGCGAAAGAAAGGGACACAACTATACGCGCATCTATGGTCCACAGGGCCAATTGCTGTAGATCGATAACTGCAAAAAATCAAAAATCTGTCTGACAGAATTATCGGGGGTGATTGGGCAAGTACAGCAAACCTACTTTTATAAGCGCAGGAAGCGTAAAAACGCATTTGAAATTCAGCTATCTCACTCCATCCGCAAAAGAAAGGGACAGAGCTACCCCTGCTCGGCTCGTCAGCTGGCTGCATCCGCTATTCCATCCTTTTCTAGACCACCACCAAATCCCGTCCTTCTTTTTTGTTGCGCAGCCCTTGCCGGGTACCCATTGTCGATGTGCCGAGCCGAGCCGGGGCCTGGCCGAGCCACGGCTACGAGAGCGGCGACTCAAGGCAGGCGGACCGTTTCGGTGGGACCCTACCCCTCCCCTCTACCCTAGAGTACGCACAACAAGCCAAGGGACCCGAGACTCAGAGCGAGGCGTGCATTGTCGGGCCGCGCCAAGCCGGGCGGGGACAACACCTTGCAGGCCAGCGCTGGGCGGCCCGCGTATGAGAATAATGCGGTGCACTGACCGTTACTATAAAACTATAATTTTAAAACTGCCCCGTTCCATTACAAAACTAATACAAACCTTCAAATATCCTTTTTTTAAAAACAAAATTAAATAAACTCATAAAACTTAAATAGACGGTAACGTAACCAACCCAAACCCGTGCCAAACCCCGGGCCTGCCAGTGTCTGACAGAGTGAGACAGTATCTACAAATCTACAAAATGCCTAATCATGTGCAAAACTTCGGGCCTACCAGTGTCCCGCTTAGTGGGACAGTATTTTTCACTTTAAATTCTGGCACGTATGAAAACAAACAGTATGAGAATCGGCGTTGATTTTAAGCGCCTCCGTGCTATGCTGGTCCGGCTGCTGCCGCCGCGGACGCGCGGTGCAGAGATAAAAAGTTTAAAAGCCGCCGCCGGCGTCCGCAGTCCGGCCAGGCCGCAGGAGGGCGTCGGTCTGTGCGCTCCCCGCCCCAGGGGGTCCGCGCCGGTCCGCGGGGGGTCCGCGGGGGGTGTGGCAGTGCAGACCAACGGGTTATGCTTTACCTTGGCGGGGAGAAGTCAGTGCGCACCGCCGAGCCGCGACGAGATGCCTCCCCCCACCCCTCCCCCCCCTCGTTTACAACCCACCCTCCCTCCGCCTCCCCTCCCCCCCTGCCCAGCCCTGCATCCTCGGCTCGGGGCGAAATGTCGGTCAGAGAGCCGCGTCGCTGGACCGAGACAAAGGCACCATTTATTCAGTACAAAGCGGCGGGGTGCTCGCGGCCCCCTCCCCCGTCCCTTTACCTCCCCTCCTCTCTCTCTCTCTCTCTCTCTCTCTCTCTCTCTCTCTCTCTCTCTCTCTCTCTCTCTCTCTCTCTCCCCGCGGGGTACAGTCAGCGCGAAAACCGCGGTACACGTGCAGTGTGTGTGTGTGTGTGTGTCATTCACCGATCAACGAGCATCCAGCCAGGCTCCGCATTGTGCGCCACACACCCCTCCGCACCCCGCTCGCCCAGAACTCTTGCGTTTCGGGGACAGCAGAGCAGGGAAGGCCCCCCGCACACCCCCGCTCCCCCCTCTCTCATTATTTCTCTCGGCCGGACGGCGGAGTGTGGGTGGCATGCACTGCGTGCACACTGCGTGCACACTGCGTGCACGTGCCCCCTCCTGCCTCCCCCTCCGACCGACCGCCACCTTTCGTGCGATACGACAATAATCATCTTGATTGACTCCAGCTGCGGCGGCGGCGGCGGCGACACGACAGCCAGCAGGACGACGGCTCCGGCTCAACGGTGGTCCGGCCGAGGACCGGTCTGTGTCCTGGCCGAGGCCATGCTACAAGTCCAGCAGCACTGCGGCGGCGGCAGTGACAGCCCTGCAGGGCTCGCGGACAGAGGCGGTGACAGCCGTGAATCCATCAGAAACTACCGGCATCGACAAACTGAATACACACCCTTACTCTGCTCTCTGCACGCGAAGGGAATCATTCATGAAACAAAATGCAAATGGTTTTTTTTTCTCTTTTAATGATTTCATACAGTAATAGCGACCTCTCTTCTTGCGCATACAAATTTCTGTTAACGAGCCCACGCAGCGGGGCGGGTATGCAGACAGCGCTATCAGGCAGGCGGCTTCCCCCACGTTGGTGCGGTGCAAACCGCGCGTGAAGCCGCGCAGAGGCGGAGCCGAGCGGAGCTCAAAGTGTTGTGACACTCCGTCCGTGCGCCGCATTCGTTCGACGTGTCGGCACGACAGAGTGATGCGCTGCGTGCGGACCCGGCCCGGCCCGGCCCGGCTGGGGACGCGTGTAATGCATGCGTGCGTGTGCGGTTAGCGCGACGGCACGACTCGACACACAGACTGACGCGGGGAACGGGGAACGCGTCTACCCGGAATCAACTGGCCGTGCAATGTAGGGTTAAATAGTAAGACCCTCGAGTTTTACTAAGAAAGAAAATGTATATTTAAAAAAATAAAATTGTTTACATGGACTTCTGTCAAGTTTATATCGAAAACACTCATCACTGTGAAAAAATGTCGAGGGCGGCAGGATCTACGGTGAAACTACAGTTAAACTCACAGTGCCCACACTGTCCATTAACTAGTTTTATTGTGGTGTTTTTAATCAACCAGAGATATCGTTTCAAAGTGTCTTAGGGCATACAAAACTGTTGTGCTGAATGTCAATGACTCGCATGTGTTTACACCGCGGCGATTGGACGCGGCCCCTGACGGGTCCTGCGGGTCCTGCTCATTACGGCTCGCTCGCCGAGGTGGTCACGGCGGGTCACGGGGTCACGCCCCAACCCCGCCGCGGCACCGCAAGAGTCGGAACGGCTGTTTGTTGGCTGCTGCACATTCGTCTCGGCGGTGGGGGCCGCGGCGGCGCAGGGGGCGCGAGGCGGCGCGGGGAGCAACACCCTGCTACTACTGTATGCAAATGAAGTGCCCGGACCTCCGGGCCCTGCTGCTGCCGAAAGCGTCCGAGAACCTCTTCCCCTCTCGCTCTCTCTCTCTCTCTCTCTCTCACTCACTCTCCCTCCGTGCGCGTCAACCCCCGGCGGGGAGAGAGAGAGGGAGAGTGAGGGTAGCCTGACGCGCAGCTCCGAGGGATGCAACCCGTCAGGCTGTTTATTTGCGTATGATGTATGTTGAGCGGCCGGTGGCGGTGGCGGGGCGCGCTCTGGCGGTCGTGGTCCGAAGTTCCGAGTCAAAGGGGTTGGGTCCGCCGGCGCCGCGGCAGCGGCCGCGACTTTCTTCAAAACAGGCCTCAGATAATCATGGCGTTCTCTTCTTTTCTGATTTGCATCGAAGGCTGAAAAGGGGGTATCGCGAGGGAGTGCGTAAGGAACCGTCCGTAGGAATCGAACCTACCAGGCCGGGAGACACGGAGTGCCTATCCAGCCCGCGCCAGCGACAGTCTGCTCCGGGCACCCCCTCGCTGCCGGCAGGGGTTTGCAGAAAAGTTAGGTTAGGATACAGGAGAGGATGAACCCGCGGAGAGGACGAGGCCGCGGTCCGGTCCTCACTACTCAGATTGATGTGGTTCGAGGTCACCCCCTATCAACCCCGTCTGATCGACGACCGCTGCCTGCCGTACCGTGACGTCCCTCCGTCCGCCTGTCTGTCTGTCCGCCTGCCTGTTTGCCCGGGGGACAAGCACGTGCAAGCCGGGTAAACATATGAATACATACGTATTTGGTGGTAGTGCGAGGAGGAGGGGGGACGGGGGTGGTGGTTAGGGGGCGGCGGGGAGGGAAGGGTTGGCGCGTTTGGTGCCATATTATTCTTACGCAGCTCCGCACCCGGCAAACCGATTTATTGCGCTGATGCTCAGGCATTGTGTACCGAGGCAGACAGACAGACAGACAGACAGACAGACACCGGACCCCCCGCCACGAGCGCACGCCGCACGCGTTTTCTAACCCCCTCTTTCTTTTTTTAAAAAAAAGAAAGCCGCCGGCCCTTAATCCGTGTTATCATTAATAAATCCTCGTTGAAACATGGCAGTGACACCCGGTGACGGGGCACGGTAACCTGGCCCGGCGCAGGTCCTCGCCGTCCTAAGCCACACGTCTGCAAAGCTCCTGCAAAGTGAGGGAGAGAGAGAGAGAAAAGAGAGCGGTTCGTTCACCTGCACTCTCCTCGTGCCGAGCAACACTTTACGACGCTGCACGATCCTACGATATCGAGCATTATATGCAGGCGCCTTGTGCAACGCGGCCGGATCAAAGCGGCGCGCGCGGCCGGCCGCGGTCACGCCCGCCCCCCCCCCCCCTCCCCCGCGCCCCGACACACCACGCTCCGCCACGACTCGGGGGGCCCTTCTTACCAAATCCTCTCGATCCGTTCGGTCGGTGCGCCGCCCTGCCTCCCGCCTCTGCCCGACGATTATGGCCGTATTTCATGTGCGGGTAGGCGCCGCCGCAGCGGGCGCCTTGCTGTGCCGCCATGCACCGGGGCGGGCCGGGCGGGCCTACCCCGCGCTCCGCAGGCGCCGGGCAGCGCGCGACGATAGGTTAGGTTCGAGTGACCGTCCCGCCCCGTCGTCGGGCACGGCCAGGCACGGCCCGCTCCGCTGCCCAGACTCGCGTGCCTCGCGCCTCGCCTCCGCCGTGCGACACTGCGACACGTGTGGCGTCGTTGGCGTGACCGTCGCGTGACGTCATCGTCGGGGGCCAGGCGGATGGTGATAGCTTGTGACGCGGAGACAACAGATGCTTTCAACGAGTGTGTGTGGGTGTTAAGTTTTTTTTTCAAAAGTCTCAAATAAGAATTTTGTCCGCAAAGTCGGACGCGGGCAGCAAATTTACGTTTTGCCGCCGCAAATAAGCGGACGATTCGATAAGTGGCGCTGCGATAACGGCGGAGTGTCCCCGCGGCGCGGCGCGGCGCGGCGCGAGGTGAGATTAGTGTCAATATTTGGCGTCCGCGCCCGCAGATAGTGCACGATAGAGAGGACGACACTGTACCCCACGGGGAGGGGTGGGATCGATAAAGATCCCCCGTGTAAAAATAAAAACAAATTAGGGGGATAGGGTGTTCCGGCGAAGTCTTGAACCGGAAGCAGAGAACATGACAAAAAGAACATGGCCACTTCCAGAGTGCGACTTCTCCGCTGACACTCTCCCCGCGGCACGCGGCGCGCGGGGGTCGCCGGGCCGCGGGGCCGGGCCCGGGGAAATCACCGCCACCAGCGATACTTCCGGCCCCGCCGGTGAAATCACCTACCTCCCCGGCCCGTATCGGGTGCACCTGGCCGGGGACATCTGTTGGGGTAATTAACGCTTCGAGTGACTCGGTCACGAGGCACGCGAACACGTCACGCGGGGGAGAGGGCGCGGCGGCGGCGATACCCCGCGCCCGCCGCCGTGCTGCCGCACAGGAACTACCCCGTGCTTGCGCTCGAACGCAGCGAGATGTTTCTGCTGGTCTGCCGTCGGGTCGGGAGCACGCTGCCACAGCCCGGCAGGCCCGGCCCGGGTCAGACAGGACAGAGGCCGCGCCGCCGTGGCCGGGGCCGCGGTCTGCGGGGGGGTCTGCTTGTAGCACGGCCCCACGGCCCGCCGGCCGGCCGAAACAGGCCGCGCCGTGCATGAGAACGTTCTTGTGAGAAATATGAGTGTTACACACCTACCTAGGCCCACGCGCGCGCGCAGAAACGGGCCACGCCCGCCAGAGGGGAGGGGAGAGGCTGCGCCTGGGAAATTAAATAACAGTGCGACGAGAAAGTATTAACTACAAGGCGACGGCCGCACGCGCCACTACGACGAAACCATGCAACGGCGGCGGAGGTTTCGCGCGGGAGATACTCCAAACCCGCAACGAGGACATGCCGAGGGCAAACGACCCAATTCATGCCGGAGAAGCGTGGGACACAATCACAACAACCAGAGGATGACAATACGCCACATCTGACGCTCCAACACCGGTAACAGGGTGGCCGAGACGTCGCAGCCGCCGGGAGGTCATGCTGGCGCCGGACGGAGCACCCCGCGAGAGCTAAACGTCCCGCCGCTGACCGGCAGCGCCCTCTCTCGGGACTCTGTAGTACTATCCCCCACCCTCCCCCTCCCTCCCCCTCAGCCCCTGGGAGGTAGGCACGGACAGCCCGCCACACAGCCGCGTGTTGGGGGTTGCCTGCCTGCCGGGCGGCGCGGCGTTTGCCGCAGGCTCTCGGGCAGCCGCCGCCCGTTCGCGCCGCGCGTTTCCGACGCGCTCTGGCCTAGGCCGAGGGGACCAAGCGACCGAGTGCGCCTGCGAAAAGCGCTGACGCCCGGCGGCGTGGTCGGCGCCGGTTGTGCGAAAACATTTAATAGTTCTCCAGATCAGGTTGGATGTATTAGGAAAATATATTAATACGGCGGCGGTGCTTTGGAACTAACACGCGCCGGCGGCCGGCCGCGGGGTTCGTTCCTCCGCGACGTTAGACCTGCAGTGTCGCTGCTCGGCCGCCGCCGCCCCCCTCCGCTCCGCCGCCGGCCACGCCCCCCGCCAGCCCATATCGATATTGATTTTGCACCGGCGGCGACAAACCCTTTCGTCGCGTCCGCGCGGGGCGGCACATAAAACGCACCACGCGCGCGCGGCGTCCTCGCGACCGTAAAATCGCACCGGGCAAAAGATTTGCTTTCTCCCGGCGGCTGTAGAGTCTGCCTCGGTCGGTATGTTTCGCTCCGCGCCACCGAAACGATTTTGCAAAAGGGTGCGAGGAAATGGGGTGCCATCGCATGAAATGACAGAATAAAAAAATACAGTATAAAAAAAAACAGGGACATAATGCGACGCTGAGTAATGGATACCCTTTAACTCCAATCAGAAAATTGCGTCCCGGGCGGGGCGCGCGTTTACAATGCATTTATGTGCCATCGATGCAGAACGGGTCAATACACGGCATGATTGCGGAAAGTAAAATTTGCCGTTGCAGAGGATGGATTTCGGCCGTAAAAATCCTATGGCGTCATGTCTCACTGGGAGTGTGGTACCCTTTCGAGCCCCGTAAAAAAAAGCAAATATAGTAAAATTGAGAGTTTGCGTGCCTGGTTGTAACAATAACAGTAACGCTGAAAAAATCGCACTGCACTTGCGAAAATTTCCGAGGACTGGGACATACACACTCCCCCTTTGCTCGCGTTGCTGGTTCCTTTCGGCCGTGACCGATCCAAGCCATAAATTGCCGGGCACATCACATCGCCGCACGGCCGTGTCACCCCTTTCGCGGCCCGCCGCGCCGCGCCGCGCCACGCCCTCTTGGGAGCGCGCGATTCGACAGGCAGCAGGCGAACAGGAGCAGGAGCCGTAGGGGCCGTTTCTAAACTACGTAACGCTACCAGCGGAATGCCTGCATGTCCTCCCCCTCCTCCTCCCCCGCGACGCGGCAGGCACGCCTCCTTTGCATCGGCGCAGGGCATAACGCGATGCCCGGCACACGCTTTCCCCGGCGGCCCAAATACATAAAAGGCTGTCCGCGCGGCGCAGCACTGCGAGGCTCCCCACACAAGCAGAACAGCGTCGGAAAAGGACGGAGAGAACTCCGGCAGAATCCGCATGTTTCCTACGCAATATTGTAAGGTCTCCAAAACCTAAAATATTCAGAAGAGCAAAAATAAATCCCAACATTTCAAAATTATTGTTTTTTTTTTACGAAGCCCGACATGTGTGGGGACATATTCAACGTACTCTACGTCGGCCCACGTTTTCTCACGTAACCCCCGCGCGTCGTCTCCGTGCAGCAATTGCAATCGAATTAAAGGTGTGTGGGCGAGTAACGGTGTGGGCGTCGTTACATGATGTCGCGGAGTACTGACTGATGGCGGCGGCGGCGGCGGCGCGGAGGTTACGCCAGCAGCACGGCACTGTTGTACGTATGCAGCCGGAGGCCGCGGCCCGCGGGGCCTCTGGGCCTCCTCCTCGCCCTCACCGACAGAGTTACTCAATGAATGTGCCGCTGCCGCCGGTGCCGCCACAGCGGGGAGGGCAGGGCAGCCGCCGGCGCCTCCTTTCGCCTGCCTCTCTGCATGAAAGCGACGCCCCCGACGCCGACGGCACCGGCAGACCTGTAGAAAGTAAGCGAGCGCACTCGGACAGGAGACTTGAACGCAGTACAGGAGGTGAACGCCTCGCCGGTGCGTTCTCTCGCCTTCATTTTTGGGAGTGCCGTGTGGCGCTAAGTGATCGCCGTGATCTGTGAGAAACTCCACGGCGGAAGGGGAAGGGGAGGGCCGGGGGGCCGCGGCGGACGTCCGCGAGCGTCATCGGGGGCGTCAGCACCAGCTGGGGGCGCCGCGGCGGAGCCTGTGCGAGCCGGAGGCACGCCGAGAGCGACGCCCGCTACTCGCCGCCGCCGCCGCCTGCACGCCTCGGCTCCCTTCGGCTCGGCTTGTTCGACTCCGGGCGACTCGACTCGGCTCGACTCCGGGGGAGCCGGGGCCCGAGCCGCCGGCTCTGCTCGCCGCCTCCGATGGCCCCGCGGGGCCCCGCGGCCCCGGCCCGTCCCGCCTCACCTGTCTGCCGGCCGCCCCTCCCCCCCCCTTGCCCCCCCCCCCCCCCCCCCCCCCCCCCCGCCACACCCTGCCCGACCCCCCCTCGCCGCTCGGCCGCCGCGAGCCGGTGGCGGTCCGTGGCGGTCGAGGCCCCAGCCCAGGTGAGGTGCCAAGCCGAGCCAGCGAGCAGCCAGTACCTCCTTCTGACCCGGAGTGCGAGTGTGACTGAGCGCGACGGCCGCCGCCGCGACGCTGCTACGCCTGGCTACGCGACGCCGCCGCCGCCGGCGTTTGCACCGCCCCAAAGCCTTATCCTCCCGGAGGAATGTGAACGCCGAGTGTGCAACGCGCGTGCGTGTGTGTGTGTGTGTCAAAGTCTGGGCGTGTGTGTGTGAATGCGTGTGGGCAACCGGCGCTGGGGGCGATGTGCAGTGCAGTGGCCGAAACTGGCGGAATGTGATGTGCAGGGAATGAAGTGAATACTACGTCAAGACTTAGTGCCTCTGGATACCGCTGGATATACACTCCTCGCCTCAGTGGATACTTGTGGATACACAGTGGCTGCAGCGGGAAGGAAGCCACAGGTACAAAACTCAAAACACCTGTGTGCCGGAGCCTTAACAAAAGGCGATCCCCCCCCCCCTCCCCACCCCTCCTCCCCATACACAGGCCGCCTAGCGCTGCCAAAGACCCCGCCTCCCTGCGGAAGAAAGCAATACAACTCGTAATATCTTTGACGAAAAAAAATATTTTAAAAAAAAAATTCGAAACGGTGAAATCAATTATGTAAATCGAATATTTGCACGGGTGTGCACCAAAAGGTGTCAGTTATTTGACTCCCCTGCCGCCACCGGGCTTCCTTATTGCCCTGTACGTGGCGCCGCCTGACGCAAGAGGACCGCCTCCTCCACGACCCAACGCGGATACCGTACCGGGCCCGATCACGCTTATTTATGGCTTACTGCACTGCGGCAGTAGCTGTTGCTGTGGACTGAGTGAGGCTGAGAGAAGGCAGCCGTGGCGGGCGCCGTCAGGGTGGGCAACCCGCCGGCGGGCGTGTTCTGCTGGCCTGCAGCGCCCGCCGGCAGCAGGCTGGGCTCCCCGCACGCGGGCCGTGGGGTACGGATACCGTACAGCACCAGCAGCAGCACGGGCTGCGCGCGGCCCCGTCCCGTCCGCCTCGTGTCCGATGATTTATAAAGCCGGAGCAGCGCTGGCAGAGGCCGCCGCAGCAGCTGCAGCAGCTGCAGCAGCGCGGCTGTGTGCCCTTGGCGACGGCCGCGGCGACCGCCCCGGTCTGCACTCCGGCGCAGCTGGGCCGCCCCGCCGGCTCTCCACACTCTCCTTCTCCAGTGTCGGCGGCCGGCCGGCGCCCCGCGCGCTCCGCGGCTTGTCCGCGGCCCCGGCTGTATCTAATGGAGCGGACCCGAGCAGCCTCCTGGAGCCCCCCTGGAGCCCGGAGGGGCCTCCAGGACCGCTGGGCGCAGCGTTGCCAACGAAGCCGGCCGGCCGCGCGGCTGCGGGGCTGCGAGGTATGACAGATACGCAGCGGCCGGCAGGCCCGCGCAGCCCGCGCAGCTGCTCCTGCCCATCCCACCGGCCAGATCGGCCCGATCGCTAGTCAGATAGTTAATGGCCGACTAAACCGCCGCGCCACCGCCGCCGGCGTGTCCGCGGGCCCGGCGCGCGGGCCGCCCACCGGCCGTCCCCTCCGCGGCCGAACCGGACGGCATTCCTTCCGGTGTCGCTGTCCGACACCCTCTCCTCCCCTGCCTGACGGGTGCATTCCGCGGGCACACACACACACACACACACACACACACACACACTCGGAGGGAAGTTCACGAGCCGGAGATCGTCACTCCGCGGGCTCGGTGGGCCTGATGGTGGCGTACCTTCTGCTCTGCCCCGGCACGGGGCGCGGGGCGTGCACCGCGCGCTGCCGCCGCCGATGCCCAGCAACGCGCAGAAACCGGTTCAGTTTCCGCCACCAAGCTATCGCGCATCGCACCGCACCGCATCGCCCATGCCGGCCGACCAGGGCGGCAGAGGCGGCCGCATCTCCCGCGCCGTACTGTACGCGAGTAGGGGGGCGTAGGAGGAGAGAGGGCCGAGCCGAGCCGGGCCGCCGCCGCCGCCGCCACCGCCGCCGTTCTTAGAATCGCAAATAACGCGCCGAGGGAGAAAAGTGTGGAAAGTGAACCGCGCACGATCGCGGCCGCGGTGGGGGCGGTGCGGCGCGGTGTCTTGTTGCGATTTATTTGCAGGCGGTGGCGGTCGGGTTTGCTGCCAGTGGTTGCACGGCGGCGGGGGCGGGGCCCGGCGTCATGTCGTCGGCGGCGGTGGTGTTGGTTACTCCCGGAACACCCTCGCCGCCGTCTTCGGCGGCGCAGAGTCCTCGTCCACCGACCGACCGGCATCGGAGGGCCGCGGGGGGACGGAGCCGCACGACCGCGGAGCCGCGGAGAGGACGTAACGTAGTCGGGCGGCGCAGGCGCAGCGGCGCGGGGACGGTGTTTTGGTCGTGTACCTGTTCAGGCAGAGACTCTCAGCGGGCCGCGCCGCGCCGGGTTCTGCTATGCGGGGTAATGAGTCAGCGACCCCGCTGCCGCCGCCGGCGACGCCCCCCGCGGCGCCACACGGCGCGCGCACCACGGACTTCCCTCTTCCTCCGAAGCTTCTCTCTCTCTCTCTCTCTCTCTCTCTCTCTCTCTCTCTCTCTCCCCTCTCTCTCTCTCTCTCTCTCTCTCTCTCTCTCTCTCTCTCTCTCTCTCTCTAGTCCTCTCGGTTACCTGAACCTTTAATTCACTCTTACATGCCACACTGATCTCTTGTTGGACTATGTCCTGTTTTAACAGCCCCGAATAAATCAAATCAAATCTCTCTCCCTGTCCCTCTCCTCCTCGCTCTCTCCTGCTCTCTCCCACTCCCTCTGTGTCCTGGGGAGGAGGGCGTGTGTTTTAGTGCGGCGGATGACCCGCCCCTCGCCGTTGTCGCGTCGCCGTGGAGCCGAGGCCCGCGAGAGGCCCAACCCGTTGGTCCGCGGGTAGTACTCGGCCCGGCCCGGCCCGGCCCGGCCTCTGCGGCGCGGCGTGGCATCGGCCCCGACCCGCGGCACCGGCAGAGTCCCGTTACCTTACAGGCCAGACTTGGAGCCGGCGGCCGGGCCGCGGCGGGACGGGGCCGCGCGTCGTGAGGGGCCCGGCTGGCCGCGGCACGGCGCGGACGGTGCACGCGGGGGGGCCGTAGCAGCAGCGGGCCGTCGTCGGGGACCCCGGGGACGCCCGGACCCGGAAAGGCGAGGACACAGCACTCCGTGCGTTAGCAGCGGCGGCGTGTTCCGTAAGGCCGCGGCCCGGCAGCGACAGGTCCGCGCTGTGACGGAGGTCTGCAGTGCCGACAGCACTAGACGCCGTCCTTAGACGCCGAGGGCGCGCCCAGCGGAGTGCCCAGCGAGCCCAACCATGCCCAGCCCAGCTCGTCCTGATTGAGTATGCGCGCGGTGTTGGTTTCTCTCTCTCTCTCTCTCTCTCTCTCTCTCGCATGGCGACACGATGGCTCGTCGTGGGGCGGGGCTCGCCGGGCCGTTTGAGATCTGAAACGGGAGAACGTGGAACGGGACGGCGGCGGAGCGGGGCGCGGCCGCTGTACAGCCGGCGGTTTACCTCGGAGAGCCGCCGGCCGCGCCGCTGCGGTAGCGCCGCGGGGTCGGCGGGTACCTCCGTACGGGGGGCCGCCGGGACAGAGTAGCGTACAGCACTGCTCCGAAAACGGACTGCCCCACAAACACGGCTCGCACGCACTGCGCACACGGCACGGCTGTCCGCGGACAAAGGAGTGTCAAGGAGCACGGAGAGCGCGCCGTGCACAACCCACCGCACCTCCGCGGCCGGAGCCCGATCCGGAGTGTACAGTCATTCAAAGTAAAAGTCGAGTGGTGCGTAGTGTATCGCGTGTGGGCGGGCGGGCGGTTGTCTGTGCTCGCCGGCGCCGATTGCCTAGTTAGTCTAGAGAGCGTAGCCCGCGCGGCGCCCGGCTCACTGCCTGCAGGCAGGGTGTGGCGCCCGGCACTTCTGGTCCAAGGCTGCGGCTGTCAGTGCCGCCGCACGTAGGTGCTGAGCGGCGGCGGGTACAGAGCCCGCCGAGAGGGAAAACCGCGGCAAACAAAAGCCCTGGCAGCGGCGGCCCTCACCCTTGGCCTTTCACCCGGCCGCGCCGGACCCAGGACCGGGCACCTGGGCCGAGGCGTGGGCGGCGGGCCGCGTTTCACATGGCGCTGCCCGCGCCGCGCCTGCGAGCACAGCTTTCTGAGAGAGCGAAGTCGAGGCGCTGCTGTGTGACATCCGCGGCCCCGGAGGAACCGTTCTCGTTTTCTAAATGGCCGAGGGACGAACCCGACTCGAAGGGCCCTCGGCGCGGCGCGTTCGGGCGCCGATCGGCAGGACAACCTCAGAGTCGGAGATCGATAGGGGGCCCTGATTGATGAAGAGCTAGTACACTGAAACACCCTGCGTGTCGGCCGCCGTCCGACGATATTCAGTAATTTTGACGAATGGATCGGACGAAGGCGGGGGAGCCGATAAAAAGGGTCCTCTCTCCTCGGCGCCCCGGCCGGCCCTTCGTAATAATGTTATCGACTTGTTCTTTTTGTGTGCCTCCGGGGCTCCAGGGTGCCCCGGCTGCGTCCGGGAGAGCCGCACCTCGGGCTGCTGCTGCTGCTCCGTGAGGCAGGTGATGCGTGTTATCCCCGGGGAGGCGGCGGCGGCCCGAGGCCCGAGGGGAGAGCGGCTCAACGCAAGTCATGAGAGCGTTAGCCGTCGATCTATCACGTCGCTCACCTGCTTCAACGAGGCGCCGCCGCCGACTCAAAATATTGACCGGCCGTTGTCATATCTCGGCATTAGGGCTCCCGGTCGTGGCCCCACCGCCCCCGCCGCCGCCCGGGGCGCGCGGCCGCCGAGGAGGATAACGAATTGAATATCCAGGGGACTCGGCTCCCCGTCGACCACAACCTCGATCGGTCTCCACCGCCGCCACCCAGGAGGGACTCGGAGTCGGCTGCCGACCGCCGCGGCACAAGAAGACGTGAGGGGTTTAGACGGGGCGGGACGGTGGGCTGCAGCGCTGGTTGCTAGACTCTCTGTCTCCTTCCTTCCCGGCAGCGGGGCCCGGGAGTGACAGAGAGGCGCCCGCTGCCGACTCCGGCTGGCACGGCGCAGGCGCGCGGGGCGCGGCGGCGCAGCGTAGCTCCGCGGTCAACCGAGGCTCACGAACTTGGCATTTGCCTTTCGCTGAGCTCCGTCGTGTGCCTTTTGCTTCTCTGCTCACGGCACAGCGCGCCCCGTGCGCCCGTTGTGCCTCTGCAGCGGGCTGGGGGGGGGGGGGGATGGCGCCGCGGTGTGTGGGAAGCAGTGGGAAGCGGGGCCGGACAGCCGGACAGCCGGGCGGGGGCCTCAGCCTCCGGTCCCGGCCGGCAAGTAGAACGGGGGAGCAGCGCTGCGCGGAGCGCGCAGGAAGTCCGGGAAGCCAAGTGTGAACAACAGAGCGATGCCCGGCCTGCGGCCGCGGACGGGCCGCGGCCCAGAAAAAAAAAGAGCAATGCCACTTTGCACGAACGTGCCAAGTGCAAGGCCCTCTCCTTCCCCTGTCACCGTCGCCGTCACGCCCCGTGTGTTGCAGGCCCCCGCGATGACCCGGTAGCGCGCGTCGTCCTCGTCCCGCAGCCATGTCGCCGCGGTGGCTGCCGCTGCTGCTGGGGGTGGCCCTGGCTGCGGCCCTGGCGGCGGGGGCGCAGCTCAACCGCGCCCCGCAGTTCCTGTCGGCGGGCAGCATGAGCCGCTTCTCGCTGCCGGAGGACACCCCCGTCGGCGCGCCCGTCTACCGCCTGCAGGGCACCGACCCCGAGGGCTCCCCCGTGCGCTTCTCCATCAGCGGCGAGCACTTCACCGTCGACAAGAACACGGGCGTCGTGAGCCTGCGCAGGGCGCTGGACCGCGAGGTGCAGGACCTGCTCGAAGTCATCATCAGCATCACCGGTGAGTCCTGGCTCTGGTCCCGCCGCGGCGCCTGCTCGGTAGGCAAGCACGACTTGTGCGCGCACGCGCGCCGTGCGGGCTGGCCTACCCTGGCTCTCGCAGGCGCTCCGAAGTGTTTCTCCCCGGCGCTCGGCCATGTTCCGCCGCTGTGCTCAAGTACTCCCTCTGCCCCGCAGACGAGGGCGTGGACGGCTCGGACCCCAACACGGTGTCGCTGCGCCGCGAGATCCCGGTGCTGGACGTGAACGACAACGCGCCCGTGTTCCGCGACCGGCCTTACTCCTTCAGCGTGTCCGAGGCCACCAAGGTGGGCGCCCGGCTGTTCGACAAGGTGCTCGTCAGCGACGCGGACGGCGGCCTCAACGCCGACATCACCCTGGCCTGCGTGTCCAGCGGCCCCGAGGACACCGCCTGCAAGCACTTCAAGGTGGAGACGGAGAAGGTGAGAAAAAGGTCCCCTACGGACAATGCGCTGGCATTTCTAGCGGCGCTGCTTCGGTTTCGTCATCGGCTTCCAGCGGGACGCGTTTTATGTGTCTGCGTGGTTCACGTCACGTCACGTCACGTCACGATGCGGGACGCACCGCACGGGAGGCGACCGCCATGCAAGGCAACCAGCGCAGGGCTGTGTAAAAAAAATACCGAGATGAGAAGCCCGGCTCCTGGCGGGCGAGGCATGTCTCGTTAATGCTGACTGCCGCATGCATGACGTTCGTGACCTTTCGCCCGCCGGAAAAAAAAATGCGACTGCGGGTCGTTAATGAAAAAGAAAGCCACTCGGGGCGCGCGGGGCGAGCGCCATAATGGAAACACTCTCTCACGGCGGCGCGCCGCGAACGCCTGCAATTTTTCAGATCGGCGAAGGCCAGTACCGGGGCATGGTGACGCTGCAGAGGCCGCTGGACTACGAGCAGCGCTCCGCCTACACGCTGCAGCTGCGCGCCACGGACGCCGCCTCGGACCCCTCCAAGCGGCTGTCCTCGACGGCGCGCGTCGCCGTCCAGGTCACCGACGTCCAGGACCAGCCGCCCGTCTTCCTCAACGCGCCCTACTCGGCCACGGTGCCGGAGGGGTCGCCGCCGGTAAGCGGTGTTTAGTCTTCGGTCGGCCTCCTCGCCGCTAGAGAGGAATTCGCTACTTCCACATTCCTCCGGTAGCCTACTTCTGCCCCCCTGGGGGTCGGACGTGCTCCCGATTCACGTTGCACACCATCGACTATGATTGCTGCCTCGAGTCTCCCCGCGCGTGGGGCGCGTCTCCTTGCACGTTCACGGCGCATGCGAAGCGCAGTTCGTTTCGTTTTCGTTTCACCGTGGACAGAGTCGGCTCGGCTCGGCTGGCGGTGTGGGTGCCGCCCGGCAGCGCCCTGCCTTTCACATGATGATTGCACACGTGGATAATAAAGACCAGGTCCAGGCCGCTCCACTCCAGGCACGCCAGCCGAGGCCGAGCGCCGACGACTACGTGTCTGGTGGCTGCGAGCAGCGAGCTGCGGGCGGCGAGTCGGCGCGGGTGGTGCCCGATGAGTTGCCCACCCTGACGGCGCTCTTGTTGTTGACCCGCAGGGCACGGTGGTGGCCACGATCCGGGTCCGTGACGGTGACATGGGTGACCCGCGGCCCGTCCTGCTGACGCTCGAGGACGACGAGCTGGGCTACTTCGCCCTGGAGGTGGACGAGGCCCTGGCCAGCGGCGGCGGGCAGGCGACGGCCGGCGGCGCCGCGGGCCCCGGCCCCGTCCTCCAGGCGCGCCTCGTCACCACCGAGATCCCCATCGACCGCGAGCACCGCGACCTCATGCTCTCCGGCGGCATCTACACCTTCAAGGTGCGCGCCACGGAGCTCATCAACAACGAGCTGCCCGCGGACTGGAGCGTGTCCGAGGTCACCGTGGTGGTCACCGACGTCGACGACCAGTTCCCCGAGTTCAACGAGGACTACTTCCACATCAACGTGTCCGAGGACATAGGTGGGTGGCGGGCGCTACTGCCTGGCCGGAGCCCTTGGGGGGCACACAGTCGACCCATTTGCTGACACATCTCCCCTGTTCGCTCCCGCAGCCGTGGACAGCCCGCTGCCCGGGCTCAACATGGTGGTGGTCGACGGCGACCTGGGTGACAACGCACGCTACGCCCTGTCCCTGCGAGACGTCAGCAACTCGGAGGGGCTGTTCAGCGTGCACCCGACCAGCGGCCAGGGCCGGACCCCGGTCGTGGTGCGGGTGCGCAACAAGCGAGGACTGGACTTCGACGTCGATGACCCGACGCTCCGCCGGATCGAGTTCGACGTCGTGGTGCACGCCAAGGGAGAGACGGTGAGCGCGTCGAACTCCCAGCCCGCACTGCGTGTCATTGTCTTGGTGGAGGCGAAATGTGACGCGACATTGTCATTTCCAGGGCGACGAGGAGGAGTTCGGCAGCGCGCGTGTCGTGGTGGACCTGCAGGACGCCAACGACCACTCCCCCGTGTTCGCCCTGCCCGTGTACCGCGCGCGCGCCTCCGAGGCCGCCGCCCCCGGCACCAAGGTGCTGGACGTGACGGCCACCGACCGCGACAGCGGCGACCTGGGCCGCGTCACCTACTCGCTGAAGGGCTTCGGGGCGGAGCGCTTCCGCACGCACCCGGAGCAGGGCGGCGTCTACGTGCGCCAGCCCCTGGACTACGAGACGGAGCGCTCCTACTCGCTGAGCCTCGAGGCCAGGGACGGCGGCCCGGGCGGCGGCAGGGTCACCACCGTCAACGTGTTCGTCGACGTACTCGACGAGAACGACAACGCGCCCTCGTTCGAGCAGCAGGACTACCAGCGCACCGTGCGCGAGGGCGCCACCAGCTTCCAGCCCGCCATGTTCCTTCGGGTGCGTGCGTAAGGTCTTTGAGGTTCGTTGCCGCGGGAGTGTCTCGCTGACCGGAGTGCGCGCTCTTCTTCCAGGCGACGGACGTCGACGGCCCGACGCAGGGCGGCGGCCACGTCACGTACAGCGTGACGGCGTCCAACGCGGACGGCGTGCTGGCCGTGGACGCGGCCACGGGCGAGGTGCGGATGGCGAGGCCCGTGAGCGCCTCGCACACGCCCCGCGGCCAGTACGAGCTGACGGTGCGTGCCACCGACCAGGGCCGCCCCCGGCAGCTGTCCGCCGACGCGCAGCTCACTGTCCGGGTGGGCGTGCCGGGCAACCAGCGGCCCGTGTTCAAGGGGACGGGCCACGGCAACGCCCTCGCCAGCGTGGTGGGCGTGGCCAACGCCTCGCAGTACCAGTACCACGCCGCGGTGCGCGAGGACGCCCCCGCCCACACCGAGGTCCTGCAGGTCACGGCCTCGGACCCCGACGGCCAGGACTCGCTGATCGCGTACAGCATCGCGGCGGGCACCGGAGCCAAGGACAACTTCAACATCGACGGCAAGTCCGGGGTGATCACAGTGGCCCCGGAGGCGCGCCTGGACCCGGACGAGACGGGCTTGTCGCGCTACTCGCTGGTGGTGCTGGCCGTTGACAGCGGGCTACCGGTGCGGGAGACGGCCTCGGCCACGGTCCTGGTCACCATCAAGGACGTCAACAACAAGCCCCCCGTCTTCGACACCTCGGACCCCGCGGCCTTCACGCGCCACGTCTCGGAGCGCGCCCAGCCCGGGCAGGCCGTGCTCGTGGCCAGGGCCAAGGACCCCGACGAGGACGCCAAGCTGGAGTACAGCATCGTGGAGCCGATCCGGGCCATGGACCGCACGGGAGTCCCGCTGCCGGCCAAGGCCGCGTACGACTACAAGCAGGCCTTCAGGTAATACCAAACTTTCTCGAAAAGAAGGCGTGGCCCGCAGCGCATCCACAGGAACTCATTTCGACGCTCATTTCCAGGATTGACCCATCGACGGGCGAGATAACCGTCAACGGCCCGCTGGACCACCAGTCCGCCGCTGTCATCACGCTGACGGTGCAGGCTCGCGACCTCCACGCCCGGGAGGACGTCAAGAACGCCAAGGCGCAGGTGGCGCGCGCCGAGGTCACCGTGTATGTGGAGGAGTACAGCGACGGCAACCCCTTGTTCACGGCGCCGGGATGGACGCCCGGCAACCCCGTCATCAAGGTGTCCGTCCCCGAGGAGCAGCCCCGCGGCACCGTCCTGGCCATGCTGACGGCCCAGGACCCGGCGGACGGCGGCCGCGCCATCCGCCGCTTCCAGGTGGCCGCCGAGGCCGACGGCACGGTGCCGGACTGGGCGAGCGTCAGCCACAGCGGCAACGTGATCCTGGAGCGACGCCTCGACTTTGAGACGCTGGCCGAGGACGCCGACGGCGACAAGGTGGTGGCGCTGCGCGTGCAGGCCGTGAGCGAGGACCAGCGGCGCACCGGCACCGCTACCATCCAGGTCCAGGTACTGGACGCCAACGACCACACGCCGCAGTTTGCGCAGCCCGTAAGTGTCACGTCGCGCCGCGGCGGGAATGTTCAAACTATTTTTATTTACGTTTAAATAAATTGCTGCTTCCCGCCAGTCCTACCACACGAGCGTCCTCGAGTCGACGCGCTACCCGGCGCACATCCTGGCCGTGTCCGCGACGGACGGCGACGCCCCCGGCTCGGCCCGCGGCTTCGGCGAGGTGCGCTACTCGCTGTCCGGCGAGAACGCGCGCTCGTTCGTGGTGGACCCCCTGTCTGGCAGCATCCAGGTGGCGCCCAACGCCACGCTGGACCGCGAGAAGCAGGTGCAGATGAAGCTGTTGGTCGTGGCGGCGGACACGCCCGGCGGCGGCGGCGCCACCCAGCGCCGCAGCCAGGTGCCCGTCACCGTCGACGTGCTAGACGTGAACGACAACGCGCCCGTCTTCGGCAAGCGCGCCTACTCCACCGTCATCCCGGAGAACATGGCCGTGGGCAGCGGCGTGCTCACCGTGGCGGCCTCGGACCCCGACGAGGGCGCGGGGGCCGAGGTGACGTACGAGTTGGTGGACCAGGGCGAGGCTAACGGGCTGTTCTCCATCGACGCCGCCTCCGGCGAGCTCCGCATCGCGACGCCCCTGACGGGCAAGGGCCGCCGCGAGCCGTACGCGCTCACGGTGCGGGCGCAGGACAACGGCAACCCGCCGCTCTCCGCCGACGTGTCCGTCAGCGTGCACATCGGGGACGTGGTCAGCAACGACGGCGTGCCCAGTTTCGTCCACCCCGCCCTGGACGAGGTAGCCTACGTGTCCGAGGTACGCACGAGCCCCCGCGCACTCCACAGTCCGATCAGAGCCTGTTTCGCGTGTACACGTTCTCATGACGGTCTCCTGCTGGTTGCAGAACGCGTCCGTCGGCTCGCCCGTGTTCCGCGTGGTCGCGACGGACCCCGACGATCCCAAGACGCCCGAGGGCACCCTGGTCTACCGGTTCCTGGAGGACGGCAAGACGGGCAGCGACGCGTCGCACTTCAGCATCAGTGAGTATCACCGGTGAGCCTGTGGCTCGCGCGCCTCGCTCGCGCCCCCCATCCTCACCCCCATCCACGCCCTCGTCGTCGCAGACCCCGCCTCCGGCCTCATCTCCACCCGCACGCCGCTCGACCGCGAGACCAAGGCGCAGTTCTCGCTGCTGCTGGTGGCGGCCGACAGGGGCCCCGTGCCGCAGCAGACGACGCGGCTCCTCACCGTGCACGTTACCGATGTGGACGACCACAAGCCGGTCTTCAAGCGCGCCGTCGTAAGTCTCGGCGACCCATGTTGGTACGGGCGAACGGGCTGGAGAGAGGTTTGAGACGCATTTCTGTCCCGTCGCAGGACGAGAGCCCCCTGGTCATGACCGTGCAGGAGGAACTCGCCGTCGGCTCCCCCGTCGGCAACCTGACGGCCGTCGACGAGGACGTCGGAGAGAACGCGCTCATCGACTACGTCATTACCTGTGAGTACTCGCGTATGGCTGCCGAGCGTTACCTGCCGGGGTCCCTGCTCTGCTCACGGAGACCGTACCGTCCGTGTTTCAGACGGCAACGAACACGACCTGTTCTCTGTGAGCCGCACGCCGGAGAACGGCGCCGTCATCCGCGTGGCCCGACGCCTAGACCGCGAGGAGGCCGCCGAGCACCTCATCACCGTCAAGTGCTTCAAGAAGAGCGCGCGCCCGCAGAGCATGCGCAAGCCGTACAACCGACAGGTAGGCAGGCCAGGCCTGGAGCCCGGGAGGTAGGCAAGCCCGTGGCACAGCCGTGCGCTGCCGGCCCGGCGGCTGCCTACCTCCTCATCCGCAGGCGTCGTCAGCGCACGGACACACCTCTGGTGCTTCTGGCCGCAGGACCCGTCGGAGCGCCAGGTGCGCGTGGTGGTGCTGGACATCGACGACAACCCACCCACGTTCGCCAAGGACAAGGCCAACCTGACGCTGGGCGTGCGCCTGAACGTGCCCGTCGACACGTCCCTGCTGACGGTCGAGGCGGAGGACGCGGACGCTGACTCGGCGCCTATGCGCTACTGGCTGGCGGGCGCCACGTTCCACCCGCTCCACGGCGCCGCCCTGCCGCTGTCGCCCTCGACAGCGCGGGCCGGGACCGTGCCGGCCGGGTCCGGGGCCTCCGTCCAGCCCGAGCAGGTGCAGGGCGTCTTCCGGCTGGACGCGGACACCGGCGAGCTCCGCACCGCGGCCGGGATGCAGCAGTTCGTGGACGGCTACTTCACGCTGAACGTGGCGGCCACCAACATCCCCGAGGGCAACAGCAGCAGCAGCAGCAGCAGCAGGCGCGCCAATGCCACCGTCAAGGTACTGTATGACGGTGTACAGCGGAGCGGGCAAAAACCCTCCCTCAGCCAAGGTTTCGAACATCGACATTTACCAACTTCCCTTATTTCCCGAGCTGCAGGTGTTCGTCGTGCGAGACCGAGCGCTGCTCAAGTTCGTGTTCAGCAAGGCCCCCGCCGACGTGCGGCGCTCGCTGCCCGAGTTCCAGCGGCTGGTGGAGAAGGCCCTGCTGCTGCCGGTGCAGCTCAACGTGTACGACACGCAGTTCTACGCCAAGCAGGACGGCAGCCTGGACTTCAGCAGCACCAGGTGAGTTTGTGTCTCACGTTATAAAAGGAATTGCTCGTAAGCGATTATTATATATTTATGTATTTTTTAAAATTCTCCTCGCTTCCAGCTCGTGCTTCCAGTTAGTAGGCCATGAAAATTATGATCTCTCTGAGATGGAATCTCTCCTCATGGATAAGAACAATGATGAGCTGAAAAGTGTTTACAACCGGTTCCATGTGCGAGCTGTACAAGTGAGTCGATATTATATTCCAAAAAAACAAAGAGAAACATATATTTAAAGAAAAAATCAACATTACCTTGTTAAAATTATTTATTTATTTACCCGCAGCGCTGTGCACCAGCACTTGCTAAAGCAGAAGCCACGTGGATTCAACTGTGGGTCCTAGCTATTGCCTGTTTCATCGGGATAGCTTCTCTTATTGCAAGCTGTGTTGTTTGCTGTTCATATAATAGGTGAGTACACATTTGTGATGTGCTGTTTGTTTTTACAGTTATTTTGCCGAAGCTGAACTATAAGCACAATCTCTTTTCAGATGGGAACGCTTTAGGTAGCACTGCGGATCAAAGATTTAACATTTTGCCAAAGGACTTATTTCAATCTTTGACATTGTGAGAATGCGCGAAAACCAGTGAAAGAGCTGGAATCAATTCCTATCAAAAGAAACAATAATGAACAAATTTAGCCATAAATGCTTACATAGGCATGGGAGTGTTATGTTCAAATGTGTATATGCAGGTACTATGTTTATAAAATGTATGTTTGTGTGTGCATGTGTGTGTGTGTAAGTGTGTGAAGCTTGTATCAATTGTAAGTAGATAATTATTAGACATCAAAATTTTTGGCATTTAGCATATTTCCTGAAATTCACTTCTGAGGTACATCTGTGCCAAGAATAAAATTGGCTTTAAATGTATAGTACGGTTAGATGGACAGGGCTGAAGAGCTGTTCCATTGTCCCAATAAGACTGAAGGTCTACAAAAGACTCACCCAGAGTTCTGTTTTCATTTTTGACAATGTCAAATATAAATGAAGTGTACGAAAGCAGACCTGAAAACTTTGGTGTGATTTAGAAAAAAGTGGTGCTATTGTAAGAAAATTAAAAATATCCAGAGATATGAAACTGATTTTATTTTAGCTGAGTAAAATCCTTGAACTCCATTATCACCAACACCTACATTATCCAGTTATTTATCAGCATTGTGAAAACAGGGGACCGAACAGGAAAGAACAAAAAAGATGCAACAAGTATCCTACACTTATCTCTTTTAATTTCAAAAAGCTTCATCTAACTTCACAACAAGTTATAACAGTAACACGTCCATGTGTCCTGAAGTCAAGAAGAAGTGTTTGAAAATCAATGAAAATTACTAACATTTCATTTTATGAATGCAATCATACAAGTCTTTTGGTTTTAAGTCTCCGGTTCAGAATGAAGATCTGATACAAAAGGCAGTGGCAGAACATTAAGATAAGAAGTTTGAAAAAAAAAAATCATTTATAAAATATTCATGGATGAACAGTTACCCTTACACAACAAAGTTTTAACAATCTGGATCACATTTAAAGCTTGGACAAAGGTAATGAAGAATGCCTGTATCCTTCAGTAAAATTAGCTCAGTCACACTCCTAAACACAAATATCACCTCTTTTGAACATTCTAAGAATTCACATAAAGTGACAGTGATGTAATACTGAGTGGGAAGTCTCTGCTGTATACAACAGATAATGATCACAATATATTTCTCATATATTTGAATCACAATGATTTGAAATTTAGGTCACAATCTATTTTAAAAGTTTGATCTTCGTCAGGGGTAAAGTTCCTGTGAAGAACAACTTTCAGATGATGGAGGGAATCAAAGGCAACATTTAAATTTCATGCCTCCAAGTGAAGACCAATAAGATCATATAGTTGGCAATTGGCACTCACAGAAAAAAAGAATCACAAGACAAATATACTTATTTCATCAAAAGCAATTGCAATGGTTAAAAAATAAAATAAAAAATGAACCACACAAGTCAATAACAGCAAGGAAAAGAGAATTGTTTCACAATGGTTAGAATCATAGTTGATCATTGTATCTCTACAACCAATATTAGAATATTTATGTTCAATTTACGCTCAGATCAACAGAGATGACTTAAGAAACAATGTATACATTTGGCATGTTCATGTAAAATGCAGAAAAATTGTAAATTAAATTTAGCTACAACACAGCGAAAAGCAAAGAGCTGAATACTGTACAATGAACATGAATGCATTGATGTGGGTTACTACAACATATCATCATTTAACACATTTTTGACTCTCTTAATCAATGGGAACTTCAAATCAGATTTGTAGCAGAGGCCCTTATGGTCATCAGCATTAAGAGACCAAATCATTGCTCCAGCATATCCTCCACTGGTGACAAACTCAGCCTGGAAAAAATTAAAAACAATTTCAATCAACACAAACAACTAGCATAATTGCTCCTTGATAAAGGAAGCAAAACTATACAACTGCAAAGATAAGTGAAACAAAAAGTACCTTGTAAGCAACACTTCTTTCATCATCAAAGGATACCCAGTTCAAGCCTTTGAATGCATATGGTGCCCTAGTTGAACGATCAAATGTTTGGGTTACCCCAACACCGGCCAAAAACTCACACACATTAGGATAGTCAATGAAACCTCCGCCTCCAAAGTCTCCAAAGTTTGAAGCAGGAGCATAAAACCCATTGAAATTCGCTTTTCTCAGCCTGATAAAAATTAAGCAAAGACAAATATCACATTTTTCACATGCACGGTCAAGATCAGAAAAATTCTTCTCCAATCATTCAATCTTACTTGAATGTGTGTCCATAAGTGGGGATGCCCATGACTATTTTGTTACGTGGCATGCCTTGATCTTCCCAATAATGGAGACTCCAATTAGTATTTGCCTGAGCAAAGTATCCAAAGTCCTCACTGCTCTTATACAATGGTGCATTAATTCCAGTAAATGGGGAAAGACTTGAATAAAAATGAAAGTCGTATGTCATGACATTGACCCAATCAACATATCTGGAATTTCAAAAGATTTCCGGGTAAGAATAAAACTACAATTGCACACTAGAAACATAAAAGAGCATGATAATTTTTCACAGACCTTGCCATCACATTAACCTTGTAGGAAATATCTACAAGAAATTGAGGAGCAGCCACAGCAGCTGTAAGTAGAAAACGATCTCCAAATGCTTGACGAAATTCAGCAAGCAATGACATAAACTTCCAAGCATCACTAGGGAACTCCCAGTCAACATCCAAGCCATCGAAGCTATGCTTCCTCATTACATTTAGAGCAGACTTGATAAATGTTTTACGACTGGCATGACTTTTAACTACTTGAGACATATCACCATTGACAGAGAGAAGTACTTTCAACTTAGGGTTTTGTTTCTTTAATTTCATCACTTCATCATAATTCTGCAAAAGAAATGTGCTGCAGTAAGAATAGAAAAATTTTCATGGGTAAATACATGTATTCATTGAATCTTACCTGGAGGTCTGAAGGTTCGGCAGGAGTCAATGTACCATTGGCAACACTAGCAAATGCCAAATTAATGTGAGTGCAAAGATCAGCTTCCAACTGGTCTGGCATTAAGGTATTGTCATTCACAGTGCCCTTGGCGGGAAGTGCATAATAGCAGATCAACTTGTATCCCTCAGGCTCAGGAGTGGCCCTTACATAAGGGATATTGGTCGGAAGTTGGTCCACTTGAGGTTTGTAATTACTAATTGGTTTCATGAGGTGCTTCTGATTAAGTGCTTGAGCATACAAGTCAGCATGCCGCTCTTGGATACCTGATACACCTGAAATAATTTAATACACAAAGAATATTTGATTTATGTCCAAACTACATCAAGAACCCAGGGGGCTCTTCCACACTACAGGTAGACTCACCAAGTTCTGATCTCACAGGACCATTCATCACAAAATCAAGATTGTCTGTTCTTTTTCCATTGAACAATTCATCCCATCCATTATAGGCAGTGACAATAATCAGAAATATTGCAAAAGATAGGGCTAAGCCAAAAAGAATGAGTTGTTTATAAGCTGTTTGAATTTTGCTGAAAGGAAACGTCGCATCAAGGTTGATATGAGTAGTCTACTTGAAAGAATCAAACAACAATAGATACGAGTCTTCGGCTGTACAAGCAGCTTCAAAGGGTCCGACATTAGGTACCTGCAACGAATTTCAACTTACTATGGCTCTTCCCCAAGATGTTCATACCGCACTTCTGGATTAACTACGGGAACAACCCGAGCGCCCATCGTTGCTGAACTAGTCTTCGGTGTTATCGGAACTCACAGTAGTGAGGGACCTTCTATTTCATTTGAGATGATCGGAACCCAGTAAAACTTTGTCAATATTTATCATCTACGCCCACACCTTGGCCTGGGCGCCTAGGTGTCACACATTTCTCTTGTTTGTTGTTTTGTGGTTTTGTTATCAAGCACGCAGAAGACTCTGTATTGGCAGCTGCTGAACATTATACGCACGCCATGACGATTGAGGTTGGGTTTTCCATGGGTTATTATATAAAGTGTAACATTTTATTGGTTTATAGAAAATGACGGCTTTTGCCGTGTTCTCGAGATTTCGAAAAATAGAAAATTTGAGTAGTAAAGTGCAAAATGTCATACATCGTAAATTCACGGACGCTAAGTCGCGACGGTTCATCCTGCCAGAGCATAATGTCTTTATGAAGCTTATTTCTTTGCATGGTGAAGAACATGCAAGTAAGTAAATTCCGTCGGATTAGCAGAATGAACGACAGTGACATGCAATAACTGTTTAAGCTACTATGCAAGTCTTTCAACAGGTGCCATATTTAAACACATTAAAGAGAATATCACATGTGACGATGATAATACACCAGTCATGGAAATGCGTGCTGGTGAGGGACTTTTGACTGAAAAACTTCTCCTGGCAGGAATTAAAAATTTACATGTTTTTGAAAGAAGAAATTTATACCTTCCGAAGTTACAGGTATAAGTAACGGTGTGACAAACTTTGACCAACTAACAGGCGTTTGCAAAAGTTTATCAAGTCGACCCTTCACTGTTCCCACATCAATATTGAACTGTATGTGTTCTAGCTTGTTTTTTCTGAACTGATGTGTCTTGTATATAGGCGCTGTTATCGAAGTATCCAGGTAATAATATGCTTCACTCAAGAACTTTTAATCAAGTTTTCTTTGAGGACAACAACTTTCCTTTATATGACAGTTCCTATTTGGAATCAAGCCTTCCATTCCAATGTCATAAAGCATGGGATGACAGTAAGTGCACACAATATAACTTATAATTATTATGTAGGCTGTACAAATCAAGCTCAGCTTCTTTATTTGCCTGTCATACTAGCTCCATCAGTCAAAATTATTTTAACCCACCAAACATCAAAAGTTCTTCCTGTTTGTATCTCCCATGTAAGTAAAAATATGATGTTCCGTGGAATGGGGCGGCCTCAGTTCATTGTAACCCTACCTGCTCAAGCTTGGGTGAGTATATTAAGCTTCAATCTAGTTCATTACATGAACTGCAGATAAATTTCTGAATTTTGAAGAGTATTTAATATATATATTTATAATTTTTGGGGGGATCTGATTTAGAATGATCTTTCGAGCAAAACTCCAAAAAGCAATTCCTATCATGCATCTGCTTATTTGTTTCCTGACCTCTATGAGATGGACATCCTAGGCAGTATATCTCCGCCAGTCCTCTTCATTGCAGGGGATGCAGTAAGTTTTTTTCCTTTTTCATTTGCTGTGAGTGTAGTCTGTGGTGTAAGTGTTATATCGTGGACAATAATAATGACAACCACCATCCCTCCAAGAGTGTTCGTGTGCTAAAAGAAGAAGTCCTAACTGTAAGCATCACTGCTTCCAAAGAACTGGCAGAACATGTAAGTCCAGAACTGCTAGAGGAGTATCTATTTTTTGGAACTCAGACCATGAATGGGAGAGCGAAACATTCATACGTCATCAAAAGTTTAGAGTGAGTATGCTACCCTGAATTTTTTTAAGCCGGTCATAGCAAATTTATTCTTTCCTTTTTTATTCCCACCATTTTAAAACAGGAGTTGGGCAGCTGGTTCTGGAAGGGATTTGGTAGTGAATGGTGTGGACTGCTTTACGCAACTAATGGATCTTTGTCCTAAAGAGGCATTAAGAATATTCAAAATATGGAGGTCTCTTCCACATTTTGATACATCCCTTTTTAAATATGAATTTGAAAAATACATTCAATGTAATAAATAAATGTTATGTCTGTGACCATTACTATTAAATCAATACTACACCAGAAATAAAAAAATAACCTCTGGTTTAACAATTAAGAATAGAAAAATCCCGCCCTTTCCAACACATTTCTAACAAAACCAACCTCGACACGCTTTGGAAATAATGGAGTGGAGAATTACAGAAGAGTTACACAATCCAGAATTGAAAGTGCACTCTATTGATTACAATACAGAAAACAAGACCGAAGGACCACTTGATGTAGGCGTTTTCACATTACAGTCGATATTGAAGAACAAGGTGTCATGGCTCATCTTCTCGTGAAACAGCTGGCTGGGAGGCTGACGGAGTCAGCGGACCGCGATGCCAAACGCTTCGAGCGGCAGAGGGACATGCCGGAGCGCCCGTGACCCGGCGGCGAACCCTCGTGGACTTCCCCGGTTTGACTGTGCCCAACGACGGCTCCCGCTCACGTTCGTGTTCGCCTGTCGGCCCGAAGACACTGAGTTTTACTATTTTCAAACTCGCCCTGGTTTACATTTCATAACATTGAGGTAATACGAGGGACTTGACCAACATTTCATCCAACCGTTGACTTATCTTGTTTACAACTGTGGCGTTCTTCTAAACTTTTCATCGTGAGGCCAGGGACGTTGGTGAACCCATCTGAGCCGAGAGACGTTCCCCACCCCAGTTTTGTTGTTGTGGTTGTGGTTCTTGTTTTTGTTTGTCTCAGTCGTGCACCTTGCAGTTGTATCAATTTTTATAGATTGCTTACGATTCTATGTTGAGCACGTTTTGAAAAAATGTTAGTTGATGATAAAGGTAAAACCATGAACATTCTGTATCTTATCCCATCCACCAGTGACGCCACATTATATTGTAAAACTCTTTGTGTCATTGCAGTAGTGACACTTCTCTCGAGAAAGGCAGTTTGCACTCTAACCTATCGTCTGCTGGTTGTCTACTTACGTAAACACTTTACTTTGATTCATTATGCGCACTTACATCTCCCAATTTTATCGTTGTTCTCTATTTTCCTAATGAGCTAGGTGATCCATTCTCTTCACACATCTCCTTTCTTTGTAATTCACCAGCGAATGGAATGAGGGTTTATCTGTAATACTGTAAAGTTTTTGAGTATTTTGGTACTCTTCATCTCTACAAACCATGCTTCCTGTGAGGGCAAACTTTGACAACGAGGACTAGAATAACTGTATTATAAGTGGCGTTGTCACTGCATCTTTTTCAGGGGAAGGCCGCTAAAAGATAAACCATTGCCATGCCTTACCAATTCGGCATGGGAGCTGTGATTATCCCTGTTTGATGAGAACCAGACAACTCAGGTAATTTCGTGGTCCACTCATCATTGCTATTGCATACCTAAAGGTAATTTTCTAATACTGTTATCATTATTTGTTGAGGTTAGCCTTGTGATGTTTAAGCACTGTTATATGAGTTCATTTGGATCTTGACATCTTTTTCTTGTTTCAGCTTTCAAAATGTCCTCAAATCAAGACCTAATTGGTATCATTCAAGCAAAACTAAGCTCTGGGGAAACTGCTTCTTCTGTATCCTTCATAGCTGTCCTCTCTAGACATTTTGCCTGCATGTTTCTCTTGAGCATAGAAACTTTGTTTTGTATTGTTCTTAATTTCCAATTCAGTGCCATGAGGCAAGTCTCATGCAGGGATGGGTACGAGCTTCACGGATCCTAGCACTGGTCGAACATGAAAATGAGTGGGCTCTTTTCATTTTCATCTCATCGCGGATGCCACCAGAAGTGTTCACAGACCTTGCAATAGAGAGGGTCATTCCAGTTGACAGTGACTTCAAGTGTGAAATAGGTGAATTATCATTTCATTAATTTTATGAGAAGTAACAATGTATGAGGCAAAGTTTTACAAGTTATCTGGGGTTTCAGATGCAGGTGAACAAAGTGGTGATGTTTATGTTAACATCTCATCGCGGAAATTGAAGTTACTGTTTGAAATGATACCAGGGATAAAGACAAACAATTTTGTTTCTGAAATAATGCGGTCTATGGAAGGTATACTCTGTTATTGTAGATATTTTTGCTAAGGAAAGTATTCCTTCAAATTTTAAAATGATTCTTTTGGTGGTGATTTGGTAGCCTTAATGAAGCTTCGAGGCCCACCACCAGAATTCCAGTGGCTTCATAAGTATTCTGGGAGCACATCTAATCGAAATAGTGCTGACTGTGATCCTGCACCTGTGGATGCAGCAGATGTGGATGTAACCAAAGGAGCCAAGACAGTTGCAGAAAAGGTATGCAAACCAAGTGTTTTTATATTGTGCAAGAAGTGCTGGGTGTAAAAATGTACAAGAATAACCATTCATTTCCAGATGTTAGACATTGACAGTCCTGACATAGTTGTACCACGACAGAGTATTGCTCAAGGGGCAACTCCAATTGCTGCCAGAGAAAGTGTGATTCGATATCAGATGTCAATGAAGGAAGATGACTACACATTCACTGAAACACTGCGGTTGGTTTATATAGCAGGCTTTTATAGTGTTTTCTTTCCGAATTGGACAATCTGATCATCACAATTTATTTCCACTGCATTTTTCTCTGCTTCATTTTAGAGTTTTTATTGGGACTTGGAATGTTAATGGCTTACCTCCAAATGCAAGCCTGTCTCCATGGCTTGCATCTGACATGGAACCTCCAGACCTATATGCTGTTGGTTTCCAGGAATTGGATCTTAGCAAAGAGGCCTTTCTCTTCAATGACACACCTAGGGAAGAAGAATGGAGGTTTGTACAATTTTTCTTTCTTATGTTTTTTGTGTTTCTTAGACTGACAAATCTTATATGTCGCATCTTTCAGGAAAGCCGTTATTGCTGGCCTTCATCCTGCAGCTAAATATCGTCAAGTAGCTCTTGTACGGCTGGTAGGGATGATGCTGATCCTTTTGGTTCAGGAAAAACATGAAAAGCATGTTCGTAATGTAGCCTGGGAAACCGTTGGGACTGGAATCATGGGTAAAATGGTAATGCTTTTTCAGTACATTGTTTCAATTGCTATTATGGCATGCATTAGAAAGCAACATGTATGAATATTCCTCTTACAGGGCAATAAAGGCGGAGTGGGAATCAGAGTGGAAATACACAATACCTCTATTTGTTTTGTCAACTCTCATCTGGCTGCTCATGTTGAAGAGTTTGAGAGACGCAACCAAGATTATCATGATATTTGTTCAAGACTATCTTTCTCCAAATTTGTTCCTACAAAATGCATTAAAGATCATGAGTAATTCTCCTAGATTTTCCTTATGGATTTTTTTATACTGTTGTCCCATTTCTAGGGAAATTGACTTACAGTTGTATTTTGTTTGTTTCAGTCAAGTGTATTGGCTGGGTGATCTTAACTATCGAATCACAGAAATGGAACCTCGCATTGTAAGAGATCTGATTAGTCATAACAGTCTGAGTGCTCTGCTTGAATGTGATCAGCTCAATCGTCAGCGACAGCATAAAAATGTGTTTGATGGTTACCGGGAGGGTCCCATCACTTTCAAGCCAACATACAAGTATGATCCAGGAACAGATGACTGGGACTCAAGGTATTTGGTTTTCATTTTCAATCATGTACTTCATTTACAATCCACCCATCAAGTAGTATAGGTAAATGTTTCCATTGTCAGTGAGAAGAACCGTGCTCCTGCATGGTGTGATAGAATCCTTTGGAGAGGAGATGGTATGGAACAAAAGGAATATCGGAGCCACCCCATTTTAAGAACAAGTGATCACAAACCAGTCAGTGCACTTTTTGAATCCCAGGTATTTATTTATTTTTGATTAAACCTTTTTTCACTTGAATTAAGTCTGTATCTCCCTCTAGGCGTACTCATCGTATTGTATTTGTACTATTTCATATGATTTTTCTTCTCTGCACAGATTCGCGTCATTGATGTTGTCAAGTATCGCAAAGTCCATGAAGAAGTTATGAAGAAACTGGACAAATTAGAGAATGAATTCTTGCCTCAAGTAACCGTTGACAATACCGAAATAATTTTTGATATTGTGAGATTCTTAGAACCACAAAGTCAAGAATTAATAATTGCAAACACTGGCCAGGTTTGTCGTGCTAAAAAATATTGCTGTTAATTTTCTGTTCGAACAATTTCGTTTCATTTCAATTCTGCTGTGCTGTTGTAGGTGCCTGTAGACTTCGAGTTCATTAAAAAATTGGATGATTCAAAATACTGTAAAGAATGGTTAAATATTGATCCTGCTGCTAGCTCCATTAAGCCAGGTAATATTATTTTTTTTTAATGTTGGGAGGAACATGCGCATTTGATTTATAGTTTATGGTGTCTTACTTCATGATGATGAATTGTAAGTAAATCTTGATCATAATTATTTGCAGGAGAAAAATGTGATGTAAAACTTGAATTATTTGTTGATAAGAAGTCTGCTTCAAAATTGAACAGTGGAGAGGACAAACTCTATGACATTCTTGTCCTTCACCTTGATGGGGGAAAGGACATATTCATTACTGTGACTGGTATGTATTTGCTTGTTCTTTCTGCTACTGAAGAAATTTTGTTCTTTTCTGTGTGTTTTAAAATTTTACCTGTGTCTACAGGAAATTATGAAAGGAGCTGCTTTGGTTCTTCACTAGAAGCTTTGGTTCATATCAGTGTACCAGTAAGAGAAATACCGATTGGGAAGCTTGTAGAACTGGTAAGTATTCCACTTTATATATAGCAAAAGCTCCAATGGCTATAATCTGTTTCAATTTCTTTTTCTCTTGTAGGAGAATGTAAGAGAAGCTCCTGGAGGAATGGAGCCATATCCTATTCCTAAAGAAATTTGGTTTCTAGTGGACCATCTTTACCGTCATGGTTTGAAAAAGCAAAACCTTTTTTTGTTGACTGGTTTACATTCTGAGCTGATAGCCATCCGTAACTGGCTTGATAATGGGTCTTCAGAGCCATTACGTATCCTTTTGAACATCTGTCTTTTCTCTGATTCACTTGTACTGCACTCCTATTTACAGTATGTGATAAATAAGTGTATGTATTCGTTCTTAACCAAGAATCAGCTGGTAGCCTCTATTCAATAGCAGAGGCGCTACTCCTGCTCCTTGAATCTACAGCAGAACCAATTGTACCCTTCAACTTGCACAGTGTGTGCCTGGGGGCAGCTACTAATTATCTACAATGCAAACAGGTGTGTTTTAAGGTGGATGGTTGATTATTAATAGGAAATTTTCACCAATTAATTTAATTTTGACTTTCATTTGTTCTATAGATTATCATGCAGTTACCTGAGTTCAGAAGAAATGTGTTCTTGTACCTTTGCTTCTTTTTACAAGAACTTTTATCTCATGCTAATGAAAATGGCCTGGATGCTAAAACTCTTGGTATGGTATTAAAATATTTGTTAGTGATGTTATAGTCGTTTTATTAAATTCATATGATCAACTGTATTACATTGCTTACTTGCAGCCACAGTATTTGGTGCAATTTTCCTACGAGATCCACCCCGTGTTTCTGCACGAGGAAGAGTAAATCCTGCTGTTATGGACAGAAAAAAAGCAAGTTTTGTGTATCATTTTCTTGTTAATGATCTCAGTGACTATGTAATGAGTAAATCTCTTCACTTAAGTGGAACATCTTAAGCCTTTGTTTTCTTCCTTAATTTTTTGTTCAATAAGGGACCCTTGTCATGCTGTGCTACCTTGTTGCCCAAGCTTTAATTCCATTCTATGTTTTATTGTTAAAGTTGAGTTAATGCAATAATTTGATGGGCTTTGAGCTTTTACTATTGAGGTACACACAAAAGGAAATTTGGTCTTGGGAGTGTTATGTTTAACAAAATGCACCTTAGATGTGATTATTTTATTAATTGTGCATTCAGTAGCTACCCCCCTGTCAAATGCCCCTGTGTGATATCACAGTTAGTTTTTACATCGAACGTGCATATTTGCATAAGTGGTTCTATCAAATCTTACTAAATTTGTCACAAAGTTGTTTTAATCCATCTGAGTGATCCTCTAAAATAACTCTTACCATCGCTTTCATCTGTGAATACTAACTGTGAATTAATATGATTTGGTGTTATTTATTTTCCAGTATTCTGTATGTTACAGTTACGTATTTATTAATTTGGCTATTTTAAAATAAAAATTTACCATTTTGCCTTTAATGCATTTATTTGATATGTTATAATGCAGTTAGCCAGGGACCACTCTCAAAACTTACCTAGTACAAAAATAGTCTACTTAAGATAACCAGATGCACGGGTCTTATGTTACTTCTTTTACCCCTTCACCATTTTGTTTTTACTGTCACCATTTCCACCGGCTAGGATATAGACTCATCTTGGGAGTGAGGCTTCGAATCCCGCTGTCTACTGTGATTGTCATTATCATTTCTTTTTATAGTGTGGTTTACTAGTACATTTATGATTGCATTTAATTCTTCTACCCCCTGCTGTCATTTTGAGATTATTATTATTTTTTTAGATAGCATTGGTTGAAGATAGTGTGCTTTAATTTGAACGTATGCTCAAGTTTCATGTGTTGCCTTAAACCACTTAATCACAAAGGCAGTTTTGCTCAGTTGAGAGCAATGATAAACACATGCTGTGCTGTGTAATTGGTCCTGCTTGCATATGGTATTAAGTCAGACCTCTGTAGCTTAGTCCAGTTGCCTCAAAGTCATGTTGAGCCTTACATGTGTGCAATATCTTTCTAGATGTTAGCTGGTATGGTACCAGCAGAATGCAATGTGTGACATGTCATGTCCAAAACAAACCTGTGTACCATATCAAACCACATATGTTTGCTTTGGGCATGTCAAAGTCCAACTTATGAATACTTGAACCGGGAGCCATTGTTGAACAAATATATCTATGTGTTTTATCAAAGAAATTTATAGCCCTCGGGCCCATTCCTTGCCTTTACTATGTCCAAATTAATGGCAATGTATTATTTTTATATTGCTGGCTATTTAATTAGTGAACTGCACGACTTGGTTTTTTGTTAATTTTTTTTTAGATGTTGTTATTTTTTTGTATTAGTTGTAAGCAATTGATGTGAATGTAACACTGTCTATTGTATCTGTCAAAGTTCTGTGATTTGATCCATTCAGTGTTGAATGTATTGTACCGTATCTTATACACTACATTTGATGTGCATTCGCATTTTAAATAAAGTGATGTAATATCAGTTTACTTTAAAAAATCTCCATTTTTATTTCTGCTTTATTTTCTCTACACATCTAAAAATAAGGTCTGACATTTTTACAATTGATGCATATCACACACACAATCACACAATGGACAAAAAAAAAAAAAAAAGGAATGATGAAAGACAGTCTATGTTCAAAGCTCGATGGGTTGATGGATGAACGATGACAGAATGGAAAATACATAAGAGTAAAAAAAATATATTATAAAAAGAAAACGTGAACAACTTGGTGAATAAAGACAGCGTCTGAGCTGTCTTCCTCCCATAGGGAACTCCCACAGGAAACCGCCTTTCCTCATATAAATACTGTAACAATCACAAAAGTCAGCAAACGCTTAGATCTTACCCGCCGAACACGCGGTAAGATGCCCGATTAATTTTCACCCACCGTCTCCCCGGAGCAAATCCACGATTAAACAATAACAGAACAAACAGCAGTGGACGCCCGGGGAGAGTGTCAGCGGGGGAAAGTCAAACGGCCGGGTTGAGATGACAACGCCCTTTTTTTTTCTTTCTTCTTTTCTTGGCTGTTTTGGGTTGTCGAGGGATGGCAGATGGCCGCCGTCGGTCTACGCCGCCTTCCCGTCCGCCGGCTCCAGCACCTCCCGCTTCCCGCCTTGCCCCAGCTCAGCTCTTCCAGCCCTTCCAGAACCCGACTCGCGTTGCGCCTGGAGTCCAGATCCGGAGCCGGGGAGGTCCGGTACGCGATGACGCAATCAGCAGGCCGGCTAGTCCGGGCCGTGCTGCGCTGGAGCGTGGCTGGAGGCTGGCGGCTGGAGGCTGGCGGCTGGAGGCTGGGGCACGGACCCTCGGCATTGGCGCGGGCATCCTTCCTTCCAGCCCATTCTCCGGGGGGACGAGCCCGGACCGGGCCGGACCGTGAGATCACGGGCTACACGCACTCAGCCCGCGCTACATGCGCCCTGCCCGCGCCGCTCTCGCGTGCCGGAAGGACACGATGCAGGACCCGGGCCAGGACCCGGCAGGCGGGTGGGGGCGGAGCGCGGAGCGCAGTACCTCGGACACGGGGGCGGGATGGCAGTCCGTCCCCGGGCCCGCGGGGGGCCTAGTAGCTGCCGGAGCCCGAGGGGGCGCCGTACGAGCCGGAGGGCGCGGCGGGGGCGGGGCCGGGGGCGCCGTAGCTGTCGGACGGGCCGGGGCCGGATGGGCCGGATCCTGGGGACGGCGCGCCGTATGACGAGCCGATCGAGTTGGGGTAGCCCTCCTGCTTCTGCAAAACAACAACACGTCACCACATCAGGCCGAGCCGCGCAACGTTTTCGTTAATTAATTGAAGCGGCGGGGGAAAAAACACACACACACACAAACGACAACAAAATCCGGGCCGGAACCCGGCCGTGTTTGGTCCGGTCTGGTAGAGCCTGAGCCCGAGGGTCTGTGGGTGCGGGAGGGGGCGAGGGGTCGGGTGAGATGGGATGGGATGGGATGGTGTGGTGTGTCGAGGGTTGATTGAAATGTTTTCAGGCGGCCGCGGCGCTGTGGAGGCTGCCGCGGCTGCCGCGGCACAGCGCGGCCCTCCTGCCCGCCCCGGACAATGGCGTTGTTTGCATAACGCTTGACCGGATGGGGTAGGATCGTGCCGGACAGCGCAGAGTGCAGGCCCGGCCTGGGCCCCCGCGAGGCGTGTCGTGTCTGCTTACCTGGGTCTTGTACCGGATGAAGTACACCTCCGGCTTGGACGGCTTGGTGGGCGCGGGCGTCGGGATGTTGATCTCGGGCTGCTCCTCGGGCTTCTTGACCAGCACGTAGATGAGTGTCTTCTGCTCGTCCTGGGGCGGCAGCTCGATGGTGGGCGCGGTCGGGGGCGGAGGGGTGGGTGCCTTGATGAAGACGATCTTGTAGTGCTTCTGCGGGGGCGGCAGCGGTGCCTGCGGCCTCCTGGAAAACGAGATGAGAGGGGTTGTCGATGAGAAGAGGTAGGCCCCCCGCATCCCCGTCGGACGTTTGGGGCCGTTGTCCGCTGGCCGAGCCCCGAGCCGCGGAAGTGACTGACCAGGATGGCGACGTAAGGCAAGGGGGGGGGGGGGCGCCGCCGGTGTGCCGCGGACTAGCTAGGACAGGACGTGCGGATGTCGGCCCGACTTGCGGTGCCGCAGAAACCCTTTCCCGCCCCGCGGCAAAGCCGTGGCCTCCTGGCTCGACCCGCCCGCAGGCGTGGTCCGAGCCGCCACAGTCCAAAGTCCAGCCGGCCAGCGTCAAGCGGCAAGCGGTATGGGATGGGAATCTGCATTGCAAATGCCCGTAGGCTGCCCCGCCCCGCCAGGTCCGGCCCCAGCGCCGGGCCCGCGCGCCCCGCCCGCCTGCACGCTACGTTTCCGAACGCGTACCACACTCGTGCCCGACCCGCCCGACACCCGGACTCCCCTTCCGCCTCTTCTCTCCTCTCCAGCAGAAGGTACACGGCCAGTCTAGCCCAACCCGGCCGTGCGGCGCGTATCCCTTTAGACCCACTTTGCCTCTCTCTCTCTCTCTCTTTCTCACTCGCTGCGCGTCGTTTGTCCAGGACGGAGCCGGAAACGGACGCGGGTCGCGGTGCCACCTTGCAGCCCCCCCCCCCTCCTTCCCCCCGCTCTCTCTATCTCTCTTCGCCCCGCAGAAAACACGCCGGCTTTCGCCCGCGCAAGGGCAGCACGGCAACCAGCCCACGGGGAAGGGAAGGTTAAAGGTGGGGCGTCCGCCAGCCGGCGACTCCGCGCACATCGGCATGCCCGGCGCGGTGTCCGAGTGACGTCATCGCGACACACTGCCGGGGAGGGGTCTCCGGGGAGGGGCGGGGGGCGAATGCAGCGCACACGAGCGCGGTGAACGGGACGGGCGGGTCGACGGGGGCGGGTCGGCGCCGCGCGGTCGCGCCGCTGCCAGCCGCCGGGACCCGGGGCCCGTAAGCTGGAAGGGCACGGCCAAGGCACTTGCACCACCAGCAGCCTTGGCACGGGCACGTCGTCGCGGTGCCGCCGTCCCCGTCCACATCCATGAGAGAACTGCTCCCATGCCACACCCCTGAGCGCCTGCCAGCACGGGGGTAGGCCAGCCCGCACGGCACTCGTGCATTGCAGGCACGGAGGCTGCCTACCTACCAGGCGCCCTCGTCTGCGGACGCAACCCCGTAATGGTGGCAGCTCTACGAAATGCGCGAAACAAAATCGCATGTTTCGGGAAGCCGCCGCCATCGCGGCGGCAGGGAGGCCCGGACGGCGGCGGGTGGTCTCCGCCGGCCGGCCCGCCGCCGCCCCTTCCCTGCCGGGCACATAAGTGCAGCCGCCTTTTCTTCCGCCGTGCGGCCCCCACGGCCTGCCCGGCCGCCAGCTTAAAAGGGAAGGCGAATTAAACATTCAGGGCGCGGAGGCACAAGCGCGGGCCGCGCGGCCGTCGCAGGCGTAGGCGCCGGCAGCGGGCGCCGGGGTGTGCGCGTGCCGCGCGTGCCCCCGGCGCCGGCCGGCCCACTCACGTCCGCGGGGGGTCCGGCCCGCGGCGGCCGGCCACAGAAATCCCGGAATAAAACTGTAACAACGCAGGAGAGAGAAAACCGGAGGCAGGGCGAGGGACGGGAGCAGAGACTCTGACCAAGTACGCCTGGCTGCTCATTGTGACAAAACGAGGCCCAAGGTGACGGGGCGGCCGACGGCACCCTGCCGTGGCGCGGAGGCCGCCGGGGAGAAAGGAGCATGCGGCTGCAGTGCTGGCCGCCGGCCGCCCGGTAAGCCGCCATGTGCGGGTGTGTCGGCACAGGGCCGGCCGGCCGGAGAGGCGAAGGGAGGCAGTGAGTGCGTGAGCTATGTGGCCCCGCGCGGTGCGGTGCCGGCCGTGCCCACGACAGCGGACCAGAGCCGACATGACAGCGGCCGGCACGAGGTGAGAGGGCCTCGGGTCTCGGTCCGGACAGCGCGGCGGGCTGCACGCCGGCGCCGGATCAGTCGCGGGGGCGTATCGCTTCTCTGTCGCTCTCTCTCTCTGTCTCCGCTCCCCTCCTCCTCTGTCTCTCTCACTCTCAGCCACTTCACCCCACTCCAGCCCACCTCTCTCTCTCCCACTCCCTTTCTTTCTCTGCCCCGTTCGCGCTCTCGGCTGCAGTTACATTGCCACTGAAAGCAAGGCAGCGCAGCGGCGAAGCAGCTGTTGTCACGGCGGCGGGCGTCGCTGGCTGTGAGAACGCGGGGCGCCGGGCAGAGAGCCGGCGGCGGGGGGAGCCGGGCCGCGCAGCGCCGCGACCGAACAGACGGTAATTCTCAAGGACTTGCGAGAGAAAGAGGAGCGGGGAGGGGAGTGACCTGAAGTGAGTGACCGGGCCGGCGGCGGCGGCGGCGCCGGGCGGCGCGGACCCTTCTGTTCTGACATCCCGGGCGTGGGAGACAACGCCGCCAAAGAAACTGTCTCCTCTCGTGTCTCCGCGTCGCAAAAGCATGGCAGCTCGCGCCGCTCGCGCAGTCGTCGCCCCCTTCAGCGCCTTTAGCGGGCGCCGCGCCGGGCAGCGTGATCACATCACAGCGCACTGCCATCCCCGGTGTGTCAAACTGTCGCGGCTCCCGGGGGCTGCCGGCCGGCCCGCGCCTAATGTGGCAATCATAAAATAACGCGAGGCCAGCCGCGCGTGCGTAACGCACAGGCAGGGAGGGAGGGGGCGGGGAGGCGAAAAACGGTCCCCGTCTGCCTCCGGTCGTCTCCGGTCGGGGGCGTGGCGCGTGTCGCGTGTCGCGTGTCCGGGGGCCGCCGCCGTGCCGCGGGCCGCCCCTTGTTGCTGAGGCTTTCATCGCGCACACGGACGACCCCCTCCCCCACCCTCTCCTGTTCCCCGTCCATACACACTCCTTTCAATTTGGGTGCCTCCCGGCCGGCTCCGCGCCGTCAGCCTGCGCGCCGCTGGGACGCACGCCCGCCGCTCTCGCCCGCGTTCGGGTTGCCTCTGTGGCAGGCGCTCCGCTCCGCGCTCCGCTCTGCGCTGCTGCCGCTGCCCGCTCCGATCGGCCGGGACCCTCGTCACGGAGATGTGGATGTGCGTCGGCCGATGAGGCGCCGATGTCATGTCCCCGAGCAGCAACAGCGGCAGTGCCGGCCGTGCCGACCCGAGCCGCCGCCCGCTAGCCGTGGCTAGCCGTGGGCGCCGGCTCTGTAGCCGCGGGCGTAAGCCCGGGCAAGTGAAAGCGAAACTCCGGCAGGCCGGCCGGGCGGGGCGGGGCGGCCCGGGTCGACGCGGCGTCGGCGTCGCAAAGCGCGGCCGCCGGCAGCCTTGCATCCCAGCGCCATGCAAACCGCGTTCCTCTCGGCTTGGCCTAGGCCTTCGCGGCCCCCGCGGCCCCGCCGGCGTGGCTCCTCCTCAGCCACGCAACGGCCTGCCGCCGCCGCCGCCGCAGTTATGGCCGCTGCCTCGGCCAGTCGGGCACAGCGAGCCGCGGCCCGCGGCTCGTGCTGATGACCGCGTGCTCCGGGCGCCGCCGCGTGCGTCCAGTAAGTGGCTCACTCGGCCGGCGCCCGGGGGAAGGAAAGGGGTGGCGGCGGGACGAGGCGGAAACGAGCAGATTATCCAACAGGAAGGGCCGACGAATTTCTCATGCAAGGCAGGCAGGCGGCGCCCCGGGCTATGCGTGCGACGCGCGCGCGGGGGCCGCGGGGCGAGACGCCAAAGGCGAAAAGTCATCGGCGCGGACCTGGCCGTGCGGCTTACCTGGCGGGGTAGGAGGCGGGTTCTGGCGGCGGCACGTGGACGTAGACGTGCTTGTGGACGACGGGCGCCTGCTGGGGTGGGCCGTACTGCGGGGCGGGCGCGCCGTACGAGGAGCCGCCCGAGAAGCCGCCGCCGCTGCCGCCGCCGCCGCCGATGGGGGCGGCGTACGAGTCGAGCTGCACGCCCCCGCCGAAGCCGGACGAGCCGAAGGACGAGCCGCCGAAGCCGCCGCCGCCGCTGCTGTGTCCGGGACGGGCCACGGCCACCGCGGACAGCGCCGCCATCACCTGCAACGCCAAGACCACCATAACCGTTAGCATCGTAAGGAGAGAGAAAGGGAGATGTTACAGCGACGAGGCTGACAAAAGCAGGATGAAGAAAATGACAAAATGGCACGTGTTCCCAATTTCTTTATTTTTTTCTTGTCTTAATTTCTTTTTGTTTGTTTCTTCTTTATGACAAGCTTGTAGGTCGGGCCCGCGGACGACGGCCGGAGGCCGCTGCTGCCGCGCTGCCGCTGAGCACCGAGGCGGGGGAACGCCCGGCCCGAGCCGCGCGTGTTCGCTCGGCCCAACATTTTGCGAATTACATCAGAGACAAGACAAGCCGGAGCGAGACGGGCGGCGGTGCTGGAAGAGGAGGGGGGGGGGGGGCACCTCGCCATTCCCGTTCCACTGTCGTCGCCGCGCGCGCTGCAATTATGCCGTTCTTCCCCGCGTTAAGCCGACCGCCGCCGTGTGCGGATTTTATCGAGCCGTTTGCGGGGAGCGTGTCGGCCGCGGCCGCGCCGCGGCTGCGCTGTGGCTGCCTCTCTGCTTGACTTGCATTGTCTATTGAAAAGAAACGGAATGGAAAGCGCCCTGCAGCAGCGGCGGCGGCGGCGGCGGCAAAGTCCCGGGTGGCAAAAGTCGCCAGGCCGGCAGCCGGCTGATTCCGAACACTGCTCTGTCTCTGTCGCGCTCGTGCGGTGCTCCATAAGAGAGAGAAAGAGGGAGAGAGGGGGCGGGAAGACAGTGTTCGGAATAAGCCAGCAGGCGTAGGGGAGGCGGGAGGCGGCCGCCGCGGCGCGGCACGGACGGGCCGGGATGGGCTGAGCACGTACTAAACGCGAGGCGAGGGCCACGCGGATCCGCGCGCTGCAAAAGATCGTGAAAGGGAGACCGATCCGTGCGGGCGGTGGCAGGGTAGTGGGGGGGGGGGGGGCGGGGCGGGAGCAGCGGGGCTAGTGCCGGCCGGGTGCCGGGCGGGTGCCGGGCTTACACACACAGGATCTCCCCCACACGCCCACACAGCCGGCGGCAGCGCGGTAGGCCGACGGGCTCGGCTGGCAGGCCAAAGGCAAGCCGACAAGAAGAGCGAAAGAGTCAAGTTCCTTTGTTCTCCCTCCTTCCCCTTTCCCTTTCCTCCCTCCGCGGCAGCGGCTCCGCGAGGCGGCGGCGGCGGCGGCGGCGCGGCGGCGGCGGCCGGCAAGATGCGCGCGTTTGGCTGTGCGACCGCTGCTGCAACTTTTCCTGCTGGTGTTCGCACGTGTGGGAGGAGGAGGAGGAGGGAGAGGAGGAGGAGGAAGATGACGAAGAGTTGCACGAGCAGGACGAGAAGGATAAGGAGGAGGACGCCGGTTTTTTCGCTACTGGAGCGATGAGTTTCCTCTTGTCATGAGACGCGTCCCCGCCGCCGCCATCGAGTGTGTGCGGTCGGCGCCGGTCAGGCTGCACTGCACGCGCGGAAACAACCACCCCCGGAGCCACTCAATCAACCACGTCGTCCGGCGGCGCACCAGTGGAGTTTTTTTTTTCTCTCTCTCTCTCTCTCTCTCTCTCTCTCTCTCGCTGCGCCCGCGGCCCCTGCGAACCGCGTCAGGAATCGCGATGGATTGGTTACCGTCGGCCGCTGAAAACGCAACCAGCAGCAGATCATTGTGGCAGCCCTCTGTGTGTGAGAGAGAGGGACAGAGAAAGAGAGAAGGAGAAAGAGCCGCAACCAATGAGCAGCAAGCATCCCGATTTGGAGCTGGGCTGTCGTTTTCCAAGGCTACGCGGCCGGAGAGTTCGGATGGAAAACAGATGATGTTGGCACCCAGGCCTGCAGCTTGCTGCCCGCCCTGCATATGGCCTGGCCAGTTTATACCGTCTCGTTACGGAGCCAGGGCGCTCAGGACTGTGACTCAATCGTCCCCCGACGGCGCGATGCGGTTCGGTGCGGTGCCAAGGAGCCCACGGAGCCGCATAATATCCAGCCCGCGGGAGCAGCGGGGCGGGGCCGGGCAGGCCGGGCCGAGCTACGTGTGGCACGTGACGGGAGCGCGTGTCCCCGGCGTGTCCGCCCCCGTCCGGCTCGCGTTGCTCGTGTTTACGGCGCCCGGCAGCGTCCTCGAGGCACCACACGCGTCACGTCACCTAATGATGTCGAGTCGAACTGGGGGCGGCATTCCGGCGAGGCCGTACGCAGCTGAGCGGGCGGATCGCGTCATCAGCGAGGGCCGAGCAGCGGGCCCCGCAGCAGCGCAGGCCCCGCAGGCCCCGCTCTCCGATCCGAACGCTCCGTGCGGGTGGGTAGCGGCCGCGCACCCCTACCCCGCCGCCGCCGCCGCCTCCCCGCCAACGGGGACGATGGGAGTAGCGATACGCCCTCGCAGAAAGCAAACGCGTCGTCGTCGGGGCCGGGATGGAGGCTCCGCCCGCTCTGCCTGCTACAGTAACGACAGCGGCGGCGGCGGCGGCGGCGCGGAGGGAAGCATTCCGGGGGGCGACGTCGACGCAAACACTCCACGATTCGGGGACGCGCGGCACAAAGGGAGCGAGACCCTCCAGCCCCCCCCCCCCCCCCCCCCCCCCCCCCCAGCCCCCGCCCCCCGCCCCCTCACCCCTCATCCCTCGGGGGTGCCGCCGCCGCCGCCGCCGCCGCCGCCGCACCGCGTCGAGTATTAAGGGAGGCGTTGATGTGGGATGTTGAGACCTGTGCCGAACCTGGTCCGGTTCCGGTTATACTGTTCGCGTTCGTGTCATTTCCCGCTGATGCAGATGGTCCCCGGCAGTTCACTGTTAGCTCCGGTCGCGTCCACATCGTCCCGACCACGCCCACGGGCCCATCCCTTCCCTCCTCCCCCCGGGAGCGCAGCGCCGCGCCACCGCAACAGAATAATTCGGACCTGGCCAAAGCTGTTCCAGTGAACGGTGGGGATGTTTGCCAGCCCACTCCCTGGCCTGGACAGCCTCTGGCCGGGCGGCAGGCCCCGGAGGGGGCGGACAGGGCGGGGACAGAAGCGTCGAGCGGATGTAATCATTGCGGCCCTGTCTTGGCCGCGGCCGTCGTCGGCGCTAACTGGCTCTGCTGCTTTGCTGACGGCCGCCGACGGCCGCTGACGGCTGACGCCGCGGCCGGCGCCGGAGCGGCTCAAGCCGACCAGAAAGATTGCGCAAAATTAAGACAAAGTAGTCTTAGTCAAATCCCGAGCCGCGCGGCGCGACTCAAACTCGACTCGCTCCGGTGTTTGTGGCGCGGCTCGGTCGGCCATCTCACTCCCACCCGTACACGGGACCCGACCCCCCGGGGGTGCGAGAGAGACGAAGCACTCCGCGCTGGAATCAGCCGCCAGGCCGGCAGGCCGCGGGCTGCTGCCGTTGCGGCACGGGTGGGTAGTCGTCCACTGAGCGGTGACGCGGAGTAGCGAGCGGGGGGGGGGGGGGGGGGGTAGTGCGCATGTGTGAGTATGTGCGTGTGTGTGCGGGGGGTCGTAGGCTTTAAGCGCCAACTCTAGTTAGGCTTTGCTGGAGACTCCAGCGAGACAGAAAGAGGGAGAGGGAGAGAGAGACAGAGAGGGGAGGGGAGAAAAGGGGAAATGAGAGAAGAAGACAGGCTCAATGATTTTTCGCTTTTTTCCCGGTTCGAAGGGAGTCGGGTCGGGTCGGTCGAGGTGCGCTGCTGTTCCTCCGGCAGCAGGCCACGCGTCCCTGATCGTGACCACCTCGTCGTACGCGGCGCATTCGGACACGTCGCCTGACGCAACGGCCGCTGCCCCCGACGGCTACCGGGGCCGCGCGCCGTTACCACGTGACGACGTGACGCTGTTTGTGCGGCGGGGGGTCCGCGGGGGGTCCGCGGCTGTCCGCGGGGAGCCGGGCACACAAGAGTCCCCGCGGTATTGATTGATTCCATTATGCACACAATCGGCGATCGATCGAGTCGCGTGAATGGCCGCGGCTGATTATCGCGGGCTGCCATCGCTGCAGCGGCGCTGCCGCCGAGGCTCCGCGAGGCCCCGCCACACGGCGCCGAGATTACGATCCGGGCGGCGTGCCTCCGGTGTCCGCCGCGCGTGGCGTGCGCCGGCGCGCGCCGCCTGGGTTGCCTCACCCGCGCCCCGGGCCGCAGCCCGCAGCGGAGCACCCGGCGCGGCCGCGCGTACTGCCACTGCATGTCGGCGGACCCGGACCCGGACCCGCGGCTCGCGTCGGCAATGGGACCTGTCGGCCGGGGGCTGCGGGCGCTGCGGGGCCGGCGTCCGACGTGCAACATCCCTGCGGCCGCGTGCCGCGCACGTGACGACACGAGCATGTGTGTGTGTGTGTGTGTGTGTGTGGAGGGCCGGCCGGTGAAGACTAGCGGAGCGGAAGCGTGCGAGGTCCTAACCGGAGCAGACGCCCCGGCGGGGGCGGGGGCGGGGGCGGTGCCGTCGGAGTGGGAGGCTTCCCCGGCGGCGGCGCCCCCCAGCTGTCGGCGAGGGGCCGGAGAGGTTTCGGGGCCGCGGACCGTCGTCCATCGCAGGCGGCGAATTTCGGCGGAAAGTTTAACACGCACGTCCGCTGTTTTGCCCCCCGACCCGTTCCGGGTGGCCGCCGGGTGCCGGGCTCGGCCGGGCCCTGGCGGCGGCGCCGCGGCGCTCGCTCCGCACTCCACTCCCGGACCAGTGATGAGATACTTTTTACGGCCGCGGACGAGGGTCGGCCTGGGTCCGGTGGGGTCGGAGGAGGAACAAGACCTCTCGGCCGGACGGCTCCGGGCACCGGTCGCCGCCCCCGGCCGCCCCCGGCCGCCCCACAACATGCTAATTCCGCGGCGAACAGCAGATTTCCGCGGCAAACTGCTATGAATGGCCGGGAGTATGCCGGACCATCCTGTGGACCGGACGGCCAACGACGACGCCGTGGCGTGGGCGTCCTGGAGGGAGAGGGGGGGGAGTGGCGAAGCGGAGTGGCTGTGTGCGCTGCGTCGCTACGTACTCGTATACTTTTCACAAACTTGTTCCGGAACTCCCCGCCCCTTAAGTATGATAGTTCCCGCCCCGCTGCTGGCACGGACCCCCGCCGCTGCCCCCTCCTCACCCTCCCTCTGCCTGTCGTCGCGGCCATCCCGGCGGGCCGCTTAAGGATGAAAAATCTGGCGGAATGAAAGGCGGAGAACCTTATTTGTCCTCGCGAGGTCGTCTCCTCCCTGCTGCAGCGCAGGGGCGGGCAGAGCGGGGGGGGGGGGGCGGACTAGACTAGACGCACCGCCCAATCACTCGCTAACTGCATTACAGTCTGCGGGGCGCGCGGTGTGCCGAGCCAAGCGCCCTACTGGCCGATTCCGAACACGGTTGTCAGCTCGGGCCACTCTCTCACTCGCTCGCTTACGAAGCGGCCGCGGGAGCGACAGAGACAGAGGTGCGAGGGTAGCGTCCGGAATGAGCCGGCTCCGGGCCTCGGGGCCCCTCAGTGGGTCCCGGCCTGCGCCCTCTTCCTTTCTTTTCCTCGCCGTCACGTGACTCTCGGCCGAGCTGCCGGCGGCCTCAGTCTCAGTGCAGAAACAGAGGGAGGGCCGTGGAAGCCGATGGAAGCCCAGGCAGCCGACTGACTATGGCCCGACACCCCCGTCCTGGAGCACGCTCTACAGCAGCACCGCGGCGCTGCCCTCCAGCAGGCGGCGGCGGCAGCAGCGCGCGGCATTCCGGCACCGGGAGCCCAGGTGTCCCGGCCTGCCCGCGGCGGCCGTGTAAACAGTGTGTGCTCACCGGCTCGGCTCACGGCGAGCGGCGACATAGCGAGAAATAAGGGAGAGCGCGAGCGGCGGCGCCGAAACTTTGCAAAGTGGTGCGTATAAATTCCTTGCGAGCTCGCGATGACGTCACCAATGACGTCGTTGCTTGTTCGGCAGCAGGGTGTGTCCCCCCCCCCTCTCCCCCCTCTCCGCCGCCCGCGCACTTAAACGACCCCTCGTCTTTGGCAAAAAGCCCGCATGCTTACGAGGAGAGGAGGATTCGCGGCGCGATCGTCGTTTTCGTTGGCTCCGGAGTGCGCCCGGTCCAGGGGGGGGGGGGGGGGGGGATGGTAATGGGATGCCCCCACGCTAAAAGGTGACCGGCCAAGAGGGTGGTGGTGCGTTGGGTGGGGGGTACAGAATAAACCTCTGGTGATGACCGCAAGGGAGGCTGGCCGGACGCCGTATCGCTGTTTCTGTCTCTCTCCCCCATACGATAATGCATCGCGCGCGTTGCGCTTTTGTTTTCTGCGCCGACTTCCGCGGCGGCGGCCGGCGTCCGGCCGGCCGTCCGGCCGTGTGAAATTGGGCGCGGCCGGCTCATTTACATGCGGCCCGGAGAAAGAGATAGCGATCGGGAGCCGGGGCGGTCGGAGCAAGGAGAGCAACAAGGATCGCGATTCGCTTGAAAAGGAAGGCGAAGGGAAAACAGCGCGGTGGCGTGGCGCGGCGTGGTGCCGGGCCGCGGCACTACATTGTAGCGCAGCAGCGCAGCTATGAGAGATTTGTCGCTGGCTCTGCTCATTGTAATGCCCGTGGCGGCGGCGGCGGCGGCGGGGCGGGGGCGGCGCCGCACGGTCCCCAGAGCCCCCCTCCCTTCTCAGGCCGGCTGCCACGGCCGCGGGACACGGGCGTTCAGGTGTGTTCCGCTCTTTGCCTCCTCCCTCCGAAAAGTTTTCCATAGTCTTCTTAATTCTTGCGCTCCGAGCGGGAGCGGATGGGGGCGCCGTCGTACAGTATGGCGCGAGGCCGTGGGGGCACCGGGCGGCGACGGGGCGGCGACACGACGCGACGCCGGGAGCCGAGCCAATTTTGCAAAACTATTTCCGGCCCGGCCTCCGGGCGACTTGCTGGGGGGCGCGGAAAATATGGTTGTTAACTAGCAGCAGCGGCACGGCGCGGCAGCCCGAACAGGACGATGACATCCGTCGGGGCGGCATGCACGGTCATTATCCCCTCAAACTCGTTGGTTGCGTCACCCTCGGCTCCGCGGCTCCGCGGCTCCGCGGCTCGCCTCGGCGGCCGGACTTCCCTCCTCATCGCGTCCACGTCTGTTTGCGCGCACCGCGGCCTGCATTGTCCATGTTAATGCCCGTTCATGGGAACGCGGCGCGCGCGCGGGCGCCGTGCGGCGTTTACATGTCCGCGCCGACGCGACGGCCGCGCCCGTTCGCACACATCCCGAAGAAAGTGCATTGCGTTTGTGCGATGGAAGGGGAAGGCAGAGCGCGGCCCGGCGGCGCTGCCCCCCGCCCTGCCGGCCCTGCCGGACCTGCCGCCGTGACATAACTCTGCATCATAAGCCGCTCACGGAGGCTGTGTGAAGGGGGTGGGGTAGCCGAGGGCAGGGCGGGGCAGGGGCTGCTTTTTGCGTCTCGTTATATTCCAACTACCGCACTGCTGACGATCGTGTGGAAGCTATGAAAAAGTGAGCGGAGGGCGAGTCGGAATAACGAGTATACGGGCCGGGGCAGATTGAACTGCGTCGACCGACGTCGACCACGCCTGCCGGCCCGCAGGGACCAGCCCGTGGCCAGGCCAGGTGGGCACGAAGGCGAAGGCAGCGAAGGCAGCGAAGGCTCTGGCCGACAACAAAAGGTTCATCCGAGTCTCTCCGGCCCAGCCGTGGCGTGACGCCCTGTCGCGGCGCAGCCAGCCAGCCCGGCGTACACCATTACATTTCCTCCGGCACCGCCAGGCAGGCCACGCCAGGGCCAGTGACTCCGCCAGACCCGCGGCCAGACCTGGCCAGGCCGCGCTACAGGCGCCACGGGTAGGACCAGGACCCGGGCACTCGGGCACGGCGTCAGGGCCGGCCCCGGCCCCAGCCCCGGCCCAGACACGCAAACCCCTGTACCCTGCTGTACCCGTTACCCCCTCCGGTCCGGTCGCCTTTCCGCGTGCCTTGTGTCCGACAACTCGCCTGTCCGGCAACGGCTGTTCGACGCAGACCGCGCTGTTCCACTCTCACCGTCTCAAAACTCCGGACCGTCGCATCCCTGACTTGTTGCGGACCTCCGTCCATAGCGGCCTACCAGCCCGACGTCCCCCCCCCCCCCACGCGCCTGCCGCCCGACTCCTGACGCCGTGCCGGGGCTTCCGGGCTCCTCCGGGACTCTACTCCGGGCGCATCCTGAGCGCAGCGCAGCGTCCGGACGCGGTTCGGCCGGCCGCCGGTCCAGCGTGCGCCACCGTCGTCTCCCCGTGGTGTTGAAAGTTGAAAGTTTCCGGGCTGGGCTGGGCGCCTAAACGATGAAGGGGAAATGGCAATTGGAATGAATTGTCGCAAGGAGAGTGGCCGCGAGGAGAGAGAGAGAGAGAGAGAGAGAGAGAGAGAGAGAGAGAGAGAGAGAGAAGGGGGAGGGGGAGAAAGTTCCCGATTGCATTCTAAGAGGTTCATCGTCACTGGCCTCGGCGTCAGCCTCCCACGGCCCCACGGCAGATGGCGGACCGCGGACCGCGACTCGGACTGACGGCGACGTGCAAACGTCCCTGTGTCTGGCGGCGCTGGCGGCGCTGGCGGCGCTCGCGACGGGATAGACACCCTTTGGCCGGGCCTATGACCGCTTCTGGGCGGCCCGCCATCCGGTCTGCCGTAAAGCGGGGGCGGACGGCCTTGTGGCCGGGCGCGGCGGCGGCGGAACCCCCCTCGGTTCTTTTTCCCTCCCCTCCGAGGCAGCAGCAGCAGCAGCATCCCATTTAGATGTCTTCTCAGCACTGCTGTCCGGCGGGTGAAAAAAAAGGAAACGGGCGCCGTGGGGGGTGAAGGACGGCCGTGAGGGTGCCGCCGGGGCCGCGGGGACCATCGCTGGGGCGCGGAATCTAGTCCCGGACGGCGGTGGCGCGGCAGTAAAGACGCGGTGCGGACGGACGCCCCCTCGAAACTATCTGGGAAGTATTTACGCGGGCCGTGCCGCGGGTCGAGCCCCGTGGGCTGCCCTGGAACAGCAGATCGTTACGCGGCTCAGCAGCACCGCCCCCTCCCCCCGCCCCTCTCCTCCCCGACCCCCCCGCGACGGCAAGGTCTCGATCTCGACGACACGCCAAATAAAGAAATCGGCAAGTGGGCCTTACCTAAAAGCGAGGAAAGCCCGGCGCGGCCTGCACAACGCCAGGCCGCCAGGCCGCGAGGCCCAGCCGGGCCCGGGGGCACGAATCAGAGCAGCACCGGAGGCGGCGGGACACTGGCGCCAGCGTAAGTGCAGGTGAATAATTAACCGGCAATACAGTCACGTGGATACATGTCAGCGTCCGTACGGAAGGCGGACACGCTACGCTGCACGTCGTACGGGAGATGCGCACGTCTCGCTCAGTAATTTTAATTGCCCTTTCATTAATTTTTCGTTTGGGATTTTCGTAAACATGCGCCCATCTGCACTGCAAAGATGTCGTCGCAGCCGCGGGCCTCGGATCAGTGAAATCCGTACTGGCGACGTGCTGATGGTTCGGTCAACACTGGCATTAGCGCGAACGATCGACTCGGCGACCCCCGGGGGACACACTACTGCGGGGACTCCAGGGCGCCCCGGGGGGGCACTCGGTGACGCTGACAGTCTGGCAGGACCGGGGCCGCGGGCCGGGGTCAAGCTGTCCATAAAATCCAGCAGGGGCTGCGGCGGCTCTGTTGACACCCCCGACAGGGCCCGCGGTCGGGGTTTACGATGTTGGCCTGCACCGGCCGGCCGCGCGCCCCGCCAGCACCGGGCCGGACCGGTATGACGAGCATATGCAGCAGCGCGGGCCGCCCTGACCTTCCGCAAGGCCGCCTCGTGTCGTCACGCGGCGCCGCCGGCCGTTCACCCGGCCGACGAGGACGCCGACGGCCAGGTGCAGGCGGCCGCGGGCTCGGCCGCGCACACCGAGTCCGTGCACATCACTGTCCCGCGGGTCCGCACTTTACGTCGCACTTGGAGCACTATTGCAGGCTGGCTGGGTATAGTCCATGATAGTCCTTTAGGCGGCGGCGGCGGAGGAAGGCGGCGACACACACACACACACACACACAGCACAGGCGGAGCACAGGTCACAGGACTTACCACTAACACGCGCATGTCGGATTCGAGTCTGAGACCGGGCACGGGGGCACGGACACCGCTGCACTGGGCGGCACTGAGCAGAGTGGTGCAGCCGCCCGGCCAAGCCCTGTTTTTATACGTCGTTCTAGTGTTACACCACACTCGAGGCGGGTGAGAGTAATTTCTGCTCCTCCCGGCCCCCTCCTCGCCCCTTCCCGGCCCCTCCTCGGACCCGGCCGGGCCCCCACCCCGCCCTCGGGAGGACCCCGGGGCCCCCTCCTCGCCGTCCTGGTCGCGGACCCGGGGGCCGTCGGCGGCGGGGAGGCGGGCCGCGGCCGGCGGGACCCCTCCACCTGCACGCCGCGCTGCACACCGGGCTGCACTCCGGCACCGCGAGGACCGCGTCGGACGCGGCTCCGACGGCGGCACCGGGTCCGCGAGCAGAGGGCCCAGCCGGCTCGGCAAGTGTAGAGTTAGTGCGGCTCTACCAAAGACCATGGATGAAAAAAGTTGGAGCAGCCAAAAAAAAAAATCTCTCACTGTCCGCCGTGACTTAAAAACAAAAACAAGGCATGCCAGTTCAGTTACCTGCAAACAAAAATCAGGTCCACTGGCTGACACGCTAATCCTGCTAAACTGCAATGACACGGCTGGCGGGCGTCGGCGATCTCCGAAAAGCGGACCCCCGAAAGTTCACCAAAACCGCCGAGTTCCTCCGGCGATAGCGCCTGCGAGCGGCGGGGTAGGCCAGCCCGCGCGACGCTCGTGCCGTGCGAGGCGTGGACGCTGCCTACCCCCCGGGCGCCTCACGTATAAGCCGGACTCGGAGGGGACAGGCCGCGGCCGGCCGCCTGCCCGCTGGTCATCACTGCCCACCGGACGTTCCGCTCCGCTCCATATTTCAGCAGCGCCGATGGCGTTCCCGTGTGCCTGCGAGGACGCGATGACGCCTCTGACGCGGGAGGTGAGGTCAGGTGTGACATAAGGGACAAGACGCAATAACCCATTCCGGAGAATAAATGGTTTCATGCATTTGCACACATACATACACACACACACACGCGCACACACTGGACAAAGGCGGGAAGGGTCCAATCTGAAAGATCAGCGTGGGAAAGCCAGGTAACGTCCGGCAGCGTCAGCGAACAACAACAGCAAGCAGACCAGCAGCAACAACATTCACGCATCTCGCTCCCCCCCCCCCCCATCCCGTGACGTCGCGGCGGCGGCCTTTCCCTCTCCCCGTGCGAATCGAAGCAGCGAAAGGTGCGAGAAGGAGATAGGTTTGCGCGGCACATGCTCGTCATTAGCCCATTAGCACGGTCCGGTGGCCGGCCGGCGGCCGCCCCCGCCGCCACGCCCTCCGTCCCCAGCCACCAAGCTCTTGGGTGCACACCGTCCTAGTAAGGATTTTTATTTCAACAGTTTCAACAAAGCAAAACATTTTGTCCGAAAATGTTCAAGCTACAAACTAACATAAGCATGGGGAACACAACCAGAATGGACGAAACCGGGTTTTCTAGCCGTCTTCGGGTTATTTGGGGTCACGTGCTGAGACAACATTACATTTTACATGTTAGCGGCACCGCACGATATGATTTTACTTCTCCCCTTCTGTAATTTTGTGTTTGACTCGGTGTCAAAATGATGATGGAGCGAACGCAGTTCCGACGCCACGCGAGCCTCGGCCGCAGCAACGCAGCGCAGCGCCGGGTGACCGACCCCCCGCCGTCATCGTGGCCCTCCTCTTCGTCGCGGTGTCCTTGGCTGGAGGCGTCCTTGGAGCGGCGAGCGTCACGTCGCCCTGCGTGCACCTGCGTCATTTTGATCCCCCCCCCCCACCGGCAGCAGAGCCCCCTCCTCCCCCTCCTTCCCCGTTCCTCTTTCTTTGCACCTGAAAAGGCAGCGCGGCGCGCCGAGGGGACGCCACGCCACGCCACGCCACGCCACGCCGCGCCACGCCGCGCCACGCCACGCCACGCCGCACCACGCCACGCCACGCCACGCCACTCTCGTTTTCATTGGATTGCCGCGCGGCGCGGCGGGGCGCCGTCGGCGCCTCGGCTCGAAGAATACCGCGCTTAGGCCGCGCTTCCCCCGGCGATGGGACGCGATTCGATTGTAGCGCGAAAGGACCGCTGTGCCGTCGTGTCGCTTCGTCAATGTGTGTGTGGGTGTGGTGTGTGTGTGTGTTCGTATGTCGGTGTGTGTTGCGAGTTGTGCGCGGGTTCGGGCGAGAAAAGGCAGGGAGGAACACGGAGGGTACGCCCAAAGAAATGTATTTTTAAGAGGGATTTTGTACCGTCCACCGGCAACAGTGTCAGGTTTATCATATTTTTTTTTGTGCTTTTTTGAAATTCCAGCAAAGCGCCAACAAGCAACAGCCAGTGACCCGCTGTGGAGGCCAGCGGTCGCGGCCACGTCGTGCGGGTCTGGTGCAAGATGGCTGGAGCGCCTGTTCACACCGACATCACATCACATCAGCTTCTGTTTTTGTTCTTGTTGCTGCTGCTGTTGTTGTTTTGGTCGCGTGGCGGGTCCTGGCTGGCGTGCGATTGTTCTCGCCAAACCGAGTCGGCGGCAAGCGCACGCCAGCCGGTGCAACGGTGCAGTACTGTGCGGTGTTGGTGCACGATGCAGTGCGGTGGCAGGGTAGGCCACCGTCTGGTGCCCGCCGCCCGCCAGGCGTGCCTATCCCGCCCTCCGCAGGCGCTCCCGTCCCGGCCGCCGAGCCGCGTACTACCACGCAGCGCCGCCGTACGTCTACTTGCCAACACTTTTTTATTTGGGTTCTCCAGTCTATTTTTTTTTCGTCCGATTCCCACGCGGAGGTCTGCGAGTATCAGAACGATAGTGTTACGCATGACCCTCCTCCTTCTGACATTAAGAAGAAAAAAAAATGAGAAGAATTATCGCACTGGTTTGTAAAGTATGCTTTGTGAAGGGAACTGTCCTGACCCCTTCCCCTCCTTGCATCTACCTTTCTCTCTCTTTCTTTCTCCCTCTGTCTGCGCCTGTCTCTGTCGCACACACATTCTCTCTCGTTCTATCCACCTGCCTTCTTTTCTCTTGCGTCGGGAGCTTGTCGAAACACAAACAGCATCGATTCACACAACATGAACAATAAGCAAACCGCAGACGCAGACACGCACACACACACACACACACACACACTCAACAACTACAGAGGTACGCCCCCTCCCTTCCCTTCTCTCCATTCTCCGAGCGCATACCTCCAGAACACCGCGTCGGTCGAATAGATGCGACTGGCAGACCCGGTTGCGGTTGTATCTGGAGCAGTGTCTGCTCTGCAGTGTGCGCCGCCGCTGCCCCGAACTTCGCAACAACAGCGACGGCGGCGGCGGCGGCAGCAGCAGGCGGTCAGAAGCATGTCGGGAATGCAACGGCCCTCCCTGACTACCCGAGGAGACTCATGAACACTAGGCAATCATCCTCACAGCCAGCAGGTACTCCTCATGTCAGGCTGCAACACACCCGACTAAAATCCAGCCCCCCCCCCCCTCGGTCCACAACACAGGCCATTTTCACGATGTGTTTTATTGTGTTCGTAGACGAGTATGCATTTCCTATCGATATCCGAACGATTAACGACCCCCCGCAGTGCGCCCGGGCCGCCTGTGCGTGTGGCGATGCGACGGATGTGTGGGGCCGCGGGGCGTTTTCCAATCACCGAGAAGAGTTCTGGCGGCTGGCGGCCCGGCTCCCGAGCGCAGCGTCCACACTGCCGGACCCCGCGCCGCGCCGCACGGCCATGTGGCATGGGGGCCGGCAAACGCCGCTATCTGGCCAACACCGAAATCCCATTTGAAATCCGACCTCGTCCGCCGCCGCCAGCGGGCCTCCATGACGGAGAGGTGGAGTGGGCGCGGGTCCCGCGGCGATGGGCCCGGGCTGCAGCCGGAATGACTAACGGTTTGAGCCGCGCGCGCTGACCTTTTGTCAATGCGACAACGAATCGAGGTGGACGGACCGTCCCGCCACCGAGTGTAGGCAGCTCCGGCACAAGCCCTCCGTTAGAAATGAAATTGCGGATCACAATTATTTTTTTTGATGAAAATATCAATTTAAATTAGTGACAGAGAGAGAGAGAGAGAACGGATGGAGAGGGCAGTGAGATACTTGATATTTGCGGGAGCAAAGGAGGAGGAGGGAAAGAGAGTGAGGATGTACCGTACAGAGTGACAAACGGCTTGAAAGAAAGATAGATCCGTAGGGGAGGAGCGGAGCAGTGCCGCGGAGGCCGCCGCCCGGAGGCTTCGGGGGGTCGGCTGCTTCTGACGCTGTTGTCGCTTGCTCTATAGGCCCGCGCTCCTAATTTTGTCCGCGAAGCGCTCCGGCAAAAACAGTAACAAGTGCCGGCGTCTATTCTGCGGGCCCCGTGTTTGTTTTTGGTTCGCAGGGTATACAGTAGGAAGAGAGAGAGGGGTGGGGGCGCTGCCATCCCCCCGCCCGTGGCGGCACGTGGCTGGCACGTGGCCGGCGCGTGGCCGGCGCGTGGCCGGGTCCTTCCTTAATCAACTTACTGTACTGGGGCGGCCCCGGGCCCCGGGCCCTGGCCGGCGGCCGGCTCCGCCCGCTGGCACACGACCACTTGGTCCAGTTTTGGAGTCGTACGCAGCGGGACCGGCGGGCGCGGCAAGGGACGGCCGACCCATCCTCGGGAATTTATCTGCTGTAGAACACGTTCAGACATTGCGTGGGACCCCACGAGTGCTGACAAGACTGAAGAGTTTAATCACTTAGTCTCTCTCGATATCTGCGGACACGGAATAAATTCGTTACAGCCGGAGTGCGCTAATTATTCCAAGTGACCGGACTAGACAGCGGATTAGGTCGATTCGATGTCGACCGTGAGAATGCAGCTGCAACAGGGTTTGCCAATCCCGGGATCCCCCCTGCGCCCGAGAGGATCGCCATGGCCCGCGGGTTTTTAAATCCAAATCTGCGCTGACGGTCGGCGGGGTCCTGACAGGTCCGGCGCCGGCTGCCGCTGCCGCTGGCCGCTGCTGGCGGCGGTCGGTTTCATCAGGCCGGTAATGGGGGCCGTTTGCCATCTGTCCGGTTGTCCCCGTGCAACTCGGCAGCAGGCCTCCCGCCCCCAACCTCTCTCCGCCAGTCACAGCGGGCGGGGGGAGGGGGGGACACAATAATGAAATCCGTAATAAGGATAAGAATAGGGCGGCGGCGCAGCCGGTCGTGATTGTAGGGGCGTCAAGGTGAGAGGCCGCGCCCGGCCGGCCGGACCGGGTTCAAATACCGGCCTGCCTTTGCCCTCGTCTGTTTCTTTAGCCCTCCCCCAACACGCCCTCCTCACGTCTCGCTGAATATCTGTCCTTGTCTCTCTCCCTATACTGCCGCTTCCCCTCCGCCCCTCCTCATCTCTCTCAGTCTCTCTCCTACTCGCTCACACTCTCTCTCTCACACACACACACACACGCTGACCTTGAAATCGTAGGGAAATCGCAGTACATGGCGGAGTGGGGAGTGCAGGGTTGGATTAATACACAACCAGCTATTATGTTGCAGCCCCATCGCCCCGAGTTACGTGCTCCGTGTGAGGCCGGGGGGCGGCCGGGGGCGAGTCCGGGCTGTGTCGGCACCGTCGGCGCCGCTGGCAGGGGGTTAGCTGGCGCCGCGCCGTGCCGCGCCGTGCCGCCGGAGCCCTCTCAAAGCCATTACCCGTTTCCGTATTACAGCAGCAGTGCCGCGGAGTACAACACAACACACACCGCGCCACACCACGCCTCATTGGGATGCCATCCCGGGTGCCCGCGTCCGGCCGGGCCGCGTGTCGCGCGTGGGCCGCACGCGCCGCGCACGCGCCGCGCACGCGCCGCGCACGCGCACCGCGGCCGACACCGCACGCATACCAAAGCCGCGGCGGCGGGGCGCACGCGCGCGCTGTTACCGGGGAACACGAATGGGATGTGACGAGGCGCATCAGCAGGCTCTCCGATTCCGGAGAGACGTTCCGCGTCGCTCTGTCTCGCACTCATGGCGCGTCCCTCGTGGGTGCGAGAGAGGCAGAGCGACAAATGACGACCCCCCCGGAATCAGCCCTGAGGCCGGCTCCCCGCACTGCCGGGCCGCACACCGTATACGAGGCGAGCGCCTGCGAGGTCCGGGGTAGGCCGCCCGCGCGGCACGCCTGCGCTCGCCGGGGCCGGCTGCCTACCCGGCAGGTTCCTGCAGCCGCCGTGCCGCCGCTCGCCTCCGCACCTGCAGGTGTTATCTTGTCGCCCTCGGAGGCTGGCGTTGATACGGCGGCGGTGATACGGCGGCGGAGGCGTCGTTAATCACCAATCAGCGCGTGTGGGGCCGCTGCACCGCTGCACCTGGAGCGGCTCGGCGGCGTGGCGGGCGGAGGGGAGGGGGGGGGGGGCAGATTGCGTCACGGTCGCTCGCTACTGTGTGGGAACATCTTGGCTCGTCAGATGTGGGTCCCCACTCTACATGCTCTGTTGTTACCCGCCTCCCCCCCCCCCTCTCACCTCTCCTCGCCCTCGTCCAACCGCAGGCCACGGCAGACGGCGGACCGCGGGCCGGGCCTTGGTCCACATGTTAGGGGCCCTCATCGCGGCCCCCGGGTATGCAAATTTGAGAATAGGGATAAACTGAAATTGATTGAAATAAAAATATATAATTCCTATTTTGGACGTGAACATTTGGAACCCTTTGATGCAGTGGCCGACATGCGTACGGCGCACTCGACTCTCAGAAGCTGCTGCCGCGGCCGCGGGGCTCCGGCATGTCAACAACGGCCCTTTGGAGGGAACGCAAAGGGGAGCAGCGGATGCGTTGCTCCGCTCCGCTCCGGGGGGCCTAAAAGAGTAATCCTTGTGGCTCGGTTGACCCTGGATTATTTAACACATCTCCCCGGATGAAGCCGGCCGTGTGCACCGGCTTACTCCGGGGTAAACCCCAAGCTGCAGCAACCCTCGTCTCCGTTTGCACCACTCCCTCGCCGAGGCCGTAGTGTATGGGTGTGTGAGTGTGTGTGTGTGTGTGTGTGTGTGTGTGTGTGTGCGTCGTGTGCTGATCCGGCCGCCTCGCCGACAAGTGTTCGCCAAACAGCGCGGTGCGTGGCGGTAGGCGGGCCGAGGCAGGCGAGGCCGAGGGCCGCCGCCAATGATAATCGTGTTGACGCACTCGTCTAGGCCGGGCGGGAAGAGATGAGGGCCGCGAGCAGCGCTGCGCCCCGCCGGCCGCGTGGTGTGGGAACGGAGCGGGGCCGCCGATGGGCCGCGTCGCGTCACTCGCCTGACCTTTCCCCGCGGGCCGCGAGAAGTCCGGGGCAGAATTAGCAATTTTGTACGCGGGCTGATGGGTAGGGCTGGCGGGGCACGCAGGCGGGGGGTGTGGCCCCCGGCGGCATCACCGGGCACGGAGCACCGGCCGCGCCCGGCCCCGCCGCGCATCGCCGCGGACTTTTGCGAAATGTGGCGCCGCGGTGAGGGCCGAGCCGCCGCCAATCGCCGTCGCCATTTTGATTAATACTGAAAAGAGTGCGCGCGACAGGGCGGCTGGCCGCGCGTCGGGGGGCCGCGAGCCGCGGCGGTGTGGAAAATGAGGAGCGGGGGAGCTGCGGCGGGGCGGGGCGGGCAGCGGCGAGGGGTTTGCGAAAGAGCGCGGCGATGTCTTCGGCCAACAGGCCGGCGGCGGACATGGCGGGCTCGGGGGCACGGAGGCTCCGGGGACTCCCGGGCGGCCCCGGTCAGTGTACGCCTTCCAGTCCAGTCACTCTCCAGTCAGACTCCAGTCAATTTCCAGTCGGACACGTCGTGCGGCTACAGTACCGGGAGCGCATGGCCGCCTTGCACCGAAGCTCGGTAGCCGCGTGGTCAGCGAGTCCGGCTTGCGGGCGGCTTGTCGGATGTTCAACTCTTTGCCGGTCCGCGCTTTTTTTCTGTCGGCTCAGCTAAGGCGACGGTGTGTAAAGTACCTGGGGCGCGCTGCCACAATCATCGCGGCTCTGTGGCCGTATGGGCAGGGTGGCCGGCCAGCGGCCGAAAGGTCGTAGGTTCGAGTCTGGCTGGTTCTACAAAATTTTTCTTGTGTCTGCGCTTGGAAGACAGAGGGTAAAATATACTTTCGAACGTGGCGTCGGTATGGCTGTCTGAACGGCCGTGCGCGCTGCGTCACTGAGAGATGTAAGCGTTGGGTTTCAACTTGAAGATTCCCGCAGCACGGTCGGGCTTACCCCCGTTCCCGGGTCCGAGGTTCTCTCGGTCGCCCGGGGTTTCCGGCGGGGGGGCTCTGTGTCTACCAAGGAAACTTGGTTCGGAGACTCGGGTGTATGCTACGGGGGTACCTAGGGTTCGGTACCTTCGTTTTCGCTCCCTGTGAATCTGGCAGACGAGGACACGCCGTCGCGACTAGGGTTCGTCGTGAAGTACAGCAGCTTCGGCTGTGTACGATATAGGAAAGCCTACCTCCCCCCCAATCCGCTCGGGAGTGGCCGCAGTGCCACAGACCAACCAGCCAGTCGAAGGGAGTTGATTCCGGAAATCTGGCTGGCGGAGGGGGCTACATTGACCGTTGCGGAAGCGTGCCCCTGAAAAAGGCCGCTGCGTTGTGCCGGTGTCTTTGCGGCGGTCAATACCTGGTACACCGGTTCCCATTCGAACACCGAAGTTAAGCAGGAGGGTTCCAGGCGGAGGCCTGGGACGAGGTAGTGCCCACCCATTTTTGCAATTTTTTTTCATAAGCATCCACATGTTTCTAAGCGAAACAAAAATATTTTAGTTTCGAGTTTTGGTCACGGTAGGAATGACTTTTTAACCTACTTTGGGGTGGGTAGAAGCTCAGAACACAGAAACCATAAATGATCGCAAAATTTTCATTCCAGTCAATGGAAAAGTCCGGTCCAGTCACCAGTCAGTGTACACCCGTCCGCGAACTGAGGCCCCCTCGTGTTGTTATATTAACGTAAACTCCATTCGATTCGATTTTTTTTCTCACTCCACTCCAGCTTGAAAACTTCTGCCTCGAACTGTACGCAGCGGACGGTGATGCCGCGTCCCCACGGAAGGCCGGGCAGGGCAGCTTCCCTGGCGCGCGCAGCTCGCCCTTCAAAGTACACTCCACGTCGAAAGTTGGCGGCGCGTCGCTCGACATGCCCGTGCGATACGTTTCGCCATGAGAGTACAGTCGCGGCTGGGAGTCGCCGAGCGGCGCCGCCGCGCGCTACTGTGCCGCGTGACGTTACTGTGACGTGACGTTACTGTGACGTGACGTTACTGTGACGTGAAGGGAAGCCGACCGGGCAGTTTCGCCAGAGGTGTTGCCATGTTTTAACAATATTGCGAGCCGTCCGAGACATCGGCCGGCCGCGCCATCTGCGGCGGGGGCGCGTGGACGCGTTATCATCAGATAGATGCCTTTTCTTTTGTATTCAAATGTCGCGTGGCGGCGGCCGGCGGCGAGAAGAGTCCATATGACACACGCAGCCAGCGGGGCGGCGGCCCGCGGTGGCCCGCGGCACCCGCAACCTCGTGGGAGAGTCCGTCTGTTTGTTGCGAGGCGCCTGGCCTGTCGCGGGGGAGCGGCCGCCGTGGAGTGTACCGCCACCGCCGCCACCGCGAACACGGGTCCACGGTGCACTATTTGACTTATGCATTTAAGTTGGAAGAAGGGGCTCGCAGCGAAGGCGGTATGCCCCCCCCCCCCTGTACCTCTCTCTCTCTCTCTCTCTCTCTCTGTGTGTGTTTCGCAGAAGTTTTCGTGCGTGTGTGATGTGTAAGTGCCACTGGCACATCCATATTCCCGCTCCACACGCCGCGTGTCGCATATCGGCGGCGTGTCAGTTCCCTCTGAATCATTCCGCACATCCCGGTGTCCCCAGCATAGTTGACTCTCCTTTGTCACGGAGGGCGCGCATCTCCGTCACTCCAACGGGGAGGGCCGCGGGGGGCGCGGCCGCCACGCCGCGGTCTCTGTCACTCCCACGGGGCGGCGGCGGCGGCGGAGTGACAGGGCGCTCTCAATAAGGGATGAGAGAGCGCGCCCACCTCTGGCTGCGTAACATCTCCAGCAGGAGCGGTCCCGATTGTGAGCGACACATCCCGAGTGTCAGTAGCGGCCGATACATGTGCGAGCCCAGGGGGGCAACGACCCTCCACGAACTGTGCATACCGAACAGAATGTTCGCCACCATCAGCTCACGTATTTCCCCGTTTCATCATCGCAAGTCGTTCCCAGGAGGAGAGGGGAGATTTCACTCGAATTGGCAGAGCGGTTGCACACACGGGGCATTGATGAGATGCCCGCCGCAATGGACCGGGCCGAGCTCGGGGGAGCCGCCCGCAGTACACCATCGCTGGGACCGACACTGCGTGGGGCCTTGGCCGAAATCACCGCGGCGGAATCTGCCGGGAGATGCGAAAAGGGACTAGCAAAGTAGGACCAGCGGATGACTTCCTTGGAAACGTGTCGCGCTCGACTCATTTTTCGCCTCTTGTTCTCTCTCTCTCTCTCTCTCTCTCTCTCTCTCTCTCTCTCTCTCTCTCTCTCTGCGTCCTCCGCGCGCTGAACGGACTCCTCTTGTATTCCGGACAAAACCGGACGACGTCCATGAGCCGTGGCGGGGGTTGTGGCGTGCACATGTCACCCGGCGCGGGCCGCCATGGACTGACTCAGCGCGAAGATGCGGAGATGGGGGAAAGGAGGAGAAAAGGGGGAGGCGGCGGGGGAGGAAAAAAATTGTGTTTGCTCTATCTTTTGATAGTATGAAACAAGCGAAACGAAGGCAAAGACACGATAAAATCTTCGTTTTAACACATACGGCAATTTTTTTCTTATTTTAAATTAATTTGGGCTGTTGTTGTCCTGTGTTTTCTTTTCTTTTTTTTCAAACGACCCCAACCCCAACCCCTTCACACTGACCACCAGAAAACAACAACAACAAAACACAAACAAAAACAGGAGCAGCAGCAAAACATCAACAGCACGACAGCGAAGGTCACACGTCACTATACGAAGCCACTCCACCTCCATAAAGATTGCGCTCTGGTATGGCTCTCCTAGGCCATTCCTGTGACGTCACAGAGGGTGTCGTCTGCAGCGGAGGCGCCGGGTGGGCGCCACGGACACCCTGCTACGTCGTCATAACCCTCCCCTCCCTCCCACTCCCTCCTCCCCCTCCCCGGCCACTGCCCCATTCACTGGCAGCGGAGATCTCCGCCGGGAGCTGATGAGGAACCATGCCCACACACGGCGCGATTCCCGTTGATGATGTTTTTGTTCTTGTTGCTCTTTTTGTTGCTCTTGTTGGTGTTGTTCGCGGTGAGCCGTCCCAGAGAGATGTGAGTGGCTTCGCTCCATCGCATGGAGGGCTCACGATGCCCAGCAGGGTGGTGCCCTTGTCGTCGCGCTGCGTTGTCCCCTGCGGCGGGTGGGCAGGCAGGGTAGGGTTATCTTGTAAGCAGCGGACGAGGTCCCGGCCCCTCCGAGATTGAACACGTTCATTGGTTGGTCCGGGCCTTTAAATAGCGACGCCCTGCGCCGCGCGCGCCCCAAGCTGCCAGTCAGCACTTACGGCCCAGTTTCCGTCGCGTCCGACGTCGGCCGGCCCGTCCAATTGGACCCTCGTCCGGGCTAATGGTTGCCTTACATCCCCACGGCCGGGCCGGGCCCCTGCTGCCGGCCGCCCAACCCCCGCAGTCTATCAAGCAGGTGACTGGAGGGACGGTGACTCGTTTAATCCGGCTAGAATTTTTTTTATGGTCCAGAATTTTTTTTAAGTGCCGAGCAGTGAGGTGCAGTTTCTCAAGCCCTACGGCTAACAAATCGAACATCGGGAACTCGCGCACCGGCTCACCCGGGCTCACCTCCCCGCCGTGTGTAACGTGCAGCGGTCCGACTTCTGCTCTGCCGCGCTCTGCGATTGGCTGCCGGGCGGCCGCCGTGACGTCACCCACCCCCGCTCTGTGAGGACACTACTCCCTGCGTGTCGGCTCGTGACGCACCGCCTGCTCCGGCGGGCCCGGCGCGCCGCTGCGTCCCAATGCCACTCCACTTGCCATAGTCCTCACTGCGACCCCTCGCCGCGGCCCACGCGCCAACGCCGCCGCCGCCGCCGTGAAGGCGTTTGTCGCGACGGCTATTATTTTCCTTTCCTTGACTGGACGGAGAGAGGGATGTAGGGCGGCGAGCGGGCCGAGTGCGGCTCTCCGAGGGACCCTCCTCTCCCCCGGCCGCCGCAGCGGCGCCGAAATAAAGGGAAGGCGGAGGCGGCTCCTGCGGGCCCTAAGGGCGTTGTAGGCCCTCGGCACCTGCCGCACCTGCGGCGGCGCTGCGGCCACGGAGATAGTGCCGCCGCGTAATGGGCGATGAATGCAAACCACGCGCGCGGCCAAGCGGCCAGTGGCCAGCGGCGCGCGCACGCCCTCCTCCTCCCCCTCCTCCTCCCCCTCCTCCTCCCCCTCCTCCTCCTCCGCCTCCTCCGAGATTAGAGCTCCGGCCGAGAAGGCGGTGGTATTTACACCAATTACACACGGGACACGGCGACCGCCGCCGCCGTTGCCGCCGTTGCCGCCGTGCGACCGCAGCCGCACGAACAGAGGCGGCAGGCCAAGGTTGTCCGTGCCGGTCCTGCTGCTCCTCTCCCCCAGGCGACACACCCCCGCCTTGCCCGCCCTGCTCCACCTCGTTCGAGTTGGAAAAGTCCGAGGCGAGACGCGCACGGCGCGGTCCGGGCGGCACCCCTGGAGACCCACACCGTGCCGGGACGAGACGGCGACCGACGGCGTCCGCGGCTGGAGATGGCGCCGAGAGCCGCAGAGAGCCGCAGAGAGCCGCAGAGAGCCGCAGAGAGCCGCAGAGAGCCGCAGAGAGCCCGGCCCGCCCGGCCTGTCAACACGCGCTGCCGCAATTCGGCATGCACACATCCCAGACCGGCAGCGCCGGTGCCGCCGCCGTCGGCCACGTTTTATCCGCGCGCTGAAAGCCGCGCGCCGCGCGCCGCGAACCAGACCGGACCGAACTGGACCGGACTGTTTGGGGGGAAGAGACAAAAGGCTGGGCGGCAGACGGGCCATTGAGACGGCGGGCGGCGTCGGCCCTGACGCGGTGCTGCAGTGCGGCCACAGCGTCCGACGACTGTCTGTCTAAAGCTCACCTCTCGAAATTTTAAGCGAAAAAAAAACCAGTAATTTTGTCGAGTTTATTAAAAAGTCAAGTCAGCGGTCACCCTTCAAAACCGTGGTGAAAATCACAAGCTTTTATGAAATACAGCTCTCGCTTTGCTTACCATGCTGCTACACGGAGGCACAGTGCGAGGCGGCCGTGCGCTCCCGGTACTCTAGCCGCTCCAGCCAGGACACAGTTTTGAAGGAAAATATTTTTTTTGCGTCGTGGACCGCTCATGTACACGCCGAGTCGTCATTAACGTGTGGGCCCTCTGACACCCGTCCCACATGACCCTGGGCGGTGGCAGCGGCGCACGCGCAGGAAGGGCATCAAGGGAAAGGATTCACTCGGCCAGCCTTGCCTGCCCAGAGAGCTGTCTCTGCCGGCCGCCGTGCGCGGAGGGCCGCTGGCAGCCGCATGCATATATTCGTCGTCCCCGCTGTCTACGTCTTATGACCGGCCTACATTCTCTGCCGCCGCCCTGCCGGCCGGCCGGCCTGCCGCGCAGAACAATTGAAGTGCGATCCCATGCTGGCGGCGATAACGCATCGAGGCAATCGAGGCCGGTCCTCTGCTGGAGCGGCTGGAGCGGCTGGAGCGGCCTCCACTCCAGGCTCCGGGACTCCAGCACCCCCTACACCCCACGGCGTGTCCGCTTGCCTGCTGTGTATAACGTTCCGGTACGCTCGCTGCGGCGGCCCACATCAGAGACACACGTACGCCGTGCGCGCGCGCGCGTGTGTGGGTGTGTGAGGCAAGGCGTATACACGCGTGGGAAAACAGAACCAAAACGGCCACGGCGACTTCCATACAGTCCTGTAAATGGAGAGGATCCACGGGGCGCCGTTACCACGGGCTGGTGGGCGGGACGTTTTTAAAACGCGCAGCCGTGTATGAATATTCAGGAGGGAAATGAAAAAGACGCCGTATAAGACCGTGCGGACCCGGACACCACCAGCAGCGGCAGCCGCAGCAGCGTCCCGGACGCCGGCCGATCTAGATTCGCGTTTGCGTCCTTGGTGATCGTGGGCGGCGGCCGCCGCGCCGCGACGAGGAAGATTAAGGGCGGAGATTTGTAGCCAAGCCGAGTGCGGACGTGCGGCGTTCCGCATTTCTTTCTAACTTGAAAAAAAAGCAGCAACAAAAAGAACAAGCGACAAAATGGGACGGGTATATGGCGCGTGCAAAATGAGTTGAGATCGAAAAACTCGTTCCCGCAGAGGAGGGTGGCACGGTAAATGAAAACAGCGTGGTGTGTGCGGTACGGATTTAAAATTTATTATCAATCTGACTTTGGTCAGACCGAATTAAATAACATGCACAGAAGTCAATGCAGTGCAGTTTTATCACAGTCAGTCATTCAGGGTGCAATATCGGCGCGAACATGGTGATGGGCGGAGGGCGGTGGAGTTCGTTCAGAGACGGCCGAGGATGCGCGACTGCTCGATGGCCGACACCGGGAACACAGGGCCGACGGGGCCTCCGGGGCCTCCGGGTCCGCCGGGTCCGCCGGGTCCGCCGGGGCCTCCGGGACCGCCGGGGCCGCCGGGGAGAGGGCCGCCGGGTCCAGCGAAGGCGTGGCGCGCCACACGGCCCGGGAGCGGCAGGAGGTCCTTGGGCAGCAGCAGCGGGGACAGGTGGAGGTGGAGGTGGCGGCGGTGCCTGGCGGCGGGGTTGGGGTGCGTCTGCAGCAGGGCCGTGGGGGGCAGCGAGCCGGCGGGCGCCGCGCTCGTCTCCTCCACCTGAAACACGTACAACGAGCGACATGTCATCCCGGGCCTCTCCGTGACGCACCGATAGGGCCGCTTGCTGTTCGGAAGCACGCGGCTCAGTACGGCGCCTCCTGCCGCGCTTTCCTCACCAGGACGACGGCCAGCAGGGCCGCCGACAGGACGGCGATGGCGACTCTCATGATGACGTCTTGCTTCTGCTGCTACTCGAGCGCTGCACCGGGAGAGACTGACCGGTCAGTAGCCGCGCGTCCGGAGTTTAAAGCCGCGGATTCGGTGGCGGCGCCGCGGCGGCCATGGTGGCGGCGGTCGTGACGGCGGCCGCGTTGGTGATAGCGGCGCGTGAGGCGATAACGCGGCTCGTGTGCCCGGCGCGTGTTGCCGGTGTGTTTTAGGTGCATGTTTTTGGTGCATGGCCCCGGACGCGACACGCCGCCGGCGCGAGTGGCCGCAGAAAGTGTAAACACGGCTGGAGGCTGGAGGCTGGAGGCTGGAGGCTGGCGATATTCATATTCTCCGACATCAAAGCCCCCCACACCTCATAGGCGACTCGGCCGCGACCAACACTTTTATCTGGCGCCGCCCGGCGATGTGAGGTGTGTGACCTCAGACTTGACGTGACGGATGCAGACCGCCCGGCCCTGCCGACTCCGGTCCCAGTCGAGTCCCAGTCGATGAGGCCCGGACCGGTATTGACACCGCCGTGCGACGCTGACGGGCAGCCGGCCGGTCCCGTTTTTGGGTTGGGGTCGCAGGACGCGGTCAAAACGTGTCAGCAACAACCCGTTCGCATGAAGTAACAGGTGCCAGATTTAGATTTAAAAATAACAGGTCGAGATTTTTTTTGTAAAAAAAAAAGCACTCCAAAAAGCGCTCCTTTTACGCAGTCCGGAGGGGCACGGCGGCCAAGACGAGCAGGGTGCGATACTTGTTAAATCCCCTCCCCCCCCCCCCCCCCCATCTCTCACCTTCCTACCTCCTCCCCAACCCGATTAAGCGACACGTTTTCCCTCCGACGAGAAACATTTCAGCAGTTGATGAGGTCGGAGAGTGGAAAAGATGGGAGTGGAGAAGGGAGGGGGGAGGGGGGGGGGTAATAGAGTTGCAGCGAGGACTGTGGCTGTGACGTGATGACCAGGTACTCGAGCAACACACGACGCCGGGCTCGGCTGCCGCGCGGCAGGCGCTAGGCGCCCCCCGCCCCCGTGCGGGTTCTTCAGCCATTTCTGAATGGGCCCGAGAAATGGATTTCATGACGTGTGTGTGTTTGTGACGTGCGGAGGTGCCGACAGGGCGCGCCACCGGCGTTGACGCATCGCCCCCGCAGTCGTGCACACTGAATAAGTGGACTCCCCCCTCGATCTGGGGTCGTCTGACACGACTTTCCCGAGTTGTTTCCCCCTCGCCGTCATCGGTCCTCGCAAGTACCACCCATGACGAGTTCCCGGGCTGCTGCTTCTGCCGCCGGCGCCGCGGGCCGCACCCGTGCGAACGCTCTCGCGGCTGGCATTTCGCGACGGCGCACGGAAGTTGGCTGAGCCAGATGATGTTGCCTCCGGCTGACGAGGCGCGGCGGCCGGCGGAGGGGAGAGGAGGGGGTAGTCCGGTGGGCGGGGCGGGGCCAGCCGGGGCGCCGCACCGCCCTCGCTGTGAATGTTTACGCCGCCGGCACCGCGAACAGCACAGGGAGGGAAAAAAAGTACACGCGTTGAACTGCACGGAAATTACAGCCAGGCGTCGTTCGTTATCAGAATGCGCCGTGCTGTGCTGCCGCTCCGGCGTCGCGGATATTCAGTTTGGCGCCGGAGGAGGCAGCCCCCGTGTCTCCCGCGGGTCCCCCGAGGCCTCCCCCCGCGCCGCCGACGCGACGTCAGCAGCAGTTAGCCACGGCGTCACCACTCCGTCGCACTCTGTCACCGCGACCACGATCCCCTACCCTCCGCGCCGCGCGCCGCGCACGCCGCGTCGCACCTGCTCCGCCCCGCAGCGCACCGGCAGCGCGGCCCCCTGTGTGATGAGTCACGTAGCTCCCGTGGCTCCGGATCCCTCCCGCGGGAAACTAAACACAGCGATTACCGACGCTCCGAAAACCACCATGACGGATTGAATCTGCTCCTGCAGTGGGAGAGAGAGACAGGAAGAGAGAGAGAGAGAGAGAGGGGCGCTCGCTGCACTTATTCGGGAGCACTGCACTCCGCCGGCACGGGGTCGCCGGCCCGGGCGCCGCCGTGCAAGGCCGCTGTCGGCCCGCCGCGGCCCGAGTCCTTGGGGGCGGCCGCGATGTGAAGGCGCCTCCAAGGCCGTGGGGAGCGCGGCGGCTGCGCCTGCGGATCCAGCGGGCCGTGTCCGCCGCGGCGCAGCATTCACGACGTAAACTTAACGCTGAGGCTAAGCCGCTATTAGCCGCTGAGGGCTTAACTAGCCAAACATAATTGGTCTCCGGGCTGCCTAGCGGTTGGAGCGGGTGGCGCCTCACACAGTCACAGTCAGTAACGTTGACGTCCGCGGCGCGCGGCCGCGGTGCCGGCCGGCCATCGCCTTGCGTCACGGCCACGCACATGACCGGCCTGGCCGCGGCGGCGGGCCGACGACCACCTGCCGGGGAGGGGGCTTTCTGGGAACGTGCGCCGTGCGTCCACCGCCGCGCGCGGCTTGCGACAGCGTCGTGCGGCGGCGCTGGCGTCGTAGTGTGGCGGTGGCACCTTGTTGGCGCCCGCGCCTCTTCCTCCCCGCGGCCCGGCCGCGTGCCCGGCCGGCCCGGCCCCACACGGCCCGATAGCTGTCAGCGCGGACGCCTATGAGGAATGGGTGGCGCAAGGCCGCGCCGCCGCCCGCCGCTCCGGCCTAGCCGCTGGGCGTCGCGTCATGTAAATGGTATCGGTCCTGTATCGGTGATCGGGATCGGCCAGTGCAGCGCAGCGGGGCGGTGCTGGGCGGCTGCCGCGGAGTGTCGCCGCCGCTGTCCGGCCGGGGCCCTCGCAGGGCAGCCCGGGGCTGCGGACGGGAGAGAAAGCCTCCTCGAAAGTAAAAGTACCACACGCGCGGGCCGGGCGTGGGCGTGTTGGGCAACTGGTGCGCGCCCAGTGCGCGGCCCGCACCGCGACACCCAATGCTCCGGCACGGCGCCGACGCCGACGGCCGGCTGGCGGCGGGCAGGAGGAGCAGCAGCGCATCCGCCGGACCGGGACGGAGGCGCCAGAGGCCCTTATAAACAACGCGGCCCCGGAGCCGAAACACCACTCCCCGGGGCACAGCGGCCGGGCCGGGGTTCCGGTTCCCCCTCGGGTTTCCCCGGAACAACCATCGCCACGACGCCGCCGCTGTGATTATCGGCATCCAATACGGCAATCACGTCGTCTCGTCTCCGCCGCCCTCCCCGTCGCGCGTAATGCGTAATATCTGCCCTCCGGACACCCACAATTTCATTACGGGCTCATCTTCCCTCTCACTCCCGCGCCGCCGCCGCCGCCGTCGCGACAGGCCGGCCGGCTTGGCCCATAAAACACGTTCGGGTTTTCTCTCGTGTTGGGACCGGCGATGGAGGGTGGGCAAGCGACCAAAAGTGCTAAGCATAGAATAAGGAAATTTTAAGATCAAGTTTCTGAGTTGTGTTATGCTATGCAAAACGTTTACAGCTCGAACCGTTTACGAGATTTAGAACTCACTTGGAGACCAGTCACACATATCGTTTGCGAACCCTGGCCACTTTTGATTGACGACGCTGAGCCGATGGGGAGCGCCTGCGATGGCCGCGGTAGGCAGGCCCGTGCAACACGCGTGTCGGCGGACGCAAGGTCTGCCTACGCACCGGGCGCTGCGCCTAACGGACTATCGCGCGGACAAAACACAAAAGCTGTGCTAAGGGGACACCCGGGTTTGAACCGGGGACCTCTCGATCTGCAGTCGAATGCTCTACCACTGAGCTATATCCCCTGACGACGGTGGGGCCGCTGATGAGCCAGCACGCTCTCCCAGGCCGGCGGCCGGGCCCCAGCGGACCGCCGCCGCCGCCTCCGCCGTCACCGTGTTTGGCTTCGGCTTGGCGCCGCAAATGCTGACAAAGCCCGCCCGCGTCGGCCGTCAGCTCAGCGGCTCAGCGCGGCTCGGAACGCGCGTTCGCGGAAAGGAAGCGTGTCGTTTTGGGAACGGGGGAGCGAAAGATAGCACAACGGCTTTTGATAACAAATATTTATTAATTCTAGTCATATAAATAGTAACAAAGTTGGACGCGCACATGTGTGGCGGCGTAAGAGTCGATCCCTTCCCGCGAGCGTTAATTGGCGAGATAAGGCGCGACCGCCAGCCGCCGCCAGCTGTCGATGACTCGCGGCACGTGTGGCGTCCGGAAAACAAATGGGAAGCATTCAACGCTTCATACTCTTGACGAGGCGCGCGCACGCCCTCTGAGCGGCGAGTCTCGTAACCATTTCGACAAGAAACCGTGGCGGTTTGTACGACAAATAAATAATTATCACCAGGCAACAGAACACGACCACACTGAGTTGACGGGCGACGTGTGTCCGCCGGCGCGGAGCTTCAATAAATTAGAACACACTATCTACAAATAACGATTAAGGTACTGGAAGGCACGCTGCGGGCGGCGGCCACACCTCGCCCCTCGCCGGGGTCGAGCCGCCTCCTCATCTTTCTTCTTCTCCCTCTTCTTTTTCTTCTTCTGCTCCTCGGCGTCGTCTGCTCGGTGACGTCAGAGGCTCTCGGGCGACGCTTCCAGTGTTTCAGGGCGGCGGGAATCAGGCGAGCCGTTTTCCCCGGGACCTGGAAACGGGGACAAAGAATGAGCGGATTGCAGAGTCGGTGTGGATCCGTCGCCGTCGCCGGCTTTGCTGGATGGCAGCCACGATTCGCGGCCGCAATAGGCATTTCCAACGAGGCTCCGAAACAGAAGTAGAACACGATTTCTTCCAGAGAGGAAACGGGAAGCATATATGAGAAATCATACGGCGAATAGTATCTCATCTGCCGCGGGTCACCGTGCGATCTCTCATACCAACCGCTGCCGTTGCGGACGTTTTCTTACGACTCCACAACCGTTTTTGGCCTCGCAGAAAATGCTCGTAGGGTACTCCGGGGCGTCACGAAACGGAAGCAGAGTCGTAACGAGGAGGTGCAGCGTATCTCACCTGCTTATGCCTGGACGGCGTCCTGGTTGACGACGGTGGTGGCATCGCTCTGGTCGGCGGGCGCTGCCGTCGGCTCCACGACTGCAATCAAACGGAGGCAAGCGAGGGGTTAGTGGCACGTCCGCGGGAATGCAGAATACAGCGCGCCGCTGCGGGCACGCACACGCACACGCACACACACACTCAAACTCACACACGGTGCAGCAAAATCGGTGCGCGGTTCGCGGTGGGACAGAGACAGCGACAGAACGCAAGCCCGCGGTGGGACCCGAGTGACAGAGACAGAGAACACGGGGAGAAGCGGCCGCGCAGCAACGAATGGAATGAATGACTTTTTCAAGCAATGCGGCCGTGGCTGCGGCGCTGCTGTGCTCCTGCTCGGGCTGGCTGTTGTCGAGGGCTTAGCAAACTGGTTTCCGACGAGTGATCAAAGGGTTCCACAACAGCCAGTGCTGCCGCGCAGCGAAAACGTAAGCACGCCGGGCCGCGCGAGCCCGCGCGATGTCCGCGACTGCCGCGACGCCGGGAGCCGCGAGGGCGTGGCGCGGCGTGGCGCAATTCGCTCGCCAACCGATGTAATGATGTTCGCTTTCAATTTAGCGTCCCGCGGTGCATCCAGCCCCCCCCCCCCCTCTCTGCGGCCCACGCGGCCCCTGCGCCGTCATGCCTAGGGCCACGCCAGGCATGCAGACATGCCGCTGTGGTGAGCTGGAATGCGCCCCGCCCGCAATGCGAATATTGCTCCGAGCTGATCACTCAATTACCCCCTTCCCTGCGATTCGGTGAGGAACGCCATCGCCGGCCCGAGGGCTCGGTTACTCACCGGAGGGCTCGCTGCTGGCGTCTCTGGCGGTGGAGGCCGGGTGCGCGGGGTCGAGGTAGGCGCTGAGGTCCACCATCTTGTCAACCATCTGCCTCATCTCCTGGAGGCGCTCCATGCGGCGGGTCTGCTCCTCGCGGTCGAAGACGGGGGCGGCGGCGGGGGCCTTGGGGGCGGCGCCGATGGCCCGGGTCTGCCCGATGGGCATGGCCACGCGGACCTCGGCCGGCTCGGACGCGTCGATGGCGGCGTCGATGTGGTCGGAGCGCGAGTTCTCGTTGATCTCGGCGCGCTCGTCTTCAGCGGCGTCCTGCTCGCCGGCCTGCTCCTGGTTGCGGCCCTGGGCGTCGGTGCTGGTCGCCTGGGTCTCGGAGGCGGCTGTGAACGCGTCGGGGGCGGCGTACTGGGTGGCCGGGGCGACGTACTGGGTGACGGGGGCGGAGTACTGCTGGGCCTGGGCGGTGTACTGGGCGACGGGGGCGGAGTACTGGGTGACGGGGGCGGAGTACTGGGCGACGGGGGCGGAGTACTGGAACTGCTGCTGCTGGGCGGGGGCGGCGTACTGCTGCTGGGCGGGGCGGCGTACTGCTGGCTGGTGGTGTAGGTGTACGTCTCCTGGCTGACGGGCGCGCCGTACGAGTTGATGACCTGGCCGCGGCTGGCGGTCACCTGGGTGGCGGCGGGGGCGCTGTAGATGTACTGCTGCTGCTGGGGCTGCTGGGGCTCCAGGGGCAGGGTGTAGGACGTCTGGGGGACGGACACCTGTTGGATGGCGTTCTCCGGGCCGACGGCGGAGGCGGGGGCGGACTGGGCGGGCACAGCGTAGGTCTCGGCGGGGTGGATGGGGGGCACCATGGACGAGGCGGGGGCGGCGGGGATCTCGACGGCCGGCGCAGAGGCGGGCGCGCTCGGCGCGGTGTAAGTGGTGACCGGGGCGGGCGCGGCGGACACGGGGATGGGGAGCTGGCCCTGGAGCTGGCCGCGGGGCGCGATCACCTGCTGCTGCTGCTGGGTGGGGTAGCGCACGCTCACGTACGGGCCGCCCTGGGCGATGTACTTGGTGGGCAGGCTGATGTGGGGGAGGTTGGGGATGCCGGGGATCTCCTTGAGGCCCTTGATCTCGGGAAGAGTGGGGAGCTCAGGCAGAGGGGGCAGGGGCACGTGGGACGCGGCGGCGTTGCCCCTGAAGCCGTTGGCGATGCTGGAGATGAGGGGGTGGCCCTGCAGCAGGCCGTGGATGCCGGAGGGTGCGGGCGGGTGGTAGACGGCGCTCTCCGCGGGAGGTGCGGCGGGGGCCTCCGCGGGGGACACGGCGGACTTGATGAAGCTGGGGACGCCCTCCTTGAGCTTGGCCAGGGTGGATAGGATCTCGCCCTTGGAGCGGCCGGACGTGCTGAGGAAGGTGCCGAGGTTGCTAAGGGAAGACAGGGGGCCACCGGAGCCGGAGCCGCCGCCGGGGAGGAGGTCGGTGAGGGCGCCGAGCTGGGAGAGGGTCTCCAAGCTCTCGTTGATGTCCTCGCCAGAGGAGGCGCCTCCGGGGGCTGCGGCGTTGGCGGTAGGGGGGCCGTAGGTCTCAGCGGGAGGTCCGTAGGTCTCGGCGGGAGGTCCGTATGTCTGTGCGGGGGGTCCGTAGGTCTCAGCAGGAGGGCCGTAGGCCTCGGCGGGGGGTCCGTACACGGGCTCGGGGACGGCGACCTCCTTGGGCGGGGGGCCGTACACCTGCTTGGGCTCCTCGACGACGTACTGACCGGCGGGGGCCGCGGCGGGGTACGGGCCGCCGGGGGCGGGGGCGCCCAGGCGGACGGGCCTCAGGTCGATGCCGTTGTAGCGGTGCACCTTCCAGATGGGGTACTGGTGAAGCAGGGCGGCGTCACCGCCGAGCTTGGTGAAGTCGAGGCCGTGGATGCCGAGAGCACCGAGGCCGCCGGCGGCGCCGGCAGCGCCAGCAGCACCGGCACCGGCCGCTCCGGCGGCGCCTGCAGCGGCCGCGGCGCCGCCACCGAGGAAGGCGGGAAGCTTCTTCTTCAGGCCGAACGGCAGCTTCTCCTTCAGGCCGAAGGGGAACTTGGGCTTCAGCGCGAACTTGGCGAGCAGAGGCACGGCGACCTTGCCCACCTTGAAGACACGCTCGTCGGCGGGGTCCTGGGCCGCCTCGGCGGCGGCGAAGGCGGCGGCGGACATGGGCATCGGCATGGGCACGGCCGCGGGCACGCCCTGCTGCTGGCCGAGGGCGTGGCGGGGGACGTGCATGATGTGCGAGTCGAACGGCACCTCGGCGGACAGCGCCGCGGACAGCGCCGCCAGCACGACGACGGCGCGGGACAGCATCGTGCTCTGCGGACAGGACGGACAGGCCGGGATTAGCCACACACGACGGCCGGGACACGGCAGTGACAGTGACAATGACAATGACGTAGGCCTCCCTCCCCCAGGACCCGGAGGACACGGAGGCGAGAGAGAAAACAAACAAGTGAACGCCTTGGCCGGACGAGGCGGACAATGAGCCAGGTGCGAATTCCGAGGGGATTAGGAGTGGGCGAAGCCAAACACCTCCTCAATGCGAATTAATGACGGACAGGCAGGCGGAGAAGGGCGTCCGCAGGGCGGGCGACTCTCGCCAAGCCTCTTACGCTCACTCTCACAGAGCGGTGTCTCGCTAAGCCGCCCCCCCCCTCCCCCGCAGCCCCGGCTGCACTGTCAACGCCTCCGGGCGGCGCGCGCGGCACAACGCAGGCCACACGCCCTGCACCGAAGTGCAGTTGCAGTGAAAGTAGGCTGCGTGATGAGTGTAGGCTGCGGGGCGGGGCATAGCTGGGGTGAAAGGGTGAACGGGGAATGGGGTCAGCCACCATGCTACCATGTCCCCGCCCCCGGCCCGCCCCCGGCTCGCCCCTGGCGGCACCATCGGCCCGCTCCGCGAGACAACGACCACGTCCCAAATTAATGGTTATCATGCGCCCAGCCTGGCCCGGCGCGGCGCGGCGTCGGCGCCGGCGTCGCCTCCAACTTTTCCCCCGGCCACGACCCCCCGACGACCACCCCAGGCCAGACCAGACCCAGAGGAGCCCCAAGGAGTCCCAAGGGGCCGCCCACGGCGGACGACCCGAGACGTTGGTTACGGGGGCGACAAAAAGGGGGAGCTGGTGCCGCAGCAGACCAAGGCCCTCCCGTCGGCGGAGGCGAGCGACCAGTCGCCACCGCACCGGCCCCCGGCCGCCTCAAAGGGCGCTGCCCTGCCGGGAGGCGATCCCGCGATCCCCACCGGACCGGGACACCCGACTTCTTCCGCGCGGGGTTCTTCTCCTCCCGTGCGAGTGGGGCCACGGCCGCCATGCTAATGAGGCCCTAATGTCGTCCGCCGGATAACAAAACGGACACTTTTTCTTCGCGAGCCGGGCCAAATTTGAAGTTTAATCGTCCTGCCCCCAGCCCCCTCCCCTGAGACGCGTGCCGTGCGGCGGCGCGGTTTCTCATGCCGTGCCGGGTAGGGGGCGTGACTACGCGTGTTGCCGAGCCCTCCAAGCCCGCCGCGAACCTATGCTGAAATTATTGCGAGCGTCTCCACTGCACAGCCACAGCGGCGCCGCGCAGCGCGGAGAAAACGAATATCACGTTCCCTGATGAATGCTTACACGCGAGCCGCCGCCGCCGCGGTTCCGGACCGGGGCTTCTCTGCGTCAATACAAATAGTCATGACATGACACGGGGCGACTGCACGCGGGTTGCGTCATGGGCGCCGCGGCCCCGATGGGATCGTTCTGCCGCTGGGCGGCGGCGCGGCGGCGCGGCGGCAAACGGAATAGCAGTGTTAATTTAGCTCCTCCCCGACCCCCCGGGGGGCTGTTGGCGCTGGCGGTCCAGCCGCGATAGTCGTGAGGCCGCGTTAGTTCGTCTCGTCCCGACGGGAGCAGACGTTTCGCGGGAGTTACTGGGGGCGCCGCCGCCGCGGTACTGCCCGACCCGACCCCCTAGGATGGCGGCGGGGCCGGCCGGGGCCGCCAACACCTCGCTGTCCACGTTGGTCCGCGCCGGCGGGGGCAGCCGCGGCCGCGTAGCTCCTCGTTCGGACGCCGGGGAGCGTGGCGATGTGGGCCGGGGGCGGGGCGAGAAGCGATGAAAATGGAAAAGAAAGGGGATAAGAACGGGGCGCGGCCTGGCATTATCAGAGCGGCGCAGCGCGGGCCACGGCGCGGCGTCCGCGGAGCTGTATTGTATGACAATGCCTCGGATTTGCATGACGCGTAATGGAAACAAATAGAGGGGCACTGAGGGACGGCTGGGCTGAGCTGCGAGCCGCCACGGCGCGGCCACGGCAGCCTTACCCGCGGGGCGGGAAATTCAAATCAGCAAACGAGCCGCTGCTCCGGAGTATGAAAGTTTTATGACGGCTATTAGGCGGGAGCATGAGCATCGTTGTGAGCAACGTGGACGCGATCGGCTCGGCAGCGCGGGGAGACAGTGCGGGGAGACAGTGTGGGGAGACAGTGCGGGGACGCGTGAGTGCGTCGCTCCAAGGACCGATCGGAGACTGATAGGGGAGTGGGGAGGAAGTCATCGTGGACGGGATGGCGGTTATTCGAATCCGCGGCGGAAGTGCGCGGACGCCGCCGCCGCCGCCGCCGCCCTTCAGTGCCTCCAGGTTCTGGCGGCCCTGGAGCCTGGAGTCCCCCGGACGGCGCTGCTGCTGAGATATCGCGACATCATTTTCGGGAACGACTCCCCGGCCCGCGCCCCGCCCGTCTGACCTTCGCCATGTGAGGCTCGCGGCAGCAGACAGAAGACATGTTGCTCAGCGAGCCGTATTTTTATCCGCGAACGTCATCGCCTGCCGGTTTATGGCGTGGCGTGGCGCGGCGCGGCGCGACCCGCTTCCTACAGGGCATCGCATTGATCGGGCAGGCGGTGAGTGTAACACACTCCCCGGCTCCCGCAGCCTCCCTGAATACAAACTACGGCCATAGAGGACGCATTATGGCACTCGCGCACACACACACACGCGGCACTGCGAGTGAACCAACTCCCGCGTCGTCTCATCCGCAAACCGCGAACACACGCAACAGCACAGCAACACAGACGCACACTTGCTCGCGCACACACACACGCCACGCGCGGCGGGCGTCGGAGGACGGTATTCCAGGGCGGGCGGGGCGGGCGGAGGAGTCCCAAACGGCGGTCGCGGTTCACACGCACACCGCACACATGGTAGTGGCGCTGCATGCACCACCGCGCCGCACTGAGACACTCACCACCATATATCCACGGGCACGAGGCTCACTACGTCTCACACCACAGAACAAAGAAATCTTAGTGACGGGACTGCAGCGACCCCCGCCCTTATATACGGGGTGCATAAGGGCCTCCCCTCCCCTCCAGCGCCGCCCCCGCCGCCCCCGCAGCCCCCGCAGCCCCCGCGCAGCCCCCGGCCCGGTGACAGGTAGGCAAGCCGGACAGGGCACGCAAAGCCAGGCAAAGCCGTGTGCGAGCGGGTGGCCGCCGGACGGCTCCGCCCACGTCAGACGGTGCACATTCTTTCCTTGTCGCAGCCAGCCCTTGGCCCGCCCCGCCGAGCGAGAGGGACAGAGAGGGAGATGGGTGTGTACTTTTCCGGACACACACACACACACTCCGGTCGCATAGTGGAGTGCCATGGGGGCCATGAGAGACCGGATGCCGTCGTCAAGTCGGCCATGGACGTACGGTCGTCCAGGATGCCATCTACTGCCCCTGCAGGAGTTGTCGGGAGTCCGAGTTTGACTTGCCCAGGTGCAGTTGGGTGCCCTCCCCCCCTCCCCCCCCCCCCCCCCCACTCATTCCCGCTTCCTCCGCGCGCTGGATCTTCTCAGTTACACGGCGATAAAATAACTCTCTCTTCTCTCCACGGAAGGACAAACAAGTGGAGACGTCCCTTCCTCCCCCGGGTCCCCCCCCCCCTTTCCTCGCCTCTGCCCGCCCCTGCCCGCCACCCCCGCGCAGCCAAGGACGCATTTTATCTTCCTCCTAGCCGGACCCCCACCCGCGCGCAGGCAAAGGAGGGGGCCCGGGGGGGGGGGGGGGGGGCGGCCGGCCGAAACACGACGGACGCGCGTGCCCCCTTATTTTGTGGGTCAACATGAGGAGCGAGAGGAGCTGTAGCAACATGCGCGGCGGCAGCGGGGCCAGGGGGCGGACCGGCATGGGGGGCTCCTCCATATCTCGGTATTTACCTCCCCCCTCCCCCCCCCGGAAGTACATCTCCTCCTCCACCCCTTGCCTCCCTCCTTTCAGCCGGAGCGGCCCGGAAGAGCATCGCTATTCGTTCGCCTGTTCACATGCAGTGTGTGTGTGTGTGTGACGGTGCCATGTGTCTCCGAGCCTCCTGCGCTGCATTGCCGCTTTTCATTCCCCGCAGTACCCGTACGGCAAAGCAATACCGACATTGTGTTTATTTTTTCCTTCTTGCTGGCTTACCCGCACTTCTATACATAGATATATATATATTTTGCAGGGACGCTGCGGCTTGCGGTCGACCAAATGAAACTCTCTTTCTCTGTTGGTCTGGAAACAAAAAAAAACAACAGCGAACGGGAGAAAAAGAAACGGTCGCGGTGTCTGGGTCCGCGTTAAAGTTATGTCCCCCGATCCGCCCCCTTTTTATTTCAGCAATCCCCTCTCGATTTTCCACTCGAGGCGAGGACCCTTCTCCGGTCGGGTGCACCCGCCCCGCCGCGCAGAGCGGCTCGGCCGGGGCACACAGATGAGCCGCGGGTATCGAGCAGGTGCAGGCCGCGCGGGGGGTAGGTGTAGTAGAACAGTGCCTACAGGGCGGCGCAGAAATGCCAAGGGCACGCCGCCGCCGCCGGTCCGGTTGCTGACGCAGAAGAGGCCGCTCATCTGCGCGTAAGCAGCCCAGCGGACCCTCGCAGCCGCCACCGCTTGCCGGCGCCTGCCGCCGCCCCGCCCCCTTACACCTCGTTACCCCGCGTTACGCGTTACCCGGCACCCGCCCTGCAGCATGCCTGGCCGCGACGGCAGCCCCCCGAGCCTCCCCCCTTCCTCTCCCCCCGGGCCTAGACAGGGCGTACGCGCGGCTGCCGGCGGCGCCGCCCCGGTGCCGGTTCTGCAACCAAAGAGAAAGAATGTACGGGGTCGCCGCCATTCATCGCCGCTGCACGCCCGCAGCCGTGGACATGCGGGGAACTACTGCGACACGCCGGCGTCCGCCTCGAACAACACCCCGCGCCGCGCCGCACAGTTCTACATGTCCTTTCCCCGTCGCCAAAAAGGTTCTGCTCCGTTATTGTCCCGCTTTGTCTGGGCGGTCTGAGGGGCCGTGGGGCCGCGGGGCTGCGGAGCGGAGTGCATATCGTCTGGTCTGGTCCGGTCTGGTCCGGTGGGGCCCAGTCAGTCCCCGCCGCCGCCGCCGCCCCCGCCGTTCCCGCCGCCGCGGCGTCGCCGGTGCCGCCTCCAGAACGCCACAAGCGCGACACCCTGCCGCACAGCCGCGCTGCCGCCCCTTACAGAGCGCCGGGAAACAGTGCGTCGCCGCCGCCACGTCCACAAATGTCAAGGCCGGGCAATCCTGGCTCCCTCGCCCGCCCCCGCCCGCCCCCGGCCGCCCCCGCCCGCCCCCGCCCCGTCGGGTGGACATCTTTTGTGGCACTCCATCCGCATCCGACCAGCAGCATCGCGGTGGGCAGATCGGGGATGGGGGAGCGCACGGCTCCGCCGCGGCCTGTGAAAGAGTCGTCCTCGTACACGAAGCCTCCCGAGAATGTCTGAGAAACCGAATCGGCGGGCAGCGAGTTATAGTTCAAAACTTGCTCCTCGACGAAGTTCTGTAGGCGCTGGAATTTTTGTTTCTGCAGCGACGCCCCGAAGGTGTGAGGCGCGGCCGTGGGGCCTGACTTCCCCCTTATTGCCGCGGCCAGTTCGCCGCGCCGCCGCCGCGGGGCGCTGCCGCCTCGCTATCGCAGCCCGCGGCCTATGCCCACGCCTTTACTTCCCTCTCCGCAACAGCGTTTCCTTCTTCTGCCGCACTCTTTCTTTTGTTTGTATTCGCCCTCTTTCTCTCCTGCGGCCGCCTGAACTTTTTAGTATTGCCACAGCAGGAGGTGGGCGGTGAGGTGCGGAGAGATGACGACCGGGCGTTATCAAGCGGGGCAGGAGGCGGGGCACGCCGGCCGCAGTGTCGCCAACGGCAGGCCTCGGCAGCCTAATCCCTCTTCTCTCCCTGCTGGCGCTGGCTACTCGACGGCTCCCAGGTTATACCCCATCTCTCCCCCGTCCCCCTCCCCTACTCCTCCGCCCCTGCCTCTCTCTCTGCCGGGCGTTAAGGCGTCATGGGGGGGGGGGGGGCACCGGCACGCACCGCCCCAACACGGATTAGCAACACTCTGGGAACCGTAATTTGCGCGCCATGCCGTCGTCGGTCCCAGATTGAGATTGAGATTGCGATCGGACTGGGATAGGCAGGGTCCGGCCGGGTCAGCTCGGTCCTCGGTGTGATGATGGCCGCGTCGCCGAGGACAGCCGGGCCGGCAGCCACCCCGCCGGCCTCGGGGTGGGTGACGTGCACGTCCGTCTCCGTCACTCTCATCCCGACCGACCCTCCGCCGACCCCACCTCAGAGTGTACACTGACTGGTGACTGGACCGGCCCTTTCCATTGACTAGGTAGAAAATTTTACAAAAAATATTGACCCATTCCACTCTTGACAAAAATGCAAAAACTTTCGTAAAATGCGAAAATATTTTTTTTGTGTATTACTGAGCTCTCGTGGATGCCTTAAAGAAAATTTGCAAAAATGGGTGGGCACTACCTCGCCCCAGGCCTCCGCCTGGAACCCTCCTGCTTAACTTCGGTGTTCGAATGGGAACCGGTGTACCAGGTATCGACCGCCGCAAAGACACCGGCACAACGCAGCGGCCTTTTTCAGGGGCACGCTTCCGCAACGGTCAATGTAGCCCCCTCCGCCAGCCAGATTTCCGGAATCAACTCCCTTCGACTGGCTGGTTGGTCTGTGGCACTGCGGCCACTCCCGAGCGGATTGGGGGGGAGGTAGGCTTTCCTATATCGTACACAGCCGAAGCTGCTGTACTTCACGACGAACCCTAGTCGCGACGGCGTGTCCTCGTCTGCCAGATTCACAGGGAGCGAAAACGAAGGTACCGAACCCTAGGTACCCCCGTAGCATACACCCGAGTCTCCGAACCAAGTTTCCTTGGTAGACACAGAGCCCCCCCGCCGGAAACCCCGGGCGACCGAGAGAACCTCGGACCCGGGAACGGGGGTAAGCCCGACCGTGCTGCGGGAATCTTCAAGTTGAAACCCAACGCTTACATCTCTCAGTGACGCAGCGCGCACGGCCGTTCAGACAGCCATACCGACGCCACGTTCGGAAGTATATTTTACCCTCTGTCTTCCAAGCGTATACACAAGAAAAATTTTGGAGAGCCGGTAAGAGTCGAACCCGAGACCTTCCGGTCACTCATCAGCTACTTTACCGATGCGACCAGAAAGCCGCGACGACGGCGGCAGCGCGCCTCCTACACTTTACACACCGTTGTCTTAGCTGAGCGACGAAAAAATTGCACGGATTGGCAAAGAGTTGAATCCCCGACCCGTCGCTCGCCGCCCGGACTCGCTGACCATGCGGCCACCAGGCCTCCCTGCCGGGTGGCCGTCCGCTCCCGGTACTGTAGCCGCTCTAGCCAGCCCTGCTGCCGCGCACATCAGATGGGTTGTCAGCATGACGGAAGGCCGCGGCTGCGCGGAGGGAGGGTTCGGCGGGGGGGGGGGGGGGGGGGCTGTCTCGTGTCCGACTGGAAATTGACCAGGACTTTGAATGGAGAGTGACTGGACTGGAAGGCGTACACTGACTGGAAGCACTGAGGCACCCCTCGCCCTCCGCCTTTGATGTGTGTGTGTGTGTGTGAGCGTGCGTGTACTCCCAGCACGCGTACAGCGAGAGGCTGCGAACGTCGCAGTTATATTTGCTCCTGCTCCCCCGGAACAAATAGTAATATCTATCTCCCAGAGCGCGGGGTAAAAATCGGGGCGCAGGGCGCGGGGCAGTTTGTTCGTGGGGGCCGCGTGGGGGCCGCGTGGGGGCCGCACTGCGTTATGCAGTCAGACCTGATTTCCGATTCCGCGGCTTCAGCCTAGGGGTTCCCTGCCAACCAGCTCGACTAACGAACCGCGCGGAAAAGTCCACACCGCGACCTAACGCACGCGCCGGCGCCCCCCCGGTGCCCCTCCGGCGCCCCCCGGGGGGCCCCGAACCCGGTGCACCCCGCTGCCACGGGCCATTACCCACCCTGGCTGTGGGCGGGGGAGGAAAAAAGCCCCGCGCAGCTCCGGGCCGACCCCGGCAGAGGCCCCGGCAGAGGCCCCGGCTAATGGCGACCAAAGCCGCGCTGTGCGCCGGCGGCTGCTGCCTTCCCTGCACGGTCACTCCCTCCGCCCCCGCCGCGGCCCCGCGCCCCGCGGCCCCGGAGATAGTAATGCGCTGCCAAACGTATAGATATATCAGAAGCCGGCGGCGGGGCGGGGCGGGTCAAGGCGAGGCAAGGAGCTGGCGGAGAGAGAGAACACACACATATTTTATTTGATTTATTTAAAGTTTCTCAACAAAAAGGGCTTCACAAAGCCCCACCGCAGTGAGAAACTGCTATCTTAAGGAATAGAGTGAGAGAGAGGGAGAGAGATAGAGAGAGAGAGGGATGGAGAGAGAGAGTGGGGGGGGGGGGAGTTGTGCTCCTGGTGTTCGACGATGCCCTGGAGCGGCAGCCCAATGCCCCAGCGGCCTTCATTTGTTCCCAGCACCGAAGCGCCGGCCAGTGCACGCGTGCGGGGCTGCGGGGGCGGCTGCGGGGGCGGCAGACAAGCAGAGGGCCCCCCTGTCAGGTGGGGCCGCCGGGGCCCCTGTTTCGTAAGCAGTATCGGGGGGGTATCGGCCGGGGGCTGCGCTGCCGGGCGCCGCTGCCGCAGTGCGCTCTTCCCCCGCCGCCTCGGTCTCGACCGTCACGGATATCGACGACGGTTGCTTCCGATAGACGCAAATAAAACAACCGCCACTCCATTTATTATTGCCGCCGAAGCGACATTCACATTTGGTTGGCCGCTCGGGGCTCTTTGCTTTCCGGATCGCTACGTAGGCGACGACGACCCCGTCCCTCTACTCATAAAAGGGTACGTAGAATTAAAAAGCACCAGTGTCTTTTGGTTTCGCCCTGCTTCTCCGAATAATCATTTCCGCGGGAAGTCTGCTCGCCTCGCACGCGGTGATGTGCGTGAGTGCGACACGACTTACTCGACTTACTCATCCCCCCCCCCCCCCCGCCTCCACCAGGCTAATTTTTAAAGAGCGCGCCGCCCTTGTGAAGGGTGATGTGTCCGCGCCGTCTGCACCGGCACGCGGACTCCGGCACGCAAGCCGCTGGTGTGTATGTGTGTGTATGTGTGTGTATGTGTGTGTGTGGGGGGGGGACGGCGACGCAGTCCGCAGTGTGAGCGTTTGAGTGTGGGTGTGTGTTGTGGACTTGGTAAATTATAGATAACCGCCTTCAGATTTGCTGTTTTATTCAGTGAATTCACATTAAACAATACAGTTAAGAAAAAAATCATGGCTCTCTAGACAAAAATGAAATAAATGGTTAAGACGACACGTGCTTCTGAACAGAATGAGCAAACTAACCGATAACAACAAACTTAAGAAAAACGCTCTTATACATAGACAATAGCCAAAACACTACTTTTTGAGTGTTGAATTAACTTTACGTTCTGGACTGGTTTTGAAAGAGCGCAGTTTTCATTGTAGTTTGACGATCGTCCAGAGCAAACACAAGTAAACATTAAAGCTAAAATACTTTTCTATATGTAACCTCGGAAAGATATGGAACATATGCGAAGATACGAGTGCCTTTTCATCACGATTAGATTATAACATTATGTGCACCAAAGATCTGAACTTTCACTCTGTACTAAGGCTCTCTTGGCACAAATGTTCGGCCAACTAAAGACAGATATCTATCAAACAGGCAATTTTGTAATTTTCACTGGTTTTCTAATTATTAGCATCGAAATCGTATTTTATTATTAATTATTAAAGAGATAAGACGTGGAATCAATGAAATATATCTACGTCTAAGACTATTTTACAACATTCTGAGAGGACAGTGTATGCAACACTGGGACAGTTATAACAACTCACAACCGAGAATCCCGACATAAACAATCACGTCTGTGCATTCCTTAAAGTAGTAAGCGTTCTGCTTGAAAAATTATTCTTTATGCAATGATATTTTAAATCGATATTATCAATGAATGAGTTTTCAATAACATCTTATTTTTCTTCTTTACAACAGGCGAAGGGAATGTAATTTCTAAACAACGAGTTCAAAGCACGTATCAAGGAAGTGACAAATCAATAACGCCAAACTTTCTCTCCCTGCTCTAGCGGAAATCCATGTGTACTGTGACCTATCGGGTTTAAAAAAATATATACTTTAATGTGCACTCATTCAGTGAAAATGTCGATTTTTTCTCGAACATTAGCCAAAAAGAAACGACCAGTAGGGCTTTTGCAAAAACCAAAATCGTCGTATGTATTCCTATAAGTCTTTAAAACGTTGAAGAAAGATAATAGGATAATGTGAAGGGGAACCACTTCACTGCCACGCACCGCAGAACCTAACAAAATAAACTGGTTTTTTTTTCAACAACAAAAAAATCGAAAATAACTATTCTCAGAAAGAGAAATCCTCTTTATCACGTCTCACTCTCGGCGCCAAATGTCAGAACGGGCTCGGTGAGTGGTGCTCCGGAAGTGGTTCCCCTCCCCCGCTCGAGGGGCTTGCCGTCGTCCACCGCCCTCTAGTTGCGCTGCTCCACGGCGCTGGCCAGCCGTCCGAGTCCGCCGTCGGCCGGGGAGGGGCCCTGGAGGGGCGCCACGCGCTGCGCCGCCTGCGCCGCCGCCTCCGCCTGCAGCTCGGCCGCCGGGTAGGGCGCCTCCCGCTTGTAGAAGACCCTCTGGTCGTAGGCCGTGTGGTCCAGCGGCGCTGCGTCGCTCTCCGCCAGCAGCTGCAACAGAAACGACGGCCTCCATCAGCACTCCCGCCGCACCGTGTTTTAAAAGAGATATTTATTTTCGCGTGTGTTTTTCCTTTTGTATTCGTTGGCTTTGCGAGCCGCAGCCCGTATTATTGCCCGGCGTTATCAGCAATTCTACTTTTTTTTCCTCTCGGTCAAACGATGCGGCTGATAGAGGGTCGGGGTGAGGGGCAAGCGGGGGCAAGTGAAGGGCAGGCCGGACACTCCTGCATCATGAGAAGGCCATGGCTTCGGCAGAACACCACTTGTGTAGACATGGTCGGGAAACAATCAATTTAGTTTGAAACGGCAAGAGGGGTAGGGTGAGAGGAATTGGAGAGAGGAAAAGGGCGGGAATGTGAGCGAGGTGATGTATTGAGGCCCTGGCGCTGCAGACACGCTCTGCCTGCCACTGCGGGTGCCGCCGTGCCGCCGCTGCCGGCGCGGCACTTTTTGAAACGCTCGAACACGCGTAGGCAGAGGGAGGGGAGGCTTTGGTGTACATGTTTCACTCGAGCAAATCCGACGCGACGCTTCCTTTTTAATTGCACTCCGTTTCAATTTTCCTTTTTCTGCTTTTAATTTCAGTCGAGACTGTTTATGTGACTGGGTGCATGTAGGGGAGGGGTGAGGGAATATGGCTTTGCTTTCATGTGGCGCTACAGCGGAGCGAGGCGGCGTGTGGGTGCGGCCGTGTGACGGCCCAGTGCGCCCCGACACCGCCGCCGCAGCGGGGCCCGCGGGTGAGGCGCACTGCAGCAAGCAGGGTAATGACGACTGCGGGGTCCCCCGATGACGTCACACACCCCGCGCGGAGCGGATGTCCCGCCGCGCCTCGCGCCGCATTTTCGGGGCCCCACCCTCCGTCGCGAACGTGTCGCACTCGCCCTGAAAGGTCAGAGAGCCCTATTTCCTCGTCCTTTTCCGGTTGTATCGCAAAAAAAGAGATGTCCGGAGGGGGCGGCGGCGGCGGCGGCGCGGCGCTGCGGGAGGGCGGCAGGTTTGCGGCGGCGTCGCCGACAACCTCTAACAATAACCGACAAGACTTCTGCTGGCGGGCCGACGCGGGCCGACGCCCCCGCGGCGGTGCGCTCTATTTCCACCTCCGATGATTTCGGCATCTTTTTCCGTCGGTGCCGTGTCTATAAGGAGGCTCACCCCGTCCCCGGGGGAGCGCCTGCCGCGCAGACGGCACATAATTCCGCTTTGCGCCGCTCTGCCCGCACGCGCTCTCGTGTCATCTCCCGGCGGCCCCCGGCGGCCCCCGGCTCGGCCAGCCGCCCCGGCCGACACCAGCAGCACCTCTCCCGGGAGGCGCGGCAGTTTGCCGCCTCCCTCCGCCTCTTCTTCGCCAGCGTCCCCTGACGCCACCAAGAGACAAGGGTGGAACTTTTGCCGGGAAGACCGGGGGCGACTCCGTCATTGAGATGACTTTGCGCTGCCGGGAGCTCATGTCCTGCTGGGAGATCCGTCCGTGGCCTGCCGAGCTAGCCGGGGGTCGGCAGGGCGGTGGTGCAGAGCCAGCAAGCACTGAGAGAGAGAGAGAGAGAGAGAGAGAGAGAGAGAGAGAGAGAGAGAGAAGGAGGGGGCGGGGGTAGATCGCTTCCCTCAAAGCCACGGCCAGCCAGATCATCGGACGTGATAAACTACTGCAGCAGCGCAGAGTCCAGTCCCAGTCTCACTATGTGCCACACTGTCACCCCGCCGGCGCCAGCTAGACGTTCTGCGCGGCGAAAAAAAAAACGGCACAAAAACTCTGAAAAACAAGAAAAATAGAGACGCCCCCTGTTTGCGGCGGGTGTGTGGGTTGTGGCGGGGGCAAATATTGTTCCATTCCGTGAGCGCGTCCTTCCGTCCGCATAGGTATTGGACAATAGGCCACCAAAATTTCGAAATAAAGTGATGGGTTTCGCGCGAAAATATGAAAACTAAAGAGAGTCAGAGACAGAGAGATAGAGGGGAAACTGTCGTGTTTGTACTTCGGGCCGCGGGCCGCACCTGCTACCTCCCCTGCCCGCTCCTGTTGTGATTTCGGCCGCGTTCGGTGTGAGCGCCCCCGCGCCCCCGCGCCCCCGCGCCCCAGTCCCCAGCGCGGCGGCACCCGAGCGCCCCCCAGGAGACCCCCCCGGCCCCCGGCCCGGCCAGGGAAAGCGCCAGTCAGTACCCGGGCGACATGAAATGTTTGTTCGGCCAATCGGCAAATGAGGGGTAGCAGCGGGGTCGGCTCACGACATGCGGAGACAGCACAGCCGGGACCTCCGCACGCGCGAGGCACTTCCATTTGCTTTCAAAAGGGGCGTGCGCAGAGGTCAGGGTCAGGTGGTCATCGTTATTCCGCGGGCTGAGCTGAGCCCTCCGTACACCGGCCGGCCGCGTGACACGCACGTGACGGCACGCCGTGACTGCCGTGACCCTTACATGCCCGGCACGCACTCTCGGGGCTCGGGGCTCGGGACCGGCGCGAGGAGCACCCAACACCCCCGCCGCACGCACCCTCACACCCACACACCCACACACCCACACACCCTCACACCCTCACACCCACACACCCACACACCCACACACCCACACACCCACACACCGTCACACCCTCACACCCACACACCCACACACCCTCACACCGTCACCTTGCACACCGGCAGCACGCTCATTCTTCACTGGCGACACGGCCGCACGGCGAAACACTGCATTCCGCGAGGACACGATCCTTTTCTCCTCTCCTGCCTCCGGCCGGGCCTTCCGGCGGCGTCGTGCGCGGGGGCGTGTGCGTGTGTGTCACGAGGGTGCGCGGCGCGTGTTTGTCACCATTTGTCAACGGCGGTGGGTGCTTGGTCGCCGGGGGGCAGGGAGAGAGAGAGAGAGAGAGAGAGAGAGAGAGAGAGAGAGAGAGAGAGAGGAGGGGGGGGGGGGGGGAGAGGAAAGCCCTCCCTGCCAGGTAGCTCCGCGCCGTACGGCCTACCCCGCTGCCGCCGCTGCCTCCGCGCGCCTCCACACCTCGCCGCCCACCTCGTCGTCGGGCCGCGGCGGGATGCTCGTAGGCGCCGCCCGCGTACACGTCAGACAGGCACCCCGGGGCCTCCCGCTTGACACGCTCGAGCCGCCAGGGTGGTAATTGGCACTGTGCGCCGCTCCCCCCCCCCCCCCCCCCCCACTCTCTCTCTCCCTCTCCCGACCGCCATCGCGGCCTGCGGCTTTGCGCTTTGCACCCCCGCCGCCGCCCGCACGCACCTGAGCGAGGGCCCGGACCCTTCCACACCTGCGCCACCCCCTGCGGCTCTCCAGGCTGCTGCGGGCCGCTCGAGGCGCTCCGGCAGCGGCGCGCGCCAGAAGAGTTGTATTCCATTTGTGTAACCAGCTCCGTCGGCGGGGGCGGGGGGGGGGGGGGACGACGGGGACGGCTCGCCGGGCCGCGGTCTGGACGTGATGGCCGCCGGTCCGCCGGTCAGAGCCCACCGCGCAGACGGGGACCATGGCCAGGCGAGGGAGCACACGTCGCTGCAGCCACGCGCTGGCGCCGGGGGGAGCGGGGCTGCTAGAGCAGCAGGGGCGCCCCCACACGAACCCCCTCCACCACCGCTCACCCCTGCGGCGACGGGGCGGTAAAACACGAACGCCGAGTGCTCCCTCCGCCTTTCTTTTTATCGTTTCTCTCTCCCCGCGGCACGACGGCGGCCTGGCGCACGTCGTGTGTGTCTGCCGGGGGCTGCTCGCCCCGCGCCCGCCGGCGGCGTCCCCCCCTCTCAGCCTCCCTCCCTGCCGGCCCCCGCGCTGATAGCGTAGTTCGTTCCTTCCTGCGGTGACGCACAGGGCCGCGGTGGCGGCGAGCAGCTGCCTCCGAGGCCCCAAATCGTGAGCCAGTCCGCCCGCCCGCTCCTCCTCTCCCTACATCCCGCCGCGGTGCCCAGAGAGGGGGGCTCCAGGTCGGCGTACTGTTCCGATGGCCCGGGCGATACGAGCGGCGGCAGCAGCGGCGGCAGCAGCGCGCCGCCGTTGCATTACCCTCGGCGACAGTCTGCCGCGTGCCGACACTGACATTGCGTAATCGTTTGAATGGGAGTCGGGTCGGGTCGGTCCGGGCTGCGACTGGCAGGTGAGGGCTCGCCTCGTTACCGGGGTGGACTGCTGGACTGCCGATGGGCCCCCGCCGCCCCCGGCCGTGCCCGCCGCCGGACAGGAGGGAGTCGGGTGTCGCTAACGAGATCACCGCTAGCGTCAGTTGGAAAGGCCACGGCAGCCACGGCCACCACCTCCGAATATCTGGGCATTTTCGGAGGGGGACATGGGAAACGTAGAGTCGGGCTTTAGTGACGATGGTCGTGGGCGTATTGAGTCGTAAAGGATAAGATGTATGAGAAATTGCTTCGCGGTGGGAACACCAACACGCCAACCGGTGGCCGCTGCGCAGTACGGCGCCTGCTGGGTAGGCAGCCCCGGTGCCGACGTGCACGCGGGTTGTGCGGGCCGGCCTACCCCGACTCTCACAGGCGCTACGGCGGGCGGCCGGTTCCGTTTTCAGCCGCCCACCGGAACACCCTATCGCGCGGCGGAGTGCGACAACGACGAAGACCTGCGGCGGGGACACGAGGAACGGAACGCGGCGAGGGCGGGCAGGTTTGCGTCACGCACGCGGCCAGGGTAATGTGTGTCACCCTGCGACGCACGCCACGCGGCGCCACGCGACGCCGGTATGCCATTAGCCTCGCCTTCGCCGATGCAGATAAACCAACACGAGAGGATTATGGCGTGCGGCGCGCCGGGCGGCCGGCCGCGGGTCAGCCATGCCGCTGCCTCCGCTATTACTTCTTGTCGTTGGCCAACGCTCGGAGCCGGGCGGCCCGCCCGCCGTTCCGGTCCCCTGATGAAGAGAAGCGTTGGGGGCGTGGCGGCGACCCGCGGAGAGGAGGAGGTGGAGGGGCGGGGCGTTGCACCTGCAGGTGCCGGGGCAGGGGGGCGGTATTACCTGTAATGTATAGGCAGGCACATGCCACACGCCAAGGAATGGCCGTGTGTGTGTGTGTGTGTGTGTTGCGTCACGAGACGATCTGCCGCGCGGCCCACACATAGAGGCGTACACCCTTCCGCCGCCGAAACACGGCCCGCCTCCTGCCTGCACCGCCTGCGCCGAGCGCCGCGGTGCTTTATACGCAGGCGGTGTGTGTTCCGCTCGAGAGAGAAAGGCGCAAGGACCCCGCCTGCCGCGCCTTGCGGCTCTCGCGTCTCTCTGTGGGGTCCAGCGGCACCCGGCCCGCGGCCCCGGCCCGGCGTGTGCAGCACAATGAGCATGCAGCGGCGGCGGCACGGCGGGTTTCCTGCTAACGCACTGCGAGAGGCGCTTCACAATAACTCGCACACGGGGCCGCACAGGAAGGCGCCCAATTTCGTGTGCACCACTGCGGGCGGCGGCGGGCGCTCCGTTGCAGGACCCCGCCGTCCGGTGAGTGCGGCCAGAAGGTGGGCCAATGTCCCGCGGCCCGCGGCCGTGACCCGCCGTTCGGCAGGACGGGGACGAACACCGCGCTGCACAAAACTCAGATGGCTTTTCAATTGTTTTTCATCGCTTCGAAAATGAAAGTTGGCCCATGAAAAACTGACGACGAAAAGAATCCTGACCAGAAAGAATCGTTTTATCCTTTTTTCCTTGCGGGTAAATGATGTCCCGTTGATACGTAACGCGCGCTGTTGTCGTCGCCGCCCTTCGGCCGCACGCGGGTCGCGGGTTGCGCAGGCGGCGAGCTCCGCGGCCCCGGATGACGATGATGTACGGAGACGTGTTGCTTGTGGCCGCGCGGCGCGGAGTGACCAGTCGGCATGGTGGCCGCCGGTACGTGGCGCCAGGTGGCCGGCGGCGGTGTCCCCGTGGCCGCGCGACCCCGGACCGCCCGGCCCGGAGGCCCCCGATGACGTCCCCCGCATTCCTCTCTCTCTCTCTCTCTGCCACCCCTCCCTCTCCCCCTCACAGCCAGCGCGCGCCGCGCCTCTCCTCTCCTTTCACGAGAGGCGCGGGGGGCGGAAGAGAACACGGCGACGGCAGATGCGTCAAAGCCGCAGAGACGGCCGGCCGGCCGCCGGGCCTCGACGGCGGCGGCGGGAATGCGGTGCCCGGATGAATAATGCAGCGGCCCCCGCCAGCCCTGCGCCAGCCACTTGCTGCACTTGGTGCCGCGGGCCTTCGTGCCTCATGGCTCTGCCCACCGACACTCACAAACCCCAAGTCAGGCAATTTTTAAAATGTCTGTATTAATTTTCACCAATTTGTATAAACACATTTTCTTTATATTTTTGTCCCCCCCCCCCCCCCCCCCCCCCCCCCCCCCCGTTCTTCCTCCTTCTCCCTCCCTCACACTCTCCCTCTCACTCACTCTCCCACCCTCTCATCTGAGAATGGCAGATAATTAACGACATCGCACGGTTGGACAGAGCCGTCGCGCTGTCACGTGACCGAGCCGCCGAGATAAATGGAATATAGGCCGGCTGCCAGGGGACGTCCGGCCGGGAGGAGCTTCGCATTCCGGCCCGCCTATCGTGGGGCACAGCGCGCCGCCGCTTATTGTACGCCCACATATAATTTCGCGAGGAGGAATAACTCGTGCATAATTCATAGAAATATTAAATCGATCCCCCTCGCGCTCTTCGGCCGCCGCCGCCGCCCGCTGTGTTTGCCCGTGCTGCTGCTGCTGCTGCGGCAGCGGGTCGCCACACGCCCGGGGGCGCCATGAAACTCAAATAACACCTGGGTGAATTGGCGCCGCTGCACCGGCGCTGCTCCGCTGCCACCGGTCCGTATGCATGCATGGGTGGGGCCCCTCTGCTGGGCGGGGCCGGGCGGCGCCCGCACGTGTGCGCATACACGCCCCCGCGCCGCGGTCCGGCCCGGCCGGATGCAGGACCCGTACTGACCCCTGGCCGCCGCTGGCCGCCGCGCGGACCCTCCTCGCCTCGCATGCCGACTTAAACATCTTCCGCATTGAGCCCCGCCTCGCCTCGCCGCCGCCCCACCCGCCGGTTACCACACTGACCGGGTCCGCGCCGCCGCCGCCGCCGCATCGGCCGGACATGCAGTTGCTGTGGTCGTTCATCGCGCCGTTCTTTGAAAAGCTCTCAACTGTTTTCTCGCTTGCCGCCGGCCGCCGCTGCCGTGACGTGACGCCGTAAGGCCGCGAGGTGCCGCGAGCGGTGCTGTGCGGCCGCGGCATGCATTATGGCCGGCCGCGCTGGAACTTGTTCCTCGACTGCACCGCGGCGCGGCGGAGGGCCGCGGTGGACGTGACTGAGGGGTCATCATCACACACCCGCAGCGGCAGCGCGGGAGGCGCTGGCCCGCCGCCGGGCCTCGGCCGGCCCTTTCCATTTCATTAGGCATCCGTGTACTGTCAAAGTAAACCGCGGCCGTCAACTCTGCATCGTTTTGCCTCCATCATAGGGGTGTCGTCCGGTTGACCCTGTAAGCGACCACCTCTAAAGGATTTACGTCGCGGGGTTGAGAAAGACGTAGCCAATTTCTTTGCCGGCTCCGGGACGCGTCGTTACCCCGCGTAGGAGGGGGGCGGATTATCATAACCATTCACAGTTTGGGGAGAGGTGTTGGCGGCGGCCGGCGTGGGGGCGGCTGCACCAGCGCCGCAGCGCCGCACTGTGGGAGAACGAGAGCCCTCATTTTGAGGCTCTCCCTCGCGGCGTGTGGCAAGCGTGGGCACAGCAGCAGCGGCAGAGAAGCGGGTGGCAAATGCGTCGTTAGCGCCGCCGCGTCCAGCCCGGCAGGCCTGCGAACATGACGGCGGCGGCGGGGGCGGCCCCGGCAGCGCCACAAGGCGGCGGTGATTTCTTTGTCCCGCTCTCGTGATCGGCGCCACAGGAGAGGGCGCCCGTCACACGCACTCCGGGATCAAATGAGGGCCGTCTGGAGCCGACAGAGCAGAGAGGGTCACACGAGCACGTTTCGGAGGGCCGAGGCGGGCGGCAGCGGCGCCGGCGCCGAGCTCCGGAGGCTCCGGGGTCCGGGATGGCGCGGCCACCGGATAGGATCGCGCCGGATCGCGCGTCGACTTTTACGACAGCCTCGCCACGCCCCGCCACGGCCACGGCCGGGAAGGAGGCGCTCGTCGCCGCCGTCCACTCGCACAGATACGCCCGTCCAGACGACTCGAGTCGGCGGCGGCGGCCCCCCGCGGAGCTAACGACCTTGAAGGAGGCGGGCGGAGAAGAGTCCGGAGCAGCGCGACGACGACACGACGTCGAAGGCAGGTGCGTCGCTGCCCCGGTAATAGAGCCATCTCAGTGCAGCGGCAGCGCAGAGCGCGCGCCACCGAAGTGAGGGTAGGGGGAGGTCTGGTATGAAAAATCCTGGTGGCGTTCCGAGACGAGTTTACGACCCGTGTATGTCGGGGCTGACCTCCGCGGACCCCCCGCGCGGCAGCTGCGACGGCACGGGGGTCATCGCCTTGCGCTGCGCGCGACAGGTTTCACAAACCTGGCGAATACTCTAAACGAAAGCGGGGGAGCCAAGTGCGCGGTGCGGCCGGGCAGGTCGGGCGCCCGGATTATTTCTGTCGGTCACGGCGGCGCGGCGCTGTCGCCGTGCCCTCCTCGTCGCGGTCCGTTCCCAGGGCAATCCTGGGCAGCCTTTGTCCTTGCAGACGCCGCCGGCAGCCGCGGCGGGCGGCGACTCGCCGCGGACGCTCGTGCCGCCGTCGTCTGCTCCGCCCCGCGCCCTCGGACGGCCCTCTCGGACGCTGCGACTGACTCGGCCGCGACGCCCCGCTCGCCCCGCCGCCGCCGCTGGTTGCCTAAGAAGATGTCGGCGCGACGTGACCGGCATCTTAGCGCAGCGCAGCAGTGCGGCCCACGCAGACTGATGAAAGATTTTTGCGGGCCGGTCCAGCAGCCCGGTCCTCCGGGTCCCCCGCCCCCGCCAGAAACAATTACACCTCGATGAGGTGCGAGACGCTCCCTGGCGCCGCCGGTGTGTGAGCCCGGCTTAAGATTTCATTTTTAAGATGCTGGCTTGGAGTCCCCCCCCCCCCCCTCCTCGCAGTGTGACAGCAGCATGAATGCCTGTATGACACACACGGATGGACTGCAGGAAGTGAGCCGGTATAATTTCTCTTGAAATCGAAAGTATGTCTGAATGACCACATATGCGACGCGCGCGCGCCTCGCCTCGGCCCGCCCCGACCGCACGTCCCTCATCCCATCTGCGGTGCGGCGGAGCGGCCTACATCAGCCCGACCGCAGCGGCTGAGGCAGCGGCTGAGGCGGAGGCGGCCCAGCGGCTCAGCGCAGCACACACACACACAAGCGCCCGGTAACATATCTGGACGGGTCCGGGCCATCAGCTCTGGGCTCAGCGAAAGGGCTGTTCTCCGCCGACTCACGCCGCGGCGGCGGCGCGGGCTCAAACCAAACGTGGTCTGCAGCCGGCGGTGACGGCCGGTGCGCGCCCGCCGGGGACACAGACGCAGGCAGCGCAGGACTCGGCCTGCGCTACGCGCCTCACACCGCGCCTCGAGCACTCCGCCGGACTCAGGCGTTAAGGCACGGCGATGTGACGGGAACACCGGATTCTCAACACCCCGCGCTCCTCCCTCGCCTCCGCCGCGCGCCGCTTGGCACCGCGCTCTCCGCCGAGGCGCGCGGCGCCGTGGGTGGTGTGGTGTCGCACTCGCAACGTTAGCGGACGCCAGCGGCGACGCCCCGACCGCGGCCGCCGGCACTGCGACCGCCCCGACCGCACGCCGCACCGCAAGCGACGCCTCGGGACGACACCTCCTCAGTTTCCCAACTATTTTTTGGCAGCCTCGCGAGCCGCGCGTGGGAGGCCGGGCCGCGGCCGCGGTCAGCAGGCCCGGCGCCCGGCAGGTAGGCAGCCGGGGCACCAGCACGCACGCGGGCCGCGCGGGCCGGCCCACCCGGCAGGCGCTCTCCGTATTGTGGACAAAAAAGAACTGAACTTGGCGGTTAGCCGGTTACTGAGAGTAACCAGTTATTTTCCCAATATCCAGCAATTATTACGAAAAAAACTCGTGTATTTTCTGAGTGGTTTTAATAAAAACTATTTTCATAATAAGATTTTAAATGCACTGAGAATTGTTCCTCGCCGTCGCGGGCGGGCAGGCCGCCGCACCGCTCCCTCTTCCTCATTGCGATTCGCGCGGCCTGATCCCGATCTCAATGTGAATGTGGATGGCGGCGGAGAGGATGACAAGCAGCAACGCAACGAGCCAAAAGCCGTTTAGATTCGTCTGTACGCCCGTTGAGGGGTCAAAGTAGCAGCGAAAGAGGGCGCGGCATGGCGGGGAGGAGGAGGGGCGGTGGTCGACTGCACGGAAGCCGCCGCTGCCGCCGCCCTGTAGCGGAGAGGGGGGGGGGGGGGGGGGGGGGGCACGGAATGTGATTGAGGGTCCTGGTTATGAAACGGCCGAGTCTATGTCCTCTACGAGTCCTGGCCCCGTGCCCCCGGCTGCCCCGGCCGGCCCGTGCGGTCTGCCGTCGTCGTCCGCACCTGGCCGGCGGCCACACACACGCAGTCACACTGGACGTGGACGTGCGGCCGGCCCTCCCGCCGGCTGCATCTCGGCTGCCCCCGTGCAGTGCAGGGTCCTGGTCGGCGTCACCGGGTTGCCGCATCATCATCAGCAGCAGCGGTATCGATTCCCGGCGGCACGCCGCGGCTGACGGGGGCCGCGGGGACGGCTGTCATTACCGGGGCCGCGGTGACAGCGGCGGCGTCCCGGCCCCGCCCGGCCGCGGGGGCACGACGGCCAGGACAGAGACAGCCGCTTGGTCCGCGTTGTCCGCGTCATGGTCACGTCAGGCCGGGGAGGGCTCCGGGGCTCCGGGGCCGCCCGTCCTGTCCTGTCACGTCCCACGGCTTTGCTTAGCGGGGGGCGGGGCCGGGCGCCGCCGTGTTTCAGGGGCAGCGCCGCCGCCGCCGTCGTGCCACCTGTTACCGCGGCCTGGGGGTGCGCCGTGCCGGCCGTGCCGACGGGGCGGCGGCGGGACACCAGCCCCGAGGGGAGGGAGCGCCGCGCGCCGCCGACGGCCGCCGACAGCCGCCCCGCGCCTCAAGGCCCCGACTGCCGACCACCTGTAACATCGCTGCCGCCGCCACCGCCGCTGCTGTTGCTGCTGCGGCCTCTGCGGCTTCGCCCCTCCCGCCCTTTGGCATGCAGCCCGCAGGCCAGAGACACCCCTTCCCTCCCCGGACACCCCGCGGCCCGCCGCCACCCCCCCTCACACCCTGTCCCGCCACATTAAGCCGCTGTTTTCTTCGCTACCACACTCGCGTGTTTGCTGGTATTTTTTTTTAATAAAATGTAAATTATGCTAAAGTGAATTTCTATCCCGTTTTTATCGTCTTGTTTTTTTTTGTCTGTCCATTACTTGTTTCTTCATCCGGCGCCCGTCTCTTCGTCCTCCTTTCCCCCTTTTCTTGTTTCCTCGCCAGTATCAATATTTCAGTCGGGCAACAGACGTACAGTGCCCTGGGAGCGGGGCGTGGCCGCCGAGGCCGCCGAGGGCACCCGTGACCCGTGGCGCCCCGACCCCTGTTGGCATTCGCTGTACGGGCTGCGCTAGAGGGCGGCGCCGAGGGCCGCGCCGCACTCGCTGAGCTGGCCGAGGGCTGCTGCCGCACGTGGACGTGCGTACATACGTGCCCTGCGTGCGGGCGGCGCGTGGTCCGGCGTGCGCGGCGGCAGCGGCGGCAGCGGCGGCAGCGGCGGCAGCAGCGGCGCCAGAGGGGACCGAGATTTCCCGATAAAGGCCCCCCTGGGCGGGTGGCCGTCGGCGGCCGACTGCGCCGCTGCTGACCCGGGCCGGACCAGCGACTGGACAGACGCTCCTAATTCCACCCTGACGCCCCGGCGGCGGGACGGCGGCGCGGGACGGGCGGGGCTGCGAGGGAGGGGGCGCGGAGGGCAGAAATGGGGTTACGAGAACACTTTCTCTGTCAACGACCTGGAGCTGGGCCGGGGCTGGGGGCGGTGCGGGGAGGGGCGGCACTGCAGGTGAAAGCTCCGGTGTGGCCGGCGGGGGTGCTGCCGCAGCGCGCCACGCCGCGGGCCGTGCCACCGACCCGGAGCCGCGGACGCGGGACGATTTAGCAACCCGCCCCGACAGCATCGGGGTGAGGCGGGTGCCGGCGAGTGCCACTCGGGCGAGTCATCGGCGGAATGTTTCTGACGCGTATAGCGCTGAATAGTTAGCCTTACACAGGGGAGGAGGTAGGCGTAACCCAGTCACTTTCGCAGAACATTTTTTCTAAATCTTCGAAATTCCAAAAAAAAAAAAGGGAGAAAAGGAGGCCCCCAGCTCAAGGACAAAATTGTCCCTTGACATCCAGAGTGGATATTTACATAAATTAATATATCGTTTCCTTTCCCGAAAAAAATACAAAGTCTTTGAATTGAGCTCAGGCTATGCGGCCAGTATATGGGCACTTTCTACTCGACCTCTGCACTGCGCCGCCCCGCCGGCCGGCCGGATGCCGCTCGTTACGTACGACAGACCGGACCATTAAAACACCAGCCGCCCCATAGCCGCGGGGGCCGCGGGGGCGCAGGTCACAGCGACGACCCCCAGACAGTGCACACCCACGCTAGAGCCCCGGGGAAGGGAGGGGGTGTCATTCAAAAACCCGACTGTTCCCCCCCCCCCCCCCCTCTCTCTCTCCCCCCCCCCCCCCTCTCCCCCCCCTCTCCCTCACCGTTAGTGTATCTCTGTCTCTCTCTGTTTCTCAATCTGTCTGACTGTCTTTTTTTCGATTTTTTTCCCGCAAATTTAGTAGTGACAGAATACTTGGTCCAGATTGTAAGGGTAGTATAGGCCGGATGGGCGGAGAGTCATTGCATGTTGTGTACTGGTATTTGCATAGCGCTGGTCAGCCAACCCCCTCCCTCCCCCCTCCTCCCTCCCTCTCATCTCGCTTACTCTACTCCCCCTCCCTCCCTTCCATCTCTCTCACTCTCCTCCCCCACCCTCCTCTTTCCCAATCTGGGCACAAGAGATAGAATAGAGCGCACCGCAATCAGGCGATAACAACGGAAAAACCGATGGCGGCGTGATGCTCGGTTAGTCTGATACCGCAATGAGGGGTCACTCTTCAGACCCCTCCTCCCCCTCCCCTCGCCCTTCAGCGCCCTCCCCTCCTCCCCTCACCCTTAACCCCCCTTCACACACACTCACAAACACAAAGTTGGCGCCGCCCCACGCCAATTCTTGTCTTAAAAAATGCACTCCCACCCCACCCCCCTTACAACCGAAATAATAATATAAATAACAATAATAGTGGTTGTAATAGCGGCGTTGCGAGGGCCTTCTCCGTCGGTGTCAAACTCGGTCATGTATAATACCGTCCTCAGGGAAATAGAGAGAGAAATAGAGAGAGAGAGAGCGAGAGAGAGAGAACATTATCCACACTCGTGTGGACTAGAGGCTAGCATACGAGTCCTTGCCGCCATTCACTTTGCAGTTTTTACGACATACGCTCCTCTCTGCTGCTTTCCCCGGATGAGGAGAGGAGAGGAGGAGGGGGGGGGGGAGTCGGACGGTACGGTCTCATCATCATCAGGCACGAGTTGGGTCGCCGTGGCGTGCCGGGCGCCGGGCCAGGCGCCAGCGTGGAAACCGCCGCCACCGCGCACTTTTAAAATAAAAATTTTAAATAATGAACACCAAAAAAAGTACCAGTGTGGGACTAACTCGCGAGGGTGCGGGCGCGGCGGGGAGGGCGCAGCGCACCACGGCCCGCGCGACCCGTTTTAGTTTGAACCAGCAAAAAGTTTTGCGCGCGCTGCAAATGGGAGTCGCAGCCGCGCTGGCAAGGGCAAGGCCAGCAAGGGCGGCACAAGGGGGCGCCCCCCGCAGGGCCTCCCGCAGGGCCCCCCGCAGGGCCCCCCGCAGGGCCCCGCGCAAGCAGACCGCGGGCCGGGCCGCGCTAGGGGGACCCACTCTCTGGTCCGTCCGAGCCGTGCGGTCGTGGTCGTGGTCCCCACGACACACAAGTAGTCGGATCCCGAGAGCCCGGAGGAGGCATCGGCGGCCGAAGGGCCCCCGGCGGCCCCGGCGGCCCCGCCGCACCCTGCCAACTGCTCGGCCAGCCAGACCGTCAAACGAGCTGAAGGTAGGGGCGGTGAGCCCGGGCAGCCAGGGCAGGGAGAGGGTACAGCACCATTAACATTAACGCTGTCTGCAGCCACACGTGCCTGGGCCGGGGAGCATGCACACGACGTATAAGGCCCCGAGGACCTTGCCGCCGGCGCAACACATCGACCCACATCCAATGAAGATGTGCTCTGCGGTCGCCGCGGCCCGCGAGGGGGGGGGGGGGCGTGGCGATACAAGATGGCAAGCAAGAATTAATACCGCCGCGTCGTATAACCGGCCCCGTGGCGTTACAGAGCCGGCGGCCGCCGCCGACAAGAAGTCCCGTCCCGGAGCCCGTCGCCGCTGAGCATATTACGCGGAAGACGTGATCGTGTCGTTCACAAATACCGTAACGCAACGGGGCTTTTTTTCTATGCTGCCGCCTCCGAGCCCCGCACGCGCCGCGTGGGGATTGCGTTACTGGATTTATGGACGAATGGTGGCCTAGCGGTGGCTGTTCCGGCACGCCCCCGCCCCGCACGTCCGGCTCCACGGGGCCGCGTTCGTCTCGGCACACACACACACACACACACACGTGGACACCATTTAAATAGCGGGGCGCTGCGCGGCCGCACCGTGTGAGTCTGCCTGCAGTCCTTTCCTTTTCTGTCTTGCCCCACACTCATCTTCCAGTCCAGCCCCCTCCCCACTCCTTTTCATTACAAGATGAATCCACACACACACACACAAACACACACACACTCACCGCACATACTCACTCACACGTGCATGCAGACGCAGCCTTGTACGAAGCACACGAGGAGAGTGCTCGCGCGCTCTTTTGTGGCCGCGCCTGTGTGCTCTCCCGGCATATGTGTGTGTGTGTGTCCATATGTGTGTGCGAAACCCGGCCATATATTTTACATTTTCGCTGGCGTCGTCCGGCTGCGTCCCGCGTGTCGCGCCACCACTGGACTTTTCCCGACCGCCACCCCCTCCCTCCCTCCCTCCCTCCCTCCCTCCCTCCCTCCCGCCCTCCCTCTGCCGGCCCGACTACCCGCCTCCGGCCATCCTCCGGCTCGTACTCGCGGATGCTACTACCCCTATCCGAGCCCCCAGGCGCCCCCAGACCAGCAGCGCCAGCCAGACTGCCACGGCGCCGCGCCGCCCCCGCCGCCCCCGCTCTCTCTCTCTCTCTCTCTGTCTCCTCTCCCCCCCTCGTGTCCAGCGGGGCCACAGCCGCCGGCGCCGGGTGGCCGATGGGCTGCCTGCCCTCCGGGCGCGCCGGACCGAGAGCTGTGTGTCAGCACACGGGCCGGCCGGAGCCGGCCGGGCTGTTTGGCCAAGTTTGACGGCGCGGGGCCGCCAACACCGGAGCGGCGCAGCGGTGCACAGCGGTGCACAGGGGTGCGCAGGGGTGCACACGGCGGTGTGTGCGAGGTGTGTGAGGTGTGCGGAGGTGTGAGCAGCGGGCAGGGGCGCTGACGAGGCCGAGCCGGGCCGCTTCCGGGGCACACCTTGCTGTGATAACGGGAGCCCCGGCAGTACCAGCAGCAGCTCACACACACACACACACACACAGACACCGGTCCAACACTGAAGTCCACGCGAAAAAAAAACAGCCGCAGATTTTTTTTCTACCAATGACATAATTGTGGTTTTATTTTCTGCGTAGAAACTCTGTCCTCGCACCGAACCGGAAAGTTTTTCTTCTCTTTATAAGTGGGCGGGAGTGCGGCGCGTGCGGTGGCGGTGCACCTTCGCCTCCCCCGGCGGACGGCGTCTTCACCTCGTCATCATCGGGGAAAACGTCAAAGAGGCCTGTTTGCTCTGGATAGGACCGGACGGGCCACGCCCGGCCCCGCCCTGCCCCGCCCCGCCCTGCCGCGCCGCGCTCGCCACAGGGAAATTGGATATCGGACGAATGGTTGTCGCGCAGCCCAACGGAAAGGGAGGAAAAGAGAAGCGGAAGCAGAAGCGCGACAGCGATACTGGCACCGGAACTCCCTTTATTTCTCCCGCCTGAACGAAAAGCAGTTGAACTGAAATCTTTTTACAGTAGGACGACGCATCCGCGATTGTTCGGTAATTTAATTGGTTTCCCGCACTCCGTTTCTCGTCCTTTCCCCTCGGATAATTTATGAGCGACTTCTGTTTTAAAGACACGGGTTTTGGACAGCAGTGCCGGCACTTACAAGGGGAGGATAGAGTGTAGAGGGTCGAAGGGGGTCATGGCGGCAGAGACAAAGTCTGCCCCCCTCCCCACCCCCACCGGGGTGGACTACGCCCCGGGGTCTCCCGAGCTGCCTGGGCTTGGGCCGGGGTCCTTCTGATTCTCTTTTGGCTGGCTGCCCCACAGCGTCCAGTAGTCCACGGTCCCCTCCCCGCCCAGGCAAAGTTTCCCGGCCGAGCTCCACCAGCCCTGGCCAGCCTCGCGCCGCGCTCTCCCGGCCCCGCTCACCGGCGCCGGAGCCAACTGGCGAGCCCTGCGCCCCTCGTGTAATGGAACACTGCGTGCGCAAACCCAATCCCTCTGATTGTACGACGCGACGCTGCTGCCGACGCCGAGTGGCCCACGCCTCGGGGGCGCCGCCGCCGCCGCTGACGCCGGCCGAGGAGGAGTCCACGGCGAAGTGCCGCCCTCCACTAGGGAGGACTAGGCCGGAATTAATTCTCATAACACGTCACTTACGGCGGATTAATCGTCGACTGTATAACCGGGCGGCGCGGACCCGTGAGGGCGACGGTGTCCCCCCCCCCTCCTCCTCATCCTCCAGCATCCGCTTGTTCATTACGGTAGGCCTTTATCGCCGAGCATCGTAGGCGAACTCGTCCTGCAGTGCGCCGCGCATGTAGACAGCGCACGCACCGGCGGCAGCGCCCGCGGTCAGAGCCGCCTCATTCCCGGCCATTACCCAACGTGTAATGAGATTGCAGCGAAACACGCCCCTCGTGGATGAAAAATGGGAATGGGCGGCCGTGTCCAAAGTTTTTTCCACGTTGGAGGGGGTTAGTCATAGGTACGGCTTCTGCCACGGCTGTGCCCGCGAGTGGGAGGAAGGGGTGGGGTGGAGGGGAGGTAGGCTGCTTGGGGTGGGGGTGGAGGGGGCGGGGGGGGGGGGAGAAGGGTCCTCCAGTCGTGCTGGGAGTCTCCGAGGCGGAGAGTGCAGACGACGACCGGGCTGAGAAGAGCCGGCGGGGGCAGCAGCCTCCCTTCCTGTTTCCTTCCCGTTCATTAGCTGCGCACCCCCGCCGGCACCACCTTCACCTTGACGGCGGTGCCCCCCCCCCCTCCCCGATCGTCGTGACCTCTGCGGACGCCGTCACCAATAACCTCTCTCTCTTTTCCCTCCCACTCTTCCCCTCGCTCCTGCCCTCTCTATCCCTCTCTATCCCTCTCTCCTTCTCTCTAAAAGTGAAAGGAGACAATGGAGAGACGCGCGGCTTGCAAAATGCGGCAATAACGGAACCCATGCGGCCGCGAGAATGAAAATCCTCTGGCCGCTCCGCCCCGGCTCCGCTCCGGACTCGGTGGCCTCCTCGGTCTCGGCTGCCTTATCCCCGCGGGCGGGGAGGTTAGGGGAGGGCCGCGGGCCGCTTTATCACGCCCGTTTGAGCCGGCCGCCGCGGACAATGCGACGCGAGGCGGTACCCGCCTGGGGCGGCGGGGGCCGGCGGGGGCCGGCGGGGGCACGGCACGGATGGGGAGGAAGGGAGGCAGCACTGGCCCCGCCGCGGGGGGTCCCGTCGGTGTGTGTGGGCCCGGCCGCCGCTCACGGTGCGCTAGCGGACAGCAGCGCAGGAGAGGTCTTGGCCGCCTTGGCCTTGAGCGGGGCGGACGTGGTCCTAACCCCGAGTTCATCCCCCCGACACACGGGGCCGGCCTCTGCACAGTAGCCACGTAACCCGGCCGCGCACGCGGGGGTGGGGGTCCTCTGTGGACCCCGCGGTAAATGGAGATTCCGCGGAGCAGACGGAGCCCTGCGAACACTTCTTGTTATTCCGCTCGATCGCCCCCGCCCGGCGCCCCGTCGCACTTAAACGTACTTTTGGACCTGATCGCGCCGCGGAGTTCGCCAGGTGGGATTCGCGGGCCGCGGTGGCGGGGCGGGGCGGGGCGGGGCGGGGCGGGGCGGGGCGGGGCGGGGCGGGGCGGGGCGGGGCGGGGCGGGGCGGGGCGGGGCGGGGCGGGGCGGGGCGGGGCGGGGCGCCGCACATTTTTTTTCTTGTCGTTCTTCCCTCGCTCGCGCGCGCCCGTCGCCTTATTCAGAAGAGGTAGAGCGGCGTGTGACGTCGACGTCGGTGCCACGGGACGTGAGGCGTGAGGGGGCAGGCGGGGCACGGGGCCTTTGAATCACACGGCGTTCTCCGAAGCGAAGCCAGCGGCTTGTCGGGCTGTGAATGTGTGAACGGCTCGCCTCGGGGAGGGCGGCGGCCGCACTGCACACACGCACACACACACACACACGCGTGTCTCGCCGCCCGTCCTGCACGCCCTCCGGCACCCCCAGACCCTATCGGACAGGGCCTTATTAATCTCGCACGGCACGGCACAGGTCGGGTCACTCCGCCGCCCGGCCCGTAAACAGCCCGTAAAGGGCGCGGGGGACGCCGGCCGGCCGCTGGGCCGCCAAGCTAACACAGCGAAGGGAGTTTATCCGTGCAGTGAAAAGAAGGGATAAAAAGAAATACTCTGTCCGCGGCTGTTTGTCGCTCGCTGCTCCCGCAGTGATCATCCCGTCCCCGGCAATAATCGCACGCTGATGTGCTTGCTTGTCGTGGCCGTGGGCGGGACGGCAGCGGGGCCGGCTGGAGGGGCTGGAGCCGCCGGCCTCCAGGGACTCCAGCACAGGGCCCGGGGGCTCCGGCAGTGTCCGGCCGGCCCCGAGTCCCCCAGCATCTTTGAGTAACAAAGCCGGGTAAGCAGCACAGCGCAGCGCAGCGCAGCGTCGGGGCAGCCGTCCTAAACCAACGGACACGGCTTGGCTGCGCGCTACTGTTCTGCCCCGCCCACTCTCCCCGCGACGACGCCGTCCACGAAACAGGCGCACAAAAGCGGGCGCGGCGAGGCGGCAGTGCCGGGATCAGGGCCGGGATGAGGCGGGGCGGCGCGGGCGGACCGGGCCCCTCCACCCGGTCGGCCCCGCACGGCCGCGCGAAGACGCCGGGCGTCGGCTTAAGTCTCATATTGGAGAGCGCGCTGCAGAGGCGCGCTGATCCGGTGGCCGAGCCTGTCCCGAGCGCCGGGCGGGTAGGCAACAGCGGCCCGCCGCGGGCAGGAGCGCTGCGCGGGCGGCCCGCCCCCCGGCCCGCAGGCGCTAGTCCGCTCCTCACTGGCAGCGCGCCCGCACGGGAACCCCGTTCCCACCGAGCGTTTCGATGGCCGCAGCTGCAGAAGCGTTACCCTCCGCCCGACTTGCGTTCTGAAATTCTTCGACGTCGAATATTGGGGGCCCCGCTTCGCGGGTTGCGAGTAAGAGCGTATTGTGCGGGATGCGGGAAATCTGCCAGCGTCAGGGCCTGGATGAGGGTTCGGAGAACGGCGGTGCGGATGCGGGGCGGGGCAGGTCTTCGGGACCGCTTCATAGCGCTGCTACCCTCGGCAGCGCTCCTGACCAGAAGCGTACCTGCACCGCATACCCTTGTACCCCCCGCGGCCACCCGACCTGAAGCCGAGACCAGCTGCGTCAGCACCGGCGGCCACCGGCGGTCACCCGGTCCTCTCCCCCCGCCTCCCCTACATCGTGCCCCCTCCCCTGGCTTGCAATCATCCCTTTTTCCAGCAAGAAATCAACCATTTGTGAGATGACACGGACATTGTGAAACCCTAAATAATAAACTCCCTCCGAACGTTCTGAATAAGGGTACGCACGGGCGGAAACGTATAACCCAGCCGCCGCGCCCACACGGCTTACCCGCGGCGACCTCCACGCCTCTAATAGGCTTACCCACCCCTTTACCCAGCGGCTTACCCCGACGACGAACTGGGAACTTAACTAGCTATACACGGTGGTTTCCGCACAGATGCGTCGCCGCCTCGGCGGCGGCACGGCAACGCTGCTGCTGCTGGCGCGGGCCATTCATAATGAATGACACAAGGCAGCGCGAGTTTGGTGAGTGCCTGCCAGCCTGCGGCCGCGCCGCCGCGCCGCACTGAGCTGGCTGAGCACACACCGCCGCACGCATCGCGTCGTCGCGAATCTCTTTGACGCCGGGGGGGGGGGGGGGGGGGGGGGGGGGGAGGGGGCTCGCCGTACGCGGGGCACGGGGGTTCCCGCCGGCCCGGACCCCCCGCGGACCAGCCGGTTGTGTCTCGCGCTCTGAGTGCACTTTGAAAGCCGGGACCAGGCCTGGTCCTCTGCTGAAAGCGGTGCGCAGATCGGATAGAGCGGGCAGAGTGCAGCGTACAGCGGCCCCCCGAAAAAGAAAGAAATGCGGGGGGAGAGAGAGAGAGAGAGAGAGAGAGAGAGAGAGAGAGAGAGAGAGAGAAAGAAAGAGAGAGAGGCCCACACAGAAGAAGGCGTGGCACGATGAAGTGGTAAATGAGAGTTGCCGGACTAAAATAATATCTCATACATAAAAGATGAGGCCGCTACTCAGTGGTTCAAGTCAGTTTGGGCCCCCCCCCCTCCCCCTCCCCCTCCCCCATCTTTTTTCGCTTTCTCCTTTTCGACCCCCCTGTTGCCGGCCGCCGCGGCGTCAAGGTTGGAAGGTTGGCGGCGCTGGCTGACGCCGCTGCTGCTGCTGCTGCACCGTTGGAGGGCCGGCGGGTGTGGCGGCCGCGCAAAGGAAAGGGAAGCCTCAAAGGTTTGCAAGCGGCGCCGGGGGAGTCACGGGGGACGCGGCACGCGGGGCCGCGGGGCGGAGCGTGACGACTACGACGACCGAGGCGGCCTCTTATCGGTCCCTTTGGAGCCGCCGACGGCGACCCCCGCCCGGGGGACACAGTGCGGCCCGCGGGGCGGCGAGGCGTCCGTCCGCCGCAGATTCCCCGCGAGCTGGCCGCGGGGGAGGGGATGAGAGCGGGGAGACACGACCCCGCTGCTCTCACGTCCTCCGCTGGCCGGCTGGAGTGACACCCGGCTGACTTACCTCCTTGATGAGGTGCGCCAGGCGGTCGAGGCGGTCGCCGTCCGCGCCGCCGCGCTTGGTGGGCAGGTACCGCGCGGCCACCGGGGTGGTGAGGGTGGCCAGGCCCAGGAGGGCGGCCAGCACCGCGGCCAGGGTCACCACGCTCGACCTGCAACACAGAGGCGTGGGGCCCGGCTTGAGACCCGGGGCTCCAGGCTCCTTGCTCCCCGGGGAGGCTCCCCTGGGGGCCGTGCGGCCACCGGCCGGGTCGGCTCAACTCTGTTTGCACAGCGAACCGTCAAACAAAGCCGCATTCCGTCCGCGTCCAGTTTCTCTCTCTCACGCACACACACAATCACTCTCTTTCTCTCTCACTTTCCTTTTCTCTTTCGTCCACTTTTCTTTCTTCGCGGTTTCCCGGGGACCCCCGCCCTGCGCTGCGCCCACCCCGCTAGGCACGCGGCCGGAATGCGCGAGCGCGGTGGCAGCGGTGGCGGACGGGCAGGCGGTGGTAGAACACGCAGCGGCAGCCGAGCGGCCCGCGGGGGGTCCGCGGTGGCTTAGGGAAATTTTCGCATCACGCGGAGAACATCGTGAGAGAACGTCAGGGTTATGTGGCCCGCGGCCAGATTTCTTTACATTGTGCAAAGCGAGCGGGGACCTGAGGGGGATAGCGTGGGGAAATATGGCAGGGGAGTCGGGAAGGTAGACGGCCACGGGGAGACAGGAGAGAGAGAGAGAGAGAGAGAGAGAGAGAGAGAGAGAGAGAGAGAGAGAGAGCAAACCGCGGTATACACGGACGCTCAACTCCCCGCCTCCGTGGAGAACCGCAGCCGCAGCAGCGAACCTCTGCGGGGGGCCTGGCCGGGGCGGGGCAGCCCTTCCCTGCGGTACCCACAACGCCACCGCCGCCGCGCGCCTCGCATAAGAAAGTCCCGGGGCGGAACGGCGGCACCCTCCCCTCCCTCCGCCACACACACAAAAATCGAGTCCAGCCGATGAAAATACTGTGTAGCGTTTGCGGGAGGGGACTATGCCGAGGGGCGCCCGCTGGGCGCTGTTCCTCTTATCCGGCTGTACGTTACGTCCCCAGCGAGCTCTGTAAAGGGGGTGAGTGCGAGGGGGAGGGGGAGAGAGAGAGAGAGAGAGAGAGAGAGAGAGAGAGAGAGAGAGAGGAGAGACGCAGACTAAGAGTAAGTCGGAATTAAAAGTGTCCAGGCCCGTCTCGTCCTCAGACCCCCGCGCCCCCGCGGCCCCGCGCTGCAAGGCCAGCAGGCAAAGGGTTGTGCCGCAGGGCAAACAGGGAGTCCCCTGGGAGCTGTGCAGGCCGGGGTCCCCGCGGCGGCACTGGGCGGCGCCGCCAAATTCTGCTGGCCCGCAAGCCGTTAAAGTTCCGCTCAGCGCCGCTCAGCACCGCTCAGCACCGCTCAGCATCGGCTCAGCCGCCATAGCGGGAAGGCCACGACACGGCCGCGGTGCTCACAGGAGGCGCAGGGTGCAGGCCTCGGTGCGGCACCCTGTGGAGGGGCGACAGAGGGGAGGAGGGGAAGTGTATGTCGGGGTCTTATCACCTTTATCACGGTCCGCTGCCCGAGATGAGATGAGCAGCAAACTGACCGGGACCGGGGCCCCGGGGGGTTAGCAGGGCGCCGCCGCCAGGCCGGGTAAGACATGCCGGGCCGTGGGGGTGTGAGTGAGAGAGAGAGAGAGAGAGAGAGAGAGAGAGAGAGAGAGAGAGAGAAAGAGAGAGAGAGAGCCGTGTGGCCCTGCGGTTCGTCCCCTCATCCCGGCCGTCCGATATGTGTGCGACGCGTTGTGATTATCAGCACTTTGCTGCGCAATTTGACGTCCGATACGGCGCCGCGATAAATCCCGGGATAATCGAGGCGGACATGGTAATGGTGCGAGGGGCCGGCAGACCCCCCGCGAGGGACCCCCCGTGAGGGACTCCCCGCTAGGGACCCCCCACGGACACGCCCCCCACCCCGCGCCAGCCAATCGGAAGCCGGCCGGCGACTCAGCGCCGCTCCGGTTTATCGGATGCGAAAATGAGTCGGCTCAAATTACCATCATTTTCAGACCGTCTGCTCCGAATTGATGAGCCGGAAGAGGGGTGGGGGGCGGCGTTCCCCCCCCCCCCCCCACCCCCTTGGCCTTGCTGCCTTGGCCACCTGTTTCGCGTGTCCCCGGCCGCACACATTGTCGTTCCTTGTCATTCCGTCCCATTTTAAGAAGCTTCCTTTCGGAGCTGCACAGAGGATGGAAAAAAGGGGGGGGGGGCGGAAATTAAGGGATGGTGGGTGGTGGAGGCCGTCGCGGCCCCCGGGCCTGATAAGCCGCTTACAGTATCAGGGCGGCGTGTCGCGGTGGCGCACAATTCACAAATGTTTTTCCTCGGTGTGCCATGAGGTATCAGAGGCCAGGGTGGAACAGCAGCGCCAGAGCTGCCGACGTATCACTGTCTGGGAGGCCTCAGGCCTCTGGCCTCTCTGTCTGCCCGTCTGTCTCTCTCTCTCTCTCTCTCTCTCTCAGCCCGCTCACGTCCGTCGCGTACCCAATCACTCTGAGCGAATCAAAGGCCGACCCCCTGTCCCTGTGTGGCACGGTGCGGTGCGGTGCGGCGCGGCACAACACGGCCGGCGGCGGAGGGGAGGGGAGGGGGGAGGGGGGAGGGGAGGGGAGGGGAGGGGAGGGGGAGGGGGGGGCCGGCACTGCCGCTGGCAGGCGGTGGAAAAAGCAAGTGCTCGCCGAACACCGCACTGGAGGGGGCTCTCCACTGAATTCGGGATCCCGAGGGCCCCTCCGCTCCTCTCGGCTCTGCGCGGCCTTCTATAAACATTCGACCAACAATTTCAGAATTTTTCGGATCATATCGCACATCAGGCGCAGGACTGAAGTGGTGCAGGTGGCATGCTGGAAGGACCACGCACCACACCGCAGCCCCGCTGCCTGTGAGTGAGCCGTGCGGGGCTGTGCCTGTGTGGCTGGGACGGGACGGGAGGGGGGGGGGGGGGAAGTGTCCCCGGCCGTGAGCTCCTCAGCTTCTTAGGGGGGGGGGGGCAAGCCGTGGGGGGCTGGGTCGGCAGGGGCGCTGCGGGGGGCGCTGCGGGGGGCGCTGCGGGGGGCACGGGCACGGCGCGACGTGCACTTCAAAGGTGACATGACATGACGTCCGGCCGCGATAGCGGCACCGGGTGTCGTGTGTGTGTGCGTGTGTGCGTGCGTGCGTGTGTGCGTGCGTGTGTGCGTGCGTGCGTGCGCAGGGGCGAGGATGAAGGGCGTGGCAGACACGCCGGAAACTGACAAGCGACACACGGTTTTGCCTGAAATGAGCAATTTAATTGACGCTGCGATTTATTTTAAAGCTTCAGCAATTGCTGCCTGTTCCGCCCCTGACGTGTTTCTCTTCCATACCCTTTCCATCAGTCTCGCTTGCTCTCCCCCGCCCCCCTCCCCAACCCCTCAAACCCGAGACTTATCAGAGTTCAAAGTGAGCAGGAGGAGGCGACCGACACCACCACAGCACGACGGGCGTGGCCGGCAGAGAGGCCAGGGGCAGCCAATGCGCTGCCTTTCAAAGGTTTGTCCGTCGTGGCCGCGGGCCGCGTGGCCCCACCGCCGGCAACACCTGACCGGGGGCAATACATCTACTTGCCGAGCGACACAGCGACCGCCGCCAGCCAGCGCCAACGCCGAGCCGAGGGCCACCCGAGACGGCGGGGAGGAGGGGAAGGGAGGCGGGGACCCTGAACGGGGGCCGCGGCGACACCGAGGGGAGCCTCAGTTCGCGGACGGGTGTACACTGACTGGTGACTGGACCGGACTTTTCCATTGACTGGAATGAAAATTTTGCGATCATTTATGGTTTCTGTGTTCTGAGCTTCTACCCACCCCAAAGTGGGTTAAAAAGTCATTCCTACCGTGACCAAAACTAAAAACGAAAATATTTTTGTTTCGCTTAGAAATATATGAAAAAAAGTTGCAAAAATGGGTGGGCACTACCTCGTCCCAGGCCTCCGCCTGGAACCCTCCTGCTTAACTTCGGTGTTCGAATGGGAACCGGTGTACCAGGTATTGACCGCCGCAAAGACACCGGCACAACGCAGCGGCCTTTTTCAGGGGCACGCTTCCGCAACGGTCAATGTAGCCCCCTCCGCCAGCCAGATTTCCGGAATCAACTCCCTTCGACTGGCTGGTTGGTCTGTGGCACTGCGGCCACTCCCGAGCGGATTGGGGGGGAGGTAGGCTTTCCTATATCGTACACAGCCGAAGCTGCTGTACTTCACGACGAACCCTAGTCGCGACGGCGTGTCCTCGTCTGCCAGATTCACAGGGAGCGAAAACGAAGGTACCGAACCCTAGGTACCCCCGTAGCATACACCCGAGTCTCCGAACCAAGTTTCCTTGGTAGACACAGAGCCCCCCCGCCGGAAACCCCGGGCGACCGAGAGAACCTCGGACCCGGGAACGGGGGTAAGCCCGACCGTGCTGCGGGAATCTTCAAGTTGAAACCCAACGCTTACATCTCTCAGTGACGCAGCGCGCACGGCCGTTCAGACAGCCATACCGACGCCACGTTCGAAAGTATATTTTACCCTCTGTCTCTCAAGCACAGACACAAGAAAAATTTAGAAGGACTAGCCAGATTTGAACCAACGACCTCTCGGCCGCTGGCCAGCCACCCTGCCCATACGGCCACAGAGCCGCGATGGTGGCGGCAGCGCGCCCCAGGTACTTTATACACCGTCGCCTTAGCTGAGCCGACAGAAAAAAAACGCATGGACCGGCAAAGAGTTGAACATCCGACCAGCCACCCGCCGGCCGGACTCGCTAACCACGCGGCTACCGAGCTTCGGTGTGGGGTAGCCATGCGCTCCCGGTACTGTAGCCGCACGACGTGTCCGACTGGAAATTGACTGGAGTCTGACTGGAGTCTGACTGGAGAGTGACTGGACTGGAAGGCATACACTGACTGGGAGCAGTGGGGTACCCCTCGGGCGACACGCTCGCGATCAGGTGGGATGGGAGGGCGGCAGCAACGTGGATCAGCTTCTATACCTCTGACAGCCGCTACCTCTCTCTCTCTCCCACTCCCACTCTCTCTCTCTCTCCTGCCTCTCAAGAACACGAGTAGTGTCAGCATTGCAAATTGAGCAGGATGCCGCCGTCCCCGGTCCGTCGTCTCGGTCTTTGTCATGGTGATCGTCCCGGCTGCTCGGTTCCAACTCCCGTCACTTTTTATCCCACTCGGATCGCCGGCCGGATCGCCGGCTCTGACTTGGCGTGCGCCTGCAGCAGGCGGCCGGTGCCGCCGCGTGCCGCGCACGTGTCCGACACGTGTCCGCGCCCCGCTGCTGGTTGCCGGCGCTGGCTTCTCCTCGTGCGGACAAAGTTAAGGGGCTGCTTAACTTTTCGTAACGCTTCCCCTCCCCGGCGGGACGGGTGCGCCTGCCCTCCTGGCGGGCGGCCTAGCCGTGTCGGAGGCGGCGTGGGCGTGTCGTCGTGCCGTGTCACTCCGGCGGCGCCTACAACCTGAGATTGTCCCCGGATAAGGGGGGCGGGGGCGCCGCCGGGCCCACGACTTCTTCGAGGCGGGCAGGAGGCCGCCAACACGCGCGCGCCGCGCTGCCGCCATTGTCCGCACGCCGCGCGCACGTCCACGTCGACGGCTTGATCACCACGGCCGCCGTCATGACCCCCCCAGTATCGGCACCCCGCCGAGCCCAAGAAGCAGCGTCCGAGGGCGGCGCGGACAATGGGGGCGACACGACGGGCACAAGAAGGGCTGCAGGGCCGCGGGGTGACAGCCGCGCACAAGTTCCCCGTGGCCTCGCCGGGGGCCCTCGTTAGGGCGGCGGCCGCGTGCACCCCTACTCCGCCGCGCCGCTCGCTGCTCCGCGGACGGTTTTAGGTCGCGCCGTGCCTCCGGGAGTAAATGTCATTCCTGCGGGCCGACTGCGGCGGTGCGTCGCGGACTGCGGCGGCAAAATGAGAAGGAAAGGTGCGCCGCGCTGAGAGGGGAGTGGGACCGGGGGCGGCGCCTGCAACTTTTGTCCACCCCTTCCTGCCCCGCCGCCGCCCGACGACCCACTTCTTGCCGCTTGCATACGCATCGAGCGCTTTCCAGTGTAAAGTTCATGTTGGCGGCGGTGTTTCAGCGGAAACAAAAGAGAAAGGATAATCAATAACGACCCATGACTAGATAATAAAATAATTTGATAATTTCTGACAAGCGCAACGATGTTGTTGTTGTTTCGGTTAACGAGGGCGACTCCGCGCTGCAGCGCTTCTTTCTCCTCCGGCTCCGTGCGGAGCGGAGAGATGAGAGGGAGAGCCCTTGAGACCAATTATGCGACCAGGTACAGTGGTGTGCGTGTCGCGTCGGGTGCAAGAGCGAGCGGCGCTCTGCGAATGAGGAAAAGGTGCAAGCAAGGGCGTCGCGGGGGAGGCAGAACGAGGGTCCGTCACGGTGTGTGGGCGCGTGGCGGCGCGTGGCGGCGGGTGGCGGCGCGTGGCGGCGCGGGGCGTCAGCAGTTACTGGAAAAACAGTTTATGAGCGGCCGTGACGACAAAGTCAGAGTGCGATTCGCGTCTGTGTTCGTGTGTGTGTGTGTGTGTGAGGGGGGGGGGGGTTGTTCCTGGACGTGTCGGGTAACACGGCAAAACGGTGGCGGCGAATAGGTCTATAACCCGATTCCAGGTGTTGTGTTCCAGAGCGGCGGGGGGTGAGGGCGTAGGCGGCGGGAGGGGCGGCGGGGGAAGGGCGTTCGCCATATTTTTTTTAACTTCTTCTTTACATAAGAGAACGTTTGCGTTGGCGTGTGAGAGTGTGATAAGAATGTTGCCTGTAATTTGAGGCGGGGAATGTACAGCCGCACTATTTTCTTTTATTTTACCCTGCCCGGCAGTCTGGTGCGCGTAAAGAAAGAAAAAAGACCAACGAGAGCAAGTTTCACACGTCCGGCACTGACATGCGGCCTCCGCCTCCGCGCGGCGCCGCCAGACCGCGCCACTGCGTCTATCCGCCTCGTTCTCTGCTATCCTCTTCTATCTCAATCCGGAGGACGCGCGGCGGCTAGGACGCTGCACTGCCACGGCTCTCGAGTGCCCCCCTCCCCTCCCCCCTCCCTCTCTTGGCCACCCTGCCCTTTCCTTCCTTCACGCACGCAGACGTCTTGTCGTCTCTGAAGCGACACTACTGCTGGACAAGAAGAAGGGAGTGTCAACAGTACAAAAGGAGTGAGGGGGGAGGGTGCTCCAGGCGGGCGGGGGCGTGCCGCGGGGGTGCTGCTGGTGCCGCCGGCCGCCCCCATCGCCATGCTGCGGGCGGGGCGAGTCCCCGCCGCCTCTAAGTCGCCCACAAAATGGGGGAGCATGAATGAAATGTGGCGTGAAGAGAATACTGCGCAGCGATGCCACGCGTGGCGTGGTGGCAGACGGCGGCGGGGCCGGCGGCGGTCCGAGCGCCGGGTAGTTAGGCAAGGCTGTCGGCCCGCCCGGCGGCGCTGTGCGGCGGCCGGCCTACCCCCGCGACCGCAGGCGCTCTCGGCCGCCGCGGTGCCGGATTTTATATATCTGCGCGCGGTCGGAGCGAGAGGGGGTATGAGAGAGAGAGAGAGAGAGAGAGAGACGGTCAGACATACAGACAGAGAGAAACAGGCGACAGCGCGCTCTACGTGGCACGCCCCGCCGCTTCGACACTCCGCCCTTGTAAAACTGGCCCGCTGAGGGTTGTCTGCTGCCTGCTGTGTGCTGTGTGCTGTGTGCTGTGTGCTGTGTGCTGTTGTGTGTGGCATTGCAGCCGCGGTGTCGTTGGTATGTGTCCCGATACACTCAGAGCGCATCGCCGCGACGCGGGGCGGCGGCGAAGGGCCCGACGGCGGGGTGTCAGAGGGGAGGGGGGGGCGGTAAGTAGGTGGCGCGTTGTCGTCGGGTGGAGGAGGGGGGGGGCGTGATCGGATGGGGCTGTAAACGCGCCGAGACTAGGGAGGCACACGCCAAGGCTGATACTGGAAAGGGCAGCAGCAGGAGGGGAAGGAGGAGGGGGAGGTGACGGAGTGCGGAGTGCCGCTCATCGGGGAGACTCGAAGGGATAGAGAGGGGAAGGGGGGGGGAGGCAGACGGGGCGGGGCTCGCGTCGCGAACCTTAATTATGTAACTGCCAGGGAGTATGTAGCCGTCGGCGTGTCGGCGGGGCCCCGGGACCCGCGGGGGGCGGTGAACAAGAAAACAAGTAAGTTTGCACCCCGCTGCTTGCGCGGGCACACACACACACGCGCGCGCGCACACACACACCCGCTCATGGTGCACGCCCGAGTTGATGATGTGATGGACGTGTTCCCGCTACACAGCCGCCAGGAGGCAAACAGCAAATCATGCGCATCGTTTGGTCGCGGCGTGCGAAAAGTCAAATCACGCACCCCGTGCGTTATCGTCCCGGGGGGCGTCGGAGGTGAGGCGGGGAGGCGGCGGCGGCTCCCAAATCGCCGAATCAATCGCCATTTAGACCCGGCGGGATTGGAAAGGAGACCTCGGGCCGCGCTTTGTTCTGGCCTCTCGGCTGTCAGGCCACACTGACGCCCAGCGGCGGCGGCGGCAGCGGCAGGCAGCAGATGAGATGTTTGTGGAGTCGTAGCGTGGGGGGCGTAGCGACAGAGAGGCGGAGGCGTGGCGGAGGCCCTCGCGACAAGTGGGCCGAGGACGTCGTACGCCTAACAGCCCCCTTCTGTTCCTGTGCCGCCCGCGGCCGCCGCACTCAGTGGTCAATATTATGATTGTCATCATGCCGATACACAAGCACGGCGGGGCCTCCAGCAGGGCCTCCAGCAGTCTCCAGCAGCCTCCAGCCTCCGCCCTCAGGGCCGGCAGCACGCCGGCTCCTCGCCGGCTCCTCGCCGCGCCACAGAATTACTTTTTAATCGGTAACCATACCTCAGCCTCAGGGGCGCCCCTCCCTCCCCCTCCCCGTCGGCATTCCACAGCCGCCCCCGGCCCGCCCCCGGCCCGCCCCCGGCCCGCCCCCGGCCGTCATGTTTGGGCTTGATTGTTTGAGTTGTGCGCCAGGGCAGCGCAAGGGCCACACCGTGATTCCCCCGCCCCGCGCCCCGCCCGCACCGTTTAGAGGGAAAAGCAGCCGCCGCCGGAGTTGTAACGTTAAAGGTAAGCAAGTCGAGGGGGATTAGTTTGCAAGAAGTATACTCGGGCGGCCGTCTTCATCTCCGGACCCCCCGCCGGGCCGCGGGCCGCGGAGGTGTGTCAGTGCGCGACTTAAGCGCCGCCGCCACAATCACCTTTACATTACATCTCTCGGTGAATAATCACCATAATTCTCGTCTATCAATAAATCAACGTCTCAATAAAAAAAAACCCAATGGTGACAGCGTTGTGATTAATTTTGTTTTAAATGTTAAAAATTTAACCACGGCCTTGATGTTGTTCGAAATCAAGAACGCCGTGAAGACACGCATTTTTTTATTTAATCGTAGAGATCCCGATAATGATGTGTCGGTGTGCCCCGTGACAGCCGCGGTCGCCGCCGACACCGCACTCCCGCAGCACTCATCGTCGTGTCGGCATCCTCAAACGCGCCACCCTCCTCCCTCTCCCCATAACTCTTTCCTCCCCTGTAGGCCTCCACGCAGCCGCGCACTCCATTTTTAATGGGACGCTCTCTGGGTATGTAATTAGAGCCTGTAAATGACGTGTGCAGCCAGAGGCCACACGCGCGCGCACACGCACACACACACGCGCGCGCACGTTTGCCGTTAGGTTTCGGTGGGGACACCCTGCATAAAACATTGGCGCCGCTCGGCCGAAAATCAGGGCGCCGGTCGCGCAGCGGGGCGGCGGCAGCGGCGGCACGTCGGGCTGAAAAGCGCTCAAAGGTCCCTGACGTCACCAGCCACAGCCGGCCAGGCAGCTGCGGGCCTGAGCTGCGGCGCGGCACCGCACCGCCGTGTGCCGAGCCGGCCCCGTGGGGGCCCCCGGGGCCATCCCCAGCGGCGGCAGCAGCAGCGGCGGCACCGCGGCTCCCCAACGGTATTACACTTTATTTATTCTATTTTTTACCATCATGATGAAGGGCGCCGACTGGTTTATTCTCACTCATATCGCAAACGGGCGCTGCTCCCGCTCGCGCACCCCGCGCCGCGCCCCCTGCCTCAAGCACCTCCTCGACACAGCCGAGCAACGCTCGCCCCGCGCAAAACAAAAAGTTAGAGGGGGAAACCGGACGCGAATCGGACGGTTGGTATGTTCGTGGTCTCCGTCGGGGTCCCCGAACTGCACACGGGCTCCGCGCGCTTCCGTCGCGCTCCCCCAAACTCTGCCGAGATGGCTCGCTTACATGGCTCGCGAGGCTCCCGAACGGTGCAGTGCGGAGGCCTGCCTCGGCTGGGAGTGCCGCAGTACAAGTTGGTTCGCGGTGCCGCGCCGCGGCCGCCGGCGCGCAGGGGGGCGGTCGGGGGGCGGTTTTGTGGCTCCCATACGGCGCACGCAACACGGGCCACCGCCCGCGCTGCGGAGGGCAGGCACGCCCGGGCACGCCACGCGCCACACGCCACACACGCCTGTTGAGCAGGCGGCCTACCCGCCCCGCGCCCTTGGCTCAGTACCTGCTGCTCGTGGCCGAGCGGAGCGCCTGCGAGTCCGAGGATAGGCAACACATGGCGCTGCTCGGCACGCGCGCTCGGCGGGCTGGCCTACGCCGCCTACGCCCGGCCGGCGCCAGGCGCCTTTGGTGTTGTCCGCGCCGCACGCAAGCCGGGGGCAGGTGGCGCCTGTGGCGTCGGAAATCGGGGAACGATCGGTTTGCGGTAGCGGCAGGGCAGCACGCGGTGTACAGGCCCCTGCAGCCCCCGGCAACCCCTCGCCGCCGGCCCCAGTCGGTCGGTAAACGCAAACAGCGGGTCAACGCGCGGGCAATTGCGAAATGTGTGTGCGTGAGGGGAAGAGAGAGAGAGAGAGAGAGAGAGAGAGAGAGACGGAGACTTCCGGAGACTTGACATGCAGCCGGGAGGAGCGCGAGCTCTGTGTTTGCCTCTCTTCCTACTTCGACATTACCACCAAATTAGAATTATCCCGTTAGTCAGGCCTCTCATTATTCGCCCACACAGACGCCCTCCCGCAGGCCCGGGAGGAAGGCAGACAGGTTCGGCTGGGCTGAGTCGGGCTCGCCGGTCCTGGCCTGGCCCACTCTTGCGTTGCACTTGCCGCCTGGGGCCTATGGCGCCTGGTGCCTGCTGGCGCAGCGGCCCGGAGCTGTCATACAATCGGCTGCCTGTCTCGTCTCGTGCCGCCCCCCGGCGCCGCCGTCATGCCACGTACAAAAGGCAAAAAACGCTCTATTTATATAAAGGAGGAGAACACGCAGAAGACCCCGGGGCGGGTTGGGCTGCGCCCGCGGCCGCTGCAAGGCAAATCGATCTCATTTCTCGACGTTTCTTCCCCGGCCGTGACCCGCCAGGGCCCGCCGACAGGCACCTCGCCGACGCTGCCGTCGCGATGCCGCCTAAATGGCTCGCACATCTCTCATTTCCCCTCCGCTCAGAATAAGTCCGACTACTTTCCGCTGTTTCCGTTATTTGCCGCGCGGGCCGCGTGGGCCGAGACTCACCTCATGCTGGATGTGCTGTGGAGAAGGGCTCCTCGCTTGTCGCCGCTCTCCTGCTTCTGCTTCGTCCTCGTCCCTGGCCGCTCTGCGGCGAGGGTCCCGGGGGTCTCGGGGGCGGTCGGCCGAACGGCGGCGGTGTCGGGTCGGCCGGGTGGGCGCGTCGGCGTGGCGTCGGGGGCCCGGTGCGAGGGTGCGGGGCCGGGGGGCTGCTGTCGGAGCGGGCCGAGCCGGCGACTTGGCGGTGCTTGGCGGTGGCGGTGCAAGGGGTGTGTGCGAGTGAGGATGGGGTCTGGTCAGGTCAGGTCAGGGCGAGGGCTGTGGCACGTCCAATCACCGGCCAGTCCGCTGAGCAAGTGTGCAGAGGTGGAAGTCCCAGTCCCAGTGCTCCCCTCCGGAGCAGAGTCAGTGTCCAGGGGCAGGGCGGGCAGGGCAGGGCTTGGCGGGAGAGCCTATCGCATCCGCGGCGCCGCGCCCCCGCCCTCCGCCCCCCACTCTCCACCCCCATCCCCGCCGAGCAAGGCCCCCCGGTGGCGCCCCCTAGCGTGAGTCTGCCCCAACACCCGCGCCGCGCCCCTTCCTCCGCCAGAACCCACCCCCATCCCCCGGACTTCCCTCCCGGCGGCCCCGGCCAGCGTGGGGACCAAGTCGACAGAGTTTGGATGTGTCCACGATCAGGGCAACCAGTGCCATCTGGTCGGCCCTTCCCGATCGGACACAGCCCCCGGCAAGGTGCTAGGGACGGAGCCACCAAGCCACTGGCAAGGTCAGGGTGCTTTATTCACTTGGCACAACCCCTCCCGTCCCCACAGGTGACGAAGAGACCGCTCAGACATATAATGGTCCGGTCAGACGATATCAGCAGCGCGCAAAGCGCGCCGCACCTGCACGGTGGCGCCATCTCGCGGCGCCGGATCGAACCAACCATGCGGTTTGGTGTCGAGGTAGTCATCTGGGACCGACAGAAACGCGCCGCGCGAGAAGTCGGCTGGCAGTTGCACGGTGGCGGCCTCTGGTGGCGGCCACCTGTAACTGAGTTGTACCGCTGGCCGCCACCAGAGGCCGCCACCGTGCATCTGTCAGCCGACTTCTCGCGCTGCGCGTTTCTGTTGGCCTCACACGACTACCTCGACACCAAACTTCATGGATGTTGCGTCCCGGTGCCGCGAGATGGCGCCACCGTGCAACTGCTGCGCGCTTTGCGCGCTGCTGATATCGTCTGACCGGACCATGATATGTCTGGGCGGTTCCTGTTCCCGTTGTGGGGACGGGAGGGGTTGTGCCAGGAAAATAAGGTCTGTCCGACCCCGGGAATGGTGTGCGGGGATGGTTCCCACTGACTTGCCGGGGGCTATGTCCGATTGTGGCGGGCCGAGCAGCTTGTACTTGTTGCCCTGAGCGTGGACAGATCCAAACGGTACTTAGCGAGGGGCGTAATTGTCCCTGGAGAACTAACTAATCCGGGAAAAAAATCCTAATCAGACGGGTGAGATTTCTGAAGTCCTGTACTAGCATCCTGGCATTTTTGACGTTTAATATATTTTTCTTTTGCCGCTCCCGGGGGCCGGCGGGTGTGTGGCGCAGTGATAGCGCGCTTGCTCACGGCGTACAATACTAGTACAATTCCCACCCGGAATCCAACGATGTTTTATTTTTTTTGGAACTTAATTTTTTAATTGATAAATGTCCTAGAATTATGAACGGTTCCCATTTGGTGACAGCCTATCTCGTGTAGGCATGGCTCCTTCCAGCCTGGCATAAGATACGACCCCCCCTCCCTGAATTTCTTACTCAAATAAACGGTGTACCATGGATTAAAAATAAATCAAGTAAGGTAAGCCATGCTAATAGTATTTTTATTACTGTGGAAAACATAATGCCGAATACAAGATAGTTCACACACACAATTTAGATGGCCGCATTACAGCAGCTTAGCACAAAGAAGAAAACTGTTTCCACACTTGTTACAGAATTGTAGCAAAACAGAACTCTTGACGTAAGAAAAAACAGGAGCTCTCTGAAAACCCGATGTGGCAGCAAGAAAGTATGGATGGCATTGTAAATACAACATGGTGAATTTCAATCAAAACATGTTTGAAACATATTAAATTGTTCATATATCCTAGAATTGTCTCTGCCTGCATTGAATATGCATGTACACATTTCAGACCATTGCACAAGTTTCAATCAAAGATGTAACACTTAACTCAGAAGAAGGCTTATCCTGGGGCGCACACTACAAGGAAAATATCAAGTGCCAAAATACTAATCCTGCCAAGGAAGTGTGAATTTCATCCACCACGTTTGTTCCCTTTAAGAAATATGAGGCAAGTGCAAGACTTCCATCGCTGCCCGCAGCAATACTCCCCTAACCTCACATCACAGCTACACCCATTTTTTGAAAAATGGAAAAAGGCACTTACTATAAAATCATTAACACTAGTTAATGGAGTTTAAATCACGAGACAAGGATTTACTAACAAAAGGGAGAATCACTAATTCTCAAATATGAATTTGGACAAAGACCAGCAATGACTTTAAATTTATCTATCTCCACCTTGTCATACAAACAGAATGGCAAGATCAGTCTTTCCAGTGCACAGACTTGCACACACCTCAGGAGCAAAGGGAATTGCAACCTCAATAAAATGCAACTGCGGAATTCATACACATATACAAATGAAGATGAGAGAGAATATAAACAAAATTGATAAGAACCAATCCAGAAACAACAAGCATAAGAAAAATTATTTCTTTGCACATTTAAGTCCAAAAGCCATATGTACACATTTTAGTAGATATACATATGAAAAACGAAGATGAGAGTTTACACACAGTAGGCTGTAGCACTGAACTCTGCACATTACTCTTGTTTATCACATAACAATCCCTGATATCTTCATTTGGAAATCCACCTCAGCACCAAAACTAATAGCAAACAAGCATGTACTAACAATCAAAATAATTAATAAATGAGATTGGAGGATATAAATATGTAGTCTCTATGAATAACCTCTCCTAAAATGTGATGCCCTGTGCCCAACAGTTGAATTATAGATAATAACAGCTGTAGCTTTAATTGGATAAATTTGACTAACGTACCAGGAGTAACAAAAACACAAAATCAAGTAACACCTTCAAAGACAAAATTCAGGGATACAAATGGTGCTGAGGTGTAAACACTACTAACTTGGTAAATAGTTGGCAGATATAGGTGCAAACCAACCATTAACAATGTAGCACATAAAGAAGACACAATAAAAATAACTTAGGCTGAAGTGTTAGAACTTCAGGTCATGCTTGCATGCAATTCGTTTCCTTAAATATTTATCTCACTAACATTTGAAATGATATTCTTCCAAAGCTGTCACAATAAATAAATTCTATAAAAAATTATGTTGGGAAGCACAACTTCCTCTCATTTGAAATACTAAGAATGTAATATAAAACAGGGAAAATGGCAAACTATAAGAATTTTATTAATTCCTGAACAAGGCATAGTCAGTCTTGTTTTGTTATTTGTTCAGGAGCTACTGATTAAATTTTTATAGTTCAAAATCATCTCGGTAACTTTCTGAAACTTGGTGCTTAGCACACACAATATGACCTGATGTATTTCATTTTACCTAAATAATTAAGATTTTACAAAGAACACAAGAAATTTAGCTGGCAGATGGAGCTACGCTTAGGGCATCTGATAGGGCCACTTGTTGATCAGGAGTTAACTGCTGAAGACATGCTTGGAATACTGCATCATTCCTCTGTAATAAAGAATGTATAATTGAGCTCACGGATACCGGTTGTTTAAAAAAAAAACAGAAAAGATTTGGAACAGTGAGCCTTACCTGAATTTCCCGAACTAGATTAAGCATTCGCTGAGCAACTGGAGAAGTCTCTTCATCAACTGCTCCTCGATTGAAAGCCTCAGCAATTAAAGCAATAAGACGGCCAAGATTGGAATTGTTAGGACCCAGGATGATGGGGTGATTTGCTTCAATGAGATCACACATGTAACCGTAAACATGGGGTGCCTCATCCACATCTTCCCACACTGGGAGCCATGACAGCCTAAAGACAATAAAAATTCAAAATCAACAACTCCATCTTAATGGCAAAAACAGAAAAAAATAGTCAACAGGATGTTTTAACAAAGCACTAACCAAAGTGGTAAAACCTCATCTACATTGATTGCTGAGTGATTATACTTCAAAATTTTTGTAACAGCAGCAATGGCATTTTCTGTTGCATTAACTTTCTCAAGGGAACGAGCATCAGCTTCATTAATGACCTCCACAAGTCGAGGAATGGCTTCTTTGCAAGCCACTGAAAACAAACAACCACATTTAAATAAAAAAATTATGTACAAAAGCAAGTAGAAGAACCATAAATAAGAAAATGTACCTGAAAAGGCTTCTCCACCAAACTGAGCTAGAACTCCACATCCGTACACGGCAGCCTGCCTGACTTCTGGCTGCTTGTCATTTACACTTGCTAACATTGGTCCAAGGAAGTGCTGTTGATATTTGGCACATGCTGGTCCACTGAACTCAATGACATCATCAAAAACACACAATGCCCATTGCCTATCCGACCACGAACGTTCAGGTCCGAGCATCTTAACGAAGTGGCCAACCAATGTATCAAACATTGGGAAGAAGTCGGCTTTATAGGTCAAAAACAGGGAGTGCAGGATATCGGCCACTTTGCTAAGGATGTACACATCTTCATTATCTTCATCTTCAAGCTGCTCTTCAACGACCTAAAAACAATTAATTCCGTGAAAATTTGTCCCATTTGGTAATATTTTAAATGTAAAGTGTCATTGACAGTACCTCATCATAATCCTCGTCCTTCCGTTTCTCAACTCGAGCTTCAGCTCTTTCAAAGTGGTCCTTCATCAGTCTGTCAAGTATACGCAACATCTCCTGCATAGCTTCTTGAGACAGGTATCCAAGGCCAAGAACTTCAATGCACTGTAAAGCAGAATACACGTTTCAATCAAGAAAATGATTGCAAGCAAATAGGAAGGTATAAATAGTTAACGCAAAATACCTTTGCAAGGGACTGCATGTGCTCCGACAACACTTCGTTTTCTGGCTCAGTGTCAATGGCTTTCAAAAGTTCTGGCCAAATGTAATTCCACATCCCCATTAAATAGTCATTTCCTGCACAAAGGAATGGAAATGTGATATGCAAGGAAGACAACAAGGCAAACTTCTATCAAATACTCGCTTTATACTACCTTTCACTTTTCCACTCTCCAGGAGGTATGGAAGACTTTCTGTCGCAGCTGTGCGGACTCCATCGTGGAAGTAGAATTTCAACATAGGCACCATGAGCTTCACAACAGGCTCAGCATAATCAGCAAAGGCTTCCTTCAGCTCCTTGGCATAGCAGACCAACATTTCACAAGCCGATGCTTTGTCTTCCAAACCAGAAGTACGGATGCCAAAGTTTTGCTGCTCCCCAAGGGACACAAACTGCCAGGTATCATCCCCGGCCATTCCTTCCATGTCATCATTGTCCAGGACAGCAACTTCAGGCTTTAGAGAAGCCGTGCGCATCACAGGACCAATGACCAGGGGCAGGTACTGTTGGAATTGTTTACCTGTAGATGCAAAAATTATTAAATAAACAAGTTAAGATTAAAGGAACATTCATCAAGAAGCAGCAAAAAGCCACTTACCAAGTACTTTGCATATTCTGGCCCAAGCAGATATCAGGTAAGATGTCTGAGGGTCATCATCAGAAAGTTCTCCTTCTTGGTTAGTCTTGAGCAACAAATCCATAATTTCACTTGCATCGGGGGCAAACTTTTCCTTGCCCACAGCCAACCCAATCAAACTAACACATTCAATTGTCTTGCCACGAAGGAGCTTCAACTCTGGGGTATTGGCATTGGCTATGATGAACTTCAGACAGGGCATGAGATTGTCATAGTACTTGATAAATTGTTCTTCAGATGTGTCAGCAACTGAAGCAATGGTTGTAACAACTTGTTCCAAAACAAGCTTGGTGCCCCTCTTCATCAGTTCTTCAAACTTGGCATTCAGAATAGCCTGTAATTTGCCCATGAGTGCATCAAGGTATCCTGTGAGGATGTTCTTAGGGCAATCTTCACTGAAATTGACCAATGCAGCACCTGAGGGAGGAAAATAGTGATTAAACACACTGACCGCCAAAGAACATGAATAACACTCGAATCTAGCTGAACAACTAAAACAAACCTGCATGTGCCTGAACTCGGGGGTTATTGTTGTCATCCAACACAAGGAGAAGACCAGGGACAACCTTCTCATGGAATTTCTTCTGGAAGTTGGGTGCAAAATCGGTCGACATTTGGCCAATGGCATTGCAAGCAGCGTATCTCACTCTGGGATGCTAAAAACATGATATAAATATTAATCAATCAAGTTCCAGTATCATCAATAATTACTTATGATCAGAACACTTACTGGGTCAATGAGGTATTTAATAACCACTTCCATTATTTGTGGAAGCATAGTCTCCATCTGCTTGTGACAACCTTCACCAACAGCAGAGATGGCCATAAGGGCAGCATGCCTGATGGAAAATGTAAGTTACAATAATGCCTCTGCTACACCAATTAAAAGTTAAACCTCACAGAAAGGAGTGATCACTTGCCTATACTTCCAATCAGAGTTCTCCAACATCTGAGGAATATTCTGGACTATGTGAGGCAGCATTGTCTTTCCACCTAAACCGCATGCCAGTCTGTCAAGAGCGGATTCTGCCACAACATTGTTACTACAGACAGAAAAAAATTGTTAGTGATAATCAAAACGAAATATTTCAAGACCCTTCCCATCTCTAAATACCTGTCATTGTCCTCTTCAATAATTTCATCACCAAGACTCCATTCATCATCATCCTCCAAATCGGTCATGAGGTGTAATACTCGAGGCACTAGTTCAGGGATATACTTAGCTCCAACTTTACGAATCATGGCAGGAGCAGTCTCTGAGAGCGTAACTATCACCTCCAAGGCCAGCTGACGCCAAGCGTCATCCAAATCAGCATTAGAGAACAGCTGAAATCAAAGGACAATAATCAAGCATCACGCATAGACTTGAAGCATTTCAAACACTATGATAAATATCTCCCTACCTCCATGCACATTTGCATGATGGGCTCCAACTGGGGTCTCAAAAATTTTGGGCTGGACTCTGCTAGGTCTATTAAGGATTTCAAGAGGGCATTGTCAACCTGCTTCTCTACACTGTGAGCAATGACCTAAAGAAGGCAAAAGGGGATAAAAAAGAAAAAAAATCATGATGAGGCAAGTCCAGTAACAATCAGGGAAATCAAAAGACTAAAGAATGATCAACCAAACCTGAATGATAGGTGCCAAAAGATCAGAAAAGTGCCTCAAGATATTGTTCTCCTTCTCATGGAGCAGAATGAATGCGCTGATGGCTTTGACAGCCTGGAATCTGACCTATAGGGAATAGACATAAAATTACTTGAAAATTCCAAAAGATGCAGATTGTTGAGAAGTACAAAACAGCAATGCATACTTCATAATTAGAGTCAGCTAAAGAAGACTGGATCATCTGCTTGATGAGATCGAGGTGGGCTGATTGTTGGTTTCCAAAGACAGCTGGCACAGACCTAAATAGACAATACAGGCAATACTAGAAATACAGCTTCAAAGCGGAACATTTCAAACAATAACTCAAACTTACGTAAACATTCGAAGAGCTGACTCCTTCAGAACAGGCACTGGACTGTTAGCACATTGGAAGAGGAATTGAAGGAATTCGGGCCAGGTGTTATTACCATCGTCGTCAAGGAAATTTCTTGCCACCTCCGATGCCACATCACACATCTTACGTCGGCACACATCAGACTGATCCCTTTGAACCGCAAGCAAAACTTTGGATTTCAGCTCAGCTTGAGCTTCGGGTGAAAGCTGAAATGGATATTTACTTAGTATAAAAGATCTTCATCAGAACTTTCCAGTACGAAAATGATCGAGAGTAAAATGGCTGGTTACCTTAGGGTAGAAGTCGGCGAACTCTGAGGTGAAAAGGCGGCGCAGAAGAATAGCTGCCATTTGGACCACTTCCTCACTAAGGGCTCCATTGTGCAGACTAATCAGCAGGAATTGTACCTTCGGCTCTACAGGCAAATTATTGTAAGCCTCCTGTAACGAAAATAAGAATTGTTCAGAGCATTAGTACTTCAAAACACTATTCGGGAAACAAAGTTGAAGAAATGTCATCTGCTTCTATTGACACCGGTAGAACTCACTTATTGGCCCTTTTTCACATTCCCCCCCTCTTGGAAAACCGACCCAGAGTGTCTTCTCCCAAAAATATTGGCCCAACAATAACAAGACACCCATACTCAAATTTTGATGGGCAAAAGGGGGGCGAGGCAACAAAGGGATATCCAGCACCGACAGTGCGACTGACATGACAATTAGTTGTGGCGATCGAAAATTCCACCAAGCTGACGCATCAACAAAGAAAGCGGCGGGTAACGGAAACCTCGGCTGTAGGGAGGAAAGCATGGTGGTGCATACTTCCAAACTGGGGACACGGAACTTGGCCCGAGACAACGGGAGCACAGTCATAAAATCAGTTGTCACCGGCAAACCATTACAGCGAAACAGTACCGATTTCACAGCGTCAATCGTCCCTTACGGAGACGGAAAATCTGACGGCTCCCACACATGGGGCAGCACGCGGTAGGCCTAAAGGAGCCATTGTTGCCTTTCAAAGGTGTTGTGCAAGGAAATAACGCGATAACGACCGACGACAGCGTGACTCGTTCGATGCAGAAACACTCAAACTAACGAAAACATACCTCGGCTTGGGTGCGAATCTCATTATTCGTGCTTAAAAGGGTATTTAGGAGCTGGTAGAATTGCTCTTGCTCTGCCGCCATTTTCATGAACGTGTGTAAAGGCCGAATAAGAACTAAATTCAGACGGGCCGAGGTCCGTAGTTCGGTAGCGCCGTTGCGAGGCTAGGAAATCGCGTATGAGAGATTGTTCGTAAACAATGTCCCCCCCCCCTCGCACTTGCTACGAGAACAGATGTTGCTGATAAACCTCTTCAGGAATTTTTATCTCACAAAAAAAAAAGGAAAACACATTTTTAAAAAATGGTTTACCAGGAATCATCAGCAAATTGCCAAAATTAAAATTTTGACAATTTTCTACTTTTTAAACTGAAATTTTCATATTTAGTAACCTTAAGCCAGGCTGATTCTCGAGGGAATGCCGATTTTGTGCGTCGTTCCCCACCATATCGCCGGTGTTTTTGTTGCTGCAGCAGCAGCGTTGGTTGTGGGTGGCTGCAGCAGACACCACTCGTCCATGAATTCTGATTTACTCATTGATCTCTGAGAAGTTTGAGGGAATCGCACCCCTGCGGTCTCTTCTTTACTCCTCGTTTAATTTGGCCGTGCCTGCTTTACTGCCGAGGGCTCTCGCCAGGTAGGTCACGCCCGCCAATTCATTCCATATACGGGCAAAGCAGACTATTGTTTTTGTTTTGTACAGCGGCTGGGGCTGGGCGGCTGACAACAAGATGAGCACCAAGTTCAAGGACCTTGGTCTGGACCCCCGCGCAATGTCCTAAATTGTCGGTTAGGCCTGTTGAGCTCCGCAGAGGCGCGCATCGAACAAGGAGCGTCATTTTTCAGAGCTTTTGCTTCCACCTGTAGGTAATACTGGGAGTCGCCTGGGACTTGTTGCCTTTGTTTACCGGCGTCTGCAATATTAGTTGATCGCCCCCATAATTAATTTTTAATTAATATGTTCCGAAAATATGCCGAGTATTTTTGGAGCAGGAAGACGCGGACTTTAGTACACATTTGCCTCAACAGGGCCAAACCATGTGATAAATGTGTAACAAACAGATAATTGACCTGTGATAAGATGTTATGGTTGAGGAGGGTGGAGTGCTGATATGCTGAAAGGTTCACCTTATCAGCTCCCAGCTCTGAAGCACTTCTGCTTGTTTCCTGATAAGGGTTCATACGCAGTACAGTTAATGTGTTCTGATATGTGGGTGTAACATGCTGTGTAAAATTTAAAAGTGCCCTTATTTATTTCTTTTGCAGGCACAGTCAAAATGCCAGGCCTCATGAATTTTGTCATGTTGGCTTCTTCAAAAGTCAATGTGACTGTGAATTGTGGGACAACCCGAAGCCTGTGCACAAGTCTCAAGAGATTTCAGAGGGCTGCTCCTGCTGTTTCCTCTGCTGGTCCTAAAACTGCTGAGGTCCAGGGTGTACCATACAGCAAGCTAACAATTGGAGTGCCTAAAGAGATTTTAAATAATGAAAAGAGGTATCAATTTTTTTTTATTTTTAGTCTTTTAAAGTAATGTTTCATTATATTTTGAACTCCCTTATTTTTAGTATTTTAAAAATAGATTTTATTTGAGAAAGTCTGATAGCTTCATGAGCTTCAGCTCTGCCAATGGTGTATGTATTTTCTCTTTCCCCCCTGCCTTTTTTTAGCTGATGCTCATTACACTCATAGTTATCTGTTCAAGTGTTCAAGTAGTACAATTTTACCTTTGCTTTCTGCTTGTTTTCTGTATTTGTTTCTTACAATACTTTCAGGGTGGCTGTTACTCCAACCGTTGCAGCTGCTTTTATAAAAAAAGGTTTCTCTGTAAACATAGAAGATAGTGCAGGATTAGGTGCCAAGTTTAGAAATGAGGACTATGCTTCCATTGGGGCTAGTATTGTTGATAGGAACAAGGCTTATGGTTCAGGTATTAGTAATGCATGTCATGTAGATGTACAGTGAAGTTCAACTCATCTTTTCTAATAACTTGACTCCTTTCTTTATCAGACATTATTCTCAAAGTTCGTCCACCTCAAGAAACTGAGCTGGCAGCTATCAAAGAAGGCTCCACCCTAATTTCCTTCCTGTATCCTGCTCAAAATAAATCTCTTGTAGATCAGATGGCAAAGAGGAGAATCAATGCTTTTGGTATGTTACATTAGCTTTAGTTCACCCTCTCTTGTTCTCCTGCACCTTTATGCACTGCTAAGTGTTTTTATTCAATTTTAAGAAAGTGTATTAGTAATTAAATTAAATTTTGTTTTCTTCCTGTTTCATATGCAGCTATGGATTGTATTCCTCGTATATCAAGAGCCCAGGTGTTTGATGCACTTAGCTCCATGGCAAATGTTGCTGGCTACAGAGCTGTTGTTGAAGCTGCAAACCACTTCCCCAGATTTTTTGCTGGTTTGACTTTTTCTGAAGTTTTATCGTCTTAAAATGTATCAAAACTTCTTTTCAGGCCCTTTTTTTTTTTAACTTGAATGTTTGCTCCAAAGGTCAAATTACTGCTGCTGGGAAAGTGCCACCTGCTAAGGTTCTGGTCATTGGTGGTGGTGTTGCTGGCCTTGCAGCCATTGGACAGGCTAAAAACATGGGAGCAATTGTGAGGGGTTTTGACACTCGCTCAGCTGTGAAGGAACAAGTTGAATCTCTGGGGGCAGAGTTTCTGGAAGTTAATATTAAGGCAAGGCATTCAGTTTATCAATCTCATGGTAACTAAATAAGGAGAGCCTTGGTCAAATGCATTAAATCAAATGACTGTGTTATTGTTGCAGGAAGAGGGAGCAACTGTTGGTGGGTACAGCAAAGAGATGTCACAGGAATTTATTGATGCTGAAATGGCTTTATTTGCCAAGCAGGCTAAAGAAGTCGATGTAATTATAACAACTGCTCTCATCCCGGGCCGCCCTGCTCCTAAGCTTATTCTCAGAGTAAGTCCCTGTCCCCTTTGCTTTTATCTAAAATGTAATTCTGGGTCCTCTTTTCCATTTCATGCTGTACTTTCTGCATAATTGAAACTATCTTATATGGTGCCTCAGGAACATGTTGAATCTATGAAGCCAGGTAGTGTGATTGTTGATTTGGCGGCTGAGAATGGGGGCAATGTGGAAACTACTCGACCTGGTGAAGTATACACCTACAAAGATGTAGTCCACGTTGGCTTAACAGACCTGTCATCAAGACTGCCTACTCAAAGCTCTACCCTTTATGCTAATAATATTTCAAAGTTTCTCCTGTCTGTTGGTTTGTACACTTATTACTTTAAATGTTTCACACCTAGAGTTTTATGTTATGAATTAAAATTTATAATTGTCTTACATTTTCTTATTTTTAGGCCAAAAGGACAATTTTTGGATCAATTTAGAAGATGAAGTGGTACGAGGGAGCATCATCTTACAAGATGGTCAACTCATGTGGCCTCCCCCAAAGCCTGTTGGCCCACCCCCACCCCCACCACAAACTTCTGCTGCAAAAGTAGAGGCTGCTAAAGCTGTCGAACCAGATTATTTCATGGACACGCTGAAGGATGCTGCCAAGTACAGTGCAGGTAAAATTTTACTTGGCATTCAATTGGTCTATTCAGCACTCCATTTATATAAAATCTTCCATATTTTCTTCTTTAGGCTTAGGAGGACTTGTTGCTCTTGGAGTAGCATCTCCCAACGCAGCCTTCTCAGCCATGACCACCACATTAGCTCTATCTGGAATTGTGGGTTATCATACTGTGTGGGGTGTAACGCCCGCCCTGCACTCTCCCCTCATGTCTGTCACCAATGCCATTTCAGGCATTACGGCTGTTGGTGGCCTGCTTCTCATGGGAGGTGGCTATTATCCCACAAACTCAGTTGAGGTTCGTTCGTTAACATTTACTTCAAATTGTTGTGAGATTAAAAATAAACATGGTCTGTTCAATATATTTTATGCGTATCTACAGGCTCTCGCTGCCTCCGCAGCATTTATCTCATTTATTAATGTGTACGGTGGATTCATTGTAACCAAAAGGATGCTTGACATGTTCAAACGGTGTGTGCTATCAAGATTACACAGGAGTTATAGTTTTATTTTAAGAAACAGATATGTGTGAAACAATGATTGACTTTTATTCCAGCCCCACGGACCCACCAGAACACAACTACCTATATGCACTTCCTGCCGCTGCCTTCCTCGGTGCGTACGGATATGGCGTAGCTGCTGGAGCAGCTGAAGTGCATCAGCTGGCCTCACTAGCATCATCCCTGTGCTGTGTTGGTGCTTTAGCTGGTTTGAGCTCCCAAAAATCATCTAGATTGGGAAACAACTTAGGCATGGTAATAAGTTTTTCCTCTGTAACTCTTCTTTTTTTTTTCTGACTGCTTTTGCTCACTGTTTGTTTCCCCATTTTGTGTAGATTGGAGTTACTGGTGGCATTGCTTCCACACTGGGATACATGGCACCTAATCATGAGGTGTTGGCACAGATGGCTGCCTGCATGGCTATTGGTGGCGCAGCTGGTACAGCTATTGCAAAGAAGATTGAAATTACGGATTTGCCTCAACTGGTTGCTGCGTTCCACAGGTATAACTGTCTTGATTCACCAATCTGTGAGGCTTTTTAAAATAATGTGACATTTTAAATTTATTGTTGATTTGGCCCTCTTTTATTTTTGTCAATTAGTCTCGTTGGCCTTGCTGCAATGCTCACATGCTGTGCCACCTACATCCACGACTTCCCTACTTTGGCCACTGACCCAGCTGCCAATGTAATCAAGTCTGCCCTCTTCCTAGGAACATTTATTGGTGGTGTAACTTTCAGGTGAGTGGTTATAGTTTCCTCTAGCCCACTTTCAGTTTTATTCCCCACTATGATGATTTTAATGACCATTTCCTTTTTCTTTTTAATATTCAGTGGTTCCTTGGTAGCTTATGGAAAGCTTCAGGGTACACTTTCCTCTTCACCCCTCCTGCTTCCTGGACGCCACGCCATCAACTTGGGCTTGTTGGCTGCTAATGCTGCCTCCATGGGCTACTTCTTCTATGATCCATCGATGAGTGTAGGCCTCGCCATGCTGGGTGCTACTGGTGCACTTTCTGCTACAATGGGAGTCACCCTAACATCGGCCATTGGAGGTGAATTCTCTACACAAAAGTATTTCTGAAATTTTTATTACTTTACTTATGTTGTTAACCAAAAGTAATTCAACCCAATCAATTTTAGGTGCTGATATGCCAGTGGTCATCACTGTGTTGAACAGTTATTCTGGATGGGCTCTGTGTGCAGAGGGCTTCATGTTAAACAATGATCTCATGACAATTGTTGGAGCTCTTATTGGTTCTTCGGGTGCAATTCTTTCGCACATTATGTGCAAGGCAATGAATCGTTCTCTGCCTAGTGTCATCCTGGGTGGATATGGCACATCTTCCACTGGGGGTGGAAAGCCAATGGAAATAACTGGAACTCATACTGAGGTTGTTGTTGATAATGTGGCAGAAATGATCAGAAATGCAAAGAATATTATCATTACACCAGGTAATAATTTTTCAGGATATGCTGTGTTCACATTGTTCATCATCTTTCTCCTCTTAATTTCTATTTCTTTCCCCTCTTTTGTGTAGGCTATGGATTGTGTGTTGCCAAAGCCCAATACCCTCTTGCTGAGATGGTTTCTCTTTTGAAAAGCAAGGGAAAGAAAGTCCGGTTTGGTATCCACCCTGTAGCTGGTAAGCTAATACAATCCTTTCAAGTCCAATAGAGATGCTTGGGTGTAATATTTTATTTTAACACCTTCTACTTCTGTGTCAGGACGTATGCCTGGTCAGCTAAATGTCTTACTAGCTGAAGCTGGTGTATCGTATGACGATGTTCTTGAAATGGATGAAATTAATGAAGACTTCAGCGAGACAGACCTTGTGTTGGTAATTGGTGCTAATGACACAGTAAACAGTGCTGCTGAAGATGATCCCAATTCAATCATTGCTGGAATGCCCGTTCTACGTGTATGGAATGCTGAACAGGTACTTAAGCTTGCTATAGTAGACAAACTATTATGTGATTATTTACTTCATGTTGTAAATCATCAATTTTCTTGTAGGTTGTGGTGATGAAGAGATCTCTTGGCGTTGGTTATGCTGCAGTTGACAATCCTATTTTCTATAAAACTAATACTTCTATGCTTCTTGGTGATGCAAAGAAAACTTGTGATGCTCTTCTTGGGAAAGTCAAGGAAGTATATGCTTAATGCTGAACTCTTGCCATGATTGCGGTCATCAAGAATGTGATTCATTGAGGAAACAGCATCACTTCTATCTTTATCAACTTCAAAAAAAAAAAAAAAGTTTGACTGAGCTAGTGCCATGTTATTTGATATTTGTATTCTTCTTTTGTGTCTCTTTTTAATTGCCATTGGTTGTAGCTCTAATTTTTGCGGCATTGTCCAATGTTTTGTAATTGGTGGTGTTTCTGCAGAAAAGAATTACTCCTCAATGGTGTATAGACTGATGTTTGCCTAGCTGGAAATTTAAAATCATTGCTTATCCCTCCAAGCAAAGTGTTTTAGATTACTTTATTTTATTTGTGTTTTGCTTTTTAGCTATAATTTGAGAATTTTCCATGTGCCTTTGCCTTTTTTCTTCATGTTATGCTTCGTGTTATCAATTATCTCAAATGTTTGTACCTGTGTTCAATAGTTTTATGTGCCTTCAGATGTGCATGTTTTGTGTGCTCTTTTGCATAGTACTCTCTACATTACTCATATGCAGTTCCCCTTGTTGGTGTCAATGTGTCACATGCATTCCTAATAGAGATAAATACTGCTGATTTATGTCAATGTTAGCATTAGAATGTGGAATGTATGATTCATATTCATCATTGAGCTTTGTATTATGATGAACACTATCCTCCCAAGCTCTGGCATAGGATGGTTGTTGTGAAATTTTGTTAGTGATTCATATTTTACTTCATCCCAGTTGTACTTGCAGTGGTACCTTTCACTTTCTCTGTAAAGAACATGATCAGTTGTGACCAGAAAGAGCTGTGATAGTTTACTTTATTGCTGCCAAAATAAGTCAAAGAAAACTTTAAGACTGGGCATATCAAGTTAGTTTGATTGATGAGGAGTGTTTTACTGGTAAAAGGTTTTTTAAATGGTGGAGGCTTATTTTTGATCTTTTGATACCAGCTCTGTTAGAGCCTTTAGATTAGACAGCAACTTGTTTCTATGATTTCTCCATTAACATACATTCCTTATACTGTCAACTGACTTAGTACACAATTCTGAAACTGTCTTACTTAGTCTTCCATCGCTGGAATAGCCACTGTGTTTCAAGCTGTAGTAAGAACTCTTGCTTGCTTGTCGTCACTGAAGGGTAGGCTTAGTGTTATCATGTGTGTTATCATTTTGGCATTGCTCCCACACAGCTCCATTTTCTCATACCTTTTGTTACATAAACTATAATAAAGGGAAGTATTGTTAATATTTTTGTCTAATAATGTGATATATCCTGGTACAGAAAATAAAGCTCTTTGACAGGTGTGAACAGAGTGCTCAAGAAAAAAAAACTCAAATGCTGGCTGTTCACACTATATACAATATATTACAAAATAAAATAATATCACAAACCTATTACATAGAGGTTTCACAGGTATTCAACTGTCCGCAAGCAGAATCTGTTATTTGACCAACATCCAGAACATTGTCGAAACACTTGACTTCAATTCACAATTTGTAAATCACAAACAGCAGACGGTATGAAAACTGTCAAGCAAGATCATTCAGCATTTCTAGTAGGCAAGACAGTACCAAAGACACTCCAAAGAATACATCTGTAAACATCTTCTTGTCATTGTTGATAATTCTAGTGATGTGGTTTTAAGTTAAAACTGTACATTTACAAAACTGACAAAAGCTTGACACCAATTATGTCTGACATTTGTGGTAGACTTCTGTCAGTAATACCACAAACAAAGGCTATTCTTCAATGCAATTGAAAAGAAAGTGGTTTTCAGATCTTTCACAAACCACCACTGAGCAGCAGTAGACATCTGGAAAAATTGAACAGAAATCTTCTAGTAGGATCTAGTAGGATTAGTGTGGTGTCTTAAAATTGCACTCTGAGCATATTCTACCGCTTGCATAACAAGCCCGTGTTCATACCTCGCTGACTTTTCAGGAAGGAATTCTTTCTCTAGTATTGTCATCGCTCCAGATATAACAGAAGAATTTAACTGTGGGTTTCCCTTCATAGGTGAAACATTCCCCTTATTAGTTTCACTTGTTGAAGGTTTAACTGAAGAGTCTTGGACTCCTTTTGGTGGTCCTGTCACAAGAGGGGTAGCAGGAAGAATTAGTGGGGGCACAGGAGGAGGAGGTGGCTGTTCACTTTCCTTCTTCTTCCTAGGCAAAAAGGTATGCTTCCTTTCTAAATCGGAAACTGACTGTAGGAGTTCCCGGATCTGGGCATCTTGCCTTTCAACCTGGAAGACAAAAAACAATGTTGGTTTTAATTTCAGGTAATAAAACTTTCTATTGTAATGTCTTTTTGGCTCAGAAAAGATATGAGGCACAAACCGTAAAGTACATCTGTTGAATTGTATAATTAAGCTGACTAAGTTCTTCTTGACGGGCTTTCTCTTTAGCTAACTCCTTCTGAGTCTGCAGAGGAAACAGGAAGACAGTGTGAAATATACAATGCATGTAAACAAATCTCCAAAGTAGTATATTGAGTCACCTTACCTGTCTTGCGTATTCAAAGTATAAAATACCAGCAGCTATGGAAAATACAATCGTCTCTCCAAGCATATTAGCACCCAAATCAATAGCCATCGCCTCATTGAGTTGTGGAACATTGACAGGCTTTCCTAAATTCATTATCCACATTTTGGTCTTTATTTCACACCAATTATAAACTGTAAAAACCACAGACACATAGCAAAAGTTAGATGGATAATTAAAAACATCAACGGGTGAAAAAGTGCTTTAGAATGATTGATGAGTAACATGAGCAATTATAGAAGAGGAAATTTCATCACAGTCAGGGAGAAAATATGAGTGTTGAGATTGTGAATGGCAATATTGTCAACCAGAACAAGTTGCATGAAAAGAATCAGATCTTTAAGTTTGTCTTTTTGATCTATTGGTTATAACTTGTCATGCCCAATAAATTTATGTATAATCATAAAATATACGGATCAGTAACTTCCCTAACCTACTGCTACCAGACTCACATTGTGCTGGGGGCATGCAAATATACGTTCTGAAGAAGTAGTTTTTTTTCGCTCTTTCTTTCGCAAAATTTGCTATAGGTTTGCTCAGCTGTTTCATGAGCAGAGCTCCTAATTTGATAACGGGGAAGGTTCCGACAACCATTTTTCAAAATTTCAATGTGCAGCCCGAGAAAACAAACCCCCTTCGTCCTCCGGCTGTCGTCTGTTCCGCACTCTGCTCTCTGCTTCCCCGACCACACATTCACATTCGCGTTCGCGGGAACGGCGGGAAAACAAAGACCAGCGCAGAACCGACCACACCGGCACCGGGGCCGCTCCACCAACGAACGGCGGAATGAATGGACGAACGAATGGGCGAGCCATTGACTTAACCGATGACCGATTTGAAAAACCGAACGGACTTTTCTTAAATGAATGAGTGAGCATGAATGGTCGAGTGAATGACCGGCAGATCGAACACATGATGCACGCCGCACGGCTCTAGGCCTAACCGTACGTCACCACGTGCTCTTGCGTTGTTGCCGCGGTGCGAATGGGGGCACCTTTCCTTGGTGAGGCCAAAGCCATGAACAGGCATTATGCACATAGGTGTCCGCCTCCCATCAGTCAGTCCCGTGCCGTGTGTACAATCTGCCGTCTCTCTCTCCCTCCCACTCTCCCTCTCCCCTCCTAACAGATAAGTGTCACCGCGGCGTGCGGCAGCGGTGGCTGCGGTGGCGGCCCCGGCTATTGCCATGGCGGCCGGCTGATAAGGCCTGACAGGCGGGGTGCAGGCCCCGGCGAGCCCCGGCGGGCCCCGGCGGGCCCTAGGGCTAGAGGCTGTAGTGTGTAGCGCGCTAGGCCGGGCCAGTTGTGGCGCGACCGGGCACACTATTGGCGACGCGCGCCTCACACCTTTGTACCCGCCCACCCCCGACCGACATGTCAACCCCGGTGAGTCGAGCTGAGCTGAAGCAACCGGAGGGGTCTACAACACCTACTCCAAAAAGTGTGCACTGATTGTGCCGATTGTGTTGCTTGTGACGTTCAATATGTTGGAAAAAAAACACAACGGCATATTTCAGGCCGAGCAGGTGGAAAGGCTCAAAATAACACGGAAACACAAATTTTGCACCAGTTTGGAGGATTTTTTTAAAACTCGCGACTGTCTTGTAAACACAAGCTGTCTCGAGTTGTGTGTATCCCTCGACAACTGTGTCGCATATTCACCATTCCGTGCGGCTCCACTTTTTTTTTTGGGGGGGGGGGGGGGAGGGGAGACGAGTGGACGAGTTTTCTGCGCGTTTTGATGAGACCACGTCAAACTGAGGCTCACAACGCTGGCATGGTGCGCAGCTACGACGACTGCGGCGCGTCTAGGACCTCACGCCTCACGCCTGGCTTAAGCTCCTGCGGGTCACTGTTTGATACTGCCGCAGGGATAAGTCCGGATTTAAGTCACCCACTCGTCGACTATCCTCGTGTCAAGGCATATTCAAACAAATTTATTTTACAAAAAAAACAACTCGCATTAACGAAATAATTGGATCGTGGAAGTAGACTGCATATGCTTTTAGTGGCACCTTATCGCCTGGTGCAAAAGCGAAGAGCCATGCTCAAGCGGTGGTAGTGGGGTGGGATGGGAATGTCTTAGGAGTGCGTGTTTGTCTACACGTAATCGGCACCACTCGAACAGGCTGACTGTGTTGGCCCGGAGAGCCGATAAGGCGAGTAACGCGGCCAGCGCCCAAGGACCCGGCCGGACCAAGGACGCAGCTATGAGCTATTATAACACATTGCAAACCGTCAAAGTTGGGAGCCATCGCCCAGGGGAGTGGAAGCAATGGGGAGGGGGGGGGGGGGGAGTCCCGGGTCCACGAGGCGGATGGGACCCTTAGAAAACGCTTCCGTCTTGAATTAGCGCCAGCGAACCCGTCCCTGCTCCCCCCTCCCCCAACGAGCGCGAGCGTTGTCCTCGCTCCCCCACCACTCTCTTTTTTTTTGCCGTCTGTTGTGCCCCGTGCACCACCGTCGTGATGTTCTCGATGTGCTCCCCGCGGCGACGCCCCCCCCCCCCCCTGTTGCGGCTGCTGCCTCACTGCAGAAGCCTCAGTAAACGCACGCACAGTGGCCACTCATTTCGTGCGGCTGCCGCGCGCCGCGATCGGGCGAGTTTTGCAAAGGCAGTTCAGTCCGACTGGTCTCTGTCGTCCTTTTCTGACGGTATGGCTGTAACTGTCACAGCGGGCCGTGTTGTCTGTGGCATGTCTGCAATTACAGGTCCTGTTTCTTTCTTCTTCTTTTTTTTTCGGTCGCATCGTTGGCGCAGTCTGCCGCGGGCGCGGGGGGGATTGTGAAAGAATGGCACCTTCTCGTCCCCTCCTCGGCCACACACACGCACACACACACACACACACGCACACACAATGAACAGTCGTTGGCAGTGTGCTCCCAGACGGTTTTGTGGTGACAGGTGTCGCCCCGAGGGTGTCGCACCGCTGACATCGGGCTGCCTCGCCTCTCCGGGCCGGCGCCCGAGTGTCCGTGCTGCCTGCCGTCCAGGCGCTCGGCCTACACCTCGTGACTTGCGGGCCGCGGCGCAGACAGACGTCAACGGTCTCGGCCAGCGCTGTGGTCAGGTCGTCGAGCACGCGGGTCAGTGGGAGCGGTCGCCGAGTAATCCCACCGTTCTCAGAAAACTCCTCCCTCCCGGTCGCGGCAGGACCGCGCGGACGGCTACCAAAACAGTATGCCTCGGCCCATGTAATTATAACGCCGCCGGCCCGCCGGCACCGTCAGTGCGGCCGCACTCGCACATTTCCCTCTCCGTGCCCGACTGCACGGAGCCCGCGGGGCTGCCCGGCGCTGCCTTGACTCACTGCGTGACGCGCGACCCGCCGCGCTTGCCGCCTGTCCGCAGGTGCTACGAGGGGCGGCGGCCCGCGCGGCCAGGCTGGTGACGGCGTCGCTGCAGCAGGCCAGCCGGGCGAGCCCAGCCGTCCCGGCCGGTCCAGCCCTTGCCGGACTTCCCCGGCAGCCGGCCGTCGCAGCCGCCGCGGCCCTCCACTCGGACGTAAGCATCTTGGGTCCGCTGCTCCCGGCCCCCCGGCCACTCATAGGAAGAGCGTCTAGACTAGATTTCTCATCCCGGACAACACGTCGCCCCGAGAAGTGCGCCGCGGGCTCACCGGCCAAAGACCCCGGTGCCTCCGGCTGCAGGGCAGCGCTCGCACTCCCGCGGGCCCTCCATTAAATCGGCAATTACAGCCCCAGCAATGACGCCTCAGCTTTTGATTCCCTCTCAATTATGATTTGCGACTTGACTTCTCCTTTTCCGCCCGTCGGTCGGTCGCCTCGCGCCTCCGCTTTACTCCCAGCAGTCGCACGCTGCGGTCTGCGCGCGCACGGCGCCTGCTGGGTAGGCAGCCGCGGCACGAGCACGCGCGGGTGTCGTGCGGGCCGGCCTACCCCGGCCACTGCAGGCGCCTTGAGGAAAGTCGGACCTCCGCCGGCACTTCCTCGGGGACCGTCTCGCCCCGCCCCGCCCCCGGGCCCGCGTGGGTATGCTTCGGCGGTGCCGTTCAAATATTTGGCGCGCGCCGTGCCGTGTGGGTGTGGTCTGGCGAGCGTTGCTCTCTCGCGGCGAAGGCTGCCCCGCCGCCCCGCCGCCCCGCCGCCGTCCCGCCGTACGCTGTGCGGCGAGTAGCGTAGTAGTGAAGGCGGCCTTGTACTTGACATTCATTTCACCGCACCGGCGGGCGGCGGGCGGCGGCGCGGCCGACTGCACGGCTCCGCCGTTCCGCCGAGACTCCGGCACATGCGTCCTGCGTCCGGCCGGCCGGACCCCCCGCGGACTCCGAAGGGCCCGACCGAGGGCAGGACAAGCAGGGCTGAGACACGGGCCGCGGGGGCTCCGCCGCTTCCATTTCTCTGCGCCTTCGCGCCGCTCTGCCACTCTTGTTGCGGGGCGCTTTCCGCGACGTCACGACAACAGTAATTAACAATTACCGCACTGCCGCGGGAGGGCGTGGCGGAGTGAGTGAGTGGAGAAGAAGAGGTGCCCTGATTGGGCCGGGCTGCGCGGCCGCGTGGAAGGCAGCCGCCGCCGCCGCCCGAGTGGAGGGAAGGTACAGTGGTACACAGTGATCGGTTTTTAATGTCACCGTTAAGAAATAGCCTGACTTCGGCGTTGTTTCCAGATTCTTTTTCGGGCGTGTCTCGCCGTCGCGCGTCGTTATCTCCCTGTGTTCCGGCCGCGTACGAGCAGCGTTTCGTCCAAAATCGTAATGGTTATTCGCGGTCCGGTTCCCACCCCACGCTATTTGATATCCGCCGCGCTGCCCGCGGGCCGACGCACACGCCGCCGGCACACAGCGCTCTGACTCGACGATTCCATCACAAAAGGTTCGCCGTCGGCGGTATAGCCAAAAATTCTGTCACGCGGGACGTGAAGAGGAAAATTGTTTCCGCACCGTTTCCGAAAGGAAGTAGCAATCGTGTGTGTGTGTGTGTGTTTGTATGCGCGCGCCATTCAGAAGTGACGCGTGGCGTTATTCTGTTGTTTGCATGCTGAAAAACTTTGCTACCTTCGCGCGCCGTCATGTGTCTTTCTATTGGGGCCTCTATCTGCCGTGCGAAGCCCGCTGCCTCAAAGGCTCTGCATAAAGAAACGCCTCCGTCACGCCCGTGCAGGTCAAACGGTCAAACCCAGGACGGCGTCGATATCAGACGCCGACGCCGATTGGCCACTTGAAGAGGCGCGCCCGTCCGTACTCGGAGCGGCTGTCCGGATGAGTGCAAGAGAGACGGGCGCCCCCATTTGACGACGGCAGTGCGAGAGAGACGCCGCGGGCAACCCGGTCGGGCGTCTCTCTCGCTCTGCCGCGCAGTCAAATGCGGCGTCCCGTCTCTCTCGCACTCAGTCAGCCGCAGACCGCCACCGAGTATCCCGCGGGCCAACGCAAAGTGCGGCTAATCCTCGTATGAAGCTCGCGCGGCCCGACAGTGACTCGGCAGAGTCCGTCGGCGATATCAGCCGCGCTCGGTCCTGTAGCGCTGCCTCTGTCGCACTCATGGGGCGCTCCACAAGAGAGGGAGAGGTCCGAGAGCGGTCGGAATCAGCCCGCCGCCGTCCGAACGTCCCTCAGCGTATGGGGCTCCTAATAGAGTATTCCATACGTGCCGAAGAGAGACGAGTCGCTCCCGATCGGAAACAGCCGGCCGGCGGGCCGGGAGTGGGTTATGAGATGTCGGGCCGGTGAGTCACCGGGACCCGACTCCGACCTAATTCTCTATGCGGGGAGCTTTCCTGGACCCGGAGCGCGGCTTACAGTCTTTCAAATCTGGGAAGATCCTAGGGTCAGCGCAGCCATTAAAAATTTTACCCGAAAACAGACGTTTGTTCGTAATGTCAGGTTGTGCCCGCGTCCTGCGGAGACTGAGATAATAGAGATGAAAAAACTGTGAATTTTTTCTCAACCCACCTGCGCGGTGTGATTTTATTGGCTGCACTACAATTATTCTGTTCTAATCACAACGCGTCGCACGAAGCGGGAGCTAAAACGGATCGTAACCCATCGGAGTCATCGGAGTGGGCGTATTTTGCCATTACTGGTTACCGGTAACGACAAACACAAGCCGCCCAAGGCCTGTCGCCTGTTAATTAGGAGGCATGCGCCGTAGTGTTCAGAGCAGGGAGGCTCTTTCAGGCCGCGTTCGAACGTTTCCCGATCAAGGCCGCACTAGTGTCGACTTATTATCGGCGCGGATCCGCGTACAGATCTCCCTTTTGATCCGCCGATCGCTTCTTTAACGACCGAAAATCGGTTGACGTATGATCCTTTTGTTCTGCGCCACCGCGAGCTGAAATTAAACAACGCCGTTCCGGGCCGCTGTGCTCCTGTACTGTACATGACTTCTTTTTTTTTTATCCGGCCGCGCCGCTGTGCGTGGACGGGCTCGGTGACACGGCAAACATATATTGTACGTGTCACACAGATAGGAAGGCAGCAACCACGAAAGGCAATGGTCGCCACTTTGTCCGCAATGCGACGCCGCGGACGCATTTGACGGCGGTGCGGTATTCTTCTACAGGCTTGGCGCCGACCGGAGTACACTAAGCGCCACCGCTTTGGGCACCGCCCCTTCTTTATTATCTTTTTTTTCTTAATTTATTATATTTTTTTTTCTTTTTGGTCTGCAGCTATGGCACGTGGTGCCGTCTCTTCGGCCATTTACCCTGGTCATGATTAAGCTAGGCGATGGACGGGCGGTCCGGCCGGCCGACCGGCCGGCGGGAGCACTGCGGGGCCGGCAATAAAAAGACGATAACCTCACGTACGCTGTGCGCGAATGTGCGGGACCGGAGCGGGGCGGGGCGGGGCGGGGGCTGCCGGGGCTGCCGGGCTGCCGGAGCCCGAGGGGGCGCGCGCGGCGGGGCAGGAATTAACGTAATTCGAGGGAAGCCGCGCTCGCCGGCGCCTGACTCGGGTCTCCACAGAGCCGACCGGCTATGGTTGCTAGGCGGGCAGTCTCCCGGCTCCTGCTCCGCGGTGCACAGGGCGAACGCGCGTCTCTCTATCTCTCTCCCTCTGTCTCGTTCCCTCCCAATCTCCATCTCTCTCTGTCTCTACACACAACACACACGTATACAATGAGAGACACCGCGTCCGGATGCGAAATTATTTGCCGCGAAATCGGAGGAGGTGCCGGCGTGAGTGATTTCGCTCTCTTGATGCGGCGGCTCGCGCCTCGCGCCAACCCAACACAGTTGGAAATCATTGCGGGGGGAACCACGGGGGCGTTCGGGGACAGCCCGCTGGTCCGCCCGCGGGTCTGTTGGGGACCGTCCACGGAGGGAGTACGGTGCCGTGTACGGTACGGCCGAGGTTGTAGAGGTTCCGCGTGTACCGCGGGAGGGGGGGGGGGGAGGGGTCGTGAGCAGCAGGCGCGGGCCGACGGGCCGACACATTGATCACTAGTGCGGGCGCCTCCGGCACCCACGTGGCGCTAGTGCTAGAACTGGACGTAGGTCTTGACGTAGGTTCATTGCTCGCGTCAATTTTTTTTAAATGGCACTTTCTCCTTTTTTTCCCACGGTACAAGGATGGCACGTGGAACCGAACCTAACCGGTTCCAGGTTGGAGGTGCGGGCGTATACGGCGTGTGCAAAGGAAGAGCGAGAAATTAATTGACGAAACCTTTTTTTCGGCGTGTACAAGGTCTGCCCAAGGCCGCTGGTGCTGGTGCTGAGTAGCCTTGGCCGGCGGGGCCTCCAGCCGGCCCCGGCAGACGACGCGGACCCGCAAGCCCCGCGCTCCTGGTCGCCTACATCCGATACTGCGGCTCCAGCGCCGGCCGGCCGCCTCCCCTCCACCGTGAGACGGCGCGTGGCTGCGCGTGGCGCGTGGCCCCCGCGGCCCCAGGCTCCCGCCGACACCCCCTCGCCGCCGGACCGGGCCGGCCGGTGTCGCAGGCCCCGCCGGAACCCGTCCTCCGTCCGCACTCCGCACTCCGCACTCCGCAGGGGTGGGTTTTTCCCCACGCAGCGGTCCGGGGAGGAAACTTCCTCAACGACGACCAGAAGGGGACACTTGTTCTTGTCCCCCCCGACCACCGACGACGCCGACCCGAAATAACCGAGCCGGCCGCGGCCGTCCTCGTCCCCGGACCCGGGGGTCGGCCGTACGACGTTGTCAGAGATAACGGGCTTGCAGCTCCGGCGGAGGGACCGGAGGCGCGCCGGGGCACGGCGGCGGCCGCGGCAGCCGCCTGTGTGTGTTGGGGGCCCGGCCGGCGTGTGCGGCCACGCATTGGCCACCGCGGGGGGGCGTGGCGCGGAGCGGCGCTGAGCGGAGCGGCACACGTGTAGACTAGACTCAGCTGGGATGCTCGGTGCCCGCACACACACACACACACACACACACACCTCGCGCTTCTCTTGTGGTTTCAGCATAATTTGCTAATTCTCCCTCCCCCACGTCCCCTCCTCACTCGGCCCCTCCCCTCCCACCCCTCCTTCCTCCTCGTCCTCGAGAGGGAAAGACTCGCGTCTCAATTGCAATGTTGCGAAGATGACACACGATCTGCCGCGCTCGCTCGTATGCGTGTGTGTGTAAGAGAGAGAGAGGCTGTGTTGGGCGTGCATGATTGGCTGAGGCCGAAGGAAGGTCGAGGGGGGTCCGTGCCGTGCCGGGGAGCGACAAGCTGCCAAAACAGTCTCCTCGGATTCCTTATCGCCGGAGGTGTGTGTGTGTGTGTGTGTGTGTGTGTGTGTGTGTGTGTGTGTGTGTGTGTGTGTCAGGGTGCGCGCGTCGCACTGTGTGCCCCCGACACGACGGAAAGTCCGGCCGATACGGGATCGGCTCGTGGGAAACAAGGGACGTCGTCGCCTGCCTGTTTTTTTTTTGTCGGCACCTGCTTATGCGCAGGCCAGGCAGTCGCGGCGGACGCCATGGGATGCTCATGGGGCGCCGCCGCTGCCGCCATGGGAAGCCGGCGGCGCGGGTGACGCACGGCGGTCCAGTGGCGTCCAGAGGCGGTCAGCCTCGGGTCAGGCCGCTCTCATGACCAGTCTCATGACGAAGGCCTGTGGTGCCGGCGGTGCGCTGGCGTGGCCGGTACTTTCCCTGACCGCCGTGTTCTGCGCACGACACGCCGTGCTCCGCCCCGCCAGGCATACGGCCTGATTACGCATGTATGAGTCGGGGCAGGCGGCGTATGTGTGTGTGTGTGTGTGTGTGATACATTCCCGAGAAACCGAACGGGCCGTTTGGATGAACCGCCGTTCCACACGCGAACTGACAGAACTAGATACTCTGGAGGGGGCGGGGATGGTGGGGACGGGACATTCCTAGGGTCCAGTCGGTCCGGTCAGGGCGGCGGCGGGGGACGGCGGGGGCGGCCGGAAGAGTCCCCTAACTTTCCAGTATTCGGATGAATTCGCGGTGGGGAATATTACAGTACGGTATAGTGGCGTCACTTGACCCTCCGAAACAGTACCCACTGAGTGCGACACACTAGGTGACCCTAGTTTAGGACGCGCTTCGGGTCCGACTGCAGCGTGTCGTCCCGTGCCGTCCCGTCGTGCCCCGCTGTGATGACCGGCCCCCGTTCACGATCGGCTGCCGCGCTGAGCGACCGTTTTCCCATTTGAGGCGACAAACGGAAGCCACTTAACTGGAGCCGCTCATTCCGCCGCCGCTGTTACTCCCGTTTTAAACGGCGCCGCGCGAGAATAACCCGATAACAGCAGCGCCGGCAATCGTGCGCGCGCCGCCCCGCCCGCCTGCCCGCCCGCCCGCCCGCCCGGCCCCCACGTGGGCACTACCTGCGCGTCATCCGCGATACCCCACGGCCCCGGCGCCACGCCCGGACACGCCTCGCCACCTGTCGCGCCGCGGCCGGCGGCGATCTATGGGGCACGGCGTGGCGAGGCGGGGCGGCGTCGTGGTCGTCGTCGACGCCGTCCGATTCCGTCAGCGAAAGGCGGGTTTACGATGCTTTGGCGTGCGTCGCGCGGGACCGACCGGAGCTGCCGGAGCCAGGAGGAGGGAATTCCGTGGGCCGGACGCACCGCGGGAGGAAACAACAAGAGTGAGCGGCCGCGGTGTCATCGGCGCTCTATGAGAAACCCCGCGGCGCGCGGCCGGGACCACCGGGACGCTGTGAGGAGCCTTCGGACACGCCGGCGCTGCGGTAACCCCCGCCGACGCGTCCCTCGGCTGTCGTATTCAAATTATCCGAATGGCGGTGCCGCGGTGACACGTACAGCGCCCGATCAGCGCCGCGGTCTATTTGCACCGCATTTAAATCTCGCACAGCGCGGGCGGCGGCCTGCGGCTGCTGCGGCTGCTGCGGCTCACACGTGCCGCGGCGTGCGGCCGACTATCCTAGCCTGGCTTGGCCTGGAGTCGCCTCCTAGATCCAGGACTCTCAGCCTGGCCCGGCCCTCCCGCTGCTCCTTTCGAGGCGTCTATCTGTCATATGCAGCTTGCAGACCAAAGATGGGATATCGGTGACGGGTTCCCGGACAGGGAGTGCGGGGGAGGAGGGGGGGGCACGGCCTGTCCTGTCATTTGTAAAGCGTGCCGCGCGGACGGGATCGGATCGCACACCGGGGACGATCGGCGTCGATGTGATCTATTGCCGGGTCGCGCGCACGTAGTCCAGGACGCCGTCAGTCAGCACTGCCGCGTGCCGACCCGGCCCCCGCCGGCCCCCCGCCCCTCCGTGCCTACACCTTCCTCGCGCCCGCCGACTTAAACTTGAACTCGGTTGTCAGTCGTGTTCACCCCGGCCGATGTCCGTGCCGAGCGATGCGACAGGCGCCCCCATTAATCATGCCGAAACAGACTTGGAAAAAGCAGTCCCCACCCCCCTTGTGGCCCGCCGCTGCTGCCGCGGCCAGCGGCTGACGGCGGTCTCTGTCTGTCTGTCTGTCTGTCTGTCGGTCTGTCTGTCTGCCGTCTGCATGTCGCCCAGGCCTCGGCCTCGGCCAGCGCCGGGTATCAGGTTCAGTACTCGGTTCATCCGGCAACTCGGCGACTCGTGCATGTTGTAGGGTGCCGCTGCTGCTTCTGCTGCCGCTCGCCCTCCCCGCCCCGGCCCCTCCCGCCGAGACGGGTACACACCGATTTAAATCGCGCCCGATTCCCTGCCGTTTAATTCGCCTCGAACAGTGACTCTGGGCCTGCTGCGGTTTCTGCCCGCTCCCGGCCTGTTGCACGTGTCTGCGGCACACGGACTCTGGGCGGAACACTCGTGATGGAGTCGACATCCCAGAGCGGCGATATATTTAAACGCATCTCAGCAGCCAGTCAGTCGTGGGGCATTTTCCACGCCCCCCCCCATGTGCCGCTAGGAGAGAAGTTTGCATGTTGATTTATTGCTTAAATGCTAGGTGTGTGCGGGCGGGGTGGAACAGTGCTGCATTGGCCGGTAATGCCGCGCCTCCCGCAGCCATTGTGAGCGCGCGCGCGTGCGCGCACACCAGCACCAGTGCCTTAATAAATAGCTCTATTAAATCAGCTCCTTAGCTGCGGATCAAATGATGTGAGGAGGAGAGGAGGGTGGGGCTCCGCCGGCCGCGCCATGCGTGGCGGAGCGGCGCCGCGCGCTTATCACCATTGTATCGCGGCCGGAGGCGGCCGGAGGCGGCCAGAGGCGGAGCGGTAGGAACCCATTGGACACGACGCACGGCGCTGCACAGCGCTGCACAGCACGCCGCGTAGCCTCGAGTGTCAGGCAGTGTAATGTGCACTCCAGGACGTGCCGGCGGATGTCCGTGCCGCGTGTCCTGTTGCCGCTGCCGGCGCCGCCATGCGGCCTGTGGAGCGGCAGCCCTCCGTCAGCGCCCCTGGAGGGCGTTCTCCGTTGTCCTCGGGGAGGACTCCGTCGTGCAGTAGTATCTGGGCCGCGGCGGCGTGGCGGCGGATAGGAGGCCACTGGAGGCGTACGCTGCGGCCGCGGCTCCAGCGGCTCCAGCGGCTCCAGCGGCTCCAGCCCCGGCGGAGGCGGCGCGGCAGGAGCGCGCGACAACAACAATAAGTCGATAAGTCGTGTGGCGGAAAGGGAAGGCAGAGGCCCTGGCCGCGGCTGTATGACGGGATGGCCAAATAGAGAGCAGCGTCGGCGCGGCGCGGCGGAGTGCGGAGCAGCCCGGGGGCAGACACCGCCGCCACCGGGTGACTTGCTGGTCTCTTTAGCCCCCCGCGCATTGTCTCGATAGGGAAGCACCGGGCCGACGCCGACGCCGACGCCGCCGCGGGCGCCGGAGTCCTAGGCGCGCGCCGAGGTCCGCGGAGATATTCCGCGCGGCAGCGCCCCGCCCCGCCCCGCCCCGCCCCGCCCCGCCCCGGCCGCGGCCCGGGAGATTGGCTGTGGTGAGTCGCGGCAGGAGGGCTGCGCCGGCAATGCCGATCCGCGCTGCACTTGGCGCGCCCGATGTTGTGGTCGCCGGCAGCCCAGCGGCGCCCAGCGGGGGCGGATCCAGGAGCGGCTTGAAGGGGGCACTTTTGCCTATCTTCAGGCGGAAAGTATTGCTGGTTGCCTGCATATTAGGCGGCTTCCGAGGGAGGGGAGCTCCTCTTTCTGCCCCTCTGGGTCCACGAATGGCAGCGGCCCTTTTCCGTCTTGCCTGTACACGGCGCGTGGCGGGGCGAGGGGCGGCGGGCGCGGGGCACGCGGGGGCCGAGGGGGCCGCGGGGGCCGTCCCGGGATCCCGCGGCCCGCCCCTCCCTCCGTCCCCGCCCCACCCCCGTCTTGCGGCCGGTCAGTGACGGCCACGGCCCGCGGCGCGCGGCACTCGGGGCCGGCCGGAGGGACTGGCACTGCGGGGTCCGGCGGGGGCCTCACCTCAAAACGGCCGGAGCGCTCCCTCCCCGCCGCAGTCTGCTCCAGCGCCGCTCCAGCGACGCACCGCCGCGCCTCCAGCCCAGCCCAGCCCTGCCCAGCCCCCGTCCACCCTCCGCTCTAACTCCTTCACCATGGCCGTCCAGCTCAACGCCAGGCCGGAGCCGTCCTCGGCTTTCCGATTCCCGGACATCCGTAGCAGCTTGCCCGATGTCCCTGTCGTAAGTTTCCCGAACCTGCCGGAATTAAGGGAACTACAATTTTACACATTTAATTGTAGTAGTTGTCCTTATCAGCTGTGTAACCCCCAGATTTTTTTTGTGTGTGTGAATCCAAAAATGGGTCGGGCTGAATTAAACGGCAAAAAAAATTATGACTTAAAAAAAATAGTTGATAAGTCCCGATAAAATATGGTCTACGAAAGTTTCGTGAAAAAGTGGCAGCTCGGGACGGTCTGTTGTGAGACACGGGCAGGGGTGTCCGCGCCGCACTGTGCGCTCCGCGGGCGTCCTCGTCACAATTAGAGGTGCCGCCGTAATGGACTGGCCAGGGTTCGAGCGTGTTCGCTGGTGTGTGTGTGTGTGTGTGTGTGTGTGTGTTTTGGAATTACGCGCAAATTTTGACACTTTCCGCGCGACGACGTGCGGTGTGCGGCACCCCGCACCCGCGCGCCCACCGTCAGCAGTGGGGCACAACGCTGCGTGCGAGAGAGACGGAGACAGAGGCAGACAGAGACAGACTTAGACAGACGCAGAGTTAGATAAGCTAGGGAGAGAGACAGACAGGGGGAGAGACAGGAAAGGGTTCGAGTTCGGCATGGCGCCGCACAGCAGCGTCAGCGGCTCCACGCCGAGCCCGACACCACCGCGTCTCTGCGTCGCCGTGTTTTGCAACGCAACACAACAACGGTGGCCGGGCGGGGCCGGGCGGGGCGGGGCGGGGCCGACTGCAGTGCAGTCAGTGCAGTGCGCCGCTGTGCCGGGCCCCCGGGGATTCCTCTTGCACGGGCCACATGCCGGTGCTTGGTGCCTGCGGCCGGCCCCAGCAGGACACTCGACGTGTTTATTTGCCGAGGCGCCGCGCCGGTGCCCCCGCCGGCCCGGCCGCTGCGTAATGAGGATTACGTTGGAGGAGCCCGGCAGCCCGGCAGCCCCGCCTGCCCTGCCGTTACGACGAACGTTACGGCCGTTGTCGCCGGCTGTCGCTGTTTTGCCTTTCGCGCCCGTTCTGCCGTCGTCGCGCTGGTTGAAGGACCAGTGGGTTGGGGGTGGGGGTCAGGCTCGGGAGTCGCATGTATGCAGTAGGATTCAAACCTCGTTGTCTACCTGTAATGTTTTTATTGTCTTTGAAAATTGCAAAAGAAGCGCTTAAAATTAGGATTTTTCTGAAAGCGGGCATCTCCATCCGGTGCCGCGTTTGCCGGTGGGCGGAGGGTGGTGATCGGGGGGCGTGAAACTGGGTTGGCTTCGGACAGTGCCGAGGGGCAGCCGGGGGTTAAGGTCGGCGGCAGGGCTGGGGGCAGGGCTGGGGGCGGGGGGGGGGGGGGGGGGGGGGGGCTGATGGGCGGCAGCCGTACGCATGCACGCCTCGCCTCGCCGCCCCTTCGATTGGTGAGCGCGTGCGGCCCGCCGCTCGGCCGAGTGGTGCCGCGTTTTGTGAGACAGCGTTGCTGGCCAGCGGTGCTCTGTTCGATCGGCCGCCGGCCGCGCCGGACCCCCCGCGATGCGACACATTAAGCACGTACACCAACAGCCCTACGCGGCCGGCGGCCCTCAGTGCGGGGCCGAGCCTGGCCGAGCCCGGCGGAGTCTCCAGCGGGTGTTCCGGCGTCCGGCCCGCGGCCCGCGGCCCGCCCGGGCGGCACGGCACGGCGCAGGCATGAGTCAGGTGCGCGGCGTACGCAGCGAGTGCGAGTACAATACAGTAGTGCGGGGCTCGTCATTACCTGGATTACGCCGAGGCGCGTGCGTTATTTGCGTACGCGGACAGGGGAAAAAAAAGAACACCACAGACGAAATCTGTACGAAAACTTTATGTCCTGGTCCGGTCATTAAGCGGGCGATATTCTTGCGCAGTCGTGTCCCAGTGGGGCAGTGATGGCGCGGGACAGGTGGACCGTTGCCAACCGAAATTGGCGAATTGTCTGTTATATGCGGTGTCGACGATTGGCACGGTGGATCGCACCCGCCGGTGCGAGAGTGCAAGGTGCTACAACACGGATGATCGCGTCCAGTATAACTCTAGCAGACGATTGACGAGCTCTCTGTGTGTGCGGACGATAATTTCGCGGCGTCGTAAAAGCGGGGAAGAGACTGTATGAATAAAGCGACACCGTGGCGTGGCGTGGCGTGGCGTGGCGTATCGCGTGCGGCACGCGCGGGACCTACAGTGAAAGGACGCGCCTCGGAGGAGGACGGGCGCGAAAGGATTCTGGAAAAGTCTTTCCCTCGCGCCGCGCCGCCCCGGCGGCACCCGACAAAGTGGTCGGGTTAGGTCAGGTTGGGTCAGTCTGAACGACGGTGACCCAGATGCGTGGCGGGGCGGCGGCGGGGCGGCGGCGGGGCGGCGGCGGGGCGGCGGCGGGGCGGCGGCGGGGCGGCGGCGGGGCGGCGGCGGGGCGGCGGCGGGGCGGGGCCGCGGCGGACGCCGTGCAGAGATGCAGGCCACGGCGTCGCACACGGCCGCCGTGGTCCCTTCATTGGGTGCATCGGCGGCGTCGCGGCTGCCGCGGCCGCGCGGCGACAGAGAGCCAAGGGGTCAATCGCTTCACTTTCTCCGCGGGGCTGCAGAAGGCCGCGGTCCCTGCGAGGCGGGGAGCCACTCACAGGCTGCTGGCCGACGGCTCGGCTCGTGTGCAACACCAACGGCCAGGAATGCGCTCAGGTTAAACCGTAGCGTTCTCACGGCCTGTCCTTTAAAAAAAAAGTAGTAATAAAAAAGCAGAAAAAATAACAGAAATTCTGAAGTAGATCCTGGATCCTGAGCGAAAATTCCTCGCGTGGGGCCCAAAGTCTTTGCGTTAACTTTACGACGTCCCCTTACGTCCGTCCATAGGTCATGTGGGGATCGCGGGTAGGACCTAGATAATAAAAAAATAAAATAAACAAACAACACGGCCGGTATACAACGCGCGCGGCGAGCAGGCCGGCGGGCGGGCGGCCAAAGCCGGTGGATCGGATCTGAACGAGTGATTATCATGCGAAACGGCACCGCATTTCCATGGAAGGGGTTTGGCACGGGCCGAAGCTGCCGCAGCGGCGGTGCGGTCCGCCAGCACCTGTCGTCCTGCGCTGCGTGCTGCGTCAGAGGGCTGCCCCCGCACCGCACGGCCTCAGGCTCAGGCTGCCGGCGGCGGCGGCGCGGTGCACTCCCCCGGCCTCCGCAAGCTTACGCACGTGTCGCGGCCGTGCGCACTCCGGATTTCCCCCGCGCCGGCAGAGGGAGTCTGATTGAAGAATTTCGGTATTTTCCTTCTTCTAATCGATTCGGCCGATCGTGATGTCACGACGTCGGCGGCGGCGGCGGCGGGGCAGGTAGACGGCCGTCGGCCTCCCTCCCGTCGGCCCCCCGCCGTCGTCCGGCTGCCGGCCCCGTTTTACACACCACTACCCCGCACGTGCACGCTGCGCTGCCGACCGGCGGCGTCCGGATCGTCCGGATCGGCTCGGACCAGAGGCCGTCGCCGTCAGTCGAGAGGCCTCTCCCGTGTCTCCGTTGCTGCAAAATGTGTGCCCATTGTTCACGGCCCGCGTCTCCCGCTGTGCTTCCAGGCGAAGGCGACCGACAAGCGGACCTTCGAGGTGGTGCGGCTCTCCCTCAAGGACAAGCCCAAGATCGTCGAGTTCCTCCGCCGGTTCTTCTACCACGACGAGCCCCTCAACACCGCGGTGAGTAGGCGGTGTGGCTGGGCGGGGAGGGTGTGTTGCCGCCTCGCTCCGGCAGCGCTGAGCGCCGTGCGCGCAGGCAGTCCCGGCACGCTCGGGTGCGTTGGGGCTGCCTAACCGGCGGTGCCCGTAAGGCGCCAGCCGACTGATTCCGAGCACTGCTCTCGTAGCGTTGTCTCTGTCGCACTCGTGTGGTGATCCATAAGATGATCTCTTTCAGAGAGAGAGAGAGAGAGAGGGGGGCGGGGGGAGGGAGAGAGAGAGACAGTGTTCGGAATCGCCGGAGAGCCAGCGGCAGTGCGAAGAGACTCACAAGCCGTTCCCGGCGCGTCCTCATGTGCCCCGTGTTCGCTTGCAGATCGGCCTCAAGGCTGGCGTCGTCTGCCCGGCGCTGGAGGACTTCTCGATGAGCACCCTTGACGAGGGGCTGTCCGTGGGCGCGGTGGCCCCGGACGGCAGCCTGGTCGGGGTGTGCATCAACGGGTCCCTGACCCGCGCCGAGGACGAGCAGGACCGCGCCGAGTGGGCGGAGATCGCCGACGAGGTCCCCGATGACGTCACCGCCATCAAGGACGCTGAGGCCAAGTTCGGGCAGGTGAAGCGGCTGCTCGGCGGGGTGTGCGCCGACGCCGAGGTGTTCTCGCACGCCCCCGACGACGTCGACCGCCTGTTCGACATCTTCATCCTGTCCGTGGACGACTCCTGGCGCGGCAAGGGCATCGCGCGGAAGCTGTTGGACCAGAGCAGGGAGCTGGCGCAGGCCGAGGGCTTCCGCCTGATGCGCTGCATCTGCACCTCCTACGTGTCCGCCCTGCTCGTGTCCAGGCAGGGCTACCGCTGCGTGCACCGCAAGGACTACAAGGACGTCGTGGACAAGAAGGGGCGCCGCATCTTCCCCACAGAGGCGCCACACGACGCCGCCACCACCTACGTGCTCGACCTGTGAGCGGGCGCGGCATGTGTTTACCGCGGGGCTAGGGCTCCGCGCGGGGAGCGATCTCAAATAGGACCAGTTCGCCTCGGGTCAGCAACGCTTGGGCCGCGGCGGATCTCTGTCGCAACGCGGCGAGCGAGGCCGCTTCGGCGTCAGACTGCGTTCGGGAGGTGTCCCGAAGAACGGCCAAACGAGACCCGAGCTCTCTATTTATACTGCAGGGTAGGCTCCAGCTGGGCCTCGGCGTCGGCCGGGGAGCCGTTTAGCCGACTAGTCCAGGGAGCAGTATCGGGGCGCCTGTGTCATTCATGGAGCACGGCCCATTCATTTCGAGACCAAATACGTGAAGTCAGCATTTAGGTATTTAGTGTCTAGAAGGTCGTGTATAGCCACTTAATGTGCGTTTGTTTTATTGTTGATCTTTTAAATTGTATTATTCTGTACATTTCAAATGGTGCACAAATTAGTGACATTTGTGTTTATGTTTATATGTAAATGTGGTTGTTATATAAGTCAATAAAAATGTTCCTAGAAGTTGAGCCCTCCGTTGTCCTTCATTTTGTACACACCGACTGCGAACCCTAGCAGCCACAGCTAAGCCAGTCCATCGGGTCTCAACAATACGCGGCCACCGCCCTGCACACAGAAACAGACCGCGTCCGCGCTGGTCTCCACCCTTCGCTCGAACCAGACCGCACCACCACACCCAGCCCAACGACCCCACGCTTCAGCCTGAGGTAGGTCATGAGAAAGGAGTCGTGTGAGTGTCCAGCGGGTAGACGCCACGCACGCGTGTCCGTTGTGACGCTCCGACGCGGAGTATTCACGGCAGGCACTCCCCATCTCGTGCTCCCCCCCCCCCTCCCCCTGCCTCTCCCGAAGCCATGGCAGTTGCTTGCCATAAGCATACACAGTCCATATGACAACAGCCTTCGAACTAGGGACAAGGAGCGGAATCGAAGTCTATTACTCCTGCGTTATGGCTCGCTTACGTATTACGAAAGCCTCCCCCCCCCCCCTCTCTCTCTCTCTCTCTCTCTCTCCCACTCGCACCTGCCGTAAAGACGTCTCGTCACGTAACATGTGGACGGCACAACCCAGAGCCTGTGCCTCACGCTGCCGCGGCCCGGTCCGTCGTCCTCGCCTGCCCGGTCCACCTCAGTCAGTCCAGTCGGCACCGATAACGCCCTTATCGCGTGGCGGCGGGAGACTGTGCTCTCCGTGTTCGCTGTGCGCCCGCCACGCCACGCTCGACTGGAGGGAGCGCGGGCGCCAACAGTTGCACATGCAGCTGCACATGTGTAGCCGTTGCCGGTGCCGCTGCCCTCGCGGCCCGCCTCCCAGGCCCAGCCGTAGCCATGTGACTGTTAGCCAAGCTAAGCCACGCCGGGACAGCAGCGTCCCGCGCTCACATCCGCCCGCATCATAAACTGCCCGCGTCCTCAAACCGAATTGGTGGTGGTGGGGAGTTTGTGAGTGAGAGAGAGAGAGAGAGAGGGAGAGAGAAAGAGAGATACAATCAAGCTCAGACAGCAAATAGGAGGACGACGCTTGGGTCGCCAGTGTGTTCTTTTCACTTGCGGCTCAACAAGAAGGGGAGCTGCGGTGCCAACTAGTCGCAGTCCTACGTCCTTATCTGGGCCCTTTTTTTATTTGTTGTTTGAACGATTGTGACCCTCCCACCCCTCCACCCCTCCCTCCAGTCCCCTCCCCGCCCCGGGCTCGGCAAGGCCACCTGGCACACACACACACGCACACACACACATGTAGTGAATACAAACATAACGTCCCCGGCGGAGTCTTCACAGGCACCGGCCAGGACACCCACGCCGGCGGGGGTGCGGGGAGGTGCCAGTCAGTCTGCAGCCCGACGCGGTGCGGACCCGGCGCGTACCTCCGTGGCTCTCGGTACTCCCTCGTGTCTGGGGAGTACCGCTCTCACCTCTTATCGTCTTGCCGTCGCTGAATGGGCTAATCTGTGTCCCCGCTGATGCGTCGCGGCGGCGTCCCAGCGCGGGTCAGCCTGGGTCAGGCCGGGCGCCGAGCCGAGAGCCGTCCGCCGGAGAGGGGCGCGGCGACAGCGCCAACGCGCCCTCCTCCTCCCCTCCTCCCCCGGCCCTCCCCGTCTCGGCTCGGCCCCCGCCTCGCCGTGCCCCTATCCATCTCCATGCGCCAGTCGGCCTCGGCCAGCGGCACAGGGACGGACCGCTCTCTACCGGCAGCGATAAGGTGCCGGCTGTGTCCGGAGGATGCCGATGCCACTGGTCACCCGAGTACCTACCGCGCCACTGGCCGCCCGCAGGCCGCAGTCACCGTCCCGGAGCACGCTGACGCCGACCCCGAGACCATGGGCTGCACGTTCTCCGCCAGGCCGGGCAGCGGGGCCGGCGGCGGGGCCCTCGTCGTCGCCAGCAAGGACGGTCTAGAGTGAGTACTGACAAGGCCCCTGGGTGCGGCGCCTGCGAGGTATACACTGCCGGCGCCCGCGCCACTCCGCTGTAGTGCGGGCCCTGTCCGGCGCACACCTCCCAGGCGCTCAGTGCGGTACCGGCCGGTGCTCCGCCACCGCTCGCTCCCGCGTGGTGCACCGGCCGACGCCAGGACCCCCCCCCCCCCCTGCGGCTCCAGCCTATGAGCTGCCGTGTGTTGACTTCTGTCGCGATAATTTCCTCCTGAAACTCCACTACCCGCGCTGCCTCTCCCCTCCCCGGCCATAAAATCGGCCAGCGTATGATTTGGTCGTGACGTTCAGTGCTCCCCTGCGGCAGCAGCCCCCCCCCCCCACCCACCCCTTCCCCCTCCAACTTGTTGCGCCGTGGCCGCGCATAATCCCCACGCACTGCACCCGCGCGTGTGAGCTCCCCCTCTCCGTCGCCACCTCCCCCGGAAGCCCTTCGAATGCCACCCGAAAAGTAGGCAACGGGCACGGCATTCAGCCTTGTAAGCAGGCAATAATCATGACCTGACCCCCTTCCGGGCCGCCACGTGCCTGTTTGTAACGAGCTCGCTTTGCTCTGCGTTGGTTCAGGTTCGCCGTGGCGGGGGAGGAGCCCGCGGGGGGCGCGACGCTGCTGTCGCAGCTGCCGCCCGAGCTGCGGCTGCTCGTGCTGGCCCGGCTGGACGCCGAGGCGCTGTGCGCGGCGGCGCGCGCGTGCGGCTCGCTGGCCGAGCTGGCCGCGGACGCCAGCCTGTGGCGCCACCTGTCCCTCACGCTCTTCTCGCGGCCCTGGCCGCCGCGGCCGCCCGCCGCCCTGCACAGCCTGCGCGTCTGCAGCTACCGCTGGCCCTCCGGCCGGCACGCGCGCCGCGCGCTCTCCTGGCTGCGGGCCGGCCTCAGGGCCGTGCGCCGCCTGGAGCTCGTGGGCCGACACCTGGACGCGGACACGGTCCGGGCGTGCGTCGACCTCTGCGCCGACTCGGCGCGCGAACTCAGCCTGCACGACGTGTGCGTGCAGGACGCCTGGATGGGGCAGCTGGCCAGGATGACGCGGCTCGAGGTCCTGCACCTCGACTGGCACACCGTGAGTACCCGTCTGCCCGCGAGGGCTCGAGCTCAGGCGGCATTACGTGGTTTTTGTGAACCGAGTACAAAGGGCCGCCTGTAGTGTTGGCTTCCTCCACCCCACCTGCCTCGTCCTCGCCATGCAGCGTTTCTGAGTGTCCCTGAACGAGTGTATCCTGTTTGGGCCCGGTCCCTGCGAGTGCAAACACACGCGGCCAGGACCCACGCCCTCACGGCATACAAAGATCCTCCGTTCCTCTCTTGGTTCCTCCTGTGGCAACTCGCCGATTTGAACAGTCGTCCTAGGCAGAATGATAAAAGATAATGCTTAACATTTAAGGCTCTTACGGCAGTAATGGCTCTTTTACTCGTTCTTCTTGCTTCTACGTGAGACAGTATTAGAAAAGTTCAAAAAAAAAATCCCGACAGAAATTCATGTAAGGTACATGTACGCAAAGCAACGACCCTCTCGATGAAGCGCTCTCAGGAGTCAGCTGCAACGCCGTGCTCTGATCTGCCCGCAGGAGATGAGCTGCAAGCAGATGCTGCAGCTGGCCGCCGCCTGCCCGGCGCTGCGGCTCATCGACACGGCCGGCTGCCCCCGGGACTGCACCGCGGGCCCCGCGCGCTGCGCCGTGCAGGACGCCCTGCGGACCCTCAAGGTCGGCCTCGAGCTGTCCTGACCCGCGCCGCCGGGGGCCTCTCCCGCACGGGGGATGCCGACGAGAATGTGACCAGTGTGACCGCGTGGCGCAGGAGAAGGAGAGCCAACTGCGGCAGCGTCGCCGCTCGCGCGCGCCCCGCAGCAAGTCTGTGTTGTAGTTCGGCCTCTTTATCTGACTGACCCCCTCCCCGACGCCTCTTGTTTTCACGCTCGGCTCTCCCCGCGATGCAGTCTCATCTGCGCTCTGGCGGTGACGGCCGCTCTCGCCCACCAAGGCCACAGCACACAACTATTATTAGTATTTATTATTATTATTATTTCTTGCGACGAGTTTGAAGTTTCGAACAGAGGGTTGCAGATTTTTCGCTGGAGTACGGTGGGGGCGCTTGTGCAGCTGTGTCAAGGGGAGGAGAGGCGGGGGGGGGGGGGGGGGGCCGCCGGGTCGGCGCCGGGTGTATGGCGCCGGCAGAGATAGCATACGGGGGGCAGGGGGTGGTACAGGGCCGCGCGCATGACGTCGCCGCCTGCCCGCCGCCTCAGCTCTGCTCCGCACGCGCCCGGGCATTAAGTCGTGTCGGAGTGGCCGTCCGTCGCCACGCGATCATTGCGCTCTCCCCGGCTTATCGGCGCACGCCGAATCGCGAGGATGCCTTTGTGGGCAGCTTGTAAGCAAATGTGATACCGTCCATTACTTTAAGTCTTGTTGTTGTTTTTTATTTATTTTTGTACATTTCATAGTTTGTCAAAGTTCGTTAATTAAAAGAGTTTGTGAAAACCATCGGCAGTGTGGATTTACTTTGAGGCTGTTTTCTTTGGCGAGTGAGTCGGTCGGGGAAGCACGTGGGGCGAGGAGAAAGAAGGAGAGAGGGGTTGTTTTCAGCCGGAGCGAGAGAGATAGAGAGAAAGACAGAGACAGATCGGGGTGTCGACGAGTGGCGCTCCTACTGCTGCTGCTGCTGCTGCTGCTGCTGCACCTTCTGGATGCTGACGCTGAGCTCCAGGACGCGGTGCTCCTGGTCGCCCCGCTGCAGCGGCCTGGCGTAGTGCCGCGCCGACCACAAGCTGCGCATGGACGTCTCCGGCGGCTCGAGCCACGAGTGTGCGGGGCTCACCAGGAAGGACACCCGGGTGGCGCCGTCCCCGCCCTCCCCCTCGCCGACCTGACGTCACATATACACTTCAGCATTGCAGCGGCGATACTCCACGCACGCTAGAGAGGAGGGGGCCACCAAGCGGGGAGTACCGCCGAAAAGGGATTTCCCCATCAAAACATAACAACAGGAAAAAAAAGACTTTTAGTATGGCAACGAAATTGAATCACGAGTTGAGGCTTTTCTAAGGCGTAGGCGGGAGGGAGAGATTTTAAATCGGTAGCGAACCTGCATCTGGATGAGGTACATGTAGTTGGCGGCGCGGGTGCGGGGGCCCAGGAGCCGCACGGCGGCCTGCAGCCGCCGCTTGAGGCCGGGCCGCCGCCGCAGCTGCAGGAGGAACAGCTCGCCGCCGGCGTCCACCACGCGCAGGAGGTCCAGGTCCTGTCCAAGGACGGCGCCACGCCCACGTCACTTCGGCCGTCGGCACACACACACACACACACACACACAGAGTCGGCCTAGACATTGTCCTCAAGATCGACAGCTCAGATAACGCTTATCTAATCGTCGAGACAACTGTTTGGTTGGTTATGTACAAGAAGCAGGAAAAATCACTGATGCGGGTCCACAAGTCGCGGCCTAAGAGACTGTATCGAGGTAAGACACGGAGGGGTGCAGCGAGGCTCGCGCCCACCCGCCACGGCGGTGACCTGGTTGTCGAGGAGCGGCACGGCGAGGCGCACCGCGGGGCCGGCCGCGATGATGCTGGCGTGCCGCTCGCGGGCGTGCGTCGTCACCTGGTCCAGCCCGCCCCGCCAGGGGCAGCCCGGCACGAAGCACGGCTGCGGCTGCGACCGCTCGGGCACGGGGCTGGGCCGCGCCGAGCCCGGGGTCGGCGTCAGGCCGGAGGCCGGGGAGGAGTCGAGGCTGCGCTGCGACGGGCGTCGGTCATAACAGGCATCGCGGCTATCACGACCACCCCCAAGTGTCGGGCGCGGTCTGTGTTCGACAGTGCTGGGGCGGCCGTCGCGTCCGTCGCACCTGCCCCTCCTGCCCGACGGGGCGGCCCGCGACGGGCTCCTGCTCCTGGACTGCGAGGAGGAGTAGGGGCTGCCCGACGGACTCCCGGACGGGCTGCGGCTGCGGCTGGAGCTGCTGCGGCTGCGGTGGCCGCGGTGGTGGTGGTGATGGTGGTGGTGGTAGCGGTGTCGGCGGCGCCGCAGCCGCGCAGGCCTGGCCGCGGCCGCGGGTGGGGCCTGAAGCACGGCAGTGGTACGGCACACAAGTGACATTAAGATGACGCCAAATTAGTAGGTTTATTTTTTGTTAAAAATGCCAGGATGCCAGGACAGGATTTCAGAAATCTCACCCGCCTCATTCAGATTTTTTTAATATTTAATTTCAAAAACATCGTCTCGCCCCGTTGCCGAGCACCCCTAACCAATGAACAAGCAACAAAAGGTGGTTGGCCCTCCACGATCGGACATAGCCCCCCGCAAGTCAGTGGGAACCATCCCCACACACCGCTGCCGGTGTCGGACAGACTTTATTTCCCTGGCACAACCCCTCCCGTCCCCACAGTGGACAACAAAACCGCCCAGACATATAATGGTCCGGGCAGACGAGATCAGCAGCGCGCAAAGCGCGCAGCAGTTGCACGGTGGCGCCATCTCGCGGCGTCGGGTCGCAACATCCATGAAGTTTGGTGTCGAGGTAGTCGTCTGAGGCCAACAGATACGCGCAGCGCGAGAAGTCGGCTGACAGATGCACGGTGGCGGCCTCTGGTGGCGGCCAGCGGTACAACTCAGTTACAGATGGCCGCCACCAGAGGCCACCACCGTGCAACTGCCAGCCGACTTCTCGCGCTGCGCGTATCTGTTGGCCTCAGACGACTACCTCGACACCAAACTTCATGGATGTTGCGACCCGACGCCGCGAGATGGCGCCACCGTGCAACTGCTGCGCGCTTTGCGCGCTGCTGATCTCGTCTGCCCGGACCATTATATGTCTGGGCGGTTTTGTTGTCCACTGTGGGGACGGGAGGGGTTGTGCCAGGGAAATAAAGTCTGTCCGACACCGGCAGCGGTGTGTGGGGATGGTTCCCACTGACTTGCGGGGGGCTATGCCCGATCGGGGAGGACCGACTACCCTTTACTGATTGCTCTGAGTGCTCAAAGGTTAGAGGTGCTCTGCAACGGGCCGAGACGATGTTCTTGAAATTAAATATTAAAAAATTCTGAATGAGGCGGGTGAGATTTCTGATGTCCTGTACTAGCATCCTGGCATTTTTGACGTTTGAGGTTTTTTTTAAATGCCTGCTAATTTGGCGTCATCTTAGTTGCCGATGCTACACAGACTCGTGACTCACGGTGGCGGTGGCCGGGGCCGGGGGCCGCTGTTCCTGCTGTTCTTGTCCGCGGCGCCGTCGACGTCCGCGGCCTCGTCGCCTCCCCCGCTGGCGTCGCTCCCTACGTGCGGCGGCGTCCGCAGGGCCGCAGCCGCCGGGGACCGTGGCCGTCCGTGGGGAGGCCGGCGCATCGGGCTCCGGACTTCCCTCGTGGTCGGAGCCGCTCTCCCCAGAATCCGGACGGTCGGTGGGCTCGGATTTCACCTGCGCACAGGGGCCTATGGTACTACAAGGACAGGGACAAGATGGTCACGTCCCACCGCGATTTTTTTAATAAAATTAAATAAAATAAAAATAGCGTAAACCCTTACCTGCACGTCCGCGCCGCTGGTCGACGCCACCGGCACGGCCTCCACGGCCATGGCAGGCACGCGGTACTTCTCCTCGGCCACCTCCTCGCCACCGTCCGGCCCTGGTTCACTCATGGTTTCCGCTCTCGGCCGGGGAGCATTCGTGACGCCACGCGCCTGGTGGGCACCCCCTGGCCAGGCCGCCCCCGTTACCATGCGCCATGGCACCATGGGGCGGTATTGTTCACGATTCGTATCGTTGCTCTAAACTTCACCCAAAAGTTCCAGAGTCTGGAACATATAACGACTGAAGTACCAGCAGGATTACAGTGTAAACGGTGATTCAGAGGGCTTTCGTCATTTCCTCACTTGGATACGCGAGTGTGTCAAGCGCGGGGGAAAAAATCATGAGTACGATGAACTTGATATGATTATCTAGCGCGCCCGCGCTGCAGCGCGCCCGCCGTGGTTTAAATTAGGCGCCTTCGGTTTTTCGGTGCTGACGTCACTGACGTCAGCTCGTCCACCTTCCCCCACCCCTTTCCCCCTGAATCACAAGCAAAACAAGGAAAGCAGAAAGGGGAGTGGAGCGAGAGAGAGAAGAAGCGAGGGGATCTTGGTCTTATTAATCGGCCCTTCGCGTCGGGAGTACTTACTTGGACGACGGGCTGCACATCCGAGCCGTTTCACTTCTGCCTTAGATCGCCTGCACAATTTTCAATAGTGAAAATGGTCATCAGAGTGTATATTTCGGGGATTTCGGGGAACAAGGAGGTGAGCTGTCTGTAGAAAGTGGGTACCGTGAACTCCGCACGGTAGACATGAAGCTGTCCCTTCTTTTCACGGCCACTCAGGGTTGTTTTCGTGGCAATCCAAATTGTTCAGCACCAATGGAGTTTTTATCTTCGTGCATGGCTTGGGCGAGCATATCGTTTTTTGTATCTTTCCTCCTCGAGTGAGGTTATGCCTCCGGTTATGTCAAACCATTTTCAGAGGCTCAGATTTGCTTTATCGACCTTTATTTCAGCACAGCGGTTTAATTTAACGGTCTTTTATTTTTTCTATTATTTCAGGTCAAAAAACGGCAACAGAGAGTCCTCATGATTCTAGAAAGTAAAAATATACCTTGTGAAATCATTGATATCACTGAGCCAGGAAAGGAATCGGACAAGGAATTCATGCAACAGAACAGTAAACCTAGAGGGGATCAGAAACATCCACTGCCTCCTCAAATCTTCAATGATGATGAGTACTGTGGGGTAAGATCTTTGTGGTATTGATTCTTATTTTCTATTATCTTTATTACATACTGTATGCGGTTAGCTGCAATTGACTGCCTACATTTAAATTTATTGTAGCGTCAAATTTATTTGATTCATATCTTCTTTTAGAGCATTATTTCCATGTTAATATTCCTTGTTACTATGAATGATAGGATTGGAGCTGCTATAGTGGTAGATCATTCGCGTCAAAGATGTGCTGTTTGAACCCTTTCTGGAAAACTTAGGATAAGGACTCAAAATTTTGAGCATTACTCCTTACGTACCCTCCATGTATTGACAATTTACATTCTCGTCAATGTGCAGCCCTATGGGTGGTTGTTGAGTTCATGACAGATTAAAACTCTTGGTGAGTTGTCATTCAAAGAATCAAAAGAAGTAGTGGTATTTGGTCACAATTCAACAATTTCAAATTGCATAGCACATTTAAATAGAAGCAGATGAGTTGGCCCTGATATTCTTTTTTCAGGCCAGTAGTTACAATTTCTTAGTAACACTGACAGCACCCAGCAATCCTTTTAAACATGACAATTGAGTCAGCTCAGCAGTGTCAAGTTTTGTTGTTTCTCTTTTCCTTTCTGTTGCTTTCCTGTTTGTGTTTTAGTTTTGTTTTGTTTAGTAACACTAAAATTAGTGGTTGATGTGCATACATGCATTAAATTTAATTTCTAACCAATTTTTATCTTTGTGTTTAACTGAGCTTATAGTTTTATTCTGCTAAGTTTGTTGCACTTCCCCTCCTAATCTGAATTTTAAATTAAACCATATGTACCATAAATCTAAAAGTCTTGTTTTGAAAAAATATTAGCAAGTAGATTGTGGTTTTGAAAGTGAACCCAATTGATTACTCCCCTCTGGTGGCATTGATCTAACAATAAGTCCCTTACTTACTGAACTCTCACATTACTGACGTTTGCCATTGCTTTTGTTTGTCTCACTAATACTAACTTGCATTGACAGGATTATGATGACTTCGACATGGCCAATGAAGTGTCCGAGCTTGAGGCTTTTCTTAAAGCAGAAGGTCATGGCACCAAACCATCCATTGTGAGCAAAGATGGCTCTGTTGGACTGCTCGCCAATGCATAAGAGAGAAATTGGACTTGCATATTTTACTAACTAGGAATGTCACATTTTTGAAATTCTAAAGTCAGAGTTTTTATGTTTTTAAAACTGCATTCCCAGTCATCCTTAAGATTAACACACTAACAGTTAAATAACTTCTACAACCCTTATAAGACTGTACGTTCACACAGTATTGAAAATGGTTTGGTGTGGCCCATGGACAGGACTTTGTTGGTTACGACCTTGCCAATGAGAATGAAAAGCTCTTGCCGTTTCTGAAAATGGCTGTCCCTGAGCCCTCTCCTCCTCCAGAGCCGAAGGAAGAGTCTGATGATGAAAGCAAGAGGCCCAAAGAGGAACCTGAAGAAGTTGAAGAGGAAGAAGAAGAAGAAGAAGAGACCAAACCAACACGGCCACGGCCCAGACCACCAGTAAAAGGAGGAGATGGGGATGATTCAAATGCAAATAAGGATGGAAATGATGATGAGGTATGAGCATGCCTTTGTGTATTGGTGTTCCATAATCACTAATATCATGTAGAAAATGTATTACCAGACACCTATTATTTTTAAGCAAGTGAAACCAATAATGAGTAGTTCTGGATTAATGCATTTGTAATACTCGCTGTGGCCTTTTAACTTGGTGCTTCTGCAGCCCTACCTTAATGCAGAGCTTTTCATGTAAAGTATTTTATATCTGGTCTAGTAAAGTAAAGGTTCTCTGGTCCGTCATGATGAAAATTTTCACTTGAGCATTATGGAAATTGGTTATGGTGATTCATAAGGCTGATGAGTACTTCTCAAGTAATTGTCTACATTGAAGTATTACTATCCTAATTACATTCCTTGCAAACAATTTGTGGAAGGCTTCGGTTCTGTTCTATGTTATCATTGCAAATTTTATTTTGATGATGGTTCACCTGATCATCAATTTTTTAAATATTTTATTTTAATATTAATGCGTTTTTGTAAGCTTAATTAATTTATAACTTTGATTGGAAATATTTTATGCGAATCATATTTATTTATTTATCATGACATTCATTCTTTTTATTGTTTACTTATTTTAATGAGTTAAGACAGATGCTTTATAGTTTAACGGAAAAGTTGGTAGCAGGATTGAGGATGCAATGTATCCTTTATGAAATATCTTATAGCGACTTCAAACTTCAGTTCATTGGAATAATCCTTGTTCAAACTCCACATTAAATTTGTTGACTTTGCTCTGCTGATCACAACTGTAGCACTTTTGTGTTTGCTTGTGTTGATTTCTGCATGGTGGTAACCTGTCTAGTCATTTTGCTCAATGAATGTGTGTTTGCCGTGAGAGCTAACTGCATCTGTTCAGAAATCAGTGAGTGGACTCTATGCCAATGGTTTTACTACCGTTTTTTAACTTGGCAATTCATGCTGTATCTTCACAAATTGTGTTTTTAGAGCTCTCCCATGAAATGCAAGCAAAGTTCTAACCAACCTGAATACTTTTTTTAATATCTATGACTTTTTAGTGATGAAAACCATCATATGCTGGCTGTTTAACAAATTTTATTTTATCATTGTAACAAGCCTGTGACTTTTTTGTGTGTTCTTGTCTCCTGAGTTTGATCTTGTCTCTTTTCATTCCATCTTTCTCCTGATTTTGTATTACAATTATGAGCACGCTACAAACATTCCTTGAACTCTTTCAATGAGGTTATTGTACCTGCTTTCGTATCTGCAGTCATCAATAAAAATCCTGTTTATAATACTTGTTGTTAATATTACCCTGCATAACTTTCCTTGAGCTATGTTCTCGTACCATCGATCCACCTCCCATTGCAATCTCAATGCTAGGTGAGTTTCAGAATAATTTTTTCAGACGCATGTTGCTTTTTGGTACCTATTAACATTGTGTCGGTACCCCACTTCAGGGTACCATTTACCGAATTTTCATGGTTACAAGCCTCACATTCTCCGATTTTTGAGGCCCTAAATTCGAGCACACGCCGCCTCGCATATGGCGTTCCACAGCCCACTGGGTTTCAGTCTGGGTGTGTGGTTCTGGGCCCTAGGGGAAGTCCATAAGGACATGCCCTAATAATACCACTTTCCTCTCACTTCTTCCCTAAAATTGGGGTGCGACTAATAACCGTGTAAATGCGGTAAAAAACTTCTATTTTTGTTTAAGTTAGATGACGATGTTACATGCAAACTTTCATTGAGATTAGTATACATTCTTGAGTAATTTTGTGGACTCTGCTTTTCAGAATGACAACAAAAGTGAAGAGGAGACGTCAAGGTTAGTGCCAAGAATACTTGACTTTTATTACTTTGCTTCTCTACATCGTTAACTGAAGTTGGCTTCATTAATGCTTGCAATATTTCTCATGCTCTGCCAATGCGACTAATGCTTCTGCTCTTAACACATTCAGTGAGGATGAAGAGTCTTCGGGCAGTGGGAATGGAAAGGACAGAGAGCGTGGATATCTCAGCAAGAAGTCAAAGAGAATGTTATATGAAGTTGGATACAGTGAATTTAAGAAAGCAAAAGATGATGATCGGCAGTCACCCCGCTCCAGTCCAGAACTTTGGGATTAGACAGCGATCATTCTAGTTAGGTGTTCCAGCCAAGAATTGCATGTGCCTTCTCTAATCATTTCTGCTTTAAGCTGCCAGCGGTTTTGTATTTATGTAACCAGATTATGTGTGTTAAATTTTGATCGAAACTTCACATGTGGAAGTTGGTGACCCTCTGTATTTTTTCTTCTGCAGTGGGAGAAATGAAGATCCAAGACAAGAGGGGAGCTTGGAGGAGATGGTTGCATCTGAAGACGATGTATGAAGCCTTTTACCTCCAGTATTTCAATCATTCGGTCAGCCGGTGCATGTATGTTGTTACAGAGAAAGTTAACAGTGTTATTTTTAACTTTTAGATGGGAGTTCAAGAAAATGAAGGAAGTGCAGAAAAAGCAGATGAGACCTCTTCTGAACCAAATGCCGAAGAAGATGGTGATGGACACAATGAAACCAAATCAGGTGAAGACCAAGAGGATGCTGAAATGGAAGAGTTGGAGGAATAATTTTAAAGAAAAAGAAAACTTTCTGGGGGCTATTTGGAGCCGAGCTGAACTGATTTGTGTGATTGTATTGACTTCCTGGCTTATGGATTCGAAAGAAAATTGCCAGAATTATTAAACAAGTGTTCAAAATCCTTTCTTTCTATCCACAAGCTGCATCCTAAAATTTTCCTGTAGACCTGTGCTTAAGGCATCTTCTCTCCTTTTTCTAATTTTAACATCATTTTGAGTATCTCTTTCTCTCTCACCTATTTGCTTATGAGTTTTAGTAAGACTCACCTAATTCAATTTCGTGTAACTTTCAAAAGTTAGAATGAATTAAAATTACTATGGTGTTTACAAACATTGCTACTCTGTTCTTGTAGAACTCCTCTGTGCAGACCTTTTGCCTTTTCATTAGCATATGAAAGAAACAGCCCCTATCCGAGTGTGTAAATAAATTGCTAATTTGAAAACTAGATAGAGCTTCATTATTGGCCAGAAAAAAAAGTACAAAAATGTTTTAACTTTCTTTAATGAAAATACTTCGCAAGTCAATAGAGGAGCATCATCTCCACGGATAAGTCACAAAGCTGTAAACGTAATAATTACTTAAATGAAGACAAAACAGAATTTGTCCAACCACAAAGTTCCAACACACACAAATGTATCTCAATGACAACACGAGAAAATATTCCTTAAACAGCACAATTACAGATATATCACAGAAGTCCAAACCATCAGAATATTAGGCTTTATCATAACACATGGAGTGCATACTGAATAGGTCTATGAAGTTTTGGAGCTGAAGGCCTGAAAGAATAAGAAGGCTCTAGAAAATAAAGGGCTATTTCCATGAACTTGAGTTCCTAAAGTGCGGGAAATCCGAAGACTAAAGATTCTTAGTTGACCTTCATCCATATCAGTTGTCTTGATGAACCTAGCCTTGATAAAACCATGATTTTCTAAAAATTGATGCAGGAAACAAGGACAATTCCTCCCATCTGCGGCATTAAGCATAAAGTATCTTGTTAATTAACTCAAAATTGTGCAACGGTTTGAGCATAAATTAAACACAAATGCTGAGCGGCAAAGTTTCCTCCCTTACCAAATGTAATAGTAAAAAGGAAAAAGAAAAAAAATAATTCTGAAGAACAGTCAGACAACAAGACAGTAAAAATGGCTTACTAGAGTTAATTAACAAAACAAAAAACAGTAAATTAATACAGGAATACGAGAAAAAACTATTTTTTGGAGATGGCCGTGTTCTGCTTTGGCAGTTGAAAACCACTTAGTCAGTTCCAAAATATTTTTGACCAAAATGGTTGGGGCACAAAAAGTGCAATTCAGAAGTCAAGATTTTCATCTGTAAGAGAATTTTGGAGGTGTTAAACTACAAACGATATACAGTTGGCATTCTGTAAGCAACCGACAGTAAAGTGTACCTGAGGAAAAGCAGCAGTCACAGAGCGGCATGCAACTGGTGTGCAAAACAAGTTCGAGAGAATGATGTTCTCTTCCAAGACATTATGCTCCTTGAGCACTGCTACTGCCTTGATCACAGTGTTTCCAGTACCTGGTTAAAATTTGAAATAATATCAAGGTGAGAATAAACGTAACATTTGCATTCAAAATTTATAATTTAAGAAATTTGGTATGTTGCAAATGGTACATACTCATGATTGGGTACATTAAAAGAACTTTTCTTTGAGCTATATCCTCAGGGAAGCGTGCATATACAACTCTTGCTTCATGGGTGTCAGCATCCGATTCCACAAGAATTTTTCCTATTCTTATTGATCGGCAACAATCTCTCAGCCCCTGACAGAAAACGAAAATTACAATAACATAATAATCATAAAACAGATTATACATATAACTCAAAACAAACCCTAGAACTTAACTAGGAGCACTGACCTGTTCCATAGCCTCCCCACTTCGGACTATACTAACACCACAATTTCCTCTCTGATACTTTAATCCTTGGTAAAGTTCATTTGTTGGTGTTGTCACAGTACATTTTGTAAATGGTAACTGATTGAGGCTTTCTTCTATCACCAGGCGTATCTTTAAAAGAAAATAAAAACTAAAGAATCTACTTACATGCTATTATTAAAGTCTAGAAAAATATGAAATATTAATCAGTACTCAAAATATTGGATATACTAGAAGAATATATGGCAGGCAAAGTGTATACTATTGATGAATGAACATAGTAAATTGTAGAAAAGTAAATTCTTACAAGACGATCAGCGTAGAATTTGAAATCACTTCTAGAGGTGTTTCTGGAAATAATATGAGTTAAAATGAGTGTTGTGTAAGAAAAACAATTATAAAAGGCAGGTGGATTTATATCATACCGGTCTCTCAAGATTGTCTGAAGCTCCTTGACCTGGTCATTGCTTGGCAGCAGTTTAACATTTGAACCATATTCTTCTTTGATCTCCTGCTGTCGGGGGCATTCGGGTTTCATGAGCGCAGACAAATCATCGGCACTACCCATGACTTGAGAGAGTGTCAATATGAGGGTGCGTACAAGCAAGAAATATCACCTGTACAGAGCAAACCACATTTTAGTACGTGTCGAAGCGGCATGTGCATGCACTGGATGGGAAGGTTAAATGGGTATGAATTGTTGTGAATCCCAGGAAACTACGTCAATGTACACTTAAAAAATTATCACACTTTGTACAAGTATACCTGTCTTGATTCTTTATGATGAAGAGCAGTGCTTGGCGTCACTGTCTCGACGTTTTTCTTTAAATTACGAAGTGTGCTGAAGGTGTTCGTTGTGTGTACTACAGTGCCTGGTTTCTGCTTGCTTGTTTCTGCTTCTGCTCCGGCTTTGTTTAGTGGAACAGCTGACAAACGGTATATAGTTGCAGGTGCTGCAGCAAGGCAGCCTAAATCGAGGATTCGGGCGCCAGTGGATTATAGTTTGGGAGCTCGAAAGGTTACAAGCTAGGTGCACTCTCATTTCGAGATTAACCCCTATGTGTTTTGAAGCAGAAAATATTTTCGAGAGCGTCGTATTTTGAGTACGCTGTGTACGAGGTCTGATAGTACCACTGGCCAGCTTGTAGATGGCGTCACCGCTCAAATATGTTTTGACGTTTCTCGTCTGTTGCTTGGAGGGTTGGATGGTTCGTCTGGCACATAAGTCACAACAAAAGTCGTCGTCTCCGACATTCATTGAACTCAAGAAAGTATTCAGCTGTGGAAATTTCGTCTGTGTGTGCGCACCTGTTTACCAAGGACTCGATGATCAAAAATGTCTTCTAGAACAGCAGGACCACTTGTAGACCGCTCGTTTCGGCTAGTAGAAAACCAGAACATTTCCAAGAGTTGGTTATACACCCAAACTTTTTTCTATTTCTGTGCGGCCTTAGCGGGCTTTGCATGTGCGTACACACTGAGGACGTTCCGGAATATTTTTTCAGACTCTTGTCTGATAAATATCGAAATCGCTCGTAACAGTAAAAATGGAGGCAGTGAAGTACAGGCTGTGTATGGTCCCACCACCCAGTGTGACTACTGTGAGTTTGTCCCAGTGATGGCATCAATTGCTGCTCTTGTGTTTGCCATGTTCTTCATCATGGGTGGACGCGGTGGCAAAGGGTCCCCGGGGTGTGTTTTTTGTCTATTGCTTGTTGGAGTGATGGAAATGCCTTTACAGTTTTTCTTCCGAAGACCTTTGGACCTGTATTTATTCATGGCCTTTCCTTTTCCCTTTCAGATTCTTGCCGTCGCCATGGCGCATTGTGGTTCCTGCTTTGGTCTTTAATGTCGTTGCTTTGGGCTTTGTGATATCATCCACTACAATCCTTCATAATGGTCTTCAGAGATTTTGTGATCAGCTTCTTGGTAAACAGCTGGAAATGAGTGGAACGGGAAACAATGGAACGACTACTGACATTAGTGTCAACCCTCAACATGGGTTCAGAACGTTGACTGGGTATGTTTATTTTAATTTCTTGTATTCCCCATTGTGTTATGATTTCTGTAGGATATAGTTGTCAACCCCTTTTTATCCCTGCTATATTAAAATGGGTTGATGTAGATATATAGAATTAGCAGCTCTCCATAATTTCCTGTTTTCCTCACTCCCTTTAATTATTCTTATATCATAGTTTCCACCCATGTCTTTAGTTTCAGTTGTTTTTGTTATTACCTTTTACTAGAAATATTTTGCTGTGTAGCACTTTCTTGTTAAAATTTTGGCCCATTTTTAAACCACTCTCAGTCCTTACTAAGCACCTCACAGTAGCTTTATGCTTGCCATTACGTAACAGGTGTAGAGTGGATCTCAATGAGACAGTCCCTGCTGACCAGCACAGTCCTTTGCATGCAATTACTCCAAGTAACTACGCACTTTTGGAAATCTCTCAGGTAATTTTTGTAGTTGTCGAATTTTTTCTAGTGAACCTTAAATTTGCAGTGTTGAACATAATCACTTGAATTTTATTTGTTTTTACATGGATTTCTTTTATTTGAAGATTGCATCTTGGTGCAATGTCATTTCCTGGGTGATGTGTGTCTCCATCACATTTCTACGTTTCCTGTGCTTAGCTGACTTCCGATTGGTCCGCTTCGATTTTCTTTTGGTAACTCCTGAAGCTGATGTAGAGGTACTCTAATTTCCTAAATTTTGGTTGTTTAAAAAATTTACTGCAAATCTTTTAATTATATATGTTATGTATTTTCAAGAAACCTGATTCAAGTTCTACTATGCGCACTGCTCATGGAGAATCTACTGAATTTTTCCCTGCACATGAGAGGCTAGAAGTCAACCACCAAGAAGATGGAAACTGAAATTTCTGGGGCTATGTATTTAAATAACTCTGTATGAAATTTCCTGAAGAAAAACAGCAGATGCTGAGAGCTCATTTTTTCCTCCAGAAATGCTTTTTTTTTTTTTTTTTTTTTTTGGAAAGCTTCATATGAAATCTCATCTCAAATCTAGATCTGATGGTAAATTTAAATGTGAATATTGCTGTAAGTTAATTCTACCTTAAATTTCCAATGAACTTTTTTTATTATTTTTTATTTTTTTTGCAACTTGGATGAAATGAGATTTGAGGAGAATCTCATGTGCTGTGTGCTTCTGGTTGTTCTGGTTCTAAATTTTTAAAATTATATGTATTGCTTGCCATGCTATGAAATGAGCTTTGAAACCTCTACATTCCATTTGTTTATGTATGCCAGTTTCATGATATTCATTATTGGGAATCTCACCTTTTTTTTAACATTACATTTTGTGAACAGTTGGTTTGTTTTGTGATGTTTCTTCTTGCCATGCTTTGGATTTAAGACATTACGCTCCTTTTAACACAACAGCTAATAAAGACAGCAAAAATGTTATTGGGGAGGATTTTTCTTTATGATATCTAGTCAGTCAAAACATCTGCATCACTTACTTTGCAGTGAGCCATTTATCACCTGTCATATTGATGTGTTATTGTAGAAGACAAAGACAAAAGTTTGTATTTGCTCTCCTTGCAAGTAAGGTACTTATATTTCCTATAATTGTTATGCCACTTTTGTTTACTGGTACTATTGTACTGCCCCACTGTTCTTGTCTTGCCATTATTTTCCAATAGTTCTGTGTAATTAATTTCCTATAAATAGTGTTGACAAGTTGTGTGATCTTATTTTTCATTCTTCTGGCATTGTATGAGCTTTATCTCATGGGTGTAAATGACTAAAACAGCTTCTTTAGTGAAGACAGCTACTCACGTTCACCCTAATGTCTTCAGTCGATTGAAGTTGTACTTAAACTCAAATGAATCGTAACTTCTTTCTTTGGGAATAAATATCCTACCATGGATTCAAAAACAGTTTGTAAATTTTATGCGCTGTTCCAGCTCACTACAATCAAGACTTGTTTTTACATTATGTTAAACTATTTTAATGCAATGACTTCTATTTTTAATAAACTTTATTTTTGTATGCATTGACTTCGTACCTTCACCTTTCCTCAATGACATTGAATGCAGAATAAACATGTAGGTATCACAATGCCTCATTTAAGAAAACAACACAACCATCGCTTTTCATTAACTAATTATATCACTACACAATTTTTACATGAAAATATATTACAAATTGATGAGTCTTTTGTCGATATTCACTGCCATTCCATATCTCACTGACACACCGAGACGGATGTGTGCCTTCAGTCCATTCCTCTTGCCGGTCCAGTCTTTCGTCGCTTGTCTGCGCGGGCAGCGGCGGTGCACTCACATACCGCAATGGTCCATGTGGTCTGTCTTATGGGGCGTACCCGCTCCCATGGGGTGCAGTTGCATCAGCACAATTTCGTATGAAATGATGGTCCCCGCGACCTGTGGGAGGACGCAGGTGGAGTCTGTGTAGCTAAGTCGTGCGCGGGCGTGCGTGCGTGAATCATCTCGCCCCGTTGCCGAGCACCTCTGAGCTACGAACATTCAGGGAAATCAGTAATGGGTGGTCGGCCCTCCCCGATCGGACATAACCCCCGGCGAGTCAGCGGGAACCATCCCCACACACCGCTACCGGTGTCGGACAGACTTTATTTTCCTGGCACAACCCCTCCCGTCCCCACATTGGGAACAGAAACCGCCCAGACATATCATGGTCCGGGCAGACGAGATCAGCAGCGCGCAAAGCGCGCAGCAGTTGCACGGTGGCGCCATCTCGCGGCGCCGGGTCGCAACATCCATGAGGTTTGGTGTCGAGGTAGTCGTCTAAGGCCAACAGATACGCGCAGCGCGAGAAGTCGGCTGACAGATGCACGGTGGCGGCCTCTGGTGGCGTCCACCTGTAACTGAGTTGTACCGCTGGCCGCCACCAGAGGCCGCCACCGTGCAACTGGCAGCCGACTTCTCGCGCGGCGCGTTTCTGTTGGTCTTACACGATTACCTCGACGCCAAACTTCATGGACGTTGTGCCCCGGCGCCGCGAGATGGCGCCACGGTGCAAAGTGCTGCGCGCTTTGCGCGCTGCTGATCTCGTCTGCCCGGACCATGATATGTCTGGGCGGTTTCTGTTCCCGTTGAGGGGACGGGAGGGGTTGTGCCAGGGAATTAAAGCCTGTCCGACACCGGTAGCGGTGTGTGGGGATGGTTCCCACTGACTTGCGGGGGGCTATGTCCGATCGGGGAGGGCCGACCACCTTTCGCTGCTTGCCTTGAATGTTCATTGGTTAGGGGTGCTCGGCAACGGGGCGAGACGATGTTTTTGAAATTAATTATTAAAAAAATCTGAATGAGGCGGGTGAGATTTCTGATGTCCTATACTAGCAGCCTGGCATTTTTGACGTTTGAGATTAAAAAAATAAATAAACCTGCTAATTTGACGTCATCTTAGTGAACCTAATTGCTGATCCATGCATGCACGCCCGCGCACGACTTAGCTACACAGACTCATGAGGGAACGCAATGCAGGGGCTGAGGGTGTGAATGCGAGCAGCAGCGGCTAAACGCACCGTCAGGATGAGGCCCCTTGTCACGGAGAAGAAGCGGCACCCCGTCAGCGCCACATGGTCTCGAGTCACTTGGCTCATGAACCGCTCCACCTGCGACAGCGAGAAGAGCACAACTTTGTGGGCACGGTTTCCCGTTTAAGGGGGGGGGGGGGGGGGGAGAGTCCCCAACGACCACATCCCAAATCACCTCGTGGGAGAAGCCCTCGGCCGGCACGCCGAACAGGACGGGCAGGGGGCGCCGGCTCTGGTCGTTGACGGAGGCCGCGAACAGCGACACTAGCACGGTGCGGAGCAGCATGTACCCGAACGAGTACGAGAAGTACAGGTTGTACCAGAAGCCTGTGCGCGGCGTCCTGGAACAGAACCAAGGACCCCGTGAGGGGGCTTCGGGCGGAGGGGGCGCGATCGGGCGGGGCGGGGGCGCCGACCTGAAACTGTGGAGGAGCTGCCTGCAGATGAAGTACATGTTGGAGGCGAACGACAGCAGCACCAGCTTGCCGACCGCGTCGTCCACCTGCCTGGACAGCACCGACAGCTCGTTGTACGTCTCGCGCGCCCGCCGCCAGAAGTCGTCTGTCATCACCTGCGGAGAGGGGTCCGTGAAGTTACGGCTGGATGGTCGGCGCCGGCAGCCGGGCCCGGGCCCTCGCACACAGTGGCCAACCAGAGCCGGTGGCAGGCGAGGCCAATGCTGATTAAAAGATAATTTAAATGGGCAGTGACACGACACACCTTGCCGGTGACGGCCTCCAGCCTGTCGTTGATCTGCTTGAAGCGCTGGCTCAGCGGCATGCTGATGAGCATCACGAACAGGTGGTTGAAGTTCCAGAAGAAGGTGGCCACGAAGTTGAAGATGAGGACGACCACCGCCTTCCAGTGCTCGTACGCCGTCACCGAGAACGTCTGCGGGGAGTTCGCTCGTGTTAGTCCGGGGGTAGTGTAGTGTGGGTGGGGGTGGGATGAAGTGCGTCTCCTCCGCCCTCCGTGCGGGCGGGCGGCCCAGGGCGGCCAGGTGGGCTGCTCGTACCATGGGGAACTTGAGCAGCGAGTATCCCTTGAGGAGGCCGCCGGCCCCCGCCTCGTCGTAGCACGGCCAGGTGTAGTCCACGGCGCTCCACACGGACAGGATGTGTTCCACTGTCGAATATAAACACGTAAAAGAGAATGCGTTGAGCCGACGGCAGAGGGAGCGGTGACTTGGACGTCCTCGGCGGAGCTCACCCGCGGCCCCCACCAGGACGACGGCGGTGAGCCGCTTCATCCGCCGCCGCAGGTGCTGCGGGTAGCCGAAGTCGCTCATCCGGGACTCGACGCACTCGAAGGCCTGCGTGAGCCGCCGCCAGCGCGGGCCCAGGTCCAGGAACAGGAGCGTGGCGGCGGTGGCCGAGCCGAAGAACATCATGTCCACTGCGAACAACACCACCGTCCTGCGTCACTCGCGGGTTCAAACACTCGAACTCGAATGCGCTTTTCTTATTATTCTCATTACCGGAGCTGTCCCACAGGGACTCGGACGTCATCTCCCGGTAGAGGGACAGCCCCGCGTGGATGCACAGCCCCACGACGGTGAGGCCGGCGTACAGGGCGCGGGCCAGCCTGAGCGGCGTCCACCGCCGCGCCCGGGCGCTGCGACATGCACAGGACACAGTGAGCCGCCTGCCGCCACCCGACCCGGCCGTGAGAACAGACAGTGCTCGCCTCTCCTGCAGCGACGAGGGCCCCACTTCAGGGTAGATCATGGAGAAGAAGTAGCCGATGACGAGGGCGTGCCGGATGGCGCCGGTGAACGAGTCCGGGTGCACCCTGCCGTAGGGCGTGAGTCGGCGCTCGGGGTCCGGGTCGCCGTCGCCGTCGCGGCGGTGGTGATGGAGGTGAGGGTGGAGGTGGTGCGCGTCGGGGACGGCCGCCGGCGTCGTCCTGGCGCAGGCGTTGAGGTCGGTGCCGTCGGCGGGGTGCTGCCACGGGGACTTGCACCACCAGCACCCCATGTCCCCGACGCAGCTCTCCACCGTGACGGGCCCCGCGCCCGCCGCCGCCCGGCCCGGGAGCCCCGGCGTCGCGTGGCCGGCCGCGGGGCTGGAGGCCGCGGGCTTGGAGCGGGCCGGCGGCAGGTGCAGCGGCAGCGGCGCCAGCGTGCTGAGCGGCGTCAGCGCCATCACGGCCCTCACTGCGGACAGGCAACACGACTCGTCCACGCGCGCGCCGTGCGGGGCGCCGGGGGCGCCGGGGGCGCCGACCCTCGCACTCCGCGGTCGCACGTACTTTGAGGCCGACGCCCAAGTGTTCCTCTCGTCGGCACTACGTGGCGGTCCGGCCAGCGGACCCAGACACTCTCCTCTCCGCCCCGACAACCACCCCGTCATTACTGCTAACCATTTCTGGAGGCCAGCGGGTGTCGCTCCGATACCCTCGGTGCGACATGGTGGGGCTGGAGGCGGGGGCCGGCGGCGGGGAAGCCCGCGGGACAACCTGCAACACACCGGGCGGAGCGCAGACGGCTCCAGACGCACTCGTTTAGTCATCTTACAGAAGTGTAACTTAATGTTAAGGCTGTTCATACAGGACTCTAGCGCCGCCTGCCTGGTCGTGAGTTACATTGCTATTCTCATTCATCTTGTTCTTCACTGTCAACCCGCCTGAAAACGTGACCGATCGTCAGTCGCACCAGCCAGCCTGGTCAGTGAACAGAAGCCTCCTTCAGCCGCGCATCAAACCTTAACCTCGACACATTGAGCGGCGCAAAATCAAATTCCTGTGACAGATGAAACGAGACGCTTCATTCCCCGAAAAAATAAAACAATATGCGGCCTGTGCGCGTTGATTTGCCCCATGGAAGTGCGCGTCGCCGGCAGCCATCTACGCAACAACCCGCCGAGCGGGTGGAATAAATCCGCGCGCCGGGTGTTGTGAGATGTTAATGGACGTGCCGCGTAAATCCGAATGCAACACAAACACAGGACACGGCCCCGGCCCCCGCCGGCGGGGAGTGGCGCCGCGGCAGCAGGCCATGTGGCCCCGTGCGGCCCCCGGCCGGGCCCGGCCCATCGACCGACCGCGGACAGGACGGGACAGCCTGTCATGCTCAAGGGCTTGCACTATTTGTCCCTCCGCCGCGGCCGGATAGCGGACCGGGCCGGGCCAGGCCGACGGACCCCCGCAAACTCATGTTTGCAGCGCAACAGGGCACGGAGGCCACGGGCCGCGTGCGAGGAGGGGTTCGGTCGGTTCGGCGCGAGCATGACTTCCGGTCTCTCTCTCTCTCTCTCTCTCTCTCTCTCTCTCTCTCTCTCTCTCTCGCGTCCTGTCAGGAAAGATCCCCGCCCACTTTGTCTTGTAAAGGAAGATCCCTCTTTGTCAAACTTTCCGCGCACTCCCCCGGGAGTCGGGGCCGGGGCAAGCAAAGCGGTGCTGCCGGCGGTGAGGTGGTGAGGCGGTGGCGGCGGCTTCGCTGGCTCCGTGGAGCTCCGGACGGCGGCTACGTACGCGGCGCCCCGGCGGCGTTGCGGGAGGCGGTGTGCCGGAAAGGCAGACAGGGTGGGGGCACGGCATGAGGTTAAGTGGCCCACTTGCCTCACCCGCACACACACACACACACACACACGCCCGGTGAGGAGCGGCGGCACGGCGTGTTGCGCGTGAGGAGCTTACGTTCGCGGAGATATAGTGCGGCGGCGGTGGGGGGCGACCCGAGAGACGCCGTGGAGACGCCCTGGAGACGGTGCTGGAGACTGTGCTGGAGACGCCATGGAGACGCCCCCACCTCTGCCCGTACGGAGTTTCAAGGACGCCCTGAGCGGCGGGTACAAATCCTGGGCCAAAGCCCGGGGCCTACCTAGCCCGGCCGGGTACGCGACGTGAGGGCGGCTGCGGGACGGCGGCGGGCGGCCAAGGCGAAGGCCGAGCCGAGCCGCGAGCTCTACCGGAGTAAATCATCGCCGGTTAGGAAACAAACAGCTCCCCGCGCCCCACAGTCCGATCCTGGGCATCCTTGTTGTTGTTGTCGTCGGTGGCCTCGGCCGGCGGTTGGCGGGACGGGAGGCGCCAGGCGGCACGGCCGACGGCCACCCCTACCCACCCCCGGGAGACGCCGTGAGGCTGCCGTCAGGTCGCCGCCGTACATACGCAGTCCAAGACCAACGAGGAGGACGCCCCGCACCGCGCGACGCTGCGCCGCCCTCACGCCCTTCACATCAAGAAGTACTCGCCCTTGCTCGCCCCCCAGCCCCCACCCCGCCTCTCCTCCCCTGCAAGGCCGCAAACTTTGCCGCTAGGCGGCGACCTTGCAATTCGTTTAAGCAAGTAATTTTTCTCCGCGAAGAACCGAAAATGATAGAGCATCAGCGGCGTCGGTCGTCGTCGCCGCGTCCCCGAGGGGAGCGGGAAAATGGAATTATAAAAATGGCGCCATCACGTGACTGATTTCCTTTCTACCCCCCACAAGCAGTCTGTCGCTCTCGCTCTCTCCCTTATCCAATTTGGAACGCCCCGCCCGGATCCCGCCACCCGCCCCTTCTCAGCGTTCACTGCAGCGGTCGACTCGAGGAGGCGAGGCCAAGCGTGGAGATACCAACACCATCACCGATACCCGATAGCCTCCCCCCACCCCTCTCCTTTGTCTCCCCTTCCCCCCCCCCCCCTTTCTCTCTCAAGATTCAGAGGACTTTGGACGACGAAACTCGGAATAACGGAGCGTGATCTCTATCGCGGCCCCCGATAACAAATAGATGAAAGAAAAATAGCGTTCTGTTAGGCAAAAGAAACAAACTGGAAAGCTGAATGGAAACGAGAGGCGAGAGCAGATCTTCAGCTTCCGGTTGGGGGGGGGGGGGGGACTGAACACCCGGCTCCAGCAGCGGGGGCGGCGGCGGCGGCCGCCGGGGTGGTGGAGTTGTTGTGTCGTCGGCAGACAGCCCAGTGGCTCTCGTCAAATATTTATCGGGCGTTTCGGGTGCCGTGGCGCTGCGCGGCTCCGGCCTCCAGCTCACCCCTGCCTCAAAACAACCCCCGTTGACCTGGTCTGGCGCGTGTGAGGAGAGGGGGAGGGGGGGGGGGGGGAGAAGAATGAACTGAATCGAGATCAAACGGGTCATGTGTAGCGAAGGACGGGTGGCACTCCACATCGCCAGCAGCCATGGCGGGGACGACCATACTACGCTGGACAATGCCGAGTAATATCGCCTGCTCTATTGCTGGGACGAGCGGATCGGGTTCCGCTCCGGGTGTCGCCGTACCGTCGCGTTTGCTGATACAGACGCCGGCACCCGCGCAGTTCCGGGTTCAAACACCCGTCGCGCCCGCGTCACGCCGCCCTCCCCATTTTATTGCCCGATGCCGAGCGGCGCACAGCGCCTGCGAATGTTGGGGTAGGCCAGCCCGCGCGACACGGGCGCTCGCCGCGGGGTCGGCGTTGCCTATCCGCCAGGCGCCCACGTACCGCGGGCACTCTGGCGTCGTTATAAATGTGGTATAAGAATACACGTTGAAGGCCGTTCCGAGTTCCGCGGAAGACGCTCTTGTCTCCGGAAGGGCCACGACTATTAATAGCGGTGTCGCCCCATTCAGACCGTTCAGGACTCCGCGACGGCGCCGCGCCGGCCGCCCCCCCACGGAGCCCCCCTTGTTTTCACCAAAAAGGCGCCTCTCTTTAATGGAGGCGGGTCTCAGCTGCGTGCGGAGCCCGTCGCACCCCGCAACTTTCACTTCCTCACAACGTGCTTATTATACATTTTTTTCCTTTCCTTCCTTTTTTTTGAAAAGACCCCCGTCCCCCCTCGGCGTGTTTGACAGTGATGGATCCAGACGATGGACTCGTTAACTCCGTATCACGCGGCGTGTGGCGGACGGCGGCTGTGGCCGTGGCGGCCCAGAGAGGCGCAGAGAGGCCCGCCGCCGCCGCCGCTGACGTCAGACGGCTGACGGCCAGGGGCTCGGGTACCCGGGGCCCCCCGCGGAGTCCAGCGGTCCAGCAGGGGGGTGCACGCTCGTGCCGCAGGCAGGCAGAGCGCTAGCGAGGCGCCACCCCAGGGCCGGCCGGCCTCCTGCCCTGCGGGGGGGCGCCGCAAAGTGATAAGGATGGCTACGAGGTGCTCCGGGCGCTGCGACGCCGCCGCCGTCCGCAGTCCGCAGCGCGCCGCACGGAGCCCCCGCGGCCCCCGCTCCGTGTGCGGGGCACGCTCGGCGCGCCGCCACCGCCGCGACATTGGACTTGCTCACGTCCGGCGGACGCCGCCGCCCGCAAATCTCGTCGACAATATCCCCCTCCCCCTCCCCTGGCCCCCTGCCCCGCCACCCCCCTGCCCCACATCCCCTCGCGGAGCCACTACTGCGGGGCGGGGCGCCCTCCTCTCGGAGAGCCTTTTGAAAAATGACCGCTTGGCGCGCTCGGCGATGCCGCCGCCGCACGCCTCGAGGGAGCCCACACAGACGCCTGCAGCCTCACCTTACGGGGAACACATCTCTCATACCTACCGGGTCCCTGCTATTTTCCAGATCGACAAAAAAAAAAAAAAAACAACTCCAAAACATTTCATACCCCGGAAACTTACCAAGCGCGACCAAAATTTGGCTAAACGAGACTCGCGAAAGTTAGAGCAAGTTTCATCGAAATCTCAGAGTGGTGACGGCGACGTCTTCCCATTGTCACTATTCCGACGCAGACAGTTGACGAAGCGCCCCCCGGCGACCTCTCAGCCGCGACGCGACGATGTGTCAACGCTGCCGAGGCGGAACGCACGACAGCTTAAACTCGAGGGCTGTTTACGGCGTCTATATTTCATCGTGCGCAGTTTGCCAGAGGGCCCAGCTACACTCATCTTACCTTACACCCCCCCCCCCGCCCCTCTCTCTCTCCATCTCTCCCCCCCCCCCCTCCTCCTATCTGCTTCGCTTCTGGTGTTGACCACCTCGGCTTTCACTTTAGGCGAGGAATCGATGTCCCCTGCCGGGCGGACAAAGGGGAAGAAAGTTTTTGCGCCGCGAGCGACAAACTGCTGTGTCGGCCAGAAATGCGTCGCGCTGCGGGGCGTGGGAGGTCGGTCCAGTTGTGGGGAAACTCGGTGACAGGTGACATGCGGCGGTACCTCCGGCACCCTCCCTAGGCGAGAGATAGAGAGAGAGAGAGAGAGAGAGAGAGAGAGAGAGAGAGAGAGAGAGAGAGAGAGAGAGAGAGAGGGGGGGGGGGAGGAAGGCTGATTTCGAAGGGCTGATACCGAGATTGTTGTATTCGGCCCCGCGCCACGGGGCCCTTCCGTCATGGCACGGGGGGGGGGGGGGGTGCGTGTGATTACCGCACGGCCCCCGCAGCCACCTATGGCACGCCTTATGGCCACCCACCGCCACCGCAGCCGCGCATCGCTCTTCTCTTTAATTGAATAAATAAGGCCCCTCTCTACGCAATTGAGCTGGCGAACTGTCAAGGGTGTCTGCGAGAATGGGAGTCATTTGCATGCGTGACACATATATGCGACCCCCCCCCCCCCACCCCCCCCCACTCCCTTCCACCCCCGCCACGCCCTTCCCATTAAAGCCTCCCCCCCTCCCCCCACACACACACCTTACTCACGCACGCTCAAATGCGTCTCGAAAGTACTCCGTCGACATGAGAAGGACGAGGGGAAAAGTGCACGACAAAGGGGCCGGGTGTCCGTGGGGGGGGGGGGGGGGGGGGGATAGGAAGTAATGGAAGGACGATCGCTGCGTTGCGTAGGAAGGCCGGCCCGTGCAACGCGTGAGCTATGCGGGCTGGCCTACCCTCCTCGTGGCAGGGGTTCAGAACGTGACACGGGATCGAGAGACGGAGAAAGGGGGGGAGAGGGAGAGAGAGAGAGAGTAACGGGGGGGGGGGACCTCAACGTCACGTTTCCTGTCCCTGAAGGCCTGGGTGCAGCAGCAGCAGCAGCAGCATTGGCGGCGACGGGAGGCGGGGGTTGTTTTGTCTGCGAGGCGCGCCTTTTCATTGAATCAAGGTTATTCCCGTCGCACGGCGCTGCTCAAGGCAAGGATCGCGGGGTGAGGTTAAGGTTTAAGTGTCTCGATGAAAGAGAACAAAAAAGTTTTTTTAAAGCGGCAGGCCCTCTGAGTAAAACCAAGAGTGGTGAGGTTTTTGCCATTTTTACTCTGTTTTCGTTTGTTTTTATAAATTGGACGGCCTGCCGTACCGACGCTTTTAGCCGGGCTTTGTTTTGCTCCGGTCTGCAGTGACGACCCAGACGGGGTCCAAACGCCCAGTCGGCCCCCGTCCGCCACGCCCCGTCTCGCCTCGCCACCGGTAAGGCAACACCTTAATGGTCCGGCCCGGCCCGGCCCGGGAACGTCTGGGGGTGCAAACTGCTTCAGCCGCGCATCCTGTGAAGGCGAAGGCGTCCGCCGGAATGGGGAGAGAACTCTTATGGCTTTGGATTATAGACAGTTCTCCTGTTTGGACCCAGGGCACCAGCGCTGCGGCTAAAAAAAACGATAAATCTGCCAGTCGAGTTTTGATGACTGACGGCACTAAGGTTTCATCCCTGATGAGTCTCTGGTCTCTAACGTAATCAAAACATTTTTAAAAATTCTGAAGATTTTGTGGGTTGCTTTCTGGAATTTTAATTTTCTCACCCTTTACCGCAGCTTTCTGATTTCTCTCTTTTCTTTGACTTCTTCCGATATCGCCGCTCTTTGCCTGGGCCACGCGAGGCAGACCAGACTCACTTTTCAGGGCCGTGGGCCGCCGGGGTGTCGGCGGGCTGCTCGGTATCCCGTGGCCGTTGCTGAGCATGCTGGCCGGGGCACACCGGCACATGGGCACATCGGGGATGGTGCGCTGCCACACGCTGCCAGACGCTGTCAGACGCTGTCAGACGCTGTCAGACGCTGTCAGACGCTGTCAGACGCTGTCAAACGCTGTCAGACGCTGTCAAACGCTGTCAGACGCTGTCAAACGCTGTCAGACGCTGCCAGACGCTGCCAGACGCTGCGCGGACCGGGAGTCGGGTCGGGGTCCCTGGGAGCGCGCGGCGCGGCGGCGCGGGGACCGGCGCGGGGACCTGCGCGGCGGACGGAACAGTGGTGCGGCACGGACTGACGTCCGCATGCCGATCGTGCCCCCGCCGCCCCCGCCGCCCCCCCGCCACCCCCACCGCCCCCACCCCCCGCAAGCGCGGCGCCACCGCCCCCCCCCCCCACCACACTGCATCCCCTCTCTCACGCCTCTAATTTTTTTCCCTCCAACCCCCTCCGCACGGATCCTTCCTATTCATTCCTCACCCCTTCGGACGCCCCCCCCCCTCGCATCTCACCCTGCCACCCCCTCCCCCCCCTCCCCCCCTCCCCGCCCCTCCCCCTCCCGGCGTCCAGCAGCGCAAGGGTTCTCTTACCCGTGGCAACCCCCCCACGACCCTCCCTTTATTCTTCACACCTGCTCGGAATCTAATTTTCACACCCCGGCGGCCGGTCACACGAGCGTGACGGTCGTGTGACTGTGACGGGGCGGGCGGGGGAGGGGGTGGGGCGGGGGGGGGGGGGGGGGGCGGGGGGGGGGGGGGGGGCGGGCGGCCGGGGGCGGCCGGGGGCGTGATCCCGGGAGTACCCGGCTGCCGCCGCCGGCAGCGCCGGCTGGTGCCGCTGACGGTGACATGGCCCCTGTCAGCCTCGCTTCCGTCTTCCATATGTTCCGAGCCCCGAAGCTGCGGCTCCTGCCTCCGCCTCCGCCTCCGCCTCCGCCTCCGCCTCCGCCTCCGCCTCCGCCTCCGCCTCCGCCTCCGCCTCCGCCTCCGCCTCCGCCTCCGCCTCCGCCTCCGCCTCCGCCTCCGCCTCCGCCTGCGTTCCGCCGTCGAACATGTGTATGCACTACCCCGGCCAAGGCATGGAGCCCATCATGGCCAACTTGAAACACAAATCACAAAATAACACCTAAAACGCCCTACGCTACGCATCCTTCTGTCTGAATCTGGGGAGTGTATGTTGTTGATTTTCATACTTGCCGTATCCCCAAACGTATTATTTATTTTTCTCGCCCCCCCGCACTTACTCACTCTAAGCACGTTATCGCGTTCGGGGACCTGGCGCTCCACTACGCGGAATGACTCGCTTACCGCCGCGTCGGTAAACAACCCAACCCACAGCCGGCCTCGAGCTGTACCGCGGGGGTCTGCACCGGGGCCGCCGGGCCGCGGCGTACAACATCCGCGAGGGCCCTGCGCCGATAGACACGCAACGGCGATTCGTCGGCACCGCGCTAATGCGCTTACTTACCTTGGACCCCCCGCGGAGAGGGGCGTGTCCGCTGGAGGGACGGCGCCTTGATTAGGGCTCGCGGGCGCACTGGCCGGGGGCGGCGGCCGCCACGGGGAGCTCTCGGCTGCCGGCGACGAGCCCGGCGATCGCCTGCGTGCTTCGCTCCGAGCCCCCGCCCTTCGCCCTTCGAGCTTCGCGCTTCACTCTGCGCCGCACCGGCCGCCCAGGTGGCCCGGGAGCCTGGGGCCCGGCCCTTCTAACGCGCCAAACGCCCACCCCGCCACGGCCCGCCACCCCCCGCCCGGCAAAGCTGTTAGCAGTAATTCGCTCCAACGACCCGAGTCTCTGCGTCTCTGCCGGTCATAAAATGATGCAGAGGGTGGGAAGGTGAGGGCCGGGCAGGCCGGGGGAGGGGGGAGGAGGGGGGGGAGGAGGGGGGAGGGGGGGGGGGGCACGGATTGCGTAGGGGGCTGCTCTCGTGTCGTGGGGTTGGCGGCCTTCACCCTCACCACCCCCACCCCCTTCCCCCTCAAAGTGTGTCAGCCCGGCCCGGCCGGCTCTATGATCATACACTGCGCCGACTCCATGCGCAGCGTGGCGGCGGGGGCGTCGCGAGAGAGAGAGAGAGAGAGAGAGAGAGAGAGAGAGAGAGAGACACGGAGGCAGGCGGACAGACAGAGCGCGGGGAGATTATGCGGATCGGAACTGGGAGGAGGCGGTCGGTGGGTCACAAAAGCCACACTAGAATCTCTCTCTCTCTCTCTCTCTCTCTCTCTCTCTCTCTCTCTCTCTCTCTCTCTCTCTCTCTCTCTCGGCGGGTCACAGCGGCTCGGACCGGCCGCCCCGGGCACCTCATCTCTGCGCCCCCGACTGCCCCGACCCGGAACATGTGACTTGAAGGGTCCGGATCCCCTCCGGCAATGCGACTCCCTCTCTTCCGTTCCCCCCCCCCCCCCCCGGCGGACGGAATTCCTCGGCTCGGCCGCGGAATGCCGCCGCCGCGCCGCCGCCTCGCCGCCTGCCGCCTCGGCCCCGGAGCCCCGGAGTCCCGGTCTCGGGATCGTCGGGGGTGGTAACGCTCGGTTACGCTGCAGCCCCGGGCTGAATTAGGGTCGCTCCCAGCCAGACTGTTGACTCGGTGCTTGATGCACACTCGCGCACACACACACACACACACACACACACGCTAACGGCTCCTCCCCACGGCCCATCAACAAGTGGGAGCAACAAGAGCAGCCGCGCCGCCACCCCACCGCCGCGGACACTCGACATCAGCTCCCCCCCTCCCTCCCCCTCCTCCGCCAGATTGAACGGAAAGCCCTCGGGTTGATTCAGGTGAATATGAAAGGACTCACTCTGATTTGGACACGAGAATAAATGCGTACTTTAATTTGCGGCCCTATGATGTGTAGCAGTATAATTTTTGTTTTCATCAACACAGGTGGCACGGTTAGGGTAAGGTTTGTCACTGGCAGCGCACGGTGATGTTGGCGGCCTTGGCCACCGAGTCGGTGCTGCCGTCGCCGCTCACGCCCTGGAACTGCACCAGCACGATCTCGTACGTGACGATGGTCCCCGCCACCTGCAGCACCACGGAGTACAACACGCCGTGAGGAGAGGGCCCGAGGTCAGGACAGCCGGGGTCAGGGGGCGAGGTCAGGGGCAAGGTCACGTACCGTCAGCATGAGGGACCGCGTGACGGAGAAGAAGTTGCACCCCGTCAGAGCGACGTCGTCCGTGGTGACCTGGGCGAGGAAGCGGCGGACCTGCGGGCGAAAGTAGTGCAAGGCGAAGATGATGAGAAAGTTACGTGTTTATTTATTTTTAAAAGACAAGAAAGTAAATGCCTCGGTGCAGAAGGTCTCTGACGGCACGGAGTAGAGCACCCGCCGCGGCTCCTTGCTCTCGTCGTGGATGGAGGCGGCGTACAGGGACACGACGCAGGTGCGCAGCAGCAGGTAGCCGAACGAGAAGAAGAAGTACACGTACGGGTACACGTCCAGGATGAGCCTGCCGACAGCGGGCGGGGTTAGCGGCGGGCGCGGCGTGTCGTGGCGGCGCTGCAGCGCCGGGGGCGTGCGCTCCACCTACTTCATGCCCTGCAGGAGCTGGACGCAGATGAAGTACAGGTTGCTGGCGAAGGACAGAAGCACGATGTTGTTGACGGCCTCGTCCACGGTCCGCGTCAGGCACGCCAGCGAGTTGTACGTCTCGCGCAGTTGTCGCCACACGCCGCTCGGGAGGTTCTGAGCAGAGCGGGCGGTGAGTCGGAGGCCCTGGTCGGCGCGGCCCTACCGTGGCACTAATGCACTCACCTTGCCCTTGAGCGCGCGCAGGCGGTGGTTGAGCTGCTTGAAGCGCTGGGCCAGCGAGACGCTGAGCAGCATGATGAACAGGTCCGTGTAGTTCCAGGAGAAGGTGGCCAGCACGTTCAGCAGGAAGACGAACACGGCCTTCCAGGGCGAGTACTCGGTCACCTGCAGCACCTGGAGCACCCCGAGATGTGGTGTGAGGCCGGGGCAGCCCGAGGGGTACCCCACTGCTTCCAGTCAGTGTACGCCTTCCAGTCCAGTCACTCTCCAGTCAGACTCCAGTCAATTTCCAGTCGGACACGTCGTGCGGCTACAGTACCGGGAGCGCATGGCCGCCTCGCACCGAAGCTCGGTAGCCGCGTGGTTAGCGAGTTCGGCATGCGGGTGGCTTGTCGGATGTTCAACTCTTTGCCGCTCCGCGCGTTTTTTCTGTCGGCTCAGCTAAGGCGACGGTGTGTGAAGTACCTGGGGCGCGCTGCCGCCACCATAGCGGCTCTGTGGCCGTATGGGCGGGGTGGCCGGCCAGCGGCCGAAAGATCGTAGGTTCGAGTCTGGCTGGTTCTACAAAATTTTTCTTGTGTCTGCGCTTGGAAAACAGAGGGTAAAATATACTTCCGAACGTGGCGTCGGTATGGCTGTCTGAACGGCCGTGCGCGCTGCGTCACTGAGAGATGTAAGCGTTGGGTTTCAACTTGAAGATTCCCGCAGCACGGTCGGGCTTACCCCCGTTCCCGGGTCCGAGGTTCTCTCGGTCGCCCGGGGTTTCCGGCGGGGGGGCTCTGTGTCTACCAAGGAAACTTGGTTCGGAGACTCGGGTGTATGCTACGGGGGTACCTAGGGTTCGGTACCTTCGTTTTCGCTCCCTGTGAATCTGGCAGACGAGGACACGCCGTCGCGACTAGGGTTCGTCGTGAAGTACAGCAGCTTCGGCTGTGTACGATATAGGAAAGCCTACCTCCCCCCCAATCCGCTCGGGAGTGGCCGCAGTGCCACAGACCAACCAGCCAGTCGAAGGGAGTTGATTCCGGAAATCTGGCTGGCGGAGGGGGCTACATTGACCGTTGCGGAAGCGTGCCCCTGAAAAAGGCCGCTGCGTTGTGCCGGTGTCTTTGCGGCGGTCAATACCTGGTACACCGGTTCCCATTCGAACACCGAAGTTAAGCAGGAGGGTTCCAGGCGGAGGCCTGGGACGAGGTAGTGCCCACCCATTTTTGCAATTTTTTTTCATAAGCATCCTTATATTTCTAAGCGAAACAAAAATATTTTCGTTTTGAGTTTTGGTCACGGTAGGAATGACTTTTTAACCTACTTTGGGGTGGGTAGCAGCTCAGAACACAGAAACCATAAATGATCGCAAAATTTTCATTCCAGTCAATGGAAAAGTCCGGTCCAGTCACCAGTCAGTGTACACCCGTCATGAGGCCCCCCTCGGGGCAGCCGCACCGCGGCCGGGGAGGACCTCACCATGGCGAAGTTGTTGATGCTGTAGCCTCGCACGAGGCCGGTGAAGCCGCCGCTCTCGTAGCACGGCCAGGACGTGTAGACGGCCGTCATCACCGCCAGCAGGTGCTCCACCGTGGCCAGCGCCAGCACCACGGCCGTCATGATCTTGATCTTCCTGCCCAGGTGGCGCGGGTAGCCGTAGGTGCGCATGTCGTGCTCGATGCGCGCCCAGGCCCGGGCCACGGCGGGCCAGCGCGTGGCCAGCTGCAGGAACAGCACCATGGCGGAGAGCGAGTTGCCGAAGAAGACCACCGTCACTGCGGCACAGACAGCGGGCGTCAGCGGACGCGGCGTCAGCGCCTCCCCGGGCAGCGTGGGCTGGCGGCAGCCGGGCCCTACCTGAGCTGTTGAAGGACATGCCGGAGCTGACCATGCGGTACGTGGCGAGCAGGGCGACCACGGCCGTGCCCAGGAAGACGGCGACGGTGTAGAAGACGCGGAAGGACAGCCACCGGAACTGCGGCACGCCGGGGTGGTTGCGAGAGATGCCGTCGACGGGCAGCAGGGCGAAGCACTGGGCCACGATCAGCGCCGGGCACATGGCGCCGTGGAACGAGTCCCGGTGCGCGGCGTGCGCGGCGTGCAGCGGCGCGTGCGGCCGCGGGCTGGACCCGGACGCCGACGCGGACCCCGACACGTGGGCGCCGTCCAGGCCGGGCGCTGCGTCCGCCCTGAGCACATGGGACACCCAGGCACAGGGTGGTTAGTTAGCACGTCCATGACCTTAACGTCGACGATTAAAATGTGGCCGCACCTGCGGTGCTGCTTGCCGCGGTGCACGTTGGCGGTGGCGCCGCTGGTGCTGCTGGAGGTGCTCGGGCTGCGCCGCTCCGCGCGCGGCGGCGGCGGCACCGGCGCGCCCGCGGCCTGCGGCTTGTAGTGGACGGCGCCGTAGCCGGCCCCGCTGAGGGTGGCGCCGAGGGTCGCGCTGCCCCCGCCGCCGCCGCTGCCGGATCCGGGGCGGCTCCCTGTGGAAGAGGAACGCACACGGTCGGCCTTGGTCGGTAATGGTCGTGATCACCAGGACCGCGCAGTAGCGGCGGCGGGTCCGGGGACCGGGTCCGGGTCTGTTTACTTTGCCGCCGCCACCGGGGAGGTTTTGCCTCCTAGACACACATTGACACAGTTTAATGCAGGCAGCGTCCTCTCTTCTTTTCGGCCTTGGGCAAAAATCAAAGCCAGGCGGTGGAGGGGCTCTTCAGGCAAGGCCCCTCGCCCCTCCCTCCCGGCCGCGGGGGGGGGGGGGGGGGGGAGACCAGGGCGGAGCCAAGGCTGGATTCGGGCGCCGCGCTTCCGCCCGCCCCGATCCGACTCCGGTGTGGTGGGTGGGTGGCTACATCATTCGGATCCGTAACAAGCTCGGGACTCACAGCTATGATCGGCGTGACCCGGACCTCGGCACTGCGTCGCCGGCGACACGTGTCTACGTGGTCCTCGCCCGAACCGCTCCCCGCCCCCTCACCGCCGACCCGCCTCGCAGGCGTCACAAGCTTTCATACATAAATGGATTGTGCCTTACGGTCCAGGGTGAGAAGCTGTAGCGTCCTCCTCTTGAGCCGGCCGCTTACGTGAGTAGGTCGGGGGTCGCGGGCGTCGCGGGGGGCCGCCGTTGGCGTCAGGCCCGCCTGCCCCGGCCGGGGCCTCTCGGGCCGCTCGGACCGCTCGCACATCGGGGCCGGTGATTGTGTGCAGACTGGGGAGGGCGGCCCCACTCCTAAACATACACAGTCGAGTATTGTTTTTCTGCGGCCTGCGGCGCTCCGGCCGCGGGGCCCCGGGCGGGGCACGGCTTGGCACACCTACCTTTAACGGCGAGCGCGGAGCGGCGAGCAGTGGACACCGCGGCATGTCCGGTCGAGTTGTGGTTGGCGGTGACCTGCGGGCGGCAGTGCAACAGTCTTACTGGCCTTCGCCCACCCCGCCACCGCCTCAGCCGGCCCCCGCCGCCCAGGCACTCACCTGCACGAACCAGAGCGGGCCGTAGTGGTTGCGCTGGCCCCCACCCGGCTGCTGCTGCACCTTGGCCAGGACCGCCCTCCTGGGCGACGGGGACGTCGGCGAGCCCGCGGTGGAGTCTGGCGAGGAGTGCAGTGAGTTGGCGGGCGACCCTCGGGTCGTCGCGGACCCCGTCGACCGGAGCACCCCCGCCGACATGGGAGCCGCTCTAGCGTCGGCAGCACCCGCCCGCCGTCTCGGTGGCGCGAAGCTTTCGAGTGGCGCTGCCGTCGGCGGCAGCTGCTGTCCCCCCAGGGGCGGGCGGTCCTTGGGCTGCTCCGGGTCCTCCGCGGGCGTGGCGGGGGTGCTTCAGCGACGGCAGCGGACCGCCCATGGCGGCGAGCAGGGGGTCTCGGCGGGGGCCTCGGTGACCGTGCGACCTCCAGCTGCTGCCCCGCACACCTGTTCGCCAAGACTGGAGCAGAAGGGGCGCTCAGCGGGGAGCCCGGAGCCGCCGCCGCCGGAGCCGACGACGGCCAAAGTATGAAAATTCATACGTCGTTTAGCACCAAATTGAAAGTCTGTCACGTCAGCAGCGACGTCGAGGGGCCGAGACACGTGTGTGATGAGGCAGTGGGCGCGGGGCGCGGGGTGCGGTCCCGGAGTCCTGGAGTCCTGGAGTCGCGCCATTAATGCCGGCCATCCCTGCTCCCTGGAATGGGGCGACAGGTAACCCACGTTGTGGAAGCTGTACTCACGGGCCCTTCTGCCTATTGATCACACACGGCGGGTGTCACGGGCAGGGAGCACGAATGGAAATGGCTCACGTCCCAGATAGCGCCCCTCCCCCGCCCCCTCGTTACCCCCGCGCCGTGGTCGTGGCCGCCTAAATACTTGATTAATATTCGAGCCATACCGGCGCCCGCAGCGGGCCGCGTCCGAACGCCGCCCGACGCAGGGCCGGCGGCCTGCAGAGCGAGAGAGATGGGCGGGGCGCGGCGGCCCGGACGCCGCCCCCGTGACGCCGCGCAGGTGCTGGACCAGGACACCAGGACCCCCCGCGGAGTCCGTGGGCGGGGACATGCGAAGGACACGTGGAGACTCACAGGACGCGTGGGCGGTCAATGTAGGCCATCGTGCGCGGCCAGCCGAGGCGATGGCAGGCGGGTCCGATGAGGGTTACCCGGCCGAGCCTTCTTTTCCTCGACGCGAGTGGGTCGCCGCTGGCCGGTACGTACTCCCCGCAGCCAGGGCCCGAGGAGCAATCGACGTGATGCGCCCGCCCGAACGTCACATCCCATCCAGCTTGACGTTGCGGCCGGCGGTGCCGAGCGCCTGCGGGTGGGAGGGTAGGCCAGCCCGCACGACACGGCGGTCGTGAGTGCTGGCCTACCCGGCAGGCGCTGACGGCCCGCTGCGCCGCCGCTGCAGCGCCGCGCTCATTCGAGTTGTTCTAGACGTGTGGCAGACGGCGTGTCCCGCGCACCACCACGCACTCGACAGTCTCGTCGCACACTCGCACACGGTCGCACGCGCGCAAACGGCCGATCCCGCGCGTCGGCGCCGCCGCGGTCGCGAAGTAGAGAGCCACGGAGAAGGCCGCACTCGCCTAGCTGCCCACGGCTTGGCGTGCCGCCGCGCTGCCGTGCCGCCCCGACGTCCCGACTCGGCGACCTGATACCTGCGTGCTACTTTCTCGGTCTGGCTCTTTCCCGTCCTCTGCCCGCCCCGGGCCCCAACCCCGGCGACACCAGCCGCGCCACTCCACGCCGCGCCCCGCCACCCTCCAGCCAGCGGCCAGCGGCAGCCCAGCGGCATCGGTAAACAACACGTGGGGCGTGGGATGGCGGGGCGGGGCCGGCCGTGGCGGGGCACGGGCCCGGCCTGCAGGATTCTTGGCTGCGGCGGGGGCGGCGGGGGCGGCGGGGAGGGGTTTCTTCGACGGCGAAGACGTGGAGGGCGGGGTGGAGGGGTGAGCCGCACACGTGGACGGAGACGCCCCCCACTACGATCACACTCATCTCGGTGCTTCGCATTGCTTCGTGTTGCCCCTCACCCCCCCCCCCTCCCTCGCGGAACCACGGGGTGAAAGGGGCACGGGGAGAGAGGAGGTTGATTCCCATCCATCCCCACGATAAATCTCCATCGTGGTGTGGTGCCGCGCCCCAGTGTCGCGCTCTCTGTCGCACGTGCGGCACGTGTCGCAGGCTCCGTCTCCGTCACTCTCGTGCGGTTAGATGGGCAGCGAAGTCAGGGTTGGGGCGTGAGGTGTGCGAGTGGGACGGGTAAACACATGAAACGGGAGGCGTAAGCATAAATTTGTGGCGTTTAATGTAAAAAAAAGAACAATCATAAAACAATCACAATTTGCATCAAGTGTCATAGTTACAGTCGATTTATAATCTAATAGCTATATACTAAATTAATTCTTACAATAAAAGTCTTCGATAAGACACGAATGTGATTCATAGAAAATATAACAAAAGAATAATGTAAACAGATGGGGTGCACGTTTGGCATAGCTCTTTGCGTCGCATGCTGCGAAGCATGGCATCTGAATATTGTGCGGTTTAAAGGAAGGCTACAAATCTCGATTTCGTTGCGCGATACGGTATCACAGGTACACTTTTAAAAGTAATGTAAAAGGTATATAAAAATCCATTAAGTGATCAAACCTCGCTCTCTAAATGAATGTAATTTTTTTTCCTCTCCCATGATGACTATTTCAAAGGCTTAGTTTATTCAGCGTGTCTTTGTGCCTAACGGATGAAGTTAAAACGGTCGTGTTTAAAAATAACTTACACGTTGACGAAATGCGGCCGGTGCGTGCGGACTGTGTCCTCCCGACCACGTCAATGACGGAGACAATCCGCAAACATTTCGAGGAGATCCAAAAACGTCCATCGTCCTCATTCCGTTTTTATACCTATATATACACAGCGCATTCTGCGCCGGGCGGTCAACATGTTGCTTGAAGAGGGACATTTTGGCCCCGGCACGAAAACTCAAATTCCGCTCAGTCGTACGAAGGTGTGTCTTTGAACAAGCATGGCAGCGAGGAGCAAAGCTGGCAAAGCTGTAGTTCGCGGGCGGCAGCAGTTTGCCCCGCATCCGCCGTCTCGCGGTGTTGGTCTGTGGGGGCTGCGTGCGGAAATCGCCCTTCTTCCCGGCCGCCGCGTGGGTCGCGGCCGGAGCTGCTTCCCGAACGCAGCCCCTGGCGCGGACGCGCCCGGAGGGCGCGGCGTGCAGCGCGGCGGCGCGGCCTCCCCGGCCGCCGTCCGCTTCTCTGGTGAACGCCCCCGTGGAGGCCGGCTCCGGGACGTGCCTCTACTCGGTGAGCCAGATGCTGACGGGGATCTTGAGGAACGCCTTGTTGAGGAAGCCCGTGAAGTGCCTGCTGATGCTGGCGGCGGCCGCGGGCTTCATCTCCTCGATGATGACGTCGGCGTTCTCGTTCAGGAAGCGGTTCATGGCCTCGCCTGCGGATCAGAGAGTGGCCACGGAGTGAGCACGGCCACCCAGGCGCGGGGCGGCGGCGCGTTGCCGATACCCCATACTCCATGCGTAGCCGGGGGTATCGACAACGCATGGCCCGATGAGGGTCGCAACGAATATCCTACGCAACTCCCCCCCCCCCCCCCACACACACACACAGCCGTACGCACCGAGAATGCTGCTCTTGTTGATCACGTCTCGGATCTTGAACCTGGACTTGCCCAGCGCGAAGTCGGCGCCGATGGACTGGATCTTGAGGAACTTGATGCCGTCCTGGACGATCTCGTGTCCGTTAATCGTCGCGACCGACTTGATGTCGCCTGCGAACACAGACAGAGACATTATAGACAGGACGGTCGTGTCGAGGGGGCAGCGCAGCTGTGCGGCGGGGCTGGATGCGTACTGAATGCGGCCCAGAAGTCGCCCTTGGAGCGCACGGGGAAGAGCAGGACGTTGCCCGTCACCTCGTACTGGCCCTTGACCTCGATGCGGGGGATCGTGAGGTGCAGCTCGATCTTCCAGTGCGCCACGTCGGCCCTGCGGCCGGAGAGAGGAGTCGGTCACAATCACAGCGGGCGCCGCGGCCGCGTCACACGCCCGCTGCAGCGCCGCAGCCGGGGAGCGAGCGAGCGACCTTACTTGACGTTGTTGATGCTGTAGTTGCTGGCGCCGAACGCGGTCACGTTGTTGAACGCGGCCCGCACCCGCACCGGCCCGTGCCCGTTCTCCATGTACAGCTTGTTGATGGACAGCGGCTCCACCGGCGGCACCTCGATCTCCGGGATGCCTGCGGAACGAGAGGCGTCGTCGTCAGCGCCAACGCACTACACGGCGGCCGCGGGCGATCCCCGCCGAGGCCGTGAGCGTACTGACCGCGGATCAGGTACGGCCGCAGGTGGTTGAACAGCCTCTTGACGCAGTCGTTGAGCTTCGGGTCGCTTCTGCTGCACGGCAGGATGTACTCGGCTGGAACAGGACAACAAGGGGATGACGTCAGAGCGTGGTCCGGGACGGGACTGGCGCCGGGAGGGTAGGCAGCTCAAAAGACACTTTCGCTGTCGGCGGCAGCGCAGCGCAGCGCAGAGGCCACCTCTCCTCTCCACTTCACTCTCGCTGCCGCGCTGTCTGGTTACGGCGGGTTAAGGTTCGTCCGGGACGCACCGCGCGGGGTACACTTCAGAACAGTGTCAGCCAAACTGGAAAGTGGTCGCGACTTGAGTTCTGATGTAGGTTAGGCTTAAATCTGGAACGTAGACCGTGATCTGTCTACATTTCGGTTTTACTTTCCGTAAGTTCAAGGGGTTTTTCATTCCTCCTCGCGAACTTAATTCACCCCCCCCCCTCTCTCTGCGACGCACGCGGCGAACACGAACGGGTTCCTCACACACACACACACACACACACACACACATGACGCCGCCACCCAGGTCGCATGACACACCCGAGGAGGGGGGAGGGGGGCGGGAAAACTGAACTGCCGTGTCAGAAAAGAAGGTTGCCTCACGTGTGAAGGCGACTTTACGGCAGTGGACTGCGGCGGCGCGGCACGGGGTTTCTGGTCGCTTTGCAGCGCGGCGTGAGACAGACGGCGCGGCACCACCGCCACGCGCCGCCACGCGCCGCCACGCGCCGCCACGCGCCGCCACCGTAGCGGCCGCCCCCCGTACGCGCCGCGTACGCAGTTGCCCCAGCATCCAAACCGAACCCAAACTGCCCGGAATAAATTATGCAACGGTGACTACTATGGACACACGGCGACGGCTTCGGCTTGGCTGCCGCTGGCCGCCGCGACGCCGTGGCTACGGCCTGGCAGCGCCGCCGCCGCCGCCTGACAGTTGACCCACTGCGGCTGCAGCGTCTGCAGCGGCGGCGGTAGTGGCAGCGGCGGCGGGGTGCCCGCTGCGCCGCCCCCCCCCCCTCTCCGCGGGGGTCTGGACCGCTGGACCGCTGGACCGGGCCGGGCGCGGCGGCGCGGCCGGCTGTGCTATTGCCTGGCTCGGCGGTTCTGTTGTTGATGCCGCGCTGCTCGTGATTTGAGAGTTTCAACAGAGTTGCGAGGTAATGGAGCCCGCAGTGCGGCGGCCGCTGTCACGTGACCATTCAGCGCCCCCGCTCTTCCCGGCGGGCCAAGTCGGGCTGCAGGCCATCCTACTAGCTCTCTCTCGTTCTCTGTCTCACACACACATTTCCCCCCTCTCTGTCTCTCTCTCTGTCTCTCTCTCCCTCTCTCCGTCCTCGGGTCGAGCGTCATCCCGGCGCGGCGGCAGCGGCAGCGTCCAGCCTTGACAGTGAGCCGTTTTCCAGCGCCCGCTATAGCCTTTCCGCAACAGCCTCCCCGGCCCCGGCCCGGCGGCCCGGCGGCCCGGCCCACGTGTGGCCACGCACCGACCCGACCTGGCCGCTGCGGGAGGCGACACCGACGTATATCAGGACACGTTTTAGAAGTCTCCCAAATTTTATTTTATTTTTTCGGAATTCTCGAGTCTCTACTCAACTTGTGTCTCCAACCCGGTTTTGCCCTGAATTTACAGAAATTTACATAATTTTCCCTGCAGTTATATGCCTGTTTAGTTCAGCTGCCCTTAATGTGGGCGCTACTTGCCGGGTTTGTTCCTCGAAATCGTCAACCGGGTCTGACTTGAGCTCCGCCGGGGCGCCTGGAGGGTAGGCAAGCCCGACTCCTCCGCCGCACGCCTGCAGTGCGGGACGGCCTACCCTGCCGATCGCAGGCGTTCGACGAGCGCGCGCGTCGAGCGTCGATGGTCGCGCGACGGCTCCTACCGACGACGCGTCGAACGACATTTAAAGGGGAAAACGGCCGAGGAGGCGCAGTGGCGTCTCTCCATAGGCGGGGCCTGTCGGCCTGTGTCTCCCTGTGCCGGGACGCCGGGGACCCCGCGGCTGCAGTGACCCTGGGGAACAGTGCGGGAACCCGTCAGCCCGACGATACGATGGAGCAGCGCGGGCCGCGGCGGCGCTGAGACGGGCTCAGCTCTCTTTAGCCTTCACATTTTGTTGCGCGCCCGGGGAGCCGGGGGAGGCCGCGGCCGCCGAGCGCGGCTGCAGGCGGGCGGCAGACACGGGTGCGCCGCTCGGATGCTCGCTACGCTCACCGAAATGCCCGCCGAGTGTCAAGGACGTGGGGGAGGGCAGGAAGGAAACGCCGGTCCGGCGGTGCCCGCCCCCAAACCTTGTCGCTGGCCGGCGTTACCTGGCATTACCGGCGCACTAATGGGCACCGCGCGCACCCGGAGCACCGCGGCCACCGCGAGCACCGCCCCGAGCAGCGGCCGGCGGCGCCGAAGGTCGCGGCGCCCGCGGAGGCGCACCAGGCCCTGACCGATCACGGACCCCGCGGCCGAACGACGGTCGGCGGCGGCCGCACGGCGGGAGTGTAAAACATGTAAGCGCCGCGCTGTACGCGGGGACGCCGCCGCCGGCGAGGCGCCGGGCGGCCAGACAAGGTCCACGCCCCGCCCCCCTCACGATGTGCATGAGTCATTGCCTATTACAGAAATTGCATAATCCGGCAGGCGGCAAAAGGGCTCGCGGGCCGCGCCTCGGGCCGAGCAGGCGGGGCCCCGGCGGAGCCGTGACGAGCAGCGATGGCCCGCGCTCTGTGCCGGCCGGGCCCCGCGGGCCCCGCCGCGCCCCGCCAGCCGCACCCCGGGGCGCAGCGCAGCGCCGCGGGCAGAGCGCCGGCCCCATTCGCTCCAGAGACCTACTTCGGCGCACGGCTTGACTTGACTCGGCTGGTACGTCTTTGTTCCCGGCGGCGGGGGAGGGGAGGGGGGGGGGGCAGGACGCCGCCGCCGCCGCCGCCGCCGCCACGGCGTCTGATGCCGGCGATGGACACTACTAGGCCGCCGCCGCCGGCACCGCCCACCCCGCGGACCCCCGCGGACCGACGCGGTGCCGACCGAAAGGAGTCTTCTGCAATACCGTGCAACTCGGGATCCTTGTCTTGCCCCGGCCACGCCAGGCTATGCGCACCCCCGCCGCCGCCGCCGCCGGCCGCGGCTCCCACGTAAACCCTCCCGGGCTCCACCGCCGCCGCACCGCGCCCTGCACGTCGCCGCCAGAGGCTGCTTGACAGTCGTGGACCGCGGCGGCACGCGCTATACTCGGCTGGAGAGCAAAGGCGGGCGGCGCGGAGGGAGGCAGGGCCGGCGGGGCCGGCGGGGCCGGCGGGGAGGGGAGGGGAACGACCTTGGCCCATCCCATGGCGTACCGTGGCGTACGGCGGCGGCTCCGCTACGCCCCACCGCCGACGTGCCGCGCCGGGGCAGGACCAGGCACGACAGCCGCTCGGCGCGGCGCGGCGCGGCGGACTGGGAGAGGGTGACTTGCTGGTATTGCGTACTTCGGACACACGACAGGACAGCTTCGTGTGTCGCGATGTGCTTTCAAGAGAACAAGTGGTCGTTTGTCAATGGAAGAGACGCCGCCGCGGCCTCTCCCAGGTCCGCGTCACGGCACAGCGCGGGCTCAAACATTGACGTTCTCAGGTCCGAGGTCCGCTCGGGTCCGCGGGGGCTGCAATGTAATTACACTAGTCATTACGATGATTCGGCGCTACCCGCCTGCAGCGCTGGCTGATGCAGGGGCGGCGAGGCGCACCCCGCGGGCCGCCCCCCGACCGGACGGCATGACTTGCTGCTCGGCGTGCCACAATCAGAACGGGTTAACATCACAGAGCCGGACCGGGTAATCGAGTTCTGCTCGCGCCCAGTAACGCGACAGTGAAATGATTCGCGACGACAAACAAACAAAAAAACGTTAACAAGCGCACACGTCGCCGCGCTCCACTTGTTTTCAGGTTTTTCGTCTGCTGCAGTGGCTGCCGCTGCTGCTGGCTGATCCTTACGGGTCTCCAGGACGTAGGAGGACTGCGCGGCGAGGGCGGCGTCCAGGCACAGGGCGAACACGGCCAGCGCCAGGGCGGCCGCGGCCGCGGGGCTCCTTGGTGCACTCATGTCCACGGCCGCCACGTCGGTCACCACGCACTGCACTCCGGCGCACACACTGCACTCCCGGGTCACGCGTCACGGGGCGTCACGGGGCGTCACGGGCGGGGTCGCCGGCGTCACACGGCACTGCGGGCCTCACGATGCTGACCGACACGCGGGCTGCGTTGCATTAGCCCGCCGGCCCGAGCTGCGGTACCTTATGAAGAGTACTAACCGACTCCGAGCCCCGTCGACGTGGACGTCGCAAAGCCCCCCGCCGGCCCCCCCGCCACGCCGCTCCCCCGCCGCGCGCGCCCCTGTGTGAACCCGCGGCACAGAGCAGCCCGGCCCGGCCGTACCCCTTCCACGGCCTACCCCTACCCGGCCGGGCCGGGACGCCCGGTGCCGCCGGGCCGCGCGGCTGCGAGATGCGATGGTGCAAGGAGAGGAGCCGAGCCGCGAGCCCGCAACTGGGTCGCGTGCGAAGGAGCGTTTTGTGTACATGCGTGCGTGTGCGACAGAGCGCCGGCTGGGCCGCGCGCGGGAGGGGCGCCGACCAGGCGAGCGGACCGCGGGACGCGGAGGTTATTCGGGCGCAGCCGGCGGCCGCCCGGCCCGTCATGCCGCGCCGCGCCGTGCGCCGCCGGGGTCCCGGGAGGCCAGGCGGGGACCGGCGCCGCCAGCGCCGCCTCCTCGGAGACGGCCGCGACGACGGACAATATGTCCCTAGGGGGGGACCACTCTGCCGGTGTCTACTGGAAATACTCATCCCATAAAAATAAGTCAGGCGCCCCACACTAATCACGAACCGAGAAAAAGATACGCTACCGGCCCTGGTTAGGGGTACCACAAACAAGGTTGTGTCATCCGGAAGGGCCCGCCGACGTTTGGAGGTCTCAGGGTGTGCAAGCCCGCCCCCTAAAGGGGTAGGGCGGCCAACGTATACACCAGAAATTCCATCTGGACTTGGTCAGCTCCGAAAATCTTGCGCGAGTCGGTGTGTATCTGAGCCGCCGGCCTGCTCGGCACAGCGGCAGCAGCGCAAGGCTAACATGACCCCGGCCATCATCATGTCGGCCTCCGAGCACGAAGGGCGTGGCCAGCATTAAAAGGGCCGGCCCGGACGCTCGTCAGCGAGTTACTAATGAATTATTCCGAGGCACGCGATTCAAAACTACTTTGTCGACGGGAAATCGCTGCGCCAACCGCCGGCGGCGCAAGCGAAAGGAACATCCGGGCCTCCGCAACATACCCCGGGCCGGCGGGGCGAGGCGGCGAGGCGCCCCTGCAACTACTCCTGCTCCAGGACCGCGTAGGGCCGCCACCAGGCCGCCACTGCCGGCCGCCGGCAGCGGCCGCTGGGCTGCAGTTTGGGAAACCGCGCTGACGTCGAAGGCCGGGGGTATTGAAGTCCGGCCCGGACCCCGCCTAACATTAGTCGAGTCATACCGCACCGCACAATGCAACACTTGTTGAACGTTGCCTTATTTTCGGCTTCGGTCCGCGGCGCAAGCGCAGGAGGAAAACGCAAACTTTTGCGGACTTGAAGTGAAGAAGGTCGAAGCGGTCACTTACATCTCAACCGCTCGGAGGCCCGTCGCCTACACTCGAGGCAGGCGCTTCATCCCGACGGGCAGCGGTGGGGCCGCCGCGGCAGACAGTTGTGGGAAAGGTGACAGACAGACGGGCAGGCGTGTGGACGGACACAGACGCCGGGCCAAGAGCGGTGCATGCGCGTGGTCTTGCCCCGCTCGTACCCTTGACGCTGTTTGCCAAAGTGGTTTGTGAGCTTTGTTTTGTTACGCGTCGCCGTGCTCTGCGACGTACTCGGTGTGCGCGCCAGGCGCCGCGCCACGGGCCGTGAGCGGCGCGGCGGCAGCGGTGACGGCGGCGCCCCGCTGTACACCCCCAAGGCGAGGCGCGAGAGGCGGCCGAAAGTGACTCAAGGCTCCCCCGCCCTGCGGGGCGGGGACAGCGGGGACAGCGGGGACAGCGGGGACAGCGGGGACAGCGGGGACAGCGGGGACAGCGGGGACAGCGGGGACAGCGGGGACAGCGGGCAGGCCGCGGCCGGAGTCTTGCCCCGGGTGCCCCGGGCGCCCTCCTGGCGGGAACTCATACATATGACTCATGCGCGTCGTCGCGCCTCGCATGCCCCCCGCGGACCGCCCCTCACCTCTTCTCCTGCGCTCGCGTCTTACTCTTCAGCACGCGCGCTGCTATTTCACTCGGGCGTTTTGGTCCAAACAGGCGAACAACGCGGTATTCGCAGTTCGCAGATACGTCTGCAAAAACAACAAGTCGTCCGGGCTGCGCGGGGCGGCCACGGGGGCTCTTGATCCTTGTCACGGAAAATTGTCGAGTACCACTCGCTCAAAAAGGAAAAAAAAATGGAAAATAGAATAAGCATTAGACATTTTACGCGGGCAGCGGAGCAGCGCTAGTTTTTGGACGGGGACCCGGCCAAGGCGGGACGGCGGCGGGGCGTCTGTTGTTGCCGGCGGTCCAGGCGTCCAGCATCCGTGGCCTCGGCCTCGCACCTCCGCGATAACAAGTCCAGTTAGCGCTCCGTGTCGGCCGAGCCGCTGCCGGGCCGGGCGTGCCAGGGCGTGCCAGGACTGGGCTAGGTTCGGGCAGGGCGCCCTCCGCCCTCGGTCGAAGACGCAGCTGTTGACCCCCACCCCTTCTGTCCGGCGTGTTCATCTCCCTTGCCCCCCACGGGCTCCCCCACCCCCTCTCTGTCTCTCTCTTTACCTCGCCTCTCTCTCCTTCACTACAGCGCCACCGCCGCCATCTCTTCGCTGCTGTCGCCGCCGACGCCATCAACGAGGCTCCGAAAAAAGTGGTAGCGCCCCGATGACGTAGACAGCCATTGTGATTCAGAGGCTGGCGACGACGGCGACGCCGAGGTGGCCGCCACGCCGCCACGCCGCGCCGTCCGGCCGGGAGGCGCGATTGCACTGGGAGGCGGAGGTAAGGACGCTGCGGGAGGGGGAGCAGGGGGCCCCGCAGGGGGGCCCGCAGGGGCGCAGGGCGCCGGGGCGCGGGGCCGCGGGGGGCCGGGCAGCAGCCTTCTGGCGGCCTTGGGCCGGCGGCCTCCCTCCAGGTGCGGCCGCGGACTGCCGCCGCCGCCGCCGCCGCCGCCGCCGCCGCCGCCGGGAGGGGAGCGGCGGCGGCGCGGGGCCGGCTGACACCCAGCCAGTGTCGTGCCCTGAAAAACAATCAGTATTCACCCAGCACGTGCCCGCCACGCCGCCATACGCGCCGGACCACCACTTGCCTATAATGTCCGTGGAGGAGGTGGGGGGGGGGGGGGGGGCAGGGCCGCGTGGAAAGTTCAAACAGGGCGCCAGGAAAGGGTCGTGGACGATTTTGTTTTCGTCAACAATGGTGGGTGGCAAGCAGTCCTGTTAGAGGAGCCGCCCCCCGCGCGGCCGGCCCCGTGTGTCCTTGTGCCCCTGCGCCCCCCGCAGCCCCCGCAGCCCCCGCTCCGCCGTGTGTTTTGATCCCCCCGAGCACCTGAAGAAGGCCCCCCCCCCCCCCCCCTGACCGGCCGCTACCGGTACGGCGCGGCATCGCGGTGCTGCCGGCGGCGCGCCATCCCCTTGTGACCTTTCTGTCACACTGTTTGCGAGGGCGGTGCCGGGAGCGCCATCATCAGGAACAAGGGCGGCGATGCCTCCGGTCCGAACGAACAAAGGCATAAGTCCGCGCCAACAGGAGACGACCTCCGCCGGCCGCCCTCATCCGTTTAGTGCTTCGCAGCCTCTGTCCTGGCGAGGACGGCGAGTGCGGGGCGAAATGTTACATGGACCGTTAGAGAACGCATCGGAGGGGAAATTAAATCACGATAGAAAAAAAAATACCGAGGGTTTAAAATAATTCCCTGCCTGCTGCCCTACGCCTGTAAAAAAAAATGGAGATTATTTTGGCAGCCCCACGTCACTCCCTTGAACGAGTCGGCCCGCCGGCCACCCCAGCGCCGACGCCCTCTTGCCTGCGCTGCCTGGCCGCGTCGCGGGGTAGGGCTGCGGCCGGGGTTCGCGCTCGCACTTTACTCCGCAGCCTCCGCGGCGCCGGCCGCGTTCGCCGCGTGCATTAGACATGCGGCGGCGGCCGCGGGCGTGCGCTGTATGTGGGCATGCGAAGGGTACATGTGGATGAGCATGCATTGGCAGGGGCCCAGCCCGGCCCGGCCTGCCCGCGGGTTGCGACACGCGCGTACGCCTCGTAGTCAGGGGCACTCGGCACCCGCCGCCCCCGCCGCCCCGCCGCCCCCGCCGCCCCCGCTGCAGCCACAGCAGCGCCCCCTCGGGCCGCGGCGGCGGCGGATGCAGTGCAGCATGCCCGCGTAGCAATCGCGTCCGCCAGCAGAGCGTATAGACCGCGTCCACAGCAGGGCGGTGGCGGCGGCGTCGGCGGCGTTTTATGTTTGCCCCATTCTGCCGTATTTGTTTAGCAGCAACGAAGCGGCGCGCGTTTCCTCAGTTCGCTTGCTTGTTCGCTCCACGTCGAAAGTTCGAAAATGGAAGTGGGAAAATTCGCACACCTTTACATGTGTGTCCTAGGCCGGCGCGCGGGCGGGACGGCAGTGAGTCAAGGACGCCCGTTTCTTCATACATTCTGACCCGCACGAGTGACTGAGGTGCGCCTTTTTCTTTTTTCGCGAGGCAGCGAATCATATACGTTTGGTCCGCGGAAGTGATTTTGCGGCACGCATGTCGCCCACCTAGCGTCTGCGTGCTTCTGGGACGGAACCGGCTAAGGTCGATGTGCCCCAATACGCTCACTACGAAAAGACCGCTACGCTCTGCCACGCCAGACGTGGACAATGAAAGGGGAAGGGGGGGGGGGGGCTGGTGAGACGCAACACCCCGTTGTCATTCCATTCACGATCGTCGCTACGTGGGTACGGGACCCTGCGGGACCCTGCGGGGCGAGGCGGGACGGTGTTTTTGTCTCCCGAGCTCTGCTGTCCTCGCGCGAAGAGAAAGACGCAAGCAGAATCCGAAGGGGAGAGGGAGTACTGTAGACCGCAACTGCAGTTGGGGAGGGGGGACAATGTCAGGAAAAACTGAACGGCTGTAAGGGCAGCCAGTTGCCAATCCGTTCACTTTTTCCGAACCTCTTGGAACACTGACCATTTAATTCTCTGCCTGATATCAAATCTGCCTCCCAATGTAAGATTTTTATAACTGACAGTCAGCTGACTAGCGCCCCAGTGAGACCAACTGCAGAGGTTGTCAACCTCACAGTGAGCAGGCTCGCTGCGCCTCAAGAGGTAGGCAACTCATTCTGCATGGTCGTGGAGTGGGTTGCTTTCCACGAAACCGCGAGGCAGCAGACACACCCCACCCCCCACTCACTCCTCTCTCTCCACCATCTCTCCCTCTTTACCTCTCTCCCTCTTTCCATCTCTCTCTGTCTCTCTCTCTCTCTCTCTCTCTCTCTCTCTCTCTTTCCCTTTCTCTGCCTTTTAAAGGCGGGAATTATACAAACTCAAACAAGTAAACCGTTTATTGTTCCAGCAAAAAAACATATGTTTTGTTTGTCAGTGCTGCACATTGCATAATATGACATCAGAACATCAATAACATCCTACAGTACATTTGAAATACTTTCGGGAACAAAATCTCCGTTACTAGGAATACTTGGACAGGTACAGTACATCAACCCGTCAGGTGCTTGTGAGGTCTTTTAGTTTATTACTACTAACTTAATTAAATTATTTATCACATGTCGGTAACATATAAAAAGTACAACGGTTCTACCCTCATAAAAATTCAAACACACCATTCATTTACAAGAATGTCTTTTCTATAAGAACCCACACTTCAGTCTTATTCTATATGATGATTGTTTATGACCTGTCGTAAAATTATTCACAGCTGTTGAATTATTAGTTACAAGGATTGCAGACTAGATATTCATCTAGGAAAAATGGACCCATCTATTTCATACGATTAAGATATTGATAAGCGATTGCCGGTAGGATTTCTTTTTTTTTTTCGGAAACTGGAAAACATTGGTGGGGGACGACAACCAACGCATCTGGACACCTCCTCTTTCCCCCGTCTGATTCCTTTTTTTAGACGTGGGCAGAACTTGAAACATGATTTCTAAATTGTGCATACTCGCGGCCTACTCAGTAAGCCAGTGGGAGGTCGGGATCTGCCCGAACGCGCGCTGCAGGATGGGCAGGAACACCTCTCCCAGGGCGCGGCCCAGCTCCTCGTGGAGCTCGCCGATCACCTCGTTGGCGTTCTTGTTGAGGAACTGGTTCACCGTGCGACCTGAATTATGTACCGTTGCAAAAAAAAGGAAAACAAAAATATCATTTTAAATATTTGAACTTGTTCGTCAGGTGTTAAACTGACGTCTGGTCTTGGGCGTGATACGTACCGAGCACCTTGTTGCCGTTGAACAGGTTGTTGAGGTGGATGCGCATGTCCCCGACGGTGAAGTCGACGTGAATGTTCTTGAACCACATCACCTTCTGGCCCTCCTTCTCCGGGAACTCGACGTCGCAGGTGGCCGAGGTGCTCACGTTGCCTGCGAGCGGAAAACATGACGCGCACCGTTAACCCTTCAATGAGCCTTCCGTTTGCGAAACCGAAGCGACACTGCCGACCCTTACGCAGGTTGAGCCTGGCGGCGCCCTCGCCCACGAGCGGCAGCAGCAGGATGTTGCCCTCGATGGTGTAGTCGGCGTCGACCCGGATGTTGGGGATGAAGACGCCCACCGAGTACACCTTGCGGTGCACGTCCAGCTTGAGGAAGGTGGCGGTCGCGTTGCTCGGCCCGTGGACGTACATGTTGCGGAAGGCGCCGTTGATGATGACGCCGCCGTTGCCCTTTTGCAGGCCGATCTTGTCCACGTACAGCGGCTCGAACTTGTTGACGCCCAGCTCGGGGATGCCGCGCGCCAGCGCCGGGATCATGTGGTTGAACGACTTGCGCAGGCACTCGTTGAGCTTGGGGTCGTCGCGGCGGCACGTCAGCAGCCAGTCCGCTGCGACAGAGACGGGCGTGGGTGAGGGCGGGCGGGGAGCACAGAGCGCAGCCCCTGCGGAGCGCGGGGTAGGCCGGCCCGCAGAACAGACCTGCACCGCGGGCCTGCCAACCCACCGGCTGACAAGGAAGGCGGGCGTCGTCGCTGTCGGTATCGTTACCGGATCAACGGCAACAAAAACGTTTTTCCCTGGCGTTACTGCGGTTGCGCACCGAATATTTCGCAATTTTTTCCTTTCATATTTTTTTTAATCCATAAAAAAGGGGAAGTGGTTTGAGTGGGAGGGGTCCGGAGGGCGTGGATGCTGCTAGCTGGATGCTGGCGGTGCGTCCGCCGCGATGTTATTTAACGGTTACGTAAGGGCCTGGAGCCGTGCGGCTGCGGGCGCCGCCGCCGCCGCCGGGGGAGGCAGGCAAGCCGGTCTGCTGGCGCCCGCTGGAGGCGTGCTGGAGGCGTGCTGGAGGCGTGCTGGAAGTGTGGCGCGGTGCGTCGATCGCAGGTCGAAGGCGGCGCGCCCGGCCGGCAGGCTGGGCTGGCAGTGCGCGCGCACGTGTGTGTGTGAGTGTGTGTGAGCGAGGGCGCGGGCGCGGCCCATAGACCTGGTTCTCCCGGTAGTCCAGCGCTGACGGAGGGATCTGCGCGCCCGCCTGGATCCAGTCTCGAGTGCAGCGGCTCCGGTTTTGACACACCCCGGTAATTCCGCCACGCACTCCGCGGTGTTCGAACCGTTTGAACGACGAGGCAGGGGAGGTGGAGGGGGGCGGGGCGTGCTTACGGACGGAGCCGCCGCCGCCAGGCCGCGCGCGGCTCGCGGAGTGCGGACCGCAGCAGGCCACGCGGTGCATCGGCTGTGCGGGCTGTGATGTAACCGGAATTTTCTCCTCGACGTATATCGGACAGTCTTCGCCTACACGGTGCCCATGTCGTCGCAGAGGAAGTCGCCGCGGCAGGTGGACGCCACCGCCACCCCCCCCCCCCCCGTAAATAAATAACAATAAATAAATGGTTTAAAAAAAACGGTGAATGACTCCAGTTTTCGAACATCAGACCGTTTGGTCGTCGGCCCCGCCCGGCCACCGTACCTCGCCTAGATGGCCATGTCCTGTGTCCTGAACACGACCGGAAGCACGTCCGACCCAGGCCCTTGACTTGTGCACGGTCCCCAGAGAATGCCACCTCCGATATTCGGGCTTCTGTGGGGAGCTCCTGGTCCCGCCCCCTCGCAGCCCCGGGGTGCGTCTCGCACGACACGGCGACTTACGTTTCTCGTTGATAACCTTGAGGTCCTCGAGGCGGATCTTGCTGCCGCCGGAGATGGCCGAGACGGGGATGAGGGCCGCGGCGAGGACCACCGCCACGACGGGGGCCGCGGAGGCGGCGAGGGCGCTGACTCGGCACATGGTTGGCGGCGCGGGTCCTCTCGGCTGCACGGTCGGGATGCGTTTGAGGTGGACGGGTGGCCGGTCAGCGATCAGGAGCAGCGGCGGCGGCGGCAGCAACAGCAGCACGACCCTCCCCTCCCCGGGGCTCCCCTCCCTCCCCCACCCGGGCGCCGTACACTTGTTTTATTACAGTTGCACGCCGGCGCCGCCCCGCCCCCCGCCACCACCACCGCCCCCTCCGGTCCTCCGGAGAGGAGGCGGCCAAAGGCAGCCGGCGACAAGTGGAGAAAGTGTTCGCGCAGCCTCAGTCCGCGCGGCCCGCAGCTGTACATGGAGTAAGACCTGCCCGCGCCCGCCGGGCCTCGGCCGGTCTGCAGTTGTGAAGCCCAGTCGGGGTCGCTGGCGGAGCTGGGCGTGCGGGGGAGCCATCCCTGGACAGGACTTTGGGAAGCCGGCCAGTAGAGCAGCCTGCAGGTGCAGCTGCAGCCCCCCACGAGGTGCACGCCGAGTGCACTCGCACTCGTTGCAGGAAGACGTGCCAGTGGCGAACGGGGTCTGCAGCCGCCGCAGCCGCCGCAGCCGCCGCGCAACCCCGGCCGGCGCGGTGGTGCCCGCTTTGGGAAACGGGGTCTCGTGGCCGATCCGTCATCCGTCACCGCGCCCTTTTAAATACTGCCGCGGGTGAACGCGACACGGTCCCCCACGACGCTGTGTCAAAGAGAACGTCACACGCACGCTGTGACGGCCTGCCGCCTGAACGCGACTTTAGAATCCGCTGGTGTCGGTGGTGACTGGCGGTGCAAGGTCCCGCAAGCGCGGTGTTCAGGCGGTTGTCACTCTTCTAACCGCACGGCGGTTCACACCGCAGGGCCGGACCGTCGCTTGCCCGCGGTCCGCGGGCCGCTCATTAGGTCACTGGCGCTCTGAACGATGCCAGCAAACCGGTTTCTGGTCCCGGCTCCCGGTCCGGCTCGGCTCGGCTCGGTCCGGTGCCTTACGCGCTAGGCTGACCGGCACCGCGGCGACACGGGTCACTCGCGGCGCGCCCCGTTCGGGCGTGGCCCCCCGCAGCCTGGAACCCTGGACCCGCCCGATCCGGCCGCCGCGCACTTCCGAAACACTGCCGCGACGCGGCGGACTCGATCCCCTCGCCCCTCCCTCCCTCCCTCCCCCCCCTCCCTCCCTCCCTCCCTCCCTCCCTCCCTCCCTCCCTCCCTCCCTCCGGACGCGCTCTCGCGGGGAGCGCCCCACGGACGGGTCGCCGCCCTGCCGCCCTGCCGCCCCGCGGCGGACGCGTCTGTCCATCCCGGCCGCCGATGCCCGTGACGCAGTTCGCAGTTCGAGACCCGCTGACGGACACGGAAATCGGGGGAAGAAAAGAAAGGAATGGCGGGGCAGAAGCGCGCGGGCGGGGGCGGGGGCGGGGGCGGGGGCGGGGGCGGGGGCGGGGGCGGCGGGCAGAGGGCTCCGCACTGCTCCGCACAGGGCCGCGCCCGCGTCAGCTGACTCGGATCTGGGCTACGCAGGCAATGACCTTCATCGCGTCCAGCAGGACGTAATGCCCCGGCCCCCGGCTCCCGGCTCCCGGCTCCCGGCCACAGGTCCAACACAAATACGTCCCCCTTTACGGCATGCGTCTTACGTCGTATTACGCAAGCGGTGAGCAGAGTGGCCGCGCGGCGGCGGCGCGGCGGCGGCGGCCCGGACCGGCCCGGCCCGGCCCCGTGATCCTGCTGCACGGCCTGAGGCTGCCACAGGCTGCCCCCGGCTCGGGCTCGGCTCGTCTCGGCCAGAAGGGGAAAGTGAGAATGTGCATTACTGCCATACACGCTTCGCGAGGCAAAGGCAGCAGCGGGACAGGCGTGGTGGGCCGGGCAGGCCGGGCTTCCCTGAGTAGCGGCCGAGCGGCCGACAAGCGGTACACACATTTAAGTCACGACTTATTCCATTCAATTTTTATTTTATGTACTCAAAATCTCATCGGCAGGGACACAAAAAAAGTGTCTGACTTTACTAGGTTTACGTGTGTCACACATTTCTTACTGCATCATGTTTTTTTTTATTCGGAGCCGCACACTAAATAGTTAGAAGTGCCGTTCCCCATGGCTGCAGACTGGCTGCAGCTCGTTGGCGGCGGGTGGCGGCGCAGGTCACACGGATGGGAGGCCGGGGACGGCGACGGCGAGGGCGCGGCGGGGCGGCGCGGGGCCGGGAGGCGCCGGGAGGGGCTGCCGGAGGCAGAGGCAGCCGCGCGCAGCCCGGCTCTGGTGACCACCTGGAGGCGAAGCCGTGCCGCGTCCCGGCGACAGTCAGTCCGACCCGACCCAACCACCCGGAAGGCTCCGCCGCCGCGGCCTCCCCCACGCACGCGCGTGCTCCTCGGCCTCACGACCCCCGTCTTTGTGACCCGCGCCGGCATGGCGTCGACGCGGAGCCCGGGGAACGCGGCCCTGCTGTTGGTGGCGGTGCTGTCGTCTGCGCAGCTCGCCGTCGCCGTCGTCACCACCCTGGATGACAAACGTAAGACAACCCCAGCCCCCGCCGCGGCCGCGAGGCGGGCTGTTGGCCTGGACTACTGTGCGGTGGCATCCTCGGGCTGTGTGCGGAAGGCTGTTATCGATGCCTGGTTCCTGGCTACAAATAGTCTTCGTGCAGAGCGTAAATTTTGTTTCGCTAGAACCGACTTTCTTCAGACATGATCCCATAAACCGAATTTTTTCCTCAATTAATTTTTTAAAGAAAGGGAAGCTAAATTTGCAAATCTCGTCCCAATTTCAGTTAGACAACATACTTACTGGACACGTTTCCGGAACTTGATTTTTGTGTGTTCGTGCCCGGATGGTGACGCCTCTCCATATCTTTTGTTCCAGCCGATTTCCTCCAGACGTGCAGCATGTCCGAGCCCAACTTCCCGCAGTGCTCCAAGGAGTCGGTCCAGGGGCTGTTCGACAAGCTGAGCGTCGGTGAGTGGCCGGCGGGCGGCGTCGCTACCCCGCGCCCCGGCGGCCCGGCCCCCGCCGCCGCATGGCACTGCACGCCTCGCGGTATCGCCGCGGCCTTGCCGTTTCCTGCCGTGCCGGCCGCGTGCGGTTGACGCTTGCCGATTGCTAGGATTACCAGGGGAGGCACGGGGCGGCGGCGGCGCGCTAAACTGCATGGGGAGCGCCATATTGCCTCTGTCCTTGTCGACCGCCCCGAGCGTCTGCGTTGGTGGGAGTGAGACGAGCGAGACAGCGCGTCGCCGCCGTGAACGACCCCGAGGCATTAGTGACGTTGCGTGCGGGACCGGACCGCCTGGTGGCGGCCGATGGGGGCCGGCGGCGGCCCCGTGCGGCCATCCGACTGATGAACGCCTGCGATGGTTTCCTGAACACAGTTCGTCTCTAAGGACGCGCTGCCATCTTCCCGGATGCGAACACCCCCCGCTCCTTCCTCGGAAGCCCCTACCCCCACCCCACCCCCAGCCCTCGGCCAGCGATGACAAACGACATCTGAGACAGCCCTCTCTGATTGACAGGGATGCCCGAGATCGGCATCTACCCGCTGGACCCGCTCAACGTCACCGAGGTCCGCATCTTCCAGGGCGACGGCCCCGTCAACGTCAACGCCAAGCTGGTCAACGTTAAGATCGTCGGCTTCTCCGGTGCGAAGATCGACTCCAACACGTGAGGAGCAGCACTGCGCCGCGCGGCCGCAGCCTCGGCGTAGGAGAGAGAGACAGAGTTCGAATAACTGTGACATGTTCGCGTCGCGTTTTGCAGCGTGGACCCCAAGACGTACAGCTTCGTGACCAAGCTGAGGATCCCCAAGCTGCGCATCGACGGCGAGTACACGCTGCGGGGGCGTGTGCTGCTGCTGCCGCTGCAGGGCCGCGGCTCCTGCTGGTTCGAGCCACGTGAGTACGATGGGCTGCCTACCTGGCGAGGCGCAGCACCCGCAGGCCACAGCCTCCTGCAGTCGTCTACGCTGTCCGTCGCGGACCATTGCAGGAGGCTGTGCTCTCTCTCTCTCTCTCTCTCTCTCTCTCTCTCTGTTATCTCTCTGTATTTTAACGTGCGATCGCGGCTTGCAGGAAACCTGGAGGTAACCTCCTCGCAAGATATGGGCATCGTGGTTCGGGACGGGAGGCGCTTCTTTGACCTCAAGGACGTGCACGTGGACTTCAAGCTCGGCGGACTCAAGATGCGCATGAACAACCTCTTTGACGGCATCCGAGCGCTCGGTGAGCATTTTTTCTTAGATTTTTTAAAAAATGGCGTCGTTCTGTAAAACTTCATTTCTACATTTCCGACTGTTGTTTACCACAGAGGAATCCACAAACACGTACATCAACTCCAACTGGCGGCCCGTGGCCGAGTCGCTGCACCCCATCCTGGTGAAGACGATCGAGGACATCCTGTACGTGGTGCTGAAGCAGCTGTTCGACAGCGTGCCGGCCGACTTCTTCATCGGCGACATCCAGGACCACGCGGACGCGCTCACGCAGGCCATGGTGGCCAAGAACATCGTGGCCAGGCACAGCGGCAACCAGACTACCGGCACCACGACGAGCGGCGCGTCCGCCGTCGTGGCGGCCGTCGCCTCGGCGCCGATCAAGACATCGACGTGAAGTGGAAGGGAGCTTGAAGGAGAGGGGATGGCAGTCCCGGAACCGGGACCCCCGTCGGGGCAGCACAACCTTCAGAGTACTCCCGTGGGAACAGTTTCCCCTGGAATGAAAATATATATTCTCGTTATGGCTTACTCCCATCTCTCCTGGGAGTAAACTATTTTTAGTTTTATTCTGCCTTCCAAGATGAGCAAGGCTATTATTGTTTTCGTTTTTTTTAATGTGAAGAAGACCATAGAGTGTTGGTACCTGAACTGAATGTACGCGGTTTGTAATTCTGAACGTGAAACCGTTTGTTTTTAGTCAATAATTCCCAGTTTCTATATTCTGCGTTTGCCTATAGGTGACATTCCTTTACGCGGTTCGTCACAGTATGATGACGAAATGTTGTCGACAAAATGTACACAGCTGAACCAAATAGTGTTTATGTTCTCCTCTATTGTCTGAATTTTGTTGTTGTGAAATTCGATGATGTGATAAAAATGGCAAGGGGAATGTCTCTGCAACAATGAAGATGGAGTCAAATTTGTTTAAAAAAATTAAATAAGAAAATTTATTTAAACGCCGTGTCTCTTATTTACAACATCTTCGGAAGTCGAAGTCTCCCCCACATTCCCCAACGATAAGGTGCGGGACGCAGTATTTACAATCACACTTCACCACACGTGCGGTCACTATTCGGGCATTAGGATGTCCAGGGGGTACATGTGGTAGATCTTGTTGGCGAACGTCTTGAACAGCTCGGCGATCGTGTCCTCCAGGATGGGCTGCACCTCCCTGGCGACGCTCTGCCAGTTGTCGTTCAGGAAGCGGTTCATCGTCTCACCTGGGGACGACAACGGGGGTCAGGTCAGGTATGTTACGGAGGCGACGACAGAGCGGCCTGCGCGCCGAGTGTCGACATGTCAACATACCCAGCTCCTCGTCGCCGTCGAACAGGTTGCCCAGGTGGACGCTGGCGTGGCCGATCTGGAAGTTGACGAGGAACTCCTTGACGTCGAGGTACTCGCGGCCGTCGCGGATCACCCGCTGCCCCGTCATGGTGGCGACGGCCTCGATGTTGGCTGTGTGAGGGAAAGCGTTCAACTTTTTCTTTCTGTCGGGGAACACAGAGAACGTCGCTAACAAGGTGGGGAGCCGGAGATACTCACAGTAGTTACCCGAGCTGTGCCCGTGGCCCTGGATGGGGAGCATGAGGATGCGGCCCTGCAGGTAGTAGTCGCTGTCCATGGAGAGCTCGGGCAGGAAGAGTTTCACCCGGACGCGGTTCTTGTTAAAATCCACCCTGGAATCAGGAAACGGTTAGCGCCAGCTGCGAGGGGCACGGCAGGCGCCGGCGCGGCAGGCAAAGCCGAAAGAGTGAATACTCAGACGTGGTGGGGTAGAGACACCGCGCGCGAGGGGTATCTCCGGTGAGTATGCAGATACCTCGGGGCGGAGGGAGGGGGAGGGGAGTGCCAGCGCGAGAGTGAGGAGAGAGAAAAAAGTTCGGGTCATGTCACAAGCGCACGTCTCTGTCCGGATGAGGAAAAAAGGCATTTTCTGGAGGAGTTGTCGAGGCGTGATCTGTACATGATTACTGACATTACACTTCGCTCTCACAACACGGCCCAAGTAGGACCTCCCCCCCCCCCTCCCAACCCCCCCCCCCCTCTCTCTCTCTCTCGCTCTATCTTTCTCCCGCTCTCCCTCTCCTTGCTCCCCCTTCAGTGTGCTCTTACTGGATGTTCCTGAGCTCGAACTTGCTCGGCCCGAAGACGCGGACGTTGCGGTAGATGGAGGTGACGGTGACGGCGCCCGAGCCCTGGTCCACCACGACCTCGGGTATGATGAGGGGCTCGCACGAGGGGATGCCCAGCTCGGGGACGCCTGGTGGAGAACAAGCCATCAGCACCCTTCCTCGGGGCGTTACACAGCATTTTGCACGCCACTGCCCTCACTCACTCGCTCACTCACTCACTCACTCACTCACTCACTCACTCACTCACTCACTCACTCACTCACTCACTCGCTCACTCGCTCACTCACCTTCGGCGAGGTGCGGCCGCAGGAGCTCCACCGCCTCCTTGACGCACTCGTCGATGTTCGGGTCGTGCCGATTGCAGGTCCTCAAGAAGGACGCTGTAAAGAAAAGTTTTCGAATGCAGTGTGAAAGTAGTTGGGCGTCACCCTGTCGATCCGGTGGGTCACATTAAATTCGGTATTTGAAGCCGCGACGTGCCAACTGGACATGGCTGACTACTCACGCAGCGGTCTGCCCAGCCCGGACCCGAAGTCGTGGCCGACTGCGTTGGCGGAGGCGACGGCCGCGTTGAGGGCGAACAGCGCGGCCAGCGGCAGCCAAGCGCGCGCCGCGGCGCCGGAGCACGACGGGGAGGGCATGTCGGCGGCCAGGGCGTGTTGCGCGGGGGACCTGTGGGACGACGACGACGACGGCGGCGGGGGGCGGCTGTGGCGGACACTGACCGGGCCGCGCTGAGGACGGCGCCGTCCCGGCCCCCGCCCCGCCCAGCCCGATGGCCCGATGTGATGGCGTCTGTTGAATTTGTGCGTCGCGTTGCAGCGTCAGCCGCGTCAGCGCTAGGAGTGCTGGGGTGGCTATCCCGCGGTGACACCGGTGCCGGCGGCCTCCGCTGCCAGTGAGACAGTGGAACGACTATACTGGAAATGACCGAAATCGGTCAGGACGTTGCCTGAAGCAACCCCCTACTGCCGTGCCGGGCCGGCCCCCTGCTGACCCGTCATGTCACTCCACACGCTCGGTGGCTGCACACCGCATGCCCGCGGGTCAGGACTGGCCAGGACCCCGCGGCGGGGGGCGGCGGGGGGCGGCGGGGGGCGGCGGCGGAGCCACGCTTACCGCGGCTGATCAGCATTCCGGCAGCGCGGTGTTTCCGTCAGCCGGCTTAAGAACGCCGCGCCGAGCGGCCGGGCCGTGTGTCGTTACATGAGGAACAACAGGAGCAAGCCTTCCTCCTCCTGGCCGTCCTGGCGTTCTGTCCCGTCCTTGTGGAAACGGCCGCCGCCGCCGCCGGCCGCTCGGGGCACTCGGGGTGTTGCTTTGCGTTGCGCGCGCGGCGGCGGCGGCGGCAGCAGCGCGCGGTGATTGATGCCCGCAACATCCCTACCGGGTGCACGGGACGGGACGGGATGGGATGCGGAACCTGTCTCGCCCTCGGCCCCCGCCGGCCCCAGCCCCGGCCGCGCGCTGCAGTGACAACCCAGAGCCCGGCGGCGAGGAGATGCAGCGCGCAGCGCAGGGGACCCGTGCTTCGGCTCGCGGTCGTCGCGTCGCAGTCCTCGCAGTCCTCAGGCCGCCACGGCCCGGCCTCCCCTGGCGCTGTTGGGGCGCAGTCCAGCCCGCGCGGCCGCAGCACGCAGTGCGACTCGCTGCCACTCGCTGCGTATATCTTGCGCTCGCGCGGCGTCGCGGCACGGGTCGTCGACCCCCCGGCGGCGGCGTCGCTTCTTCTGTCTACCTGTCTCTCTCTTTCTGCATATCTCCTTCTCCGTCCCTCCCTCCCCCCCCCCCCTCTCTCTCTCTCTCTCTCACACACACACACACACACACCTTGTCCAGTTCCTTATGTATTATTTTCCGCTCACTTTCCAGTCCAGACGTGCCGATTATCCTTTTTTTTCCCATGCGACGCCGCAGTTAAAATTTAAAAAGGCGCGCGCGTGTTTCCGCGCGCGGTTTTCCGCTGGACCAGCTGGATCGATCCGGCGCGCAGATTGGTCCCTCTGGTTTTCTGGCAAGGAACTGGGAGCTGCGGTCGGTGCAGGAAGTGCTGGTTTAAGTACGCCATAGGCAAACCTCGCAACGACGTCGTGGGTGCCGGACGGTAAATGGTCAATCGGAAAATCTCGTCGTGGACGGCGGCGGTGCGGGTCCCCGGGAGCTGGACCGGAGGCGGGCTGCGTGTGGCACGCGCGTAGCCGTGAACTTGACACCGGGCGCCGAGCCGCACCGCGCCCAACCTATACTAGCCCCGCCTAGCCCCGCCCAGCGCCGACCCGCCGCCTCCCCCTCGCCCTGCCCTACCCCACCCCGTCGTTCGGCGGGCGGCCGGCGGCGTCCTCCGGGCCTCCAGTGCCCTCCCGAGGGCCCCCAGGGCGAGGCAGGCCCGGCCGGCCGGTCCCTGCAGGAGCCGGCCGGAGCAGGAAGAGCCCAGGACGGCCAGGATGTGGTGGTGCTCCGGGCCGCCACGAGCAGGAACACACGTCCGAGCCGCCTCTCCGCCGCTCGCACTTAATTCGGTCCGTTGTGTCGGGTCGTCGTTTTGCTCCCTGGCCACGCCGCCACGCCGCGCCAGCCGGCAAGCCTCCCCGCCGCCAATCCTGAGGCGCAGCCGTCGCGCCGCTGCGGCCGCTCGGGGGGCCCGGGGCCCGGGCGCTGCGGGCGCGGCGGAGCAGGGTATCGCCGGGGTGCAGCGGGGGCGGGGCGTGGCGGGGCGGGGCACGGCGGGGCACGGCCGGCACAGCAGCCGACGCAAGGCAAGAGGTTGAGTATATAACGCCGGTGACCGTGAAGTTGCAGACAGTCGTCGACCGTTGGCTGCGTATCTTCGTCCGTATCAGTGCGAGCGCGTGTAGTGCGAGTAGCGCGGCGAGGCCCACCCCGACCCCCGCACCCCCGTCACACTATTCCGCCGCCCCCCACCAGCCGGATAACAACGACTGATAACAACATGGCCGCCCCCCTGAGACTCTCGTTTGCCCTCCTCGTTGCCGCCCTCGTCAGCGCTGCCGCCAAGGAACTGCGTAAGTGTGTCTGTGTGTGTCCTAGAGCCGGGACGTGTCCCAAGGACTAGCACTCCTGGTGAATCAGCGAAAAGAGGGTATTGGCAAAAGAAATGTAGCGTCAAAATTAGTTGATCGGCAATAAAAACGATTGACGTGCCTTTATTTTTGAAGGGCCTTTGATGTCGGATTGAAGGATGTAAACAAAACTTTTTCATACTGACATGTCATTTGTTGTGTGAACAACGGTAAAAATAATAAATCTGTGCAGTTTTCGGTTGCGCTCTGTCCTCCTGACTCGCAGCCCACGCATCTTTCCTTGCTGCTCTGGGTTTCATTTCACTTTCATTGCGCTCTGGAGTCCCCCCCCCCTCCCTTCCCCCCGCCCCGTCGCGGGCCGCCCCGCCTCCCCGCCGGCTACGATCAGCCGCGAGCCGCGACCGCCTCCCCAAGGTCAGGTGCTCTCTGCAAGCAGCTGGACCCCAGCAGACTCCAGCGGCTCCAGCGGACTCCAGCAGCCGACAGCAACAGGGCCCGTTCGTAAGCTCCGGGTGTGTCGTGGGTCCCGAAAACATCCTGTGTGGTCCTCCCCCCCCCCCCCCCTCCCCCCCCCTCCCCCCATATTTCCCCCGATATTAATTCTATGCTTCGATATTCGGCGTCGATTTGGAAAAAAAAACTACTGTATATCGAGATAGGTGAGAGGAGATTTTGTCCTTTTTTTGTTTTGTTTTCGCTTCCTTGTAGTGACGTAATATCCCGGAATCGCCCGCTTTGTCGATTGATGAAAATGAATGAAAGAAAAAAAATCTGCTCCGCGCTATATTGGTCCTAGTCTCATGTAAGGTATTGATTTCCTTTGGCTGGGAGCCACATTCCACATTCTGGATTCCAGATACCCCCCACCAAGTATACTGTACTTGTATCCAAACTAAACAACAACAAAAAAACTATGTAAGATAAATATTATATTATGTTGAGCATCTGCACGGAACGTACATTGAGAACCTACAATCAGACGTCGTTAGTGAAGTGCATTCTCCCAGCAAAAGCCAGACGTGTCCGCCAATGTCAACGCCGGGCGCCTGCGAGCGCCAGGGTAGGCCGGCCCGCAGGACGCGCGTGCGCGCTACAGCGGTGCTTGCCTACCCGGCAGGCGCCTGCGGCCAACGGGCTTTCTCCACTTTCCGCGCGCGTACGGTAGCCGTGCCGCCGCTCCCCGCACTCAAGGCCGCGCCGCCTCTGCGATATAATGACTTCATTCGCGACCTGGTTTTTATGGTGTCTCACGCGAGACTCGCACGCTGACAAGCGCCCCCCCGCCTCTCTGCCGCAGCGTCGTTCGTGCCCACCTGCAAGCGGAACGACCCTCAGCTCAGCGAGTGCATCCGAAAGGCCACCGTCACCCTGCAGCCGTACATCGCCAGGGGTGAGTGGGCGAGTGAGTGAGTGAGTGAGTGAGTGAGCGAATAGCGTATTCCGGAGAAGCCAAGACGGGAAGTATGATAACCTGCCACAGGGGGCCGTGGGTGGCGGGTGGCGTGGCGGTGCTGAACGTCGACAGCCGCTGGGCACGCCGCCCCCGCCCCCGCGCGCTGCTTGCACCGCCCGCCTCCGGCTCCAGGGAGCCTCACAATCTCTCCGAACGCCCGGCGACGCCGCCGCCAGGCGGTGATCGCGCGGAATTCTCCCGGGCCGCGCCGACATGATGACGGGCACGCGTCTGCTTCTCCCCGCAGGCATCCCAGAGCTGAACATCCCCTCCGTGTCGCCGCTCACCATCCCGATGGTGAAGCTGGAGCAGGGCACCGGGGCCGTCAACTACAAGGTCAAGATGACCAACATGAAGATCTACGGCCTCGACCAGTACAAATTCCAGTCCGTCAGGTGAATACTGAGATGGCAGGCGAGAGTGAAAACCACACCGGTTTGTGCTCTGAGGCATATCAAATCAAGGGAGAAAAAATGCGTCCACTTGAGGGATTTTTAAGTGGGAGTCAGGCCCCTGCCAGGCGGGCTCGAGTACTGGTGGCAGTGAGTGGGAGAGAGATGACCCTCTGCCATTGCGTGCCCCTTCCAGCTTCGACGCGAACGCCCTCAAGATCGTGGGCAACGTGGAGGTGCCGGACCTGTACCTGGAGGCGGACTACGTCATTGACGGCCGCGCCCTCTTGGTGCCCATCAAGGGCAACGGCGAGTTCACCGCCAACCTGAGTGAGTACCCCTATCGCCGACCGGGTACCGGCTCGCCGACACGGGCGCTACCCCTCGGCCGCCGAGACTCCGCGAGTGGCGGAGTATCTCCGGCGGCCGGAGTATCGCCGCCCAAACTGACCACAACTGACCGTTGGGTTCCACAGCCAGCGCCAAGGCGGCGGTGGACATGCAGTGCGCGCTCGGCAAGCGCAAAGGCGCGGAGTACATCCGCATCTCGGAGACCAAGGTGGCGCTCACCATCGGCAGCACCAAGGCCCAGTTCGGCAACCTGTTCAACGGCGACTCCGTGCTCAGTAAGCGTCCCCCCCTCCCCCCGCGCCGCCGCCCTCCGCCGCCACGCACTCACGCCCTGTGTGTTCCAGGCACCGCCACCAACAGGTTCCTCAACGAGAACGCGGACGACATCGTCGAGGAGGTGAAGCCCGCCATCGAGGCCGTGGCCGCCATGATCGTGGACGACATCGCCAACAACTTCGCCAGGGTGACGCCCTACAGCAAGCTCCTACCCGTGCAGTAGGCTGCCCTGTGCGCTGTGTATAGTATCGATAGTGCCGAACTGGCCGAGCGTGCAGTTACGGATTAAGCAAATATTTTAGCTACTATGGGCTGTGATTTACACGAGTGTCGTATTGTTGAATTGATATGCGTGTGTTTATTTATGACTTATTTATGTGTGAATGGATTCTGTTTGTGTGATTAATTCTGTGAAATATAGATACATTGTATGAGAAATTCCTCGTTTTAGTGCCGAGTTAACTGGAGGCCGACGCCGTGTCCGAAAGGTGGGTTGCCGCGGTGCAGGGCGGCCAGGAGGGCCGCACCAAAGGGATGGAATAAACGTCGCAAATAATGTCTTTTCTTTAATTAATGACTAACACGGAAGTTATCACATAAACACGAACAAAAACAAAAACTATAAAAATGGTAACTCAGAGAATTCAATTGATCACTGCAGTTGGTGGTGCATGTCATGGTAACAATGGAGCGAGTACTAATAGTGCAAAAAAGAGAAATCATAACATCACAGATATTTGACGAATGTCTCAGAAGAATGACGACATGATTGCTTAACCTACGTCAAAAAAAAAAGAAAAAGATGAGACCTTGTGTGTCGACCACTATAACAAAGATGAAAAATAATCCAGCGAGTGGAATTTCGGTGATGTCTATTCGGGCAGGATCTCGTGGTAGGGCATGGTGCTGAGGATGTCGTCCCCGATCTGCCGCACCACCTCGTCCATGGTCTCCTCCACGATGGGCAGCACGATCTGGATCACCTGCCGCCTGTTCTGCGCGATGAAGGTGGTGGCGGCGTTGGCTGCAAATGCATCAAATAAGTTGTGAAGGAACGAGAACAGGGAGTCTTTGGGTCGTGCAGCGGGGAGGGCTCAGCTCCGAGGACTCACAGATGGCCGCGCTCCTTGTGTCCCTGTTCTGGATGTCGAAGGCCACGTCGCCGACGGAGAGCTTGGAGCGGAACTTGTCCAGCTTGAGGTACTTGACGTTCTTCTTGTTGTTGAAGATTTTGGCGTTCCCCTTGATCACCGCCTTGCACTCGGCTGCAGAGAGACAGCAGTGGAACAACCCGAATGTGACTCCTCACTCCAGAGAACCGTGGTGTAACAATAGGCTGTAAAACAGGTGGGCCGGCCGCCTGGGCTACATGAGCCTACGCAACGCGGCCATAAACATTTGCAAAAGCCGTTTACGTACTGAAGTTGCCTTTGAAGGCGCCGAAGCCCGTGATGGGGACGACCAGCAGGCGCCCGTCCACCTTGTAGTCCATGGTGACGTAGATCTTGGGGATGGTGATGGACGCCGTCACCTCGTGCTTGGCCAGGTCCGACCTGGGACACGCGTTCGACAGAAGCACGATTAATTGTGATGTAATGTATGCCGAGCGTCCCACAGCCCCGTGCCAAGGCCGGCACATGCGTGCTGGACGCGACGGCCGGCGACGACCGAGCCGAGGCAGCCGACGCGGCGGAGGCGCGGCGTGTTTGAAAATTTCAGTGCCGCTGTGAGGGGACTTTCGTCAACTAAGTGTTACGCGAGCCCCATTATCGGACGCCGCCCGCACGGGTTTAACTTGTGGCTTTAAAAACAAAAACTATTTATAAAAATTTCACCGACAAAAATTCCCGAGTGGTTCTGGTTTGAACGCGCTCGATCGCTTCAGCAGAATCGGCCCCGCCACCGCCACGCACTCACTTGAGGCTGTCGATCTTGAAGCCGCTGGCGCCGTGGATCTTGACGTTGGTCAGGTGGGCCTTCACCTGGATGTTGTCCAGGTTGCGGTCCACGTCCAGGGCGGGGAACTCGAGCGGCTCGTACGGGGGCACGTGCAGTTTGGGGATGCCTGTCGACAGTGTCGGTCGGTCGCGTGACTCACCTGGCCGCCGATGAGCCGCCAGACGGGCCGCCGCCGCTCGTTCGTCACCTACTTTCGTCACACCTTCGCACACGCGCCACTTAGGGAATGAGTGCGAGTGAGAGGGGCGCGCGCCCGCGGATGCGTCGGAACGAGAGAGAGAGAGAGAGAGAGAGAGAGAGAGAAAATTTGGGACGCGTGTGAATAATGAAACTCCCCTGGTCCGCCATTCGTCAGCCACCGATTTGTCGTGCGACGAATGTTGGCAGGGTGGTGACACGCGGGCCGGGCGGGTCCTGCGGCCGGCCCTGACTTACCGACCGGTCACGTGACAGCTCACGGCCCTCGCATTGCGTCACGGCGGCAGCGCGGCTCGCGGAGCATCCTAAGGATAAGTTAATAAAAAGGAGACAAGAGAGACCGCTGCGCTCGCCCTGCTAGCCCTGACCGGCGCGGCGGCGGCGGCGGCGGCGGCCGGCGGCCAGCGAGGTTGGCCAGCTCGCCCCCCTCCGACTGCTCCGCCCCGCACACATTGTGGTGTGAAGCACTCGGTGCCTGATAATACACACCGCGATATCGCGAAGGAAAACGAGGGACAACGAGCATTTATATGGAGATTGTGCACTGCACGCACAGGCAGACAATGAGGCTGCTCAGCCACCTGCTCATCCGTGCCTCGGTAATTTGCCGCGGTGGAAAACTTAAAGGAAACAGATCGTATCAGTGCCAACGCGTGTTCGATCATAACTCCGTAAGGCGGCTCGCGTCTTATTAAACGGAATATCCCCGCGAAAAAAATCTGCCGGTATATAATGCAGGCATGTGCGGCGCGCGCGCGCAGTCTGTCCGGTGCCTGTACACAGCGCCACAATCAATTATTGACCCTACTCGTTACTGCGAACAGCGAGTTCTCACAGAGCGTCTCTAGGCCGAGCTTCTTCACAGCGCAGACACACACACACACACACACACACTGCCGAGGCACGGCGGCCTTTTGCGTGCCGCCCTTCTTGGCGTTCAAGGTGCGCTTGAAATCTACAACAGGAGTGTCAGCAGCACGTACTCTGCAGTGGTAGAGGTAGAGGCCTTGGCGGCACGGGAAGCGGCTGGTTTGTGTCGCACGAAACGCACGCCCCGCCCAGCCGCTGATGATGCGCGTCGGGTCGTCGGTGGGTGCAACACGCGGGCACGCACCGCCGCCGCACGGCACCGCGCGACACGCACGCGTGCACGGCGCACGCAAAGAACAGGTACAACGATTGCGTGTGCGCTGACATGCGGCTTCCGCAGTCGCAGAGGATGTCAGCGGGACAAGGAGCCATGTAGGGCCGGCCAGCGCAACCGCAGAGAGGGGAAAAAAAGCGCATCCAGAGTCGGTATTCGAACCCGCGCGCGTGACCGTGCGGAGTGTGGCCGCAATATGTCAACCAATTAAGTCGCTTATGCCGACACGGTTACCCGTCTTGTGCCAGGCGTCGCTGGTTGTCACTGAATTCTAGACCGCCCTTGACATTGCTCGCTACTGTATCTGTGCGATTTTCACCATCCCACGCAAATATCAAACTGTGATCATGGAAGAAAAATAACAAAGGACGAAAATAAAATGCGGTGTACTCACCCTTGTTGAGATACGGCTTGGAGGCCATGATCGCTTTGGTCAGACAGTCGTCGTACTTGGCATCGCTTCTTCGGCACGTCTGTAGATAGTCGGCTGCAGGAAAATGAACAGAAACAAGGGTGCTTTCGATTATGCCTTTTTTTTTTGGATTGTGTCGTATTGACACGCATTAAACTCGGGTTCGGGGACGTTTCCGTCAAACATGACTGTACGGCGTGGTGAGACGATTCTCTGCCGAGTGGAGGTATTAAAAACGGATGTTTCTGCCGCCGGTTCCGTTTGCTGGTCCAGACATCTCGACAACCGCAGGCCGCAGAGGGCAGGGGTGCGGTCTGCAGCCGGGGCCGGGCCTCGACGGGGAGGGTGACGAGGGAGGCAGAGAGTTGCCGAGAGTTGCCGAGAGTTGCCGAGAGTTGTCGAGAGTGACCGGGGCACTGCGCGGAGCACTGACTCAGCACGATCGTGATGGTTACGACAAACAGATGCATCGGGGTCAGTTGGGCGAATAGTTGGGCGAGTATTTAAAATGTTAACGGTCGGAATGGAAAGGGGAGGACTGGTCAGGCGACCGTGCTGTTTGAACGTGGTCGTAAACGTGCTGTCGGCAGCTGTCGGCGATAGGCGTGCAAAGGGCAGGCGAACTGGGCTCCGACATTAATTTTAACTTTGATAATGGAATAGATTCGCATTCGCATACTCTGCTTCACCGACTCTGTTCCCACTTACGGATCTTTTTGGCGTTGGCGGCCACGGCGACGAGGAGAACAACGGCGAGGATGGTCCTGGACGCCATGGTGGCTGGAAGTGCAGAGCTTGTGCTGGGCTGGGTGCTACTGGCGGCCCGGCGGCCCGCGCGCAGCGTATACATCGGCAAGGGTTGCAGCCCCCCGCCTCTGCCCCGCCGCCGCCCCTCCCCGCGGCCGGCCCCCCCCGGTGGGGGTCCGAGTGGGGACTGACGGAGGCCGGAGCCTCGTCGCCGTGCTCCCCCGTCGACGACGGCTCGCTGGTTGGGGTTTTACCCGGCGGCAGTGCGGCGGCGTGGCGCAGCGGCAGCCGGGAATGACCTTCTTGGGCCGCCGCCGCCGCCGAGCCCGCGTCCAGCGCGTCCAGTAGAACCCGACCGCGGACAACAACGGCAGGACAGCGGCGGCGCGCTCCCGACGGCGTCCTGACACCGCCGGGGGCCCCAGCAGCCCGTCAGACTCACGGGGGTCACCGGGGGTCGTTGTGTGACCAGGCATACGCGCCCGTGCAGGCGGCAGGCGCCGTGGCCGAACCCGGCGTGGAGAATAATTGCGCGCTTGTTTTGACGGCCGAGCTAACCGCAGCTTTCGAAGCCAAGCGATTACTTCCTCGGACCCGGACCCGGACCCCGGAGCCGCCGTCCGCCGCCAAGACAAACGTCAATGCAGATCAGGCAGCGATCAGTGACTGCAGCGCGACGGCCGAGGTGCAGGTCGGGGTGCCTACATGCTGCGGGTGCTCGGGATGGTGTAGCCGGGCCTCGGGTGTGCCGAGCAAGGCTGCGGCTCATTATAACGCAGCCGCGAGGATCCCGGACCCCCCGCGGCGCCGGACCGGGCCGCCGCCACCCCAAGGTGGCGAAGCAGAACTTGACCGCGATTGCTGATCGCGCTGCCGGTTCATTTGAATACGCGGCCTCGTTTCGGGAGGGGAGGGCGGACGGAGGCCCGCGGTGACGCGGGGCGGAGCGGCACGCGTGCCGCGGTCCGGCGGCGAGCCGCGAGCCGCGCGCCGTGGAGGCAGGCAGCCCATTCGACGTGAGCTGGAGAGGGGAGCGGAGCGCACAGACAGCGACGCGGGGTACATGTATGGCCACCGTTTTATTCTTTGCTTCAACGAGATACAGTATTCACTTATGTTATCTTAGCGCTAGGGGGAGGGAGGGGTATGTACAACAGCGACACAGTCCAGGGCGCGGGCGCGCCAGGGGCTGCCAGGGGGTGGGTGTCAGTTCAGCGGGCCCTGGCGCGGCGCCGCGGTGCTCGCGCTCGCCCCCGGGGCCCCGCCCCGGGCCGGGCGGTGAGGAGGGGACCCGTAGTGCGGGCCGGGGGCGGCCGGGAGCGGGGGGGTCGACGGGCAGCTCAGTAGCTGCTGCCGCCGGGGGCGCCGTAGCTGGACGAGGGCGCTGCCGCGGGCGCGCCGTAGCTGGAGGACGGGGCGGCGGCCGGCGCGCCGTAGCTGGTGGCGGGCGCGGCGCCCTTCTGCGTGCGGTACTTGATGAAGTACACCTCGGGCTTCTGCGGGGTGGTGGGCGCCGCGGGCTGGATGTTGATCTCGGCCTGCTGCTCCTCCTTCTTGTGCAGCACGTAGATGAGCGTCTTCTCCTCGTCCTGCTGCGGCAGCTGGACCGTGGCGCCGCCGGGCGCGGGCGCGCTGGGCGCCTTGATGAACACGATCTTGTAGTGCTTCTTGGGCTGGCCCGGCGCCTGGATGCGCACCTGCCGCTGCACCTCCGGCTCCTCGGGGGCCACGTGCACGTACACGTGCTTGGTGACGATGGGCGCCTGCCGGTGTGAGAGACAGTGTGATGAGTGGAGCACACGCAACGCAGCGACGCGTCCGGCCGGTGCTTGAACCCCCGCGGGCCGACAGGCGATCCGCCCCGGCCCGCACAACATGTGACCCACTTGTGGGGCGCTGGCACTGGCGCTGCCCGGGTCGCGCCCCGCCCCGCCCCGCCACGGCGGCACAGCCCGGGGTATGGACACGGAGGGGCGGGTAGTGACTGACCCCGGCAACGAGCCCAGTGTGACGCACGGCCGGCGGCGGCCACCAGCGGCCAGCGACGGGTCGCGACGCAACCGCGCGCGCATCAGCCCAGCCCAGCCCAGCGGCGCGGCGAGAGAGGGGAGGGTTCTCGTTAGGTTGTAGCGTTACGAAAATTCACGCGAGGAGCCTTTTCGCGTGTTATTTTCATACTTTTTTTCTTGACGCCGCAGTCGCACATCGGCGACGTACGCGCGCGACACTTGACCAGGGCGCGTGGCGCAACACACGCCGGCGGCCGGATCATCGGGCAGGCCGACCCGGTCCGCGACGGGCTCGGCGGCGTGTTCCTGAACCCGAGCCAAGACGAGGACCGGGCCGGTCCATTCCGTTCAAAGCTGGGAAAACTTTTCGAGTCCTCTGGCGGGATTTTCTTCGAGAAAAGTAACAGACCCGGGCGTAGTAGTACAAACTGCTCCGGTGTCGCTTACCGCGCTGTAGCTGTAGCCCCCTCCGCTGTAGCCGCCACCGCCACCACCCAGGCTGTAGCCGCCGCCTCCGCCGCCGCCCAGGCTGTAGCCCCCGCCGGAGCTGTAGCCCCCTCCGGAGCTGTAGCCCCCGCCGGAGCTGTAGTCGGGGCGGGCCTGGGCCAAGGCGGCGAGGGCGACGATCTGGAACAGAGACACACGAATGCACAGTCAGCCCACGTTTCGAAAGGATGACACGAGTTGTCACCACCGCGGGCCGGGGGCCGGGGGGACCTCCACGCCGGCCTCAGCCTCCGCGGCCGCCGCGGACGCCGCTTTCCTCTTCCGCCCTCAACAACGATTGCACAGCGCCGGTAGGCGGCCTGGGGCCACCTCAGGAGGCCAGAGCAGAGAGGTGCCAATTGCTGTCGGCAGAGGAACGTAGCCGCCGGCCGCCGCCGGCCCACCAGCGCTGCAGCCTCGGAGGACCGGCACGGGGACGACGGCCTCCACGACGTGCTCCGTGAGATCTCTTCCCGAACGTGCGCCGCGCCGCCGTCACGCCGCCGTCACGCCACACCGCCACACCGCACCCCTCTTATAGCGCACGACACGACGCGACGGCCAACAGATTACCTGTTGCGCGGGGCGCCGCCGGGCGCGATCTGGCCAGAGGCTGGTCTACATCGTACACAACCCTTGACCCGCGAGCGCGCGCGCGCACCCAGATGCCCACTCACACGCACACACGTATCGTAAAGCGCTGCCGACCTCGCCGACGCTTCACGCCGTCGCCGGGACTCGAACCCGCGCCGCGTCCTGGAAGGGTCAGCAGAGCGAGCTGCTGCCTTGCGTTATGGCGAATGGAAGCGGCGCGCGCGTACGTCGCCCCGTAAAAGTTACGCCACGGCGCCGCCGCGAGTGCAGCGGTTCGCAGGCGTGCGCGCGCCGCGCTCCGGAGCCTTCTCATCGAGCCGGCGGACAGCCAAGTACTTCAATGTACAGTATACGTTGAAAATGTTTCCAACCACGCAAAAAACAGTTCTTTATTTTTATTAAAATTAATTTTTACGAGTTTTCTGTAAACCACGTTTCAAATGAATTTTTTAAATTTGAGTGAGGTTTTGAATTATTTTTTTTGTGTAGCGTCGATATTTTGGATTAATTTTGATTCGCAAGGGGCCCATGGTACTCCAACACAAGACACTTTCAGCGGGGTCTGGCTGGTGCCATCTGCCTCGGGACCTCATCTGTGGAGCACACCGCCCCCCCGGTCCGCACACCGCGGCGGAGAGCGCCTGCCGGGGTGTGGGTAGGCCAGCCCGCAAGGCGCGTGTGCGTGCCGGGCCCGATGTTGCCTACCGGTCCAGGCGCTCCGCCGCTCCGCCGCGTCGCTCGCTAACGCGGCCTCGGAGTCTCCGCGCCGCCGGGGGTATCGACACGGGGCGGACGGGAGCGGGGCGTGGGAAGCGGTGGGAAGCGGCGCGGCGCAGCGCGATCTGAGGCGGCCGGCGAACAAACAGCGGCGGCGCGTGCGAACCGAACCGTACGCACACATCGTTACCTCACGGACGGGGAGAGTAGAGAGAGGCGGCCGGGCGCCGCCGCTCTGCTCCCGGACCACCCTGACATTTCCCCCGGGAAGCGCGGGCAGCATGTGTCGCGCCGCGCATCATTTTTGAGGATGTGCGTGGCGGCGCGTGGTGCGCGGCGGCGCCGGCCGGCCGGTCGGTCATTCAGGTTGCATCCAGTGACCCACTTGGGGCCGGCGGCGGGGGAAAGGCGTCGGCCGTGACTGCACCCCGCCAGATGACGAGTGACACGGCGGCCGCTACCTCCCGCCGCCCCCTCCGCGGGGGGTCAGCGGCCGTCGGCGCCCCCCGGGGGGTACTGGCCGCGCCTGCTGCACTCATGACTCCCATGAACCGCATGCGGAGCGGCTTTAGTTCCTCCGTAAAGTCCATCTGTTTCTTGTTCGGCGCACGAAAAGCAACAGATTATTTCTTTTTATTTCAATTCACGTCCATGCCGCCTGAACAAGCTGTAATCCGAAGGTTTTCGAAACGGCCGTCATAACCGCGTTTTAATCGTGACTAATGGCGTGTGTGGACGGTCGGCTGTGTGGCGGACGAGCCCGGCGCCCTCGCAGTGTAAATCTCCTGGCGCCGGGCTTGGCATAGGTCAGCGGCGCCGCGGTCCGTCGGGGGTCTACGCTGCGAGGCGGGGGCCGCGCGGACCGCGCCGCACCGCATCCCGCGGCGGTCATTGCCAGGGGACCCGGAGGGCACCGGGCCGGAGGGCCGGCCGCGGCCCCGTCGCTCACTGCGGGCTGCCCACCGGGCATCGCTGGCACCCCGGGGGGCCGTGCTCCACGAAGTGCACCGACGCTGCGTCCGTGCAAAGAAATCGCCCCGACGGCCGCTGCTCAAGTGGGCCCCGACTCTCTTCCCATCCGCGTTACACGGCCACGGCACGGCACGGCTCCGCACGACATGCCACGACTCGACATGACGCGGCGGAAGGAAGGAAGGCCGTCCTAACCCGACTGACCCGAGCCGTGCCGACCCGCGGCGTGCAGCTGCCACACGCAACGCGCGACCCGACACCGGCGGCCCGAAGAAACGCGCCTCTTCACTCCATAACACATGTATGTGTGCGTGCGAGGATGAGGGACTCGTCGGTGACCGCGGAAGGCTTCCACTTGGCGGCCTGCGGTTTTCATACTCGGAGAACAACATTGGAAGATGCCGCGGCAGGGCGGAACCAACCGGTGGTTACGCACCGCAACGTGCGGCGAATCGTCGATTGGACTGAACTGGTCCGAATAACATCGTCCCCGTTAATTTTCCGTTCGTCCCGCGCGACCCGGACCGAGGAATGAATATTTACGGACGTGTTTGTCTGTTGGCGCCGCGCTTATTAGGAAAATTCAGACCGAGGAAAACAGTGTTGGTTATGCGAAGAAAGGTGACACCAGAACGCGATTTCCCCGGGCGGCGCGCGAGATTAGGGCGGCGGCGGCGATTTGAACGATTGCCAATTACCCGCCTCTAACTGACTGCGCCGCCGCCGCCGCCCCCGTGTAGTTCGCATTAACTGCTTGTCAGAGGAGTCGGCTGCCGTCGGCCGCCGCGGCCGCGCGGCCCGACGCGAGAATTCCCATAACGATAAAACGCAGCGATTAGCTCGTGCTTCGGCTGCTTCGGCTCGGCGGCGGCCGTGCCGCGCCACGGACCCGGCGCCGCGGCCGGGGCGGGGCGGGCACGGACCCCTCTGGAGCAGTACAGGGCAGCGGGGCCCGGAACACGGTGCCGCGTGCTGGACTGCCAACCTCGCGGGCCTCACGATCCTTGCCGTGCCGCTGCCGCCGCTGCCGCGCCCCGGGTCCACCCGCGTCCGCCCCGCCCCGCCCCGCCCCGCCCCGCCCCGCCCCGCCCCGCCCCGCCCCGCCCCGCCCCGCCCGGACCGGCCACTGCTCCACGACACCAGCACTTCCTCGTTCTTCTCATAACCGCCTCCGACAACGGCAGAACTGGACAGCGGCGGCGGCGTGAGAACCCAGAGTCATCGGCAGCTCACCGCTCACCGCCGCGATGGCAGAGAAGGAAATGGAAGAAAATAAGGACGCGGGGGGGGGGGGGGGGGTCTTGGATCGCGCCGGTGGGTCCTTTAAGTGCTTGACTTAACTTCACCGAGTAGTTGTGCTCACGGCACATAGATTGATTACACATCTGCCCCGGAGCGAGTGCCGCCCTGAAATGACGACCTCTCGCCTCATCGAGACGACACGACACGTAAAATTAGATTACACTTCCCGATCTGGATTGACAGTCCGTCGCTATTTTCGGTACCGATCATGAGCCAATTTCCAACGATGGGAAATTTTGCAACGATGCGTTTATGGCAGTTTGAACCGCCGCGCCGCCCCGCGCTCCCCCGCTGATTGGTGAGTATCCATGTTCGGGACGAGTATGGCACTCTGTCGCGTCACTTTCGCGAGATGCAACGACGACACGTCGACAGCGGCAGCGGCAGCGTCAGGAGAGAGAGAGGTGAAAAAAACGCACTCGACACGCGCACAAAAACCCGCTCCGAACCAATCAGGAACGCCACTTGTCGCACTGCAATTGGTGTGGCGCCGCGCTGGCGTGCTGTGGAGGTCCGAGGTATCCAGTGCGGCGGTGGGGTACTCACCACGAGGGCTCTCATGGCTGAGCGTGCAAAGGTGGCGGTCACTGGAGCTCCCCGACGACTAGACTGGCGCTGCTCGAAAGCAAGCGCTTCTTTTTAAGGCGTCCCGGCCTACCCCGGCCCGACCTGGACCGTCCCCAGAGAAAGGGAGGCTCAGGCGCAGGAGGGGTGCGGGTGGGGGTGGCCGCCGCGGCCGCGGCCGGGCCGGGAGAGGGGGGACGGGGTTGGGGGCGGACGGCGACATGCTCCAGGTTATGCAAGCGCTGTCTATCCAACCCCTTCTCCTCGATGCACTGCAGCGGCGTGGCCGGCGGGCCGAGCGGGCCGGGCGGGGCGGCGGGGCGCCCCTCCACCGAATCAGCGGCTGCAAAACCTCGCGCTGCACCGATTGCACCCGCGGAGAACGCGGCGGCCGGCGGGGGAACGGCAACGGCCCCACAACCCTGCCCAGCCGACGCCGAGCCCAGCGGACCAGGCCATCACTGCCCCCTCAGTGCTCCGACTTAAATCGAGACATATTCCGGGGTATAGCCAGGTGTCCGCGCGCCGCCGCTCTGCCCTGCCGCCTTTCCCCTCCCGGCCGGAGGGCGGCCGGCAGCGGCGTCAAGCGGCGTCCAGCGGCCCCCCGCAGCCATTAGCCGGGCGGGGGGAGGAGGCAGGGCACCTCGAGGCGAGTAAGTGGCCGCGGCCCGCTACCGCGCAGCAGCACCGCGGCACCGCACAGCCAGTCACTCCGCGTTTGTTTTGCATGAAATGTTGCGCCCGCGGTACGCGGCGGCGCGGCGCGGCACGGTGCGGCATGGCGCTACCGCCACGCACGCGGCCACGCGCACACGCAGGCGCGGCCGTCCGCGCAGGCACGCCGTTCGACGGGGTTCATTTGTCAGGGGACCGGCGGCGGCAGCGGCGGCAACGGGTCTGCGTCGTGAATTCTCACTTTGGATGCGTCGGCCGGCGCCGCCGGTATGATGCACTCGGGCCTATTATGGAGCAACCCGTCGCCGCCGCGCTGCCGCACCTCCACCGGACCCGTCCCGCCGTGCAGGCCGCGGCCGCGGGGTCGGCGGCATGCTTAACCCGGGCGCGTGCTCTGAGCGGCGGGAGAGCCCCGCCTCGCCTCACCTCGCCGTGCACTCAGTCATTCACTCCCTTTCTTCCGCCGCCCGCCGCCGCCGTCCAGAGCATAGCTTCCCTTCCCATCGCACCGCATGACGCACGCCGCTGCCCCCCCTCCCCCTCCCCCTCACCGCGAGCTTCTTCCCAGGATCGATACACCGCCAGAAGGTGGCACGAAGTGCGTGGAAAAAAAAATGACGTAAGTCGGGGTCGTTTCCGTCGCCCGCGAACCGCAATCGGGACCCACATTGTTCGGGCAGGAGAGTTATTGCTCGCGGCCGGGGAGCTGCGCCGCCGCGCAGCACTGGGTGCTGCACCCCGCCGGCCTAGGCCAGGCCCCCCTTGTTGTCGTTCTCGGAAGCGGGGCACCGCCCCCTCTCACTTGCAGCGGCCGAGTCCACATCTCCCACCGCGCCGGTCCGCTCTCTCAGGGCGGCCGCGGTGCAGCATCAGCATCGGCGCCGCTTCTGTCGGGGAGGGGATGGAAAATGAGCCGGTATTGTCTACCCGGTCGGCTCCCCGGGGCAACGCCCACCAGAATGGCAACTGATTCTCCTCGACGACGGGCCGTGCGGCCCCAGCCGGGGTCGGGCCCCGCACAGTCCCGGACCCGGCGGAAGCGAGACCCCGGCCGTTTAACTGCCGCTGTGAAGGTGTCGGAGTAGAGCAGCGCGGTGGGTGGGTGGGTGGGTGTGCCTGACATCCCACTTCATGAGCGAGTGCTGCAAGGCCGCGGTGCGCCGGCTTAAGCCGACGCTAGCCGCCTACAGGGTTGGCGGCCCCGGCCCCCACCCGCCTGCAGCAGCCTGCACTGCGAGCCGGCGTCTCAGAGAGTTGGCAACTTTTAAACGCGCCGCCGCCCGCCGTGTCGTGAATCCGCGGCAGCCGATGACCCCCGACCAGACGGACTGCCCGGGCCGCGGCGGCAGCTGCACGTCGGCTGCGTGGGTTTGCGTGGGGGGGGGGGGGGGGGGCGCCGCCGCCGCCGCCGCAAGTCGCCGGTCGTAATTGAGACGACGGTGGCCGGCCGTGACGACAGGGAGGCCCGCGCGGCCGTCGGGAGGACGGCGACGGGCGACGATGAAGAAGAGGATTGATTGCCGCGGACCCCCCGCGAGGCGCGGCGCGGCGCCCGCGTGACAGAGTGACTGGCCGGCAGCGCCGCGCGGCGTTACGCCGAGCCAGCGGGGCGCTATCGGCGGTCGCATCTCCCGTTCGCGGGCCGCCGCGCCGACACGCCGTCCTACAAGCCGTTTACAAGGCGGCGGCGGCGGCCGCAGCGGGTGCTCACACTCTGGGTGACGGAGGGGTGCCTCGGTGCTTCCAGTCAGTGTACACCTTCCAGTCCAGTCAATTTAAAGTCATTTTCGAGTCGGGCACGAGACAAAACACCCCCGCGGACCCGCGGCTTTTCGTCATGCTTACAAGCCGTGCTCTTCTGTGCGCGGCAGCAGGGCTGGCTGGAGCGGTTATAGTACCGTGAGCGGACGTCTTGCACCCGGGCTCGGTAGCCGCATGGTTAGCGAGTCCGGTCGGCCGGCGGCTGGCTGGACGTTCAACTGTTTGCCGATCCGCGCAATTTTTCTGTCGGCTCAGCTAAGACGACGGTGTGTAAAATGTAGGGAGCGCGCTGTGCCCACCACCGCGGCTCTGTGGCCGCATCGGTAGGGTGGCTGACCGGCGATCGAAAGTTCGTGGGATCGAGTCTAGACGGTTCCTGAATATTTTTCTTCTGTCTGCACTCGGAAGACTGAGGGTAAAATATACTCCCGAACGTGGCGTCGGTATGGCTGTCTGAACGGCCGTGCGCGCTGCGTCACTGAGAGATGTAAGCGTTGGGTTTCAACTTGAAGATTCCCGTAGCACGGTCGGGCTTACCCCCGTTCCCGAGTCCGAGGTTCTCTCGGTCGCCCGGGGTTTCCGGCGGGGGGGCTCTGTGTCTACCAAGGAAACTTGGTTCGGAGACTCGGGTGTATGCTACGGGGGTACCTAGGGTTCGGTACCTTCGTTTTCGCTCCCTGTGAATCTGGCAGACGAGGACACGCCGTCGCGACTAGGGTTCGTCGTGAAGTACAGCGGCTTCGGCTGTGTACGATATAGGAAAGCCTACCTCCCCCCCAATCCGCTCGGGAGTGGCCGCAGTGCCACAGACCAACCAGCCAGTCGAAGGGAGTTGATTCCGGAAATCTGGCTGGCGGAGGGGGCTACATTGACCGTTGCGGAAGCGTGCCCCTGAAAAAGGCCGCTGCGTTGTGCCGGTGTCTTTGCGGCGGTCAATACCTGGTACACCGGTTCCCATTCGAACACCGAAGTTAAGCAGGAGGGTTCCAGGCGGAGGCCTGGGGCGAGGTAGTGCCCACCCATTTTTGCAAATTTTTTGTCATCCCCCCCAATTAAGACAAAAATTCATATTTTCCATAAAATCTAGAAGAAAAAATTGTGTTCTGCTTCAGTGGGCTCCTGAAGATCCCTGCATATAACTTTGCCGTCCCCTTACCTAAGCCAACGACTGGGTCGACATGGGTACACCGGGAATGACACGGGACGGCCGAGTAGCGTATTTCAAAAGCGAAACTAATTCAGTGCGCGAACTCAAGTGGAATCGTCGCTCGTCGCTGCCATCCCCTCCTCCGTCACTCTCTCTCTCTCTCTCTCTCTCTCTCTCTCTCTCTCTCTCTCTCTCGTTCTGGCGTCATATGCGTGAGCACGCAGAGGCACAGCTGGCAGGTCCAGGTGCGTGTCGCCTGACCTAGGCCTCGTCACCAGTCAGCAGGTTCTGCCCCTTTCACTGGTGGTCGGGCTCATCTACCGCCCCATCCGCCGAGGAGGGAAAAAAAATTCCAGCGCCTACCGCTGACCGTCCCCCAGGAATGGATACCTTTTTTTAAAGCGATGTTATAATTGAACACTTCTTGTTTGGTGGTAGCCGAAGTCTGTTCGGTTAATATAATATCGGCGTCGGAACGCTCCCGTCTCCCTTCCATTCCTGTCCCCGGCCCGACTCCTGCGGTGGCGTAGCGCAGGGTCACAGCGCGGGTTCAAGCGGCCAGTAGTGCCTCACCCGTTTCAGCAACGTCATCTGGTCCAGAGCAGCAGCAGCAGGGTGTGTGTGTGTGTGTGTGCGCGCGCTCGTGTGCGTGTGTGTCGGCCGATTCCGGGGCCGCGCTCCCGCGCGCGGCGCGACTGCAGTGTATGCGTGAGAGCGAGAGAGACCGCACATGATGCGCACCCATCCCCTCTTGCAGCGTGGTTGACTGGCGCTGCGCTCTCTGACTGCTGCCGACGACGCCGCCGCCTTGCCGCAATCCGATACGGACTGCCCCCGACCCATATCAAAATGTGTTCCTTGTCCCGGATCACCGCACCAAGCGTGCCTCTCCAATGAACGCGCCCCGAAACGGAAGCGCAGCAGGCCTTAATGAGGGACCCGACCGATCAAATCAGTGGTAGAAACTTTGGCGTACTGAAGAAAGTGATTAAAGGAGCAGACGGCGCCCTCCGACCGCACGCCGCCCCGCCTCGCCACTGTTTCATCCGGCCTTATATTTCTATGTTGCGTTGGATGCTCGCCGTGGTATCTGCTAGACAAGGCCACCCGGCCGCCGCCCCGCCGCGCCCCGTTCGCTCGCTCGCACACTCGCACACGGCACACAAAAGCCCACGGGGAGGTAGTAACATTTTCACTCGAATGCAATGGGATTGTTGGTCAGAGACACGTGTGCCGGACTTTATGTCCCGCTGGTGGGGTCCCTGCTCGCGGTGGCGGTGTGAGCTGGGTCAGCGCACGTGTACAGGTGTGGGTGCGGGCGCTGCGCGGGGGCGCGGCGGAGCGCGGAGCAGGTGAAGGTGGTCGCGGCGGCGACGGCGACGGACCTGTTATGAGAAATCTATGATGAGCATGTCGCGGCGCGGGCGGCGTGGGCGGGGAGAGAGGGGGCTGCTGACGCGAATGCCGCCGCCGGTGTTGTCGCGGCGCCGCGCCCGCCCGTCAGACGGACTCCGCGTCCCTTCCGTCGTCGGAGTGAAATGGAATAAAGAGGACGCCGTCGTCGTAGACTTTGCGAAAACACCGGCGAGGAATGAGGAAAAATGAGGCGCGCTCCTCGCGCAGCAAAGCGGTCAGCGGCCGCAGATTTGGGTCGCAAACGCTGCAAAAGCGCAGCACGACGGCCTCCCCGTGGCGAGTGCACGCCGCGGGTCCAGGGCTGGGGAAGCGGTCTGCAGCCGGTGGGCAGGCGTTAAGGCCCGGGGGATCAGTATCTCCGGTTCGACTCCTGCCTCCGTCCCTCGATTTTTTATTCGCGGTGTTCTGCTGTGACCGCAGCCGGTAGAGGCACCCTGTCGGACGCATCCGCGGGTAGTCTCTTTTTCGGGACTCTGCCGGAGTGGGTTATCATCTGCTTACGTGACGTGTATCACGCCAATTCATTTTTTTTCCCGAAACGTTTTTTCTTCTTCTGCCGTTCCGTTTAGCTCTCGACTACAGTCAATATTCTCAAGTTGCGAATCCCAAGTTGCGACTCGCCCCGACGGGTCGGCGCGAGGGCCGGGGACCGGCGGCCCTCGGAGGCAGGGGTCGGCCGGGGATTAGCCCGGCCCGGGGACAGCCCCGCCCCGCGCCCGGAGTGGACATTTGTAAAGGCCGGATTTGAATTTCTCCTGATCAGAATTTTACTAAATAAACATCATATTCGTGTGTAGTTTTTAATTTCGAACAAAATGGATCTAAGAACGAAGCCGATACCTCAACTTTAAGAATCATTCGCAAGTTGGGATCGGGTCGCATCTCAGACTTGCCTCCGATCTCAACTTGCGAATGATTCTTAAAGTTGGGGTATCGGCTTCGTTCTTAGATCCATTTTGTTCGAAATTAAAAACTACACACGAATATGATGTTTATTTAGTAAAATTCTGATCAGGAGAAATTCAAATCCGGCCGTTACAAATGTCCACTCCGGGCGCGGGGCGGGGCTGTCCCCGGGCCGGGCTAATCCCCGGCCGACCCCTGCCTCCGAGGGCCGGGGCCCGGCGGCAGGTATGATCTCAAGTTGCGAATCGTCGCCACATATTTTTCGCAACTTGGGAATATTAACTGTAATCGACCTGCCATATTCTTGACCCCTGGGCCCGGCCGTGCGGCTACCGGTACCGGTTCCCGTCGGCGGGCCGGCGGGCGGGCGCCGCGGTGGTGCCGGATGGGTGGTCCGCGCCGCAGGGGCAGGGGCAGCCCGTGGCGGCTGACCGCGGCGCGGCGCCGGCGGGGTAGGCAGCCGATGCGGCTCCGGCACTCCGACCCCCCCGGAGCCGGCCCCGCGGCCCCGCAGCTCCTCTCGCTCCGTCCCGGCGACCGGTTCGGCCCCTCCAGGCCGTGCTATGCGAGCGCAGAGCGCGGCCGTTAGTTCATTTTGCTTCCGATCAGTGCGTCCGGTGGGGCCGCGGGCGTGCATGCGAGCGGCGTGTCCGTGTGTGTGTGTGTGTGTGTGTGGTGCGGCCGCTGATCGCTGTAATGAGCGCCCAGACCGACACGCGGTTACTTAACGCTTGTGTAATTTACACGCCGTCAAAAACACGGCAGCGGCGGCGGCGCTCCGTCTGGCAGCCCCTTGTCGGGGCACTACACCGCCGCCGGGGCGGGGCGGGGCGGGGCGGGGCGCACCGCCGCAGAGCAGAGGTGTCGAGGTGCCGCTTAGCGCGCACCTCGCGCCTCGCGCCTCGCGCCTCGCGTCGCGGCCCCCGGCCCCCGGCCCGTAGCCCCGGGGCGGACAGGACGGGGACCCGATGAGTTATGTCCGATGGTGAAGCAGCCAAACGCGCTCGTGGCTCGCGGCCCCCCCGCGAAGCATGGACACACTTTGTTTTTTATTTACAACTTTCCAAGTGACAAGATTAAGGCGAAGAAATACGGGCCGCCCGCGGCTGCATAATATAGCCGTCGGCCGTCGCGGCGGCGGCGGCGGCGGCGAGGCAGGCGGCCGGTGGCCCCTGCGAGGCAGGCGGCCGGTGGCCCCTGCGAGGCGCCGCCCGCGGGGCCCCTTAAGCAGCGCCCGAAGCCGGAGGGCGGGCGGACACGCGCCGCAGAGCCGCAGAGCCGCGGAGCGAGGCGCTAAGAGCTCCCCGGCGCTGTACAATACAATACAATGTCACGCACGTCGTCAGAATAAGGCCGGAACTGTGTTGGACACGCGCCTGCTCCTCACAGCCGGGGGATCAGCGACGTGCAGTGCCACCAGTGCCACTGTCACTGTAAGGGGGGAGGGGGGGGGGGGGAGCTGGTGTCAATGCGCCTCACCCTGCTTGCTTTTTATTTTGAGGGGTTTTTCTTTGGGGCGCGCGTGTCATGTGCTGTGCCAACACACTACGCGGTTCGGTCATCACGCAGCGCCGGGCCACGCCACCCGCAGAGATACTTAGAAAACAGGTTGGTATATCGCCAGAGGCCCGGGCGGCCCGCCGCGCCAGCCCGCCGCCCTGCGGTCGTCTATGGCCCCCGGCTGCCTGCCCCCGGGTCCATGTTCCATGTCCGTGGGATTGACGCAATGGGACTAAGAGATGAGTCTGACGAGGGCGGCGGTAGGGAAGGTTAGGGGTCTCGAGGCTGTGCTCTTCTGTCCGCCCGTGTCTCTCTCTCTCTCTCTCTCTCTCTCTCTCTCTCTCTCTCTCTCTCTCTCTCTCTCTATCCCCTCAATAAAACATGCAAAAAAAAACTGAAGCTCTCTCTGTTTCTCCCGCGATTTGCTCGTCACTGCAGCATCGTGGCGCCATCTCCCGGACTCCTCCCGCCCTGCACTCAGTGCGGGCAGTCACACACCTCCCCACCGCGTGCCGCACGAGCTGGGCCCGGCCGCGCCCGGCCTCCGTCAGGTCGGACTGGATATGGACGTGACGTGTCGCGTGTCCCCGGAACGCGAGGTGGGGCCGCGGGGCCGCGGAGGCGGCGACAGAGGCGCGGGCCGCGATGATCCCAAAATGAAATCGGCATCGGCGTCGGCGGCCGCCCCGAGCTGGAATGTGGGTCATCACCCACCAGGGGCGGATCCAGGATCGGAGCTGCAGGGGACGGGAGAAACGTCCTGCTTTTTGCCTGCCTACGGACGGAAAAGTTTACGCCGGTTTCCCAAGTTACCCAAATTGCCTAAATTTAAAGAATGTTTCATCGTCATAGGATACCATGTCCGTCCCACCCCCAGCCTCTTCTTTACGCTCTTCGACGACGTGTGCGGGCGGAGGGCGCATCATGGTTCTCGGCGAGAGTTGAACCCGGGGCGCCGCCGTGCTGTGCCGATCAGAGGATCCAGCGCCTTAACCGGTGCGGCTATCAACAACACGTACCGCCGGCCGCGGCTGCCCGGGCGGGGCCCCAACGGCACCTGCTGCAGGGCCCTTGGAGGCCCTGGAGGGTCCTGGAGGGGAGGGGGCCGCCGGGAACCCGTCGCCGGGGGGACTCGTCTACCGGATAATCCTCAGCCTGAAAACCAGCCCAGCCAGCGGCAGCAGCGAGGGGCACTTGTTGTCCAACTCGACGATTGCATGATATGCCATCTTGTTGTCGTCCTTGTCGTTGCTGTTCGGCGCGGGCCGTTTATTCGGTCCCTTCATTGCCCGTCGCGCACGGGAGAGATTGTTTATTATTAAACACACACTCTATCTCTCTCTCTCTTTCGTACACACGCACACGTGTGTTCGCCTCTGGCAGCCCGCCCGCCGGGGCGATCCGCTGCCGGCTCGACGTTTGACCGTTCGATCTGCCATCGTGTGTGCAACGCAGCGTGCTGCTGCTGTTGTTGTTTTTTAATTTCTACCTTTCATTTCTCTCTCTCTCTCTCTCTCTCTCTGATGCTTATCGTGGGGCGCGTTAAGGCGATGCCAGCCCTTTCCTCCTGCAGCAGCCCGCGGCCCGCCCTGCGCCGGACGAGACAAGCAATCCATTTTCGACCGCCAGCCACACCGCGCCCCTCCCAGGCGGGGGCCGGGGGCGCCTCCTGCCATACCTCCTACCGCACTCACATACTCACGCCGGAATATAACACTCGCAATAGAGCGGTCCTCGGCGGCTAGTATCGGCGTTCGAGAGAGAGAGATAGAGAGAGAGAGAGAGAGAGAGAGAGAGAGACGACGACGAGCAGGAGCGCACCGCGCACTCCGTTCGCACGCCCCCCCCCCCACCTTTCCCCTAATCTCTTCTCCTCTCTCTCTCCCCCTCTCTCTCTCCCTCTGTCTCTCTCCCCCGACAGCCTCTCGGCGATTATTAATTTGTCTCTCCCCGGCCGGCCCCGGCCGGTCCCGCCCAGCAGCAACCATCCAGGGCCGAAATTGTTATTCGTGTCAGTGACGCAGTGAGTCCTGGTGGCGGTGCTTGCTGGGCCGTGCTGGGCCGTGCTGGGCTGGTCCCGCCTGCGCCGCCTGCGCCGCCTGCGTTTGTAGCGCAAGGTCCAGGCTGCCGTGTACTAACCAGACCACTGCAGCGGCGGCAGCGGCGGCAATGCGCCGTGAAAAAAATAAAACATGGTCCGTCGCAGCCGCCCGGGCCAAGCCGGAGAGTTCGTACGCTCCCGGCGCCACGAGAAAGCAGGTGAATCCGTGCAGCTGCGACCGCCGCTTAAAAAACAAAATAAAAGCAAATGATGAAAAATCCTTCCTTGCTGTTGGTTAAGCTTCTTGTGGATCGGCATGAGTAATTGCGCTCCCCACGTCGCCGCCGACGAGTCCGACTGCCTGTCTTCATTTCCGTCGAGGGCCTCGGGTGCGCGGCCGGCGGGCAGGAGAGAGAGAGAGAGAGAGAGAGAGAGAGAGAGAGAGAGAGAGAGAGAGAGGAAGGCAGAGGAGGAGGGGTCTTCTGGGGGAATCGCGTTAATGAATCCGCCGACAATGGGTCCGTACGGGTTCGGGCCGCCAACCCCAACACGGCCGTTTCGCAAGAGATGCGAGAGAGGCAAGACTGCCGCCGGCACCGCCGCCACTGCTGCTGCTGCTGCTGCTGCTCATGCTGCGGTGCTTTCTGCTCTTCCTGCCACTCCGGTGGTCACGGCGGTAGCGGCGGCGGCAGCGGCGGCGGTGTGGTGTGGTCAACATTACATGTCGCAATATTCGGGTAATTTATTGAAGGAGCGCCGTGTTTACGCCGGCGGAGAGGCGTCGGGCGGCGCCCCTCGTGTCCGGGGGGGGGGGGGGGGGGGACGCCGGGGACGTCACCAGGACGGGACGGGTCAGGTGGTGGCCGGCGGCCGGCGGTGCGGTGCCTCGGGGTCCTCGCAGGTCCTTGCCGTGCACCGTGTGGCACCGTGTGGCGCCGTGTGGCGCCGTGTGGCGCCGTGTCGCAAGCCCCCTCCCTCCGCCTTCACCCCGCGAGTTATCAGAGCGTCCCCTGCGCTGCCGCCGATGAGGATTGCATTCCACTAAGACACGCCCGGCGAGCATTCGCGTTTTATCACACCGGTCTCCACGTCTGCGTCGGCTTGTCCCGCCGCCGCCGCCGCGGTGCCCTTCTCGCGTGTGTTTCGGTGGTTTCGGCCGCCTGTCATCGCAGAGGTGGCGGTGAAGGCGTGCGCGTGCGCGCGCGGTGCTGCAGCAGCAGGGCCGGCCGCGGCCATAAATCCGAAACACAATTTCTTCACGGCCGCGCCGCGCCGCAGCCTCCTGCAACTGGACTGGAGGTGCGCGTGTAAGAATAACAACAAGCCGCGATGCGCGCCCGCCAGCCCTTTTACCATAACATTATCCCGCTTTTTTCTTTTCTCCATTTTCTTTAAAATATTCCTCTTACTCCTCGCGTCACGCGGAAACACATAAAAGTTGCAGTCGTTGAGGCCGCCGTCGCGTTCATCGCGTTGCACGCCGCCGCGCGAGGCGAGGTCGCGGCCGGCTGGTTTCGCGCGCCGATCGCGCCGCGCCATCAAACAAATAACGGCCCATCCCTGCCGCCGCCGCCGCCGCCCGTATCCTGCTGACCTGCCTTAACCCTGCAGAGAAACGCGCGCGCCGCCGGCGGAGCCTCCGACCCGAGGCGGCGGCGGCGCGGACGTGCGCGCCGCTCCCACCATCTCGCCAAATTCTGCCGAAAAAGCCGCTAAGCCACTAACGAGCAGCGGTGGCGAGGAAAGGGGGAGCTCTTCTTCTGCTGGCTAGGGGAGAGTGAGTGAGAGAGAGACAGTTTTTGATGTATGATATTTATTAGGAAAAATAAAAGTACAGAAGACTTGTGGCGTACATCAGACAGTCAATAAGAAGCTGACAGTTATTCAGAGGAAAGAGTACTTCACTAGGGGGTCAAGGGTCACGTGGCCTGTCGGTCGCTCGCACTGAACCATTATCGCATACCGTGATGAAAGAAGGCCACGCGCAGGGCGACGCTCGTGACACAGTTTGAAGCGCACCGCGGACAGCATGGCCACATGTGAACCCCGCGACGCCGGCCGGCCGGGCTGAGCTTGTGAGGCGCGTCACGGCGGCACTCCCGGCTGCGGTGCGGCGAGTGCCGTCGCGTTTCCCGCTCCGATAGTGCGGGTGTTGCGGGTGTTGCTGGCGCTGGCCCGCGACAGGCGCGCGACAGGCCCGCGCCCCCCGTGCGGGTCAGGAGTGGTGAGGAGCCGGCTTTTATTGCGTGCGCGGCACGGCGGCACGGGCGGCCCGCGCGCGAAGTGAGGTATCGATCATCGCGGCTGGTGGTGGAAAGCCATTAGCCGCTTATCACTGCTGCTATCACGCGGGCTGCAGGGTGCTGCAGGGCCGAGGCCACGCCCGGCCACGCCCCGCCACGCCACGCCACGCCACGGCGGCGCCTCCCGCGCGGTCGCGACTCCCACTCGCCCTCCCTCCCACGATGCGCGGGCGCCGCACTAGGAGAAGCCGACGTTTCGCCGCGCCGCTGCCGTTCCCCTGGAATTCCGCGCAGTCAGCGGCGGCGGCGGCGGCGGCGGCGGCTGCGGGGCGCCCCGGCCGGCGCGCCGGCGACACTATTCACATCCTTGACCACTTCTCTTCGCGCCTCGCAGGCGCGATAGGTGTCATATTGGCGCGGCGCCGCGCGGCCGGCCGGGCCGGCCGCGTAGCCGGGCGTAGCTCATCCTGACGAAACGAGCGAGTTTTTCCATCGCCGCCGCGGTCCCCGCGATCCTTTGGGTCCCCCCCCCCCCCTGGCCGGGCGCCGCCACCGGCCGGCCGCTAAGTGGCGCGGCGTGGAGGCGCGAGGCAGAGGCACTATCGCCCCGACTTGCCAGCTTTTGCGTCAACCACCCGCCACGCTGCTAATCGTCGCCTAGACGGACGGACGGACAGACAGACAGACAGACAGACAGACAGACTTCTTGTTATTTTTTTTTTGTAAGTCGCACAGACGACATGAGGGCGTCGCGACGACGATGTCAGGTTACTGCCGCCGTGACTGCGTCTGTCGCCGTGTGCTCACCGGCTTCTTATGTTGTCTTTTCTCAGTAACCTTCGGTATCCGAGTGTGTGTGTGTGTGTGTGTGTGTGTGACATCGATGACGCCGTCATTACACTCTCATCACAGCACACACACGCACACACGACGATTAATCACACAGGGGCCCGATCGCACGCGATGCTCTGATGATATAACGGGGCCCGCCTGTCTTCTGTCCATCACTGCCACCGCTCTAGGAACCAACCGTTATTAGTATTATTTGCTATTATGCTTATTAGAAGGATCGTGCTGGAGGGGAAAACAAAATTGAAAACGGCCGGGGGAATGATTGACATACATGCGAGCGGGGCGGTGGGCGGCGCTCCCTGAACACGTTCCCTAAAACACGTTTTTTTTCCGCCAGATCGAATTGACTCCAAATCCATCGAGATCCGTGTGAGTGCTCAGGTGAGGCCGGAGCGAGGGGTACCCCACTGCTTCCAGTCAGTGTACGCCTTCCAGTCCAGTCACTCTCCAGTCAGACTCCAGTCAATTTCCAGTCGGACACGTCGTGCGGCTACAGTACCGGGTGCGCCCGGCCGCCCCACACCGAAGCTCGGTAGCCGCGTGGTTAGCGAGTCCGGCCGGCGGGTGGCTGGTCGGATGTTCAACTCTTTGCCGGTCCGTGCGTTTTTTCTGTCGGCTCAGCTAAGGCGACGGTGTGTAAAGTACCTGGGGCGCGTTGCCGCCACCATAGCGGCTCTGTGGCCGTATGGGCAGGGTGGCTGGCCGGCGGCCGAGAGGTCGTTGGTTCGAGTCTGGCTAGTCCTTCTAAATTTTTCTTGTGTCTGCATTTGGAAGGCAGAGGGTAAAATATACTCCCGAACGCGGCGTCGGTATGGCTGTCTGAACGGCCGTGCGCGCTGCGTCACTGAGAGATGTAAGCGTTGGGTTTCAACTTGAAGATTCCCGCAGCACGGTCGGGCTTACCCCCGTTCCCGGGTCCGAGGTTCTCTCGGTCGCCCGGGGTTTCCGGCGGGGGGGCTCTGTGTCTACCAAGGAAACTTGGTTCGGAGACTCGGGTGTATGCTACGGGGGTACCTAGGGTTCGGTACCTTCGTTTTCGCTCCCTGTGAATCTGGCAGACGAGGACACGCCGTCGCGACTAGGGTTCGTCGTGAAGTACAGCAGCTTCGGCTGTGTACGATATAGGAAAGCCTACCTCCCCCCCAATCCGCTCGGGAGTGGCCGCAGTGCCACAGACCAACCAGCCAGTCGAAGGGAGTTGATTCCGGAAATCTGGCTGGCGGAGGGGGCTACATTGACCGTTGCGGAAGCGTGCCCCTGAAAAAGGCCGCTGCGTTGTGCCGGTGTCTTTGCGGCGGTCAATACCTGGTACACCGGTTCCCATTCGAACACCGAAGTTAAGCAGGAGGGTTCCAGGCGGAGGCCTGGGACGAGGTAGTGCCCACCCATTTTTGCAATTTTTTTTCATAAGCATCCACATATTTCTAAGCGAAACAAAAATATTTTTGTTTTGAGTTTTGGTCACGGTAGGAATGACTTTTTAACCTACTTTGGGGTGGGTAGAAGCTCAGAACACAGAAACCATAAATGATCGCAAAGTTTTCATTCCAGTCAATGGAAAAGTCCGGTCCAGTCACCAGTCAGTGTTCACCCGTCATGAGGCCCCCCTCGGGCCGGAGAGACCCGTCCCCTGCGCCCGCGCGTCGCCTTGACTCGTCGCCGTCCCGTCGAAAGCCCTCGACCGAGCAGGCTGAGCCGGTACTCGAACCCGGATCATGCGGAGATATACTCGGGCAGTGGCGGTGGGGGGCGGGCGGCGGTGGCGGCGGCGGCGGCTGGTGAGAGGATGTGTATGTACGGGTACGGTTTCGGCCCTTGGCGGTCACCTCCTCCGAGACGAGGATGATCTTACCCGGCAGGCGGGATGATGCAAGCCGTCTGGACAAGGACTGGGGCGGCCAGGTCCGCGGGGGGCCGCGGGGGGCCGCGCCAGGATCAAAGGTTGGCGGGGTCGAGGGTGGGCCGGGACCATAGCCGGGACGTGAGACACACAGGTGCGAGCGCGGCGGCGGCGGCGGCGGCGGCGGCGGCGGGGGTGAGGTGGGCAGCGGACCCTCGCCAGGCGCGGCGCCCAGGGCACCCCGTCGTCGTGGCGCCGCGACGCCACAATGCAATGCACAGCCGCACGGTAACTCGCCCCGCCTTACCGCATTACACACTGCATCATTTCACAAAATGAAACACGAACAAAAAAAAATTCGTTGAAACACGGCGCTCTTCCCACCCGTGACGAGAAGAGCAGGCGCGCAGGACATGGTCCCGAGGGGGGCCCAGGACATCCTGGCCGGAGAGCGGCCGAGGCGCCGGGCTTAATGCCTCGCTAAATGCTACGCGGCGCCCAAACGGATGAGTGTGTGCGTGTGTGTGTGTGTGCGCGCGCATGCAAACTACAAACCGCCTCCGCGCTCTCGCTTTCAACACTACTTGCCGTTGGCGAGCGGCAACAACGTCGGCCCATCACTCGGTTCGTTAATTCTGCCCCGTTACTGAAGTTTTTGAAGAAAAGATTTAAACAAAAAGATTTGACACTGCTCAGAACTTTAAGCATTAAAAACAAATCGAAGTGGTATTTGAAACAAATTATGGACACACGTGGCGACTCGCGGGCCGTTTTCCGAAAATGTCACAGCTCGTGCGCGTAGTGTGGTCCGCGGCCTGATGGGCCTGGTCGGGCAGCACTGCTTGTTTCGTCACCCCTTTGCATCTCTCTCTCTCTCTCTCCCGCTCTCTCTCTCTCTCTCTCTCTCTGTCTCTCTCGCGCTCTCACGCAATGCGTCCCACCACAACCTTTGATTTGCCTCAAATCCAATCGGCCACCTGAAACGAGAGCAGCGCAGCGAGCGGCCCGCCGCGGGGGCCGCCGGGCCACCGGGGCAGAGGCTTCGCAGGAGCGGCCGAGAAGAAGAGGGGCCGCAGTAATTGGCGAGCACCACTGCGCCGAGCTGGTGAGGCCCGGGCCGGACCCGGCTCCCGGTGTTCCCATGTAAGGCCGCCCGGCAGAGACTTCCAGAGACCCCCCCGTCCCGGCCCGGCCCGTCCCATCACGTCCGACCCCACCCGCCGCCGTCGCATTCCGACGGTATCACCGGGCGCTCCTCCCCGCCCGCCCACTCCCCGGGAGTCCACGGCGGAGCGCAGCGCGCAGCGCACCCCGCCGAAGTTAAAAGCAAATAAAACGGAATAAACGTGTCGGGGACGTGGCGGCGGCGAGCGGCCAAGGCCGTTGTAAATCCATAATAGTTTTATACGAGCCCATTGTGCGGCGTGGCCCGCGCACCTTCCTTCCTTGTCGGCCCGCCTCTCCTTCCTCACTCTCTCTCGCTCTCTCTCGGCCGCAGCCGCCGCCTGCTGAGATGAAGGAGGCCGTGCTCCTCTCCTCCCTCCCTTGAACTTGCGCCGACCTCCGCTCAAGTGAGACGTGACCCGACGAGTGCCTCGCTCGGCGTGCCGTGCACTGGGACCAGGTCTGGCCCGGGACCCCGACTGGCCGCGGTGAAACAACTTTCAGTTTCGAATTTTCATTGTGAATATGAAAAGTCCGGACAAGAGAGTAGCCTGGTTCGCGTGGGGTCTGGTCCTGGAGTCCGGACTGGGCAACGGAAGTCTGGTCCTGGAGTCAAGCCCTTGATCCGGAGACTTGTATTGATTAGAGCACACAGTCCGTATCCTGTCAGGACTGGACCACGGAGTCTGGCCCCGGAGACCGGCCGGGTGCTTCTCGGTGACCCCCTCGTAAGCCGTGTGGCTCCACACCTCCACGGCCCTCACCGGGGGACGACATCCTTACGTCACCCGGACATAAACATTAGACGGGGCCGGCGGCCGATAAGAAAAGGAAAGCAGCAGCGGCCACGAATGCCGTCGAGATGATTGAGTTTCGGACCGCTCCGGCGGGTGTGCGCTTGAAACCGAAAAGTGATTTACCCCTCGCGTGAATTGGTACGTCCACCGGCCGTCCCGTCCCGGCCCATCCCGTGGAGGCTCCGGTGTGGCAACAAGAGTAGTGCCCTTGGGGAGTGAATGTGTCGTGCCGAGCTACTGGTATCGGCCCGGCTCCCGCCGCGGCCGGGCTCGGCTGTGGCCCGCGGGCCGTCTATCCACACCCGCGGCCCGGCCCGGCTCGGCTCGTCAACAGGGGGTCCAAGCCTGGCGGAGCCGGCGGCGGGCCGCGCTGTCGCCGTCCGGAGCTATTTCATCCTAGGCAGGTGGTAGCTCGGGGTCAACTGGGTGGAGTGGGGCGCTGGGGCCCCCGCGGGCCCCCGCTGGGGTCGGGCCGACCTGACCCACACGCTGCCCGCCGCCCCGGCGGAATGCACAGAGCCGGCGCGGCGCCTAGCTCCGGCCGGGCCGCCGCGCGCCGGTAAGATGGAATGACCTGATAATGTCTTCATTTTCTCGCGGGGGAACTTGTCCGGCTGCCGGCGGGGACCTCCTGCTCCTGCCCCTCCCCCTCCTCTTCCTCCTCCGGGCCGCAGATCACCGGCGGCCGCCTCCGGCCCCTCCGGCCGCCCCGCCTGGAGGTAAAAGGGACAAAGTTTATTGGCCGTTACGTAGCGAGGGCCCCGGTGACCCGGACCGCCGGGCCTTCAGATGCACGCCGCCCGCCCCACGCTGCGCTGCGCTGCCGCTGGCCGTCCCTCCGCCGCGGCCGTCGGGCCGGGGCCGCGCGCCCAGCGGCTCCCAAATTAACTGCGAATCGGAGATCAGGCGTGCACATCTGAGATTACCGAGCGGGAACCGAACCGGGCAAGCCGGCCCGCGCGTCCAGAATAACACGTGTCCACACACGCCGCGGCCCTGCGCGCGCGCGCGTGTGTGTGCGGCGTGCGTGCGCACATTTACTGCTGCATCCGACTTGGCACAACAGAGGGTGAAAGGAAGACGAGCGAGACGCAGACGCAGGAGGAGAAGGGAATGTGGGGAGGGGGGGCGCAGGGAACAAGATAAATGGGGACGGAGGTGACAGGACACGACGTGGAAGACACGGCAGGTGCATCACCGAGGGGGAGGCGGGAGGGGTGTCTGAGAGCGAGGATGGGAGGGGGGGGGGGAGGCCCACATCGTGTTTGTCCAGTGCGGTTGGTTACATGCTCGTGGGTCAGTATGAATAACACACACGCGGCAGCGTCCCGCGGCTGCCTGCCGGCTGGCTGCCTGGCCGGCTGGCTGCCTGGCCGGCTGGCTGCCTGGCCGGCTGTCCCGCGCGCTCCTCGCCCCGCCTGGAGCTGGAGCATGCTGACGGCGGTGGCTGACGGTGGCCGGCGGCGAGCCGTGTCGCAAGACCGTGCGGCGGGGGCAGGCCGGGCCGGGGCAGGCCGTCGTGGAAGTGACCGCCCCGGAGCCCGTGCCGCCGCCGTGCCGCCGCCGGTGGGATGTGCCGCAACGAGACGGCACACACATCCGGCCCGCACTCCGTGACCGCGGCGGCGGCCTGCGGCCTGTGGCATGTGGGCGGGTCGTCGTCGGGCACCGGCTGTGCAGGCGGGTCAGACGGAGCGCCTGCCATGCCGAGGGTAGGCCGGCCCGCCGCGCACGCCGGTCCCGCGGGCCGGCCTACCCCGCCGCCTGTAGGCGCCTGCCATCCCGAGGGTAGGCCGGCCCGTGCGACCCGCAGTACGAGCGGGTGGCCTATCTCCCCACGGTAAGGCGCCGTAAGGCAGTCTGCGTACGACCGGCTCGCTACTGGGGTCCGCGCCCCGCACCGACGGCGGCGGCGCGCGTTACACCTGCACACTCCAACGCGCCGCCGCCGCCGCCGCCGCCGCTCGCCTCATTGGGCAATGAGCACATCATTGTCAGCCCCTTTGGGACAGAGTGCAATTATTTTCAAAGGCCCCCGTCGGCTGCAGCGGCGGCTGCAGCGGGAGGGCGGCGCCGAACGCAGGCCGCGGGCCCGGCGACCAATTCATCACAAAGGGGTGACGACATGCCGCGCCGCCGCGCCGACGGCGGCGCTCGCCGCATCAGGAGCGCGATTTATTTAATAACTGGCGGATAACAATGATGATTGGGGGCGCGCGGGGCGCGGATCGGAATGCGAGCAAAGCACTTCGAGCCGGTATTCGAACCCGCGGCGCGGCCGCCGAGCAGGCGGGCCCCGCGCGGTGCTGCTTGCACGGGACTCGGGGGGTGTATGACGCCGTGTAGGACCTCGCTCGGCCCGCCTTGCGCTGCGCTCGCACGGTGCCACGGCCGGGGTCAACACGTCCTCTTCTCCCGTCTCGCGAGGTGTGTGTGTGTGTGTGTGTGTGTGTGTGAGTGTATGGCCGGGATAACCTCAACCTTCGGCCCGGCTAATGCCTCGCGATGGGGTACCGGCGGCGCGGCGCGGGCGGACGATGATGCCGCGTTTAGGCGTCTTTCTCAGACACGGCCGGATCTAAAAGTAATGAAAATAATATCAATTTTAAAAAAAATTGAACCGCGCGAACGAATTTCAAATTTGGCGCCATTCCCACGCATGTGCATGCACGCGGTGCTCTGACCGGGCCCGGCACTGCCCGTGCGCCGTCTGTGCCGCCGGCTCCGGTCCACTGACACACATAGGCGCTCGGCCCGGCCTCCCCAAGGTCACTGCAGCGCGGGGCGCGGAGGGGAGGGGAGGGGAGGGGAGGGGAGGGGAGGGGAGGGGAGGGGAGGGGAGGGGAGGGGAGAGGAGGGGAGAGGAGGCCGCAAAGCGGTGCTCATTACTTCCGTCCGCGCAGCAGCAGCAGACAGGACCGGGCCGGGCCGCCGAGTCATCCAGCGTCGATTCCCTACTCGTCGGCCCGCACAGAGGGAGATAGAGACAGGCAGAGAGAGAGAGAGAGAGAGAGAGAGAGAGAGGGAGAGACAAAGAGCGAAGGAGGAGGGTTATGTGGTGGCGACGGCTGCCGCGCTGCCGACCGCTGCCAGCCGGTGCGGCCACCGCAAAACCATCTGCCGCCACCGCTTATTAATGGGATTTCAATGCACGCGACACGGCGCGGCACGGCAGCGTGGTGTGGGAACCCCTGCCCTGCCCTGTCCGGCTCTTACGTGGGCGGCCCGCGGCCCGCCGGCACAGTCCTGCCCGGCTGCCTGTCAGCTGTGTCAGCCCGGACATTTCTTTTTCCCCCACGACTGCGGACCGTGTTGAGCAGGGGCTCTCCTTCGGCCGCCTGCCCTGCGCCCGGCGGGCCTCGAACCGGAACACTAATCGTGCCTGGACCGCGGCCGCCCCGCGATCCGTTTGTCGGCCATCGACTCTGACTTCCTGGCCGAACTGACTGAGACGCCACGCGGCCGCGGCGGCGGCGGTCCGGATGCGGACCGGATCGGACGGAAGGGGGAGAAAGGCGCCACCGGGGCCCCGGCCAGCCCGAGGAGGTGCCAACAGCCAATCATCGACCCCTTGTCAATATCTTTCCAAAGAGGACCGCACCTCGCCGTCGAGCAGTGCGGGGCCGCGGTGCCTCCCCCGAGCAGGCCCGCCAGGCCTCACCGCCCCCCGGGCCGCCCCCCGGGCCGCCCCCGGCCGCCCCTCGGCCGCCCCCCGGCCGCCGCCCGGCCGCCGCCCGGCTGCCCCCGGCCCGGCGTAGCCTCGGACCTCTGGGCCACCGAAAGTGGACCAGTGGCGCAACGCGGGGGCGTGAGGAGCAGGGCAGGAGCCGCGCGGCCGGCGCGCCGCAGAATCCCGGCCCTCCTCGCAGCGCGCCGCGACCTGTTCGCGTTTCTTCTCCTCGTTTAGCGGATCTCCGCGAACTACAATTACTCGCTACCAACTGCTCTGCGCGCTCTGCGCGTGTTGTGCGTGCGGGAGAGCGGGCGCGGGGAACGAAGCAGCGTTCGGAGCCGCGGTCCAGCAAAAACCAGAGTCCGATAGAGAGTGGCGGCGGCGGTCCATATTCACTCGCCTCTCCTCTCGCCCCCGTCCCGGGATAGGCCTCAACGTTATTCCCCCATAAAAACAGACTGATTTCTCGAATGACAGCAATTGTCCGGGGATTATCGGGTCCCCCCCCCCCTCCCCCTCCTTCTCTCTCTCTCTCTCTCTCTCTCTCTCTCTCTCTCTCTCTCGTGGGTAGTCGTCTCGCGGTCTATAGCACAGCAGCCCACTCCACCAGATTATCATTTGCCTGCGGAGAAACACGTCTCTACGGAGTAATGCGTACTACTACTGCTAGAAATTTTGAAAATAAATTATTTTTTCCAAGCCTGCTTGTGTGTAAAAAATATGTCAACTAATACCTTGCTACACAGAAAAATTTTGCAGAGAGATATCGCCGGTTTCTAATACTGTGATGTTTTTTTGACAACTGTGACCAAAATCATTGCGCGATATTCTCCAAATCGTGTTTCCCCCCCCCCCTTCTCTACAGTCCGCATGCATCGCGTGTGATATTGCGGCCGGGCCCCCGCGACGGCGACTGGCGAACGACACGCGGTGCTCCCGCCCAGGCAGTAGTCCATGCCTGTGCGGCCGCGGCCCATAAAAACTGGGAGCACTGTGCGGGGCGATGGGCTCCGATCGGCACACGGCACGACCGCCGCCTATGGACGCCCATGACGGCCTATGGCAGCGTATGACAGCCCTCCAGAAACAGTGCCGGTGGCACGCGGCCTCTCAGGCCTTTCAGTCCTTTCACCGCTTCGCCGCTGTTAACCCCCCTGGGGCGCACCGCGCCGCACCGCACGGCTCCTTCGCCTCGTTTTTAAGTGCCATTTTGCTTCTTTTTACGGGCGAATCGGCGGCTGGTCGCGCGTCGCCTCGTCCGGGCGTCGCGTGAAAAGCGGGCCACGACTTGGGAACCACGCGACGCGAGCGGGTGACGAAATGAACACCACCACCCTGCAGGGCTGAGCGCCTCCCAGGGCAGCGGCCGGCGGCGACGCGGGTGCACGACATCATGCATTACCGACGGCTGCCACCCGGCGCCCCCGTGACTCCGTTCCCAGCCGCAGTGCCCCCCGGAGACAGGCCTCCCCGACCTGGTGGCGGCCGCGTGTACTTACTGGCGTTCTACACACGCGACACACGGGCAACGCTACGTGACCGCTACGGGGAGGTACCTGAACCCGGCACGGCGAAAAAGGGCCGCAGAGTCACGAAGTCCCGCCAGAACACAGGGGAGCAGGACGTTCGATAGTGACATCCGGTCGATGGCAACGGGATCGAAAATGGTTTTGGTATCCGATTTCGGCGGCGTTCCCGGCTGGTTGTCCTGTCGCGCGGGCTCGGCGGGGTGGGACTCTGCGTCGAGGGCCCGGCCCGCGGTCCGCGAGCAGAGCTTTGGCGGAGGAGTGCACAGCGTACTGCCCATGGACGGAGAGGAGAGGCGGCGAGCCCAGCCGGCGGGCCGTGGCCGTGCGCCGGGCCGTGCGGCGGGAGGCCGCCGTACAGCAACGGGGGTCCGCCGGACTGAGCCCCGGCGCGTGCGCCGGCGCTGCCCCTGACCATCCGGGCCGGGCCCATCTGCCGCCGGCCCCCGCCCCCCCTCCCCCGGGGGGGTCCGGGGCCCGCCCGCCTGCCCCCGCCGGCACCGCCCCTCCCCTCCAAGGACGTACCCCTGACCGCCGCGCCGGCGTGCCTCTGCCCGCGCCGCTTGCTGCCCCCCCACGGCGGCGGCGGCGGGGTGTCATCTCCCCCTCCAGACGCGGAGGGGCGGGTGGGGAGGGGAGGCCGGGGCCACCGAAAACTCCGCCGACCAACGGGGCTAGCCCTGGCGGACCCTGGCGGGCCCTGGCGGGGAGGGGGGCGGGCAGGGGCACCGCCTTACACAACCTAGTCATCTCTGCGCCTTTAAAAGGGTCCGGCCAGGCCAGGACGGGCACAGTTCGCTTTCGAGCTCCTCTCCGCTCTCGCACAGGGCGATCCTCCCCCCACACTCATCATGAAAGTCTTCCTGGTAAGTGTGTCGGGTCCCCGGTCCCCGAACCAAGTCGTGACCAGCCGTGACGCGCCGTCACGACCCCGCCACTCGTGACCCGAACAGAAGAAAGTGATACCCAAAGTGATGTGCAGCAAAGTGACAGTGTGTGAGTGAAAGTGATGTGTGCTGGCGACGACATCCCGTGGATACCAAGGGATAGTGAAGTGACACCTCAGTGCAACAAGTCGGCGCGGTGGGCCGGCGGCCCGGCGGGTCCCGTTCGCGGGGACGCGTGCTCTTGCGCCACACCCGCGTCGAAGTCTCTGGAAGTCTAACTGGACCATTAACACCCCGGCCGGCAGCGTCATCGACTGCGGACGGTGCATCACACTTCGGGCGCATCGGCCGTTTCGACGACTGCTTTATCGCGTACTTTTTGCTCAATGAACGTGCCTCTCAGTTTCCTATCATCATCATTCGAGCCGCCTTTCGTGGTTGTCAATTCCGATGTTGTGCAACGCGATTCGTTTATGGAAACACGCGTGTCGTCTGCAGGAAAGCGCTGCCAAAGTTTTTTTTTTAAACGCACCTCCCCCGTGTGATGGAGCGACGAGCGCAGTTAACTGCTGCACTCTCCCCGACATGTGCCGTTTTCAGACGATGGTCGTTTGGCGGCTGTGGGCGGCTCCCCGTTGCCGAGGAACGCCCACTTCCCGCGCCAACTTTCGATTTTGATAAGTGTCATGAGGATTATCAAGATAAGATAAAATGATATCGTCGCCCGCCCTCAGACCGTGGCATGGGCATTCAACTCGTCCCGGGCATTCGAACAACTTCCATTCGATTTCATCTCCAACAGCTTCGTATAAATCTCGTATCTAATCCCATTCCGAACTCGCTCCGGCCGATATCAGCTTTTTGCCCCCTTTTGAAATCATCTGAAAGGTTTTGCTTCTCATGGGACGCGAGGAAAAAAAACACGTTCTAATCGCATGCGCTAGATCACCAGGGGATAATCTGGAGCCCCGAACTGCGTCCCGCCCGGACCCCGCCAGTTCCTGGTTCGGCCAGTTTGCCGGCTGCATTTTTATCGAGATCTCAGCGTAACGCGACAGGCAAAGAGGAAGGCGAGGAGGAAAAGACGAGAAAGGAGAGAAGGGGGGCGAAAAAAGAGAAGCAGCAGCTCGCTCCCGAACGATGGTGTTGATCCGAGTGGCAGCGCCCCGCGTTACGCGCCGTCACGACGGGCCGCCGTCACCGACGCCGTCCCCGCGGTGCGCGGGTTCGAATCCCGGCGGCGGCCGCCAATCCTAACCTAACCTCGTCTGGTGTGTCCCCGCAGGTTCTCGCTCTGGCGGCGTTGGCGCAGGCTCGGCCCAGGGCCGAGGCCCCCGGCGGCTACCACTACCACGGCGCGCCCGCCTCCGGCCCCTCCGCCAACTCGTACACCCTGGCCAACACCGGCGCCGGCGCGGACAGCTACGCACCCTCCGGGCCCTCCTCCTACTCCTCGCTGGCTCCCAAATACGGCCCGCCCGCCACCCGCCACGTAAGTCCCGGCAGCAGCAGCAGCAGCAGCCCCACCACCATGGCAGCCCCCCGGCAGCGCGCCGTCAAAAGGCCCACACCGGCTCTTTCTCTCCGATGATTATACCGTTTTCGTCGGAAGCGCGGCCCGCGCGCGATTTCTGACGCTTGCCTTATTAGCGTGCCGCGGGCAGCCGGGCGTGAAGCGGATCCGAGGCATTAAGCAGTTAGAGAGAGAAATGGAGAGGGTCCTCACGAGGGCTGTTGGGCCGCACGCCCTCTCGCTCGCACCCGACGCTCGCTCACCCTTTCTCTCTCCCTCCCTCAGGAGCCCGTCGTGCACAAGCACGTCTACGTCCACCTCGCACCCCAGGAGCAGGAGATCCAGGCCCCTCGCCGCGCGCCCACCTTCGCCCCGCCCCAGAAGCACTACAAGATCGTCTTCATCAAGGCGCCCACCCCGCCCACCCCCACCCAGCCCACCATCGAGCTGCCGCCCCAGGACGAGGAGAAGACCCTCATCTACGTGCTGGTCAAGAAGCCCGAGGAGCAGCCCGAGGTCAAGATCAACACCCCGCCCCCAACCCCGCCCACCAAGCCCGAGGTCTACTTCATCAAGTACAAGGCCCAGAAGGAGGAGGGCTACCCCAACTCGATCGCCCCCGCCCCGTCCAACCCCATCCACGGTGACGACGCCATCATCACCGACGCCCGCGGCGCCGGCGGCATCAACCTGCCCATCCCCGAGGCCCCCGCCAGCAGCTACGGCGTCCCCTCCGGCCCCCGCGCCCCCGCCTCCTCCTACGGCGCCCCTCTGTGAGTACACCGCCCCTCCCCCGAGCGTCCCCCAAGCGTCACCCAGCCGCCCCCACCTCCCACGACCATCCCACCAGCGCCAGTGCGGCGAGAACGCTGTGAGAAAGCACTTTCATTGAACAATCCCCATTGTAACATAACTTAATGCTAATTATCGTGTAATTGTAACGTAATCATCCTTCGCCAATCGCATCACATTTAAGCTTGGATAGGACGACGCGTCCCGCTACCTCATCTCATCGTTTTGTTGTTGTATGACGTCGGCGGTGGCCCTCCCCGCGCTCCAAGCGTTCCGAGCCGTGAAACAACGCGGCCGGCGGCGCGGGGCAGCGCTCATTGCGCGTGTGTTGCGCGCTGCTGGCGCATTTGCTCAATTTGCATAATACTTTTTCGACGCGGCGAGCAGGGAAAGCTACCGCCACTACTATTACAGAGGCTCCCGCTCCTTCCCCTGTTTCGCGGCTTGTCGAAGAGGAAGGAGCGTCAGAGTGTACATAATATGTGAAAGGACTAGTCAATTTTTTCTTTGTTTCACATTGTCGTTGCACACGACATCATACATTCATTGTGTTTTCATCATAATTTTTTTTCGAATTGTTTATTGTTTCCAACATTTGTTTTTCGATCGTTCATATTATGTCATTTCATTTTGTTTAGCGTGTGTCCTTAAATCGTCCTTATGTGATTTTAGTTACCACATATTCTTTTTTTTATACGAATGTTTATTTTTTTACGAAAAATCATGTGTATATAGAAGCTTGTGAAATGTGTCAGTAAATTGGTTTTGTAAAAAAAAAAGAGAATTACTCAGCCTTATCATTACAACCCCCTCCATTTATTCATCTCGCCGAAATAAGATATATACACACATGAACACATACATTCATTACGTATACATAGATACGTACATTACATGCATGTGCACATACATAAGGCCGTTCCACATCGTTCAGGACGGCAGAGCAGCAGCAGCGGCTCGCTCTACAGAAGCGCAGCTCGGACCGCTACTCGCCGAGGCATTCCCGGCAAGGTCGATGACTGTATTCAGGATGCCATAACCGCAATCCCATTTAGCGCCACAGCTAGCCGTGGCCCCACCGGGGGCAGCCGGGGGCACCGGGGCCGGGCTCGGCGGGGCCCTGGCTGCCCTGGCCCAGCTGAAACGATGTTGTGACACGAGGTGTCGAAGCCATTTGGCCCGGGCCGCGGCCGGTCGAGGACCGCCTAGGACCGCCCCGCGCCTGCCCAGTCCCATCCCATCACCTGTTGCCCTGGCCCGTCCCGGCCCGTCCCGGCGCGGCGCGGCGGGGAAGACAAGAGAGGAGACGCGAAGCGCACAAGGTCGCCGTCGTCAGCGCCACGCCGTGCCCGCTGCGCCGCCATCCAGGCCGCCGCCAAATGCCAGCCAGACCGTAACAATTACCATAACACAATCAGCTTAACGCAGTGACGAGCTAAGCGGCGCGGCGCGGCAGGTGGCGATGCTGCTGACGCTCTACATCTCTGGCTGCGGCGCGTAGTGCCCGGCTGCAGGCAGCTGTAGGCAGCTGTAGGCAGGCCTGGCGTGCTCCAGTGCCCAGCGCAGAGCAGAGAGCCGCTGGTCAAGCTAATGCAATCCTGATGGGTGCGGGGAGGGGGTGGAGGACGGGTCCAGCGCGGAGGAGGAGGAGGAGGAGGAGGCGCAGGGATTGTGCAAGGCCGGGGAGGGAAGGGGTGAGGAGGGGCGGGGCGGGGCGGGGCGGGGGCCGGGTGGTGGTGGTGAGCGTGTTTTGTCACTACTCGTCATAACGAGCCGGGGCCCAGCGCATCAATCACCCCTGGCGGCCGGCCCCGCCAGACCCTGCCCAGCGCGCCATGCAAACACGGCGCTCATTAGACGAGGTGCACGCCAGACCCTGCCGCCTGCCGCCAGCCGCTGTCCCGCGCGGGTGTCGTTCCGGCGCCGGACGGAATACCCCGCGCGAGCCAGCAGTGGTGGCTACTCCGTGCAGCCGCTGGTGGCGCCATCTACCGGACACTCCGCCTGGAAGGTAGTTACGGACCACACCCGCATCACTTGACTGTACTGTCCGTTGGCTACCTTCCAGGCGGAGTGTCCGGTAGATGGCGCCACCAGCGGCTGCACGGAGTCGCCACCACTGCTGGCTCGCGCGGGGCACTCCGTCCGGCGCCGGAACGACTCAGCCTTACATCCAGCTCAGGGAGTTCCCGACGGGCACATTTGAGATTTTAAGAAACTTGCCAATTTTACGGCATCTTCGCCGGTGGTCAGTCGACCCCAGCGTACATAGAGTTTGGACCACAAGTAACCAATTGACTGGCATTCGAGTGGGCAGCACACGCCTCGTTCCCAAAGACTGATAGGGGAGGGGACAGGAGGAAATAGTAACAAACAGGTAGTACTGTTCAACGTAGTTTATTTGAATCTTTAAAAAAAAAAAATCTGTTCACAACTAAAATCGCAGAGCGACAGTAAAACTTTGATCAATATGTGTTACTTGTAAAGTACACATACTTCAAAACGTCCCTACTATCCTAACAGGTTTATCTACAAAGCACAAATAGTTGAATCTATATTTCATTGTCAACACATCATTAAGAAAGTGATAAACAAACTGTCATCCAATTATGACAAATTCTTGAAGAGGACACTTCTTGTGGAGATAAACAAAGGAAAAATGACCATTAAAACGGCTAGAATATGCACATAAAATTGTACTATACTATAACACAATGAAATCACAATAACAAAACCGATTTGTGGTTTTCTTAAGTCAATAGCGAACAGATGAAAAATAAAAATAAATAAACACATGTCCATTACAGCAGTATTAGCAGTTAATTGGAAAGATGCAATGACACCTGACAGTTTAGAGTGAATCAGTCTTTTCATTTAATGAACTTAGTTTAAATGCAAGAAGTAACTTTACCAGATGAATACATTAGTGTACTTAACATGATGCACTTGTTCACTTAGCATTTTAAATCTCAGAGAGGGGAAGAGTACACCGTATACATTAATTGAAAAAAAGGTACCAGTACCCTTGGAAAGTTAATGCCTCACATAACAAGTAACACCATTAAATAATGACTATTTGAAACACTCAATTCTATTTACACTTCAAAATGACATACAAGTACAATTCGCTTGTATTTATACAGGCGATCATAAAACAATGAAAGATTCAGTGAAATTGGAGATCATGCTAGATAGAGCTTAAGTAAGTCAAAACTGCATGACAATGTTCACCATAAAAACCGGAAGTGCTTACAAACTAAAATACAAACACATACAAATACAAAATTGCATTGGAAAAGTTGATTAAGCACAAAATGAAAATGTTAAAGTAAGTTAGCTTGATAAAATTACATATTTCCTTAAATCTTTGCACAAATATGTACAATTATGATTATTTATACAAGACAAGTACAAAATTATAAGTAATATAAAATTCAATTATGAACAGGGAACCTCTTGCTTAGATGACTTCTCTGGAACAGAAAATAAAGGCAACATTAAATTTAAAAGCCAATATAACTTTTCCTTAATACCAAAGACCACAGAAAGACAGAATATCACCCCCCCCCCCCCCCCCCCGCCCGGCACTTAAGCTAAAAGAAAACCCTTGGTAAGATAAGGGCTGAAGAGTCACCAGCACTTAAATGCACTGTGGTATACACCTATCCCTGACCTGAACCAACTTCTCCATCACAAGTGAGATACTTGTTAAAAGAGAAAAAAATATCCTGATGTGGTATGCCATGTATTTCTCACAAATCCAACAGCACGATGCCCACAGCTGGTTATAAAACACTCCACAACAAACACAGGCAGACGATTTCCGAGTAAGGCACCCATATAAGCTCCATAATACACACAAGTACACCCCCCCCCCCCCTACTAACAAAACACACATTTGCTCCAGTCCCCATCAACCATAAAATGCAGAACACACCACCACTACATCAGATGCACATACCAGTACTAGTCATGAAGATGTGTATGATGACACCATACAGACATGAAAACACCATAGGTACCAAAATATACCAGATATTAGTTAAAAAGCCTTTCCATGGAAGCTATTTAAAGTATCAGTAGATTGTGAATGCATTGCTAACAACTGAAAAAAATATCTATGTTCTTGGAGTAACTTTCCCCGTTACATTTCAAGACCCTTGATGAGCTATGAAGCGTTTATAAAAAAATATTGCATATGACTGTTCTACCATCCTATGAACATTCAAAGCACTACTTATTTTGGACCAAAGGAAGTGATAAAGCATCACATTCCACACACACAAAAAACTTTTATGCACCTTTATTTAGCTAAACAAAAATATTCTAAATACCCACAAATACTCCTCTTTAAAATGCACTTGAATATCATTCCATGCTTTCTCTCCTGACTCTCACCTCTAACATGCCAATGCATGCATCCGTGCATTGCTCATTGTATTGTAATCCTGCCTCACTCTGAATTCCCTGCATATCATGAACAGCTGACCACCTCCTCTCTTGCCTGCCTCCTCTCCTCTCGCATCATTTTCCGGGCCTCCAGACGTGCTATGAGAAAATTTAAGTAGGGGTGAAATTTTCTTAACAATCCGACTACAAGAGAGTTGAGAGGTCTAGTAAGATTTTTGTGTACTTACCTTCTCTTTCACGTCTTCTTAACTTCTTCCTCCGCCTATCAATACAAGCTAATTGCTGCTTAACATTTGCATAAGTTTTGCGTAAATCTTGCAATGTTTGTTGTAAAAGAGCAATGCGCTGTGATGCATCAAGCTCTGGAGCTGCAAAGAAAAGTTCATTCAATATTGAGTATGTAATTTATCAACAATCCGAATGTAATTTTTGTTGTAAAGTACAGTAGACCAACCTAGTTCAACAAAGAAGTTGTATTTGGAAGGTCGAGGTGATCGGGCAGCTGGAGTCTGAGAGTTGACATTGGAAATAGAAGACGTGAGCGATAGAGTAGACTGGTTGGTTGCCTGGGACTGACTTTGTGATGTGGGTAAAACTGATGTAGGGTTTTCTGTGTCATCACTATCACTACCGGCACCTGAAACACATACATGAGAATATTCAAAGTCAACCACAACCACCTCATTTTGGAATGTTTCCAAATTAGAATTTTATCAAAAAAAGACACAACGAACCTTGTCCAGTGATTCGACCAGCCGAATGCCTTGGTCTCTTAGCTCTATCGTCGCACTCTGAATTCTTGCGACTACGGCGCCTTTTCTTATTAGGGCACATTGCAGCTGTATCAGCATCACATCTGCCCTTTTCTCGCTCACTTTCTTTCTTTTCAGACAATTTTTTCATTCGCGTTCCAACATCCAGATCTAAAAATGTTACCATATAAGTCAGATCAGCTTTAATTTATTGATGCATAAACATATGTATAAATACCTCAATATTTATATACAACTCACCATCATCACTGAAGTCATTATCTTTATTCTCAGCATCTTCAGAGTCCCGATGTGATTTTGAACTGTCATTATCTAAAATAGAAAGTGAATCTCCATGGTCTCTGAAAATATAGGAGTTTTAAGAAAATATTAAAGACAAATAAAAATTAAACTGGACTTATTTCGAATACAGAAAAACATGAGGGCAGAAAATCCAGAAATAAACCACTATGTTATGAGCAAACAAAGCTTTAACTCACCCCCTTGGTGAGTTTGATAAAGTTGATATGCTGCTATCCGGAGTTGTTGGTGGTGTATTATCCATGACGGGAGCAGCCTCATTGGAAACAGCAGAGGGGCCAGCCTTGGCAAGGCCAATATCAGCAGCAGGTGGATCAGCTTTCTCATTTTGAGATGAGCCTTTGGAAAACTGTGCTGCACCGGAATTGGTGGCAGATGCACTGTAAGAAGCAGAAAATGTCATGCATTTCTTATTAGGACTTTCTATTTAAGAAACTAATCTAAATGAATGTGCTTAGAGCTGAAAAAGCTTACCTTGGCCCTGAAGAGCGAGCATTGCCGGGAACACTTGCAAATGGCATTTCTAGGACCTTACATGAGGGCTTGGCACTTTCCAGAGGTCTCTCAGAAGTTCTTGTTGAACTTGTTTCTATTTGTGTGTCAATTGGAATATCACTTGGGGGTGCTGGTGATCCAGGAATTGTTTCCTCACAAAGCAAGGAGCACAAGTTGTTGTCAACTTCGACTTCTTCTGGTTCCTCTGTTTTTATTACGGTTTCCTCCTCCACAGAAATTTCAGTAGCCTCACAAGAGGTTTGATCCTTGGCCTTTAATGTGGAGATTTCATCTTTCTTGGGAACATTACTTTTCTGTTCACATGTGGTATCGCCCAGCTGAAATTAACATACAAAGAGATTAAGATAGAAAATAAGACCAAAAAATCTAAAGGATAGCAAGGAACAGAGGGTTAAAAACTGACCTTTGGAGGTAAATGCCATTTTGGTTCATTGTCCTTTGTAGCATCAGTAGGTTTAGAATCAAATGATTCATTGCTGGAATCACTGGATTCGGACTTGTCTATAACCAATCGGCTTCCTTCATCACTACTATCAGAATCTGAGTCTTCCACAAATTCCTTACTAACAGCTTTCTTTCTTTTGATTTGTGATTTCCTTCGAACCCCTTTCCTAGGGGAGTCATCTTCTGTCACTTCATCAAGCTGCTCTTCAGTAACAGGGGTCTTCGGTCTGGTGGGGACCACTGAAGACTGGCTGGTTTTGGAACTACTCGCTACTACTTGTTCAACCTCAAGCACAGTCTCTTTCTTAATCTGGGGCATTGGAACATCTCTTCCCTCAGCCTTTGTAGGTTCTTGGAATAGCTTGGGAATGGGAGCAGACATCGGCAAAAGTTGGGGTGGATCTGGTGAGCTCCTACCAGGCAATGGAACATTTGTTGCTGTTGCAACCAAGGGTGGAAGACTCTCATCTCTTTCAAGTTTCACTGGCACTTGCTCTTCTTTGGTAGCTTCAAGTTTATCCGAAACTACTTGTCTATTCTTTATCCACTCTTCTGTCTTGGTAATGACGCCAACTTCTGATGGTATCTTTACAGCTGCAGCCAATATTGGTGGCCGAGAAGGTAAAGGCTGCAAAGAGACACTTTGAATGGGAGGCTGAACAGGAGGCTTCGTTCCTCCCACAGATTTGCTTTCTTGAACGGACACAGGTTTCTGGGAAGTTGGTAACACTGGCGCAGAAATAAGCTTTGAAGGTGGGGCAGCTGTCGGCTGCTTAGAATGTATCACTGGAACAGCTTTGGCGACTGCTACGAATACAGGAGGATTTGAGGAGGGAATGGATGGTCTGCTGACAGGCACAGTAGAATTGGATGTGATAACACTTAAGGAGGTACTTGGAAAATGTGGTGGACTTTGCATGGGAGCTGGAACAGGTGACAAACTTAAAGGTGTTGGAGTGGGGGCTCTTATAGGGCTGCCAGAAAAACGGTAACTAGGGGATTGTCTTAACTTTTCAAACGCATCATCCGATGAGGAAGAAGAGGATGAAAATATCTTTTTTTGAGGGGTGACTTGTTCTGGGGAGGCAGTCTTTTCAGCAACAATATCAGGAGTTGGTGATGTAACTTCCAGTTTGACTTCAAAATCATCTTTCTTGCTTGTTGTCGGCTGTCGGTATCTCTTCTTAGAAGGAGACCCTCCATCTTCTGAACTTTCTGAATCACCAACCCTGGGCCTTACAACTTTCTTTTTTGCAGCAGGCTCCACTACTTCATCAAAAATTCGAGGAAGAGGTCTTTTTTGAAGTTTGCTTGTGCGTTCAGCAGAGGGTTCACGTTTGGCACGAACTTCAAACTCGAACGGTTCTGGTTCTTTGAACTCATAAATGTCATCCATGTCAATTGCAGATTCTTCTGGTTCCAGCAGAGTAGAAGCTTTGTCCTCAATAGTGGTAGTATCCACATCAATATCAGCTTCTTGGTCACCATCTGAATCAATTTTCTGTTCTTTACCTCCATCGGTAGATGACACAGCCTTGGTTGTTGCCTTTTCTATGCCCTTCAGCTCTGATCTAATTTGGTTCAAATCCAGATCTCTACCCTTACTTGATTGATTGCTAGGCGTTTCTTCTTCATCAACCTCTGTTTTGACATCAGTTTTACGCTCCGTTGTGCCTTTGGTTCCTTTCCTAGTCCTCTTCATTGGCAACTAAGAAAAATGATGCAATTGCATTAGTGATACATCTGATTTAGACAAAACATAGTACTACATGCTTTCTACATTATATTAAGTAACACTTACCTTTTCCTCACTAGGTGACTCACTGGAGACATCGTCTTCATCCTTCCCATCATCTTTCAAGTCATCCTTGTCAACTTCTTTATCTTCATCCTCCTCTACATCCATTTCAGTGTCACGCTTCCGTGGTTTCTTTTTTATTGCACTTTCCTTCCTACTTGAGTCTTCATCCCTTTCAGATGCTAGGCGTCTTGAACTCTTCCGTATGGCAGATGGCTCAGGTTCACTCTCTATTCCACTTCCATCACTATCTGACTCTGACACAACATCTGCAAAATTGACAGGTACAAATTAATGCAAAGGATCAACAGAAAGGTTCAGTAAAAGTAATAAATATTTGGCATAAATCTCATTCACACCTGTCTGCCCACTAATTCGGCGAGTTCTTGTGCGGCGAGTGGTCTGCTCAAAAAGCTGTTGAGGCACATCTCCAATGGTATTGCGAGTTACACGGGCAGAGCCAGGTCTCATTGCAGGCGACTTTGTCCGACTTGAGGAGGATGTGACTGAAGAAGGTGTGGAGGACCGAGGAGGTTGTGTATCACGTGACTTTTCCCCACTGGGAAGGGATGTCACAGATGGACTCTGATCTTTTTGAAGAGGGGATGCTCCATCCCGAGCGGGTGTTAAAGTGCGTCTCTTCACAGAAGCCTTTTTAGCACCTGCAAGCTGTGTTTGGTGACGTCGTTTGGCCCGTGCAGGAGACCAACTTACGTTATCTGCAATCCTAGAGCGTTTGATCCATTCGTCGTAACGGTTGTTCCATCCAGTATAATGAACAAGGTATGTTTCCTCCTGACCCTCTCCTTCAACTTCCAAAACCTTAGCTTCATAGGTAACTTTGGACTCATGTGTTGGTCCATAATATACTTTCAGTTTGTCACCTATGCATACATTTTTGTAATTTGGCAACAAATCTAGATTATCATCAACAGAACTGCCTCCTGCGTCATCATTATCCCTGCGTTTACGCACTTGCTGCTTCTTTTTATCATCATCTCCCTTCTTTGATTTCAAGATTCCCTTTTTATCGGAATCTCCTGAGTCTGACTTGGATGATTTTCTATCAGAATCTCCTGCTGAAGACACTCTACTTGATTCAGATGAACTATTTTTACGATCGGAATCTTGATACTTTGATTTCCTGTCAGAATCATCTTTATCCACATCAGATGGACGCAGTGCTTTTTCTTTCTTTTTGTCACCATCAATGCGAGACACTTTTTTAGTTGGATCTGCAGTGAGTGATGGCCGAACTTTCTTTCGTTCAGGATCTGCAGTAAGTGATGGTCTTATTTTCTTTTCAGACTCTGCACCACGGCTCTTTTTTTCTGACTCAACTGCTGAGGATTTCTTTCTTTCCAATGTTGCAGTCAATGATGGCTTTATTTTCTTTTCAGTTTCGCCAGCCGAATGAGAACGGGACTTTTTGTCAGTGTCTGAACTAGATGAATCTTTTTTCTCAGTCTCTACTCCTCGAGCCTTCTTTTCAAATTCTGCTGCCAATGAACGAACAGTTTTTCGGTCACCTTCCTGTTGCACTTTGCCTTTCTTTTCAACAGAGGCTGCAAGGGATGGGCGGCCTATTTTCTTTTCTACTGTTGCTACTAACGCCGGTTTAATTCTTTTCTCACTAACCTCGACTGGTTTAGACTTTTTCTCTGTGTCAATGTTACTCCTAGAATCAGTCCTAGGTCTTGAAGATTCTTCTTTTGTTTTAGACCTGGTATTTGTGAGCTGTAAAAAAAAAAATAATTCAATAATCACAAATCCATCTAACACAAAACATACATTAAAATAACTAGATATATGTGAGGGGTACCTTATCTTCTTCATCTTCATCTTCAAGTTCTTCAACATCCAACATGTCAGTTTCATCATCATTAACGTCATCATCATGGTCATCAACATCATCTTCATTTTCATCGACAGCTCTGCCCCCTTTCACTTTGGTTACTGTTGTTTTCTTTTTGAAATCGAATGTACTCTTGTTTCCAGACCCATCAGGCAATCTTTTCGGCTTTCCTCTAGGGGTATTAACTTTCATTTGAGGGTCTGAAGGCTTGCGTTCCAGAGGAGGAGGGCCAAGGTGCAATTTACTACTACTCTCTGGTTCCCGTGCTGAAACTATGTGGACAACAGATAAGTATTAGTTTTAATTTTCATATGATAAAATTAATTTAGGGCACTGCAAAAACTGATTGGCTGTTCAACCTGACCCTTACCTTCTTTCCGTTTGATGGAATCATCATCTTTTTCATCAGTACTAAGATCAGCGCTCTCCTCTCCTTTCTCAATAGAATTTTCATCACCGTCATCATCATTATCATCATTGTCGTCATCATCGTCGTCATCATCATCATCAACGTTATCTTCTGAGCCCTTGTCCTGCAGAGATAAAGTGGTCAGACAATTGTTATGTGTCACAAAATACAAAGTAGGCAAAACAAAAAGAACAGACCTTGCCATCGCCTCGAGGAACATTGACAGGAGTAGCTCTGTCCTTGTCACGAATTAAACTCCGACCACCTCTATGGCGGGCTCGATTACCACGGGGATGATTTACCATTGTGCAACCTAGTTTTCTGTAAAAATCTTCAAAACTATGGAGGTACTTCTTATATGCCACTTTTACATGGTTTGCTGAACTTGCCAGCTGACCAAGTTTGTGAGAGACTGTTTTCCACTGATTGTGATTGGTAACACGATTGTAACCACCCAGTTTATGCACAACCTACATTGAAAATCAATATTTAAAACCATTGTTCTGAATACCAGGAAACATGTGTATATAGATGAAAGAATATTCAAAAGGATTTACCTTAAAAAGCTTGTACAGATCTATATCTTTGCCAGAAATAACTGGCCCACGATTAATGGGCGTTCCTCTGTCATCCATAAACTTGTAAAGTTGAGCAACAAAGTGGTCTTTCTCTTCCCTTGGTTCATCATCAGAGCTATCGGATTCAAATGCAGCGTCGCTATCAGATGCAGTGGAGGCCTCCTCCAGTCGAAATAGCAATTCTCGGTCCCAGTGGGGAGGAAGTTCATCCTTGTCCAAATATTGCAGGGCTTTGTCCACAGCTATAACATAAAATAGCCACGTACAGAAACACATATAACTACATTAAGGTGTCAATGAATAGAGTAGTCCTACATACCTGTCTTCAATGAGTTATTGTCAACTTTAGAACCTATTTCTCTGGTGAACTCACTGGCTTCCTTTTTAGGCACAGTAAAGCTACAAAAAGAATAAATAATAATTATTTAAGATTTGGTTTTAAAATACATCATCTAGGAAAACCAATATAAGACAAACTACTTACTATCTTCCATCCTTGAACGAGCGTACCAAATATTCATCCTTCACTCTGATACGGACCACTTCTTGAGCAGCTGGATGGACTACTAATCCTGGAAACCAGTTATCTTTCTGCTTTTTCTTGTCACCTAATTCAACACAAACAACTTTGCCAATGTCCGCTTCCTTTTCTTCTTTCACTTTTCCTTTTCGAGGTTCCTCCTCTTCATCACTGCTCTCATCACTCCTGATGGAAGACACATATTAAATTGTAATGACTTTTTGAGCAAAACATATATTTAGCATAAAAGGTGAAGAACTTACATTGGATTCCTGCTTCTCCTTCCACCCCTTCTATTTCCAACGACAGGATTTCCAAAATGCTCAGGATGAGTCAAAGGTAACTGATCTAGGGTTTCACTCTCTGCAAAGTGTCTCCCACTTTTTAGGCACAAAGCTGTACGGCGAAGGGTGGTTATATCACCATCATCAAAAACGACTGTATATTGACTACAGTCTTGAATTTTAGTAATACACGCTTCCACAAACTCTCTTCTATCTGGATGTTTAGCCTCTACAACGGAGCCAACCTAATGAAAATAGAATAGTTTTTAAGCGAGGAGAGGGGTGACAACATTTTCCTACGGAAGTCAAATAAATCATCAAGTATAAATAGCTTACTCTGAGGTCTCCTCTGACTTGGTCATCAGTGACAACAGCTGATCCACCAACTTTAAAATTGACCTGAGGAAATTATTGGATACTTTATAGTTATACAAGAAAGTTAAATATTCCATGTAAGTCATAACATAAAGTAATCACACACCTTGCATTTTACACTTCTCACAACTTTCCGAACTTTTGCTTCACAGAATGCACCTTTATATTTGGCACTAACTTCTGTGCCAACAACGAGATATGGTGGATCGTCTCCCTGAAATTGAAAAGTCTTTTTGTAAAATCGTTTCATCACAACATTAATATATCCCACAGCAAAATTTTTATTAAATTGATCAAAATGTTTGGCTTGCATGATGTAAGATGTGCAGCATCGGGAGCCGTTAGATTACTTACCATGACACCCTGGTTATTCGGCCACCGCAACATGAAGTTGGTTTAAAGGTACTCAGCCATAACCAAAATAGGGAAAAAAGAAAGAAGTGGCCCTGAAAGAAAAATTCAAGTAGAAACAGCAGGAAACATGTCTTTATCAGCCAGAACACTAAAAAGGCGGTCACCGAGGAAAGCAATATTAGAAGTAAAGAACCATATGATGAAAACACATCAAGACAAGCTCTGTGAGGACAGCTGATTCAATCCCATACAAAGCAAGGAAAGGACGGTTGGTCAACGGAGTGATACTCAAAAAGAACCGTTCCAAATGAGCAAGAAGTACTATTAATAAACAGCTGCAATATTGGCATCTGATATGCAGCTGATAAATGCCTTTGCAGTGTGAGTATGAAACCGATCAAGATATATTCCAGAGGTTAGAGCACCTTACGCGAAGAGATTGGAACGGAACACTAGTTCTGAAATGTTCTAATACTTCAAATCACAACGACTGAGAGAAAATACTAATTTTGATCTTAGGTCCGTCGTACTCAACGTCTCAAAAGGAAAACGTCGAACACTTAACGTAGGAACGCTAACCAAAACAAGAATAATACATAAAAACCTACCACTTCCAGCCTCAAAAGCTACACAAGATACATGGCTCCGTATGAAAACTGTCCGATTTCGAGAAAATCCAACCAAAACATTTGTTTTCAATCTGTTGTGTGCTCAAAACTAGCGTTGCCCTCCTTTCCCACAGCACTTTTTGCTTCTGTAAATGTCGCGAAGCAGTGGGTGCGTTCCACATCAACCGAAAAATGGCGTCGCCCACAGCCGCAGCTGCAAGTTTAGATTTTGTACCGCACTTACAAGTAAGCTTCGCGCGTCAAATTCTGTCAAATTTAACTGGTTTTGTTACCTAATCCTGGGTTTGAACCGGAGTGGTTTGGAGAGGCTCTGTTTAAAACTTGAATAAGAGAAACCAAAAAATGAAGCCGCAAAGCAGTTTTTTTTTTAAAGAATTAGCAACCTCGATTTAAAAATTTTGAAAACCGCAAGGACGAAGACTGATTAAGAACGAACCCTTCTGTTTTCAGGCGAAGCACAGAGCACAGCAGCACACGGACGATATGGGCTGACCACCACCGGCCCGTCCGTTGTGTCATTAACGCCTGATTAATCCCATTGATTCCTTTTTTCACATGAACCCCGATTAATACAGCAGTTGATTTACTGTCCGCAATATTCAGGGTTACAACTTTTCTTTAAACTAAACAATGACGGCGTTTGAAGGTATTTTTATTCATTTATCTATTGTAATAATAATTAATCTCGTATCAATGGATTAGGTTACATCAGTAACGTCAGCTGTGATTTGTCTGCAAAAAATATTTTTGGGAGAGGGATCATCAGTGAAGTTTTAGTTTGGTTTACACATGAGTCGTTAACACACAATTACATTTTTTTTTGTAGAGATGGGTGTTCTTCCCGAAATCGGGAAAGCAGTAGAAGAGATGGACTGGATGTGCGTATAAATCATCAATGAGTGACAGACATTAATATTGCTTATAAATTGTACTGTATTTATTTACATTTTTTTAAAATATTTTCTAGGCTACCAACTGATGTTCAGTCAGAAGCAATTCCTCTTATATTGGGGGGTGGTGATGTTTTGATGGCTGCAGAGACTGGAAGTGGAAAGACTGGTGCATTCTGTTTGCCTATTATACAAATAACTTGGGAAGCTCTTAAAGACATTGAATCTGGAAAGGGTGGAGGCGGAAAGGGTGGGGGTTTGTCTGCCCTCTGTGAGTATTGTGGTAGGCAATGTTCGTTTTTACTAAAAGAACACTGAGAACTACTTAACATTCTCAAATATTTTCCATACATGTCTAGCATCTCCATGGACTCTGAGTTTCTGGGACCGTGATGCATCCATGGCAGTAACTCCAGATGGTTTACGCTGCCAGTCTCGAGCTGCCAACTGGCAAGGCTGCAGAGCTACCAAGGGTGTCCAGAGCTCTGGAAAGTATTACTACGAGGCAACTGTGACCGATGAAGGATTGTGTCGAGTAGGTTGGAGCACTGATCAGGTAAATTGTATTTGTCAGTCAAGTTGTAATTGCTATCACCCTGGTGACATATTTTACAGAGAGTTTATTTTATAGGCTGTACTGGATTTAGGCACAGACCAGTGGGGGTATGGATTTGGTGGAACAGGAAAAAAGTCCAATAACAAGAATTTTGATTCCTATGGAGAGTCTTTTGGCATGAATGACACCATTGGATGCTACTTAGACCTAGATAATGGAGAAGTTGCTTTCAGCAAAAATGGAAAACACCTAGGCAGAGCGTTTGTTATGCCAAACAACATACGCAGCAAGGCTTTCCATCCAGCTGTTGTTTTGAAGGTATTATTGTAGTCAAGTCACACTGTGTGACCATTACGTCACCTTTGTTGTACCTATTATATTTTATTTCCTTTCAGAATGCTGAAATGGCTTTTAATTTTGGAGCATCACCATTCAAATACTCACCAGAAGGTGATTTCGTTGCTCTGAGCAATGCACCTAAAGAACATGTACGCAGCCCTGATACCACGCCTGTGAAAGTTGTGAAGGATGCCCCACAAGCCATCATTATTGAAGTAAAGATTTTCCCCTCTATTGCCACATCTCCTATGATTGCCACTGCTCCTTCATTTGTTCGCCTTTATTAAAGTTCAGCCTTATTCCTGCAGCCATCCAAGGAACTAGCAGACCAGACTTTCAACCAGCTGAGCTTGTTCATGAAGTTTGTGGACAAGCCCAAAGTTCGCACAGCTCTTATTACTGGTGGTGTCAGTGTGAATGAAAATATATCTGCCTTAACAAAAGGGGTAAATAGTCTTCAGCTCAGTCGTATTGATAAATTGGTTTTACAATTTCACCTCATGATATGATGAATTTAGGTTGATATCGTGGTTGGAACACCAGGACGAATGGAATCCCTCATATCCTCAGGACACTTGAATCTCAAGGCCTGTCGCTTTTTTGTTCTTGATGAAGCTGATGGCCTATTAAAACAAGGTTACGGGGATCTTATCAACAGCCTTCACAGACAAATACCCAAAGTAACCAGTGATGGTAATAGACTTCAAATGATAGTGTGCTCAGCAACTCTGCATGACTTTGATGTCAAAAAAATGGCAGTATGTATTTTATGTTGTTTTTCCTTCTGTTAAGTTACTAGCATCTCAATCTGTTGGACATGTCTTTAAAAAAAATAATTATTTCAGGAACGTTTAATGCATTTCCCTACATGGGTTGATCTGAAGGGTGAGGATGCTGTGCCTGACACAGTTCATCATGTTGTTGTTAAAGTAGATCCTCAACAGGACCGATCCTGGGAAACTTTGCGAAAGCACATTCTCACAGATGGTGTACATATAAAAGACAATGTCCGTCCAGGAAATAATACCGCAGGTATATTTCATTGTATAAACCTATTTAAAAAACGTTAAACACGCTAATCAGTGATTTTTTTTTTTAAACATTGCAGAAACTCTGTCTGAGGCTGTAAAAATGTTAAAAGGAGAATATTGTGTGAAGGCAATCAATGAGCATAAGATGGACAAAGCACTTATTTTCTGTCGAACAAAATTAGATTGTGATAACCTTGAAAAATATTTCAATCAATTAGGTGAGAGTAGCTCAGTGATATGTTTGTTACTTTGTCGCTTTCTCTCTCACTTTCACCACTTGTTGAAATTTTAGGAGGAGGGCCAAACAATCCATCAAACCCATATTCTTGTGTATGCCTCCATGGAGACCGGAAGCCCCAAGAACGTAAAGAAAACTTGGAAACTTTCAAAAAAGGAAGGGTGAAATTTCTGATCTGCACTGATGTTGCAGCTCGAGGAATTGATATAAACGGATTGCCCTTCAGTAAGAATTGTTTTGCATTTCTTAAAATAATTTTTGTCTGTGTTTTGATGGTGTTTATGATAAAATTCGTTTTCTTTTTGACCGCAGTGATCAATGTAACTCTCCCAGATGAAAAATCAAACTATGTGCATCGTATTGGCCGAGTTGGAAGGGCTGAGCGTATGGGTCTTGCAATCTCTCTGGTTTCCTCATTGCCAGAAAAAGTTTGGTTTCATGGTGAATGGTGTCCCTCAAGAGGCCGCAACTGTTTTAATACACGTCTAACAAGTGAGGGAGGATGCTGTATTTGGTACAATGAACTACAGGTAAAAAGAATTTCAATCTGCATTGTCTTGCTGTTGGTCATTTAATTGGGTGTATAATTATGTTTATCTGTTTGACAGTACTTAGCCGATATAGAGGACCATCTCACCATTACAATCCAGCAGGTTGGGGCAGATATCAAAGTGCCTGTGAATGAATTTGATGGAAAAGTTGTGTATGGTCAAAAGAGGCTCAATACAGGTATACAATGTCCTCCTTTGTAATTTATACATGGTTATAAAGTTAGCGCTTCAATTATTTATGATCAAAACTTTTCTTCCATTTCAGGATCTGGTTATGTGAACCATGTTGCTCAAATGGCTCCTGCTGTTCAAGATTTGGCCCAGTTAGAAAGTAAGGCACAACTCCTGTACCTTAAAAGACACTATTCAAAGGCCTTTGCTTGATCTTCTAAATTATAAAAATAAGTTAGAACTGCATTTGAGTGTCTTTTCATACAAGATTTCATCTTACTGCAATTTTTTTGTCCTAACTTATTTTTAATTTCTATTTAGTCCGTATTTTGTGTTAAATGTGTCCAAAGGGATGAAATGTCAAAGATTTATTTTGCCCTTGACTACCTGTAGTCAACTGTAAGCAATTATACACCTTCAAAGGTAACTAATCTATAAGTATCTCTGTCTTTTGTTTGTTTTGTTACTAAAATGTTATTGAAAAAAAATGAATAAAGGTATTGTGAATATTACTCATGCTTTCTGAAAATTGTGCACATAATTGTGTAAATTTGGTGCATTTTGGCACAAGGAAAGAATAAATGCTTGCACACTAATTCGTCAGAATTGTCTTTATTTTAAAGTTGTAACATTACGTAAATAATTTATGATTAAAACATTTTCTTTGAAATGTTTCACATCACACTGAAAACGGTTTGTATATTTCATGTACAAAATGGTAACGGAAACAATGATGATGAAGGTATGAAGTATGAGATACAATAGAAACTTTCACTTTTTTTAATAACATATAGAATATGTTCATATTTTATTATAAAAGAGTTTGGTACTTTTAAAACACATTAGCAAAACATAATACTCTGTATTGCGATTATTGTAACAATGATTATTGAAGTTACTAACAAACTTCATAACACTACAGTTATACCATTTACACACAGGATCCAACATTCTTTCATCTTACAGCCAACACTGTCTATAATACAAACACTCATACAAACAAAGCTTGGAGAGCAACTAGATAAAACAAGGCAGAAAATTACTTGAATCACATGTTAACTTCACATTTTTTTTCTATTAAAGAAAGACAACAATTCCATTTAATATTTTTATGATCACAAAGGAGAAAATGAGCCAAATATTTACAGAACGGATTCAGCCCACGCCAGCAGAGAGCAATCAATCAATCAATTTAAATAAACACATCTCAACAACGTAGCTTCAGTTCGTGGAATCAAGTCTCATTGTCTTTTTTCATAAAATAAAAAAGTAATAATTACAAAAACATGAAAATATTCTATTAAAATGTGCAAAATGACCATATGAGATAATAATAACGACAGAGAAACAACTCATGCCACGGATTATTTCCACTAGAATGACAGCACTTAACAGCTGACATTGTACATCAATGTAAAATCACAATGTTGGTTGAAGTCTTTTTTAGCATCACGTTTAAGAAAACATGTTTTTCAAACATCATCATCCCTGTTGTCAGCCTTAACATCAACCATAGCATGAAGCTCCTCTGGTGAATACCTGTAACAAAGTGGAAAATGCACACTGTATATTTCACAGAAAAAAAATGTATATGTATAAAACTTGTACCAAGTCAGAACTCAAAGGCTGACTTACCCAAGCAAGCTTTGCAGATCGCAGACAAAGCGGTACACATACCGCTTCCCAGAAGTCTTATGAATAATGTTTTTGTCATAATAGTAACGCAGTCCTCGACTCAGCTTCTCATAATTCATTTTGGGTTTGTTCTTGCGGATTCCCCAGCGGCGCGCCACCTCGTCGGGGTCGGTGAGCTTGAACTCCCACCCATCACCGGTCCAAGAGATGAAACTCTGGCACGACTTGTCCGTGAGCAGCTCTAGGAGGAACTGCCACAGCTGGATTGGGCCCGATCCCGTGAAGCACGGTCCGCCGCCTGACATTCGGAACGAGACAAAAACAAATCGATTAGAAACATGGCAGACTTAAAGGGCGTAGATCCCACGCCACCAGGCGAGGCAGGCCTCAATTCATTACCTGGGTTCTCGCTGAGTCCGCCGTAGCCCAGCATGGACGTCTGAAGCATGGGCTTCATGTCCTGGGCGGGGCCCATGCCGAACGAGTCCCTGAACGAGTCCCTGAAGGGGTCTCTGAGGGGGTCCCGCAGGGCCGAGAGCCCCGGGTGGGTGTGGTGGATGAAGGCTGGGTGCGGGTGCAGGTCGCTGCCGGCCTCGGCGCCGCCCCAGTGTTCCGCCGCGGAACCCGATCCTGTCGCCGGGGAGCCCCCGGTGCCGGCCGCCCCGACGCCGCCCGCGCCCGCCACGCCGTTCGGCACGGTCTGGAAGGGCGAGGCGTCGTAGTGCGGGCTGTACGAGTCGCTGTAGCCGTCCTGGTAGCGCGCTGCGGGAGGGGAAGAACAGAGGACTCGTTATTGCAGAGGTCATCACAGTCGCGCTGAGCGGCCCCCGGCCCCGGACCACCCACCCCATCATGCCGTCGGACACAGCTCCGCGGGGGTAAGAGCCGGCGCTCGCCGCGCACCCGCCTCGCACCCGCGCACGTGGGAATAGGAAGGGAGTCGGGCCGCCGCGCCGCGCCACGCCGCCACTGGCCACCACCCGGCGGGGCCGCCCACGGGCCACGGCTTGCGTGCCGGAGGTAAACCAACGGAAGGACTGGTGGTGGTTCTGTGACGGTGGCTATACGCCGGTGTCAGGTGTGTGCCGTGTGCCGGTCGGTGCCCACAGCGGCGCGGCAGGGGAGGGGGGGGGGGAGCGGGTCAACGAGGGCTCTTATCCCCTCGTATCGGACGTGCGACTTGCGTGGGAACCAGTAGGGAACAGAGCGAGGTACCACTCCACTCCGCGCGGCGCGGCGAGGGTGCCGCCCGGGCCGGCCGGGCCCGGCCTGGCCCCGCATAACAATTACCCTATGGCCGTGTGTCTGTCTCTCTCACTCTCGCAGCGCCGCCGCACTCGCGCGCGTCGATCGCGTTCGGTAGCTGCAGGTGCGCATGGCCCGGCCCGCCGCGTCCCACGGCTCGGCCCATTTTGTACGCTCCCTCCCCCCTCCCTTCCTCGCTGCTCACCGACGCTGTACGCCGGTGTCCACTGCCCAGGCGCCAGGTCCACAAGGCGAGGTGCGCAAACGTCCCCGACGACTGCGAACAGCGACAGCGGGCGCCTGCAAGTGGCAGGGTAGGCCGTCCCGCACTGCGCGCGCGCGTGCACGAGCCGCGGCTGCCTACCCAGCAGGCGGCCGGCCGCGGGGAGCCGATCCCGCCCTGCCCTGTCACATGGCAGTGCCGTGTCGAAACCGCCCCGCCCCCACCACCGGCCCCCCGGCCGGCCTTCGCGCGGGCCGATTGTGAAACTAAAGCATGGCGTCGCCGGCATGTGCGGCAATGAACGCCCCCCCCCCTCACCACCACACCGACCCTCCACCCTGCTCGGTGTACTCACCTCTAGGGTAATTCTTGTGATAATTTTGCACGTGGTACTTCTGGTCGAGGCTCGGGTGTGAGTACAGCTCCGGACTCGAGTCCATGTAGCCGGACTGGTGGTGGCTGCCGTCGAGCGAGTGGTACTCGCTCTCCGTGCTCGCTCGCTCGTACGGTGTGAGCTGAGGGGCGTTTTGGCTGCCGGCGCCGCTCTGGGCCGCCGAGCTGGGTGTGGGCTGCGGGGGCTGCGCGGGCGGCACGACGTAGCTCACGGGGCCGTCGTCCGCCCCCGAGCCGGGCCCCGTCCCCGCGCCGCCTCCGCCCCCGCCCAGCCCCATGCCCATGCCGCCGTCGGCGGGGAGGTGGGAGCCATAACCTGCAACAGGGGAACACGACCGTCAGGAAACCCGGCCAGAAGCGCGCAGGGGCGAGAGAAGCGTGAGATGTCCGAAGTCGGGGACTCCCGGGATGCCCGGGCCTTACCTTCCGTCTTGACGGGGTACATGGCCGGGTTCCTGCTGAGGTGGAGGAATGAGTGGCTGCTGGGGGGCGGCGTCGCCTCATCCCTGCAGTCCGGGCTACGCATGTGCCCATATCCACCTGAAACAATAGGATCAGAAAAAACGGGGTTAAGGACGTCGACGGGAGACACAGAACACAGGAAGCCAGCACTCCACGGCGAGACGCCGGCCCGGGGTAGATAGCGAGCTCTGCTCATAGATTAATTGCAAATCTGATTCGGGTCGCACGAAGAGGTTTGGACGAAGAGCTCAGCGGCATGGCCGCCGCGGGGCCTTTGCACCATTCCTCACGCTGTTTATTACCCGGCTTGCACTGCATCCTGGAGTCCGGGGGCGGCGGCCCGGACCCCGCCGACCCGGAGCGATAGGGCGTGTGCGCGGGGGGAGCCGCCAGGGCGGCCGGGGCCGCCGTCGGGGGCACCCTAGCCGACGGCGGCCACCATCTCGGGTCAAACGCTAGAGGGCCGACGGCCAGGTGCATACGGCCGCGGTCACACACTCACGGATGGCACACACACACACACACACACACGCGCGCGCGCGCGCCCGCACAACGTGTACACACTCGGGCCGCGCGGGGCTACGCGGGGCGGTGGGGCGGAGGTCGGCGAAAGCCAGGCCGGAGACACATCCGCCCCGGGAGCTCCTGGAGGCACTACTGAGACGCGACGGCACGGCACGGCCGCCCCGCCCCACTCCAGCGCGGCTCCAGCGCGGCTCCTGCACTGCCGCCCGCGAGATGCCCCGCCCCGCCGCCGTCGCAGTCCACTGATCGCCGCGCCGCGGCAGCAGCCTCCGTTTTTTTGTCGCGTTGCACGGTTTACGGCCTACCGCGGCCCGGCCCGACCCTCGCGGGCCACGGGGCGGGGCGGGGCGGGACGAGGCGAGGAGCGCACGGGGCGGCGAACTTTCGGTAAAATTCGACACGAACACGCGGGTAGGTGGCAGACACAGATCGGGAGCGGTGATGCAGCACCTAACACGAACCCGAACCCCGCAACCCTACCAAGGGCAACAGGTGGGTCCGTTTGAGGACACAACGACGCCTGCGAGACAGTTCACGACGATCGACGCACCCCGGTGTCGTCCACCCCTCTCTGGGCGGGCGGGGAGGTGGAGAGCCCCGCAGGAGACAAACTACCGACGGGGGGAACGGGGCGCCGCTGCCGCCGCTGCTGCCAAACAATTTACCTGCGGCACCGTGAACGATCGACACTCTGTCGGCAACAAGAACCGCGGGCGGCGCGAGAGGCGAGGCGCGACGCCCTGCGGCCCCGGGGCCCCGGGGCCCGGCACGCGATCGCAAAGATGCTGCAGCGCGAGGCGAGGCGACACGATGCGATGCGATGCGGCCCATTGGTCGGCATGATGGGGCCAGACCAAACCGCCGGCCCGTGCCCCGCCTATCGTGGCCCGAGCCCATTCGTCCCCGCCACGCCACGCCACGCCACGCCGCGCCGCGGCACGGCACGGCCCTCCAAGGCGGCCACTTTTCCTGACAGGTCGGGGGAAAGCACTGAGGCGGCGGGGCTGCCGACGGCCTCCCCCAGAAGCAGCAGCAGCGGCAGCACGCCCCGTGTCGTGCACCTCGTGACGCGTGTCGAGTCGCGGCGGGACGCTGTTCGCGGAATGCGGAGAGGGGGGGGGGGTCAATCAACGTGTCTTCCCATGGCGCGGCAGCAGCCAAATCACTCATCGGGGGAGTGGGAGGGGGCGAGGGCCCCCGCCGAAACGGGGTAAGAAGAACAACGCGGCGCCGAGACAGCGTGCGAGCCGGCGTGTCTGTCGCGTGTCCCGTGTGACTAGCGGCTGTGGGGGCTGATTCCGAACACTGCCCACTCGGACCCCTCTCTCTCTCTCTTTCTCTCTCTCTCTCTCCGTCAGTCAGCAGCGGGCTATGGTCGTGCGGCGCGGCTTTCTACTGCAGCTGGCCGGGGGGCCCGGGGGCCCGCGGGCCGGGGCTGTCAGCGTGGACGTCAAGGACCTCTGCCTCGCCGTGCTCCCCCACGGCGGCACGGCGTTTTCATTTCTTGTTTCGTCGCCTGCCTCCGCGGCTGCGCGGTTGTTTGCTGCACAAAACGCGCAAATCACAACGAAAAAGGTGCCTGGGGGGTAAATGGCCTGGTGGGGGAGGGGGGGGGCACGGAGAGAAAAGGCGGCCGCAGTGTCGATTACCCCGCCCCGCCCCGCGCCGTGCCACTTGAGTGGGTGCGGCCGTCCCGGCGGTGCCGTACCGTACCGCGCCTCCTGGCGCCGCCTACACCGCGAGGAGGGGGCCGCGGGGGCCGCGGGGGCCGCGGGGGAGAGGGACGGAGCCTGCAGCAGGGGCCCAGCTGTAGGGGAGGGGCGTAGCCGGGCGCGGCTGGGGCGCTGTTGGCCATCCGCTCGACCAATCACAGCCCTGGCCCCGCCCCACCCGAGCGCCACCGCACCGCACAGCACCGCGCCACGCCGCGCCACGCCACCAGCGCCGCCCGGCAGCACCCGTTCGCCCCGTTGTCCGCGTCCCCCGGGCCGTACCGGCACTGCAGGCAGGGTCTGGGCACGGACGGCGCCTGCCGCGTAGGCAACCGCGGCCGCTCCGCGCACCCGTGTGGTGCGGGCCGGCCTACCCCGGCGGTCGCAGGCGCCAGCCGTGCCGTACACGACGTGCACTCCACGTATCGCCACTATCGCTTATCGCCCCCTCCCGTCCCCTCCCCTCCCCGCGACACTCTCTCGGCTACTTAGTATTTGGAAAAGGGTTTCCACTCCATCCACCATGCCGCTGTACTGCTGCTGCTGGACGACTGCTATCTCTCTCCTACTCCAGTCCGGATGCGGCTCCGGATGCGGGCGTTTAGGCGCACCGTTTGTTGCCGCACACATCGGCACGTCGTGTATGCGTGAGAGAAAGACAGAGAGAGAGAGAGAGAGAGAGAGAGAGAGAGAGAGAGGAAGAGAGGGAGGGGGAGAGAGACTCTCTCGCGACCCGCACGGAGACGAGGTACCGCGAAGGGGCTCCCAGCAGGCACGACTAACGACCTCCTACCACTCATTTGCCCGCACCACTACCGCCACTCCACGCGGGTTAATTTCGCGCTCCTCCGCGACTAAACTAGGAGAGTGACCTCCTGGCCCCCCGCAGGGCCGCGCCGCCGCCGCCGCCGCCGCCGCAGCAGCAGCAGCAGCAGCAGAGCGCCCGTTCTGTCCTCCTCCTGCTCCCCAAAGCCGCCCGCGAAGGTGAGCGGGTATCCCCCATCACGGCGTGGGCCGCAGAGCGGGCGGGCAGGTGCCGGTGCGGTAGTGACCGCCCCCGCCTCGCACCTGTGAGAGTGGGAGTGTGTGTGTGTGTGTGTGTGTGTGTGTGTGTGTGTGTGTGTGTGCCGCTGGCGCGCGCCGGCAGGTTCGTTGCGGCCCTCGGGTTAAATAAGCCGTTTCGTTCGTACAATGCAAAAGTGACGCGGCGCGCCGAAAGGGGGCCCACGCCTCTGTCCGTCTCTCTCTCTCTCTCTCTCTCTCTCTCTCTCTCTCTCTCTCTCCCTGGCGGCGACCTCCCACACGGCCGCTCACTGCGCGGCGCAGGAAGCCGCAGGAAGCTCAAACACACACACACACACACACAGACACACACACACAGACACGCGCAGGACAGGCGGACAGGACGCATATCCTCGGCAAATGCCCCGTAAAATGGAATCGTAAAAAAGCATCGGCCATCCTGCCCGCGGCGGCGCCGCCCGTCCCAGCCCTCCGAGCCGAGACCGACACACACGCACACACACACGCACACGGCTCTCCTGCGCGGCGCGCTCTGCACATCGCGGGTGCAATAACTGAAGAGTCCGGGCCGGGCAGTGGGGGAGAGGGCGCAGCAGCAGTTCGTCGCTGAAGGGTTGGCGCGCGCTCACGTGGGAGCACACGTGGGGGCACACGTGGGGGCACACGTGGGCGCACACACGCGGCGGCCGTGTGGGGGGTCGGGTCCCCGGGCCGGGCTGGGCTGGGGTCAGTGTCCGCTGGCCGGCGGACAGAGCGGGTACGCCAGGACAGGACCACAGAGGTACTGATTTGGCACACGAGTCCGCCGGGCGGCGTGTCGGGTCGGGTGGTGTCCTGTTCGGGTCCGGCCGCGGGCCCTCATTATACCCCGCAGTGTCCCCGCCGCCGCTGCCGCTACCGCCGCCTGTGTTTACACCGCGCGGCGGGCGGACGCGGACAGAAAAAGAGGGCCGGCGGGGTCCTCCGCGCGGCCCTTCTGTGAGGATGAAAAAAGCAGCCGGCGGCGGCAGAGGCAGCGGGTCCAGGTCTCCCGAGCCGAGCCGAGACGTGCCGTGTCGCTCATCGCGGCCCGCACGCTAAAATTCAATTGCCAGAAGGCCGGGGCGGCCGAGCGGCGTCTCGCCCCGTCTCGCCCTGAGACTCCGGCCGGCGCCGAGGCCCCCGTCACGCACACGGCGGTGGCGGCGGCGGCTAGGAGCGGCGGCGGCTAGGAGCGGCGGACCTCCCCTCGCCGGATGCAACACGTAGCAGAGAGCGGGAGACCTCCGACCCCGCCGCCCTGCTGCCCTGCGCCGCCCGTGTCGGAGAAGTCCCGCGCGCCTTGTAGGCCACCCTTGTTACACTTGTTATCCCGGCCGCGGCCGCCGCCTCGCCGCACGCACCACAGCTCTGCTCTGCACCCTTCCCGTCTTCCCCCCGGCCGGCCCGGTGCGCCGCCGTTCCATCATGTGCCGTTTATTCGCCCTCTTTCCCTCTCTTTGTCTCTCTCGCACTCGCGCCCACTTTTCCTTTCGGCGCCATCCTCTCCCGCCGGCACGCGCCACGCACGGCGGCCTGTGAGGCGGCGCGTGAGGCCCCCCCCCGGGGCCGGTGCGGTCCACCTCAGGGAGCCTCACTTTCGGACTCCCCCCCCCCCCTCCTCTCCCGCCCCGCCCATCGCTTTCGACTAATTCCTCCTCGGTCCCCACGATGTGGAAACACACACACACACACACACGACGCACCGGCTGGCTGGAGTGAATTGAACAGGTGCCGCCATCTGGAGTCTCGCACCGCGCCGCGCCACCCCCCTGTCGGCCCCACAGGCACCCACAGAGGAGAGGGAGAATAACGCCACCACCGCCGGAGACGCGTCTCCCCGACACAAAACTTGTGGCCGAAGTGGCGGCCATTTATCCGCTATTATCCCACTGGTTCTCACCGTCACTGGACGCCCACTCAGTGCAGTGCAGGACCCCCCGCCGAGAGGGGCGGAGGGCTCGGGGGGGCCACAGGCGGGGGCTGGCTGGTGGTGCGGCCGGCGGCCCGGGCCCCGCCAGCCCGCCATGTGTGCATAGCGAGTTGCGCACGCCGCGACCGTTAGACATCATGACATAGGGTGCGGCGGAGGCCCGGCCCGGGCGGCCCGGCGGCGGGCGGCGGCTCGGTGGCAGGTGTCTACCGGCATGCTGTGTGCCTCGGCCTGGCCCAGCGCCGCCAGCAGCAGCCCGCCGCCCGCCGCCCCGCGCTCACAGGCCGGCCGGCCAGGACACCTGTTCGCCCGGCCCGGCCTCACTGCGGGACGGGCCGGGGACGGTTGGCTCGTGCCGTGGCAGGGCGGGCAGGGCAGGGCCGGGGCAACGGCTGTACGGCGGCACCGCAGGCACCTGTCCTCTCCACATGGCCCCCGCGCCGCGCCGGCCCCGCCGCCACGCCAGCTGATCCCCAAGGTATTCGGGAAGGGTAAGTACTCGGGCAGCAGGCGGGCGCACGTGGCATTCGGTACGCCTCTCTCAATTTTTTTTGTTTTATTTTTATTTTTTTCTTCTGCGGGTCGCTTCCGTAGTGAGTCACAAAGTTGGGTCTTGCCGCCGCGGGCCGCCGCAGTGGCCGGCTGCCGCGGTCTTTACAGCAAATTGCAAAACGCCGGGGCGCCGCGGGCAGGCAGGCCAGGGCCAGGTACGGCCGGTACGGCGCGGCACCGCACCGCACAGCACAGTTCGCTGACCCGGCGCGCGAGTCCCGCCCCACCGTCCGACCGACCGATTCGGCCTGCTAGGCCCGCCACTCCACTTCCTGCTGGTCCAAGCCGCGGTGAAGCCGCAGCGGCCTGGCAGTCTGCGGGTCCCGGCCGCCGGGGCGGCAGGACCACCAGCCGGATTACCTGCCGGGCCTGCCGGGCCTGCCGGGCCGGAGGTGCGAGGTGTGGGCGTGCGCGGGGTGGCGCGGGGTGGCGCGGGACCCCGACCGCCGCGACGTGCTGTGGTCGGCCCGGAGGGAGGGGGGGGGAGGGGGGCACTTCCTGGCGGGGCCAATCACAAAATCAAAATGAATATGCTCTCCGTTGTATACAGCACCCTATGGAACCTCACCCATCATACCGGGCCCCCGCCCCCCTCCCCTCCTCTCCTTGCTCTCACTCTTTCAGGCCCTCCCAATTTTTTTTCCACGCACTTTTTGGGTGCGAGACTCGCGCAGCGCGGTGATTGAAGGGCCGCGGCGTGGGGCACCGGAAGCGCGGCGCGCGGCGCGGCCGTTCGCCCGGAGCCGGCCGCGCGCCGACCGGAACCTGCGGGGCACGGCGCGGCGCGGCAGGGCCGGGCACCAGCCCCACCACAGGCACAGGTACTACAGGTACGGGCACAGGTACGGCTGCAGCCACCGCCCGCACCGCGCCCAGCACGTCACCCCGTTAAAAAAAAGAAAAGAAAAGAAGAACCATCAACGGGATTAATGATAAAACACTACGGGTGGATTGGGTGGTCGTAGTGGTGGCGGCGGCGGCGGTGGTGTAAACTGCTGTAAGCAGCGAGGCAAAAAGCGCAGTGATGCCGTACCACAGCAACCGCCCGCCGCGCCTCACCATTGATGAGGCAAGACGAACGAAAACGCCCCGCTGCCGCCGCCGCAGCGCTGGAGTGAGCGCGGAGGAGGCGGCACGGGAGGGAAGACAACGCCGGCACCCGCGGCACGCCGGCTGGCGGCACCGTTAAAGAGGAAGGGCGGCAATACAAGAAACCAAAAAAAAAAAAAACACGAAAAAAAAAGAAGCAGCCGGTTTGCAAGTAAAACGCGCACGAGCGCTGAGCTCCCGCAGGCGGAGGCCGCGCAGGGTCGGAGGGTGGGCCGGGGGCGGGGCCGGAGGCGGGGCCAGGCTGAGGGGGGGTGGGGGTGGGTGGAGTGGCAATTCGGTGGAGGTGAGGAAACTCAAGACACTACATCCGGTCGGCAGTGCAGGGGGGACCTGTAGATGTGGGAAAGGAGGGAGGAGGGGGTGGGCGGGGGGCTACTAGTTGCATGGGGAGGCTACGGAGGGAGTGTTTCGCGCTCGCCCGCTCGGCTGCTGTTTTCGCTTGCTGTCTCCTCTCGAGATGGACACATGTCCACATGTTATTAATGACACCCCGGGTGCAAAGTTTACTCTGGGAGACATCTGGGGAATGTTGAGCATGTGCCCGCGCCCGTGACGGGCCCGTGCCCCCTGACTCTGTGTGTGTGTGTGTGTGCATGTGGGTGAGGGCGCATGACAGCTGTGACCGACACCAGGAGGGAGGGCAGGAAAAAGGAGTACGTACCACTAGTGCAAGGTGGGGGGGGGGTATAAGTTGATTACTGTACGGCCAGAGAGGTACTTAAGCCCGCCTGGCCGCGGGGACCACCCAATTCTGCGGCGGCATTAAGTAGTAACGGGGTCCCGATAGCGGGCACAACAAACTCGTCGTCTGAAGCAGTCCGAGCCCCCCCCCCCCCCCGGTCATTAGTGGGGGTCACTTCGTGCACCGCCTGTCTCTCCCAAATTGCCCCAAGCTGACGTCCTTTTCTTTCTCCGACCCCCTCCCTGCCAGGGTCCTGGGTCTTGCCAGGACACCGTCATGACACCAGCAGGACACCCTTCAGGATACCGTCAGGACACGGCCAGGATACCGTCAGGACACGGCCAGGATACCGTCAGGACACCGTCAGGACACTTGCCCCCCGCAGGGAGACTCCAGGAGCCGGAGCGCGTGGTGGCCTCGCGCGGCTCTCCGACCCGCGGTTCACACCCGATCATTACCTGGCAGCGAGGTGGTGGTATCCGTGGAGTAGAGGGGCATGGGCATGGGCACGGGGCAGTCTCCATAGAACGCCTCGTGGGCCGAGTTCATCACCTCCAGCTCCTGCAGCACCATGGCTGTCCGTAGGGGGTCACACACAGACACCGACAGCCTGGCAGCCCGGCCTGGCCGCTCACGGGGTCGCCAGGTCACACTCGTGTGTGTCACTTTCACTCTTACACCGCACTAATCACACCTATTCACATATGTTGACACGCACTCGCTCGGACGGACCATGTATCGCGTACGCGTGATGTGAGCGCACACACATGCACGGAGGGAAGACACACACACACACACACACACACACTCGCGCGCGCGCGCAGCGTCGACGCTGGCAGGACGAGGTACAGGCCGCGACTGGCGAGGCGAGCCCACCCGACCCGAGCCGAGGGCCCGGCGCGGCGCGGCTCAGCGGGCTCCGCCATAGGCCAGCCGGGCCGCCGCGCCTCCCCCCACTCCAGGCCGCGTCCAGGCCCGGCCCCCTCCCCACCACGGCGCGCCAGCGCTGGGCGTCGCGACGCCCACGGACCACGGCGGCGGCGCGGCAGCGCCAGGCAGCGCACACCGCGCCCCCGCGCCCCCGCGCCCCGCAGGGGCGGATCCAGGAGCGGTATGAAAGGGAGGGGCGATGCGCCGCTTTTAGCATATCTTCAGGCGTAAATCATTGCTGGTTGCCTACATTTCAGTCGGCTAATAAGGGCCCACAAGAGGGGGGGGGGGGGGGGGAGGTTCTGGTGGCCTGGTCGCCCCGGCCGAGCGCCGCCCCCGGTACTATACACACTGCGCCTCGTACCGATTAAAGACCACACAAGTACCAGGTCCACCCGCGTCGGAGTGAAGGGTTCGCCGAATCCTCCTGGACGTCACCGTCGCATCCACCGAAATAGCGGCGGCAGGACACGGCCTCTCGAGGGCCGCCTGCGGCACCTGCTGGGTCCGCGGCCCGGATAAGTGTCCTCAACAGCTGGCCCCGCCGGCACCAGCTCTGCCGGGCTCTGCCGGGCACATGCCGGGCCTCCTCGGGGACCCAACCCTCTCCCCGCCGCGCCGACCTCTGACCCTGACCTCGGCCGCGGCGTGCGCCGGGTCCGCGCGGCCCCGGGCCCGGCCGCTGCCGCCGCCGCGCGTGCCAAAGGGTTAATCACCGCCTAGCCCGTCGTGCCTGTTGAAAACTTTCGACCGCCTTTCCCAGGCGGAGGAGGAGGAGGAGGATGGCCGCGCGGCAGGCGAGCCGAGGCGGCGAGCGGCCGCTTCCGGTGACAAATCCCGGGCCCTCCGCTGCTGCCGCTGCTCACGAGACTGTGAAATTGTGGGCTTCGGAGGCTGGCCGCGGCCGCCGCGGCCCGTGCCGCGACACCATTACGCGCTCATTTCGCATTCCTCGCGTGGCTTACACGAGGCGACACCAGCCTCATCGACTTGTCGCCGTGGGGTTTCACCCTCTTTCCCCTGGCAGCGCGGGGCGGGAGCCGAAGCCGTAACGCCGTGGGCAGTTGCGATCCGAGTGGCACTGACCGGCCCGGACCGGGGCTCGGGCGAGGCCCGATAGCGTTTAGCATTGAATGGCCGAGCTTTCTCCTTTATTCGACCTGTCCTGGTGTGCAATTCGATCGCTCCATCGCATGGCCGGGTAGGCGCGGGCCCTGTGGGGTCGGGTAGGGCCCGGCACCGAGCACCGGGGGCTCTCCCTTCTCGCAGCACCAGCGCACGCGTTGCCCGCTCAACTGTAGTAGTAGTTCACTCGGACCGGAAGCAGCGGAGAGGTGGAGGCGGAGAGAGGGGGGGGGGGGGGGAGCCCGAGCCACTCGATCGCACGGAGCGGTCCGCAGATAAAGACGCGCGCCGCGCCCCGGACAGCCAGGACAGCCCGGCGGGGCAGCCCCGGCGTCACCTCTCCAGCACCGCGTCTAGCATGTTGTGCTCCGGGCAGATGCACGGTCCATGTCCCAGTCCGCTGCAGCGGCACGACCGGATGGGGAAATAAAGGCGACGACGTCCGCGCGCGCCTCCCGCCGAACACCGCGGCCAGCGCAATACACAGCACGGCCACCGCTGCTCCTCCTCCTGTAGTGCTCCTCGCACAGTGGCGCGGCGGCGGCGGCGGCGGCATCGACGTGCGGGGGACCTTTCGTCCGTCTTTGTGTCGGCTTCCGGTCCGGAACACACCGAACACGTCCCGTCTCGTCTCGTCCCGACCCGTCTGCATCGGAGGGGCGGATCGCTGCCGCCGCCGCTGCTGGCACGCGTTTGTGATGTAGGCACACACACATACACACACACACACACGTCCCCAGGTGAGCGGCGGCGGGCTGGAGAGCGCACATCACATCACAGCGCACGTGCGACGACGTCGAGGGAGGCGAGGGGGTGGGGGAGAGACTGATTTGACAGGTAGAAATCTCCAGGTGGGTTGGTGGGGGGTGAAAGAAAAAATATAGAAGGAAAAAAAACACGAAAAGATAAGGTCACAACAAACCAGGCAATGATGTATAATAATACACCTGGGCAAAAAAAAAACAAACAACACAAACACTGGCAGCTGAAAATCGCACTCATGCATGATTGGGTAGCTTACGCGCGCGACGTCATAGGCTCGGGGATGTACGTGTGGAGGTTGTAGAACACCGGTACGCGCGGGCGCTCAGTTCGAGTGTCCCTCGAGGGCCCTTCCTGCCGATACTGACGCCCTTAAATCCGCTCGCGGGGAAGAGATAGAGATAGAGAGAGAGAGAGAAACAAACAGCGAGATGAGCGGCACGTGTTGGCAACAGGATGCCGCTACTTAGCCGCCCGGGCCCCGGGACTGCCGCCGGCGGGGGGCCGAAGTCCTGGCGCCAGCGTAAGCGCACTCGACTCTCCTCGGTGTGTCACTGGCCCAAGGGCTGGCTGCGGCTCCTCATGGCGGGAGATAAGCGGGCCGGCGACGTCACCGACCGCTCCGCCATGGCGTCATGAGGCGCACCGATATAGCCATAAGCAAGCTATGGCGTCCGAGGAGAGAGAGAGAGAGAGCGAGCTTCCGCGAATCCGCTCCACACCCGCCATTTATGGGTCACTCCCGGGAACCGGCAGCGGCAGCGGGGAGGTCCTCGAGACGTTCTCTATATCCGGACCGGCAGCGCACGCTAATCGCGGTGCGGCGGGAGAGAGCAAGCGAGAGAGAAAGAGAAACCCGCCGATAAAAAGAGAGGCCACATGTAACCCCCCCGAAAACAGAAACCCAACCCCCTTCAGAAAAACAAATGAATGCGCGTTCGCGATTACACTATCGCCCGGTTTCGTTTCATTTTCCGAGCGCGGCGTTATCGCGGGGTAGAGAGAGAGAGAGAGAGAGAGAGAGAGAGAGAGAGAGAGAGAGAGAGAGAGAGAGAGAGAGAGAGAGAGAGACGGAGGGAGAGGGAGAATTGGCCCACCAGGAGAGAAATAAGAGAAGAAAAAGACACGCGGGCGGCCCCGAAAAAGGATCTGCAAACAGGACCAGCGACAAGACCGACGGACGTCGGCGGTGCCCACGATGACGGAGACGGGAACGTCGGTGCGATTGCGGCCCTTTTGAGTCGGCCGCCGTGGAGCCGATGCCGGAGGAAGGTGTTTGCCGAGAGGGCGGCGGGACGGCGGGGCCGGGGAGGGAACACGGCGGCCAGACTTTAATTGGCGACAATGGGACGCCGAGCCGAGAGGATAATGAGAATGGGGGTGCGCGGGGTGCGGGGTGCGGGGTGACGGCCTCCCCGGCTCCTCCACCCTCAGCCTGGCGCGGGGCGGGTCAGAAATCACTTTTCCTAATTCGGCGTGTTTGCGGCCCGGCGGCGACGGCGACGGCGACGCTGAGAGAGGGGAGAGAGAGAGAGAGCAGAGACTGTCGTCTCGCTCTCGCCCTGAAGCAGGAGGGCCCTGGCAGTCGCGGCAGCGCACCCCCGCCGCACCGGGGGCTGACTTGTTCACCCTCGTCTCCGTGCCCCCCGACAGAGAGCACTCGGCCGCGGTGCTCAACTCGGCCAGCACGGCTTATTGGTGTCCCATCCCAGACAACTAGTCCGCCCACTCCATGTCATTCGGCGGGCCTCCGGCGGGCCTTCACCGCCTCGCCGCGCGAAACGATCAATAAAAGCCCCGAAGCAGAGCACGAAGCTGTTGGGTGGGAGCGCTCGGGGGAGTGAGGAGTGGGTCAGGTGAAGGCGGTGAATCCACCTGCATTCCACCAGCGGGGGCGACAAGTGGGCCGAGTGCGCCGAGAGCAACCCTCCGGGCCTTCGGGCTGTGTGCTGCTGTGTGCTGCTGTGTGCTGCTGTGTGCTGCGGGCATGAAAGGGTTGGGGTGGGGCACGCCGCGAGTGACAGACGAACCGGAGCAGAGGGGCGCGAGCACGGTACGGTGAGTCACCGCCAAGGCATTTCATCCAGCCGGCCATTCATTCATTTCCCTGCTCCATTCTCGTTCGTCTCCATTCATTTCTCATTCATTCCAAAGTTTTTAAAGCGTAAATAAAATCGGGGGGATTTTGTGGATTGATTTTTCGTTAGCATCGAATGTCGCCCCGTGCGTCAGACGATTTAAATTTACGCTACATACGGTAAGAGGCAGCGGGAGCGGGCTAACCCGCGCGGCCTCCTCCCCCTCCCCTGCCACCGCTGTGATTGTTTGTGATTGGGGCGAGTGGCAGTACTTGGCTGTACTCCACTAACCCCGCTGCAGGACCCCCGCCCCGACCCGCCCCGACCCTCACGACCTCCATGGACCCCTATGTAGCCCCCGAGGCCTGCACGGCCTGCAGCCCGGAGCCGTCCGGGACAGGACGCGAGGCGGCCGGGCGGCGGCGGCGTCGCTTGGCCGTTTTGTCGTCCCCTCCTCCACTCCCGCACCCCGCACCCCGCCGCCGCCACCCCCGCCCCCACCCACCCCGGCCTGCGCACCTTGCCTCACATCCGCCCACGTGTTCACACCGGGCAGGGCACACATGACAAGCCACTAACTCACTCGCTGCCGAGCCGAGTCGCGATGAGCAGAACACAACAACACGGCTAGGCACGCACGCACGCACGCACGCACACGTGCCGCCTCGCCGGGCCTCTGCGGGACACGCCAAAGGCGCACACAAAAACTCTACCAAGATGGAAGATGCGGCCCGCGCATTGCATGCTGGGTGCTGATCGCGAGCGGGCGAAATCACGGCGTGCATGATCAGCTGGGAGGATGCTGGGGGGCGCGCAGGGCGTGGCAGCAGGTGGGGGTGGGCGGGGCGCGGCGGCGGTGGCGGTGCACGTGTGCCTGGGGGGGGGGGGGCACGCACGTGCACGAGGCACCCGTGCCACTTGTTGGAGGCTTGGAGGCGGTCGGCGTCGTGCGGCAGTGTGTGTCCTCTGGGCCGCCCTTGGGCACGGCCGGCGCGGTACGCAACTCAACACTGCGCGACATTGTTCCGTCGGGGGCGGCGGGGGCGGCGCGGGCGGCGGGGAGGGCTGCCCCCGCAGCTGCTGCCACCGTCACGATAAGCGCGCCCGGCCCGAGTCCCGGGTGCCGCGGGCCTGTCGTCAGCGATCCAGACAGGGCCGCTCGCTATCAGGGACCGAATTCGGAATCCCGGCAGCGCAGCGACGTCGCCAGCGAAGTTTGCGGCGGAGCGCGGAGCGCGGAGCCGTGGCCGCGGCCGTACTGCAGCCGAACGTAAGCTGCGCTTCTGTAAGCGGACGGCACAGTTCTGTAAGCGGACGGCACAGTTCTGTAAGCGGACGGCACAGTTCTGTAAGCGGACGGCACAGTTCTGTAAGCGGACGGTACGCGGGGAGCCAGGCGCCGCCATCATCGCCGAGGGTATGCGCCGTGCATCGGCCGGACACCCGAACACCCCTCGGGGGGCCGCGCTCTGTTTGCCGCCGGGGCACCGCTACCGCTGCAGCGCCCATGCGATAAGGGGCCAACCCATCATTACACCGGCCACTCTCTGCTTCACTCCCGTAAAATTAATCTACATCGGTCCAACGCAAACAATCGGTACGGCAGCAGCAGCAGCAACAGCAGCGTCCCCTTGCTGGCTACCGTCGCGCGGCGCGTGTTCGCCGCGCCCCTCTCGCTCCGTCTCTGTCCGACTCGCACGCGCGCCCCGCCCGCGCTGCGGGTGCGACGGAGACGGGGCGCACGGAGAGCTATTAATCGCGGACTGTTGGCCGGCGGGGGCGCTCACCGTGACGATAACAATAGCCGTCTGCCGGAGGGGGGGGGGGGGGGGGGGCACGGGGGGCCCCGAGGGGGTCCTCCTAAAGGATCCGAACGGGGTGGCGCGCGGGGCGAAAAAAAAAAACAAGGGGCCCCAAAGGGGGTCGGGCCGATGGGGGGCAACCAACCACAGCGATCGGGCGGCGCCTTTCACCGGCACGAGGCCGAGCGCACCGAGGGTGTACCGCACTCTGTACCGCACACTCCCAGCGGCGCGGCCGTCGGGGGGCGGGGCCCGCGGCAGGGCTGGCCGGAGACCATGGCGGAACCTCGGCCCAGCCAAAACCGCGCCTGCCGGGAGGGCCCCCCGGACCCCGTCATGACGCACGCTGCTTTCCCGAAAAAATCACGTACGCGGGTGCCTCATACGGGAATTCCTTCTGTTCACTTCCCTTTCCGTCTGGCCCTGCAGGGGGGCGGCACTGAAACCACATCTCCGCGCGGGTCCTGGAGGGGGGGCGATCTGTCACTGGCAGGGGCCTGCAGGCCTGGCGGGTTCGGTTCCCACGGTCAGCCCTCGAGTCACCGCTCGCCTGTGAGATTTCACATCACGTGGGCAGTGGACGGTCCCCGTAGGGGTGGCTGGGGCGCTGGCGATGCCGCCGGGGCCCAGCAGCGGCGCGCCTAGCGGGTGCTCAAACTGGTGCCCTCGGTGTCCTTGCTGGCCGCGATGTCTAGATCCCATCACGTATCAGGCCACGGCATCGCGTGTCGGCCTGGTACATACTGTGTTGCGCCCCCCCCCCCCCCCTGCGGTCCCCGCGGCCCTCAAACACGATGACGTCGGTGCCGCTGTCCCCGCTCGTACCTCTCCACAGCATGGCCATCTGCTCCATCTGCGCCACGACGAACATTTGGGGACGCAGCATGCAGATCCTCGGCCAGACGAGACGGCGGGGCCTCCGGGAGGGAGGGTCCCCGAGCCGAGGCGGCGGCCCGGCGGTGACGTGTGACTTGGCGGCGCGGAGACGCGGCTGTCAGCGTGGCGACCCCATGGCGCTGGCGCTGGCCTCCACCCCCATGTCGCGGCTGTCAGGGGCGGCCTCGGGGGGCGGCGGTATCACCAGTATCGCCGCGGACTTGTCGAAGCACTGGTGGCAACCCACCCACACACACACGCGCGCGCACACGCGCCGACACACGCAGGCACAGCCTCACTGGCCTCACTCGCGATAGCGTTGAGTCGGGCCGGGCGCTCGCGGCTCGCCGACACTCGGCACTCGGCACTCGCGTGGGCGGGGGAACGCGGGCGGACGCGGGCGCACGATTGCGGGACGCGGCGCGGACGCTCACGGACGGACCGAGCGAACCTGCCTCCAGGGGGCTTACCACTACATTGGCGGTACAACATGTGTACCGCGCCGGGCTGCCCGGGAGCCCCGCCGCCCCCGCCACGCCGCGGCCCGCGATGTGCTGATAGCGTGGGGCCCCGCTCCGGACCGAGGGGGAGGGGAGGGGGGGGGGAGGCTGGAGGGAAGGGGCCCCGGGCTGGGCGCGGGGCAGGCCGTCGTGGAGGGAGGGGCCTCCGCCGGCCCGCCGCGGAAAGTGAAGGTGGGGGACCCTCGGCTGGAGCAGGGCGAGCAGGGCAGGGGTGCGTTACATGATAAGAAGCCAAGCGGACAGAGTGGAGCACGGAGCAGCGGAGCACGCGCTAACGCCGCTTTCCCTCTCCTGCGTCACCGCGCCGCCCGCGCCGCCCGCCACGCCACGCCACGCACCGCTGCCCAGAGCCACCGGGTGAGCCGAGCCTGGGCCGCAGACAGCACGCCATGCCATAACGCGAGAACGGGCCCGTCTTCCGGCATGCCCGCCCGCTGCACCACTACCCCAGTGCCCAGAGAGAGAGAGAGAGAGAGAGAGAGAGAGAGAGAGAGAGAGAGAGAGAGAGAGAGAGAGAGAGAGAGGGTGGTGCGTGTGCGTGAGAGAGGTAGAGGGACGGAGAGAGAGACAGAGGGAGAGGAACAGAGAGAGAGAGAGAGAGAGAGAGAGAGAGAGAGAGAGAGAGAGAGAGGAGAGAGAGAGAGAGAGAGAGGGAGGGAGAGAAGAACAGAGAGGTAGAGGGATAAGAGAGAGAGAGAGAGAGAGAGAGAGAGAGAAGGAGAGGAACCAAAAGAGGGCTGAGCTAGGGGGTCTCAGGACAAGGGGTAGCGACGAGTGGGGACGAGCCGCGGCAAACATAGGCGAGCGGCCTCGGATCACGAGTGCGCTTCCGCCTTTCGTCACGTGGACCGCACATGGGGTACGCGAGAATAAGAAGGCCCAGAACTAGGTCCTCTGCGCCGCATTGTGCGGTGTATACAGTGCGAGACACGGCGCGGCGCGTGCGGCCGTGCGGCGTGTTGCGTTGCGTGCGCGTCGGCGCCGTGCACTATGGCGCCGTGCAGTGCGCAGCCTTGCATTCCGGGTGGTGCCGTCCATGGGTACGGGGGTGGAACGGGGCCACTCCACTCGACTCGGTTTGTCTTACGTCACCCGGCCGCCGCCGCCGCCCCGCCGCCGCCGCCGCCGCCGCCGCTGCTGCGCCGCGATGCTCCGCGATGCTCCTCGCTCCGTGCACTACTAGGCCCGTCATGCAAGACGCACTAGCGCGGCGCGGCGCGGCGCGGCGCGGGGAGGGGCGGGGCAGGGAGGGGCGGGGCAGGCGGCGGCGTGCGCTCACCGACAGCGTAACTCCAGGCTGACATAACGGGGCAGGGCGGGCCGCGCGGGGGCCGCTGCAGCTGGACAAGCAGTGCTGGACTTACCTTCGGACATGTAGGGGTTGTGCGGCACGGCGGCGGGGTTGGGGGTGCCCGGGTGGCTGCCCGCCACGGAGGGCGCCGACGCCGAGGCCCCCGGCGGCGCGGGGTTGTTGTTGTTGTTGTTGTGGTGGCCGGCAAGGAGATCGGTCAAGTCCGGGACGGACTCGATAAGGCCGGCACCCACTTCCCCGCAGGCGCGCTCCTTCTCCACATCTGCAACAGAACGGCGGCGCGCACGTGAGTGAGGGGCGCCCGGGAGGTAGGCAGCGCCGCAGCGCAGGGGCGTCGTGCGGGCCGGCCTACCCCAGCGAGTGCAGGCGGAGCACCTGCCTCGGGCCGGCTGCGGGCTGCAGGCGAGGAGGTTCGACCGGAGCGACGTTTCGTGGGGGTACATCGCTTGTCCGACGAACATAGACCCCGTTTCGTCGGGGCGACAGTCCCACAGTGATTTTTCACTTGCCTATGACTTGACCAAAATTTTATTTTTCTTTGGGGTTTCAGCTTTAGAATTCCCCCCGCTTTATTTCCCCATTTTTCGATGGCGGCATCGATGGTTTATTTATTTTTGGGCGTAGGACCCCCGCTGACGGGGCCGGGTCGGTGAGGGCCGTGATCCCGCGTCGACATCCGCCGTGCCGGGCCGGGCCGGGCGGGGCGGGACCGACACCGGCAGCAGCGGTACGGCCAATGTCAGGGCCCCCCGGCGCCCCGCGGCCCCCGCAGCCTCCCCCGGCGTGGGAACGGCCACGGCCGCAGCTGGCGGCTGCTGACCCGCGAAAACTGCACCTGCCGCCACGACACGACCCAAGCGCGGCCCCGCGGCCCCGCGGCCGTTGCGTCAATCAAGGGACGACGACGGCGGCGGCGACGACGGCGGCTCCCCAAACCCCGGGGAGAGTGTTTGGCGGGCGTCGCGGCGAGCCGAGCCGAGCCGGGCCGTGCGGCAGCGGCGGCGGGCAGCGATAGCTGCTGCTCGCCGGGCGCGCCGAGGCTGATCCATATTCAGGCGGAGCGATTCATTATTCATGGTCGTCGTCGGCGAGGCACATCAGGAGTGTGTGGCGCGCCGCGCCGCCGCCGCTGCCCCGATTGCGCGATACTCGCCGCGGCCGTGCAGACCGACGTCGCCGTCCCCCCGTCCCGTCCGGAGCTGCGGCCGCCTGCCCCCGCCCTGCTGTCCTGCCCGGCCCGGGTCAAAGTTCCCGCAACTCGAATAAAATGATGGCCCGAGCCGCACACGCTCGCGCGCCTAGAATGCCCTAGATCTAGCAGGGGGCCGCGAACGTTCCGCGAAGCTGGCCGATAACCAACCGGTCTCGCGCTCATAGAGAATGAGAGAGAAAAAGAAATGGTCGCGGAGAAGCAGGTGACCTGAAAGCGACACATCGCCGAAACGGAACGAGCGTGTCGTGCGGGCCGGCTGGCTTTATGGCGGTGGCGGCGGCTAGAAAACGGGGCGAAACGACTTGGTGATCGGAGCCGAGCCGGACCACCCGGACCCGGCAGGACCGGCGCGGTAAAACAATAAAGCAGTGAACTGCCTCGGAGGCACGCAGCCGCTCGGGCCGCGCAGCCGCACAGCGGGCCGACGATCCGCCGCGGTCCCCGAAGCGTTACCTCAAATCCGAAGTAAATTAAATTGACTTACCCTTCTGAAGGATCTCGAGGTGCTCCCACAGGATGTCCCCCACGAAGGGCGGGGTGCGCGCCAGGAAGGACTCCTTGCCCATCTGACAGATGTCGCGGCCCTTCATGTGGAACTGCTGCAAGGTGACCCCTTCCAGCGAGAACTCGCTCATGGCCCAGCGCAGCCAGAAGTTGACGTCCTTCTCGGACCATTCGCGGGGATCTGGAACAGAAACGGCACAGCGGGGTTAGAGAGGTTCGCCGCCGCAGTGAACGCCGTCGCGGGCCGTTCCCGCGTTGAAAATCGAGGGGATTGAAAGGCGACATAAGAGCTAGGCGGGGCGCGGGTGGAGGGGAGACCCGCGGGCCGGAGCGAGGCGTGACCTAGCATCGCGGGGCCGGCGGCGTGGGCGGGGGCGGGCCGTGTGTGACGGATCGCTGCGAAAACACGGCGTGGCCGCATCTCGGCCAAAGCCGTAAACAGTATCCTGTTCCGAGCCGAAAGAGAACACAGTGTGAAGGGGGGCTCGAAATGAAAAACCATAACCTACGAGGCGACAACGCGGCGGAAGAGCGGGGTGAGGCGCGCGCCCCCGGCGGCTAGGCCGGCCGCCGGGCCCGCCGCGCACGGCTGCGCTCGGAGTGCCTACCCCGCGGGCGAGTCCACGGCGGGTGCCGCTGCCGCAACCGCGGCACCGGACAGGCAATCTATCAGCGGGGATTGGAGCGTGGAAATCTCTGACATGTGCGCCGTGCTGCGCTGCGCGGCGGACCGGTCCGCGGTGTGATAGGCCACGCAGGTGCGGGAGCCGCGGGAGCCGTGCGTGACGGCCCAGCGTGATGGCCGCGGCCGCCCTCCCAGCGCCGCCCTGTCACCGTAGCGACGCCGCCGCGCCACGCATGTCTTGCAGCCGCGACCACGCCCTGCTCCGCGGCTCCGCGGCCACCCGCGAGCACATCAATCATAGCCGCCGCTGCCGGCCACCCGATGGGAGGCTGCGGCCGCCGCGGGCCGGCGCTGGCGCCGGCCATTGGCTGTGCGATACAGCGCTGCGCCGGAGAGCGAGAGAGAGAAAGAGAAGGGGGCCGGCGGGCTGGCGCCGCGCCGCCGCCGCCTGGTGGGGGCCCCGTCCAGCGCCGCGGCGCCCGTGCCTCGGCCGTGCCCCCCCGCCGGGCTCCGCGATCGGTATTGGCTGGCCCGGCGCGCACGCCCCGCCCAGCCTCAGCATCCCCTTCCCGGACCCGGGCCGCTCCGACAGGACACTCCTCGAGGACCTCTCCAGCGCTCGTGTTTGCGAGGCGCGTTCGAGTGGACACCTGGAGGATCCGATCATGGCTCAGTTTGCAGCGGGGGCGGGGAGGCGCCGCAGCGCGCAGGGCAGGAGGAGACCGGCACCGTGGCGAGCAGCATGCAGAGTCAGGGCGAACCGGAGCGGGGAGGGCGGGGGGAGGCGGCGGGAGGCGGGGGAGCGGAAGTCATTTTCTGCCTGAGCGACCGTCCCACCTGCCGGCACAGAGCACTGCAGCGGCACCCCAACGCCACTCGCACACACACACACACACACACACACAGAGAAAACAACACACTCCTCCGACGGAATTTCTCCTCCACTTTCCAGAGGGGCTTCTTCTCGTACACCGCGGTTCCCGACGAATTTCCTCGCGGAACGGCGCACCCCCGCCACACCACGCGGACGCAAAGCGTGCGTCGGGGACGTGCACGTCGCGCAGGGGGACAGCCTCCCGACGGCCCGTCACGTCCACGTCGACAACACGTATCTGATCTAGCATTCCTCCCGGCCGAGTCCGTCTCTACCGAGTCCGTGGACGGACGGGCGGACGGGTGTCTTGTCTAGTCCCTCTTCACCGACGGGGATAGAGAGAGCGAAATAGAGCGAGCAGAGATCAGAGAGAGAGAGACAGACAGACAGACAAACAGACAGAGGCAGAGAGAGACAGCGAGAGAGCTGCACTCGAGTTCGAGTGCATGATCTGGTGTAGAGTGTGCCTCCGAGTCGAGGGGTCAGCCGGGGCCCGCGGTGCCAATTACCGATGGCGGGGGCTTCGGGGGCGCCGGGGGGGGGGGGGGGGGGGGGGCGCCTAGCCATTGTTGCGAGACGTCGGGGGCCCCACACCTCTCCACGCGATGTCGGTCGCCGCCGTCCCCCCCCCCCCCCCTCATGGACCTCATGGAGCGGCGCTGCTCGCGGTCCGCAGAGAGGAGGATGCGCTATATGGTTACGGCACGCACTAACAATGCTGCTGATGCTCATCCCGGCTTTGTTGGGCAACACACTCGCAGTGAGAAGCGGGAAGGGGGGGGGGGGGGGGGCGGGGGGCGTTGCGGGGGGCCTCGCGGGGGGGGGGGGGGGGCTTGCGAGGGGTGAGGTGGGGGGAGCCGATATGAGGGGAGGGCCGGGCGGGGCGGCGAGCAGCGCAGCGCGCTAATTGTTGCCGCAACAAAGCGGCGGCAGCCGTAATAATGCTAATGGCCAGTACGGTGGTGAGCAGCGGGGGCACGGCGGCGCTGCCGGGGGACGGGGCGCGACGGGGCGCGGCCAGCAGCAGCAGCAGCAGGAGCGTCACCGGGCCGACGGCCACCCCCACGGCACACCGAGCGGACCTGCCTGCACCTCTCAGGGAAAGCGCGTAACAAAACATTTTTGCCTGCCGTGCTTGTTATGCCACACTTTCAAGCGGCGCGTCTAGAGAAGGAAAACAAAATCCAGCGTTTTTTCTTTGCGGAATTTATGTGTGTTAAATTTTTCATGGACTTCTAAAAATTCCTCAAAGTTGCAAAAAACGCGTATTTTTCCTTTCCGATAAATTTTATTTTGATTGCGTCCTATTGTAAGGATGACAGTCTACGATACGTAATATGCGGACAGGCTTGGCTAGGCTCGGTCGGAGCGGCCCGGCCGCGCTCGGCCCGCCTTGTTGACTCCCACAGCTATTGACTCTGCTGTGCCGCGCTATCATCACCGCACGAGCGTATTTGCGCAAACACGCGAGCAGGCCCCACCCACGCACACACACGCACACACTCACACGTATGCACCGCCGCACGCGCACGCACGCACACACTCCTCCTTGTGCAAGTGAACACGCGCGCGCGCGGCGGCCTTCACCACTACTTGTTGCTGTCCGACCTGCTCAACACGCGCCCCCTTTTCCTCCACGAACAAAAAAAAAAGGGAAAAACAGGATTGAACAAAGACAAAATTTTTGGTAGAGTGAAAAGTGAACGGAAAGGAAGACAATCGGTGACTCACGCCGAGTCGGTCCGGGCCGCGCGTGCTGTTGACCCTGCCGTTTGGCGGCCAAAGGTGCCCTGTTCGGCACCTTCAAGGGAAACGCCGCCGCCGGCTCGGTGGAGGGAGGTAGGGGGGGGGGGCATGAGGCTTGTCCGGCAAACACACGCTTTAGAGCGACAACATGAGACGTGGCGGGCGGAGCCGCGGCGCGCCGACAGAAGGCTCACAACACAAGGCCGCAGCCGCAGGCAGGCAGGCCGGCCCGCCGAGCGGCGCTGCGGCCCGGCTGCCTAACCTCGCGGCGTCAGAAGTCGCCCGCCCATCTTGGCCTCGTCGCTCTTTCCTTTCTTCTTGTTTTCGTTTGCACGTTTTGCTGCGCTCTTGCTCTCCTGCCGCTTTGCCTGTGACGCAACGGGGAGGGTGCAGGCTGCAGGGTGCGGCGAGAGGCCTGGTCCGGGCAGAGGCTCCGCCGGCCCTGCCGACTATTGTTCTATTCTTCTCCTTTAACCTACTGGAACAGGCGGCACAGGTCCGGGCGCAGCCCTACTCGGGGAGCGGAATCAGAGCGTCACCGCGCCGCGCCGGGCCGCGCCGCCCAACATCAGACAGACATCAGCGATGGCGGAACAGCTCTGGCCCGGGCTGAGCGGCGCTGAGCGGCGGGACGGGGACGGGAGTGCAGTGCGGCCAGCGCGGAGCCATGCACCACGTAACGTCCTCGGGCCGCGCGGCGCGACGCGACACGTCCTCGGGGAACTGGGTCGCCGGCCGTGTGCATCTCGCGGGTTCAAACACCGCGGCCGCATTTCATTGCCGATCCTCGCCTCGCGTGACCGTTCGGCGGCGTCCTGCGCGACGCGCGGATATCGGCTCCGCTTCGTCGGAAAGCGCGGGGCGATGGTGGTGCCGACCCCGCGACCCCGGGACCCCGCGGTCCCGGGTCCCGTACCCCGTCATCGCGGACCCCGGCATCGCGGACCCCGGCATCGCGTGTGGCGCGGCAGCAACGGCGGCGGCAGAATAAGATGATCCCCGGCCCGCTTCGTGACTAGGGCGGTGCGTGTGTGCGTGCGTGCGTGCGTGTGTGCGTGTGTCGGACGTGTGGTCCCGGCGGGTTTACGCCCTCCGTCCGTGACTCACACCTGCTGCATGGGGGGCCTCCCCGCGGCGTGGCGTCGCGTGGCGCCGCGTGGCGCCGCGTGGCCGCATACGCATGCGCCGACACGTGTTTGTTCAGTGACACCTCCGCGGCCCCCCGAGCACCTCCCCGGCCCGGCGCCCGCCTGGAGCGGGGCACGGTTGCCACCGACACCAGCAAGCGACACCGCTCCGAAGCTAAGACTAGAAGGACGTGAAACTTGACTTCTGGCGGCTTCCCAACTTGTAGCTCTGCCTTTAAAAAAAAATGCACGAAAATTCGGAAGTGACACTTCGGGACGGCGACTCTAGCCGAGGCAGGCGAGGGGAGGTAGGCGGGGTGGGCGGGGCGCGAGAGGTCACAGCCGCAGCCGGCGAGCACGGGCCGGGCCGGGCCGAAAGGGGGACCGACTGCGCTGTGATTGGGGATACGGAGGGGAGCGGGAGTGGAGGGGCATTAATCGAGGCACGCGACCATTGCTTCTTCGTTCCCGGGCCGGAAACGAGAGGAACGGAGTCCTCGAGGGGGGGAGGAGAGTAGAGGCGTCTTGCTCCGCTCCCCGCCGCGCCGCGCCGCGTCCCCCGCCCTCCAGTGTGATTCACCTCGGCCGCCCAGCCCGGCAGGCCAGCCCGCGGCACCCGAGCGCAGCCCGCGCAGCCCCGCTGCAGGCGGATGTGCTGTGACGTGCCGTTGGGACACCGCTAGTCCGCCAGCCGCGGCCGGGTCACCCACCCTCCTTAAGCCCTTAAGCAGAACCGTCGTTATTGGCGCCCCCCGCGCGTCCAAGTCTCCGCACCGCACAGCACCGCACGCACCGCGGTACGTGGCATTACTGCAGCGCCACAGTCCAGGTCATTACCCGCGTACCGTCCGCCGTGTTTATATAATCAGCGTGCGAGGAGGCCATCTCTGTGGGCCGGGCCTGGCCTGCCCGGCCTGGGCTGGGCTCTGCCGGGCTGGGCTCGGCCGGGCTGGGCTCGGCCGGGCGGACACGCAATGCTGAGCGCAGCAGCGAACGGCCGGCCAGCAGCCGCCAGCAATCGGCCAGCAGCAGCAGCCTCACGAAAAACACAATGCCCCGAGCCGCGACGCCATGCTGCCGTGCTGCCACCGCCGACATCGCCATTGCCGTGCGCCCTATAGGCCGCACTGTACCAGTACAGCCCGACGCGCGACGCGCTCGCACACTCCCATCCCGGGGCTGCCGCCACCGCGACATGCAGCCGCCTCGATCCCTGCTGACGGCGCAGCGCGCAGCGGCCAGGGGAAAACGCGTACGCCAATTATGATGTGCGGCTCGGATCTGGTTTGGCGGGGGCCGGCCGGCACCGGCTCATCGCCCCCGTGCAGCGGCGGCAGCGGCGGGCGTAGAGGACGAGGCGAGCCGCCGCCCCGTCCTCACCCCGCAGCACCGGGTGAAAGTGAATAGGGCCGACGCCGCACGACACGAGCCCTTCCCGGCCGAGGGCGCCGCCGTCACCGTCCCTGCGCTCCCGTGCGTGAAATTATCGGTCCCATGTCGCAGAGAGGTCTCCGGTTCGGATGGGACGTATTCGTGAGGAGGGGTTGGGTATTATCCGTTTCGTAAGCCGCCGCCGCCGCCGGGCCCGACATGCAGAACAATATAACCTGCAGCGGCGCAGCGGCCCGGTAGCGAGTACGGCACGGCGCGGCCCCCACCGCGCCCCCCCCCCCCCCCCCCCCCGGCCCGCGGCACACTTCCTACACGGCCCCGGCTTCCACGCTCTGATATAATGCCACTGTAATCGCCTCTAGGAGGGGCCGGGCACGCGGCTCGCGGTCCGCGCATTTAGAAGCGAAAAAACAAAAACAAAGACGAAAAAACGGCCCACTTACTTTCCTTTTCCATTTCAGCTCCCGCGCAACACCCGGTGAGAAACGTGAACCGAGAAAACGTACGTAGTGCGGGCCGCGAGCCGCGACAGCTGACATGTCAACTGGGCGGTCGTCACGTGACCGACCCGACTCCACAATGAGGCCGACCATCAGCAAGTCAAACCGGGCGGCCGGCAATGCCCAGCAAAGACGCGCGCGCCCGGCGGCGCCCTGCCCCCGCAGCAACCAGCACGCCTCGCCGAACCGCCTGAACCGCGAGCACGGGGGAAACGTGCCCTGCCAATAACGCATCGCGAAGTATGACCGTGACCCCGTGCTTCTGGGGGGACAGAGAGCAGGGCCCGGCGGCGTGCGAACGCGGCGGCCGGCAGGTCTCATGCTCTTGGCCGTGGCGGAGGCCGTGGCGGAGGAGGGACAGCGACTCCCACACCTTACCGACCCGGCGGCGGCGCCATCCCGACCCGAGGCGTCGGTCTCACCGGGAGCGGCCATCGCCCATCCCGGCCCGGGCTTTTCAATATTCCCACGGCCGTGTTTGAATACCGTACGGGCCAGCCGGCTGCAGGTGCCTGACCCCAGCATCGAGCAGGGCCGGACTAGGCAGTCCCAGCGCCCCGCCGGCGGCCGCACTGCGGTTCTCTCATTTTTCACAAGTAGCGTCGGAGGACACGCGACCCTCCGGTGTCACCGACACCGACCGGGCAGGACGCCGGCAGAACGCCTCGTGCCCCGGGCCCCGGAAACACGGGGCCGCCGTCGGCCGAGTCCCGTACGCCGCGCACCGGACACCGGAGGCCGCCGCCGAGGCTCCGGGGAGGCTACCGGAGGAGGAGGCGGAAGGCCGGAAGCCGGGCGATGCGCAGGCCGGAATTGCGGAATTAAGCCGTTCCGCCGCGGATTCCAAGAGTGAACTAGTTCTCCGTTGCGTAACTCGGCGTGCCTCGGCCGCGCCAGACACACATTCAGGGGGGCGGCCTACCGTGGCGGGCGGGCGCCGGCAGCGGGGCGGGCCGCGGGCGTTATCCGCTCAGTGTTATCACACAGGAACTGCATCTCGCGGGGCGTTCGAGCGGCGAACAGGCAGAGGCCGCACGTAACCCGGCCTCCCCCTGGTCTGGTACTCACCTTTGGGTATGTTCCTGTTAATTTGGTCTTTTTCCCAAGAAGCGAAAGAGGCCTTTAAGGCCTCTGTCATCTTCTTGTTCGTCCCCGGGGTGAGCGGCGGCACTTGCGCCGGGTTGTCTGCAAAAGAGAAACAGAAACACGAATACGTCAGTCGTCATTATTCCAGCCGCATTTCAAGTTAGAATGGGGACAGCGAGAACCCTCCCGCCGCGGCCGCGGGGGACAGCGAGAGCTGTGAGGCCGAACCAGCAATCCGGCCCCTTCGAGTGCAGAGCAGCGCCTGCTGGGTAGGCAATCACGACTCGTGCATGCACGCGTGCCGAGCGGGCTGGCATACCCTGGCGACCGCAGGCGCCCGAGCGTCGAGCGCACATAGAGGATGCCTATTCCCCGCTCTGTCTGTATACATCTGTTCGCCTCTCTCTTTATCTTCTCTCTCTCTCTCTCACTCTCTCTCTCTCTCTCTCTCTCACACACACTCTCTCTCTCACACTCACTCCAGTGCGCACCTCTGTGCCAATGCTTTGTTCAGCGACGGTGTGCGTATGGACCCAATAGGAGCCCCTCCGTGGCGGCACCCTCTCCTCCTCCCCCCCCCCCCTGTCCGCCCCTCCCGCCCCCGCCAGCCCCCCCACACCCGGCGGCGGCCCAACAGGGCCATCACATCATGCGCAGCCAACCGTCACACGGTCAACCCGCCCCGCCCGGGCTCTCGGCCTGTCTGTCCGCCTGTCTGTCTGCCTGTCTGCCTGCCACGCCGGGCACCCGAAATCTGCGGGGAAAACAAAGGCAATGCCATGAACGGAACAAAGGCCGGGTTCATGCCGTGTCCGAGTGCGCTGTCCGCGCCCGGCCGTGCCCATGCCCGTGTCCATCCACTAGCCCCGGGGTGTTGCGGCACCGCGCACCTGAAACATTATTTATCTCTCGGGTCACTCAGGGTGGAGGACCGATTTCGAATTTCCGCGCCTCTGGTCCTTCGATCCCCCCCCCCCCCCCCGCCACGACATGCGGCGACAACATGGTCTGGCCGCAGACTACACACACACACACACACACACACACACACACACGCACACGCACGCACACATGCACAGGCTGGGCTGGCCCCATGTCTCGGGGCCCCGTCGTCGTCGGCGACGCCGCGTGGCCTCCTGGGCTTCAGGGGCCGAGCCGCCGCCCGCCGCCGCCTCCACTCCACATCTGACGTCAACTTGGCCACGCATCGGTGAGCGGGAAGATTGTGAGGCGAGGCGTGGCGTGGCGCGGCGCGGCCCGCACGGCTGGACGCCTACCTTCTTGCGCCGTCGCGACGCTCAAATAATAAAACACTCATTTCCAAGACGAATAAACCGGAGCGGGTCGGCAAGGCTCGGGCGGCAGCCCTGCGCTGAGCTGCGGAGGCCGGCGGCGGCCGGGCACCGAGCGCTGGGCTCTACGGCGGCACTCAATAAAAGCCAGACAAAGGAGTCTCGCTGCTTGCCAAATGATTTAACTGGCTGTCCGGGCCAGGGGGGGAGGGGGGGAGGAGAATGGGGAGCCGGGGGGGGGGGGGGGGAGGGGACTCAGCGGGGCGGTAGGCAACCCGGTGAGCGCGGCGGTGGCAGGGCGGACCCCGTGGCACCGGCAGACCTCGACACCCTCTGTGTGTGTGTGTGTGTGTGGGTGTGTGTGTGGGTGGGAGGGGGCGGCGGCGGCGGCGCTGACCAGCGGAGCGTTGCAGAGACGAGACAACCGAGGGAGGCGCGCCGGCACGCCACGCCCGGGGCCCGGAGGCCAGGCACAGCACCGCGGCCAGAGCAGCACAGAGCCCTGCAAGCTCGCAGCTCGCAGCTCGCAGCTCGCAGCTCGGACTGACCCACGCAACGAACTCCGTCATTACCACTCTGTCGTCCGCGCGGATAACGCGGGGCCCTGTGCACCTCCGTTCCGAAACCCCAAAGAGGCGACGAGGCCTCTCAAGGTAAACAGTCTGCGCCCTCCCCTCCCCTCCCCTCCCCTCCCCTCCCCTCCCCTCCCCTCCCCTCCCCTCCCCGCCGACACGCAGACGCGGCACGGGGTGGGGTGGGGTGGGGGGTGGGGGTGTACGAGTACGTGTGGGAACCTCCAAACAGGTGGTGGCACCCTCCGCTCCCACGCGGGAGGGGACGGGCCGGGGGCCGGGGGCGGGGAGCGTGCGGTGGCTGCAGACTGTCCGTGTAATAAATTCGAGAGTATTTTGTCTGCGGTGTGCGACGCCAAGGGGAGGGACCAGAGGTGAGAACGAAAGGGACTCTGTGTCGCGGCGACGCTGCTGTGCACGGAGGCTAGGCCCGCCCCCGCCGTGCCGCGGCCCTCCATCCCTCTCTACCCGCGGCAGTCACGATTCACGATTTCGCAAAGCGGGCAGATAGAGGAGCCGAGAGCGGTGAGCGGCGCGGAGCGGAGCGGCGTCGTGGTCCGCGCCGCGGCCCGCATCCAACATGGCGTCCACAAAATGGCGCCGCCGAGCCACACGCCACGCCGCGCACCGCACCGCGGCTCTACCTGAGCGGAGCGGAGGACCCGCGGGGGAGCGACAGCACACCCCGCTCACCGCGCCTGCGACCGCGCCCGCCGGGGTAGGCCGGCCCGCACGGCACGCAGGCGTGGCGGAGACGCGGCTGCCTACCCTACAGGCGACAGGCGTCGGTGTTGCCGCGATCCCGCCGCCACAGCCGCTCTCTGTCTGTCTCTGTCTGTCACCCTCCCTCACTCTCTCTCTCTCTCTCTCTCTCGCGTGCCTGTCCAGCGCACACCAACAACACACGCATGCCGGGAGACGCTGCCGAGGCCGCGTTATTTTGAAATCCGCGCGCGCATCCCGTGCGTGTGACGCGGCGCCACGGACGGCGAGCGCAGGTGGTGCCAGAGACCAGCTCAAGCTGGCGGACACCTGCTGCCGTGCCCCGCGCTCTCCAACAACAAACTCACTCACTCACTCTCTCTCTCTCTCACGCGGGTGGAAAGTCTACGTGGTCCGGGTCACGTCTGTGAGCGTTTCAGGGAGACGGTATGGTGGTCCACGTCCCTCGGGGATCGGGGCAGTGTGGGTTCGCGAGTGCGCCCGGGCCGCTACGCCGGGCCACGCACCCCCACCACCCCCGCGGCACAGACCGCCGCCCCGCCGCCGCCGCCGTGCGTCGATGACTCGAACAGGTGGCCGGGCCCCGCAGGGTCCCCCCGCCTCCCCGCCTCCCCGCCTCGCACCCCGGAGTTATCGGCTTATAATCGGGCGCGTTTGCGTCGTCAAGATGTTGTTTGCCATATGGTGATGGTACCGGGCCACCGGCGGTGCCGCTCACCGGCCCACCTCAGCAGTCATTACCGACAGCCAGCACGGGCCGCCCTGTAAACACTTGGCCCCGCGCCGCCGTGCCGCCGTACGCACCAGGATTGCGACACACACCGCTCTGCCTTGTTGTTTTTTCTGCTCACCCCGGTGGTGGTGGGAGGGGAGGCAGACCCAAAACACCCGCGGCGCGGAAGGGAGGAGAATATGAAAGGCAGATAGAAGAAGAGAGGCGGAGCGCGCGAGAGAAGACTTGCTGAGTCTGGTTTCGGCAGCGTTAGCCCACACAAAACGCTTGCAGAGGCGCCGCAGCGCCGCATACTGTACTGCTGGCCGAAACTATTCCCTCCGGCCCGGGCCTGTGAGCCCATTACAGTTCACCGCGGCATGAGGGAAAAAAAAGTTCGCAAAAGAAAAATCGCGGCAACGCACCGTTTACCCGCATGATGCCGAAAATATTTTTTTAAAAATCTTCGACGTATTTTTCATTTGAACATGTTTTTGATTTTTAATTTGAAAATAAACACAAAGTTTAGAAAATAATTCAATTTGTTGGCCTTGCCGGTGTCAGGACAACAACTTTCCGATGTCCGTCTCGCCTCGCGCCGCGCCTTAATGGATTAATGCCATGGGGGAGCGAGCCGCCTGAGCAGCGACACTATTCATTATTTTTACAAGCCGCCGCCGTGTCGTGCGGGTCAGCCGCGCCGCCCGCCCCCCGCGAAGCGACTCCTATCATCCCGATTCCACCATTCCGACAAATTTGTGGAGGCCGCAGCGGCGGCGGCTGCAGCGGCGGCGGCCAGCGGGGGAGATCTCCCCTGAACCTCTTAATTCTTGTTTCGGGGCGGCGATGCATTCGTCTCAATTGCGGGGGCCAGGCTTTGACGCGGACGCGGGCCGCGTGTCGGCCGCGACACCCCCATCGACGCCGACAGCGTCGCGGACACGAAGACCCCCCTCCAGGAATTGGGAGATGAGCGCGCGCACACGATACACTGCGGCGGCGGCGGCGGCATCGCCCCGCATCGCTGTATACACCGCGTCCAGGGCCGGCGATGGAATTTGATGCGCCTGCCGAGTGTTTTATCGCGCCAACACACTCATTCTGTGTCCACATTCCCCTCAAAAACTCGATTCGATGTGATCCCCGCCCTCAGAGAAAAATAAATTAAAACGCAGTCTTTGAAATCCGTACTGCAGCTGTGTAGCTACTGCCGGGAGGCGCGAGGGAGAGGCTTTTGCTGAAGGAAACGAGGCAGGGCTCCTCTAGAGGACACGAACCCGTTCGCTAATTATCCCTACACTACGCGTGGGCAAACCGTACAGTAAGAGGCGGGATGCCCACTTCAAACTACCACAGGAGCAATAAATAGTCGTCGTACGAACCGTTGCGCTGAACAAGCGACACGGGGTGTCCTGTCGAAGAGAAATAAAAGGATTTAACACGGGGACTGCTATGAGGGGGTGAGCTTCCACCGACAGTGTCACAACTACTCCATGAGTGTGGTGCGGCATCGTACGCCGTTCCCTGGGCGCTGTCAACGCGCTAGGGAACCACGCGGACAAGGTGCTTGTCGCACATGCTGGGAACGGCGCCGGCCCGAGGCCTCTCCTGCGCGGCTACTCCAGTCACAATTAAAAACTCCCTACCTCCCTCGTCTGCGGCCGCGTCCCGCCTCGCCTCACCTCAGAGAGTGCCACAGAGAGGCCCCGGAGGCCCCGGAGGCCCCGGAGGCCCCGCAGCAGAGGCACGGTGCTCATCTAAAGCGACGAAATTAGACGGCGACTCGGACGACGAGCTCGGTAAGGGAGTTCAGTTCTTTCGGTTCTTTCGTTCGTGAAGGCAAAGTGTAAGACACTCTACAGGGCTCTCCCTTTTTTTCTGCGCGAGAGAGTGAAGAGAGAGAGAGAGAGAGAGAGAGAGAGAGAGAGAGAGAGAGAGAGAGAGAGAGAGAGAGAGAGACTCTTCCACCCGCGCAGCGTGGCGTAGCGCTGCGCCGGGCGGCAATGAGTGACTCAAAACCCAAGTGATGCATCATAATGAGCACTTCCGGTCCGCGCGGGGTAGTCCCAGGCCAGAGTCCCTTTATATCAATCGATAGGACGGAGTACCGCCGCGCCCAGCCCTGGCGGCCTGCCGGCTCTCCTGGCGTGGCGCAGCGGCCGCGCGGCGCTTTACAGGTTTTTGTTTTCAAGCGTACACGCCCCGACCCGAAGCCGAGAGGTTCACCGGAAATGGGGCACAGACACAGCAGGCCCCGGCCAGGCCCCGGCCAGGTGGGAGGGAGGAGTTGGCGGGAGAGGGGGGGGGGGCGTCCGTGGTGGGGGGCGGGGGCTCGTGCCTGCGGCTAGGTGACAATCTGACACACACACGGTGACACACACACACACACGCTCATGCACATCCCCGAGGTAAGCCGCGGTCCGAGGCCGGCAGCCGTCAGGCAGTGGCCCAGTCCTCACCTTTTGTTCTACAACACGATTTCATCATCTTCATGGGCCAAACGGCGCGGGGGTCCCAGTCTATATACATTGAGGCCGGTGGTTGACTAGGCTTCCGGACAGAGATCATTCAACACTGCCACACACGGCACTGCACTTGCACACGCACTTTTCTCAATCACCGCCCGGCATCTTGATCTCCGCGAGAGGGGCGTGGAGCCCCGTGGAGCCCCGAGCAGCCGGGGGGGCGTGGGGCTGAGAGCGGCTCGGCGCGGCTGGCAGGGCCCCCTGCAGGGCCCCCTGGCGGCCCGCGGGAGGTTAGGCCCCGCGGTCACCGACGGTCACCGACGGTGCCCCGTGGTCAGGGGGGCTCCCCGTGCACGCTCCTCATAGGCGTCGCACTGACACGGCACTGACACTTGTTGCACTGCACTGCGGCTCACTGCACTGGACACGCGGCACGCGGCACGCACCGCGCGGCACGCCGGCGCACGGCCACCAGCGCACGGACACACACGGGCTCGGCTCGGCTCGGCCTGGCACGGCGGCACACGGGACGAGTTGGGGACGAGGCGAGGCTGGCAGGCCGACTGGCGGGCCCGCGGGCCGAGTCCCTCCCGGCGCACGGCCCCAACCGCCCCACCCCAGGCCGCCCCCACCCCTCCCCTCCCCCTCCTTCCGGGCTCCCACTCTACTACGCGCGCTCCGTCCCGCTCGCACCCGCGCGCCCGCTCGCGCTCTCTCACTCGGGCCAGAGTTTATGAATGAACTGCTGCTATGCGCGGCTCCCCGCCGTGCTACGCCAGGCCGTGTCGGGCGGGCTGCAGGCCTCAGCTCTCGGCCCCGCCGCGGTGACGCCTCAGGGCAGCCGTCGGCCGCGGCCAAGGCTTCCCTACAACAACCTGGCCGCCCTGCGTCATTTCATTCAATTTCACAAGTTAAGACACCTGCTTAACTGCATCGCATTCGTTGGTTTGCCACAGGTTACGAACCATTCATACTGTATAACTTTAAACCGAAAAAGAAAAGGCCCGTCCCGAGCCCGGGCCGGCGCGGCCCCCCGAGCTGGCAGGTCGCCACCCCTGCCCGTTCTCCGCCGTATTTTGGGCCCTTGGCCGTCCGTTTGCAGCAGCTGCTGCGGCCGCGACCGCCTCTGCCGGCTGCAGCCGCCGCCGCGACTTTTGCACTGCACCGGGACGCGATGGCGGCAAGCCAGGTGGCTGCGGGGGACCATTCACAGCGAGCGCTGCAGCGGGGGAGGGGCTGTAGGGGACAGGGGCACGCGCCGGTGCCAAAGTCACCCCGCTGCCAGCCTGCAGAAACAAAACCAGATGCCGGCCGGTGCGGTGCGAGCGGGGCAAACTTGCAGGACGCCCCAGCCCGTCCCGGCACCGTGAGACTGGGAGCCGGCGGGGCCGCGAGCTCCCAAACACCTTAATTGGGCCGAAATCAGCCCGGATTCGCTTCATCTCCCGCGACGCCGTTCGCGAAAAGGGCGCCCGGACCTTTTGTGAGAGGGCCGTGCCGGATCTGCTGTTCGCCGTCCCAGGCCGCTGCTCGCTGCTGTACCGCAATATGTGCAACTATCACTACTTATCGCAGGCTGTCTGAGGCGGCCGGGGCCGGCCGGGGATGAGGGAGCCTCGGGGATCCCGCCGGGTCCCGCCGGGCCCCGCACCATCCGGCAACGCTGCGGCAGGTAGGCGAGCGAGTAGCGACACCACACCGGAAACAGGGCGGGGGCGGGGAGGGGGGGGGGCTTCTCCTCTGGCCCCCCGGGCGGCCCAGTGCGGAGGAGAGGTGGGGGAGGCGGGGGGGCGCTGCCGCCCGCACATCAAGGTGCACACACATACGGGGACGTGCGCACCACCGCAGGTACATTCATTAGACAATCGGGCTAGCCAATTCCGGCGACGGCGTCACACGGTCGCCATGGCGACGGGACGCTGCGCAGGACCCAGGACCAGCAACTGGGGCGTGAGAGCGAGCGGCGGCGGCGGCAGCGGCAGGGCGTCGGCGACCGGACCGAACCCGCCGGACCGGACTCAACCGGCCGGACCTGGCCGTCTGGAGCGGCACTGACCGCTGTCGGCCGTCTGGGAGGGCGGCGGCGGCGGCGGCGCCGGGGTCACCTGGACGCGCGTCCACCAGGGCGTACCGGGGGCGGCCGGGGGCGGCCGGGGGCGGCCGGGGGCGGCCGGGGGCGGCCGGGGGCGGCGTCACGCTAATAGGCTGCCGCGACGTCTCGCGTCCACCAGACCGTTCAATTGGCACGCGCCCCGTTTGTCGGCGGCGCCCGCCCCCGCCCGGACCGCCCCCCAGACGGCCACGTGCCCGCCGGGGCCCTCGGATCCTCTTTATCGGCGTCGCCGCCGGACAACGCCGACTTCGCCCTCACAATGGCCACTCAAAGCTCGCGAGTCCGTGCTGATCGAGTTGGCGGCGCGGCGGGCTGGGTATGAGCACCCCGTGGGTCCCCGCCGTGTGTGCGAGTGTGCGTGTGTGCGTGCGTGCGTGCGTGGGACCGCGGTGGGACCGGGCCTGGGAGGCGGGAGGCGTGCGCCGGGCCGACCCTACCCGCCCTCCTCCTCTCCTCCCGCTCGGGGATCGGAAGAGGAGGGGCGGCGACGGGTGCGACCGGACGGGGAAGGAAGGGGGGGGGGGGGGCTGGAGGGGGAGAGGTGGCAGGAAGTGACGTCAGAGGGCAGTGTGTCAGCGGCCGTGCAGTGTGGGGAAGGTTGGGGTGCGTTCGGTGCACGCGGCGGGGGAGAGGAGCGGGGCGGCGGGGCGGCGGCAGCGGGGCGGAGGAGAGAGGAGCCGAATCCGGTTCCCATCCAAGACAACCCGGCTGAAAGGGGTGGACGGGGCGGGGCGGCGGAGCTCCGCAGGCAGCGCAGGTCACCTCGCCGCGCCTCGCCGGCCCGCCAATGGCCTCCGCGCATCATCCCGTCCCGCCCCGTCCCGTCCCTTATGGCTGCCATCTTTGAATAATTGTGCATTCCGTTGAGGACGGGTTGCCGCGCTGCAACCTGAGAGCCGCGGTGTCCGCGGGGCGGGTCCTCCGGGACACCCAGACAGCGCGCGCCTTTCCAGCGCACACATCCGGACAAAACGCAACAAAACTTCTCCAGCCGGGACTCCAGCCGGGACTCCAGTCGGGCTAGCCGGCGGCCGGCCGGCCGGCGCGGCCATCCTGCCGCCTGCCGGAGAGTGACTCACCCATCCATCCATCCCATCCTCCAAATCAGGTAGCGGCGGGGACTACGACGACAGGCACCGCGCCGCGCCGCGCCGCCACACCCACACCACTCACCTCTCACAATGTTCATACACTTGGGCGTGACCCCACCAGACCCCACCCCGAGGGGCCCCGGGGACCCTCGGGGGCCATAGAGCACACAGCGCACGTGGACTCGCAGACGCGTGAGTAACGCCCGTGTTCGGTGTACTCTCTCTCTCTCTTTCTGTCTCTCCATCCCTCCGCCTCTTCCCTTCCCTCTCTCTCTCTCTCTGTCTCTGTCTCTCTCTCTCTCTCTTTCTCTGTGTCTCTCCTCTTCTCTAGTGTCAGTGCCCCGACTAGCATCGTCGCCCATCATGGCCGTTTCGCAGCGCACGTGGCACGATCTTCGTACGGATATGGACAAGAAGTGCCGTAACGTCCAGTCCGCGGCGCCAACAGCGGGGAGAAGGGAGGGGAGGGGGCGGCCTGCATGAGACACCACACACACACACACACACACACACATAGCCGGCGGCACGGCTCAACACAGCGGGATGGCCGCCAAATTATCATTGCCATATCAATTAACACCCTTTTTTTTTAATTTTATTTCTTCATTTCCCCGCCCCCGCTCACTCCCCGACTCCCCATCCCCTCGGCGTTAATGGTGCTTTGGAATAATTTGTCGTCACTTGCAGTAGTTATGTTGCTACGCAGTCGCTGGCCGGCGGCCGGTGCGGGGAATACGGGCCACATTTTTCTTTCGGCTCGATATGTATACAAGGGGGGAGTGGGGGGAGGAGGAAAACTGTGTCGCCCCCGTCCCCGTGGCCCTGCCGCCGGCGCGAGTCGAGATCTCGCAGCGTGGGCGTGTGCACATTGGATTTGTCCGCGACCGTCCGGCCGAAGGCCCGACACACACACACACACACACACACACACACACACACACTCACACAAGCAAGCGGCCCGGACCATGGAGCATGGACCATTCGGTGACACAATTGGTGAGCAATCGGGGCACTATTGAGAGGACCAAAGGCCGGCAGGCGGGCAGGACCCGTCAGGACCCTGCGGGGGACCCCCGCTGCCGGCCGCCCGGGACGGGACCCTCGCCATATCCAGGACCTTGCCCTCCGCCCTCAGCCGCGTGGCAACAAGTAAACGAATCAATCAGCCCGGCCGGGCCGAGCTGTGCCGCTGTGCCGCTGGGGCGCGGCGCGCTGCACCCCTCAGGGGTCCCCTCAGCCGGTGGTGCAGCCCCGGAGCTGCCAGTGTGCGACACGAGGGCCGCGGCGGAGAGTCGCCCTCAGCTTCAAGCTCCGCTCGCAGTGTCCGGCCGTGAGTGTGACAATATCGCCGGATGCGATGCGATACACGCAGAGGGGAGGGCAGCCACGCAGCGGTCTGCAGCGCGGCGAGAGCTCAAGGAGCAGCCGCCGTGCGCACGAAAATAAATGCAATAAATGCGATGAAACCAAAATAAAGAAAAGTTAATCGTAAAAAAAGGGGGGAATTTTGAAAATGGTTTCTTTTCCACTTTTTCCCTTGACCTGCGTGCCACCGGTCACCGAGCAGGCCGCGAGCTCGATGGGATCACACACAGCAGCGGCAGCGGCAGCGGCAGCGCTCCCGGCGCTACATCCTTTGCGTGACGACAACAAACCATCCGGGCCCGCGGGTCGGGTCGGGTCGGGTCGGACCGGGTCGCGGGTGTACACAATGTCTTCTTTAACGGGCCGGGACGTGTTTGTTTGCCGTACGCGTTTTTTCATATCGACCTCCGTCTGAAATACTCTCGCTCTCTGTCTCTCTCGTACAGTAGGACAGCGTCACAAGGACGGGGGACGGCCGATGGTTATCGGTCCCCGCGGGCTCCAGCACTAAGTGAGGGCAGGGCGTCTGACTGCGTCGCGACGCTCTCTCGACCCGCATCGTGCGTGTGCGTGTGCGAGGCGTGCGTGGGCGTAGCGTGCGTGCGTGCGTGCCGCCGGACAGGGTAGCGACGACGCCTTAGACAGGGAGTGAACCCTTCAACCCCAATGCCGAACGGGGCTCTAGCAGAACGCCCGTCTCAAGCAACACGACAACAGGCCGCGATCGAACGCCGTCTGGCGCTCGCGGAAAGGGTCCTGTCCTGTTATGTAGTACCATAGGCTCCTGCCTAGGACCCTGTGCCGATCGACAATACGCCCACGCCGACCGCCCGGTTCCCTCCTGACCTCCCGGCGTGTCGTGATGTCATGTGACGTCATGTGGCGCGGTTCATGCTGGCGGCGCATCGCGCGCGCGCCTGTGTGTGTGCGCGTGTGATTTTAGTGATTAACCTTGTTAAGGGAATGAGTGTGCACACGCCGCCCATCGTGACACGCTCCACACGGACACACACACAGACACGCACACAGACGCACGCACCGGCATCATGAGGGCAGTCGCGCTGCTGCACTGCACGCGTATGCCAGCGGGCGGTGCGAGGCGCGGGGGAATTCACCGCGCAGCGATCGACGTGGGGGTGCGCCACGCGCCGCCACGCGCCGCCACGCGCCGCCACGCGCCGCCACGCGCCGCCACGCCGGGTGGAGCCCGCAGCACCGCGCGCCCACGGCCCCGAAGATCTCCCCCAAGGTAATCCCCAGCCACTGATCCTGATCCACCCCCGGGGCCTCCGGCACACGCGGACTTCCTCGACGCGACACACCTCAGCGTCGACTCTCTGACGCCCCAGATCAGATCAGCGCCGCTGCGTCCAGGTGCTCATCCCGCCCGACAGCGAAATGTCTAAAATTAACGAGGGCCGCGGCGAACATCTCGAGCAGCGGTGTGGCGGGCAGCGCTCTGCCTGTCGGGGTCGGGTCTCCAAAGCGCCGCGGGACATTCTCTGCTCGGAGTTGGGAGCGCGGCGGCGCGGAGCCTCGCCTCGCGGCCTCCTGGCTGAGCCGGCCGTGCCGCCGCCCTGCCGCCGCGTTGCCGAGGCCGGAAGTCGCAACGGGGATTAGTAGGACGATAAGTTGGAGAGAAAACAAACAGGGCCTCTGGCCGCCTCTGGCCGCCAGTGGCCAGGCCGCCCCGGGCCCCGGGTCGGCGCGCGCGGGGGGCGGCGGCGAATCGACACTGCGCGCGGTGACTTGAAACGGGCCGACAGAGGGCGGCGCGGCGAACAGTTCTGCAGCGGTTTCTGCCTCTGTGCGGCCCCCGCCGGGCCCAGGCGCCACCGTGTCATCCCCCGGCAGGCGGCACAGCGCCCCCGCGGCAAAACAATTACAATCCCGGTTCACGCTTTTGCCGATGGAGTTACGGCGCGCATGCAGGCGCGGGCGGCGGCGGTCCCGAGACATGAGCTTCATGAGCCGGGCATGATTCACTGCGCCGCCGCCGTACTCCACTGGCCACCGTCCAGTCCACGCGGCGCGGCACGGCCTGCGCTCCAAGGAGCTGCGACCGTCTCGTCCCCCACAAAGTAAAGCGTCTAATTAATGTGAGGACCCCCTCCCCCGCGCTGGTGGTGGGCCGGCCTCTGCGGGCCACTGGGCCGCGCCGGGCCGCGCCGGGCTGACCGTAGCACTGCCACGAACCATTATCCACTTTGGGCTTGCAGCGCTCCGCCAGCTCCGCACACCACTCCGTGGCCGCTCGTACAATCAACTCAATCCGAAAATGAGCCCCGACGGCCCGCGGCCCGTGGCCCGGCCTGCCCGGCCGTGCCACGGCAGTGCGTCTGGGACGAGGCGGCGCGGGGGAGGGAGAGAGGAGAGAGGGCAGAGAGAGAGAGAGAGAGAGAGAGAGAGAGAGAGAGAGAGAGAGAGAGAGAGAGAGAGGGAGGGAGCGGCCCCGCTTTTTGCCTCGGGCTGTACACGCCCGCAAGTGCAGAGCGGTGCAGGGATTGCGGGCGGCGTGGCCGCGATTTTGGCACACAGTCGCGGACACGCGGACGCAGCGACGGCGCGGCCTGGCAGCGCCGCGACGCGACGCGCGGTTTGAATGAACGGCAAGCACTTTGACAACGCTGTCGGGGCGACGGGGCGGCGACGGCGGGCTCCGGATACACGGCCGCCGCCGCCGCCGCCGCCGCCCTGCGACTTCTGCGGGGTCAGCGAGGGTCTCCGGTAACGTCCGCTGTTATGGTCGCCTCGGTTGGCCTCTCGGCCGCTCACGTTCGCGCCGCGGCCGGCTCCTCTTTCTCTGTCGCCCCAATATTCATTCATACCGCCGAGCCGCGGGGCCGCGGGGGCCGCGGGGGGGGGGGGGGGGGCGGAGGGGGAGTCTAAGCAAAGCAAACAGAGTGAGGCCCGTAGCCAAGGCAGGGCGCAGCCCCCCCCCCCCCTGGCTCGTGCTGGTGCCGCCCCTGCCCGTCCCCGTCCACCCGCGCGGCCCCGCGGTGCGGTTTGGCTTGGGGACAACGCCTTCGGCCAATGCGTTTGCTTTCCGAGAACCAGGAACGGCCGACCGCGCTATGCGATATTCACGTCCGCTGGGCGGCCGCGCTCTTCCCTTACCGTCCCGCGGCGGGGCCGAACGCCAATATGGCAGCACGGGCACGGCAGGCGAGGCGCTCTGACTGCGCCGCCAGACACCAGCAGGGAGCAGGGCGGCGGCTGTGCTGCGCTTCGGGCTTCAGGTGCGCGGCGAGCAGGCGGCCGGAGCGGGGACCCCCGAATCGAGGGCTCGTCGCCCCCCCCCCCCCCCCTCCCCCTCCCCTGTCCCGGGGCCCTTGGCCCAGCCCGGCACGGCGCACCGGAAGCTATCCGTCACACGGCGCAGTGCAGCCATGAGCAGCCCTTCCCTTCCCTTCCCATCCCATCCCCGCACACGTGTAGAGTTACCGGCTTTATTTACACGACACAGCAGCACGGCGGCGCGGCGGCGCGGAGCGTCTTCCTTCCGATCGAGCGGCGAGTTATTCGGCCACATCGGCCACCTCCTGCTCCGCGACGACCACGCGAGAGCGAGAGAGAGAGAGAGAGAGAGAGAGAGAGAGAGAGAGAGAGAGCGGGGGGAGGAGGGGGCGACGACCATGACAACGTCCGTGCACTGGATGGGCAGGACGACAACGTGGTCCCCAGAGCAGGGGGCCCCGCACGGACGTCGGCGTCGATTAGGCGAACGACGGCTAAGTCTCGATAAGAGAGCCCCCTCGCGACGGCGGCAGAGTGAGGGAAGCGCTTGCTGCTCTGCCGGTACGCTCCACGCTTGGCTTGAACCACGCCGAGCTCGGCCGCTGCTCTGCGAGGAGGGGGAGGGGGAGGGAGGCCCGGGGCGTTGCCAACTTTAACGGTAGCTATTACCTGCTTTATGGCGGCCCCGAGTGCACCGCGAGGCGCGCACCGAGGGCTGAGGGGGCACCGCGGAGAGAGGGCCGCGGGGGCCGCGGGGGCCACGGAGAGACAGACGCAGCCGCGGCCCCGCGACATTTTCTTACCGGGCCGCAGTAGCAGAGCGGCCCGTAGGTTCGTCCCCTCCTTCATCTTCAAAATATCGCCGCGCGCCGCGCCGCCGTGTGGGAGCCGAGCCGCAAGGATTCTCTACACCGCGGGACCGGCGACTATGCATCCCCGCGGCCGGTTGACAACAAACAGCAGAGCCGCGGGCACTCGCACCCGGAGGGTAGGCACCGCCGACATGGGCGTGCGCGCGTGTCGTGCGGGCCGGCCTACCCCGGAGCTGGCAGGCGCCGTGGCAAGAGAGCGAGAGAGAGAGCGAGAGAGCGAGAGCGAGAGAGAGAGAGAGAGAGAGAGTTGTGCTGATTGACGTGCAGTCAACACCAGAGTGCCGCCGCGACCGACCGGCGCTGGGCACGCGCATGCAGTGGGTCCGCGGTAAGGGCGGCCGCGGCGGGCGAGAGGCGTGAGGTGGGGGTGCAGCCACAGGTGAGGCGGAAGTGCGGCGCGGCACGGCGCGGCGCTGTTGACTTGACGTAGGCCTCCAGCCCGGCCGCCGGGGCCCCGCCCCACCGCTTCCGGTGTGTGAACAAGTGCTTTGGCGGAATCGGGATTATCTCTCTCGCTGGCCGGGCCGGGCCGGCCGCCATTGGGGGGTGGTGGACGTGAGGTGAGAGGTGCTTTCGGCGGTGCGTGGCCCGACCAAAAGCAGACGCCGGCCGCACAGACCCCATAAGACGCGGCGCCACCGCAGAAAATTCATTTTTGGTGGGAAAGGACGCCGCAGCACGCAGCAGGAGCCCGGCGGGGCCGGGATCCGGGATGCGGTCAAGCAGTCACGCCGCCGCCGCCGCCGGTCGTTCACGAATCACGTGACGACACCAGGAGGAGGGCCATGGCGAGCCCGCGTGTGATTCGACGCCCGTCCGGGACGCTGCGACGCGCTGACGGCGGCCCCCCTGTCCTGGCAGTCCTGGCCCGGGAGGCCCGGCCCCGGCCCCGGGCACACACCTGAGCCTGAGCCCAACCCGTCGCCGCGCGCGCACGTGCAAACACTCGTAGCACGTGTCCCCACCGTACCGGGCCCGGGGCCCGGGGTCCGGGCCGGCCGGCCGGGCCCATTCATGAATGCGATGCGTATACGAGGAGGCGTGGCGTGGCGCGGCGCTGCGGCGCAGCCTGCCGGCCGATCCATTCACAATTCGGCCGAGGCGTCGCGTCACGTCGTCGCGGAGCTCCGGCCGCCCCGCGCTCCGCCCGCCTCCGCCGGGCTCCTGTTTCAACAAGGGCCGTAGGCTGCCTTCGCACCGTGGCTCGCGGCCAACGAGCTGCGCCACAGGCGGCCGCTGCGCCGCCGGGGCGGAAGCCGGCGGAAGCCCCTCGCGGGCCCCGCACGCGTACGGCACGCGCCGCGCACGCGCACGGCATACGCACGAAGTACACACGGGTATTTTGCAGAGCGGTCCGGGCCGGGCACGTGCCCCGTCGTCGCCAACACGTCGCCGTCCCTTCAGAAGCCTCCGCGCCGCGCCGTGTCGTGTCCCCTCGCGTGCCCTTGGCTGCCTTGGCCGCCCTTCCACCGCGAGGACCAAGGACGCGCGAGGCCGACAGGCCGACAGCCCAACAGGCCCGGGTATTTCCTAATTAAAGCCCCGGCAAGGGACGATAAGGTTGAGACGCTGCCCCGGGGCCCGCGACGCCAGCACCGGCTTTGCTTTGTAGGCCGCCAACGAGGCACCCCCCGCGAGGAGTGGAAGCAGAGGGTAGGAGGGGCAGGAAGAGGAGGGGAGGGGTCCCATTTTTGTCCGACAAGGCAGCGGCAGCGGCGGCGGCGGCACGGCGAAAAGGCCCCCGTAATCGCAGGTTTCAATTTTTCCTCTCCTTCGCGGACCTTAAAAAAAGACGCGCTCCTTCCGGCGCTGCCATCCCGGCCGCGTCCCGCCCCGCCCGCCCCGTCGTCCCCCGCGCGCCGCTACTTCTCCATTCCGCGAGGTTGCGGCGCGCACGCCAACACTCACCCGGGTACCCTGTGCCCTTTCTCCAGCCCCCCCCCCCCCCCCCTCAACTTACCTGCCCGCCACTGTTGGAGAACACCGCAGCGTCACAGCGGGCACTTCAGCGGGCACAGAAAATGTAGGCGCGCGTGCAGATCCCTTTTAAGTTTTCGTGCCGATTTCCGACAGTGGCGTAGCAGCGGCGTGGGCCTCGTCCCCCCCCCCCCCGCTGCGGTCCCTCCGGCCGCGGGGCTCCGCGGGGGGGCCGCGCGGGCCGCCTGCCTCCCGCTGGGCACACCGCCGGCACACCTGTGCAGGCCGCGCGGGCCAGGCCTGCAGGTAAACTCGCGCCGCCGCCGCCGCTGCCGCTGCCTCTCCGCGGTTGCGGGGCGCGTGGCGTGATCTCTGCTCCGTCGGCCCGTGAAAATGAGCAAAGCAGCGGCTGCAAGGCACTTGCGGTCTCCGCGGGGCGCGGCGCGGCGCGGCCACTGCCTCCACCACCCCTCTCTTGTTTGCCAAGGCCGGAGGGAGGGAGGAGGCGAGTCAAGCGGGAGGGAGGGAGGGAGGGAGGGAGGGTGGCTGCCAAAGGGTTGACGCGCGGCGGGGCGGCAGAAATCTTGTCCAACACAACGAAATAAAGTGTCGTCCAATTATTTTCGCGCCCGCGGTTTCTGCGCTGTTGCGCGGCTCATCCTCTCATCCCCTCGTGTAGTACGTCTCTCTCTCTCTCTCGCTCTCTCCCTCTCTCACTCTTTCCCTCCCACCCCGTGTTTTTCCGCCGATGCCTTTCAGCGCGGCCTTGAGCCCCACTCGGGTGAGCCGCTGTCGCCGCTGCCGCCGCGCTCGGAGCCCAGCCGGTGGAGTGGAGCGTATTAGTCCCCATTGTCACCCCGCGCTAATGGCTAATGCGGTGGTCGTCGGCGGCACTCGTTAGCGACGAACAACCCTCTCCAAAAACTACTCCATGTCCCCTTTTTTTGACGCGCATTGCCACCAACAATTTCATTTTACTGTCTTTTTAAAGAAAGACCACGATCCCCCACGTGTAATAATTTCTTTCGCCCAGTGTACATATGCACATACGTGACGGCGGAGCAGAAGGGAGGCAGAAGTGGTGGGGCGCGGTCTGGGACGGGACAGCAGACACACGACGCTTACCTGGAAAGCACACAAAAGGGACACGAAGATTAGGTGACGTGAAAATGACGCTGGCCGTGCGGCCGTAACTAGTAGTACTTGTAGACACACGCACGCACGCACACACACCGAGCTTCCGGTCCACATTCGTGGTCGACGCCGCGCCGCGCGCAGAACTGTGGGACCTATGGCCTCGGCGCCCGGCCCGGCAGACGACAGCCGCCGGCACCACGTCGACGTGCATGTCATCTTCAGGGAGAGAGCCCCCCTCAAGAGTACATGCGCCTCGCGCACCTTGCCGCGGCCACTTGCTTAATTTGGGCGCCCGGACGGCGCCGAGGTCCAGGCGGGACCCCCGCGACCCCGACCCCCGCGCGGCTCCGAGGCAAACGGCGCCGCCGCCGTAGCGTGCGCAGCATGCGCCGCACCTGGACTACACACAATCGGGCCGCTACCTTAACGATCGCGAGGACTGGCCGGCTAGGGCCGTATCCTGACTGTCAAGCCCCGCGGCACGGCCCCCGCTGCCGCACACGCGCTGTCAGCCCTCTCCGCCACAAAGGACATCACATTCCTCCTGCTCGGGAGCCCCGCAGCGGCCGCAGGTGCACGCGGCCCGGCCCGTCATAACCTTGCCCACAAAGTTTCTTTTCGCTCCGCCGCCCCGCGCCACCTCGGCCAGGTGGTCCGCGGCCCCGCCCCGCTGCTCCGCGCCCCGCCCCGCGCACGCCCGCCTGGTTTGTTTCGCACAGCGGATGCCCGCGCCGCACAACACACACGCGCACGAGAGCCCCCCCGCGGGGCCCCCGGGGCCCCTGCAATACCGACGCCGGTAATTTTGCCGCGCACGCCGCCGTCCACAAACCACGTAACGCGGCGGCGGCGGCGTCACTCCATCAGCCCGCCGCGCGGATGCCCCCGCCCGCGTCGCCGGGGCGTGACATTGAAACGCTATCTGTACCGCAGTACACACGCTGCCTCGTTAGTATTCGTCGTACACCCGGCCGATACACGCAAACACTCCGGTTCCACTCGGCTGCGACCCAGATACCGGCGCGGGAGGGGAAGCCCAGGAGGCCCGGCCGGTGCCGCCGCCGCCAGCGCCCCTTATCCGAGAGACGAACACCGTTTCAGTATTTCACTTTTTTAGGAGACCTCAGCGGCGCCGTCGTCGTGACGGGCCGCTTTCAGATAACCTTACGGCCATACCAAACGCAGAGGTCTCCGAAAACCGCGCGCGAGGCGTCGGCAGCGGCGGCACGGCGCGGTCACCGCCGCCGCCAACCCGTCACCCGCCGGGCACCGGGCCGGGCACCGGGCCGGGCACCCCTCCCCTCCCTGTCCTGGCCACCTGTCTCCCGCGCGCTGCCCCCGCCCCGCCCCCGCCCCGCCCCCACCCCGCGCCGGCCCTAGCCGTGGGAACGGCCGCAAATCGTCAGCAAGGTAGCGCCCGGCCGCGCCCCGCCGCAGAGGCGAGGCTTGTCATTTATTCATGACTCGACTCCAAAATATCCATGCACGAAAATTACTCGACGGGGACGCGGTCGTGCGGCGCGGCCGCCAACGCCTCGCCCCGCCCCGGCCAGATTAGCGGTGTTGGCCGCCTCGCACACGATCGACACACTCACACTGCAGCATTTCAGTGCGTATCATTTGCCAGCAGCATTTATTTATATTTATGCATACATCAATCTTAAGGGGAGGGGGCGTGGTTTAGCAGCTCTCGTGCAGGCCGCGCGGTGGCGCCACCGTGTCGTCTCGCGGGCCGAGCCGAAAACAGAGCACACATCATCAACCCGCGCCTGGAAATGGGGTGCTGCACAAAAGTGCTTGTGCAAAACGAAGAGAAAGCTGCAGCGGCGCGGAGGACGGGTCTGCGAGGCCATAGCAGCACGGCCGGGGTCGGGGCAGCCCGGCGATGTGGGTGTATGCAAGCATGCATGACGTCCTTGGCGGGCAGAGCGGCAAGCGGCAGAGCGGCAGAGCGGCAGGGCAGAGGGGCCCTGGGGCCACGCCGCGCCTTTGCCTGTCTGCTGCGGGAGCCGGGCCGCTGCACCTGCTCGCCGGCGGGCCGCGTCCGGGGAGCGCAGCGCGTAAACCCTCTCTGTCGCACGCGTTCATCGCCGGGACCGCCACCGTCCCTGTCTCTCTCGCACTCGCTGTGGCGCGAACTCCACTGCTCTCTCGATGAAGGACGCACGCTCGCCTTTTTACATCGTTTCGTCCTTTTTTCGAGAAAAGGGTTTTTTCATGCTTTGCTAATTTTGATGGAAGCGGTGCGCATTAGGTCCGGCTCCACGGGGACCTTGTCGAGGCAGGGGCCGAGCAGGACACCCGTCCGGACACCCCGCAAGACACCCGCCAGGACACCCCGCGGGACACCCGCCAGGACACCCCGCGGGACACCCCATGGGACGGCCGCCTCTCTCCGCTCTTCTTCGACGTCGGAAGCGGACAGAATCGGCGACATAAGTGCCGAGCGAGAAAATGAAAATGTGAAGCCGGCGCTTGATGGGACAGGGCGACGCGACGGAAGTCCAGCAGCCATAGCAGGGATAGCAGACCGGGGGCCGCGGGGGCCCGGAGCGCTACCGGCGGGGCCCGGCGGCCCGCGCTCTGCAGGATATGATATGCCGGATATGAGGCTTTAATTGTGGTACACGGTGCGGTACGGTCGTCGTCGTTGCCGCCAACGCCGCCGCCGCCGCCCCGTCCTATCCCCCGCTGCATCCGCGCGCCGCCGGAACGGAACACAGGAGAACCGCGCCGCGGAGCCCGAGCTGACACGAGGCGCATGGGGGCAGGCCGCATCACACGAGGTGGGTCCGCTCCGGGCTCAAGGTCTCGGTAGGCAACCCAGTCAGCTCCGGGGGGCAATCGACCGCTTTCGGCCCGCCGCGGCCGCTGCCGCCGCGCCGTCGGGCAGTACACCACGCGGCCGCGCGAGCCGCTGCGCATAAACACGGCCAGCCAAAATAAGCAGCGAGACCGAGTCTGTCTAGCGCCAAAAGCTGCGCGGTGCGAGCCGTGGCGGCGCCGCCCCAACGGCACCGCGGGCACCGCGGGCACCGCAGCGGGGGCCGCGCTGTATTTCTTTCTCTCGCAAGACTTCCGGGCGGCGAGCCGCAGCGCTGGCAGCGGCACCGCCTTTTCATTTTCGGGACCCCCTTCACCGGGGCCCCCCCGGGGCGGGGGGGGGGGGGAGGGGGCACGTGATTCCGAGGGTCCGCCGGCCCGGCAGGAGCGAGTGTTACGGATCGTTGCACGTGGGGGCAATTTGGGGAGGCCCGCCCGGCCCGTCAGCCGCCGGACTGGAGAGGCGCGGGAGCGGGCACGGGCGCGACACGGCACAGCCACGACGCGGCACGGGACAGAGGGCACGGGGCCGGTGGCCGCCGCACGCCGACGCCGACGGACGCGTCAGACTCGGCGGCTCGGGTGGCTGACAGCCAATGATCGGGCCGGGCCCGCCGAAGTCGACGGCGTGCACGTGAAAAGGTGCTAATTTTAAAGTCATTATTTCGGCCGCCACCGCGGCCAACGGCAAAGCCCCCGGCCAGCAAACACACAGACACACGCACACACACACACACGCCGGCAGCAACAGAGCAACACCCGGGACTCGACGGCGGCGTGGCGCGGCGTAGCGGCCATTTTGAATAAGTTTAGTCGTCCACTAAAGCGTCGGCTCGGCCAAGCGTGGCGTGGCGTACTGTGAGAACACGGGCGGCCCCCTGTCCGTGGGCCTCCGGGCTGACACACGGGGGCTGCCGCCTGGCTGGTAGGCAGCCGCGGCTGGCGTGCGCGTGCGTGCCGCGCGGGCCGGCCTACCCCGGCCAACGCAGGCGCCCCGTGCTCCTCGGGTGACTTTGCACCCCGGCGTCGAAGCGGGCCGCACTCCTCCCATCGCGGTCGGCGGAGAGGGGGCTCGCGGCTCCGCGGTGATCCGTGGCCGGCGCCGCCCACCTCCCGCGCAGCCCGCGCCGCCGCGGCCCGCGGCCCCCTCTCCGGCGCTGACAATGAGTTGCGCCTCGCGGATTGGCGCGGAGGCTCCGATCCAGCGGCCCTGCTGCCAAAGGCCCGGCGCTCGGCCCGGGAGCTCCGCCAAAGGCGGACGTGTTTTTCTCGGACGAATGCGTACTCCTCGATCGTCTCTGCCTCTGAAGGGCGCTGGCGGCGCTGGCCGGGTCCCCGCGGTCCCCGCCGGCCGACGGCTGACGACGGCCTTATGGCGTTTTCGCCGCGACGGGCGCGCGCGCGCGCTTTGAGGCGGCTGCCTGTGAAATCAATCTGCAAGGTGCGCCGCCCTCCCCTCCCTCCCTCCCCCGCCTTGAGTACACATCCGGCCGGCCGGCGTAGCGCTGGCGTGGCCCCGCCGCCCTGGGCCCCGCCCCGCCCCCCGCCCCGGGCCGGAAGTTGAGTCTCGCTCCTCTCTTTTCTTTATATCAACACATCAAAAACCCATCGTGTCCTTTGACCGCAGTTCGGACCCAAAGTCAGCAGGCGCGGCCAGCGCATTTTATGATTTCATTAAAGGGAAATAAAATAACGCCAGGATAGACACACACATACACACACACACCAACGCGCGCACGCGCGCGGCTCACAGTAGAGCCCGGCCGCGTTCACCGGTAGCACGGCACGGCCGGAACGACAAGGTACGTACTCTGTAAATTCCATAAAATAAGCGTCTTTTTACGATTCTGCGAGGGTGCCCGCACGGCTATGCGCCTACGCAGCGGGCTTCCCGTCCTTCCGAGTGGTAGCCGTGCACGTACCGAAAACACACACGCACACGCGCCAAGGGGGGCCCACGCACGGGGGGCCGCCGGGGTGCGAGGAGCAGCCGTCGCCACCCACCGAGCGTGCCTCGGCCGCCGCCCTGCCGCCCGGCTCCCTGCCCTACATTTAAACGCATTCGATGCGCAGGGCTGCGTCGCACCTTCGATAGTTGAGACGATTTGTTGAGGGGGGAGCCTCATTATGAGCGGCCGCGTCGGAAGTCCGCACGTATTTCCTATCTCTCTCTCTCTCTCTCTCTCTCTCTCTCTCTCTCTCTCTCTCTCTCTCTCTCGCCCTCTCTCTTTCTCTTTCTCCCCAGGCGGGCGCGCGCCCCTCCAGCACGCCGCCGTCGCCGTTCCAGCTGCAGTACATGAGATCGACCGCACAGAGGAAGCGCGGGGCATTGAAATTAGGGAAAATTGCCGTCGGAGACGTCGTGGCGTGGCGCGGCGCGGCTGCAACAACTACTACTTTCGCCAGGAACGCGGGGAGCCGGCCGCTCGCCTGTCGCCGCATACGTCAACTCTGAGAAAGTACACCGGGAACCAGAAGAAGGGAGGAAGAGACGACGGACGGCGTCGGCGCCCGGCGGTGGAGGACTCGGCGGAGAGGCCGAGGCCGGAAGCAGGGCACGGCGAGGTCACACCGAGGTCCGGGAGGGTGCCGGCGGTGCTCCACAAGTGTGACCCCGCGCCGGCTGAGGCCGAGGCTGAGGCCGAGGCTGAGGCCGAGGCTGAGGCTGAGGCCGCGGGCCCTGCCGCCGGCACCACCGGGGGTCCCGGGTCCCCCGGTCCCATCGGATCCACTCACTCACCGCGCTTTTCTGGATCACCGGCCCAGGCGACGGCCTGCTTGGTCTCGGTCACGTTCCGGCTATTACGCGGCGGCCGTGCGCAGCCGTGGCCCGCGGGAGGCCCCCGCCCCCCGCGATCAGCTGGACAGGAGAGGAGGACACTGCCGCGTCCCCTCCCATTGAGGCAGCCGCCGCCGCTGCCGCCGCCGCTGCCGCCGCCCCGCGGGGCGACACTCGAGTCCCTCCTAATCCCCGTGGTTCACAAGCGTTCACAAGCCCGGCGAGCACGCGGCACGCGGCCCGGCGGGGCGTTTGTCACGTACGACCTTTCATCGCCGGGCCGTCGCCTCTGCGTCAGCCCCGGCAGCTCCCCCGGCAGCCCCTGCGTGTGCACGCCGGCCACTTTGTCCCGCGGGCGGCCTACCGCCGTCCGGGAAGTGCGGTGCGTTAGCGCCCCGCTGCGCCCGCCGGGGCCGACCGCCCCCCCGGGGAGCCGAGTGCCCCCGGTGGGGCTGCCGGACCCGAGAGATGCCACCGACGGCGATGTCTCACTCCGGGCCCGGCGGTGCCGGCGCCGTGCGGGTAGGCCGTCCCGGATGCGCCCGCGCCGTGCAGCCGCCCGACAGCAGCGTCGTGACGGAGGCGGCATGGGAATCCGTCCTCCACCTGTTTCCCTGGCCGGCGCCGGCGCGGCCGCCACGCTGCGCAAAACGGTCGCGGCAGAGGCTCCCGGCCCTGCGGCGTCCTGGTCCCAGCGGGTCCCAGCCGGGAGGACCCCACCGGCCCGGGAATGAAGGGGTGAATAAAGGGACGAGCGCGTCCCGTTTCAGCCCAGGGCCACTGGCCGCTGCCGCCGCCGGCCGACCGGTGTCCTGCCCCCGCCGCCGTGCCGTGCCATTTCGGCCCCTGCCGGCCCCCCGCCCAACTCGTCCAGTTTCGTGTCGTCGCTGCGTTCATGGGAATCGTCAGGCATGAATGCTTTACGACCGTTTATCTCTCCGCCTGTCTCTTCCACACACACGCACACAGACACACGCACACACTCACACACGTCGGATCTCCGAACCCACGAAATCAACAAGTTTACGGTGGCTGTTACGGTTACAGCTACGCGAGCATGCGCATGCGCACTGATCCAAACAGGTCCAGCGGCGAGCGGCGAGCCCCGCAGCTCCACCGCCGCGGTTCGCAACGATAACGATGTGATTGATTCAAGGAGATGTCTTGGTGGTGCGGACGGAGTGAAGCGCGGCCAGGAGAAAGCAACGCGCGCGCACGTAAGTGGGGGAGGCAGTCGGGAGGGTGGTCGTGGCTGTCAACCGCGGCCGGCCGGGGGAGGAAGCCCCTCAGCGTCAACGTGTGCCAAAAGGGGGCGGCGGCGGCGGCGGCGGCGGCGGCGGCGGCGGCGGCGCTGCTTCCGGGCCGGCCGCTCCGCAGTCCGGGGCCTGACCAGGCCGGGGCCGATCGGGGCGACAACAACCGATAGCGCAGCGCGGCCGCGCCTCGCGGTCCCCGCGGGTCGACGACCTCCTGGTGCCGACCGCGGGGCCGCGGGTCTGCCGGGCTCCTGCAGAAGGGGAGATGTCGACGCGGCGACCCCGCGGGCGCCTCTGTTGACCCCCGCGGCCGCGGTGAGCCGCGGTGCGGATGTTAGGTAAAGCCGGCCGCCGCCGCCTAGCCGCCGCTCTGGCCCCCGCTCTAGCCCCGGCTCTAGCCTCCGCTCTAGCCGGCCGGCCGCCGCACTCTCGCGTATAGGTAATTGGCCCGCAGGCCTCTGGCTCCTCCGGGCTGCTGCCGCGCCGCTGCCGGACTGTTATAATTTCTCGGGCCGATATATTTATTATAGTGCGTCGTCGTATCACGCTCGCCGCCGCTGCCCAGCGCAGCGGTGTATAATGGCGAGGGGGCAAAAGGCGACCGGCGGCCGCTGCCCACGGCCCTCTACTTTCGCCGGCCCCCGCAGCCCCGCCCGCCACACCGCGCGCGGACACACCCCCCGACCCACCCTGACCCCCCGCGGACGACAGCGGCCACACCTCGGGTGACGCGGCGACGAATCCCCGCGGCGCCGCGAAGAGAAATAAAAGGAGGAGGCCCTCTGGGAATATAATGAAGAGTAATGAGTGGAGTGGCGGCGGCGGCGGCGGCAGCCAGGAGGCGTGCGCCGGGGCGCCAGTGAGTTATGGGCCGGCACTGACAGGTGAGAGGAGGGGGGGGGGAGGGGGCGCCGAGGAGCCCAGCCCGGGGCAGAGGCCGACACCCAATCAGCATCTATCTGTCACAAGTTTGGCGGCAAATTTGAATTCCCGATGCGCAAAGAGTTTGACTTTCAAACTACATGGCACTTGCAAAGGAAAAACTTCAAAAATGAAAAATTCGGGCGAGCTGATTATATCGTGACGATCACAATCCCCATTTACAAAATAGGGCCTCGCGTTCGCATTGAAGTGGTGCCTTTGCTTCGCTAAGCCCGCTGTATCTGCCGGTTAAAATCTTATTAATGTGTTCCTCGGGACGGACGGTGTCTCTAAAGCCGCCGCGGCGGCAGCGGCAGCAGAGGTCGTGCCGGCCGCCGGATAGCCGCCGCGCCAGCCGCGCCGCCGCCGACTGCCTTTAGCAGTTCATTCTTCATTCCGCCGGCGACACCAAGCGTGGGAAACAACAACCGCCTCCCCCCCCCCCCCCCCCCCTCATCCGCGGCGCCACTGGGGCAGTAACATGCAGGAAACGCTGGTCCGGGCGCCGCCCGCAAGTCTCTCTCTCTCTCTCTCTCTCTCTCTCTCTCTCTCTCTCTCTCTCTCTCTCTCTCTCTCTCTCTCTCTTAGCTTCTCGCCATCTTCGTCGTCCCGTCCGGCTCCCGCAACTAACTCGACCTGTTTCGCATCACTGTGTCGCTGTCGCTCACTTCAGCAGGTCCTTCGAAGGCATCCGTATTCTCCTTTTTCTTCGCACTTTCGCACGGTGCAGAGGTGCGAAGGGCGCCCCTCCCCCTCCCCCGCACGTGACCTTTGGTGACCTTTGCCGGCCAGCACCCGCGAGCCTTTCGTAACGAGAGAATCGCGCGCCGACACCATAATCAATTAAAAAAGGCTTTCCCTTTCTACGCACCTCTCTTTAATAAACCGAATCCGCAGAAGAAGAAAAAAAATAGAGCCTAAAGAACGTATTTAAGCGAGTCAAAAATTAGTCGGTTTGACCAACGCCACAATGAAAAATTGTGCAGCAGCTCTGGTCGGTCATCTCAATTTCCGCCTCCACAATTTCATATCCCCCCCCCCCCCCCCCAGGCCTGAGTCCTGTAGATGATGGTGGAGACCAGGTCTAGCCGGTCGGTGCACTCGGGGCGCGGCGCAGCAGCAGCGGCGGCAGCTGCGGCAGCGGCGCACGCAGCTGCAGGTGGGTGCTGGCGTGCTGGCGCTGCAGCGGGCAGTGTCGCGGTGCATGCGTCGTCTGCTGTCTGATCGATTAAAGGATTACCGTACGCGCTTTGCTCATTAAGCACTGCCTGCGCCGCGCTCGTATACCGAACGACCATCTTACTTTATTTTCCCCCTGCCGTCCTTTATTTTTCTGCAGTCCTGCGCGGGCAGTGGCATGCGGCGCGGCGGGCTGGGCTGGGCTAGGTTAGGTTAGGCCCAGCCACGCGCACACGGCCGCTGTGCGCGCGGCGCCGCGAACATTTCGGCGCCAGTTGGTCCTCCCGGCCGGGCCGCCTCGCTCCTCACTTCGCCCCTCCTCGCCTGTCGCCTGATAGATAACCGCGAGGGAGAGAGAAAGTGCGGCCGTAATTAGCCGCATCCGTTTAAAGCTCTTTTGCCGTCCTTTCCGCCGCCGCCGCCGCCGCCGCCGCCGGGTAACGGTGAATAAGCGGGCTCGCAGTACGGGGTGGCCGCGGCCGCCGCTGCCGCCGCGCCGCGGTTCATATCTGGCGACTCGTTAATCGGCATTTCTGTGTTTATCCCGGGGACTCGTTCGTTCACGGGTCCGTTCATTCATTAACCGTGCCAGTGGCCGAGTGTCCCCGCTGCCGCCGCTCCCTCCGGCCGGCCGGCCCCGCCCACGGCGTGGTAGTAGTAGTGTAGTAGCCCCACTTCTTTCACCATGCAGCCATTATTTTCATGAAAAGAAAATTACAATTACGTTTCCGGGCGGAGCGAGAGGCGCGAAAAAAAAAAGCTATACGCGGCCGGGGCAGCGGACGGGAGACGTTAAAGGTGAGGTGGTGCGGGTAGCAGTACGGGTCCTGCGGGGCCTGCGGGGCCTCCCGCCGCCGCTACCGGACACGCCGCGGCGCCGGGCCCCGAGCCGCGGCCGCGGTATGGGGAGGAAAGTGTGATACGGAGATAAGTCACACGTCCGCCGGGTCGGTCCCGGAGCCCGCGGCCCGCGGCCAGGCACGCCGCGCTCGGGGTGTCGCGACATCCGTGCGGTAACAAGGACACCGCAGGGCCGCAGGGCCTCCAAGAGCCGTTTCCACAACGCTGATATCAGCGGAGGTGGCCCGGGCCGGGCCGCTCGCGGGCGCAGCAGCGGTCCTCGGACGGACGGGGGAGGAGAAGAGGGGAGAGGGGGACAAGAGCGCAGCGCTTCGCCGGAAACGCATAAGAAGCGACCTGTATGCATCCGAGGTCGCTGTTCGCCTTCTTATCCTGTGTGCCCGCTGCCGTGCCCTGCCGTGTCCTGCCCGGCCTCCGACCCGCCACGCCCCCTCCTCTTCATCAACCCATCTCATCCCAACCATCCACCCATCCATCCATCCATTCATTCATTCATTCATTCATTCGCTCGCTCACTTTCCATCTCGATGAAGGGGGGCGGCCCATTGGTTTATCGTGGCCCGGCCGGCCGGCGATGACTCCCGAGCGGGAGGACACGAGGAAGCCGAAGGAGGCCGAAGGAGACCGAAGGAGACCGAAGAAGGACGGCGGCGAAGACGACGCAGAATCAAAAACCGCGGAGCCCCCGTGACGTCACGCGACACGGCCCTCACTCCCCGACACTCCGCTGCCGCTATGCACTGCTGCCGAGCAGAGCAGACCCGCGGCCCAATCAAATCATCTTTTTAAAACAACCTAGATATGCCGTTTCGAAACGGCGGCCGCGGCGGCCGGGCAGGCAGGTGAGTGCAGCGCCGATGCAGTTGATGGGTATTATAAAGCAACGCGGGTGAGCTGCGGCCGCGGCCTGCGTGCGGAGCGGAGCGGGAGGGGGGACAGGGGTGGCTGTCCTGTCCCTGTCCTGGGGGCACGGCCGCCTGGCGGGGCGTGGCGGGGCGTGGCGGGGCGTGGCGGGGCGAGGCGGCTCAGCCAACCCGGCCGATTAAAAATAAAACGCACCGCGGTACACTTGTCTGCGTAGCCGTTCTGCGAGTGATCATTGCCCCCGGCCGGCCCGGCCTGGCCGCCCCGACCAGACCCGCGCTGCATGCACGCAGGCCGGGCGCGGCGGCACGGCGGCTGCGGCGGCCAGTCGCCGTAGCCGCCGTCGTTGTGAATGGAGCCGCCGCAGCTGAATGAAGCGGCGGTCGGCTGCGTCTGCACCGACAGGACTCGGACGACGGCTGTCTCAGTCACGGCCACGGCGAGAGAGGAGGAGAGAGAAAGACACAGAGAGAGACGGCAGGGGGTGAGGAGGAAGTGGGGGAGGCGAGTCCGGTCCTATAAGCGGGACACCCCAACGCAACGGCCACCGCCGCTCGGTTCGCGTCTACGATTAAATGTTTCGCTGTGCAAATATCTGGGCTAGGTAGCCTGGGGGGAGGGGGGGCGGGGCGGCCGCCCCCGAGGCGGTGCCAAGTCCGGGCCGGAGGCGGTGCGGCGGCGGCGGCGGCGGCGGAGCCTTGGCGGTGCGCGGCGCGGGCATTAACGCAGTGTCGTAAAGACGTAAAGTCCCTTACGTGCCCGGCCGTTAAACATGATGCGGACGCGGTGCAGCGCGATGTGGGGGTCCTGGAGCTGGAGCTGGAGCCGCCGGGGAGCCGCCGGGCAGCCGGACAGACCTGTCGCCGACTTATCAATGGGCCGCGGCACCCTGACGGCCGCGCACCACCCAGCAGCTCGGCCCATGAAATTTCACACTCATCGCGGGGCCAGCCAGGGAATCGCGCCAGCGGCTGATAACAGAATATACGGCTAGCCGTCGGACGCTGGGGAATTTTCCTGTCACGGACTCTGTGTGTATGAGCAAGAGAGAGAGAGAGGGGGGGGGATAGACCGATTCTGGGAAGCTAGCACAGCGTTGTCCTTGGGCCGCGGAGTGGCGAACGCACGCATTGCTTTATCATGTCGTGCACACCGCAGACACGGGGGCGGCAGGCAGGGCCGGCAGGCGGAGGCCAGGCGGGCGGGCGCGATACTCGCGGGCTTAGTCCAGCCGGCCCGGCCTCACAGCGTGCCTCGCCTCGCCTCTCCTTCTCAACACCGGAAGGCGTATGAATGACAGACGATGACGCCTGCCACCGCAGCCTGCCGGAGGAGAGGGAGAGGGAGAGAGAGGAGAGCTATTAGCCACTGCCCCTGCTGCCCGGGGGCCCGGGGGCCCGGAGCCAAGCGGCAAGCCGGCAGGCCGTGCCGAGGCGTGCCGAGGGCCCGAAGGCTGCAGTGCCGGGTCGGGTCCCACGGCCTGAGATGGGCTGGACCCCTGCGGGGCCCCTGCGGGCCTGCGAGCTACTGGCCGGGCCGGCCGGTCGGGGGAGCTGGCCACGCGACCGGACCCCTCCACACCTCCTCCCCCCTCTGTCTCTCTCTCTCTCTCTCTCTCTTTCTCTCTCTCTCTCTCTCTCTCTCTCCTCCTTCCGTCGCGGCCGAGCCCACGCAGCCCGCAGCCCGGGAGGTAGGCAGTGCCGCCGCGCACGCACGCTTAACGGGGCGGCCTACCTGCCCGGCGCTCGCCGCCGCGCGCCGCACGGAAGGGTCAACAACTCCTCTTTGCAGCGCGGCGGCACCTGCCGCCTTCCTCCCTCCCCGCCTCCACCGCCGAATAAGAAAGTCGTTCTAAAAGTGTCATTTTCCTTTCGAACTCTTTTTTTCCTGCACCTTCCCGGGCGAAGTAGATGAGGCCGGTCCACGGCAGCAATTTGGGCAGCGAGCCGCTGCTGCCGCCGGCTGTCGGGCCGGAGCGCGGCCCAGCTGCTATTACGGCAGGACCCGCGGGGTACGGCCGGCCGCCACCGCCTCCGCGGCCTCCGCGGCCTCCTCCGCGACACAAAGCAGTGTGACGGCGTGCAGAGCGGCCGAGCGGCGCGCAGGTGAGTGCGGGGCGGTGGCCGGTGGCGCCCGAGACACGGGGCCCCGTTAATAACGAGGAGGCAGTGCAGCTGGCGTGCACGGCACGGCTGACCCGCCGTCCACTCATGCCGTTTCTGTCGCTCCCCCTCATTCATGCCGCGCGGACTAGGCGCTAGACAGAGAGGGGGCGCTTGTCCCGCTCTGCCGGGTGCTTGCCCTCGGCGTCGCGCGGGTACGCAATGCGCCAGGACGGGACGGGACCAGACGGGTGGGGGGCCGCCGGGGCCGTCGGGCCCGCCGACTCGCGGGGCAGGTGCATCTGATCGCAAGTCCGCCGGCCGGGGCCGGGGCGGCGCGGGGCCAGATAGTGGAGTAGCGGCGGGGCGGACCGGGTCTGCTCTAGTCCCGGGTTCAGTGGACGGGACCGAGCGGCGCGGCCGCAATGACCAGCGGCCGGCTCTCGAGTGAGGCTGGTCGAGGCGCGTCGCAGCGCGGGCCGCGGCCCGAACAAACTGAATCATTTTCCGGACCATTCAAGAGCCGGGCTCCGGAGCCGAGGCCCGGAGACGAGGCCCGCGGCCGGACAAGTCCCTCTCCTCCATTCATGTCCACCGGCGCCGGCGTGCGACAAGGAGCGGCTCATTAACAGAACGGCCCACGTGGGAGGGAGAGAGACAGGTGCTGCAATTGGGGCAACTCCGCCGCCGCGCCTGTGGCGGGCCAAAAAATATCGAGTTAGTTTTGACAAGGCGCGGAGCGATCCTGCGAATGTGTGTACACGTGTGTGTGTGTGTGTGTGAGAGAGAGAGAGAGAGAGAGAGAGAGAGAGAGAGAGAGAGAGAGAGAGAGAGAGAGGTGAGGTGGGGCCCCAGCAGGCCTGGCGGGGGCAGGGTCGGGCACTCCCCGGACCACACCACCAACACCGTTACCATACATGCATGTGGTTTGTTCAGCTCGCTATGTCATTATATTCGTTCGGCTCTTTGCCCGCTTTGCCTCCGCGCTCGGGGAGACAGAAGCTGTGGCTCGCGTTCATGATGTTGATGCCGCAGTCGCCAAAAGCGTGCGGGGTGCGGTGGCCGGCGGCGGCGGCGGCGGCGTCCTCGGCGGCGACGTGACGGACCGCGGACCGAGAACATTGTGGGCCGGACCACCGCGGAGCTGCGCAGCCGGAGGCGGCGGGGCGGCTAGAGGACCCCTCAACTCCCCTCATCTCCTCTCCTCTCCTCTCCCCCGGCCTGCCCTGTCAGCTACCATCCCGTCCCGTTTCTCTTCTTGCTACACGCACGTTTATTGCCGCACTTCATACGTTTATTGACCGTTTTCACGACCTCCGCGGGAGCACATCAAGGGGGTGGGGGGGACAGGTAGGCAGGCAGGCCTGCTGCAGTGTGGGCCACAGAGCAGGGCCGTGCTTATCTGATGCTGCTGTGCGAGAGGAGAGGAGTCGGTCGGCAGCCGCCCGGGTTTCCGTTTTGCCACAACTCATGACGCCGGCCCTGCCGCTGGGACTGTCATTTCTGCGACCGCCTGGGACAAAACGGGCAGCAGAGCATATAGCGGGGCAATCCAGGGCGGCAACAGGGGCGCCTGCGGCGGTCGGGCAGGTGTCGGCGTCGGGGCCGGTGGCGGCGGCGGCGGCAGCAGCTGCTCCTACTAGGCGCCCGCCTGTTTGCCAAGTGGTGCAACAACGTACAGTGGCCGGAGTAGCTTAGGTGGAGGGGCCCGTGCGAACCCGCGCAATAAGTCCGCGATCGCCCCCCCCCCCCCTCTCTCTCTCCCTCTCCCCGCCCGGCCCCCACCCGCAGTCGGCCGTCCTTTGTCCGCGCAGAGCGTAGGTCCGAGCGCCGAGCGCCGAGCACCTCATCTGCCGTCCGCCCCGCCCCGCCCCGCCCACCGGAGTCATCACAGCCGTAAAACAAGCCGCCGCGCGCCTCGGAGGAGAGATAGAAAAACACATATCTGGGTCTGCCCCCCCCCCCCCCCCCGCCCCCTCCCACCTCCCAGCATCGTCATTTTCGAACCGCTCTCCTGCCGCAGCAGCCGAGGAGGACCTCGGCTCCGCCGCGGCCGCGCTCTCTGACGAGAAAACGAGCGGTTTCTGCGTGAGCGTCGGCCGCGCCTTGTGGTGCCTCCGCAGCCTCCGCGAGGAAGAAAAAAAACGCAGACATGAAAACATAACGAAATTTAATTCCCCGGCTGCTCCGCTGCTCTGCGGGAGAGATGAGAACGGGCCGACACGACACGTCACAGTGTCGGGTCAGGCTGCTACCGGGTAAAGGTCACGCAGACACGCACACCGCTTCTCTCTCTCTCTCTCCCTCTCTCTCTCTCTCTCTCTCTCTCTCTCTCTCTCTCTCTCTCCTCTTTCCCTTCTCTCACACACGCACACTATAAATCAATCCCAGCAGCACGGCGCGCATATTGATCGGGCCGGCGATATAGAAGAACGATACGCGCCCTCATCATAAGATAACACGGTGGTCTGTCGGGGAGGTGCATGGGGTGCTCGGGGATGCAGGAGGCGCCACACGGCGGGGCAGCAGTCCGCCGGGCCGAGGCTCCGTCGTCAAGCCCTTCTCCGCCGGGCCGCGCGCCCTCAATGAGCGCCGATCTGGGCTTTCGTACAATATTAATGAACGGCCAAGTGGCCCGCGGCACAACGCGGCCGTATAACCGGCGATAATTGACCATTACGCGCCGTAAGATCCCGAGGGAGGCTGGCCCGGCCCCCTCCGAGGGCCCTGGGGCCCCTGGGGCCTCGGGGAAGGGGTTTGATTCCCCTTCACGGCAGAAGCAGTAGCAGCGGCGGTGCCGGCAGCAGTGCAAACAGGGGATAATGAGCGATGAACGCCGCCTGCGAAGCCGCAGCGGCGTAGCCAGCGTGTTCCGGGCCGCGCGGCAGCCACAGCCCGCGGTATCTTGATGCGCCGGCCGCGCCGCGGTCCCTGCCGCCACTGCGGCCGCCGATCCGATCTGGACACGGATACACACAAGTGCGCACACACCGCCGCACTTCACACCTCGGCACCGGAAGCTGAGGTCGCGCCGGACCGGACCGGACCGGAGCCCGCCGCCGCCGCCGCTGCAGCGCTGCACCCGAATCCGGGACGGACACGGCACGGGATGCGATGACGATGACGACGGCGGAGGCGGCGGCGGGGTGAAACGCCTCCGAAACCGCAGAGAGCCGGAGCGGGGCCGGGGGGCCCGCGGAAACCGGGCGGCTCGAGGGCGCTCGAGCGCGGGGTGCGTTGTGCGGACGGCGGGCCGCTCTCGCGCACGGCCGCCGTCGTGACGCCATGCAGTAGGCGCACATGCAGCGCAGATGCACATTATGCACGGGCAGGGAGCGAGAGAGACAGAGGCGCGATGTCGATGACGCAAGGAGAGCGGCGCACATTAGGAGAGACAGCGGCGGCGGCGGCGTTATGTGACGAGCGGCTGTCGCAGCGGCGGCGGCGTGCCGCTCGGCGGCGGCGTGCCGCTCGGCGGCGGCAGCGGCGGCGGCGGCGGCATCGCAGCGCCCCGCGGACCAGCCGGGACCAGCACAGCCCCGTCCATTGAGGCGCCTGTATACGCCACACATACGAAATAATTAAGAGCTTCCTGTCGCCCTCTAAAACCCCCGCATCATCTGTGAACGAGCCAGTATCTCTCTCTCTCTCTCTCTCTCTCTCTCTGTCTCTCTGTCTGTCTCTCTCTCTCTCTCCCTTCCTCCTTTCAATTCCCCACACTTCGCGCCCGTGTTACGCCGCCGAGCGCTACGACGCGAGGAGACTAATTTTTTGGCGCTTGTCAGCGAGAGGGGGTCGTTTGCGTGACGCGGCGTGCGGTGCCTCGCGAGTGAGTGCATGCGGGCGCCGCCACCGCCATGCCGAGCGAGGGCTTTTGTTTTTCGGGACTCGCCGCTATTTTGCCTCTCTCTCTCTCTCTCGTACGACGCGCGTGCAATGCGGTATAAAAAGGGCAGCCCAGCTGTGCTTTTCCCCCGCGTGCCGCCGCCGGCGCGCGGGCGACGAATCGAACACACACAACGTGACCTGACGTCGATGATGGAAGGTAAAGTGAGGTGACCCTTGGCACGTCACACGTATCGATTCAGTCAGAAAACACGTCGTGTGTGTGTGTGTGTGTGTGTGCGGGCGAAACACTGACTGCGTGTTCAAAGAAATGGGTTAGGGGCGGTAGCCGCGGCCTGTCTTGTCCAGTCGGCCGCGCGGGACGGACACAACCATTTTTCGCAGCCAACGACCCACCTACTTAACCCCGCCTCCGGCCTCTGTCCATGTGTGTGGGTGTGTGTGAGTGTGTGAGTGTGTGCGTTTGTGTGTGTGCGCGCGCACCGCGTATGCACCTGGCCAAACTCACACGCCGGCTGTCAGCGCCCAAGTCCCGCCGCGCCACGCCAAAGTGCGCTTATCGGACGTGTCCCCTGGGCAGGCCGGCGGGCCGGCGGGCGGGCGGACTGTCTTCTCGGACCTCTCTCTCGCTCTCTTGCGCGTGGGGTACGAGTGCGACGGAGATGGTGCGGAAAAAGCAGTGTTCGGAATCGGCCGGCAGGCGGGCCTCACCCGGACAACGACTTGACCGCCGCCCACCGGCCGCGGCGCCCCCCCCCCCCCCCTCCCTCCTCCTCCCCCATGGTGCACGTTCACACGGGACACGGACGAAAGCAACCGAAATTATGCGGCGAGACCTGTGAGGAAACTGTTTGGCTCCGCTGGTGACACGGCCGTGCGTTGCAGTCGCCCGACCCGCCCGCGCCGAGTACTTTATCGCAACGCTCGGCATTGCGCTGTTCGGGCGCGGACTTGGCCCCCCGGAATCCCCCGGTACTCCGGGCTCCTTGCCGACAGACATGATCGGATCGGAAGGGCCCACTTCACTGCGGCCCGGAAGGTAAACAAGGGGCCATCATGCCGGAGTTGATCCGCCCGGGGCCTCTGCCGCCCGAATGCATGAGGTCTGCGGTTTGGGCGCCACGTGAACGCCTCCGACGCCTCCGCCCCGCCTGCCGGGTAGGCCACATCGGCGTGCACCGCGCACGCGTGTCGCGCGGGCTGGCCTACCCCGGCGCCCGCAGGCGGCCCGGCAGCCCGTGGACACCACAGGGGTGCAGCGGTGCGAGCCAGGCGGCTCACCGCCCGCAACGAACAACGTGGGAAGTACAAAGGCCCCTCGGCCGTCACGGTAATCAGGACGTTCTGAAACATTACGAAACACAGGTGTGCGCCGTGGCCTATGCTCCGCGCGTACAGGTGGGGGAGGGGACCGGGAGGGGACCGGGAGGGGACGGAGAGGGGTGCGGGGCGGGGAGGCGGTCATGCGGTGCCCGCCGCCCTGCCGGGGTCCCCGCACCACCACACCACCGCTGCCACGGCCCGGCCGGAGCGCGGCCACAGATAAGATCGCGCATTAAAATGCTACTGCCATTCCATTTCATTCCGATGCGATATGCGATGCGGACCGGCTGATATTGTCATTAAACAATTTCCTGGCAGTGTACACACACACACACAGGCACAGGCTGTGGTGCACGCACACGCACAGTGGAGCGAGTCCTGCCGGTGTGTCCATGCGTGTGATCCTGGCTGCCTGTGGAGGGAGGACGCCCCCCGCTGCCACTCTATCGACACTTAGCGGGAGAGCCTGGACGCGACCTGTGATAGGAGATTAACAGAGAGGGATTAGGGAAAGAGAGGGAGTGAGTGAGTGAGTTAGATAGAGAGAGGGAGTCTGAGAGAGTAGGGGGGCCCCCCGCGAAGCCCTCCGCGAATCCTCCCGCGGGGTCCCTTGCTGCGTGCGAACTCCCCGACAACGTTACGCCTGTTTCGGGAGGGCCGGCGGCGCCCGGGCCTGCGGGCCTGCGGGTGAGACCCGGGGAGTTGTATTCGGGCGAAGACGGGCGCGCGGCTGCGGTCTGGCTAGCCGGGTCCGGCGCGGTCCGGTCTGATCTGCTTACCATGCCGTGCGCTGCGCCCCCGCCGCGGCCTCCATCCGGCCCGGGCCGCACAGTTCACTCACCTGGAATCAAAGGGAAACGGTCGTCAGGAGGATCGAAAAAAAAAATAACAAAAACAACAGCAACAACACAGAAGCACAAGCCCCACGCGCGTCGCGTCAATCGCCGCGCCCATCGTCATGCACGCTGCACCACCGCGGGCCGCCGCAGACGCCGCCGCGGACGCTGAGGGACGGGCCCCCCGCGGGTGGACGTTCTCACGCCGGCCGGGGCCCCCGCCGCCCCCGGGGCCCCCGCCGCCCCCGCGGCCCCCCGCGGTCCGCACCGTGCTCGCCACCGTGTCACGTGTGGTTCGACAAGCTGCTTAGACATGCGGGGACCGCGGGGGGGATCCAAACAGGCGGCCGGGCCGGGGCCGGGCTGCTGGCATGGCGCCTCTGGACGGCGGCGGCAGGGCGCGGCGGCAGGGCGCGGCGCCAAGACATGAGCGGCGCCCCGGGCCAGGGGCCCACCGGTGCCGCCGGGCATACCGATTCCGAATCCGGCTCCGGAGGCCAATCAGCCGGACAAATGAGTCCCGAGTCCGGACCCCGCTCTGATCCGGTCCGCTTCGCTCATGTCACTGGCGGCGCCTTCACACGGCGCGGGTGACGGGCCGGCGGGGCCGTTCGCTTCGTAACGTTATGTGCTCGTTGCAGGAGGCGGCCGCGCGGAGCCGCTGACAAATCTCGTCATGCAAAGCAAAGGCTTGAAATGCACGGCCGCCGATTACGGCTTCAGCGCCGCCGCCTCACTTTGTGTCGTCGCCGTGCCACATTTGCGTGCACCGCGGGTGACACGCAGTGCGGCGACCCGCCGCCAGACGGCGCCAGCAGCGACAGCAGCAGCAACGCAGGGGGGTTATTCGCTTCTATCTAGCGTCCGCGAGTAGTGGCGCGGCGCGCTGCCGATCCACCCGCTGCGCTGCGCGCGTCTTAGACACTGTCGTCCCCGCCCTCCCCCTCTTTCACCCCGCCCACTTCCGGTCGTTGGTTGGCGCGCGGGGAGAAGGAGAGAGAGAGAGAGAGAGAGAGAGAGAGAGAGAGAGAGAGAGAGAGAGAGAGAGAGAGAGAGAGAGAAGGGGGTAACGGGAGGGGCGGGGGGAGTGGCGACACACACCGTCGGGACAAGCGCAGCGCTGGCGGCGCGCGGCGAGTAGCCATCAACAGGTTCTGTATGACAACGGGCCGCCCCGCCTCGACGCTTTACCAGTCCGCGGCGTCCGTCCTTCGGGGACTCCCGACTCCCCCCTCGCTATAAACTGAACATGACGGTGGCGTCGCGGCCCCTCGCCCCGCCCCGCCCCGCCCCGCCCCCCGCCGGCCCGCAAACTGCACCCGCGCGGCAACATGAGCGTCGTGCATATCTTGTCCCCTTGTTACGGTGCGGATCCCCGCGCCGCTCATGTGGAGCGAGGCGCACACAGAGAGTCTCGTTTAATCGCCGCGCGTTGAGTGGAATCGTTGGTATTCCTCGCAAATAATTTCTCCCACTGCTTGGCGGCGGCGGCGGTGGTGGCCCCAAGCCTCCGCGCGCGCCGCGCTGCCGCCGTGCAAACGCATCGCGCTTGTTGGCCGACACGAAAAAGGTACATTATCGCCTGCATGAGATCTCGCTGCCACTGCCGCGCGCTGCTAATCCTGTTCTACAAGGTGCAGAGAGAGAGAGAGAGAGAGAGAGAGAGAGAGAGAGAGAGGGGGGGGGGGGGGAGAGAGAGAGAGAGGGAGAGAGAGGAGAGGCGAAAACATTATTTCTTTTTCGCCCGCGTGCATAGCGTATGCGCTGTCGCTGCATGGACAGGCCGGGGCTCGCCCTCCCGACGGGGTCACTGTGACAGTCAGACGGCCTCGCAGCGGCCTCCCGTGCGCCCACCCCATCCTCCCACTCCTCACTCCACACGAAAAACTCTTTCGGGCGCGGCACTACGGTTCCTGTCACTCCCCTCTCCGGGCGCGGCCGAAGCCCGCGTGAGAACGCCCTGCCGTCCTCACGGACCTCCGGACCTACGGACCTCGGGTGGCTCTCGCAGATCGCCGCCGCTCCACTCCCGTGTCACCCGCAGGACCACAAGGACCCGCAGGCTACGGCTGGAACCGGTAGCCCAGGAGCTCCACTTTTAGTACGGCCTAATTGGCTAATTAGCTTTTATTGGCCGGGAGGGAGGAGGAGGAGGGGGGACCGGGCCGGCGGCTTGACAGATATGATATGAGGGGTTTAACGCGGACGATATCAGCGGCCGGACAGACAGTGGCGGCTGGGCAGCAAGTTCCCAGCGTGTCCGGCCATGACGCCTGCGAGCGCCGGGGTAGGCCGACCCGCACGACACGCGTGCGTGCTGCGGCCGCGGCTGCCTACCGGGCGGGCGCTACCCGGGCGGAGCGGGGCGGAGCGGGGCGGGACTCCGGGGCCGACCTTATACACGGACGACTCCCACAAATGAATGGCAATCGGCGAACAGCCCGGCCACGCCCCGCCACGCCCCGCCACGCCCCGCCACGCCCCGGCCGGCCGCTGCGTACTACGTCGCCCGCGGCGCTGCCGCCGGCCCAGCGGCCCAGCAGCCCGCCCGTATAAAATCTAATTAAGGCCCCCTTTCATTTTCCATTTACTCGTCGTGTTTTATATCGTGTCGCCGCGAGTCGTGATTTGCGGCCGCGAGGGCCCGGGGCCGCACGAGCAAGCCCCCCCGGTCCCCCGTGCTCGAGACCTCTAGCCTCTGCTCTGCTCTGCTCTACGAGCGTTGATTTGAACAAAGAGCCGCGGCGATGCGTCCCGACCTAACGAACCCTCCCCTCTGCCCCCTCCCTCCCCCGGCTGTGGACACCGCATATTTTCTCGCCGCCCCGTTCACAGCACCGGCGGCAGGCTACGCTGCTGCTATGCGGAGGGGGCGTGGCGGTGCGGGGCCCGGGGGGGGGGGGCTGACGGGCGTCCTCAGTCCACGGGCTACCGGGCGGCGGCGGACTGCGGCGGCCCCGACCGGGACAGGCCATCGGGGGAGTGAGTTACTATACCTGTGTGTATAATTATCGGGGACAAGGCGCGATGCGACGACGGCGCGGGATCCAGTACAGCCAGCCGGGGGAGGGGAGGGAGGGGAGGGAGGGAGAGGAGGGAGAGGGAGAGGAGGGAGAGGGAGAGGAGGGAGAGGAGGACTCGACGCGACTCCCGGCGAAACCCGGTCGAAAAATACTACACAGGCGGCGCCACGGGGACATCCATGGGAAAGCAAAGCAATCGGGCCGTTTTTGGAGGGGAAACGAGCGACACACACACACACACACACACACACACACTCACACGGAACGGGGCGAAAATTGAAATCGGTGCAGATACATTCATTCGCGTGCCCCTTCGCCGCTCACCGCAACGGCAGGGAGCGGGGTCCTCACGAATCCGCGTGTGAGTATGTTTGTGGTGCATGCACGCGTTGTGTGTGAGTGAAAGAGAAAAAAGATACAGGAGAGAGAGGGAGGGAGCGAGAGAGAGAGAGAGAGAGAGACGAAGGCTTGGCTGGCTTGGCCCTCCTGCCCGGGCCGTGCAGATGAAAGGAAATAACAATAATAACAACCTCGCCTCCTGCTCCTCCTTGCGGCGGCATGATTTCGCCCAAGTTGGGTCTCAATTTCACGGTAGGCGGCGTTCGAAATGGCATTGCGGTGCGTGGCCGAGGGGGAGGGGGCGCCCCCGGGCCACACCACCCCGAGCCCCGCTGCCCCCCAGCAGTTCGGTTATTAGGCCGCTCTACGGCTAATAAGGGTAATTAATGCCCGTGGCTTTGGGATATCAATTATACGACGTGAACACGGTTTGTCAAAGCGCGGCGAGGCGGGCGAGGAGCATCGGCGGGAGGAGGGGGTGGAGAGGAGAGGAGAGCCCGAAACTCTCTCACACACACACACACACACACACACACACACACACACACCTGTTGTAGCACGGGGCGTCAGCCAAGGGGTTGTTATGTTCCGCGACGCGGAGTACGCATGCGGTGCCCCCTGACGGCCCTTGCGTCCTGACCACCGCGTCACAGGTGGTGCCCCCCCCCCCCCCCCGCCCGGGCCCCCCGCGGCCCCTCACAGCCAACACGAAGGCTCTTTGCCACTCTGGTTCCGGACTGGTTTTCCCTCCGGCGACAACGTCCACGTCCGCCGCGCCGACTGACGACTGACGACTGAGTCTCGTCGGACCCCCATTACTCGCTAGTCGTACTGCCATAGGTCCTCCAGTGCGGCTGGCCTCCTGACCCCGCGTGCCAGCCCGCAGAGGCAGCAGGTGTCGCCCGGCCTGCGCGTGCCCCGCCCCCGCCCCCGCCCCCGCCCCCGCCCCCGCCCCCGGCTTCGCGGCCGGGTGACAACGAGCTCTAATCACGGCCGACGGGCCCCCGGCAGACGGACACCGCGGTCCGGCGGCACACGGCGACACCGGGGCCCTTAAAATCAGCTGTGTAAACGCCGAATCACACCAACTGTCTCCGCGCGTATCGGCATGAGGGGGACGGGCGCGCTGCACAGGTCCGAGCCCCAGCTGGCTCCAGCACCGGCTCCAGCCCGGATGCCCGTTCTCCAGCGCGGCCCTCGCGATCGTGATCTGGGCCAGAGCACGCGCACGCCATCGCGGCACCGCGGCCGATGGCGTGTCCGGGGCGGGCGGGACAACGTCTTCCTGAGTGGATCGGCGGACACAGCAGCGCGCGGCCGAGGAGGAGGCGGAGGCGGCGGCGGCGGGGGTGGGGGCGCTCAGATGGGCCCCTCCGCCACACCAGCGCCCCGCCACGCCCCGCCACGACACGCCAGGCATCACGCCGGGCATCATGCCGGGCACGTGTCGAAGTCACACAAGCGGCCGCTAAGTGCCGCATCCGGTCGCCGTGCCCCATGGCTGCGCTGGGCCGTGGCCCATGGCTGTGCCCCCTCCAAGGCACTAGCGCACACAGATCACGCTGGACACCGTGTTCGACGGTTCGCGCGCTCGCGCCGCGGCCCGGCGGCCCCGGCATGGCCATTGTTTGCCAAATAGACGCCCCCACCACACCATCATCGAACGTGCAAAAAAAAAAAAAATTGATACGATCGTCTAATCACGGGACACGGCGGCTGTGTATGCTAAGGAGCCGGGGGCACACGCCGGCCCGGCCAATAGGCCCGGCCACGAAGGACGCGCGGGTGGGGAGGAAGGCGACGAGGACGAACCCTTGGCGGCGTACCCCCCCGGGAGAGCGTGAGAGGCATTTATCCGTTTCGAAATCAAGTCGTCGAACGAACGGCGAAACACGGCAGGCGTGTCGCGTGCGGGGAAGTCCTCTCTCACTGTCTCTCTCTACCTCCCCCTCTCTGTGTCCCTCCCGCACTACCTCACTCCGCCCCCCTTCTCTCTCTGTCTCTTTCTCTCTCCTCTCTCTCGGCCTCCCTCCCTCTCTCTCTCTCTCTTGCTATATCTCGCCTGTCTCTTCGGCACCCCGGGCACGCGACACGGCGCGCCTTCCCTGACCCCGCGCCCCCCGCCCTCCCCCGTCTCCCTGGCCCTTATACTTTATTCGCCGCCAATCGCCAATACGTTAACACGGAGGGAGGACACGCGGCGGCAGGGCGGGCGGCAACGGCCGTCGACTACAAATCTCCCACAACCCCCGGGCCGCGCACGCGTGCACGCCGGCCGCAGGACGTACGCCTTACGCCTTCCCCGTCGGGGATGCCTCATACGCCTCGCCCCCCGCCCCGTCACGCCCGGTGCGGGAGCCCCCGCGCCCCCCGCGGCCCGCCCGCTGTTTATCGCCGTCGTGTCATTGTATGCAAATCCGCGACTCCCTAATTGCTACTGCGCCGCGGGAGCGCCCGGCCCAGCCCTCCGGGACGTCGCCGGCAGCAGCGGCAGCAGCAGCAGCGCCATGTCAGTACAAGGACTGGCTATCGACGGACCCCGGAGGTCGCCGCCGCCGCCGGTCCGTGGAGAATGGAACGAATCAATGCTGGGGGCACGCCTGATGCTTCTGGATATTTCTTTCATTTTTAATTGTTTTATTTTTATTTTTTTTTGCCATCCGAGGCGAATTAATTATGGTCGGGGCTGAATTGTGCGACACAGAGGCGCCGTCCAGCTCCGGCGGAGCTTCGACTCGAGTCGCATCGCCGCGGAGGCGGGAGGCCGCGAGGCGCGCGGCGCAGAGGGAAGGCCAGGCGTGCGCCGACTGCAGCGCAGCGCCCTCGGACGGCCAACGCTGGAACTACGACCGCGGAGAGCGGCCGCCCGCCCACAGGCGCGCTCTGGTGGCGGGCGCCTGAACCCGCGCGCCGCCACGGCACCGGCTCGGCGGCTCGGCCGGCGGTGCAGGTTGCTGGGGGGGGGGGGGGGCACATACAAAACAGAGCAACGGAGAGACGGGTCCTGTCCGTCCGGGACTTGTTGGACCGCAGGCAGAGGCAGGCAGCCCGGCCGGAGAGCCGACGGGGCAGGGGGGGGGGGGGCACCCGAAGGAACCCATAAAAGAACCCGATGCCGTGCCCTGCCCACAATACCCACACGACGACACCGCAGGGGTAAGACAAAGAGCCCACGGGTGTCGGTGTCGGCTGGGTCCTGGCGGGGTCCTGGCGGGGTCCTGGCGGGGGCCAGCGGCCGGGGTCAGGCAGCAGGCGCAGCAGGCTGAGAGGTGCCCGTGGAAATGCCGTCATCTGTATGCAGGGGCCGCGACCCCGACACGTTCACGTCCGCGCCGTCCCCCGACCTGGCCCGGCTGTTCCCCATGAGTGGTTAGCATACATGAGTTACGGATGCGCCCGCGGACGACATGATCGTCCCGTGGGCCTCGGGGCCCCGCGCCACCATCCCGCCGACCCGCGCCCCCGGGACCAGAGGCGGACGCTTACACACAAAAATCCCCCCGCCGGCTAAAGGCTCCCGGCGAGAGGTCCTTGCGGTGCTCCTTGTGTGCTCCGTTTGCGACACGCGTCCTTCAAGGGGGTCTCCTCGTCCTCCTCCTCCCCGGCGCCGCGCCGCCGCCGCCGCCACCTGGCGAGGCGTGTGTGTACAGTGGCGGTGCACTGCTCCCCCGCACCGCGTCCACGCCCCTCCCCGCCGCGGGGCCCACGGCCCAAACCCCCCGGGCCGGCGCCGTGCTATTTCTAGACGGGCGCGTTGTAAACAGATGAAGCTGCCAGATACAAGAACAACATTTCAATTCAGTGGCGCTCCGCCCGGCCGGCTCCGCCCCAACCTGCGCCCCCTGCCGACGCAGTGGCCGGCGGCCCACCCCCGTGAGGAGAGCAGCGGCGCCTGGCCTCGGCCGTGGCAGCCCATGGCCTAGCCTGCGCGGCCGGCCTGGCCTAGGTCGTCAGCTCCGTCCGCAACACCTCGCGGGGAAGAGGGGGCGCCAAGGGGGCGCCAGGGGGGCGCCACTCCCCAGGCACCCATCACTCCCCGCCGCCGGCCGCCACGGACACTTTTAATTTGCACGGAGCGCGGCGCGACACTGGCGGCGACAGCGGCGATAATCAGCGGCGGCACAGCGGGCCGGCGCCGCGCCGCACCGCGTGCACCTGCACCTGCCCGGCCCGCACGGACACGGCCACCCCGCGCCGCCCGGCCGGCGACCACGGCGACGACGTCTGCCTCGTCGTCCTTTGCGGACGGCGACGGCGACGACGGAGTGGCCCCTAAATCACGGCGGGGACGACGGGACACTTGGAGAGCGCGGCGTCATGTCGCGGTGTCGGAGTCCCGAGAGGGAGGGGGCAGGGCAGGGAGGGCGGGCCCAGACCATTTCATTCACTCGTTGTTTGCACGGCTCTGATTTACACTCCCGGTCCTGCCCTCGCCGCGAGTCCCGCCCCGACACGGCACGCGGCACGGGGTTGCAAGAGTGTGGTGGTGGCACGCCGCGCAGCCGCGCGCCCCGCTGCCTGCCCTGGGCTGCTCTGGGCCGGGCCGGACCGGGCCTAACGATACGAAAAGGTGCTCGGCGCGGCGCAGCCAAGTGGAATGGAAATTTACTGCACCGCTGCCAGCCGGGCCCGGGCCGGGCCGTCCGTGTTTTACATCGCTTTGACCACTAATGGGAAGAGTGAAAATCGGGGCCCGCGGCCGGCCGCAGGTGGAGGGGTGGGCTGAAGGAGAGGGGAGAGGGGGGCAGCTGAGGTTGGGTTCGAACCGGCGAAGATTAACCGTTTGGGGCTGTCGCGGACGGGTCCGGCTGACTCCACACACACACACACACACACACGCACAAAAAAGATCGGCCTGTTTTTATTGGTATTTAATTTGGCTGACCACTACGGTCGACTCGAGTTGCGCTGGTGTACCGGCCACGCGACAAGGCGGGGTCTGCTTGTTGTCGGAGGCGACGCGCTGCGCTCTGCGCCAACGTGGGCAGACTTTAACGGCCCGCGCGCGGCCCCGCGGCCCCGCAGTCTGCTTGAGCAACGCAAAGTGACTTTGTCGCGGCACGGCACTGCGCCGCGCCCCGTCCCGTCACCCGTGCAGGGCGCGCCGCCCTGCGGGGTAGGCAGCCCAACAGAGCACGGCGGCAAGCTGCTGCTGCCGCCGCCCCGGTACGGCACGGCACTGACGCACTTGACGCACACTAACGGTGCAGAGTCGACGTGTGTGTGTGTGTGTGTGTGAGTGCTCTCGTACGGCGGCGAGCAGCGCAAGTGAGGAGGCCACAGGCCACGGCGAACGGCCGCAAAACGCCTCGCTTCTCCACTCACACACACACACACACACGCTGTCTCTCTCACATCACACACACGGGGAGCAGCACGAGGCCCCACCACTACTGCACTGCCCACGCCGGAGCCGGCCCCCGACAGGCCGTTACACACGGGAAAACGGGCGACTAAGTCGCTTAAAAAAAAAACATTTTAAAAAAATCTCCCGACTTTGTCAAGTGGGCTGCGTCGCTGGACTCACCTAGGGAGCTCTCCGGGTCGGAGAGGTCCGACAGGGACGGTACTTTCTGCATACTTCCTCTGGAGCCGCGGGACTCGAGGACGCCATCATCGTGGGCTTCCACCTTCATCACGGTGGACAGCCCGAGGTCGAACTTCTGCAAAAGAGAGAGAGAGAAAGGGGGAGGTGTTAAGTCCGTGACATCATAATCAAACTGATAGCTTCGACTTGGTCGTGTAAAAAGATAAATTAAATATAAAAATCCCGGTCTCACATGCAGGGGGAGGGAAGGGAGGAGGGCGGCGGCAGGGAGGGGGTTATAATCCGAAAATCCACGCACCCGCCGACCGAATCCGGTGTTCGACCATATCGCATGTATCGTCTCGCCGTCACAGCGAAAGCCCAGCACCCTCAGGCCAGCCATCCCCGTGTGTGTGGCGGCAGCGAGGGCGAGGGCCGACTCAAGCCAACACGATCGCCAACCGCGTCCCCCGGCGTCTGAGGGCTCCACTGACACAGATCGGGGTTAAGTAAGTGCCTGGGCGTAGGAGGAGTACCGGCAGCGGGGCACGCAGAGCACGGGGGGACATATTTAGCCCCCGGTCCCCCGATAACGGCCAGGTGCTGGGCGCAGTGAGTGGCCCGGTGCCGTCACGGCCCAAGTCATGACGTCATGACTCTCCCTCTCATGGCTCTAGGAGCCCGCGGGGGGCCCTGAAGGGCCGCGGCGTCTCGAGGACACAGCCACAGACGCCGCAGCCGCACGCCCGCATCACAATAAATACGCAAGGTGGAAATAAAAACGGGGCGCGTCAACGGCCAGAGATAAAGAGATAAGGGCGCCCGCGAAATCCGCGTGCCCGCCGCGGGGGGGGGGGGGGGGGGGGGGCGGAGAGCGAACGTGAGCGGTCAGGGCAGAGCCCCGGGCGGGGCGGCCACACCGCGGCCGCACACCGCAGCCAGGCGCAGCCACACCGCACCGCGCCGCGGATACCGGGAATCGACGGGGACCGGGACGATATCGCATCGCATCGCGACAAGCAGCGGGCCGCGGGCCGCGGGCCGGGCTCGACAACAGACCAGAGCCGACGGCCGGGCGGCCGGGCAGGCCGACGTGAGATAAAAGTCCCGGCCGCAATGCCAGCGGTGCCAGCGGTGCCAGCGGCAACAGCAACGCCGGAGGCAGTCGCGGCCACGGAGGCTCACAATGCGGACAAACTGCACAAACAGGAGGTCCGCGACACCGCGCACACTCACACACATCCTCTCCCTCCCCCCTCTCGCACTCTCTCCCACACGTTCTCTGTGAGGTGAGACAAGGATAACCTTGCCAAATTTTTGAAATTTATATTCAGAACGAAATTATTATTTTTTGAGTGCCGTGGGTTTGGGCTGACCCCTAGACGTCGCGGTGTCGTCGTGAATTTCAATAGCGAATCTTGCCTTCTTCGATCTTCCAGTTCCGGTTTTGGGTTGGGCGGAATACCCTAGCAGTATGCCTCGTGTGTTCACCTCCGAGACCATGGCACGCACACCTCGTGCCGCACACGCCGCACCGCGCCGGAAGTCAAACGATTGTCGAAGACTCGCAATGTCATGTTTATCATTCCAGAAACATCCCATTTCGAAGGGGCAACAAGTTAACACCAATAATGGCAGGTCGGGAATGTACCACGTATCCCCCCCCCCTCCTCCCCTCCGCACAACCCCTGCACCCCATCCCTCCCCTTCCCTTCCTGCGCCAATATCTTGCGGCCGGCGCGTGCTCTTATCACTTGTGTGTGTGTGTGTGCGCGAACACACACACACACACACAGAGAAACAATGCGCGCTCGGCAGCAGTCACGCGCGTGTGTGCTCGACAACGGGCGAAGATAGCGTTTCCGAAAGGTAAATACACGGCTGCGGCAGCGGGAGAAACAGGATGGGAGGGGGGCGGCATTGCGCCCGCCCCCGGGGCCCCGGCGGGGGCCGCCGCAAGAACGCAGAGGGGTATGCGTCGTCCCTACCGGCCGGATATCCGTAAAAATATTGCTCGCTCAAACAGCGGCAGCGGCGGCAGCGGCGGCAGCAGGGGCTTGGGGAGGAGATGAACAAGGCCGAGAATAAGCGACGGGGATTTACTCATTCCGATCACCATCCGGTATGCGATGCGCACTCACTGCGCGGCGCCGCCGGTAACGAAGCAAACGAAAACAGATGAGGGAACATGACGGGGCTGACAGAGTGCGCCGTCGTCGTGGTCGTGGTCGGGGGCGCCACGCCGAGGCGTACCCCGCGTCGTCGCCGCGGTACGCACTGCACGGCGGGGGGAGGGGCGGGGCGCGGAGTGCTGGCCGCGGAGAGTGACACGGGACCGCGACTTCCTCCCGCCGCCGACGCCCTCCTAGACACCGTAGACACCCTAGACACCCTAGACACCGTAACACCGTAGACACCTCAGACATCCTAGACACCCTAGCAGGGCCACAGGGGCTGGGCCACCGGCTGGTCGGTTGCCATAACTTTTTAGGTTCGACAAGGACGGCGTCATCGGTGCAATGACTGTTAGTCGTTCACCCGTCGTACTCCACGGTGGTCCGGAAATAGACCGGACCGGGCCGGCGGCCCCGCGGACGGATCGCGACCGTGGCGTCACTGAGATAGTGGACGTCACCGCCGGCGGGCCGGGGCGGGGCCGCGCCGCGAGGATTACAAAGTAATCGATGTTATCGGCAGGGAGGCCGCGGCCGGCGGGCCCGGCGAGCCCATCCCATAGGCCACGGGCCGCCACGGGCTGCCACGGGCTCCACGCCGCTCCGTGCACCACGCCGACGCCCCTCGTGGGAGGACCGGGTGGAGGAACCTCGGGGACGGGCCTCGCCACGGGCCGCGGGGGAACAGGGGAACCATCCTGCTTTGGTCCTCTCCTGTTCGGGGGCCCGGGGCCGGCGGCGGCGTGCGACGTCTGTACGCGGTGCTGCAGCGGCGCGGCGGCCGGCGGCCCCGCCTGGAGCGCTGCCACGACACGACACGGGACCAGACAGGGAGTACGCGGCCTGCATCGGAGTGAAGGGGGCGCTGGCCGGGCCGGAAGCGGGAGCGGCGGCAGCGGGCCGCCGGGGCTGACGGAGCGCCGAGCCTAGGGCCGCGCAACTGCGGATTACAACGGTAATGTGTATGTGCGTCGGCAGTTTCCATTGTGGTCGCTGGCATTTCGATAAGGCGGTGTACGTTTTGATTTTCCTGATTTTTTCCATAACTTTGGTCGTTGACAAAACTATCGCACATTTCCCCCCGGCCGGGGCATGGGGGGGAGCTAAACGCACAACCCCGCGGGGGGCCTCCGAATAAGTACGCCGAGAGGGTCCCGGAGGAGGAGAGGAGGTTGTTGTTCCCCGCCGGCTCTGCCCCAGCATAACGAGTGTGGACGGGCGTGGCACTGATGCCCCGCGATGGCATGGGGCCTCGTCATTACTCCCACCGATACATCCGACGGGTCGGGACGGCCGCGACGCCCCGCCGCCCCCGCCCTGCCGGCATGCCGCCGCCGGCCCCGGCAGCCGGCGCGGCCCCGCGCGGCCCCGCGTAGCCCGGAGCGCCTTGGATGGACGATAGGAAGGTCCCGGCCGCAAGAAGAAGAGTCCGGAGTCACGACAGCCGCCCTCCGCCCGGCCCGGCGCGGCGCGGCAGGACGTGCCCGGACCCCAAGGCCCGGCCGGGCCGATGCAACAGGTAGCCCCGCCGTGTACGACGTACGCACCGCCAGCACCGCCGCCGCCGCGGCCAGCAGCGTTGTAGCGAGGCGTGGCGCGGCGCGGGGCGGGGAGGGGGAGGGCGCGGCAGGCCCCGACGTTCCATGAATGGAGCCCGTGGCGTCGTGGAGTGAGCGGGCGGGAGGGGGGGGGGAGGAGGGGGCGGGGACGGGCGGGGCGGCGCGCACTCGCTTGCTCAGTGAAAGGAGATGCTGGCCGGCCGGCCGGCCGCGCCTGGCCTCACCCCACCCAACCCTCTCCCCGGCCGTACGGCCGTGGCGGCGGAACAATGTTTTCTGTTTTGCCTCGATACATGCGATGCGGCTGCGGCCGCGCCGTGCGCCGCGCGGTCTCCGCATTCCTGTGCCGCCCTCCGCTGCACGTCAGCCGTCGGCCCAGTCCGGTCAGGGAGTCCGTAAATCAGGACGGCGATCCATCCGTCAGCCCGGCCACATTACAATTCTTGCGGACGGCTCCGGGCACGCGCCTGCCATCGGCGGGGTAGGCCGTCCCGCACGACACGGGTGCACGCGACAGGCGGAGGGCTGCCTACCCCGCAGGCTGCCTCCGTCGCTCACACTCGACTGCAGTGCAAACAGCCGCGCTCTTTCCGCGGCACTTGTTGGAAACGGTGGCAGACTGCCAAGAGGTGCGCCGCCGCCGCGGGTCCTGGTGAATCGATGATACACTTCCCCGACGCTGAGTCGACGAGCCCCCCGAGCTTCTCAGAATGATTGATTTCCACTCGGCTCGAGCTCGAGCGGATAAAGGGTGTTGCTTACGGCCAGCTCGCCGTGGCCTGCCCTGCCGTCCCCTGACCGCGGCCGACCCCAGGACACTCGACACGCGGCCGGCCGGTGGCCAGCGGAGCCAGCGGCCTCCGGGACGCCATGCGACACGACACGACTCGGAGTCATCTTACGGGCCCGGCACCGGCCGCCCGGCCCCCGGCCGCGTGTGCGTGGCACTGCGAGGCCCTAGGTGGGGGCGCGGCGCGGCGGCGCACGGCCACAACAGCACGCGGCGGGCAGAGCAGCACGCAGAGTGTGGCGGGGAGCGGCTAAGCGCCGTGGTCGTCGTGCCGGAGGCGGAGAGCGGGGGAGCGAGGCGAGGCGAGGCGATAGGCCGTAAAATGAATGGACGTCCCGCGAAGCCGCCGAATGGCGGAATATATGCAGACTGTGCGTCGTCGTAGCGTCGCGGAGCGCGGCCGCGCAGGAGAGAGGGAGACAGAGAGAGGGGGGGGGAGACAGAGAGAGAGAGAGAGAGAGAGAGAGAGGCCGCACAGTGGCGGGGTGGTGGAGGCACGGCGACGTCACACGGCCGTGTGGTACCCAGAACTCAAACACCGGTCGCCGGCCGCCGCCCCCCTCAGAGAAATGTCCGACATCTCGCGTCGCCGACGACAAAGGACGCCTGCCGAGGCGAGGCGCAGTTGCCCCGCAAAGACAAAAGAGCTGGGAGCCGCCGCCGCCGCCGCCGCTGGCCGAGGCCCGCGGCGGCGGGGCGCGTGATAACTTGCAGCGCTGCTGCAGCCGCACCCGGTCGCGGCTGCGGCTGCGGCGATACAGATAGGCTGCGGGCTGCGCTGCCCTTATCGGCTGGAGGCCTCGCGCCGACCCTAAAGCCGTCAAGACGCTGACGGAGCTCGGGCTGCGACGCTGCCCAAGACTTGGGCTCCGCCGTGCCGTAACACGACATCAGTCGCCATCAGCCCGGCGCGCCCGCGATAGGAGAGACGCATGCTGACGGCAGGCGCGGCGCTGAAAGAGGAGCGAGGAGACCGCGGTCCGCCCTCAGCCCGTCCGAGCGTCGGCCGCGGCCGCCCCTGCGCGCCGGCCCGCCGCGCCCCGCTGGCCCTGACCCGGATCGAATCACGGGACCGCGAATCCCCACACGGCACGCGTCTGAAGCGTGTGTGACAACACCGACAGCGGCAGGGGACAGGGGCGCCGCCCCGAGTGCACGCCGACGCCGATGCAGACGCGGCGGCAGCCAGTGCCCCGGCTTCAATTAGCTGCTCGGTACTCCGGTACCTGCCCCGCCCCGCCGGACAGGGCCGGACCGGCCCAGGAGGGCCCCCCGATCGGACACGAGCAAAGCAACAGCAGCGCGGCCGGCGCGGCCCTCGGCCCCTCGGCGCGGCTCTCGGCCGGGTTGCGTCCGAAACGCCTGGCCGCCGCCCACTCACACGGCGTATGCGGCCGTCCGGAGATAAAGCCGCACGCCTCGGACGCGGCACGCGGCGCGGCAGGGCGGCGGCAGGCGGCAGCAAGAGCAGAGTGTGAGCGGGGCCTGCGGAGCGGCCAGACCGGCCGAGGGGCCGAGACGAGCTGCTGAACCGAGCCAAGCCGAGCCCCAGCCGCCGCGGCCGAGCCGAGCCCGGGCCGGGAGGGCCGCGAGCAAAGCGAGAAAAGCGAGCAAAGCGAGCAAAGCTGAGGCCGGCCCGACCAGATCGGGAAGGGGCGTCGCGTGGCCGCCTCCCCGCCCGGCGTCGCGACGGCGGAGAGGAGAGGAGGAGGAGGAGGAGGAGGAGGAGAGAGAGGGATGGGATGGGATGAGAGGAGTGAGAGAGAGTGAGAGAGAGGGGCATTGCAGCGCAAGAGCCTGGCCGTGCCGCAGAACTGAATGAATGAGTGGGGCCGCCCCGCCGGTACCCGCCGGTACGGGACGGGTACCACGACCACACGGGGCGAGCGGATGAATGAATGGTTGCCGGTCTCTCCAAGGGCTCCGTCGGCCGACTCGTACCGACGGCCGAACCAAGAGGAGTGAACGGAAAGGCATGGAGGGGGGGGGGGAATCCATAAGAAACTGCGAACGTGTTGACGAATGATTTGTCCAGACACGAATGGAAACGTCGGACTCGTCGGTGCGTAAAATAGAGTGCAGCCGCCCGCATCAGGTCGAGATGTCGCAGCCGAATGTCCGCGGTCGCCCGGAGCGGCGACGCTCTTCGGTGCTCCTCGACGCCCCCTCTGCCTTATGTCCTCAACGGCCATCGCGCCCGCGGCCCGCGCTACGCCGCCGGTCCGTCCACTCCGACCGCGGGGGCACCGTGACGCGACCGTGGGCGGGGCACGCGTGCGTGTGTGTGAGTGTGTGTGTGTGTGGACCACGGCGCGGCGCCCCTAACGCGTTAATTGCGCACTCTGTTCAATTACGTGATTGTAGCGCCACGCACATCAGTCTGTCTCTCTCCCCCGCGTCGCCGTTGTGCACTCTGCCAGTCCGCCCGCCCGGCCGGAATCACGATTTTGTCTTGTGATCTGGGAAAAGTAGATACTTGCGAGGCGATGAATGCTCGACTTTTGTGTGGCTCATTTAATAAAGTTGTAGGAACAACGCTAGATTGAAAATTTCCGGGACATATAGGTGCGCCTGCCGGGCCGCGGTGCGGCGGTATGCCGCGGTCGCCATTAGCAATTCACACGCAGACGGCCGCCGCACCGGCCCGGCCGGCCCTCTTCTGCAGCCGTACGCTCACATTTACATGGGCAAAGGGCGGGGGCGATCGGGAAAAACAAATCGGTGGGCACGGCCTGCAGGGCCGACGCCGAATGTGCCCGGCCCGGCCGAGCGAGGTGGGGCTCACTTGGAACAGCAAGGGCCTCGGGCCTCGGAGGTCGGAGGCTGACGCGGACGGGGTAACCCGTCCCGAACAGCTCATTGTGCCCGCGTCCCCTCCCTCCGCGCCCCGACCCCAAACGGACTGAGAGTGAAATGATCTAAAGCCGATGCCATTCTGCGCCGTGCCGTTCGCATAGAGGGGGCCCCGGGGTCACGTCCACGTCGGCGGGTCACGGAGCGCGAGGGGGAAAGGGGGGGGGGGCAGGGCCTCACGTGACACGGCCCACAACACGGCGGCGATGTTTACGCCGCGATAGAGGAGAGGGGTGGCGGCGGACACGAAATTTCGCAGAACGCAAAAAGTCGCTCGGAAGCCGTCGTACCCCGTCGAGTCCTTGGGAGAGTATGGGCGTCGTGGGGGCCGAAAGCGGATGGGCGCCCGTGACTTGTGTGTGCGGGCTGGCCTAGCCGGGCACTCGCAGGCGCTTGGCTCCGCCGCCGGCTGGGCTTGCGGGCGTCCTCCCCCACCCCCTCCCTCCGCTCCCCCGGCCGGCCCCGGCCACCAACAATGTGCCCCTGTGTCCTGGTCGCCCTGGTCCTGGCACGGCACAGCCCGGGCGACAGACGAGCCTCAAGTGACTCGTTTGTGAACACAAGCACGGCGCGGGCAGACAGGCAGGCAGGGCAGACAGGCCGCGGTATAGCTACGGCACAGCCAGGGCACGGCCGGGCACGGCGTAGAGCGCTCCCTCGCGTATGGTTTATTCCATTAGCGCGATAAACCGCGCCATGTCGGGGGTCCAGGGGGTCCAGGCAAGAGGCCAGAGCCAGCCGCCCGCCTCGCTCGGGCCCCCCCGCGAAGAGTCCTGCGAGGTTGGGGTGCCGAAGGACGACGTTGAGGTCCATTACCAGCTTCTTCTTCTTGCGCGCGGGTGCGTGCGGAGGGCCCGGGGCCGACACCGACGGCCGCCCGTCTGCGTCCTGGTGCTGCTGCTGCTGCTGCGGCGGCGGCGGCAGCGGCTGCAGCGGCGGCACGGGGACCCTGACATGGTCCTGCTGATGGTGCTGGTCCTGGGTCGGTATCCTGGTGGCGTGGCTCGTCGGCGGGTTCCTGGGGCCGCGCCGGCCGCCCCTCGCCTGCTTGAGCATGGCGGCGTCACATCGCGCATAGCCCGCGCGCGCCGCACTGCACAGCTACAAGGACACCGCGACGACGGACGCGTCACCCAACTCGGCGGGGCGCGACGGGGGCCGTCACTCTGCGCCGGCACGACACACACAAACACACACGCGCGCGCGGCACGCGACACACGCACGACACACCGCGAGCAGCAACCGTCAGATCAGAGGCAACGCGACTGCGGCCGCGGTCGGAGTCACAGTCGCAGCGCCGCGCCGCGGCCACGAAGAAGGGGGCTCCGAGGGCGAGGGGCGCGGGCAGGCGGCGGGAGGGGGAGGGGGGGTGAAGGGGGAGCAGTGGGGGCGACCGGGACCGGCTGCTGCCTGTAGCCGGGCTGGTGTGGGCACCGTGGGCGCGGGGGAGCGGGGCGGGGAGAGGAGGGCCGGGGGGCTGCCTACTCTACTACAGTGGGCATGAATGAACGGCTGGCTGCGATGGGGGGAGGGGAGCGGAGAGGAGGGGGGCACCATAGAAGAACATGAATGAAAACCTGCTGTTATCTTGAGGCGGCGCGGGGGTGGGGAGGGGGTGAGGATGCGTGGCAGCGTCGCCCCCTCTGCGGCACAGCAGGCGCACCGGCACCCGCTGACCGCCACTTTAGTGTCCGAAACTCTGCGGGCGACAGGTTTCGCGCGGTGCGACTGCACGGCACGCATGGATGAATGAATGAAATGAATGAATGAATGAGGACCGGGTCATGGTTCCCTGGGGTTGGTCCCGACGAGCAGCAGTGCTGAGCAACATTGTGTGTAAGGTACGGTACGGTGTGGCGCGGCGCGGCGCGGCGGCGTGGACCGAGCTGCACTGGCTGCACTGCAGCATCGCCCCGCGGACAGAACAGAGGTCAACGCATCCGCTCATCGCTTATCAGCATCAGCGTTTATCGGCGGCGCCGGCCGTCTGACACGCACGCGACACGCACGAGGCACGCCCGCACGGCGGCACGGCGGCACGCAGGACCGCTCCGCTCCGAGTGTCGCGGATGACTCGGTCCGACCGACACCGGCGGCCCGCGGACGGTGCGGAGCGGAGCGGCCCCTTCGCTGACTCAACTCAACGCGGGGCCATCATCCAATCTGGACGCGTAGCTCAGCCATGGCGGCTCGGCGCGGCTCGGCCGTGGCGCGGCCCGCGGCCCCCTGCCCTGTCCAGACACTGCAAGACAACTTTCGGCTCGGGCCGGGCCGTGAACGGGGAGGGGTCGGGGAGGGGGGAGTGCGAGGGGTACCCCACAGCTTCCAGTCAGTGTACGCCTTCCAGTCCAGTCACTCTCCAGTCAGACTCCAGTCAGACTCCAGTCAGACTCCAGTCAATTTCCAGTCGGACACGTCGTGCGGCTACAGTACCGGGAGCGCACGGCGGGCTTACACTGACGCACGGTAGCCGCGTGGTTAGCGAGTCCGGCCGGCGAGTGGTTGGTCGGATGTTCAACTCTTTGCCCGTCCGTGGTTTTTTTCTGCCAGAACACAGGAACCATAAATGATCGCAAAATTTTCATTCCAGTCAATGGCAATGTCCGGTCCAGTCACCAGTCAGTGTACACCCGTCCGCGAACTGAGGCCCCCCTCGGGGGAGTGTCGATAGGGTGCGGCAGGTATGTGGCATTGTGTCGATAGGGTGCGGCAGGTATGTGGCATTGTGTCGGCCGGGCCGGGGGCGGGGTGACGGCGGGGTGACGGCCGGTGACGGCGGCCGCGCGCAGGACTCTGCCGCGCGGCCCGGGTCCTCGCCTTACCCCCCACTCGTCCCGAATGAATGCCAATTCAGAGAACAGAAATAGTGGCCGCGCGCGGATGGAAGTGGAGGGCAGGGCGGCAGGGCGGGGCGGTGAGTGGGTGGGTGTGCGGGTGCTGCTGTTTGCCGCAGAACTGCGACTCGACCCGACCGACCCGACGAGTGACAAACGCGACCTTGCCGCGGCTGTGCACGAGGGGGCGGGGCGGGGCGGGGCCCGGCGGGCGGGGTGGGTGGTACCACTATCAAGCCAGGTAACGGTGCCCCACCGACCGGGCCGGCCGCGCCCCGTCCCCTCAGTGAAGGAGAGGGGGGCGGGCGTATGTTGCGAGCGGGGCACTTTGCTCGTTGAGAGAAGTGGAGAAGAGTTAATCAGAATGAATGTGCCGTGTGCCGGTTGCTAGAGAGGGGGAGAGGGAAAGGGGAGGGAGAGGGGGAGAGAGAGAGAGAGAGAGAGAGAGAGAGAGAGAGAGAGAGAGAGAGAGAGAGCCCCGACCCCGACCGCCGTTGCTATGCAGGGCCAACAACGCCAGTGAACAGCAGGCCTTTCGGTGCAGGCGGAGGAGGCCGCGAGGTGGCGGCCCGCGGAATGCACACTTGTTAGCCGTGAGCATATCACCGTGCCGCGGTAGGCAACCCGCTGCCGCCGGGGGAGGTGGTGGGGGGAGTGGTGGCCTGGAAATGGCAGCCGTCACCGCCGCCGCCGCAGACGCAGACGCGAGATAACATCTTGCGAGGAATGGCAGCGGCCACCCGGCACAGTCCTTATCACACTGGGCAGGCCAGACACAGACCAGAGGCCGGGCCGCGCCAAGACAGCCAGGACTCGCGCCGAGCCCGGGGGGCCGCGAGGGCTCGGGGCCCGGGGCGGGACGCTGGGGACCGGACCTCGCCGAACACCGCTGCGGAGCCCCGCTCCCGCTCGGCTCCAACAGGCGCCAGCGCCGGAATTTGCCTTTCAATCGGACGCCGCGCCGTCCCGCCCCGCTTTTTCCACGCCGCTTGTTTTATCACAGTCACCGGCGCGGCCCGCGGCTCGGTGATCTGCGAGTGACAGTCGGGGCCCGGTCAGATGTAGCCCCCGATACGACACGACACGGCACGGCGAGCCACCCAGGCATGGGCATGGGCGCCAAATACATTTTTAGACAAGAAAAAAGATCTTTGTCGAAATTTCCATTATTTTTTTCCCGGACATTTTTTGGGCGGTAACATGTCGAGGTAACATGGCGAGGAGCCCTACTCCCGCGAGCGTGTGTGCGCCGTGCCCGGGCGGCCGCGGCCGGGGAAAAACAAGCCGCACCGTTCGGGACGACGCGGACGAACGGCACCGCGGCACGGGGGCGAGGGGAGGCCGCCGGGCACGCCGCGGACTCGGACGTCTTGCCATGGCCGGCTGACCGTGCGGGCCGCGGCCCTTCCCTTATGGCGGGGCGGCTTTCTGCAGCGGGACCCGGCGCGGCACACATCCCCGGCCGACGCTGTCCTGGCCATGTGCCGCCGGCCGCCGGGGAAACGCGCCGCGCTGCCAGGCTACACCTCCGTCGAGGAGGTCACGGCGGCGGCCCGCATCACAATTCGGGGCCCGGCTGAATCGAACCCTTCGCGTCGACAAGGAAATATCGACCGGGACCGGCACGCCGCGGCCGCGTCCGGAGGGATCGGCCAGGGCGGCCAGGGCGGCCACGGACAGTGATTCTGCATTCAGGGGATTCTGGATTTCGGGGCCGCGGGCCGCCGCGCACTGCGTCGCACCGCTGGGGAAATCCCGGCCAGACGCGGCCGTAAAGCCACACCTTTCCCCGCAGCGCTCTTTGAGGAGGCCGCAGGTGTCGTCAGGGCAGCACCGAGACACCCCCGGGACACCTCACCTGAGGTGGCCGGGCGGCGCCCTCGCTGTCGGCCGCGCCTGCCTCGCCAGGCCGATCCAGACGCCTTTTCGCGCACAAATTTATGAGCTGACATATCACGTGCAATCACGGCGCGGACAGGGCGGTGGCGGCAGGGCTGCCGCGGCCCGTGCCGTGGGCGTGCATACACTCGACGGTCACGAGCCTGCGCACGGCGCACGGCGGCGGCACTGGTGACCCAGCAGCGCGGAGCACGGCCGGGCCACTCAGTCCCGATGCATTCATTTTCCCTCCGCAGACAAGGATTTCCCGGAGTGGGGCGACCCGAGACGGGGAGATGTCGATGACCGCCCTCCTCTCCTCTCCTCTCCTCTCCTCTCCTCTCCTCTCCTCTCCTCTCCTCTCCTCTCCTCTCCTCTCCTCTCCTCTCCTCTCCTCTCCTCTCCTCTCCTCTCCTCTCCTCTCCTCTCCTCTCCTCTCCTCTCCTCTCCTCTCCTCTCCTCTCCTCTCCTCTCCTCTCCTCTCCTCTCCTCTCCTCTCCTCTCCTCTCCTCTCCTCTCCTCTCCTCTCCTCTCCTCTCCTCTCCTCTCCTCTCCTCTCCTCTCCTCTCCTCTCCTCTCCTCTCTCCTCTCCTCTCCTCTCCTCTCCTCTCCTCTCCTCTCCTCTCCTCTCCTCTCCTCTCCTCTCCTCTCCTCTCCTCTCCTCTCCTCTCCTCTCCTCTCCTCTCCTCTCCTCTCCTCTCCTCTCCTATCCTATCCTATCCTATCCTCTCCTCTCCTCTCCGTCCCGTCAGGTCCAAGTCCAGGTCCAGGTCGGCTCGGCCCAGCCCAGCCCAGCCGCGGTGCATTCAGGTCCTCCCACTCGGGCCGCGCCACGCCCTTCGCTGGAGACAGGCCTGGCTGGAGTGTGTCCAGCTCCAGCGGAGCCCCCACGCCACGCCACGCCCTGCACGCGACACGCACACATTACCCCACATGATTCATGGGCCCAGCAATATCAACACTTTTCCCCTTACGCTATACGGCGCCTTCGGCTTGCCGCTGCTGCTGTCTGCTCCGTTTTCAGTTTCTCTCCTCTCTTTTCTTTCCGTTTCAGTTTGCCGTCGCGCGGAGGGCCGGGACAACATGTAACCCGCGCCATGAGGGCCTCGGCGTCAGCGCTCGCCTCCGCGCGACATGGTACTTGCAGCATTATACGGGCCATGGGTGTCGGTCCCCACGTATCAATAGCATCATTTTTATTGTCTTTTTAATTTCCGCCCCCTCGCCCCCACCGCTACGCGCCGCGCGTCCTTCTCCGATGCTGACAACGGGCCCGGCTGTAGCGTAGGTCCTGCGTCGGTCCTGTCGCCCCGGAGTCGGCCTCGGCCGCACCGAGATTGCCCACTTCCTCCACTGCCGGCCGACGGCCGCCTCTACGACTCGCTCACTCCTCGCCGCACCTCACCCCTCCCGGCACCGCCGGCACCTGCTGCCGCTGCACGCACTTCCTGGCGCATCCCCGCCCCCTGCGCAGCGTCCTGGCCATCGGTGCGTCACGGGCCGGCCGAGTCGCGGCCCCCTCCGCCCGGAGACCTCAACGAGTGTCAAACCCCGGCCGGGCCGCGGGCCGTGCGCCGTGCCGTGCTCACCCTGCGTCCGCCACCGCGCCGCCGCCCGTCCGCGTCACGGTGGGGTTGTCACGTCACGTCGGCGACGTCACGCGACGCCGGCGGCCGTCCGTTGTGTGTGATTCCGAGGCGGGGGAAACGGCCGTTATCACGGCCGGCTCGGCAAGGCGGGGCGCGGCGCGGCGCGGGGCCCACGCAGTGAAAATGAAAAATTACCCCCCAGCGGCCGCGGCCGCCCCGAGGCAGCAGCCGAGGTGACGGGAAGTGGCCCGTGTCCCGTGTAGTGCGGCGTATGGCCCCTCGGGTTATTGAACCTGCTGCCGAGGAGGAGCCGTGTGCCGTGCCGGGCAATGTGTCGCTCAGTATGGCCCCCAATTGTACTCCGCTCCGCACCACCACCACCGCCGGGCCGTCCTGCCCGCCCCGGCCCGAAATAGCCGCCCGCTACCCTCCTGCCAAGGCGGCGCGCGCCCCCGGCTGCCCCCGGCCGCAGCCGCCCCCGGACACCGCGCTCCGCGCTCTCTCCCCTTTCTTCGTCTCATCCGTCGTCCAATTAAGCCTGAAGGGCCGACAGAAAACACGTGCGGCGGCGGCGCCACCGCTCTGCACGCACGCGCGGTCTGCCGATACACGCCGCCTCGGCAATTTCACCTCACGGCCGTGCGATTTCTCATACGGCACTGCCCGTTTCCGCTAAGCGTATTCTTGCTCCTCTGTTGCTTCCGTTCTCGAGCGCCTGGTCGACGGGTTCGCTGCGCGGCCGCCGCCGCTCCACGTCATGGTCCCCGTCATGGGCTCGCCGCTCGCCGCTTGCCTCCAACGCGGCGTCAAACAAAGGCCCCGGCCGGCCAGCCGACCCACGACAAACATTGACAGTTTCCGAAACGTGTTGTGCTCTCGGTCAGGACTCGGAACGCCAACGTCGGCCGCCGCAGCTCGTGCGTGTTTTGAGCTCTGTCGCACACGTGTGTGTGTCTCTCTCGTGCTCACACAAAGGCCCGCACAACACGGGAGGGAGGGAGTGAGAGGCAGGACGTTCGACGGGGCCCTCTCGAACGCCGCCGCCGTCGCCGCCGCTGTGTGCACCAGAACCAGAGACCAGAGAGCTGCGGGAACGTGACGCCGAGAGGAGGCCCGGGGCCCGGGGCCCGGGGGCTCGGCGGGGGCCTCAGCCTTGGAGACGGCGGCCATGCTGTTCCCCGCAGACCTCCCTCCCTCAATCTTGCCGCTAGAAATACAGTCGATGAAGACTTTGTCGAGATTTGGGGAGCGTCCATGCCCGTTCGTGGGCCGCACCTGCGAACCCCCTCCTCCCCCTCCCCCACCCCGGGCACATGTGACACCATACACACATGGACGTGCCTGAGCCGGGGCCTAACGAGTTGGCAACGCCGGCGCTGCAGCTGTGGATCACGCGGTGGATGGGGTGGGCAGCAACAAACCGCGCGACCGACCAAAAAAAGAAAAGAAAGGGAAACGGATAAAAAGTAATAATAAAATACAAGTCGGGTAGTATGGGAGTCTGGAGACGAGGCGCGGCCACACGAGATGACGTTCGCCACCGCCGCCGCCTGCTGGACGCGCGATCGACGACGACGAACAAAAGACTTGTCACGCGGCGAGCACGGCAGCACACACGCGGGCACGCGGCGCACGCACGCGGCAGAAGGGGAGTGGGGAGGGGGGGGGCACGCGACGCCGCATCCGTCCGGCGTTGTACTTGTCAATGCACACGGCACGGCGGAACGTGACGCGCGAGGCGAAGGCGTGGAAAGGGGAGGAAGCTACCACCGCGGGAGGAGAGAGAGAGAGAGAGAGAGAGAGAGAGAGAGACGGAGACAGTCACAGACAGATAGGGAGGCAACCCGAGTGCAGATGTGAGCGCGGGCGGCCTACCTACCAGGGGAGGGGACTAGGGGGGGCACGGAGAGTGGAGCCAGCACTCGGGGGCCCCCAGTGGCCGTGCCCACCCCACCCACTCCCCGCCCGGCAAATCACACACACTCACACACACTAACACGCTCGTACACAAACGCACACGCCCCATGCGTGCGGCGTTGCCGTCGCGGCCTGAGCGCACCCGCACCCACCGGCCCGGAGGCCCCGCAGGCCCCGCAGGCCCCGCAGGCCCCGCAGGGCAGCAGGTAGAGCTTGCAGGCCCAGGCGACCGGTAGCGGCGGCGGCACAGCAGGAGCAGCAGGGTGGGGGTGGGCAAGGGAGAGGAGGGGGGGGGGCGTGGGATGAGTAGGGGGTGGGTCTCTTCCTCAGGATCCTAAAAACGAGCAAACCACCACAAGAAAGAACGCAAGTAGTACAAGAGAGGAGGGGGGGGGGGGGGAGGGCAGCCGGGTGGAGTCAGGTTACACAACTGTTCCCATGCTGGCAGCCTCCATGCGCAGCCCTCCAACCCCGGCAGCCCGGCCCCCGGCGCGGCCCAATCCAGCCAGTACAGGGTGACAGGAACCAACAAGGAAACCATCATACACACCAAACCGCAGGCCGAATCGCGAAATAAATTTACCACGCGCGTTGAACTGGTTGAACAAACCCTGGCTTTAAAAAAAATGTATTTTTCGCGTCTCCTTTCGGCTCCGCTATCCTATCTTTCTCCTGCCGGCCGCCCTTGAACGCGGACGGCGGGCGCGCTATCAAGCAGACTTGTGTGCTCTGCGCCCACGCCGCGCCGCGCCGTGCCGTGCCGTGCCAACTCGCTATCGGATCAGACGACCCACCCCTTCCCCACCCCTCCAGCACTCGGCCCCGCCCAGCTCCACCCCCGCCGACCGCCTGCGAACCTACAGCCCGAGAGCGCGGTCCAAAAGTGGACGCGTTTCGCATCGGGCCGCGCCGAGCTCACGAAGACCAGCAACACACAGCAATGCACGGCATGTGAGTTCCGATAGTGCAGGAGTTGGTCCTGAGCACTAACGGCAGCGGCTGCCGGGCCGCCGGCTGTCGGCTCCAGTTACAGCAGAGCTTGCAGAGGCAGAGCGCGGCCCCCGGCGGCACCCCGTCAGATTAGCGGTCCGAGGCGAGGCGAGGCGTGGGAGCCGGGCCCCAAACTGCGCGGCGCTTTTCTGCACTGCCCGACGGGCCCGACCCGGCACCCTCCACACCCCAGCACCTGGCCACACCTCGGGGTCCAGCCGCCCCCCGCCCCCGCCGCTGCAGCCCGCAGCACCCCTTATCTTTCCAGGCTGAATCCAGCTGCTGTAACGAAAACCCGGCCGGCTGCGTGGCCGGAGAATCTCAGCCCGGCGGCCCGGCGGCCCGGCTTCGCGCTTGTAGCACTTACCACTTTCCGGGGCGGCTTGTAGCTCCCCGACATCTTGGCAGGACGCGGATACGAGTCGTAAAAATCCTGGTCCTCCGGGAACTCGTCCGCAGACAAGCTTTCCAGGTCCATGGCGGGGACCGCTGCAAAAGACAAAGAGGGGTCAGTCGGTGGACATTGTCGCCGAAACACTGGCGGGGGCACGTCGTGGGCACGGACGGTCAGGGGACCCCCTCCGCGGCGGACCGCTGACGGATACAGTCAGCAGATTGAGGCCATCAAGTGCTCCACTGGCGCGGCCTGATCCTGTTGCCAGCCTTGTTGACCAACGCCTGGGATCTCCACCCTCCCACAGGGGGGGCCCGCTGTGCCGCTGCTTATGGATGTTGGCGAGACCGTTTGACAGGTAACGGTCCCATGGTCATCGAATGGTGGCCGCGCCGGGCCGCGCCGGGCCGCGCCGGGCCGCGCCCACGGGCACTGTGCAACGCATTGCGCCGCCTGTCATATGAGATTTACACCCGATCCTCACCCAACGAAAAACTTTTAAGACACGCGAGGCACGAAGGTTTCGCTCATTCAAGGAGTGAATGAATGGACGGATGCACGAGTGAATGAGTGAATGAGTGAGGGTCGGAACGTGCCACGTGCTTCCCGGCGCCCTGTATGCGCCGTCCCTCGTCCAACAACTTCTCGCCACCTCTCTCCCTCTCGCTTCTCTCTCTCTCTCTCTCTCTCTCTCTCTCTCTCTCTCTCTCTCTCTCTCTCGTCCCATGGCTACCGTCCAGAAGACCGCGGTGACGCCATTGGGCAGGTAGGCGGACTTACGCCTTACGGACTTGCTTGGCACGCTGTATGTACTTGTGCCCCCCCCCCCCACCGCAGACTACCTATATATACTCAACCAAGGGCCAAAAAAGGCCAACATAATTTATTTATTATTTATAGGGTTTTCCTGCCCATACGTATTCATTTGTACGTCATGGCAATGCCGATGAATGTGCCACACCAATGTGGCCGATGAACTATCGGAGAGGAGAAGCCTTGGCGTGTTGTGTCCGGCCCCTCTCCTTCCACAACTGAAGAGCGATTCCGAAACACTGTGATCTCGGAGGCCTCTTTCTCTCTTTTTCTCTGAAGTACTCCCACGAGTGCGACAGAAACAGCCATACAAAGGCGGGCGTTCGGAATGAGCCGGCTGGAGCCCCTTGCGGGCCCCGGCAGCCCAGCCCGTACCCGGTCTGGGTCCGTCTAACAGAAACCCAAGACAAGACGGTAAGTTTACCCTAAATATGGCAACGCTGCGTGTCTGGGCGAGGCGCAGCGGCGGCGCAGCCAGCAACGCTCTCCGCCAGGTCCTACGCCGGCGTGCTCTCGGGTGGGGGAGGGGGGAACCGGCTCGCTACGGCCGTCCGTACGGCTACGGCACGGCGCTGCTGCAGGCCGGGCCCTTGGCTCGGTTCATTCATACGCTGCCTCCGCCTTCACCCCCCCTCCCCCCCCCCCTCCGCCCACGCCGCTGCTGCCGGCGCACGGGGTACTATGGGGTACGTGCACCATACACACACGCCACACCTGCACCGCAGCCATACCTGTCATGCATGTCATTAACACTGCGACTCTCTGTGTGTTGCGCTCCGTCTTACTTTATACTGTGGCCAGTTTGGCTGTCGATTCACACGTAGGGCTCACACACGTTCCGGAGAGCAAAAAAAAAAAAGATTCCGTGTGTCTGGAGTTGTGTTTCTTATCACTACACAACAGGCGTGCGGCCCGTGGCCCGAGTGCTAAACAACTGTGATAACCGGAGACCCGCGGCAGCAAATGTCGGACCGCTTCTTAACGGGACCGGGAAATGTTTCGGTTCTAGCGGCGCGAATTGTCGATTACGGAGGAGGCCCAGGACCATGGGCGGCCTCTCGTGCCCCGCGCTCTGTGCTGCGGCAGCAGCGGCGGGGCGGCGGCATGCACGCAGGGCAGGAAGTGGATCACCACCGGCTCCCATAGCCAGACGCCCCCAGCCACAGGGCCCACAGGGCCCACAGGGCCCACGGGGTGCGGGGGCCTCCGGCCTGCTGCTGGCTGTAAACGAGATTTCATAACGGGAAGACGCTTTGGTGATTCAGACACCGCCCTCCCCTCATCTCCTCCCCCACAAATTTGGCAGGAGTGCCATACCGCACTCTCAGACCAGACGGTGCGCCCAATGCCAACACAGCCTTTCGCAATCGCGGCAGCCCTCCCCGCGAGGCCCCCGTCGGGGGGGCCTCGGGATAGGCGTCGGGAGGCCCCCGAGAGGCCTCCCGAGAGGCCCCCGGGAGGCCGCCGAGGAGGCCGCAGAGAGGCACCGCACCGCCGCCGTGTCCACACGTGCACCTCCGCTGACGGCAGGGAGGAGCTGAGCTGACGCCGAGCCCACCGAACCGCGCCGCGCAGCAGCAACCAACGCTGTGCTCAGATGCTGCCAGAGGAGCTCGACTGACGTTGAAACTGAATGAGTCGACGGCTGATAGTGCTGGAGAGAGAGAGGGAGAGAGGGGGGGGGGGTGGAAGCCAGACAGCCAGATGCAGACGGGCAGACCGGACTTAGCTGCGCGATGCAGATAGCGCGTCTGAGATGGCGGCCGCGGCCGGTACGGCCCGCCGGCCTCGGCGACACCCTCCCCCTGGCCAGCGAGTAGCGCCCGGCTCCGACCCGCGCGAGGCCCGCGAGGTCGCAGCGCGGCCAGCTTTCACTTTTGGCAATGTGTGGTTGGGGCCCTGGGGGTGGGACTGGTGGGACGGGGTGGGACAGGTGGGGCTGAGGGGGTGGGACAGAGCGGCCTGTACACTCGCGGGCTGCACCGCCGCGGAATATTCCCACGCCCGGCCCACTCCATTCCGCGCTGCTTGTGCTGCTGGCCATGCCACGATAACACCCGAGCTCCACGGCCCGCTGCATAGCTATGTACCGCCAGAAAAGTACACATTTTGTGGGTGGGTGTTGGGCCTACAGTTGCGAAGAACCTCCAACTTGTTAGTGTTTTTATTTTTTTTTGTTAAAATTGACTGGTAGGTAGGCCTAACCGGTGTGGCCGGGTGAAACGTCCGTGGATGCGGGGAGGACCTGGGATGGGAGGGGCGTAGGGCGGCAGCAGCGGCCCCTCCGTGAGCCGCGGCCGGCTACTTGTCGGGGGGACAGCTAGGCTCGGTGCCGCGTTACAGTCCCCACGCCCCGCGTCTCCAATTGACCCCGCATCGCGCACCCACCGCGGACCCGGCGGAGCCCATAGGTCGGGTCAGGTCGGGTCGGGGGTCGGGCGGGGCCAAACAAAAGGCGGTACTGCGGTGCCGGCAGTGGTGTTTTCATTCATTTTCATGGGAATTTTATAGAGTTGCGGCGCTGTGAAGAGCGGCGGCGAGCGGGGTGAACTTGAGACATGAAAAGGGGGGCTTTCTCGTCCCAGCTGAGCTGGGAGGGGCGTGGGTGGGGGAAGGCAGAGCCCGGCCAGCCAGCCCGCACTCAACAGGTGCGGACCACCCGTCAGTCCCCCGCCCCCTCCCCCTCTCTCCCCCGCAACAGCCCTGCGAACACCACTCCACTCCACTCCGAGCGCAGGCAGGGATTTAGAGATAGCGACATCCCCTCCCCGGCTGCAGCGCCCAGGGCCAAAAAAATCACCACCGTCGGCATGGTTGCGGCCGAGGCTGCGGGCCGCCCTGTGGACACTAAGGATTGGGGGGGGGGGGGGTTGGAGAGAGAGAGAGAGAGAGAAGAAAGAAAGAGAGAGGAGGGAGGGGAGGGGGTGCATCCACCGACGCAGGAAGTCAGTCCTCAAACAACCACCGGCCGGTGCGGCTGCGGCGGGCTGCGTCCCCAATGGCGCCACCTGAGATTCGCATGAGCCTTGCTTTCCTCTCCTCTCCGTGTCGCTGCATGGCGCAGCACAACGGACCTTGTCGCTGCCTTGACAACAGAACCCCTCCAACCTGAGACTGAGCGCGCGGGCACGCACACACACACACAGGACACTTTATACCAGTCTACAGGCCTGCGCACACAGTACTAAAAACAACCCAGCTATCAGCATCAGATGCATCAGCGGCCCACGAGTGTCGTCAGATCCCAAACCTCCAGGCACCTGTTTCAGCCACACACGCTGCCCTCCCTCCACCCCACCCCCCGCGCTCGGTGCATTGTGACCAAAGACACTGCGTTTGAACAGCGGTTAAAACCTGTTGCGACACTGCGTTAAGCCTGAGAACGGCTTAAGGCTGCGGTTCATTAAGACACTGTGCTTAAGAACGGCATTCATTAAGACACTGTGCTTAAGCAAAGCGTTCATTAAGACACTGCGCTTAAGCACAGCGTTCATTAAGACACTGAGCTTAAGCAAAGCGTTCATTAAGACACGGCGCTTAAGCAAAGCGTTCATTAAGACGCTGAGCTTAAGCAAAGCGTTCATTAAGACACGGCGCTTAAGCAAAGCGTTCATTAAGACACTGAGCTCAAGAACGGCGCTCATTAAGACACTGCGCTTAAGAACGGCGCTCATTAGGACACACAAGAACGGCGTTAAGCCACCGCTATTCATGACAATCACACCCGGCCGGGGCCGGCCGAGGGCTCGATAGGCCCGGTAGGCCCGGCGGGCTCGGTGGCCCCCGCCGCCCGGCTGTGCCCGGCCCGTCCGGGCTGTCAGTTTACCCGCTCACCTCGCAGAATGCCCCGAGAGTAATCCAACGCGGCGGCTGGTAAATGAAATCACAGGTTCACACAAATCACTGCGTCGCACACGGCACCGACGGCCCTCTGAACGCGGACACGGCGCGAAGGCGGATCAGGGAGCCCGGCAGCTCCGAGTGACAAGACACGACGAGACGGGACGGGGCCGGCCGGCTGCGCTAGGCTGCGCTACGGACACACACGACGAGCTGCCTGCCTGCCTGCTGTGGCTCTGCTCGCTCTCCTCCACCCGCTCCACACTCCACTCCACGCGGCCGAGCCGAGCCGAGCCGAGCCACCGGGCCGGGCCGGGTCCTGCCGCCCGCAGCCGGGGCCGGGCAGCGACGGGGGCCCCACGGCTTGGTTCGCGCCGTGCCCAAGAGAGCGCGCCACAGGGGGCGAGAGATCGCCACGGACCGGGCGTGTTCGTAGTCGAAAAGCATGTGAAGCGCGAGCGTTTGCTTCCTCCGAGCTCGGACCTTCATAAATTCGGTGAGAGGGTCTGCTGAGGGCAATGCGACTAATTCAGGGACGCGCCTTCCGCATGACCGTAAGAAAGGTCCCACCGCCTTCAAACGCTTTGACGTTCTCGAGCAACCCGCGAGGGCGCGCGGACCGGACAGATTCGAACATGAGACGCGGCCCGCCAGTCTGCCAGCGCCAGCCCTCTCCTCCCCACCAGGAGTCTGTGTAGATAAGAGCATCCATGCATGCATGCATCAGCAATTAGGTTTACTAAGATGACGTCAAGTTAGCAGGTTTCTTTTTAAAAAGAAAATCTCAAACGTCAAAAATGCCAGGATGCTCGTACAGGACTTCAGAACTCTCGCCCTTCAAATCCACATTTTCTTTTAAATTAATTTTTTTAAAGATCGTCCCACCCCGTGCCGAGCACCGCTTAGCTATCGACACCGAAGGTAATCGGCACAGGCCGGCCGGCCCTCCACGATCGGACATAGCCCCCGGCAAGTCAGCAGGACCCCCCCCCCCCCCCCCCCCCCCCCGAGATTTCTGAAGTCCTGTACTAGCGCTCCGGCATTTTTGACGTTTGAGATTCTTTTTTTAAAAAAATAAACCTGCTAATTTGGCGTCATCCCGCGAGTGGCACGCAATCATTTTCCTGACCATTCGCACACGTCGCTCTGCGCACAACAAAACCCCGAATTCGAACGAACCGCGCGCGCCCCTGGCGTCCCCCATGTCGGCCGTGTGCCCGTGCGCTCGCCGAGCGTTGTCTGCACTCGCCCTCACCTCCTCTGTTGCTCATGTTCCTCCATCGATTAGAATTTCCCGTGTGTGGCCACAATTCCAGTCGCCAGGTGCAGGGTGTCACTCGGGCGCGCGGGCGTGTCCGCGGTCGTCTCGCGGCTCCGGCAGTCGTGCGCGAAACAGATCAATAATGGCATGAACGAGCGCGAGTCAATGTTATCTGCTGCTGTCATTGCCTCGGCCTCGGGAGGAGAAGGCCCTCCCTCACCTCAGTCTCAGCAGACCACTATAGTTCGGAGGCCCCATCTCTTCTCATGTGCTGCTCGGGCCGACGGAGACAACGGAAAGAGCAGACATGCCTCACGTCACCAGAAAGTGGGAGCTTTTCCCTGGTAAAAATAAATTCTGCTGCGACGGACGCATCATGACTGCCCCCCACACAGGGGTGTTCTATGTGACTCTGGGGCTCATAGTGGGCACCAGCGTGCTCTTCTTTGCATTCGAGTAAGTTGGACTCGTCGTGTTGTCGCTCATAGAACACTCGGACTTCCCTCCCGTACCACGGAATGGTCGTGGGTTCCTATATAAACACTCACTTGTTGGGTGCCGTGAGGTTATGATTGCCCCCTGTGCAAATTTCATTATTCATACCCTTCCTATGGCCAATCCACTTAGTGGTTTCGGATGAATTTTCATCTTATTTTACTGTTTCATTCTGCTTTATTTCTGCAATCATCGCATTTAGTGTCATAATTTCTAGAGCACAGAGAGTGGTGCTCAAGTTGTCCAAAATGTTCATATTTTTGAGAGAGAATGTGTTGTTTCAGATGCCCGTTCTTAGCAACCAATATAACCCCAGCAATACCTGTTGTGGGGGCTTTTATGTTCTTATTTGTTATGTCAACACTACTGAGGACAAGCTTCAGTGACCCTGGTGTCATTCCTCGAGCCACACCAGATGAAGCTGCCTATATAGAGAAACAAATTGGTAAATATTTGATGTTGCAATGTTCTTATATGATACTGAGCCTGTACTATGCTTTTCAAAAATTAATTCTTTGTTCTTCTTGTCATATTCCAGTTCCAAGCAATGCCAATTCCCCCACTCAAAGACCACCTCCTAGAACACAAGAGATCCGTGTTCGTGGTCATCCAGTGAAACTAAAGTATTGCTTTACTTGTAAAATATTTCGACCTCCTAGAGCATCACATTGTAGTCTTTGCGACAACTGTGTCGGTAAGGTTTTAAAATGTGCATTCACATGTATATATCACTGTTATCATTGTTTCCTAACTCCCTAATTTTTCAATAATTTTCAATAAATTTTCAGAGAGGTTTGATCATCACTGTCCATGGGTTGGAAATTGTGTTGGCAAGAGGAACTACAGACATTTCTATTTATTTATTGTCTCTCTGGCCTTTTTGTGTGTGTTCATATTTGCATGTGCTGTTACGCACATAATACTGTGTAAGTTTGAACGGTGCTTTCTTGATTGTATTTTTATATGTGGTGGTTGGCAGAGCTTTGTCTCTGTATTTTTATATGTAACTCTGTTCTAGTGACGAGAGATAATCGTCAATTTCTGGAAGCAGTCAAAGATTCCCCAGCAAGTGTTATCTCTGGAGTGATTTGTTTCTTCAGTGTTTGGACAATACTTGGACTCTCTGGTTTCCATACCTACTTGACTGCTTCAAATCAAACAACAAATGAGGATGTAAGTTTGACAAAGACCTTTTTTGTTTGCTTTTATTTCTTTGTCTCTCCACTACATTATTGTTATGTAATTTTTTATTTTTCTTACAGATCAAAGGTTTATTTACTGGTAGACCAGGATTGGAAGCGCATAACCCATATAGTAAAGGCAATGTGTGTTCCAATTGCTGTTTTGTTCTTTGTGCGCCTCTTACCCCTAGTCTTATTGGTGAGTTCAGACTTCAAATTTACCTCAGTGACTTCTCATGGTTTCCTTATGGCAAATTTCAATGACTTTCAGATCGAAGAGGAATAGTAACTCCTGAATATGCAGCAGAACGTGAAGCTGAAAGAGCCCGTGAACAGGAATCTAGAGATACAGTGATTGCGAATAATAAATCCTATGGAACTGTTATCAACCAGCAACCGACAATGGTTTGTTGGCATTTCTCATCTTATCCAATCATTATCTACAAGTGCCTTGGTATTGAGTTTTCTCATCCGAACTTTACTGCAATTACAGAATGGAACTGCTCTTCCAAATGAAGTGCCGAACCTAATGCAGCATACCCAGATGCAGCAGTTCCAGCAGCAGCAGTTTCAACTTCAACACAACTTCCAGCAGCAGCAACAGACTCCACCACCTCCACCACCACCCCAGCAATTGGCTATTTCTCAGTCACTTGGAAATCACTTGCAAAATACAAGTGTGGGGAACCTTCATTACTCCCATACATCTCCTGGTTTGCCAGCAATTAATGGTGGGTATCATCACCATGAAATGCATGCCACTCATGTTGTTCCCCCCTACAACTATGCAAGTCTTCCACTGCGTCGCCACAGTTACCGTGGAGGTGTGGATTATGGTGGCCAGCAATTCTCTCCTTACAGGGATGCATCAGTCTTGACACCGAATCGCTGTCGTGAACACTCATTCATGCCTGTTCCTTCTTATCCTGCAATGAGCATTGTGCATGGTGGGTTCCAGCACACTTTTGCTGTGGGCCCACGTGCTGTATTAACACGTAGTTTAATTGGTACTACTGGTGGTTTTGTAGTTCCAGTCTATGGCCAGCCCTCTGCCCACCTCTTTGGATATAATCATGTCAGTCCTGTGGGCGCTAGTGGTTTTGTGGGAATGGAGGGTGTGTTTCAACAATGCACATCACATTGGGATCCCACTTCAAATCTAGGTCGTACCAGCAAAAGCGGTTTAGCTCCTGGGTTCGCAGTTGCCAGTAGCAGCAACAGTGAAGATGAAGGGGATCCCCTGCAACACTACGAGCAGAGTGGCCTTCATCGCTATGACCAGTGACTCCTCGGTTTTGAGGGAAGAGGAAGAGGGAGCATGCTCCTAGAGGAGACAACCTGTCCTTTGAGACTCAGTGATAGAAATAGTATGTATTCAGTAATTATATGCATTTGTTTCCATATTAAATCGTATTAGACTGTTTCTTTTTGTTTGTTGTTAAATTGGAATTAACTACACATGTGTGTAAATTTATTGATAAGTTTACTGTTGATTTTATCATTTTTACTAAACTCTGGCCTACTAGGGCTTATGACTAAAACTGGAAGTCTATGCGAAGTATTTTGTTTATTATATTTTAGCCAAGGATATGTTGTTTGTCTCTCCAATGAAAAGATTGATATAAGAAGAATTTCCCTTTCCATTGATGTGGAATAGTTGTTTTGTGTGTTAACCATAGATTGATTGATTCATCATAATTGTTTATCATGAGCTGCCCTGTTATTTGGCTTTTAGAAATTTTTATTTCCAATTCCAGTTTGCTGTTAAGAGTCAATCACAGAAGTTTAAATATATTTCTATTGTCTCATTATCATGGCATATCTTTCTATGAAACAACTCTATGTGGACTGGCCTAATATTTTATATTTTAGTCTACTTGGCATGTATTTACAATATGTTTTAATCATATACTTTTTTTTTCAATTCAATCTCTAGTCTGACATTTGGAGTCAAACCACAGTCCTTCCCATGTCAGAGGAGGATTCCCATCAGCTGTGATCTACTTTAGTTACTTTTGTAAAGTTTGTTGTTGTGTACTGTACCTGTTTTATGTTTTCTGTTCTTCATTTATCGCAATGTGATTCATCTGGGTTGCTGTGCACCTGTTGCAAATTATTAGTATCTCTACCCTCTCCGGTCCGGATTTGTTACTTCCTGTTGGGGGCTCTCCACATAAATGAGTTTTTCGTACCCCAGTTTAACTGATGAGCCAGTTCAACCAGTCTTTAAATTTTTGATTGTGAGAATAGAGTTAAGTCTGTGTAACTATCCCCTACCATGTTTTTTTCATCAACTTCTCTTTTCCAAATAAGGGCTTTAGTTTGGTGATGTTCCTAAAGTTATATATTACATAGCAGCTTGAGCTATTAAAGTTTGATTGAGAAACAGCTCCATTCGAGGAATGCTATTTTTCATCTGTCATGTTATTAAGTTGTCAGAATATTATTGTGAAGGTCAAGTCTAGTTTAACACCAAGACAGTATTTAGTTTTTACATTTGCATACTATTTTGTGACTGCCATTTGTATCAAGGCTTTATTATGCTCATGCTCACTTGGTTGTACTGAATTGTGTGAAAATGAATCCTTCTGTTGTGCAAATGTTTAAATGTTAAATAGCTTTTATATTTTTTACCCTGAAAGAAATTTTCTATAGATACCTTGCAGCAATAGCCTGGCAGTTGCGAACTGCTTATACTCTGTTTGTCAGTACCTACTTTCTTCTCGCTAACACTTCATCTTTGCTTTTGTGCTGTCATTGTCCAAGTCTGTCTTAATCTGTTCTTTCTAGTGCTAGTATTAGCATAGTGTAAGCTTTCTTCTGATCTTATTTAGAAGCCTGTCTGAACCCAAAGCATTAAATGTATAGATGATTTGTAATAAAAATTAAGAAAAGTGGCTTAAGCATTCAAAGATTTTGTCTTGTGATTAATGTTTTTCACATTTTTCTTTTAAATTTTGTAATCAGTTTCTCATTGGAGTTAATGGTGAGTCATCCTCATATTTGGTCGATTGTAGTTTCCAGCTTTGATTTCTTTCATCCAAACCCTCTTTTAATTCTTGGCTCATATTTTGTATTGCAATTAACTCTATTTTACTTTATTGTGCCCTGTGCGTATGCCTATCCTTTGAGATTAGTAGCTATCCTTTTGGGTATCGAGACATTTCTCACTTCTTATTCATTTCTGCCCCTGGTATGTTTTAGGTTCATCGTTTTTATTTTGTTAAATTGCTGGCTTGTGCTGTTTCCACATCTATTTCTAAGTTGGTTTCATTAGTATGGCATGGCTTCCTATGTTCCTTTCATTTATATCCGTCTGTCTTAGTTTTGAGACAGCTTTAGAAGATTTTGTTTGTCTCTGTGTTTGTGTTGTTTTTTTTTTTCGTTTCTTTTTTTTTTTCATTTGCTAGACCCACTAGTGTAGACACGGCCAGTTTTTCCTTTTTTGGTTCTGGGTTGTGGGCATTGGTTTGAAGGGACAGATCTTATGTGATGCCCATGTTTTCTGTGTGTGGTGGTCACTATTTGAATCTTGGACATGTCTTGTTTACAAAGTAGTTTTCATAAGTAAATCATGCTGCATTGTTGGTGTGCAAAAGGTTAAATCTCTTTAGTAAGACTGTAATTTCATGTTCAGGTCACAGATTCAGCAGGAGGTATGCTTGGGCTGTTCAGGACAGAAGATACCTTCAACATTTTGCTGTCAGGTATTAATTTGAGAATGATTTGCTTTCTAGGTACATACTGCTTCCTGTATTTTCTCTATTTTGTGATAAGTTTTATTGTTGTTCTAAGGAGCTGTTCACTTATTATATCACACTTCTAGAGAGGTGGGTCCAAGTCAAGTGTGGCAGCACTATCTGACATGAGAGGAATCTAACAGGCTGGAACAAAATAGTGTGATGTAATATGTGAACAACCACCAAGCTCTGCAGAGTAGAAATATTTTACCATAGAGCTACTTGCGTGCGTGTGTGTGTGTGTATAATGTGCAGAATCTGCAGGCTTCAAACTTTTATTTACTTAGTATTTGCAAGCTTCAGTATATGCCGGAATCCTACCTGTTGATACCTCCCTCTTTTGTGTGTGCGGTAATCTGCTTTTTTTTTTTTCTCTTTTGTTTCTTTGTTCAGCATTTTTAGAAAGAATCCTTGTATTACTGACTGTATTATATACTTGTACTGATGTAGAATTCGAGCCATTGCCATATATCTGGTTCACAATGCGTGTTTAATTTGTGTACTCTTCATAGTATTCTTAATTTTATTTTATTTTTAAAGGGGGAAAGAAGCCAAACAAACTGTTATTACCTTTGAGATGCTTTGTTTTCCCTTGTATTTGCTTGTATGTTATCTGTTGTGCTGTGCTCATTTTTCCTAATCAGTATTGCATTTTTTTTCTCCTAACAAAGTTTGACTAAAACTCCTAAATTAGAAAAAAAAAATTTTCCTAACTTGCTAGCTAATTAAATAGGACCTGTTTCCATTGTAAATGAAATGTCTATTGTTTTTTGTCTGTAAATTCGCACATCTAAGATAAAACAAAAATTTGGGGTTAGTACTCATAATTCCTGTTATGTGTTGCAGGGATGGAGCTTACCCTCATAGACCGGCAAGAGTTAAACGACTCGTCAAGTAATTTGATGGTGGATAACGAACGGGTCACAATACTTGGCAGACCAATGGAAACAAGTGTACCTGGCGCAATGGATGACTTAGACATTGATCTTGATGTGCCTGTTGTTGGTGGACTCGGTGGAACCATGTCGGCATGTGGTAACATTGGAATGATGCAGGCTAGTGATACCAGTATCCCTTTGTCAGCTAGCAGGTTACAATTACTTCAAGATACTACCATGATTGAATCTGCTCTCGACTTAGACTCTCTGGAAGATTCCTCAGTAGGAGGCGGCAGCACTGCTGGTCTCATCAAAATGAACGGGTTGTGATAGTAAAACAAATTGATGTTAAAAGACACAGAATTTAGTTTTTTACTTCTTATTTCTTAATTGCCCATGGCTTACTTCTGTTTTGTTTTTATCATGTCTATTATGTTGGGAAACTGCACCTTTACAATGTTAGATGTTTGTGTGTACATTACAAATCAATTATGATAATTATTCCTAATGTGTTCAGTTAAAATTTCAAGTGACCACATGTATATACCATTGGAAGTTCCATGTCTTCTATTTTGAATGATTCTCTTACAACTCTTTTACAACTATAAGATACAGTATTAATTTGGTAATAGTATTTTGCTGTGTTTAAAATACTTTTTCATGTTCTTACTTATTATGGTATAAAATTGTTTATCCATTGTACATGTGATGTTAACCATGATTCAGGTGTGTCAAATACAGAATATTGATAAGATTCTTGTAATTGTCCCAAGCTGGTGTACTTTTTATTAGGATTGGGAACATATATTATGATAAAGGCTTACAGTAAGCCTTTGCTACAACAACCTGAATGCTGTGAACTTTGTTTCTCACATCTGCTCAAACTATACCTGAACCAATTAAAAGGTAAATCAAATATGCTTTTATTATGATTGAACTATCATAGAACTATTGGACCCATCATGAGTCCTTGAAATTGATGTATATTGGATACCTCTATTCATATTTACTGCTTCCTGACTGTTGTTTGTGAGTTGTTTGTGATGTCGTTTTCCAATTTATTTGCTGGTATTCCTTTAGACATCCTTGTTGCATTTTGTTAATGACTCATGAAAGTGTGTGGTGTTGTGTAAACTGAATTATCTGTTATGGTGGCTCATGCAATCACATCACACTTTTCAGCATTTAGTCAGTAACTTTCGTTGTTGTTTTTGTATTAATTCCAGAAAAGGAAAGGTTATTTAGAAGCCGTTCTATGAAAGTGCTTTGTGAAGTGCCATGTCCAGGTACCCATTATCTTCCTCAGATTTCATTTGTGTGTATCATGTATAAAGAATGGTGTCCCCCACAGCCTCTGTGCCATTCTTGCCTTTTGTGATTTTCCATGTATACTTGACATGTCACATTGACTTTTCTTTGGTTTCGTCAATGAAAGATTGTTATTTTGTTGTTCATACATAATAAACTTGCATTAATCCGACTTTCTTATTCGCTGTCGCTAATTTAATTCCCGTCTCCGACACAAACACAATGGGGCCTATTTGCCGCGGAGGACAATGTCTGGTCGACTCTCTTCGTTCGGCCCGCGATAATAGTGAGCTGGGCAGTCGTACAGGGTGTTCAGTTTGGCTATGTCGAGGTGGCTGAACCGCACCCTCTGACCTGCAACATAAAGAATCCCTCGTGGTCATGCCCGAACGGGGGAAACCGCAACGACTGTCCTGTATAAAAATTTAACGGGGATGCCTAGCGTAGTCTGGTGTAGCCTAGCCTGGCTGGTACGGGGATCTCGCTCACCCATGAAGTGCGCTGCGGACGGAACCTTGGGCAGCAGGGTGGGCAGTCCGTCCTTGGAGAAGGCCTGGGCGCGGTAGTGCATGACGGAGCCGTAGTCGTAAGGCAGGCCCAGCGTGCGCACCGAGTCCGCCGGCCGCTTCAGGAAGTTGTACTCCAGCCCTGCAACAGCACGCGCCGCTCAGGACCGGCACTCCACACCCGGCCCGGTCCCGGGGGAGGGCGCCGGGAAGTCAGGCAACGCGAGTGCACCGGTGCGCGGCCCGACGCCCGGCTGCCTACCCCGCAGGGGGCGGGGCTGCTCCGGGCTGCTCCGCTCCCTACCCGGGACCACGTGCCGCCAGTCCACGGTGAGGTGCTCGTCTCTGTCGGGCCGCGTGTGCTCGTGCCAGAAGCCCATGACGTGCAGCATCTCGTGCTGGATGGTGCCCCGGCGCATGCAGCCGCGCCCCAGGAAGGTCGGGATGCCGCCGGCGCCCTCGTGGAAGCCCACGACCGACGCGCAGCTGCAACAGCCACCCCCGGTTACCGTTACCGTTACCCGGCGCGTCGCAGGGCCGCTGCGCCCCGCGAGCCCAACTGAGCTGACCTCTTGCCGACGTGCTTGAGCAGCAGGTAGTTGGTCTGGTTGGTCCGCCTGACGAAGCGGACGCACGACTCCCGCTCGATGTCCGCGAAGGCGGCCAGCAGGAACTGCCTGTCCTCGGGGGGCCACTCGCCCTGCGCCAGCTCCACCACCACCTCGCGGTTGGGCCACAGTCCGTCGGGGTCGGCCTCCGCGTTCCTCGAGCCCGGAGGCTGCGAAGAGACGCCTACCAGTGAGACCGTGCCAGGTCAGCGCGCGGCAGCGCACGTCGCCGTCGACGCCTCACCAGGGTCAGCAGGTCGCCCTCGTCCAGCAGGCCCTCCTCCGCCGCGGTGCCGTCCAGCAAGGCCTGCGTCACTCGCTGCCAGTGGGCCGCCGCCGCCGTGGACTCCGCCGAGGCCGGCGGCGACGCCGGCGCACCCCGACCGCCGGGGCAGGACGCGCACAGCGCCAGCGCGGCCAACGCGACCCCCAGCAGCGGGCGCATTTCTGGACAGCGCCGGTGTGCCGGACAGGCGGCCGTTTTGTAGCTGATCCGAGCTGAGGCCGCGGCCCGGTCCCGGTGGGGGTGGCAGATAGACTCCGAGTCTCTCCAGTGGTAGATACTGCGGCGAACGAGTGCGGGACGGGGAGGGGTCGGCGTATCTTGGGGCCGCGCGTGGACCAGGTAATGTGGGGCTGAGTCTCTGTGCCCCCGTCTCCCCGCTCACCTTTTTGCTGGCAGCGTTTGAAAGAACTACCCAACTTTTGCCGTCGAATCGGGGTCGAGCGGTGCTGGAGCAAACTGCTGTCGCTGGCTGGGCCCGGTACCCACCAGCGCGGGGCGGGGTCTTGAAATTTGTGACTAAGGTCGGGTGAGAGATTCCCTTTAAGAAAGTTGGAGGGATTGGAATAAAAACGACCACGTACAGAAAAAATGTTATATAAATAATTTAATGAATGTTTTGTTCTCTCCGCAAGTTGTGTGAAAACGTGACAGTGTACATGCAATTTGTAAAAAAGATAAGGCTCTGACGCGGGCAATGAAGAGATAACGACAAATTATAATATGTAAATAACAAAATAAAAATAATAATAATAAATGTGTTTGGCGTGTGTGGCGCACTACATGTGCCTGGTGTTGCCGAAGCCGCCGTGGCCGGACTGCGACGCGCCCTTGTTGTAGCCCATCTGCAGGTTAAGCTCGCCCTCGTGCGCGCGCAGCTGCGCCTCCGTGAACTCGCGTTTGTTCTCGTCGGCCATCTTGGGTCCGAGGCGGGGGCCGGTGTACTCGGGGTGCTTCTGCGTCTGCGGGGACAAGTCGTACAAGTGTTAGCACTATCGCGGCACTGCGCAATATCCAGAACTCCAGAACGGCCGCCCCACTCGACTTACAAGTCTGGCGAGGGCGAACAGGCACAGGGTGACTTGGGGGATGTTCCTCCGCTCGAACAGGTCGGCGGTCTGGAAGATCTCCTCCTGGGGGACGCCGTACTTCTTGAGGGCCGCCTGGAATCTGGAAGCGCGCGAAGAACAGTGAATGAGGAGGGCCTCGCTTTTTACACGCCGATCAACGCAAACACTGTGAATTCTTGCCGCCCAGGGATCTGTTTGATCCCCGGCTCACGCCGTGTCCGGGCCCCAACCTCTGCACGTTCTCCATGAGCTGGAAGTTGGTTCCCTTGGTCTGGATCTTGTTGACGGAGCCGGGGGCGATCTTGTTGATCAGGTTGCAGAGGACGACGCCGTCCTTGAGGACGTCCTCGTAGGCGCCGGCGGGCAGCTTCTCGCCGAGGACGGCCTCGATCCAGTCCAGGATCTCTTTCTCCTGGTCCTTGTTGCGGGCCTGCAGACACGGGCATGGCGAACGTTAATTCCGTCGGAACGTGTGGGTTTTTGAAACAACAGGCTCTCGAGAAAACCAAAGGGCGGGAATCTGGCTGGTTTTTATGTGCGCAAGACTCGGATTTACGCGGTGTTCTGTCTAGGGGAACGGTGGGGGGGGGGGGGGGGGGGGCAACTGGGTCTGGCTGGGGGCCAGCAACACTTGATGGCCGGGCAGAACGTCGACGAGTGCCTCAGCGCCTACACTGCCAGCGTCGGGGGCGCGCTCTTGCACACGGACTCCTGTCTTTTAATTGCACCTCCACCCGCATGCCGGCGACAAACGGACACGCAGATGCAGAGTGGTCAGTGAAAAAGGACGGACACAGGCCGGACGACACACAGGGGGGCCGTCCTCCAGCAAGCGTGTCCGAGCGCAGAAGTGGTCTGAGGCGAGGCGCTGGCTGGGTAGGCAAGTCCGGCTGGCGCGCGCACGCGTGCAGGGCGGGCCGGCCTACCCCAGTCGCGCGCAGGCGCCACGCCCCGCGCCACGCCCCGCTCGAGGCACACTCGTTGGACGGCGGGCACAAAAAAAAAGCGAACACTCGTCAGCGGGGGGCAACGATGGCGAAAACGCACAGGAACACCAGCCTACTCGAATACAGGACAAAAAGTACGGCATTTGGTAGAAGGTTTGGCTCCCCTTCCCTCCCCCGCCGCCGGGCCGGGCCCCCTGTCCCCTCCCCCTCCCCCACCATCGGACACGGGGGGCTGGTCGGGGACAGCATCACCGGCGGGCGACGGACGAGAGCCGAGCCGTCTGCCCCGCCGGCCGTTACCCGGGACGACGGACGACGGCGGCACCTGCTCCTGGCCGTCAAACTCCTGTCGTCAAAACACACACGGCGCTTCACTATCCGCCCCCCGTCCCGCTCCTCTAGTACGTGTTAGTGTGGACGTTTCGCGTCAAAGGCCGAAAAGACGCGCGGCGCGCGCAATTCAAAAAGGGCGGCCCCTGCTCCGGACATCGCCGCCCGTCGTCACGGCCCCCCGCCCCGCCCGCCTGTTTGGCAGACACTTCTTCAGCGATGGCGGCCGCTTTGTCATCCGTAACTTATCGGGGACGAAGGGCGGGCGGCCACCATTGGCACCGAATCGTTCCGAATATATTTATAAGACGTCGCGACAAACATCGCGGAGACACGCAACGCGCCGATTTTGAAAAGAGTCCAAGGCGCGGGCGGGTGTGTTTTTGATCGCGGCCGGTCGCGGTCACACTGTGGTCACCGAAAATCCCCGAAAATGCGTGGTCCCGCCCGGCCGTCCCCAAAGGGCGGGGCGGGCGGAGGGAGCTGGCATTCCACCAGGAAAACGGACCGAAGCGTCACGAAACGCTTCTGACATCCGGCTGATTGAAAGACGTTGCTAACTAACGGTGGAGCAAGTGACGAAGTGCCAAGTGTATTTGGGGCGGGGTGGGGGCGGCGGGGGTTCCCGTGCCGAAGAAACGTTCGGTCAATGCTTCCGTCTACCCCGAAAAAAAATAGAGGTAAAAAGCTCACTCAGGCATAAAGGCGGGAGAGAAAGTCAATATTCCCTGATATCGACATAGGTTTGGTCAGGACGCCAATGGCGCCTGTCGGGTAGGCAAACTCGGCCGGAGCGTGCACGCGTGTCGTGCGGGCTGGCCTAGCCTGACGATCGCAGGCGCCATCGCATGCTCGGCGGCGCCCGCGGCACGTAGGGTCTCGGACGTGCTGCGTGTAAGGGCAGCGTTGCAGGGGACAACCGAATGTGTGAATGTAACCAAATGTTCCACACGTATTCTAAGGGTTAGGTTCAGCGGGATGCAAGGACGGGGTGCAGGGCGGCTTCAACCACAGTCAGCTGGAGTGCCTTACGGGGCGCCAGTTGAGCCAGCCCGGGCTGTTCTCATCGAACACCTGCAACAGAGAGCCTGTCACAATCAGGGCAGCCAACACACCGACACTGTCCCAATGCCACTCGACCCTAGTCTCCTCTCAGGGTGGTTTAGGTACGGTCCCTACACAGCTGATCGGAGCGTGGAGGTTGCGCGGTGTTGGTGGTCAGGAGCCAAGCCCGCGGCCGGGAGTAAATCATGTGGGGCGGGAGCGGGAGCTCTGGTAGCTGCGCCGCGCAAGAGGAGGGAACAGAACAGAACAGGGTGAAGGGCGAGCCGCAGAACCAAAGCACGGCAGCGCAAGGGGCGTGGGGCCCGCGGCCCGGCCCGGCGGCGGGGCGCAACCCGACCAGTCCGCGTTATTTCTGGCCGCGGGAGTTTACAGCAGGCGCGCGTCTGTGTCTGTGTGTGTGTGTGTCCGTGTGTGTGGCGGCCTCGTGCATGGAGTCCTGCCCGCGCCGCCCGCGGGGTACACGGACCAACCGCAACACCCGCGCAGCACAGCCGGGGTGCGGCGCGGCGGTTTACAGTTTCTAGGGCGCGCCGCCACAGACAGCCCACCCCACGGCCGACGCGGCGCTCGAGCCCGGCGCCTCGCCCTTCCGCCCCCACCGCGGTGGAGGAGCCCGCCCGCCGTGCCGCTGTCGTCACCGGCGACTTTTCATCGCACCACGAATGACACCGCACGCACGGCCTCCGCTGCCGCCTCCGCTGCCAGCGGCACGGCCTGCTTTGAGGGGGCGGCGGCGGCGGCGGCCAGGGGCGTGGCGTGTTTACACCGCGGCCCGCCGCCGGGGCGACAGCGCGCCAAACGGCAACAGGCGCGGCCAGCGGCGCGGCAACAGCCCGCCGATCTTTTTGGCGAGCCCCCGGCTGACATGAGCGGGGCCCGCCGCGTCCGCGTCCGTGTCGCCGCCGGCCCCTGGTGTGTTGGTGTGGTCGGTGGTGCAGCTGCAGCCCTCCCCCGCCCCCTCCCCTCAAGGCCGCGCCGCCGCGCCGCCGCCTGCGCGGGCGGGCGGCTGACCTCCGAGCTGAGCTGGTCTCGCGTGTCCAGGGCCGCGCTGCTGTCGCGCTGCTGCCTACCTCCCCGGCGCCGCGGCCACGGGCCACACGACTCGCCCAGAGGGAGTGAGACGGAACCAGCGCCAGGGGGAGGAACGCAACAGGAACAATGGGCCACGTGTGTTGTGTGCTCGAAGAAAAATTACGAGTCCGTTTTGCGTTCGTTCCAAGAATCATCTGGGGAACACAATAGCAGAGCACAAACGCGGCGAGGCGTACGAGGAGAAAGAGAGAGGGGAGGGGAAGGGGGGGGGCAGAGTGTCTTATATGAGGAGGGGGAGCTGCTTCCGTTCCGTACCCCTGTGTTTCCGATAGGATGCGTTATGCCCAAGAGTAGGGGCGGGTGAGGGGGGAGGGGGGAGGTGAGGGAGGGGCGCATGTGGGCGGCTGGGGAAGCCCAAGCCCCGCCGAAACGGCTTGGCAGTCCCCGCCCGAGGAGGGGGCGGCCGCAGCGGAAGAAGGGGGCGGCGGCGGCCGCGGCAGCGGCAGCGCCCACCTAACCCAGTCAGCAGCGCTTTCAGCCTTTACGACTTCATCGACGAAAATACTCGAGGATGACTGGCGATGCGACGGGGTCGGGTCGGACGGGGTGCTGCGGTGCGGGGGCCGGCGGCGCTCGGTACCGAACAGTAGCGACGCCGGAGGCAGTGGTGCGCCCGGAAACTCGGCGAAGGGAGTTTGAAAAAGTGGGCGGGAACCGGCGATCGCCCACGGGCGGCCCGCGGCCACAGGGCACAGCTGCTATAGGACAATGTAACAGCGTTGCTGGTGTTGTGCCGGCGCGGCCGGCGCGGCGCGTGGAGCGCTGCCAAGGGTCGCGGTCGTGGCCAGGTGACTTTGAATGCTGCGCGCGCGCATGTGCCCCAGGTGCGAATCGTTGTTGCCAAAACACACGCTCCATCGTCTATGTGTTTTTTAAATGGAGGAAAAAAATTCCCGCCGAGAAAACAAAATTGTGTCGACATGCACTTCTAACCCCACGCCACGACCTCGGTGTAAGGGTATTCTAGGACGGCCCCTCCCATCACCGGGACGCGCACAGAGAGGCGCACTCGGCGCGCTGGCCGGACCTTCCTTTGCTTCCAACCGAATCCGCCCACTTTCTCCCCCAGGAATAGCTGCCCCCCCCCGGGCACATATGTCACGGCAGAGCGGGGGCAGAGCGGGAGCAGGGCTAGGGCCTCTGGCACGGGCGCGCGCCACCCCGTCCACGCAGATGTACCGGAACTAAGCTAATCGGGCGGCGACACGGCGTCGACGGCGGCGTAGTTTCGTCTAGGAAACGCGACACACAGCGGTGCACAGAGCTGTGCGCTCGCGGTGGCAATCCTGGTGGACAAGAACGCCATCCTACGTCACGCCAGTGGTGCTCCCGCGCCGCCGCCCCTCAGCACGGACGCCAGCGCCGCTGCCAAAACTGACAGGAGCAAGGCGAAGCGAACAAGAGAGCAGGTCGCCGACCCCGCGGGGTGTCTCGGTGAGACAGACTAATGCGGTCCGTCACCGTCACAGACGCTTCCGCCCCGCCCCGCATCCGCAACCCTCTCGCGGAGCCGCCGCCCCGCACCTCCGCGACGTCGTCGTCGGGGGAGTGTCGCCGGCCGGGGCTGACTTCACTTCCCCGCTGTCCGCTGTCATCGCCTCGCTCGTCGCTCGCCGGGCTGCCGCCGGACTTGGGGGCCTCTAGAGGAGACCCGGTGCCCACGGAGCCCCGGGGCCCGCGCCGGCCGCACGGCGGCGGGGGGCGGACAGCAGACAGCGGCGGCGGCTAGACGCCGCGGGGGCTTCATTAATCCAACGCCGGCCCCGCTGCTGCCAACTCCCCCGCCGAATGAGCGATCGCTGTTCGGAAGCGACAGAGTCGACCAGGACCAGACCGGCTGGGCGGGGCGGGGGTGCTGCGGTTGCAGGTGCCAGCTGTGCCGTGGGGGGCCCGCGGGCCCGGCAGAACAAGGGAGCTTTTCACCAGGCCGGGCCGCGGTGCCGTGTGGTGCGGAGCCGAACTCAAGGGAGTTTTTCCATATATCTATCAGGTTATCTCGGCCCGCAGACCGGGGTGGTTGTACCGGGTGTCCAGAGGCTTGTACACAACGGTCGGATGGGCTGCCTATCAGAGCGCCTTACGGTCGAAAGAACACAGCGTACGGCGCAATGGAGCCCGCAGCGCCGACAGGAAAACCCGCACGACTTGCGACACCCGGGACTTGGTTGCGGTATTTAAAGCCAATGCTCTCGCCAGTCTGCTTCCCAGGCACTGCTGCCTCCCCTCTGGAGCACACGAGGGGGGGGGGGGGGGCACTGGAGCCGCTGAGCCTTGGGCCGGGCACATCATACGCGCGCGCGCACACATTCGACTTACCGGCATGATGCTGTGTTGTGGCTGTCTGTACCTCTCAGGACCACTCTCACGGGGAGACTGACGCCAGCGGCCAGGGTTCTAGAGTCGTGACCCTCCTCCCCCCCTCCCCCCGCAGACCCCCCGCAGCCCCCCTAGGGGCCCACACCCCCGCGCCGCGCCCCCCCTGCAGCTGGCAGGCTACTCGGCGTTCGCCCGGCGCGGGCGGGGAGGGAAAATGATGAGTGTGGGTGTGATGCACCCACGCTCCGAGGCGACGAAAAATACCCCGTCCCGCGCCGGCGAAACCAATAAGCAACAAAAATGAAGCAAACAAGCGTGCGTCTCTATCTCTGTGGTGTCAGCTTTATTCTTGAATAACGCGAAAAAAAACGAGATCTACGGCAATGTGTATGCTGTATAGCCCGCGAATTCTGCGCCCAGCTTGTTCCGAAATTCATGCAAAGACTCGAGGATAATATACTTGAACTTTTTTTATATTCTATTCTACGATAGTCTGCGATAAAACCAACACAAACTTAACCTAATCTGACGCAAATTAGACGAAGAATACAAATTGATTTTAAAAGATTTCATAGACCGCATACAATGGATTACATGAACCTCTTGTTTGTCACTGCTTCGAACAGCCTTCATAAACTTCGCGCTTTTTTGTTAATCCTATGAAAAGGGCTGCCAAGTATCGTCGATTATCGACGCGCATTTTGTAGTGATCGAGTGTGCGGGCTGCCTCGCAAGTGCGGCAATTTCGAGGACAAATGCTCCACCTCCCCGCGCCGAGGAAAATTTACACGTTTCGTGTGGCCCGTTCCCGTCTCGTTCATGTGTTGGCGCGGTCGGGCGGCCGCGGCACGGCACCGTGGATTCACATTCACATCTACATTCACATTCACCCCGAGAAAAGCCAGACGGCCAGACCGCTGGGGGGGGGTGTGTGTGTGTGTGTGTGTGTGTGTGGGGGGGGGGGGGCTGAAGGATGTAGGCGGATACAAATCTAGCGCTAGCGATTGTCGAACTCGCCTCACACGCCTCTAACCCTTCTCTTACGCAGCTCACACCCCTTCCGTCCGTGTTGGTTCCTGCGCGCCCGAACCAGAGCAGCCCGTTTCGCTTCTGGCCAAGCGATAAGAGCTCTCCCCCTTTTTTTACTGCAAAACTATAGCCCGTCTGCATTTTCGGATCAGAAATCGTAATTCCACAAACAGTCCTTCCCCATTGCCCGTCCCGTGGAAATTGCAATAAACATAGATTCTGGGTGTTGTTTAAACAAAGAATCCAATATAAATTATTTTTGGGGTCACTTAATTACATTTGTGAGAACATGATGACAATTGTCTCAGCCAGGCCACTTGAGACAGGTTAGAAATGTACCCCCTCTTTTCGTCCGCCCAATCTATCTCATTACGTCACCGTGTGGACAAAAACGCGGTGGATTCATATATCGCGCCGTTTGAACGCAGAAAAATTGTAGCAGCTGATTGGCTGCTGGGACCCGAACACACCAGCGACGCCAGCTCTGTGAGACACTCTACTCCCCAGCGCCGTTAACAAGGCCCGCACAGCAGTTTGGAAGTTGACTGGAAGCCTTCCAACGGGCAATTTAATTTATGTGTTAATACCTGGCAGTTGTTAATGCCCTTAAAATAATCTCAACTGTCGGTCGCTCAAAATATTTACTGCATGTAAATTCGTCGTTCAACAGGCATATCTTGTGTTTCCGAGTTTTGGTCTGAAGTTTTCCAATGAAGATAGGCTAGATACTTCACTGCGTACGCCTTTTTAGAGGTCGGTTAATTTACGCTAGTCACAATTGCGATCGGTTTGGGTGGTGTAAGACGTAAATAAATATTCATTGTAGGTTATCTGCGCGTTTGCAGCTTTGTGTTTTCAAGTTATCGCGAGTTTGAGAACGACTATTATACAGGCTCTTTGGAATCACCAGTAGGCAACACGAAGCGTGTGAAATCGAAAACAAGATGGCAGATATGCTTCGTCTTTGTTGAATTTAAATGTTGGTCTCCTGGAGTGTTGTCTGGGACGATAAATAAAATCAGAACACTCAGTAAGTTTGACACGGGAAGCCAGAGATCTGCACGGATTGTTACTGCTTCGCTGATGGTTTATTTCGTCTTCTAAATTGCACTGTGTATGCAGGGTGTTGTGCGCTCCCTGTACCTCTGAATGGTATTTGTCTCACAAAGTTCATAGTTAAGTCAACTCCCAGCACATGTATAACTTGATTTTCCATATATTTTTTTCTAAAATTTCCATTGACTTGGCCTTTAATTTTTCGTCGTGATAGGTTGCCTAGATGGTCGACATAACCTGTCAGTTTTTGTGGCGGTATAGCGTTTATTTTAGGTGATTTTACACTATCTATTTTGACGCAACCCCGTAACAGATCTTTTTGATGAGCGTCGGGAATCTTGCCATGAATTTTAATCATATCAGCTCAATCATTTTGCGGCATTTGAACCCGTCCAACCCAGCTCTTATGACTGGGTAATTTCATTTAAAATCTATTTCGTGAGGTTTCTGCTGAGAAAGCTTCTCTGGCCGTAGTGATTGCCAGTAACATTATTGAAATTGCAACTGGAGCCTCTGATTTGTTGGTTTATTATTCCAGCCACTCATTATTCTGATATTTGGGAAGCCTACTTTATGTGTCTCTCCACTGTTTGTTTTCTTTTAGAACAATCAATTCCCATTCAATGAAAGGCAATATATGTGTACATGATAGTGTTTCCATGATTTTGCATTGATAAGCGCATATAGAAATGTTATCTGATTGGGTATGAATTTCCTGGAATTCTTATACATATTTTATTTACAGGTTGATTTTTATTTTTCACCTCTTTTCAAGAATGCAGAGAGACTTAGAATTACTCTTTATCAGAATGCGAGGAATTATCAGGAATTTTTAGGTAAGATTGTACTTGTGTGGTGTTGTGATCTTCTCCTCTTGGTCTATTATGTCTCTTGCTCATCTCATTACGCTAGTTTCTTTGGTTGTTGTTAAAAAAAAACTGAAGTAGTCCTTTTATTTTTGGTTCATACTCCCTTATTCTTTTTTACAGTTGATGGCAGTACATACCTTTCAATTCCATTTTCAAAGTCTGTTTCTTAAATCATGCAGACACAACCATTGCAACAAGAAGCACAGCCTCAGCTGATTCATGCAAATCCACAATATTCAGGCATTCAGCAGCAAATACAAAGAAAAAATCTGAAGACATATTCAAATCAAACAAATGCTCAAAATAAGGTTGTTGACCAAACACAGCTTCAGCCAGTACAACATGCTATATCCCAGTCAATTCAGCAGAAAAAGAGCACTGACCAGACACAGCATGTAGTACTACGGCAAATTGGTCAGCAAACAGCTGTGGTGTCTCAGTCAGTGCAGGGGAAAGTGCAGTCTCCTAACCAATCTGTGGTTGTTGTCCAGCAGAGTCCACAGGCTCAGTTGGTGCAACGAAATGTACCACAATCCCATCAGTTGACGCAACAAAGATCTCCATTACCGAGGCTGCTGCAAAGAAGAAGTTCTCCTCAGAATCAACATCCAACTCCTAAGCCCCTGGGTCAACAGGCTGCAGTGGGACAACCAGCACAATTGCAGACCCAGCAAGTGCAACAAGTGCAGCAATTGAAGCCAGCGCAGCAATTGCAGCCAGTTCGACAGTCACAGCAAGTACAACAAACTCAGTCGGTGCAGCCAGCACAACAATCACATACAGTGGAGCAGTCTCTGCCACTGCAGCAAACACAGCCAGTGCAGAAAACCCAGCCAGTCCAGAGGCTGCAGCAAGTGCTAAAGCCTCAGCAAGTGCAGTCTGTGCAGCAACCACAGCAAATTCAGCTCACTCAACCAGTGCTCCATTTACAGCAAGGACAGAAGACGTTGTTGGTGCATCAATCGCAGCAAGGGCAAAAGACACTGATAGTGCAACAATCTCCGCAAGCACCTCAATCACAATCTGTGCAATTGACTGTGGATCAAAATCAACCAATACAGCAAGTGCTGCAGCAGCAGCAGGAAACACCTCACCAAAATAGTTCGGTCAAGCATCAAAATGGTATTCTTACATCAGATTCAGGTGCTGTTGGCATTTTACCACAGGCTACTGCTGTTCTTCAAAATGAAAATGTTAATCAGTTATCCCCTTCGACAATCCATGGTGTTGCGGGTGTTCAGAAAGTTCAATGTATTTCTAAGAGAAGAGTTGTTGCTAACAAGCGGAATGTTGCTACTCCACAAACTGCTACTGTGAACAGAGTACGTCAAGTCACTATACAAAATCAGCAGGTGCCAGGTGTGAAAACCCCTGTTCAAGTGAAACAAATTGTTGGCCGGCCATCAATTGTCGTTTCTCAATCAAATGCTGTGTCCCAGATTGGCAATGTTTCACCTCAGCAAGTGCATGTAGCGCGACCTCATTTTACTGTGAGTTTCAATCCTGGGCAAAGTATTGGTCATCAGCCAGGAAATAGTCAACCACCAATTCGTCTTCAGTATATACCAACCACTCAACTGGCTAAGCAGATTAATCAGATGCAGCAACCTCAGCAATTGGTTCAAATGGTGCTCCCTCAGAGACAGCCCCAACAGTTACCTGTGAAACAGCAGTTAGTTCAGTTATCAGTATCACAGCAAACCCAGCAAGGAATCCAACTGCAAGTACCACAGCAACAAACTACAGTTCAACCCCACATAATTCAAGTACCAACGCAATCCATTCAACAGGAAGCACCAACACAGTCTCAGTTACAGAGCAGTCAACAAATCCAGCTTCAAACCCAGCAGCAAGTCCAACTTCAAACCCAGCAGCACGTCCAACTTCCGGGCCAGCAGCAAGTCCAATTTCAATTGCAAACCCAAGAGGCTACCCAACAAGAAGCCCAAGACGCTGTTCAACAGGCTGCTCAACAGGCTGCTCAACAGGCTTCTCAACAGCAAGCCCAACAGCAAACCCAGCAGCAAACCCAGCAGCAAGCCCAGCTGCAAGCCCAGCTGCAAGCCCAGCTGCAAGCCCAGCAGCAAGCCCAGCAGCAAGCCCAACAGCAAGCTCAGCAGCAATCTCAACAGCAATCTCAACAGCAATCTCAACAGCTAGTTCAACTGCAAGTTCAACTGCAAGCTCAACCACAAGCCCAGCCGCAAACCCAGCCGCAATCCCAGCCGCAAGCCCAGCAGCAAGCCCAGCAGCAAGCTCAACCCCAAAACCAACTCCAAGTTCAATTTCAAAATCAACAAGTGCAGCAATTTCCAGTTTTGCAAACAATTCAGCAGCTGCAGCAACCAACAAATAAATCACTGCAGCAACTACGACAAGTTCCGCTGCAGAATCAGCCAGTTGCTAAAGTGATGCATTCAGCCCAAAATCAATCAGCCAAGAATGCCATGAATACACCCACTATTCGAGGACAAAAAGTGGCTACTGCGCGACCAATGCAGAGGTATATTGCTGGTTTGAAACCAGGTCTTTAATGTATCATCGATCGTTTGCTCTTAAATTTTGGTGACCTTGTTCTTTATTTTAATTACAGTGAGCAAATGCTAGTCCACAGCCAAGCAAAACCAAGAAGCCCAATAACTTATCCTGGCCCTCGAATGTTGAATAAGACAGCAGTTAGTGAAATCGTCCTCAGTCAAACTCAACAGCCACAGCAATATCAAGTGCAGATGCCTCAATAGTGAGTCCTTAAATGGATTGTTGGCATAATTTACTTTTGTGTTTACATGTATTTACATCCAGTATTTAAATCCTCTTACATTTTCTTTCTCCACCTAGTGCAATTCCTGAAGATCAACTCGGAAAGCTATTACAACAGGTTTGTGTAATTTTAGTATACATATTACAAACTGGGGTATTGTCTACTCCAATTAAGCCCCTCATATAGAAGAAAAAACATGTTACTTATGGCATTGACGTATGTACTTGTTATTTTAGATATCAGCATGTGTCCCAGGACCTTTTAACAGAATAGTACATTTCAAAAATCCTAATGGCCAAACTAGCTTCCTAGTACAACAAGCACAAGCAGGTCCTAACGTTCAACAAATACAAATACAACATGCACAGTCAATTCAAAGTGTGGCTCAAACTACTCCAAATGTGCAGCAAGTTCAACAGTTGGTGCAGAATCAACAGACTCAAAAGATTCAGCAGGTGCACCAAGCGCAACCTGGATTACTATCACAGGAAGTATGGTCACATTAGCTTTGCTTCACCTTTGAAGTTCTTGTTGTTGGAAAGAAAGATGACTCATGAATTAACTTGTCCCATTACAGGCAATCACTCAACCTCAACCGATCCCTGTGGAAGAACAAATTGCTGTTTATGATGGGTATGCACTCCTCATACTAAGAAAAAAAAAACAAAAGCTAGGCTTTTATTAATGTTTTTTTTTTATTGGTATATTTGTTAACAGAGTAACTGTGAAAGATGAATTTCCTACGGGGGTACTTCAAGAGTGCTTTGTATCAGAATCTGGTGAACTTCTGTTAGCTGATAGTACAGCGGAAGCTCAGCCTAAGTAAGCAACACACAGTTTTTGCATTTTAGTATTCACAATGTTCTTGTAATAACAATTTATATTTCTGATTGATGCCTAGTGTGGAGCTGCAGGGAGACTTGTGTGGTTCCTCAAATATTATAATACAACAAAGTATAGAGTGAGTATTTTATTAAAAAGTGGAGTTTTGGAGGTAGTCTTAAGAACCTAAAAAAGCAACCCCAATTTTATTCTTAGGCCTGAGCAGACGGCTGAAACTAGAAGTGTGTCGTCATCAGCAGTACCAATTAATGCTGAAAATGAGGTAGGAAGTAAACTTAATGAAGCCCGTTGTGTAAATGTGATTTAATTGCTGCAGTTCTCTGGTTAAACTATGATCTCGTGTGCAGGTTGTGAAATACATACCTGGAATGGTGGCTGTGTGTCCTAATTGTGGCATGTCATCAGTAATATTGAGTAAATGCCCACGCTGTAACACCTCATTTTCTCGGACTGTAAAACTGGTACCAGATGCTAATAATACTACTCATACTCCAACCCATGGTGTTTCTGGAATAGTGGTTAAAGCAGGGCTTGTATTTCCTGCTGAGGTAAGTTTCTTGCTTTTTTTTATCCTTTGTGTCTTTGTTCAGATGGTTAACTGCTGTCTGCAATCACATTTGTTGTCTAAAAATTTCGGGGAGGTCAACAAGTATATGTTAAGAGTTGTTGCCAGTGCTACTCGGTGTCTTTATTGTTGAGGCAAATTCTTTGTAACCCTCTCAAATTTGGGGGCTTGCTGTATTTATAGCTTTACAACTGGTAATACGACAATTTAATAAACCATTTCTGGAAGTGTAAGGCACCTAAAAAGCAATGTAATCCTGTTGTTGACTTTTCTTATTGTTCTGTTTTTGCTCATGGAATAGTTTGAGTCATTTGCCATGGTAAGTTGTTTATTGTGTTCTGAGTCTGCTCTTACATTAGATGTGTCCATTGGGTTTTGAGTAGAGATAGCAGGCCTGATTATTTGTGTTTTTTTTTTCATTTTTTACGTGATTTTACGCAAGACTGTCTGCCTTTGGATTTTAAAATATTCCAATCTAAAACCAATTGTCAATTTCGGGATGCAGGGAAGTCCTGGATGGAGTGGTGTGCGCAGGCGTGCGCATTGGAGGGGAGGGGGGGGGGGGGGGGGGTGCTGGAATTCGCGCGCGGGCTTTCTGGTTCGTCCCATCGCCGCTAGGTTCGCCCCCCGGGGCCGGTATGGCAACACTGCAGGCGACTGCAGAGAAAAAGAAAATCGACGGTAGTGGTCGATTAATTTACTCATTCACGGTTCTAGGGTTCTAGTTTCTGATTGAGGAACACCCTTAATACATATTTATCTCCCATTCATGCCACAACACCACTATGACGTGTAAAACTTGTATTGACCATGGAGCCGGTAGGCGTGAAGAAGTTCTATGGTGATCCGAGCACTTCTGCCGTGCGGAGGTTTCGATTGCAGAAAGACGACGTGAGTTCTGCCTGCGGCACAGTGGTGTCTAGGTTTATGGGGCAGTGGGCGGACTGTCGGCCGTAATGTTAGCTGGTGGCGATCATTGTTTTGATCGAGAGACGACTTCAGATTCGTTCGTGAGCCTGTAACTTTGCGCTCTGAGCTTTCTTCTTGGTGAAGTTCGTCTGAGGGTAGAGGTTATGTGATCCTGTACGTTTGCGTGGTCCTCTTCGGAATTTTTACTTGCCCTACGTTTGGTTATATTGAGTGAACTATTTCGTTCCGTTTTTATATGCATCTTCTGTTTAGTGTTTAGCTTTATTGTGAGTGTTCTGTATAATATTGCCCAAATGTTTGAGTTGGGCCATAGTAAGATCTATGTATTTTTTTTCCAGAAAATTACTGGCAAACCTATCGTTAGATCTCTTCAGCCTCTAGTAAACCCCATTTCAAGTGTTGATGTAAAGAGAAAGAGGCCTACCGCACCTAGGAGAGTTCGAGTTAAGGTGCCTGAAGAACCTGGTAGGCAGACTCACATTGGTTCATGTAATCATTGTTTTGTTTTCTGTTCTCCTTGATTTATTGTTTATTTTTTCTTTCCTGTTACAGAGATTCTTACCTTATCATCTGACGACGAAGAAAACCAAGGAAAGAAACAAGGGAAAGAAAATCAACTTTTAGTCAATGGTATATCATCAAACGAACTCACTGCAGAAGCAAAGGCTTTGGAAGCTGGGGTCTCGGAGGAATCAGATAATATGGAGGAGTCTAAAAATGCACCAAGAGGTATCGAAGGTGTGTTTTAGTGTTCATAAATTTAGGTCACATTATGTGCCTAATTTTATAAAAATATTCTAGAGAGAGATGTTTTTGTTAAATTGAACTTCTTCATGTCCATTTTTAGGTGGTGGGTTGTTGGAACAAGCAATCAATGGATCCTTGTCTTCCCCATATGTATTGATGGAATGCAGAACTATTAGAATAGGAACCTATAAAAATAAACCATCTGAGAGAGTTGTAATATCAGCTCAAGGAATGGAGTTTACAATTCCTTTGCCAACAGGTACTGCTTCTTTGGCTCAACAGCTCATATTCTCTCTGGTCTTAAAATTGCTGACATGCGAATTAATTCAGCTTTATTTTTTTCTCCTCTGCAGGTGCCATTGTTACTGTTAGTGTTCCACTTGTAGACATTGTGAGGGTCCTAGTTTCATTTTGTCGCTCTATGCCAGTGGTATTTGTGTACCTCAGAGGGTCAGGGAGCGCTAGAGTAAGAGAGGTACTACAAATGACTGATCCAAAGAGCGGATACTACTATGATTCAGATTCAGCCGGTAAGGAAGGAAATGAAGGCTATTAAATCACTATGCCCCACTTTTCCTAGTAATTTATTTTTTTCTTGTTGTCAGATGAAACACACAAACGAATAACATTTTTACCTGAGAGAATCACTGAAGATAACAAGTTAGGTCTGAAGAAAATCTTTACTGACATCCGTAAAAATTCTCTGGTGGAAATTCAGAACGGAGTTGCAAATGAAATACTAGTGAAATCCTCCCCTCGTGAGGTGAGCCTTCTGTTGTGATCATTTACTGTTTTTTACAATCTGAAAGGTGTCCTAATGGCAATCTTGTTCTGTGTTAAGGGTCAATTAAAAGCAGGTGTTAATTTACCTACTGGGGAAATACAAACGTGAGTACCTTTGTTGTGGGTACCCTTGTTGTACATGTTTCATTTGGTATCTTAAACTGTTTTTTCTCCCAGCATTATGATATATCCTCCTCCGCCCGCCAAAGGTGGAATTTCTATTAACACTGAAGATTATGCATGTCTTGGAGAGGACCAATTTCTCAATGATGTTATTATAGACTTCTATCTCAAGTACAGTACCTTTTTTTTTACCTTGATTAAATGTTATATGTGACCATTTTTGTTGTGATCTTGCCCTGTGTTTCCTATGTCTCTAACTTGTTTCCGTGCTTTGATTGTAGGTACCTGATGCAATCAGTTATGTCTGAAAGTGATAGGGAACGCACCCATCTGTTTTCTACATTCTTTTACAAAAGACTGACAACCAAACCTAAAACAAAAGGTCGCCGTCATCCTATTGAAGATGACCCTAAGCTGTCGCCGGCCGAAAAGAGACATGCACGAGTTAAAACATGGACCAAAAATGTTAATTTATTCTCTAAAGATTATGTTATAATTCCTATCAATGAGAAGTATGTATCAACTGTTGATGCTGTACTGTATTCCTTAGGACCTTACTCATCGTCTTTTTTTTGTTTTGTTTCTTTAGTTCTCATTGGTTTTTAGCAATAATCTGTTTCCCTGGACAAGAGGGTTGTTTGAGAATGAGTGACAATACACCTATTGATATACCCAAGCCACAGCCGTCTTCAGTCGCAGCAGCAGTTGCTGCTGCAGCTGCTGCGGCTGCAACCACACATTCAAAGCTGAAAGGTGTGAATATTTGGTAGAATCTCTGCGAAAATGAGCTTTAAGTTTGTTAGCGCTCTTCTTTCAACTGCTGTTTTTCCTTCCCCCACTGCTCACAGTCAAAGATAATGTCATGTCTATTGGCTCTACCACAATCACACCTGTTAAAGCACCTCCATCTGCAACTATCACCTTGGATCATAACGGTGATGATGGTTCTGACAGAGATGAAGCAGAAGGTGACGAAGAAGAAATGGACGAGAATGCAACCGATGATGAGGTTTGTGTGCAAGTTCTCAAGTGAATGCTGCAAATTTGAATATTGATCAAATAACTCCATGTTATTTATTTAGGACTTGCCTGCTGCACCTTCTGTCACTGAGGAGAGCAATGGTTCAAAGGTTGATGAAACAAACACAGAGACCAGCTCAGCCAAAGATACACCTGTTGTCTCTGCCAACGCCACGGCAATGGGGAAAAAGGCGAAGACATGTTTACGGGAAGGAGTAAAAATGTAAGTATTTTGTGTATGTGCAGTTCTGTGTCTATATGTTCTGTGTTCTGTATGGCTCGATAGGCTTTTCTTTTTTAACTAAAATTTACATTTTTTTGATTGTAGGCCCTGCATTCTTATTTTCGACTCCCTGGTTGGAGCACCACGTTATAGGGTTGCTGCAACTCTTAGAGAATATTTAAGTATTGAATATAAAGTTAAAGAAGGTAAAACCAAAGCCTTCACCAAGGATACTATCAAGGGAATGCTTCCCAAAGTTCCTCAACAAACAAATTTCACAGACTGTGGGTTATATTTGCTGCAATATGTAGAGATGTTTTTCAAAGTATGTTACAAATTGTCCTAATTAGTTTGAGCTATTTAATTCAAGAAGACATTCCAATAATTATTTTCATTTTAGGAACCCATCAGAGACTACCACCCACCAATTAAACAACTAATTAATTGGTTCCCAGAAGAAGTGGTTTCCAGAAAACGGGAGGATATAGTAAACCTTCTTCATGATTTGATGAAAGAACAGAACAAGGATCCCAGCACTCTTTCACTTCCACATCTGACTTTCACTTACGGATCTACTGCTCAGCTGCAAGCTGCAGAAGATGAAGAAGCCCGTTCCCGTTTGGCCGAGGCAGAAGCTGAAGCAGATGCTGCAGACCTGGAAATAGCCAAGAAACAATTGGCTCAACTGAGTAGTGTACCTTATGTGGTAAGTTGTGTGATGCTCCCGTAACCCTTATGAACACTATTCATAGAAGTTCACTTTGGCATACTGTCAGTCTCTGAACTTAAATGATGCTGCAAAACTAGAAATTTAACTTACTGATTTTTTCTACAGCTGGTTTCCAAATCTGAACCTGTGGAGCAGGATGTGGCTTGTGAAAGTGCAGAAGTAGTGCTGCAATCATCTCAAGAAACCGTCTGCTCTACTGATAATTTAGTAGATATGAACTTGCCAGATTCGCAAAATATTTCAGAAGACAATGTTGAAAATGGTGTTATTCCTAATAGTGAACTTAATAATAGCAAACAGTCTTTAGTTGACTACTCCGAATCATCCAATGATAGTACTAATGAAAACTCCCCTGTTAAACGTACCCAAACAGATGATGAGGATTCAGTTGAAAGGAAGAAGCGGAAGCCCAATTAAGTCATATGATACACTTGTTGTTTTTAATCTGGATTTCTTGCTCCTTTATCTTATAAGTTTTCAACCTTCAAGTAAGGCTTAAAAATGTGGCGCATGTGTTTGTGGTTTTTATGAGCTAGGTAGTATTTTTTTAACTATTGTAACTGTACCTGGAATTTTTCTTTCCTGTTCTAAAATTTATATACTTTGTTCTTGTTTTTCGGATATCAAGCCACTGTCCATGTTTGTTGATCTGAGAGTTATGCATATTGCTGTGAATATTAAGAAATTTATTTGCTTGCCTTTCTCTCTGAAGGTTTGTTTTATATCTAGGTGTTACATTTTGGTGTAATGTATGTATTTTGTTACCCTTTCTTCATAACTGTATGGATTTAAGAAGTAGCCCGTTGACTGGTTAGTGTTATTACAGCTGCTTCTACTGTATTCTAAGTTCAACTCTATGGGAGTCTTGTCAATCCAACAATTAGTTCATATAAACAATATACTTTGCTTTCCTCCTGTGTTTTTCATCTTGCAAGTGTTGATAGCACTATTTGTGTGGGAGGTAGGATATTACACTGCACCCATAAAATCAAATTTTACGTGTTCTGACCTATTCCAAATAATCTGTAACCATTGTACCATTGTGAACTAGCTTATCATGCTCCAAGTCAATGATGGCTTATGGCTTCAATTTCATATCTGTCTACTGTATAATGTGCAAAGTCACTTCCCGATTAAGGTTGTGTTGGCAAGGACCCTTATTGGTCTTCACTGAGTTTTGACACTTTGGGTGTCGAGCAGTTTGGGTTCTTGGCAGCACAAGGAATGCTTGCATTACTTTGTCTATTACTTACCATATGTTTAGGACTGGTAGTTTGAGTTAAATGTTGTCTGTGATAATTCATTAAGGAAGCAGTTACTGTGCTTCCAGCTTGTGACTTTCATGAGCCTAGGGTTTTGATTATTATCTTATAAATATATATATCAAGGATGAGTAGTCAACCAATGTAGGGAAGGCTGAGTAATATCAATACACTTAAGACAGCCCAAATTCTTTGAAGTTGTCCAGACAATGAGCAAATGTAACCATGTTGTTGCGCGTGTAAATACAGTTTTAGTATGTACATAGCATTTTGCATTATCTATTTGTATTATTGTAGGAGATTTTGGTGAAAATCAAGTGCTGTATAATATTTTGTAAATAAACTCAATATTAAAATTAACCAGTTTATATTTTCGGTCGGCCCCCCCTCTTCCCTCACATTGCTAGGCTCCGGATCCGTTTTCATTCTTCTGGTGATCTGCGCCGCCTCCTTGCATATCGGATACAAATTTAACTGAGCACGCGGCCCCTTTTGGTCACGTACTGAGTCCTGTTGCGAGACCGGCAAAGTCTTTTTTCCGGAGAGAGTCCCGCTTTAATTCATGTGCTTACGAGCGCCTATGAGGCGCCCGCGCCAACGCCGCTCGTGGCTCTCGTAAGACAGCCGGCCGATAATGACACAAGTTGTCCACCAAGTTCGCCGCACCGCAGGTTGGGGCGGGAGGCGGCGTTAATGTTGCACGCGGTTACACGCAACGGTGCCATCGACCACGGCTCACCTGAACACAACACGGAGGCACAAAGGGCTTTCGGCTCAGGCCCTCATCGCGGAGCCGGCCGAGCGGTAGGCGTCGCGAAGTGAGGCTGAAGGCCGCTGAAGGCCGCTGAAGGCCGCTGAAGGCCGCTGAAGGCCGCTGAAGGCCGCTGAAGGCCGCTGAAGGCGCCAAATCAGAGCGTTAGCCGCGTTTAGTCATGAGCGAGGCAGGGGAAGGAGCAACGAGGTCGCGACTGGAGTGGTGGCAGCAGTTTGCCGTGCCGGACAAGGGCAACAAGGGCCATGTGGGCTTCCGGATCCTGCACCGCCTCCGCGCCGGGAAAGTAAGCACACAGCGCACACGAAAACGTTCAACACCACGAGGCGTGTAAATCCCCGATTTTGTCCAATCTTTGGTGGGCGAGTTTTTGTGACGGACCCTCAAACTTCCCACAGGTCCTTCGGCCACCAAAGTTTGAACAATATTGGGGATTCACGCCTCGTGGCATTCCCTTGTAAGACATTGGACGGTAGCTGGGAAATGCAAGCGTTTCAACTCATTCCTTACAAGTATGGGAAGCTCAAACCTGCCCAAAACCGTCCCGTTCGCAGTTGGCCCTGCTGTGCAACACGCTCGTGCTGTCCACAGCCATTGTGGACACACTGACATCCGCCTCGGCCATGGAGGCGATGCTGTGCTTTCGCGTCGCGGTTGCCGTCTACTCGTGCGGCATGTCCATGTTCCACTTCTTCCACCGCCATTCGGACGCAGTAAGGCTTTGCTTCGCCGGTCTGGCCGACGCCGTCGCCCGCGTGGAGGCGGTTGCTCACTGGGAGATCAGGGTCAGTGTGAACACGTGCGCCTGAATATCAGAGCAAGGCGAGCCCACCGGACTCTTTACCTGGCACAACCCGTCCCATCCCCTCGAAGGAGGTGCTCCAAAACTTTGCCTCCGTGCTCCGCTCCCCGCACAGGAGAGGCTGTCTCGGTTCGCGAGGCGCGACAGTTTGCGCTACCGCTGCCACCTGTACTACGGCGTGGCCAGCGGCGTGATGGTGGTGCTGGCGCGGAAGAGGCTCGGGGAGCCGCGGTGCGTCTTCGAGGCCGCGCACAGCCTGTGGGGGCGGAGCGACGGCGTGGACCTGGTCGCCGAGTGCTGCGTCCTGACCGTCTACTCGTACTGCGTCGCCTCCTGCGCGACGGCCGGCTTCACGTTCTTCGCCTACGTCATTGCCCTGCAGGATGTCACCGCAGAACTGCACAGAGCGGTCGGTGCGATGCTGGAGGTAGCGTCGTCGCGCGTTAATTGTGTTAAGAACTAAGCGTGGCGATGGGGGACGCAAGGTAAGATACTGATGGAATCGTTCTTATCGCAGACAAGTCCTGCCCTGCCGGCCCTGGTTAGCATTCAAAGTTTGGTCTTGCGCAGCTACATGATTGTGGACAGGAAGCTGTCGGTCGCTATATTCCACGTCTTCGTGTCTCCGATAATGTTGCCCCTGATATCAACCGTGCGGGTAAGTCAGTCGTGAGCGAATCCAGGAGCGACTCGTAACACATTACCGCGTACATTAAGTAGGTACGATGGGCCGGCACCATTACTCATTTCGCATGTAATGACACTACAGGCGGTGCTGAATGGCGAAATTGACTCGTTCACGATGACCGCACTCCCCATGCTGGCCCTCTTCATCTACCCTGTTTGTGAAGCGGGTCATTCGATTTTCTCCGCGAAAAGCTTCGTCACCACGCAGGTGAGCCGCCCTGAACTAACTTTAACGTTTAGAAGCGCGACAGCCCAAACATTTGGTGCTGCATTGTACCGAAACGTTTACATATCTGGGACCATGCGCTTTGGACGGGTTTCCTCGTCTGGTCAACTGTCTTTTCAGGCTTACAGGGGCCCGTGGCTGGAGGAGTCCGCCGCGCACCAGCGCCTCCGCTTGGGCGTGATGCAGGCGACGCAGGGGCGCGGGTGTATCTGCAGGATATCGGTCGTCGCCGTCCTCAACCGGAAGACTTTCGAGAAGGGAATGCACTCTTGGCTGAGCTTCTTGCGAGTGCTGACCGACATAGCGCACTGACTCACTGCGTCACGAGATAGTAGCAATGCCAACCGCAGGCACAACCGAAAAGATATTTCAAAATGAGCGGTACTCACCGTTTTTTTTACAAACCCTATAAGAAAGTGGTGGTCAGTGGCTGTTAGTTGTTTATTAATACAAGCGGTCAAATATTTGTTTTTAATAATCATAAGCGGTACAAAATCGTGCGCAACAGGTTAAGACAGCTCCTCTGAGTACCACAGATCCGAGTTGGTTCCCACTTCCAGGCGAGTCCTCACGTCGGGACGGCTTGCCTTGAAAGCCTGGATGACATCCCTGCAGTGGGCGTGGTCCTCGGGTCCGCAGCCGCAGGACACACCTGTGGACAGGTGGACGGCAGAGTGAACACGTACAGCGACCAGCGCGGCCGGCGGCCGGCCTGCTCCCGTTAGTGAACAGGCGGACCTGCTTCGTTGAGCCACGGCACCAGGCGGCCGGACAGCTCCTCCAGCCGCGGGAAGGCGGAGAGCACCTCCAGCTCGGCCGCGCCCATGGGGTTCATTTCCAGGCGCTGGATCTGCTGCTTCGGCAGGCGGCCCAGCAGCTCGACCAGGCGCTCCCGGTTCGTGACGAACAGCCTCGCGTCCGTCACGTTGATGGCGGCCCCCGCCACGGCCAGGAACGCGTCGAAGGCTGCGGGGTGCACGGGGTCGTACTCGGGGGGCTCCTTGTAGATCGTGTGCAGCTCGAGGCACCGCAGCGACGGCAGCTGCGCCAGCGCTGCGCAAGTCACCAGCGGCCGGCAGCTGGGGACGGCAACGAACGGGGCATGAGAACGCATCAGTTCCGGGGCCGCTGGGGGATCAGACCGGCATTTAGAAGAGAATTTTGCCCATCCCGCGACGAAAATCACCTCTGCTCGATGTTTTCGGGGGACATCTGGCTGGGGTGGGCGTCGAAGTGCAGGCGCAGGGTGTGCAGGCGCGGCATGTGGCTGACGACCGCCAGGTTCAGGAGGTTGACGCCGAGGTCCCGCACCTCCGCGCAGCGCTCCACGCACTCGAGGATCTCCGCGTACAGGCTGGCGTTGGGCGTCACCGTGAGGACGCGCACCCAGGGCACCGCGACGCGCAGCAGGTCCACCATCACCTTCTGCGGCGACAAAGCCAGCGATACCGGCCGTCAAGCACTGCGGCCGGGCGGGTGGCCTACCCCTGGCTCTGCGGGCGCTGGCCAGCGCTGGCCAGCGGGCGGCTGACGAGTCGAGCCGCGGCCGGCCGAGGCCAGCGGGAGAGCCGGGCGGGGCGAGCCGAGCGGCAGCCGCCTGCTCCAGTCTGGGGTCTCCGCACAGATAAAGGAAGGTCCCTTATCTGTGGGTCTCCGGGTCGGGGGGAGCGGAGTATTCCCCACTGCCCGGCGCGGCCTGCTCACCTCGTTGCCGTCGCAGATGCCGTAGTGGTCCTGAGTGGCCGTCAGCTCGAGGCGGCGCAGCTCCAGGGGCGCGCCCGCCAGCTTGCCGTCGTAGTAGTCCAGGTAGTCGAAGTCGATCATGTGCAGCCGCAGCTCCGTCAGGAGGTGCAGCTTGGCCAGCACCCCGAGGAAGGTGGGCGGCCGCAGCTCGCCGTTCTCGTCCGGCACCACGTCGTCCTCGCCGTCCTCCTCGGGGATGTCCGCGTCCAGGACGCGCAGCGCGTCCCTCTGGCACCAGAGGAAGTCCGTGATGGCGGGGCAGACGACGGCGCCCTCCGCCAGCCGGAGCTCCCGGACCGTGGCGCGCGAGCGGCGCAACGCGGACACCTGCGGGTCAGGCCGCAGCACAGCGCTGTCAGGGGCATCCCACCTCGGGGCTCTGGAAGTATTCTCCTCCTCCCACTTCCGTTCTCGAGCCTCGCTAGGAAATGCCTATTCGGGCCCCGCCCACCTTCATGGCGTCCTCCTCCGTCTGGTGCGTGTACACGTCGCTGAGGCGCAGCTCGAGGCGCCGCAGGTGGGGCGCGTGCAGCAGCACCCGCAGGTCCGCCACGAGCTGGTCGCGGGTCGCGTACTCGCCGCGGACCCGCAGCTCCGCGCTGGCCCAGGCGGCCGCGTCGCGCGCCAGGTGCCGCCAGCGCTTGCACACCAGCGGCACCACGTCCAGCAGCGTGGGGCCGTCCCGCACCAGCGACAGCACCTGGCCCGGCGGCATCCCAATACCCAATTAAAGAAACTACAAACAACAAAAGAACGGGTGCAGGGAATTATGGGCGGCCCCTTTACCTGTAGCACCAGCTCATTTGGGAGCTTGTCCATGACGACGGCGACCGAGGTCGGCGGCTGCGGCGGAACACCTGAGGGCTGCTTTGATTTGTAAACAAAACACACTAGGAAGAGGAGGTCAGGCTGCAGCAAACACGACGCCAAAACACATTCACCATGCGCTCGTTTATCATGCCCGAGGAGGTGCAGCGGCAGGCCCAATTCTAGCGACGCGTTCCTAACCGACCATATCCTATCTCATACCTCCATTTTCAATGTCGGCTTATCGTTGCGAGCGGCAATCGGCGTCGCGCCCACACCGAACCCCGGCGGCCGGCGCCGGTGATTCTGACACACTGACGTCAGCGTCGGCGCGAGGGAGCGCGGACCGCGGAGTCCGAGTGCCAGGAGGAGGGACCGGGGAACCGGGAGGGGGGGGGGGGATGTGGGCGGCAACCATGACCTTGGTCTCTACGGCGTCGCGTCGCGGCGGTCAATACAGTAATGGAGTAGTGCCGCGAGCGCCGCGAGGGTAGGCAACTACTCGTACATGGGAGGCGACGCGGCTGCGTGCGTGGCGGCTCTCCGGTGCTCGCGCCTCGCCTCCTAACGGATGTATGGTTTCTCGTGTACCGAAAGGTGCAAGTAAAAGGACTACGACATTGAGAAAAAAATTATATATTTACACATTTAAAAAAATAAAAATAAATTACGTTTACACATTTACAAAAATAAATAAATAAGTTATATTTACAATTTACACATGTGTTATTTGTCTGCTTGGTGCGGGCCATGGCGATAACGTTTCGTGCGACAATAACAAAATTCACAGCCATTGTTAATAAAAATACGACAAAGTGCACAAAACAAAAAATACACAGAGCTAAATCACGCAATAAAAACCAACGAGCACTTCGAGTGTGCAGGTGACCGTTACGCCACGCTCGCCGCATCACTGCTCGCAGAACTGCGCGGGGCGTTCCCACTAATGTTCGTTACGCGGCCTGATTAGGCGTCGACACCAGCAGTTCGCGGGACGCCGTCAGGCCCGATACCGTCGGGGCCAGCGCTGCCTCCGCGGCCGCGACGCGACGCCGCAAGCAGCAGAACCACGCCGCCAGGGCCACGACGCAGCCCCCGACGGCCCCGACGGCAGCGGAGACCACCAGGATGAGGATGACGACGGCGCCGTCCCCCGGCGCCGGCCGGTCCCGCGACGGCAGCGGGCGGTGGCCGTTGACGAGGGCGCCCGAGAGCGCCGGCCCCGCCAAGCACTGCTGCACGCACGCCGCGAGGTGTTCCGAGCCCGGCGGCCTCCTCGTCGCGGCGGGGGCCTCGGACGGGGCCTCGGACGAGGTCTCGACGGCGTTGGCGGGCCTCGCGTCCTGTCGGTCCTGCGTCTGCCTCGTGTTGAGCAGAGAGTCGAAGGCCTTGTTGGCGGCGGCGTTGGGCATCACCGGGATCGAGTCGCGCGCTGGAATCACCGAAAGCGTTACGCCGGTGTCCACGCGCGGCAAACCGGAAAGTGAGAAAGCTTTCATGTTGCTCCGTGTTATATACTCACCGGCTTGCGCGGTCGAGAGGCAGGTGCCCACCAGAGCCAAACAGATGAGAGCAGTGTTCTGTAACTAAAATACACACCGATAGGATATTTGGGGAGTGTTTAAATAGGCATTTCCATCGAGGCAACCGTATGACACGACACACACGCAACCGCGCGCCGCCGGCTTTACCTGATGGACGCCCGTCTTCCCCATGCCGGCCTGCGGTGGGTGCACTGCGCTGACCATGTCGCAGAGCTCGGAAGGCTGCCCCGCTGCTGGTGAGAGTGCTCGAGGGAATGGCTGTGAGGACCACGCTCGCTGGAGCGCGGCCCTCGCAGCCCGCGTATCTATGATGCATGACTCATAAAGAGTACTAGCAAGCCGCCCGTGGGTGACTGTCGCAGCGCGACCGAGTGGGAGTCACTGGGAATATTGCGATTATCAAGACAAAAGAGGGGCGAAATTTGAAATCTTTGGCACAGCTGGCGCGATGGGTCGGATGGCTGCGCGCCGTAGTCCAGTCGGCAGACGCCGTGAGGGGGGGGGGGGGGGGGGGGGGGAGCAACAGTGTCTAGTGCACCGTCGTAGGCGCCAGCCCGGGTCTTCCGCGGTCCGGGGAGGGGAGAAGCGTGACTCGACAGAATCCCTCTGCGTTTCGGCTGGAGCGGCGGGGACCGGCCCAGTCCAGCTGTCCGGCCTAGTCACTCGCGGGCGTGCGTGGCGTGCGCTGACGAGACGGTTTCTCGCCTGCCCGTTTTCTCGCTCTCCTCGCGGCCGGCTGGCCGCTGGCCGCTCCCGGATTGGCATCGCGGCGACGGCTGAGGTGAGGCAGGCACCGAGGAGGCGCAGGCAGGCCGCGTGCAGCAGCACCCGCAGGTTCATCATGAGCTTGTCGAGCACCGCCAAGACCGCCGCGCGCCCGCAGCGGGAGGGGAGGCGGCGGGGCTCTGTTTACAACGGGGTTTTTGGCACTCTCGCCGCCTCTAGCTGCCTTCTTTCAGGCCGAGAGTCGTGTAGGTTGCCTGTACTTCTGGCGAGCAGTCAATATCTTTGGCTCCGATGTGGATGTTGGCATGTACCCTTCTGCCCGCCCCCTCCCCCATTTTTCCGAGAATCTTTATCGGTACTCGGAGAGTGGCACCTTTACTATCTCCTATGTGGCTGTGACCAGGGATCCGTTGCCGCTGCCGGTGCGGATAGCGCTGTTGCTGCTCCTCTGTGTTTCAGCCGTTGTGCTCCACACGTTTTTCAGGAACCGGTGGATTTTGTCGCCAAATCGCTATAAGGTATTGTTCCGTCGAGGATGACTACACTCTTGAGGACCGTGCAACGCGGTACATCTGCGGTACGTGATGCCCAATCAGCTTGTGTAAATTCAGCTTGTCGACTGGCAGATGAGTTGCTTCCACTGTATTCTCCTTCGCGCAGGGCTGCTGTCGCGTACGCTTCGCGACCCGCAGCAAGTCTACAGCCGCGCAAGGCGAGCCCGAGGCCCTAGCGGCCGCCGGGCCTTGGGATGAGCTGCCGGGGCCGAAGCCATCTCCCCTGCTTGGCAACGCGTGGCGCTTTATTCCCGGCGTCGGTAAGGTTTTAAGGGCTCTCGCCACCTTTTTCATGACAATCCAAGGAGAACTTCTAACGCCTTTTTTTTTTTGCATCCGCAGGGAATTATGCCGGGCTGAAAACAAATCAGTTATTTGAAAGGCTGCACGAAGAGTACGGCCCCGCCGTTAAGCTGGCCGGCATGCCTGGATCCCCAACCATGGTTCTTCTCAGAGATCCGGTCGATTTCGAAAAGGTGGGGTTTCTTGGTCTACCTCATGAAATAATAGACTTGTGAAGCGGAATAAAAACCAGATCAATGTTAATATTACGCATCGTCAGGTGCTGCGCAGTGAGGGCCAGTGGCCTGAGCGGCGGGCGTTCCCCTCCATGGAGTACTACCAGCGGACCTACAAGACGAACCGGCGAGAGAGCCTCGCTACCTCGTGAGTCCGTCCTCTCTGATGAGGAGCATTGCCGAGAAATTTCCCGTGAGAAATGTTTCGAGTACACGCTTCCCTGATTTTTCAGCCAGGGCAAAGACTGGGGCGACTTCCGCTCCGCCGTCAACCAGGTCATGATGCAGCCGAGAAGCGTGCGTGAGTACGTGGAGCCCATCGACGCTGTTGCGCGCGATTTCGTCGACAGGTGAGAAGAATTTTCCTCTTTTCTGTTGAGGGAGAACATTATTTTGATAGTGTTACAAAATATACAAAAGCAATAATAACAATCTTTACTGGCCGCCAATTTTTAACGAGGTCTTATTTTATCAGTAAGTCTCCCCTCTTTTTGTGCGTTCATCGTGTGTGTTAATTCCCACAGGATGCGCGGCGTTCGTGGACCTGACGGACAGATGCCTGCCGACTTTTCGAACGAGATGGGCAAGTGGGCTATGGAATGTAAGTGGGGAGATCCGGGTGACTTGGGGGAGCGTTGTGCGCATTGCGCGTCATCACTCATGCCATTTCCAGCCATCACGTATGTTGCCCTCGACACCCGACTCGGAGCTCTGAAGAGCACGGACAACACGGAGGCCCTCGCCATGATCCAGGCCCTCAAGGACGCATTTAACTACATAAACCAGCTCGACTTCCAGCCCAGCCTCTGGAGATACGTCACTACGCCGGCCCTCCGCGGACTGATCAAGAGTCTTGATTACATTAACGGGTCAGTCGGAATGTCACATCGGGAATTTGCATGTACACGTGTAGTGTGACCAAAAGATTGCCTTTAATTTTAATGTCAGCGTGGTGGAAATGTGAAACTTCCCTAAGCGAGTCGAAGCAAAGCTGCTCCTCAGCTTCGATTCCACATTAGAAGGCGTGTTCTAGTGTTTCAAGAGGTTTATAATGGCAGCTCTCGTCCGTTTTTCACAGCGTGGCGGAGAAGTACGTGGCCGCTGCGATGGACCGCCTGCAGACGCACCCCAAGAACGAGGCGAGGCACCTGACGGTGCTGGAGCAGCTCCTCCTCCGAAACGAAGACCCGGCCATGGGGGTGGCCATGGCAGTAGACATGATCGTCGCCGGCGTTGACACGGTAGGCAAGCTGGACGGCCAACGGGCGACGCGTTCCTTTGGCGAAGGTTCTGTTCACCCTGTGCATTCTGTCGACGCAGACCTCGACGGGAGCCAGCCTAGCCATGTACTGCCTCGCCAACAACCCGGAGAAGCAACAGGCCGTGCATGAAGAACTCGACAGAGTCATACCCGATCCGAGGGAGCCGCTGTCTATTCAACAGATTGAGGACCTCAAGTAAGTCCCAGAAGAACTTCGGATGAAGTGCTTTCTAATTGACTGCCAGCCACAGCGGATTATAAATTCGATTTCATTCCCGCAGATATTTAAAGGCGTGCATCAAGGAGGCTCTGCGCTGCCAGCCCGTGGCTTTCATGAACATAAGAAACACTGGCAAGGAACTGGTGCTCGGCGGGTACTCCGTTCCAAAAGGGGTGAGTATGTAATGGCGTGGTCCACAACTAACGTCGGGCGGCGTTCGACACGTCCCGACAAGCTGAAGCACCGGCTTCACTGATTACCCGTTACACGCCTCTGTTACAGACGTGTGTGGCGATGAACTCCGGCATTACATCGACGGAGGAGCGCTACTTCCCCCGGGCCGATAAGTTCCTCCCGGAGCGTTGGCTGCCGCAGGGGGCTGACCTCAAGGCCAGACACCCCTTTGCCTACCTCCCGTTCGGATTCGGTGCCAGGATGTGCGTTGGCAAGCGGTTCGCCGAACTGGAAATGGAGGCCGTCTTAGCACGGGTAAGCTACACACACTTCACGAACGGAGGAGAACCCCGCATTACTGTCTGCCCCTGTCCTGATCGTTACTGTTTCTCTGCGCAGATCTTCAGAAGCTTCAGGCTCGAGTGGCATCAGCCGCCGCTCCAGACCGAAGTGCAGACTCTGCTGCAGATCGGGAGCCCCCTCAAGTTCACTGTCAGAGACAGGGCGTGATGTCCATGGGGATACCATCCTGTCACTTATCAATCATCTCGCAATTTCCGCACTTTCCCATCTCATTGAATAAATCTGTACTGAAAGCCCGAATACTTTATGTAACCCGAATGCTTTCCAAGCTATGAGGCACCAAAATCGCCTCAGAAGTAACTGCTCTTGCTCGTGTGTGAGTGTGTGTCGTATGTGTGTTTGTATGTATGGAAGTTGTTATTGGAGAAATAAAATAAATGGCTGTGATGCTATTACCAAAACCTCTACATCGTCTTAAGTGTTTTTCTTGTCCTCTTTCCCTGCTCACCTACAAAACTGGCTGGGGCCTTTTAAAACAGTCAAAAAGCATACATTTCTATGATTGTTGTCAGCCAGCAAATCTCAATCCTCCTGGACCAACCCTTGATGGTGGGGGCCAGCTAGTTTTGACATTCAACATTCGTTACCTTCACGAGAAGTGAACATAAATATTTAAGTTAATTAATGATCCAAATTTCATAGTAATAGGGCGGACATGCCAGGCGAAACTTCTAATGTATACCATAAAACGTTGCGAGCAGTTTGAATGCGGGGTAGGACACATGGTCTCATGCTTACTCGCCGTTCGTGCAGCGTGCGTGCAATGAGATCGTGAGGATTGGCTGTGCTGATCAACTGAAAGAACTGCTGTGGATCCCGCACATGACTGACGCGGTCTGCCTGCATTCGCGAGGTGGGCGTCACTACGCTTTCGTAACGGCAGCCACTTGGCCCAATGTCGCTGCGTTTGACAGCGCTGCTGCTTGCAGCCGCGGCACTCGCCTTGGCAGTGATCAACGCCCAACGGCTGGGCTTCTTGGTAGGTCCAGCAGGGCGTTAAACCAATGGCACTCGCGAAAACGGATGGCTCAGCAAAGTGACTCAGACATTCCTGGTGTTTTTTGTTTATAAACAAAGAAATCTTCGGAAAAAGTATTCGTTTAAAAACGAAGGGCTTCGGTTCCTAATTAATCAAACAATCTTCATTGCTAAACGACTGAATTTTTACAGTGTAGGTCTTCAGACCCACTCTGTCCAACAGCTACTGGGAGATTTACCTGTTGCATAGTCCAGTGCACAATACGCACGCAATCCCTTCACTCTTCCAACAATGGTACCTTTGTTGCAGGGAAAGTACATAGCTTACCTGCATAAAACATACCCGTGCGAACCAGGCTCCGCAACAGACGCCATAAAAATACATTTGGAAGCTACACGTTTTGACTCTGCACATCCGTTCGCACTGCAACGCATTACTGGAAATTTGACCGCTGACCATCTTGATGACACCATGTGGGTGAGTTGCAGCTGTCCAGGGAGGTGATTTTTACATTGCCGAATGCATACACGATACTGACAGCCGATCGTTCAGATGTTTTTTTGGCGGGTGGGCTTTTGATAAACCGTTTCGAAAGCGTTGTCTCGTTGTCCGTAGATGAACATCCGCCTGGATTCACGATCGAATAACGATTGGAAGGCGAATGCATTTGTATTCAACTTCCCTTCCAGCGCGTGCTCATCGTTTTATGACAATATGCCGGACATTTCACGAATTGTGTTTGGCGGCCTAACAAAACCTACGCCTTGTGTTAGACAGGTAAGAGGCACTAAGCGAGACGTAAACAAACGACCTGCCGGTTTATGATTCGACCGTCTCAGGAGCTCGATATTGACTTTTGATTGATTTTGTCAGAGTTCTGCTACCAGAAAAAAAACTTTGTTTTCAGGGAGTTTTCAAATTTAACGACCAACCCGTCAACTGGACATTTCCAAACGTTCCCGTCATGCCTTACGGCTACTGGAGGTTACGCTTTGCATCTGGACCGAAAAAGGCGAAGCAGGCATCGATATGCGTAATCGTTGAAGCACACACCATACCGCAGCCCAAGCGCAACGGGGGTTAGAAGGAGATATATTGACTGCAGATGTAGTACATGGTGTATGTTTTTTGAATGTGCCATACCTCGTGAGCGTTTATGGGGTACCTGCTTATGTGGGTATGTTCTCTTAGATTTTTCTCGAGGCCAGAAACGAACGATTACGGAACTTTTGGGTTGGGGATGACCAATTACTGATTCCGAAGCCTCGACACTCTTTTATATCGGATATTTCAAAAGTATGCGTCAAAATATGTACGTTGTCGATGGTCACGCGGAATTAAGTTTTAACAGACTTTGACGGTTTTCGTTAATTCGACGGCTCTTAATAAGAGACCAACCGTGCAAACCCTCGTGTACTTTGAATGACTGAGGCAACAAACACGTTACGCTGCCGAGACCGGAGAAGGCACGTACAGCTTCTGATGCTGGCTGCACTGTCCATTAGAATCTTACAATAGAACTACCCTGAGGGCCCTCGACGACACTTAGCCCATGCAGACGGCTATGTGCTGGCTCGCTCGGGCCGCAGAGACGACCCCATTGCCGGCCACGCAGGTTGCGAACGACGGTGCACCGAGGGCGGCGCTGGGGAGACACCCCATCATCGCCTTGCCGACGGCCCCCGGCAGGCGGGGGAGCTGGCCCTTCACACAGCTCTTGAGCTTGTGCATGTCGATGTGGATGTGCGGCAATTTGATGTGCGGCATGTGCACGCTTATGTGGATGTGAGGCTTCCACGGCTGTGGCGACCGCTTCACCAAGTGGGGGCTGTCTTCTGCTGACACTGGCTGCGACGCCTGTGGGAAAAGTTGTACACACACTTCGTCAATTTGCACACTAAATGTCGATGTACAATTTTGTACATCGCAACGTATACGTCTGTATACAGATCTGAGCATGCATAATAATGTATAATTTTGTGCGTTGAAATGTACAATATTTACATGATAATGTATGCTCAGCTCAGATCTGTACAATGCACAAAAAAAGTACATTAACATTTAGTGAGTGCAAGTTTGCCAGACTGATCATAAATTAAAATGTGTATTTTTTTAAACGTTCACACAGGAAACACAGGACACAAAGACGCATCCCAGGTTCCCTAAAAAAAATGTAAGTGGCTATTTTGTGTCGGGAATGCCTTAAAGGGAGACAAATGCAGGTCTAAACGTACAAGATTGGTCGCCTGCAGAGCCAGCAGTGCGACACAGAAGACGCAGCGGAGGGCGGCCATGGCGGGGTGCGGTCAGAACTAAGGCTCCTCGGTGACCACTTATATAGCCGGTATCATCAACAGGCCAGCGGCATGCCGCACGCACGGCACGTCACACCGCACCCGTCGTGCTTGTGATCACGACTCTCCCAGCCATACACCGGAAAAAGCTTACAAAGAAAACTGCGGCCACGTGTTACGAACTTACTTACGAACTATTTGGTCGGTATTACGAAGAATTAGTTCGTAACACCAACGAAACCTTCGTAATACGTGGCCGATGTTTTCTTTGCAGTACGAAGAACTTTCCTTCGTAAGCTTTCATTAGTGTGCGCTGCAGTTGGGTGGGTGGCCTACACGCCGCAGGCGCTGCGATGCAGACGGCTGCGCAAGCGGCTGCGGGAGGGCACTCGTCGCGCCTGCGGAGTGGAGGGTAGGCCACCCATCCGGCTGCAGTGTATGAGCCTCGGCCTGGGCACTCGGCGCGATGCGAGGACCGGCCGTGGACCAGACGGGGTTGCGCCGCATCCCTTCATATGGCAAGGAACAAATGTTGTCCCTGAGCCGGATGCGGTTTCAACCACATCTAACCTGGGGACAATCTCGTATTCCCACTCTTAATGCCACAGGACCGAGCACAGTACAATTCTGTTTCATAAAACGTTTACGTTTGCGTCACAAATTGTTCACCAGGCAACAATATTGTCCCACAGACATTTAGAATGCCCGTATAGACCAACTGTCTCTATAAGTAGCCATTTTGTCTTCTGCTTTAGATGCACCCAGCATCCGCATAGCTCGGGGACAAGTGTTCCTTATCTCTCTGTTCGCCCTTCCTGCCCCCCCCCCCCCCTCCTCCTTGCCTTCACCTGCTTCACCTTTTATCTTCTCTTTGTCTTCCCTTTCCCTTTTTATATCGCCGGCCGGTCTCACGCGTCCTGTGCGATGTCATATTCCTCCACCGTGTTTATACTTCACACTCCCCTTCCGCAATGCCCCCCTCCCTTCCCCGTCTCTCCCAGCCGGGCCCCCTCGGAGCCCGCAGAGGCAACGCAGGCACGACCACCCGAACCCGAGACCCCGAGGGACGGCGGCGAGGGAAGGGAGAGGAGAGCCGCAGTGCCTGGTTGTAGCTGGCCCGGTGCGCGGCTGCGCGGCACGGTGGGAGCAGCAGCAGCGGCAGCGGAGTGTCAAGTCAAGCCGAGCGCCGAGCCGGCTGAAACCAAAGCGCGAGGAGTATCGCTGGGGGAGGGGAAGGAAAGGAAGGGGAGTATCGCCGGGGGAGGGGAAGGAAGGGGTCCGGGGCGCCGCCGGCGGGCCTGGCGCTGGCGCTGGCGCGGCCTGGCCGGGCAGGGGCTGCGGCCCGCGGCCTAGTGCGGCGCGGACCTGCACTAGTGCGAGTCGTCGCCGGGACCCTCCGCCCTCACGATCCTCCCCGAAGCGTCGCCGTGCGTGTGAGCCGAGGCCCCGACCGCGACTGGAGGCGCGGCGATGCCGCTCGCCGCCGCACCCGCGGGAACGTGACGACCGCTGCTCCAGTCCAGCGGACGTGACCGCGCCGCACCCGGAGCCCCGAGGATCGCCCTGCCGCCGCCTCGCCCCCTGAGATGTGAGTACCCCTACACACCGTGCCGCTGACACACGGTGTAGAGAGGTCCGGCGGCTCCTGCCCGGGCGGGAACTTTCAAACTGCTGCACGCGCTGAAATCTGGGTACTGCGTCGGTGTCGGCTACACGGCGGGCCCCGGTGGCCGTCCTCATCGTTCCCGAGACCATCACGAATGACAGAAGCTTACGTAAGCTTGGGTCATCCGTGGAGACCGTGGTGTGTGCCGTGCACTTCGAGTCCGCCGACATCATCACCAGAGCGACTTTTCCCAACGTTTCTCTAATGATTATGTTTGCGTCAACTGAACAAATTTGCCCCCCCCCCCTCCGATCGCGCTGCCTCCAAGGATCCGCGAATCAGTGATTGGACCCGTCCCCGCACTGTCATCTTGCCGCCAGCCTCAGCCACAGATAAGGCCTTTATCTGTGGCCTCAGCCCGCGACCAGCCGGGGTCGACACGGCGTGTTTCATCGCAAATCGAGCACTTACAGTCGCTGCCGCCCCCTTGTAGCACCGCACCGAGCACGGGCCTGGCTCGCAGCCTCGCAGAGTGCGTTGCGCGGCCGCGCGTTCAGCCACGTATAATTGCTTGCGGCTCCGCAATCATCCGCATCTCTCCATCTTTACGCGAACACGCCGCGTCGCGGAGCGGGGCGGAGGGTCATCCATCACCTGGCCCCCCGCTGCCCCCGCGCGTTCTGTGCGGTCCAAGCGTTCCGCGCGCGCCAACTACTCCCTGAACTAAACGGCCGCGATCGAGTACTGGCCGGATGGGGGGCTGCGCGCGCTGATCGCGGGGGGCGCGGCGGGCGTGTCGGATCGGGGCCGAACAGTCAGATAAGGTGCCAAACAGATTCCCCCATCCGCCCCGCCTGCCTCCCGCCTGGACAAGCAGTACCCCCCGGAACTGTGCGCGGCATGCGATGCCTGGAGAGACACGCCGTGCCGGTGCCGCCGCGCCGCCTCCAACTGCGTTCCGTCCCGGAGGCTCCGGGGCCGCTTCCAGGACCCCGCAGGACCCCGCAGGCTTGTCCTGTTTACTCGCGGTTCGCGAGTCTGTGCGTGGGGGGACCGCGAGAACTGTGACATGTGTGACAGGTGTTTGTTTGTCCTCCCATGCCTCCGGCACAGAACGCGCGCCTGTGTGGTGGTACACTAAAGTACGCGGCGCCCTTCGCGGGGGTCCTTCGTGCCCAGCGTACAAACAGCCTCGAGTGCGAGCCCACAGGTGAGTGTGTGTGTGTGTGCTCGGACCGGACCCACGCTCTCGCGATGCTGCAGCTAGGACCAGCTAGAGAGCATGTCCCATCGTGTGAGTGCGTTGTTTGTGTGCACTGGGCCGATGGCGTATGTGCGTAGTCCGTACGTACACTCACACACATGCAGTGCGAGAGAGAGGCCCCACAGAGAAATATAGAAAATTGGCCTCGACAGACCCTTTTAGGAGGCAGACTTTACGGGGAATATTCTATCGCAGTTTTTCAATACTTATAAATTTTTTTTTATATCCGTGCGATGAAATTTCGCGGGACGGTGGTGACGCATATGGGATGTTTCCAAGGGCGGAGCAGAAATACCCTCTTCCCTTCCCTTCCTCTCGAGCCTCCGCGGGCCTCGCGCCCTTCCCTCTGCTCTGCAGAGTAAACGAGTGTACACAACGGGGGGTGGAGAGGGGGGAGGGGGCGCTACAAAGTTGCTCGAGGCCCCGGCTGTGGTCCTCGCAGGGCTCGCTCTGATAGCTGAGGGCTGGCCGGGATGGCCGGGCCGGGCGTAGGCTGAAAGCCGCTGAAAGCCGCTGAAAGCTGAAGGCGAGCAAGGCATTGTGTGGCCGGCAGAGCGCTGCCCCGCAGTGGCTCGGTGCCTTCCTCCGGTCCCCCGGCCCCGCCCGGCCCCGCCCGGCCCCGGCCGCGAGTCCGCAGGTGCGGCCTGCAGCAGACTGGCCGGCTTCCGTGATCATCCGGAGGCGGTATAGGGCAGGAGGCGCGCGCTCGATGCGTTTCGGGTCGCCGGCCAGCCCGCATCCACACCTTCCCGCGCAGCTATAAAAAATCGCACATACGGGCCCCGAGCCCCGACGGCCGGTCGACCACACCGCAGAGACACGCGGTAAAATTGAGGGATGGGACCAGGACTTATTGTCAAGATTATTTTTTTTAAGTCGGCCGGACGGTTCAGAGGAGATTTTTGTGCCCGCGCGAGGCCTTCGGTGCTGGATGTGGCGGTCGTTTTTGGTCACTTTCCGGCTGACGGCGCCGGACGTAAGGCCGCCATTTAAAGGGCGCGAACCCTTCGGCGCCGCCCAGCGCCGCCCAGCGCCGCCCGGCGCCACCCCTCCGCCTCGCTTTACAGTGGGGCCGTAAGGGCGCATGGGTCGTCGGCCCGTGCTGATTAAGCTATCCGGACCCGTTTCGATCACGGACGCCGGGCAAGCAGCCGTCTCGGATTTTCTGGGTCGAGCGAGTCACTCGTAATGCCCGTGCACTCCGATACATGTCGGGGGCAGCGACAATGTGTGTGTATAGGGAAAAACATTACGAAAAAATAGTTTTTTTTTTATCTTTATGAAACGTTCAAACTTTTTTCCAATTTTTGGAAACTTTTCAAAACAGCGAGGAGCTTGTGTTTCTTTTAAGCAGACGAAGTTTCAATTTCAAGTTCTTCCCCCTTTCAATTAAACGTTTAGCGTTGACGTCTTTTTGATGAGGTGCCCCGATGGTATTTAGGACGAACCATGCGATGTTTCTCTAAAATCACGCGCCGCGTGCACGGACCTCGGTCCCTTTGGCTCCCCTGCCGCTCCAGTGGTTAGCACGGCACGCCTTTCGGCCTTGCCGGCGTTTGGCGGAGTCGCGGCGGACCAGAACAGAACAGACGCCGTGGCGGTCGCCATATGTACGTATCGGGCGCCGGCGGCGGGCGGGAGCCCCGCGGCACGCTGTGTGCTGCTGTGCGCTGTGCGCTCTGTGCACAAGGCGGCGACTGTCATTACGTAAGTGTGGCGCCCGCCGCCGCCCGCCTCTAACCGGCGGCGGCGTGGGTGTCTAAGTGAACACATAAACGCCGCTGACCACCATCATGCACTGACCACCACCACCCAGACCGGACCACCACAGCTACGCTGACCTTCCCCGAGCCGCCGCCGCCGCCGCCCGCCGCGTTTATTCGGGCAAACGCGGCGCCGATAAATCCCACTCGACTCACAGTGCGCGCGGGCAGAGTTGGTGCCGCAAGCGCGGAGGCGGCACTTCAAAATAAAACCAAAACGGTGTTCGGCTCCGCCCCCCCCCCCCCCCGGTCCCCTCCTCGCGTGTGCACCGATGCTGCTGCGCGATGATTGGCCCCTACATAATTGTTTTTAATTAGTTCATCTCTCGGCGCACGCTATCTCTCTCTCCTGACCTAGCTGCCGCACGGCGCCCCGGGCTGTGGCCGGCTGTGCTCTGCCCACCCACAAGTAGTGCAGGAGCGGTGAGTCGGCACGCCGGCAGCACGGCATCTCTCCCCCGCCTGTCTTGGAAAAGGAAAGAAGAGAAATAAATGTAACGGTGCGGAATCACTTTAACATGCATATCGTGTTTCTCACGGCGTTCGCGCGCAAACAAGCGATGACGTGTATTGCTCCGGCAGCGGCGGCGCGGCTAAACCCCATCAACACGAACACGGCCGAGTCCGAAGTAGCGGAGTGCTTTCGCAGCGCTCCGTCGCTCTCGCACTCCTTGGGCGTCCCGTAAGGGCGGGAGTGAGACGCGGGGCCACGGAGCCTTGCTTGGGCAGCGCGCCCAGGCAGCGGCACCTCAAACAACGACGGCGGCAAGCCGCGCCCGGCACATCACTAAGTCAAGCCTTACACGCGGCTAATCCAGGCCCAGCCCAGCTGCTGCTCGCGCGGCATACACACACACACACACACACACAGGCGTGTCCCCGCCGTTTCGGAATCGAGTTTACCGATCGGCCGGCCCCGTAGCGTGTGATGACAGCCCGACCGTGGAGCTCGGGGCGGCACTGCGGTGGTGACAGCGGGCCTTGCATGGCGCATGGCGCGGCGTGAACCGTACGGCGGAAGGCCGGGGCCCATTGAATCGGAAAGAATTATGCTTCCTGCCGCTGCTGCCGCTGCTGCTGGGCTGCCCGGGGCTCTGCTCTCATCGGTGGGGGGCGAGAACCTCTCTGACGCTGACGGCTGACGCCACGCTGAAAAAAAAATGCACGCGAGCTACAGCTGCGAGCGCCTGCGAGCGCCAGGATAGGCCAGCCCGCGGGCCACGCGTGCATGCGGAAGCCGCGGTTGCCTACCCGACGGGCGCCCGGCAGCCGCATCACGCGGCTCAACGCACCACCGCGATGACACACCGCACACCATCATCATCATTTGCTTGCCCGTATGAATGTCAGGGCCGGGGCGGTGCCGCGGGGAGGCCGGGAGGGGGAGCGGAGGGGGCGACAAATCGCGCAGAGGTTGGGCTCTGCATCGCATACCGCGTCGGGCCATCGCAGGAAATGTCGCCCCTCCTCCTCCTCTTCCTCCTCTTGCAGAAGCAGCCACGCTCCACGCGTCACGACTCAATTGCTGGTGATTTATCGGCGCGGCTAACACACACACACACACACACACACACACACACGCACACCACGGACCGGGCCGCCCAGTGCCGCCCCCAGCTGGCCTGCTAGGCCCTCCTCTCTTCGGGTCCGCCCCGAAACCCTCGCAACTCTCCGTCTCGCTCCCACCTGCTGTCGAGCGAGCGGATGCGGCGCCCGGCCTGCCGAATCAAAAGGCTCCGGGGCGACGAGAGTTTCTTCTTGCTGGCTACGCTCGCGCGTCGTTCGTGATGAGAGATTGCCCGTTTGCATTCGTTAGCGAAGACCGATGTCCGGCGCGCTCTGGCTCCCCGAGCACGGAGGGCGGGTTCGAGTCGGGTTCGAGCCGGAGCCGCACGCCCTCTCAGCCCCGTGCAGTGATCCCAGCCCGCGGCCGCTGGGGGCAGTCGGGAGAACCGATTCACAAAATACGTCACGCCTTGCGGGCTCGGAATCCTTTGGCTGTCCTCACCCACTCGCCGTAGTTTTATGGTCGGCCTTGAAAAGGATAGTGATTTATCGCTCGCGGACTCTTTATTTCGTTTTAGCAGTTTCAACAGCAATCCGCACGGAGTGTTTCGGAGGGAGGTCTAGAACGGGGTAGTGCCCACCCAAATTAGACGTATTTCTTCTCTTTGGGAAGTTTCAGAGTTTTTAAAAAAACCTTCATTTTTATTTTTTACCAGATTTACAAAAATTGAAATTCATTTTGAGTCATTTTTTGTCCAGGCCGTACGGCTGGCGGTAAGGGGTCACCTCGACGCCGCTGTCGCTGGCGTTTTAACCCCTCGGCTTCTATTAGGGCGGACGTGTCGAGGTAACGAACGGGGCCGTAAAACGGAGGCGTTGTAAGTGTTAGTGTGCTGCGGCGGCGGCGGTGAGTGCGGCGCGGCGAGCGGCACTCGCTGCCCGTGCGGCGAGCGCTGCGGCCGCGGCGGCGGCGGCGGCGTGGCTGTGGGAGCGGGCCAGAGGCGGCCAGAGGCGGGGGCCGAAGCGGGATGCGTGTGACGTCGCCACCAAAACGTCCGCACTTAATTACCGCCTGAGAGGAGAGGCGATCGGCTGGAACGGAACGCCTCCCTCCCCGGGCCTCCAGCTGGAGCCTGCTGGAGCGTCCTGGAGCCGCCCGGAGCGGCGCGGCCGGTAGCCGGCCGGAGGCGGTGGTGGCAGGACCACCCTCGGCGTCCAGGGTAACTGGCGTGGACGCGGCGGGGCCGGCCGAGCCGCGCCGGGGATCACCCGCTGTGCTGCTGTGGTCCGGGGAGTGACGCCAGTGCTGTCAGGAAAGTGGGCAGTAAGCAGCCGAGTGTAGCGTTCGCCTGCCTCCCACAGGGCAACACCTTGTCCCTGCTTCGTAGTGTCAGGCAGGTGAGGGGACGCACCGAGATTGCCCTTAGCGCTACCTATTTTTGCCTACTTTTCTGACAACACGGAGCGAAGCAGCGTCGGCCCCGAGGGGTACCCCACAGCTTCCAGTCAGTGTACGCCTTCCAGTCCAGTCACTCTCCAGTCAGACTCCAGTCAGACCCCAGTCAATTTCCAGTCGGACACGTCGTGCGGCTACAGTACCGGGAGCGCACAACCGCCCCACACCGACGCACGGCAGCCGCGTGGTTAGCGAGTCCGGCCGGCGGGTGGCTGGTCGGCGGTTCAACCCTTTGCCGGTCCGTGCACTTTTTCTGTCGGCTCAGCTAAGACGACGGTGTGTAAAGTATAGGGGACGCGCATCCGACGTCATCGCGGCTCTGTGGCCGCACCGGCAAGGTGGCTAACCGGCGAACGAAAGATTGCGGGTTCAAGCCTTCCCACTTTCCTAAATTTTTCTTGTGTCTGCGTTTGGAAGACAGAGGGTAAAATATACTTCCAAACGTTGCACCGGTATGGCTGTCTGAACGGCCGTGCGCGCTGCGTCACTGAGAGATGTAAGCGTTGGGTTTCAACTTGAAGATTCCCGCAGCACGGTCGGGCTTACCCCCGTTCCCGGGTCCGAGGTTCTCTCGGTCGCCCGGGGTTTCCGGCGGGGGGGCTCTGTGTCTACCAAGGAAACTTGGTTCGGAGACTCGGGTGTATGCTACGGGGGTACCTAGGGTTCGGTACCTTCGTTTTCGCTCCCTGTGAATCTGGCAGACGAGGACACGCCGTCGCGACTAGGGTTCGTCGTGAAGTACAGCAGCTTCGGCTGTGTACGATATAGGAAAGCCTACCTCCCCCCCAGTCCGCTCGGGAGTGGCCGCAGTGCCACAGACCAACCAGCCAGTCGAAGGGAGTTGATTCCGGAAATCTGGCTGGCGGAGGGGGCTACATCGACCGTTGCGGAAGCGTGCCCCTGAAAAAGGCCGCTGCGTTGTGCCAGTGTCTTAGCGGCGGTCGATACCTGGTACACCGGTTCCCATTCGAACACCGAAGTTAAGCAGGAGGGTTCCAGGCGGAGGCCTGGGACGAGGTAGTGCCCACCCATTTTTGCAACTTTTTTTCATAAGCATCCACATATTTCCACTCTCCGGAACAATGCACCGCCTCCTCTCGCTCCCTTCTCCTGCTCAGAGATTCGCGGGCCGCTCGCGGAACACTGCTGTCTTCTCTCTCTCTCTTGCGCTCTCTCGTAGAGCACCCCACGACAGAGACGGCAGCCGCCAGCGGCCGGGTAGCGGGCCGTCCCGGGGCGGGCGTGCTGCGCACTCGCATGCATATCAGCATCACGACAAGTGACGGGCCTCGTTATTGTGCTTCTGTCGTCCGGCCGCCCTCGTCCTCGGGGCGTCCGTGACGGCGGCCGGGGGCCCGCGGGGCGTGGGCGGCGCGGCGGGGCGCAGCGGGGGCTCTGCGGGGCGCAGCATGCGAGTCAATCACAGGCCGTGGAGCCGCGCGGGCCGTGCCGTGAGGACCTGCCGATTGCCCGGGTTAGTCACACTCGCACCTCGGCCGCGCGCGCCGCGACATTTGCCTTGCACGGCCTCGGTGGGTGACTGACTGGCCCTGGCCTTGCGGCCCTCCGCCGCCGCCGCCGCCGCCCAGCAGCCCGGGGGCCGCGGGCCGCCTTTGCCCTGCCTGAGCAAGTGGAGTACATGAAAGCCGAGACGGACGGGCGCCGCGGCGGCGGCGACGACGGCGTGGATCGGAGGTGACGTCACGCGCGGACGTGTGCCTGCTCAATTAGTGACAGGGAGAGGAAGGGCAGGGCGGGGAAGGGCCAACTTCGATGAATGAATGTGGGCCACGGTGGCGGCGGCGCACGCGCGCACGCACAGAGCACGCACGTGAGTGGGTGGGGCGGGCGGGGGGCCAGGGCCCTGCTGGCGGCGGCTGCATTAGCCTAGCGCCGCGGAAGCAGAGGCAGCACCAGTCCTGCCGGCTGGGTCTCCCGCCACGGGCCGCTCTCGGCTTGTCGGCTCCACGCACATCACCGCACCCACCGCCGGGCCGGGACTTGATAACGCCCTGCATACCTACTCCTCCCTTCCGCTGCCGCCCCCTGCTCCCTCTCCTTATGTGTCTCTCTCCCACCCTCCCTTCCCTGCGTCCCCGCATAGGGAGTTTCCGATTCGCGGACTCGGCTGCGGTGCTGTGTGCTGCGTGCTGTACAGTCCGGACAGGGCACCCGGGAGAGCGCGCCGTCGGCCGGGTCGGGCATCTGGAGTTGCTTTACACCGCGGCACCGGCACCGGCCGTCGCATCGCGCAGCTCGGGGCGGCCAGCCGGCTCGGGTAGTCATGACGCGGCGGCACTGCAGCTGCGGGCGGCCGACGAACTCGGAAGCGAGCGTCGACCGCGCCCTGTTTGTGAGGTCAGGGTTCGCCGCCGAGGGTGGTGCGGTGCGCCTCGGACACAGTATCGCGGGGCGGGCTGCGGGGTGGCAAGTCTAGTACGAAAATACCTGCCATGGGGCCCCCGCAGGCAGTGTGGCGGGGACGGGGGCGGGGGCCGCCAGCCGGCCGTGCTCTCCGAGGCCTTGATCCTCTCGGACTCACTCGGCCGATGCGCCCTCTCCTACGACACGCCTCGCAGACCACGCACCGCTCTTGACGGGCCTTGATCTCGTTCTCAATTTTTCTATTTGCATTTTGATTTCAGATCGGCGCGCGGCGCCTCGCAGCGCCACTCGAGCCGCGCCGGCATAAACAAACCCCGCAAGGACGGCCTTCGCGTCCTTCGTCCTGTTTCTCGTCCTCGATAAGGACGCAGCAGCGACTGGCCAAGGCCGACCGTACTCCTCGCCTCAGCTTCCTCGCGGAAAGAGTGAGAGAGAGAGAGTGAAAAGGGTCGGCGAGGGCGCCGGTGCAAGAGAGACGTCGCCATGGCGCCTCACGGCGCGCTGAGTCGGGCCGACGCTGACAGGGAGCGACACCCGACATCAGCACCGCCCAGCCCCCGCCTGTCATCACGTGTCCGACGGCAAGGCTGAGGCCGCCGAGGGCCGCCGAGGGCCGCCGACACACCTCCACGACGTGGGACCGCGGCGAGGACCGCGAGACGCTATCGCCCGCAGGAGATCGGAGTGTCCGTCGCGTCCTCCGTCCCCCCGCCGCCACACAGAAGATCCCCGCGATGCAGCCGTGGGTGGCGGCGGTCGCGGCGGCCGCCCTGCTGGCCGCCCTGATGGCCGCCCCCGCCGCCGGGCAGGGGCCGCGCCCCCAGGGCCGCCCCCCGGGCCGCCCCCCGGGCCCAGGTCGGTAGATCCCCGCACTCCAGGTGCGCGTCACTAATGCCGGAGGCCATATTTTCCCCGCCGACTCCGAGCTCCTGTTCCGCGCCACACCCGGGGCCTGTCCGACCGCTGTTTGTTTTTAATTAAGTCCCTTCTCTCGGCCAACGACTCCCACCAATCGCACCGCCTGAGCGTGTGTGTGTGTGTGTGTGTGTGTGTGTGTGCGTGTGTGTGCATCGCTCATCACCGGCCGGCTCCGCAGCCCGTATTTTCCACGGTCTTCGCATTTCTCCTGACAACCGCGGCTTCAATCCCCGTCCCCGCCTCCCAGTCCTCGCGCCTCGCCCGCGCGCCGCCGCTGCCGTGGTATGGTTCTCAACACGTGCTTTATCGTAGCTGTGTGTCTCTCTCTCTTGCACTCATGGGGCGCGTTCCGTATGGGGAGTGAGTGAGACAGAGCTACGAGAACAGTGCTCGGAATCGGCGTGGCTGCTGCAGCCGGACCTACAACAGGACCCGCCGGACCACTCCGGGGCCGCGCATTGCACCTGTCGCGGCACAACCCCGCAGGAGGGACGGGCCGTGTGTGTGTGTGTGTGTGTGTGTGTGTGTGTGTGTGTAACGCCGGGAGTACGGCCGGGCACAGCCGGGCACAGCTGATCGCCGAGTAATTGTCCACGTGACAGGCACACGGGGCGTGGCGGGGCGTGGCGGGGCGTGGCGGGGCGTGGCGGCACGGGGACGAGGACACGCGTTGACAGCGGCGGCAGAGCGGCAGGTCCACAGCAGGTCTCCACGTTCTCACACGGCTCGGCGGCGGCGGTGTGTCACTGACACACACACACACACACACACGACACACATGACCGCCATGTCATGTCATGTGTGTCATGTCATATGTCGTGCCGAGCGTCACCAATGCTGCTGCTTGTTATCTCTTTTTTTTCGCGCGTGCGTTCCCGTGCAACGCTGTTATAGCATTTGCATTTCTTTTTTTCGTTCGTCCGTGCGTCTGTCGAGTATCAAGACCGATACGGCCCATGCGACATTTCTCCGTTCAGGTCTGTTTCCTCACCAAACCCTTTTTTTTTGGGGGGGGGGGGGGGGGGGCTCGAGCGAAGCGAGGAGCCCCTTTCCGCCGCCTCGACGCTTTTATTTTTCAAAGTTTTTGAACGTGTAATTCAGAGGGAGGGAGGTAAAAATTGGGCAACGCGCGGACGTGTCGCCCTATTTGCGAGCTTTACAGTGAGGGCGGCACCGAAGAAAGTGTCGAGTGTCGTGTATGTGCCGACGTCAATATTACGTCAAACACACACACACACACACACACACACACACTCACACACACGCACGCACGCACGCACTTTGTCGCTATCTCCGACCGAGCACACGGCAAGCACATTACTTCATGCCCGTGCCGCCGAACGCCGGCCGAGCGCTCGCCTCTGTCTCGCCCTGCCACGCCCCGCCACGCCCCGCCACCGCCTGGCGCTGCCTCCTGGCGCACAGCGCAGGCCGCCTGCCATTAGGAGGATAGGCCAGCCGCGCGACGGTCCTGTGTCACGCGTTGTGTGGTTATCACCGCACCGTCGTCGTGACCTGCAAAAAAGAGAGAGAGAGACAAAACAAAATACGTCCGTCACGTCACGTGTGACGTTACCGCCGTGTGACGTTGTGACACAACGTGACACAACGTGACGCACAGAGGGTCACCGGCGTGACGCGCTGTGCTGCCGTAAAAGAGCCTCAGGGTTGACGGGAACCGATACGCGCGCTGAGATGCAAATGAGGAAGGCGACGGGCGGGACGGGCGGGTCTGAGAGAGAGGGAGAGAGGGGGGAGGGGGGGAGAAGGTGCGGGTCAGAGAGGGACAAGACGACTCCTCTCCGTAAAGCCGCGCGGTCAAGGTCGAGAGGGCCCCGCCGTACATTGTCCTGCAAAACACGACACACGCGGGCCGTCGAAATAGCGAGCGGATGTCTTCTCGTCTCGGTTGCTTTGCGCGGCGGTTCCGTTCGAGGGCGGGAGTCCTTCCTGGCGCTCGTGGCGAGGCTCAGGAGATGCGGCAGCTGCAGGCGGCGCTGCTGTCGTGCCGCGTGCGTGCGTCGCGCGTGGCCAACACTAAACACTCTCTCCCGCGGCACAGGAAGCGCTTCTGCTGCCGAGCCGCGAATGCTAATAATCTATTTCTGATTCCGGACTTCCGGGGCGTGCATGCCGGCCGGTGGGGCGGGCGCCCTGGTACTGACTGACGATCTACCGATTTTATAAATAAATAAATACGACTGGCTGAGTCCCCCCCCCCCTTCCCACTTATGGACGCGCTCCACCAAGGAACAAGGACCGCACTCAAGACACGATATCCTGCAGAAAAACAGCCGGGTTCGAGTCGTTTCGCGGTTGATCCCACTTTGGGACAATTGATGCACTTCGTAGTAGTATCCAGCTGAGAGGGAGAGAGATAGAGAGAGAGATAGAGGGGGCGGGGCAGAGGGGAAGAGGGTGGGGGGGGCAGTCCAAATAGGCGCGCTCCCCCCGCGCCGCCTGCCGGTGTCGTAACTCTTCCTGATAGCGCAGCGCGGCCAGCAGAAGTGCACCAGGACCACTACGCGGCCAGGCGCATGGCCGAAGTGCACCGCGCGAGCTCCAAGAACCTGCAAAAAAAAAGGAGAGGAGGAAAGAGAAAAACAAGGCGAAGGCTTGGAGACTTGCTGCGTTTTTCATTTCCGGCTGACGGCGCGTTCGCATGTTGTTCGTATTCGCTGGCGGCGACACGGCGAGCCGACCGGCAATCGCTCATACGCCCCCCGCGGGGAGGACATGGCGGTGCGGCGGCGGCAGCGGCAGCGGCGGCCAGCGAGGTCCACGTCGTGTTGACAACCCGCACCTCGCCGTGCACAGCGTCGCTGGCCTCCGCCTCCGCACCGCAGCAGCTGCGCCGCGCTCCGCGCCGAACCTCCGCCGCCGCCGCCGCCACCGACTTGAAGGGCATAAAATTGGTTTCCCGACACGGTGCGAGTAGTTCCTGTACCCCCCCCCCCCCCCGGCCGAGCCGCGGCGGCAGCCGGCTGGTCAGTGCGGGCGGCACGGCGAGAGGTGAAAGGCGGGGCAGAGGGAGGAGATGGGGAGGAGGAGAGAGGAGAGAGGAGAAGAGGAGGGAGCGACGCCAACGCCCAATCACTTATGTGTATTGTTGCAGCGCGCCGGCGAGTCATTTTAGAGCCTGCAGGCAAATGAAGCCATAACTCTACGGCCGGCCGCCGGAGGCGAGGCGAGGCGATCCCCGAGTCCCGGCCCGAGTGCCCGTCGCTGCCCGCCTGTCCCGGGGACGGTTATTAGCAGCCGTGTCTGCCCGGTGCGCTACCGCCGCGGACTTTATTTACCCTCACGGACATGCAGACAATGCGTCGCCCCTCCGGCGGCGCCCGTCGCGGTCCTGACCGGCCCCAACATCACCGCGCGCCCCGCACGTCCGCCATCCCCTAGCCTCTCAGCGTCCGCTTACAGATGGCCCAATTACCTTTCTAGACAAAGGGGAAACAAATCTTACTTGTGGGAGGCTCCTAGAAAATACTCTCTTTTTTTCTTTGCGAACATCAACCGGGCGCGTCGTGACGTGATCGCGTCCCCGTGGAGCGCCTGCGGGCTCCGGGGTAGGCAGGCCTGCACGGCACGCGCGCGGGCAGCTGGTCGGGGTTGCCTACCCACCAGGCGCCCCGGTCCGTCTGTCGGGGCCCCTGAAGGACTGGACCGGCCCGGTCAATGCTCCCCGCTGATGTGTTCCAGATGGCGGCGACCACCAGCAGCAGCAGCAAGGCATCACGGTGGACGGCATGGCGGTGAACGGCACGCGCCGCCGGTACTCCTGCCCGGCGCGCTTCATCCGCATGGGCAACTCGTGCTACTTCATGTCCGCGTACATGGCGTCCTGGCACGAGGCGCACTTCAAGTGCCGCGGCATGGGCGCGGTGCTGGCCGCCTTCGAGAAGCGGAGCGAGAACCACAACATGCGCAAGTACCTCATGCGCGAGGAGCTCGGTACGTGTGGCTGTGTGTCGCTGGCCGCTGGTGTCCTGCGCGCCCCTCGTCCCGCACCCCGCAGTCCAGATCCTCTCCCTTCCGTCTCCCTCCGATAAATATTTACGGCTGCGCGTCCACTGCCGCCGCAACGCGGGGGCACCCAGGCGGGGGTATCGACGGCGCGCGGGGCGTTCGCCCGTCGCGGGGTATTCACGCGGTCCCTGCCTCTCTCTCTGCCGCAGCGCCGCTGGCCCGCTGGATCGGCGGCATCTACCAGTGGCAGAAGCGCTACTGGATGTGGGGCAGCACGGGCCTCGCCGTCACCTACAAAGCCTTCTCGCCGCGCATGGTCAACCGGGACTGGGCCTTCCACTGCATCTCCATGGACCCCACCCTGGGCTACCGCTGGCGGCCGTCCGGCTGCATGGAGGTCAAGCACTACATCTGCGAGACGCAGCTGCGCCGGCACCACGACCACCTCCGCAACCAGACCCGCACTCCGGGCCAGAGCCAGGGACAAAGCAAGGGGCGCGCCGGGGCCGGGGGCACCCGACATCAAAAGGCGAGCAGCGAGTTCCAGCCCCCTGGAAACGATGTTCTGTCACACGCGAATGTGCCATTAACGCCCGTCATAATGTGTGTCGCGCAGGGTCCCCGTAGGAGGCCTGTCCCCGACACCTCCAGCGGCGACAAGCCCGTCGTGTTGGGGTCCACGGGGAGCCCGGCGCGGGGCGGCATCGGCGTCGTCGTCCCGGCCCGGCGGCGGTTCCAGCACCACCGCTTCGGCAGCACGGCGCCTGCCAGCCAGCGGTGGCCAGGAACACGGACGACGCCGTCATGGCCGCCGTCGTCGCCGCCGCCACCGGCCCACGGGGAGACGACGGTCCACCGGAGGCCGTACGGGCCTCACAACCGGCCGTACGGCTACCACCCTCCGCCCCCGCCGCCCCAGCCCCAGCCCGGCGGCGTCAGGCCCCGAGGTCGGCCGGCCGGCTCTGGGGCGACCGCGGGGGCGACGCGCCACCAGGCGCACCGGCACGGCGGCTCCGACTCCCACGCCGACGGCCCCCGACACCGTCCCGGGGCAGAGCCGTGGCGGCAGCCCTTCCAGATGCCCGTGGAGCTCGCGGAGGCCACGGTGCACTCGGTCTACTCCCCGCCAACCAACAGCGAGACCAATGACATTTCCAATGAGGTGTGAGGCAACCACCGCCGCTACCTCCCCGCCCGGGGGTCCAATCCTAATACGTCTGACTTTTATAAAAAAAAATCCGTTTTTTCTTTTGTATTCTTTCACTGCGCTCGCCACTGTTTTCCCCTTTTCTATAATTAGCAGCTGATTTAACAACCTCTATTTATTACTCTTGACCCAGCATTGTGTTTCAGTTTTGACAAAATAAGTCTGGCTTGTAATCGTTGTCACTGCGGTGTCGTAAACAGTTATTTGCTACTTTAATGCTAAGTTTTTTGTACAAATAAAAAATACGCTTGTTTTTCTTTGTTTTTCTTTTCACAAATGCCCTTCCGACCAATTACATGCGACTTCTTGTGTATACCCCGCGCGGTGAGAGACCACCACACAAATCACACGGAGTAGTGCCGCGGCCGCGTGAACTGCAGACGCGGGGTATTCCTGCGTTGCGGCGGGAAGGGTACCGTGCAGATGACGAGCGGAAGTCAGTCCGCTTTAGAGATTATCATCAGTTGACGGCCATGCTGGGCGGTGTGCTGACGGCTTCCTCGTCCTGGACGGAGGGCGCCTGGGTTCGGACGGACCCTTCAGGGCTGCTCCGTGCTGTCTTCCTCATGACCGCCGATGATTAGCGCGGGTCGGAGAGGAATCTCTCCATTCTCTAGCTAGTGCCCCCCCCCCCCCCTCCCGGGCAGACATGACTGCAGCGCCCTGCGGGTATCACAGGACGAGGCGGCGCCCAGGTCCGCGCCGCGACAAAGGCTGCCACAATGGCGGGGGTATCGCCGCGGCAGTAACGCCGGCAGCGCGGCCTCGGCCAGGCCTCGGCCAGGCCTCAGCCCCCAAGGCGCCCCGCCGCCCGGCTCACTGGAAACCACTGGGCCGAGCCACCCGCCGACCCCGATAAGCCCCGCAAAAGAAAAATAGCACCTCGATAAGGCGGGGCCAGGCCGCCGACGCCGACGCCGCCTCCAGCCAGCCGCCGGCGCCGCGTCGCCCCCGGGGGCGTCACGTACACAAGACGCGCCTCATGATCGTATTAACCACACGTCGTTTGTCACCCTCCCGCCCACCACCAGCCACACACCGACCGCGCCTCCCCGTCTCCTCCCGCCCCTCCTCTCTCCCTCCTCTCCCCCCCCTCTCTCTCTCCCTCTGCCCCCCCCCCCCCACGGTCTCCCAAATAAAGCAAACGTGGTTACGCGGCGGTACACAACGGCACACAACCTGCGGAGTGGTTCACTTAACACTGGCCACCCCCACCCCCTCCATCAGCGCCGACTGCCGCGGCCGTATTTCTCCACACTTCATATTCGCATCGAAAAAGCGGTGCCGCTGGTCCATTGTTTCCTCGGCGGCTGGGTGTGCCGGGCTGGCACGTCGCCCCCTCCGTCTGTGGACAGAGAGCTCCTCTCCGCGCTGCAGAGCCCCCCCCCCCCCCCCTGCAGGCCGCGTCATGCAAATCCGCTTCCCTTTCTTTCATTCTGTTTGATTTCCCGCAGCTGCCGTGCACCGCCCGCCCACTAAGCCGCTGCCCGCCCCTAGAGATAATTATTTTGTCTCCGCCAACGAAGCGAGAGACGGCCATTTTTTAAAAAGGGCGGCGGCGGAGGGGCGAAAGACTCTCTCGGTGGGACTTATTAGGCTGCTGTGCCGCTGTGCTCCACAAACAAGGCATCCGGGCCGGTATCCGGGGCGGCGCGACCCCCTCAGCCGTCGCGGTGCTGCAGGAGCCGGGTCTGACGACGGGGAGCCCTCCGGGGCAGCTCGCCGTCGTGCACGCGGCGGCCGGGTCAGCGCCCCCCACATCACATGGCAGCGCTGCGCGGGGGTGCTCGCCGCCGCCGGGGTTTAGAAACAAAAACGACCAGCAGAAGATGGAGGAGAGGAATTCGGCGTCGCGCGCGTCTCCGGCTCGATATTGATCGAGAGGTGCTACTGCACTGTGGGAGCCCGAGCCGTCAGCACCCGTGGGGCTCAGCGAGGGTCGGCGTCGGCGCGCGCGAGTCGCACTGCCAGCTCCAGTCAGGAGGCCCCCGCGCCCCGGGCCCTCCGCGCCCACACTGGCCCACACGCTCCGTGCTGTCACGTGGGGTAGTTTGTGAACGCTCTTCCGCCGCCAAACTTGCCGCGACTGCGTCCCTGTCGTTCACGCGGAATAACCGTTAGAAGTACCCCTTAAGTACTCCATACACCTGGCCAAGTTGAGGCGGCGGCGGCGGCGGCAGCCTCAGAAATGGGGACGCGAAGGGCTGGCCGGGGGAGGAGGAGGGAGAGAGAGAGGGGTGGGGGGTATTTAAGGTGGTGTGCACTGAGGACGATCATTCCCACCCCGAGCCAGCGCCTCCCGTACGCTGTAATGGCACACCGTCACCGACATCCGCCCCCCCCCCCCCCCCCCCCCCCCCTCCTTCTTCACCTCCCAGCCAACCATTTTAGTGGAGACGACGAGGAGTAAGAGGAGGAGGAGGAGGAGGAGGAGGGCAAAGTGGGGAGAGATGGATCCGCACGACCGCGAGCCCATCCCGTAGCGTAAATATTGGAGGAGGAGAGGCGATGCCGAGGGGCGGGGAGGGGGAGGGCATCCTTCTGTCGAGACATGGAAATCTTCCCCGTGTCGCTGCCTTCGCGTGCATCTCGGCCCTTGTGACACGTGGTCAGGGCTCACCCACATCTGCCTCACTATTTTTCTTGTTCGTATTTTTCTTATATTTTTTTTCGCTCCAATTTTCGCGGCAGACTTGTCGATTTATCATCCGGGGTACGAGAATGTGAAAGGGGGGCCCGAAAGATAATTGGGTTACGAGGCTCGGAATCCGACGGAGAATACGCGGCGCGGGTCTCCGACCTCACCTGGTGCCAGCGGCGCTCCACCGGGCCCATTCATAATCCGGATAAACCACACACACACACACGTGTGTGTGTGTGTCCCTGTCGACCGCGCGCAAGCTTTGACGGTCGTCTCTGAGGCTCCACGGACTCCGCGGAATTCACTCGCGGGGGGGATCGCGAGAGGGCAGGTGGCGCTGCTTCGCGGCCGCTGCTCCGGTGCCGTGCCGCGCCACTCTTGTTCTGCATCGGTATCGGCTGCAGTTGCCCGCCTTCCCACGGGCCCAGAGGGGCCCAGGGGGGCGCCGCCAGCCACAGCACAGGCCCCACAGCCCGGGTGCAGCCCAGGCACAGCGCCGGCACAGTCCGGGTGCAGCCCAGGCACAGCGCCGGCACAGTCCGGGTGCAGCCCAGGAGCAGGGCAGGGGGAGCAGGGCCGCCGGGAGGGTAGGCACCGCCCGCCGCGCGGCCCGGTCGTGAGCGGTGGCCTACCCCGCCATTCACAGGCGTTTGTGTCAGCTACCCCCGTGGAGAGAGAGAGAGAGAGAGAGAGAGAGAGAGAGAGAGAGAGAGAGAGAGAGGGAGGGAGGGTCCGGGGGGCAAGGAGTATGATGAAAGGAAATAACGATCGACTGATGACTACGGCGATAATAATGAAACCAGTTACCGCGCCCGCGTTACGCCCCGTGTGTATAACATCCCCACCCCCTTTTCTCTCTCTCTCTCTCCCTCGAGTGCGTGCGCTCTCTCGTTCCCTCACGGCCCTGCTCTGGCTGCTCCTCACCTCTTCGACCAAGTTTTGATACCTCAACGACGCGCGTGATGGCGAATATAGTCGTGTTGGCAGTATGAGTGGGAAGGACGGGGGGAGGGGGGGGGGGGGGGGGGGGGGGGGGGGGCGGAGAGGGAGGGGGGGGGGCAAGTTGTGGTGACGTCGTCCTGAGCAGAGTGTGACTGGAGGAGAGGGAAGGTGTGTCCCGGTGATCGATCACCTTCATCGCATCGTTCTCCTCTCTCTCTCTCTCTCTCTCCTTCTCCCTCTTTCTATCACTCTCTTTCTCTGCGTGCCCCTGCCAGTACGGGATCAACCATCAAACGGCGCAGGGACATGGAGAGGGGGAGGAAGACGCACGGAGACCTCTTCCCTCCTTCCTGTCTACCTCTCCCTCCTCCTCCTCCTCCTCCTCCTCCTCCTCCTCCTCCTCCTCCTCCTCCTCCTCCTCCTCCTCCTCCTCCTCCTCCTCCTCCTCCTCCTCCTCCTCCTCCTCCTCCCCCTCCTCCCCTCGATCGCCGCCAGGAGAAGCAAGGGCGGTGAAGGGGCAAATGACTGCTCGTCACGAAGGAGAGGGGGGGGGGAGGGGCGGCGGCAGGGGGGACGTCGGCGTCCGTCCGCAGGCCGAGGGCCACATGTGCAGCAGGCGCCGTGAAAACTGGCGCGCCGCCGCCGCTGCCGGCACCTCGTTTCCGTGGCGGGATGAGCAGCGCGCGCGGCGTGGGAGGCGGCGGTGCCACGCGCCGCCAGCCGTAGGGGGCTCACGCGCCCGGCACGCGCCCGGCACGCGCCCGGCACGCGCCCGGCACGCGCCCGGCACGCGCGCCCCGTACATATGCGCTCACGTGGGGCGCGCCGTTGTTGCCGGGGCCATTAATTCTGCGGGGCGGCGCGGTATCAAAGTTCGCGCACCGGGAGGCCGGCCGAGGCGGTGGCCCCCCGTGATTGACGAGCTCCTGCAAGGCGCCTCATTCATCTCGGAGTCGCGCGCCGCGAGCCGCCGCCGTGCCGCCGCCGGTCGGGGCCGTCTCGGCTCGGTCGGGTATTTATCGTAGCCGCGGCGCGTCAGCCAGGTGACTGGCCGCCGCGGCCGTGGGACCTTTACTGTCGCGCTGGGTATAATAGGGTATTTCGGAGCAGCTCAGACCGGAAGCGGGTATAAAATATTACAGCCGGATCGGCTTCATCAGTCACGAGTGTGGGAATAACACGGTGTGTCCTGGTTGGGGCTATATATGTTTGGGGCTACACATGTGTGTACTAAAAAATATGTTACGCTTACTTCAAGCACTACTGTATGGCGTTTAGTCAAGCATAACATTTTTTTCCGGTGGCAGACTAGGGGAAGCTCTAAATGGAAGGCTCTTCAGGGCGCCGATCAAGATTGGGCCGAGCGTTGCGCGGAGAGGATCAGGGGGGGGGGCGAGGCGGCGGGGCGAGGCCGTATTGCCACAGCTTTATCCGCCAGGCACAGAAACGGCGCGCGCCGTTTTTTGTGTTTGATTGTGGACGAGGAAACAAAGGTACAAAAAAAAAGAAGAATCAGGGGGGGGGGACGCAAAAGCGGGAGTGAACGTGGGAGGGAGAAAAGGCGATGAGAAATAAAAGGCGCGTGCAGCGGCAGAGCGGGGCAGCACGCTAGGGTGGACGGCCGCTCCACAACTGCTGCAGTCCCCCCCCCCCCCTCTCCCCTCTTCCGTGGTCACACCCCGAGCAGCACGCTAGCGCCGGCAACTTTCACTTTCGCTCCCCTTGGAAGTGTTTCTCAGCGGACAAAGCCGTACAGTAGCATCTCGGGGGAGGCGGCCGGGGCCGGGCACACCTCCGCCGCTATCTGATGGACACGGCTGCAAGTGGTGCGACCGGCGCGGGTCGCCGCCTCGCCTCGTGCCAGCGCAGCAAAGCAACACTGGCGACAAATGTACGACACGTGAGTCCGTGTCCTCTCTGGCGTCGCGGGGGTGGGGGTGCAGCCTTTTGTCTATACCTTCAGGCCTGTACGGTTTGCCCACAGTTCTGGAGGCGCGTTTTCTCGCACTCCCCCCCCCTTTCCTTCTGGACCCGCCCCTGGCCGCGGCGGGAACGGAAGAGTCAGTCACGCTGCGCCTCATATTGCCGCACCGCGCACTCCGAACACAAATCCGCCCCAACCCTCCGCTTCCCCCGAGCGAATATTGCACTGTGAGGGCCCTAATTGCCACGTGTATACCTGGCAACGCGCGCACGCCACGCGCACGCCACGCGCACGCCACGCGCACGCCACGCGCACGCCACGCGCACGCCACGCGCACGCTGACGCGCGTACAAGGCCGCAGGTGCGAACACCGCGGGCTGCGGGGCGGGTCACGCCGGGCTGGCGGGCTGGCGGGCGGGTGCCCCGAGAGGTGTAACACAGCGCCGCGGAGCCCCACTGAGGCCCCCCCCCCCCCCCCCCCCCGCCCCCACCACGCCGTGAACACACTGCGGTACGCTTTATACCACCGCGGCCTTATCGTGCCGCGGGAAAACAGCCTAATTTCTCATACGCGATTCCATCTCGCGTGCGCCGCGGTTGTTGCAGCCGTCGTGCGTCGTCGCCGCGGCGGCGGGACGGGATCGCCGCGCGCAGCCGCTGTGCACCGCCTCGGCCGCTGAGGACAATCACACGAGGAACAAGGAAAACATGTCATTTTTTTTTTGGAAATGCAGGATTGAACCTTGCATCCTCTGCACAGAAATCCCGCGCGGTGTCCACTCGGCTACCGCACCCCCGGCGCGATGACCCCGTCCGCTGCGGGGTGGCTTTGCGAACGGTACGCGGCCCCTATCGGTGAGCGCACCGCACCGCACCGCGGCCGGCCGGTGTGGCGGGGCACGTCAAAGCCGAGTGATAGGAATGGCTGGTGTGATTGTGCCACTAGCGGCTGCCCCGCCATTTGTCAAAGCACGCACCCCGGCCGGGGAGGGGAGGGCGGGTCACACAGTAACCAAACAACTCACTCCCCCCCCCTCCCCCCTCTATCTAGTCTCACCGAGCGCCGCCTCTCCATCTCGTCCTGTGACACATCCATCACATATGGATGCTGTGCCACCGGGCCGCGCAAACACACGATCACACGCTCGATCGTGGGGCCCGGCACCGCTGACCGCCTCTCCGGACTCACAGACCGAGACCAACTTATCCCGTTTCGGAAGGTGAAGTCTTCACACAGCAGCGGGCTGTAATGGCAATGACTGTTGTCGGACCGCACTCATTCCGTTCGGCGTTCAAAGACCCGAGCTGGAGCGAGCGAACCTCTTTACTCCGGGCTCGCCGCTCTCGACGGACCAGCCCCAGCGCACGGACGGGGCCAGAGGGGTGAGGGAATATCTTCCGCCCCAAGTCTGCTGCCGGGGGCTCCGGACGACGTTCTTTTACGGAGGGGCGCCGGGCCGCAGCGGCACGGGGGCGCACGGCGAGACGGGGTCCTGGTGGGGTCCTGGCGGGAGGATTTGTCCCACCTGACTGAGTCTGAGTGCCTTCGACTCGCGGAGAGTAGACGTTTGGGTAGATCGGGCAGGAGGGGCGGCCCGGTGAGGTGTGGGGGTGGGAGGGGGGCCGCGGGGGCCGCGGCGGAGGCCCTGGCAATGGATCTGTACGCCCGCCCCTTCTCAGGAAGACAACAACTTCCCTAATGAGGTACAACTTTCGGGGCGCGCCTCGATGGGGCGGCCGAATGACAGCGAGCCGTGCCGCCGGGGCCTTTGGGGGGGGTCGCGGCAGTGAAGTGCTGTGCGGCCTTGCCTTAACGCAGGCCCGCTGAATCGTGATGAAGGAGATCTCCCGGCCGACTTAACTCGCACGGAGTGGCTCTGCGGGCCGTGCAGTACCCGCGTGCAGTGTGGCACTCTGAGAGGGAAGGAGGGAGAGAGAAAGAGAGAGAGAGAGACAGAGAGAGAGAGAGAGAGCGATGAGTGCGCTGTGAGTTTTCGTACCCTTCCCGTGGCACCTGGCATACAGCCGTACACGACCCTATACACCCCGTGGTACCCACGGCTGCTGGTATTGGTGCTGCTGCAGGAGCCCGCGGAGGTCGCGGTCCAGGAGGGACGCCCGCCCGCCGTCAAGTGGTTATTCGGCCAGAGCCGCGACGGGTCCCGACAAACGCCCATCGATTCGGCAAATAGAGCGGGTAAGTGGCTGGGGAAGGACGAGGGATAGAGATAGATTGAGGGAGAGAGAGAGAGAGAGAGAGAGAGAGAGAGATAGGACGAGGAAAGACGGGGACGTTGGGCAGAGATGCTGTCGATGGCAACCGGAACGGGTAGAGTGCACCGCAAATAAACCGGCTCGATTGAGTTTGCGTTTCTGGAAGATATACAAAAAATTTTGCTTCCCTCTCGTAGCGCTGCCGGCCGATCTCTCCCTTCGAGACACAATACGGAGCGGACACGCTGGTGGGCGGCCGCTGTGGGCGGCCGCTGTGGGCGGCCGCTGTGGGCGGCCGCTGTGGGCGGCCGCTGTGGGCGGCCGCTGTGGGCGGCCGCTGTGGGCGGCCGCTGTGGGCGGCCGCTGTGGGCGGCCGCTGTGGGCGGCCGCTGTGGGCGGCCGCTGTGGGCGGCCGCTGTGGGCGGCCGCTGTGGGCGGCCGCTGTGGGCGGCCGCTGTGGGCGGCCGCTGTGGGCGGCCGCTGTGGGCGGCCGCTGTGGGCGGCCGCTGTGGGCGGCCGCTGTGGGCGGCCGCTGTGGGCGGCCGCTGTGGGCGGCCGCTGTGGGCGGCCGCTGTGAGCGCCCGCCGACGGCCGGGTAGGCAAGCCGCGCAACAGGTACGCCTCGCATTGCCTACCCCCGCAGGCGTTACACCACTCGCCCAGCCCCGTTTACCTTGGTTATTTATCGCCGGTTCTAAAATTTCGCCTCCAATAATGCATCATGATCATTAAAAAAAAATCCCAGAATGGCAACCGAGAAATGTCGACCGAGGAGGGTGCGGGATTTGTTTTTTGCCATAACATAATTACGTGACAGACGTGTGATTTATTTACCTCGGCGCGCGTTCACCGTTCATACTTCATCCCGACACCTGTGCCGCTCCGAGGCGCGCGCACGTTCGGTAAACTTGGGGGCGCACATATACGCGACAACCTGCTGACTGACTGACTGACTGACTAAATGACGGCGAGCGTGGCGCTGCTCTTGGCGTGGCGTGTGACATCCGTATCCCCCTCTGACAGCGCGGCGCGCAGCCGGGGCCTGCTGCCGGGGGACCCCGTGTGTAATGCACTTAGCGCCCCCACCCCCTCTCCCTCTGTCTCTCTCTCTCTCGCTCGCTCGCTCCCCCTCCCTCTCTCTCCATCTCTCTTGTGTTTGATCTCGGAAAACGTGAGGAGGAATAATGTCGCCAATTTCTCCAGTGCTCTTCACCGCCGCATACCCGCAAGCTCGACACACACACACACACACACACACACACACACACACACACACACACACACACACACACACACAAACACACAAACACACACACAACCGGTGCGGTGTGGCTTCCCTACTGCCCCCGTTCTCAGCTTCCCGCGTTGTGTCTCGCATAATGAAGAGACGAGTCCTTCTGATTCCGCGCGGCCCCCAGCGGCTCCCTGCGGCGGCGGCGGCGGCGGCTAAAAGAAGCACAGCGACCACGAAGCGGCCTGGCTCGCCGGGTGAGAGGGCGAGGACGGGACGGGGCCACTTGAGGACGGGCCCCGCCACCACCGGCCCGGCACCGGCCCGGCGGCACTGGCCCGCCCGGGGCTCGCTCGCAGAGGGCCTACTTCGTGACGCGCTAAGGGAGAGAGGAGACGTCTTCGATTATTCATGGGCACAGCTTTGTGGCTCCAGTGCCTCACCCACGGACCGCTCGGGGGGGCCGTGCACAAACTACGTGGCGCACGCGCGATGGGTGGGACCCCGTACCGGAGGGCGGGGAGGTCTCCCAACGAGCCTCAGAAGAAAGGCACTCACCGACCGGGAGGTGGCTACGCAGTTTGTGGACGGACCCCAAAGCCCACGACCCGGGGCCCTTCAGCGGCACAGGACGAGAGGGTAAGAGGCCGCGCGTCGCCGAGCCCCTCCGGTCTACGGCCCCCCGCCCCCCTGCAGCGTAGCAGTGCCCTGGAAGGTCGGCCGGTCGGGGACCGCGCCCGGGCTGCACGACTGCGATATTGTATCCTCTTTTTTTTGTCAGACGGAGAAAGAGAGGAGCAGCGGTGTAGTCTGCGGCCGGTCGGCCGCTCCCCTGCCATGTCTGGCGCTGCATGCGCACTCTAACATCACTCTGGCCGTGCCGGAGGGTCCCCGGGGACGGCGGCGGCAGCGGCGGCAGCGTGGAGTGCAGCGTGGAGTGCAGCGCAGAGGGCTGCGGCGGTACAGTGGCATGCCTGCCGGACTTTTAGGGTCCAGCCCGGCGGTATTACTGCTCCTGGACGCTCCCCCCACCCCCGCCTCCCCCGGCGGCAGTCGGCCTCGGACGCGGCGACTTCTGTTGTCGGCGGGAAGGCCGAGGCTCGCAATCAGGGCAGAGCCTCTCCCAGGATGAGGACGCGACGCGACGCGGCCGGCCACGTTTTTACGGCGCTGTGCCCGGCCGGGCCGCCGCCGCCGCCACCTGAGTGCGACGGGACGCACGTGGGGGCGCCATCAAAGTGCGGGGCGGCGGTGGCGGTGGACGCGGCCACGAAAATGCACCTCCTCTCTTTCTCTCATTCCCTCGGGGTGCCTCGGTGGGGTTGACGGCACAACGGGCCCGGTGGGCGGGTCGCACCCGCAGACGCTATGGCCGCGAAGATTGCTTGGGCGCGAGCCGAAGGCCTTGGCGGCTGCCGGCTCCAGCGGCCCTGGCGATTAGCCATATACCGAACTGGCAGCGGCCCCTGCCTCTGCGATCACCGGATGCGCGGGGAGAGGGCCGGCGGGTCGGGCGGAGCCGGGCAAGGCGATGGGAGGAGAAGGAGGAGGACGAAAGTGACTAACTGCGGACGGATCTGGCCGGGGCCGGCTATTGTTCTTTAGGAATTGTCCATGGAGCGGCCACGGCTGTGTTGACACTCACTCGAGCGGAATTGATTGTGCGGCAAAGGGGAGATCGCGGTCCTCGCGGCAGGGTTCATAGGGAGCTAGCCGCGAATATATCGAAGGGCGAGAGTAATTTTTCGGTGTAGCTCAGGAGTACCGGCGGGGACATCGGGGAGGCAGAGGGGGAGGGAGGCGGGCGTAATGAATTTTCCAATAAGGCAAGCCTGTCAATAATTCCGTCTGCGGAAATGGACGCGCGGTTCGGTGTGCACTTCTGAGCCGGCGGCCCGCCCTGTCGCGCCGCCCCAGCCGTGATGAAGGCAGGGTACGAGCTCGCCGCGCCCCCCCGCTGCTCAGCACCGGGAGAAAAAAAAGTTGGTCTCCCGTTCCGTTCTTTGGCCCCGTGTTTTCTATACTGCCGACTGCCAGCGGCCCTGCCGGCCCTGCCCCGCCCTTCTGGCCGCTGGGAAAGTTTCCGACAGCGGCGTCCCCGCCAAGAGCGGCCCGCGGCGGGGTGAGCCGAAGGGGGGGGGGGGAGGTAATGATACCCGGGCATTTCAGTTCCGATACGCGTTCCGCCGTGACGCCAGTTTAACGGGGTCGATCGGCAAAACCCATGCAGCGAGATAGCGCGGCCGCGGCCGCTGTGTGTTTTCTCCGGCGCGGCGCCAGCGGGCCGGCAGGTCATCTCTGCCGCGCGATTCGGATAATTGGCCGATAGCTCATTTCCGCGGCGGATGGTGTGGTGTGGCGGAGCACGGGTTGCCTGCGACGCCAACGACCCCGCCGACCGAACCGGCCGCGCCGCCGCGCACCAGCCTCGGATAATTAGCTCGAAATATCGCCCGCGAGCGGGGATGGGTGCGCCCGAGGGGTACTCCAGTGCTTCCAGTCAGTGTACGCCTTCCAGTCCAGTCGCCCTCCAGTCAAAGTACAGCCAATTTCCAGTCGGACATGTCGTGCGGCTACAGTACCGGGAGCGCACGGCCGCCCCACACCGAAGCTCGGTAGCCGCGTGGTTAGCGAGTCCGGCCGGCGGGTGGCTGGTCGGGGGTTCAACTCTTTGCCGCTCCGTGCATTTTTTCTGTCGGCTCAGCTAAGGCGACGGTGTGTAAAGTACCTGGGGCGCGCTGCTGCCACCATAGCGGCTCTGTGGCCGTATGGGCAGGGTGGCTGGCCAGCGGCCGAAAGGTTGTTGGTTCGAGTGTGGCTAGTCCTTCTAAATTTTTCTTGTGTCTGCGTCTGGAAGACAGAGGGTAAAATATACTTCCGAACGTGGCGTCGGTATGGCTGTCTGAACGGCCGTGCGCGCTGCGTCACTGAGAGATGTAAGCGTTGGGTTTCAACTTGAAGATTCCCGCAGCACGGTCGGGCTTACCCCCGTTCCCGGGTCCGAGGTTCTCTCGGTCGCCCGGGGTTTCCGGCGGGGGGGCTCTGTGTCTACCAAGGAAACTTGGTTCGGAGACTCGGGTGTATGCTACGGGGGTACCTAGGGTTCGGTACCTTCGTTTTCGCTCCCTGTGAATCTGGCAGACGAGGACACGCCGTCGCGACTAGGGTTCGTCGTGAAGTACAGCAGCTTCGGCTGTGTACGATATAGGAAAGCCTACCTCCCCCCCAATCCGCTCGGGAGTGGCCGCAGTGCCACAGACCAACCAGCCAGTCGAAGGGAGTTGATTCCGGAAATCTGGCTGGCGGAGGGGGCTACATCGACCGTTGCGGAAGCGTGCCCCTGAAAAAGGCCGCTGCGTTGTGCCGGTGTCTTAGCGGCGGTCGATACCTGGTACACCGGTTCCCATTCGAACACCGAAGTTAAGCAGGAGGGTCCCAGGCGGAGGCCTGGGGCGAGGTAGTGCCCACCCATTTTTGCATTTATTTTTCAAAAGCATCAAAACAAGGACACCGACATGAATGTTGAGGGGAACGGCACGGAGTGACAGTATACAAGCGCAGTCACGTGAAGGGAAACGTTTTCAAAACGCCTATAGTCCTTTTTTGTGCGATGCGGCCATGACTGCACCACTCCCGTTGGGCTCTACCGGGCTCGGGGCGGCAGCAGCTGCAGCGCCGATGGGTTCGCCGCACGGCGCCAATCCGTCCGTCCATTTCACGGGGATCAAAATAATACCCCTCGGTTATATCGCCGCACTATGCGGCCCCGCGGGCAGCGCCCGGCAGCGCCGCCGTGCGGCCTGACGCTCACGAGATTATAACTTTGGCGCCGCGGAGCGACGCAGATTGATTCTGACCGGCGGGATGTTGGCGGCCTGCACATTCGGCGCGTGGCGAAGCAGGCCGCCAACACCGCAAAGGATGCCGACTTACCGCCCGCGGCCATCCCGCCAAGGATGCCGCGGCGGGGCAGCGTCGCCCTCGTCACCTGTTCACCCCGCCGCCGCGCGGCCGGAGTAGACTCCGCTTTGCTGAAAATAAATGTCGGTCATACGTGCCCTGCTTGCGGATTACAAGGATAAAAGGAGCAGCTGCACACACACACACACGTGCCTTCTCTCTCTCTCTCTCTCTCTCTCTCTCTCTCTCTCTCTCACTCTCTCTCTCTCTCTCTCTCTCTCTCTCTCTCTCCCTTCGTGCCGCCTCGCTGGCTCGCGCTGGCGCTCTCCGTCGCACACTAGTATTTCTCCCTCTGACGCACCGCCGCCGTGGCAAGAGCAGCGCGCGGTGCTGCCGTCGGTTCCGGTTGCCCCTTTCGGGGGGGGGGGGGGGGGGGGGAGAAAAGGCAACTCAGTCCTAGGTCTACAAGGCCCTACCCCGGCCAGACTACCCCCCGGCACACTCCATTTGTTCTTTTGTTGCGGCGCGCGTGCGGTCCGCTTGGGATCACTCGCTGTATGCGTGCACATGTGTGTGTGTGTGTGTTTGTGTTTGTTTGCGTGTGCCGGAGTGAGTGTGTGTGTGTGCACGCGCACGCCTTTGGATCCCCCCACCCCCCTCCGCACGCTACATGAGTGAAGAAACGGGGGCAAAATGGGAAACAAGCCGGTTACCGCCGGCGGAGTGGGCGCCGCAATGGGGTCTCCCTTCGGCAGGATGCTCCCGTCGAACGCTCCTTTGCGGAGTCGGCTGCTCAGCCCATGCGCCGCGGTGCGTCTGAGGGAGGGTGGGGGTCAGGACGGGGGAGGCCGGGGGACAACGCGGAGTGAAACTTTACTCCCTGTTTTACTGTCAGACAGGGCCGCGGAGCCGCCGCGGAGCCGGCGCAGAGCAGGCCGCATAAGATAAGTGGAAGTAGGGCCACCCTCCCCACGCCTTTCCAATTTTTTTTTCCAGAGTCTCTTCCTTTCTCTTTTGCTCTCCTCTCTCTCTCACACACACACTTTGACCACTCTCAGCAGCACTCTCTCGACCTCATCCACAATGACGCGTTCCTCTCCTCCACTGTCACTGTGAGGAGTGTTAGTTTCTCTCTCCCTCCTCCCCACCTCTCTCTCCCTCTCTCTCTCTCTCCATCTGACGCGGTAGCCGTTATCGCTCCCTCCGCCGAAACTCGGCGAACAAAGCACTCCAATGTATTCTGTGTCAACAACGGAATAACGGCGAAAGTTACCTAAAAGCTTTGTTCCGTCTAACTTACACTTGACGCCGCCACCTTTCTTTCTGGGCGCCTCCGAGTCCGCGGCCCACCCGGACCCTCCGCGAGCCGCCCGGGGGACGCCGGCGCCAATACGATCTGATAGCATTTGTGCCTCAACGCGCCCTCCCCCTTCCCATCTGACGACGGAGTGCCCACGAGCTGTAAATCCGTTCAAACGACCGACTCACCTTGCCAGATGCGGAAATGGTGAGACATTTCTCTGCGCCCGCCACGTCGTGTGGCCCCTATTTTTTTTTTTGAATCCTGAGATCAAGCTGAGACCAACTCTGGTCCATCTCATCTGGTGTCTCAGGTCTAGTTCTTAAAGCAGCCTCTCCACAGCCCCTTATTGCCTCATATTGCCCACAATCGGTCGATGATCACGACTCTTTATTTCTCGGTGAGTTAATGGGAACATAAGCCAGGGAGACATTCCTTTTGTTACTTGGTTTCGGAGATAAGGGGGTCTTAACGGGCACGACGGGCGCAACACTCGTTCTTATTGCTGCCGTGTTTAGTACTGTACCAGAGGGCGGGTACAGAGCGCCCGGAGGTCGCCGCGCTTTGCCCCCGGAAAAGCATAATCCCTTCTTCAGACGGAGTTGCTATTGACAGGGCCGCTCGTTAGAACACCCGCCGTATCGCTTTGGCCAGCCCTTCCGCTGGCAGGGGTACAGACGTCGCCTTCTTCCGCCCCTCTCCCTCTCCCTCTCTTTCTCCCCCGCCCTCTCTCTCGCTCTTTCTCTCCCTCGCTCGTCGCTGTCGTGCTCTCGTCGTCCTTGTCGCCGCGCCCGCCCAGTCGCCTTCGCCGTCGGCCGAGCTGTTTGCTGCTTGTTGATGAGGCCTGGTGATCGCGGCCACAAGATGGATGTCAGTTTGGGAACTGCCGCCGTGCTGCCAGTTGGCTGATAGACCGGGCCCCGGCCGGCTGGAGAGGCAGGGCAGAGCAAAGGAGAGCAGAGCGGAGCCGGGGCGAGGCGTCACCAGCCGCACGCGGCACGTCCTCCCCGCCGCGCGTGCCTGCCCCCGCCGCCCCCGCCGCCCCCGCCGCCCCCACCGACGCCCGAGGCCTCGCCTTCCTGCTTCAGATTGCTTCCCTGGGCTGCGGCCGTTGGCGTCCTCTTCCGCGGCCGCGCCGGGAGGGTGGGCAGCACAACTTGCAGCACACGTTAAGCCCCTTTTGTGAAGAGACCACGGGTGTTTTCGAGCAACTAGGGGCGGTTTTGCACTAATGAGGACCTCCTCTATCTCCCACACCAGTTTCATCAAAATCGGGAGCACAAAAAATAGGCAGAAAAATGGTAAGGTTGCAATTTTTCAGATTTTGGTCAGGAAATAAAATTTCGATTTCTCTTGCGGATAAAGTTATTGTAAGTCACTTGACAAGTCTTCGTCCCGTGCTGTGTCGCCCCGCTGCCGCCAGCTCGGCAGCAGCGCATTCCCCAGCATTCCAGTCCATTATATTGTCCCCTCTTGCCGCCTAGTGCGGCCGCGCCCCTCTCAAAGGGTCAAGGCGCGCTGCGCCGCCGCTGCTGCTGCTGCTGCTGCTGCTTTGGCAGCTCCGGGAGTTTCTCACGCACTGAGAAATTACCTGTCTTGCCGCGGACGGCCCTTCGGGACGCGTGCGCTGGCCGTGCGCTGTTGTGGCACTCTCTCTCTCTCGCTCTCTCTCTCTCTCTCTCTCTCTCTCTCTCTCCCTCTCTCTGTCAGAGGGAGAGGGACGGTGGCGGATATTTTTCACCGGACCGCCTCCCAGGGCCCCCGCACGTATGCGGTCCGCGGTTGCCGTTGCCGTGTGCTGCCAGCAGTGCTGCCAGCAGTGCTGCGCCGCGCCGGCCCCGCGTCCCTCACCGGTAACAACGGTTCCTTATTCATGAGCTACGTGTGGCAGATCAGGATCAAGGACGCGGCGCCCTTCTTATCGCACGGATGTACGTCGCCGTGCTCTAGATGGGGTGGGGGGCGTCCCCGTGTTCCGCCGCGCGGCCCCGCGCCTCACACGAGGGGTTGATCCTGATAAGGCGCCGCGTCGCGCTGCAGACAGTCGCGATCGAGCGTCGCTCAAACGGCGTGGAAACGGCACGGCCGGGTGGACACCCGGGGTGACTACTGGCGGCACTGCGAGCGTCACTACCTGACTTAGCCAGCGCGCCGGAGGCCATCTTAACAGCAAAGTCAACAGTCTGATCCCAAGCCAGTCATATTATTTTATTAATGACAGTATGTTTTTTTTTGCGGTTCATGCGTAATATGTTGTATTTATTGTAATATTGTGAAATACATTGTAATATGCTTTGTGTGACCCTCATGAAAAAGAAGAGCTTGGCATAGCGGTTTTGGTGCTAATCATGTGTATAGGCCTCCTCGTAAGCTTTTCTTTGAATTTAGATTCATTTCTATACTTCGCCCAAGCACATGACACAAGCAGGTGTGGCGGCTAGCGCGGGAGAGGTGCGTGGGAAGGAGACTTGTGTCTCTGCCCCCTATCTGCCCCCACCCTTCCCTTTCTCTCCCGATGGCGCGGCGAGGCATGCCGCGCGTCGTTTCGTGTCGAGACTGGCCACGCCCAACTCTCTCAGGGAGGCCAACTTTCAAGTGGTGGAATTCGCAGAACGCAGCACTTTGCCGAAATTCCCCCCCGCTCCCACCCCTGTTGTCCCGGTGTTCGCCGGCCGCCGTTCCCAGAGCCCACTCTGGGTTGTATACGTTGTGTCACCGGCAAGGCGGAAGTGCTAAAAGGATTGAGTCCTGTTTGAGCGTCTGCTTTAAGTACTGGCACGTTCTGCTGATGGGCATCATGGGGTGCGAAATAAAATAGTCGCAAATGTATGACAAATGAAAATCTTTACTTTTATTTTATGTACAAATGTACAGTGGCGGCTGCGTTCACTGGAAGACAACCTGTCTTAATTCCATACCAGTTATATATACAAAGAATACACGTCTAGGATCGGCACTTTTTGAAACATTTCACCACAAAACACGTTGCAGCAGTAGGGTGCTCAACAATATTAATGGCACATTGGACGATATCGTGTGCATCGACCGCTAGAGATACATCCCACAACAGAATGATTTATTACTCAAGATTCAAGTAATGGACATTATAGTTGTTTAACAATTAAAAAATATGGTCCCAAAATACATTTCAATTTCTTTCCTCCTACTTTAAAAAAACATTCATATTAGATGAGGGAATTTATTTCTTAATTTTTGGTTGTCAATGAACACAAGAATGAAACGAACACTCATTGAACGTCATTGGTTTTGTTAAAAAAAGTCCGTGAAGGCTAACAATTGCATCTCATAAAATGACTTTTAAAAAATGTGAAAAGAAACGAACGATATGTAGGAAATCGTTTGAGTGACTTATGTCCTTCGAAAAGTTGCCAATATTCTTGTAGTCTCAACGCAAATAATTTAAGTAGCCACTAGCCTTTTTTACTCCAGTCTAATCCTACAACAACGCTGATGATCGCAAAGAAAAGACAAATACAGACAACAAAATCCATCACTATCACGGGACAAAAAAATGAGGGCAGCATTTAGCTTATTTCAATGAGTAAAAAAAAACCTTTGAACTAATTTAGTATCACTTGCTTTCGTGTCACAGTCACCCCCCTGCTTCTCGTTAGTCACCGAATAACAGCTCATGTCTCTTTCACGATGGTATTCTCTCTAAACAAAAACAAAAAATTGACACGTCCACGTAGCACTAACAAAACGATGATCAGGTCAGACAGTCAGTCGTCGGTCCGGGCTCTCGGTCCGGGTGGGGAGCAGGGGGAGCGGGCACCCCTGAGGCAGCCCGCTGCAGCCCGCGGTCCGGACCACACGCTACGCCACTCCTCCCCACCTCGCACGCTGGTCCAAATCGCCTGGCCGGCCGCCAAGCAGCAATCACCGTGTCGCTGGGCCCCGCTGGGCAGTGGGCCACAGCACGGGCCTGGGCCCGGCGGCGCAGGCGGAGCCTCGGCTAGCGCTAGCAGGCGGCCGGCTTGAACGTTCTCATCGCGATGGCCTCCGCGTCGCCGCAGTCCCCGCTCTTGGAGTCGGGCGCGAATCGAACGCTGTTCCGAGTCCCGGACGGGTGCTGTCAGACACGCAGCTCCTCCATCTGCGTCGAGCAGTACGGGCCCGGCCCGGGGCCCAGGCCGGGGCCCGGCACGCGCTGCGGGTGGCTCTTCCTGCGGATCGTGCCCAGCGCCCCGGGGCCGACGCCGACCACCGAGCCGCCGGAGCAGCCCCCCCGGCCGAGGGTGCCGCCGGCGAGGCCGCTGGCCACGTCCGGCGTCGACTTCTTGTTGATGAGGGCGTGCAGGTTGTGCGCGGACGCGGAGAGCAGCGGCTGCTCCTCGCCGCCCTCCATCGTCATGGGGGGCTTGGCCATCTTGGGCGGCGGCGGCGGCCGCGGCAGCGTGGCCGAGCCGCCGAACGCGGACAGCACGAAGCTCTGCTGGGACGGCAGGTCGTCGAAGTCGGGCGGCGGCAGCTGGTGCAGCGAGTGCGAGTGCGCCAGCTGGTGGGACAGCGGCGGCAGCACCGGCCCGGGGCCCGGGCAGCCGGGCGGACCGCAGTGCGGGTGCAGGTGGAAGTGCTGGCGGTGCATCGGGTGGCCGCCGGCGTCCCCGAGGAACGTCTTGAGCGAGGGGGCGCCGCCCGTCATCACCTGCGGAGGCAAGGCCCGGCCGGGGTCAGGGGTGGTCGCACAGACACAGTCGGTGAAGGTCAAAGGAGTCCGGGGAGACAAAGGCGACAACGCCGGACACTGGCACACTTACACAGGACTGCAGGTGCTCGGCCTTGCACATGCCTCGCGGCGTGCCGTTCTCCACGGGCCGCTTCTTGTTCTTGAGGGCGGACTGCAGGGTGCCGGCGCCCGCCGCGTTGCCGCGGTAGGAGTTGTTGGCGTTCTCGCTGGCGCGGCAGTTCTCGTGGGGCTGCAACAGAGAGGACGCGGCGGTAGAGTGAGAGTAGTTTATCTACTATAAGCATCCGCAAGGACGAAACACGAATCGTTTCTTATGTTAAGCGCACTTCCCTCCCAGCCCCCCTCAAAAAATCAGAACATTTGCATCTTCAATATAAATGTGTGTCATCGGCGGGTGGAGTGGGCAATCGTGTGCCCCCCTCTCCCGGAGGGCCCAGTCTCGTCCCTGCCGGGCCGCGTCCCTCGGGCGTGGCACCGAAATTACAAGGGGGCGTGCCGGGCCAGACGTGATAGAGAGCGCCTCTATCGGCCGGTATCTATATTCACGTCCGGCGCGGTCCATCTATCTTCGTCGCCCTGGCGATCCCCTTATCCTTCGCACCGCTTCGCACCCCTTTTCGCGGCCCGTGCGCTATCATGGGGAAATCCCCGACATCTCATCTGGTGCGGCGGCGGCGGCGGCGGTGACGAAACCGAGCGAGAGCTGAAGAAGAGAGGAGAGGTGGAGAGAAGAGAGAGACAGACTGAGGGAGAAAAGAGCGAGGAGAGGGGGCGGGCGGCTAGAAAGCCAGTCGTACGAAACAAACAGCAAGCGCACATGTGATGAGCCCCGGCCGCTGTGTGTGGCGGGTGGGGTGGGCCTGGCCTGGCCTGGCCGAGCCGCCGCCGCCGCTACTGTGCAGACACGCGTTTTAAAGGGACCTGAATATGGAAATGGCGCGCGATTCGAAAACGCCACCTGGGAGATGCAAAGCACGGAGCACACCCGGCAATATAGCCCCCGCCGTCCGCGGCCCTTTCTGTTTCTCACTTTCTCTCTCCCCCTTTCCTCTCCCCCAACTTTTTTTCAGGCAATGGGCAGAAGGGCGATGAGAGAGAGAGGGAAAGAAAGAGGAAAAGAGACAGAGAGAGAGAGAGGGAGAGAGGAAAGGGAGAGACCATCTTCGGAGCAGTGAACCGCAAGAGGCACTTGAGGGAAACAAACACATCTGCACATCTCTATGTGCGGCTGCCTGGGCGTTACCCCGATATGGCGTGGACGCTGCCCGCCCCCAACCCCTCCCTCCCCTGTGTCGTTTCGCTTCTGTCCAGGGCTGACACACACATGGAGAGAGGGGCAGGGAGAGAGAGAGAGAGAGAGAGAGAGAGAGAGAGAGAGAGAGAGAGAGAGAGAGAGAAGGAGTGAGAGAGAGTTGGGAATTGTTTTATATTCCGCGGGCGAACTGCAATACAAGGCGTGGCGCGGCCGTATTGGGACGGGCCGAGCGGACAAGCGGCTCCATCCACGTCCGCATAAATCAAGCGAACAGAGTGAGAGAGAATCGTGCATCTCTGTTCTGCGGCGGGATGCGCGGGCGGCTCGGGGGAGGCCCAGGAGACCTGGCCGGCGACCAACCTGTTAGGCTGACTAGCGAGGGGGACAGGAAGGGCGAGACAGGCGGCGGGTGTGAGGGGATGAGGGACCTCTTGTTTGGAAGAATGGTGACAAAAATGAGGTGGCGGCGGTCTGGTGCTGCATCTGAAGTGACGTCTAAATATTGACGACAAATATTCGTTACCAATTTTTTTTTGCCCAAAAAAATTTGAACAAAATTTAAGATTTAAGATTTTTTTTCGGTTTGTCTTCGCGTCCGTCTTGGCGGCGCCGAGCGGCGGCGACCTCCACACCGCCGAGCCGACCGAGCGTACGACGGAGCCGCCGGCGATGCGGTGACATTCTGTGGCCACAGCGAGAAACCCCGGAGTGCCCCCGGAAGCCTGCGGGAGCGCGGAGGTCTGTGCCCCCCCCCCCCCAGCAGAGCCAGTAGCAGGGCTGTCCGCGCCCGCAGCTGCCCGCAGCTGCCGGCAGCTGCACACTGTGCACGGCGGCAGCAGCGGTGCTTTTCCCACCTTCACTATTCAGCCGGCGTCCTCTCCGGTTCCCCGGGCCGCGCCGCCCCGCCGCAGCAGCCAGTCCCGCACCCCCCCCCCTACACACACACACACACCCTCAGCTCGGCGCGCCGGTGTAACCATGAGGCTGCTCTGCTCCCCCACGGCTACCCCGCCAGAGAGCTAAGCCCGGCCCAGGCAGGTGCGGCGTGCTGTGGCGCGGCGGCGGTGGGGGCAGCAGCAGGCAGCAGCAGCAGCAGCAGCGGCGGCGTTCCCTTCGGCAATTATTCTCTCCTTGGTTCATCGTACAGTCATTAGTCGAGTCGAGAGGGCGCTGGGAATGTAATAGCCGTTTTCCGCCCCCTCCCCCCGGCGCCCCCGCCCCCTTTTGTCCCCCAACAAATTCCTCTGCCACGTCTCTCTTCTCTGTCTCACCTCATGTCTCCCCTCCCCATCCTCCCCCTGCTCTCTCTCTCTCTGTCGCACTAAATTCTCTCAATCACTCACCCACTTTTACCCGTTCAACCACCTGGGACCCCGTGGACCGAGAACAACTTTTCCTTTTCTTTCTACATGCGGCCGCCCTACAGGCTAGTCGGCAGAGCCACGCCCTCGTGCCCCCCCCCCCTTCGCTCCCCTCCCCCCCCCTCCCCGGCCAGGCGTGCGCCGGGCTGTGCGGTAGTGGTAGCTCCCAGGGGGGGGGGGGGGCTCGCGGTTACTGGAAGCGCGGGAACAGAGAGAGAGCAGAAAGAGGCCGGGGGAGCATTGGCGAGGGGCGCAGAGTGCTATCGTGGGGAGAGAAAGGAAAAGCTTAAATCACAGGCCTTGTTGTTTAGAGGTGAACGACTAGGAAACTGGTGCGCAGCTCGGCTGTGTGTATGAGGCCACTGAAGGCCACCGTGCCTCCAAAACGAGGATAATACAAGGCCTGCTCAGTTGTAGTGTTTCGAAGGGTGGAGAAAAATTGTGTCACAATGTATCGAGCATTCTGTTTTTTTCTTAGAGTGTGCATCGCGTGCCGGCGGACTCGGACCCGGCCGGACCTGGCTGGCCGCTGCCCCCGGCGACACCAAACGGGAGACGGGGCCGGCGGGAACGGGGATGGGATGAAAGGTCAGCGCGTCAACTATTCCCAGATTGAGTTTCTTGTTCGGAGGCACGGAGGACTCGGGTGAGGCCGAGCGTGGTGTCGGCAGGGCGCGGCCCAGGGGGGGGGGGGGGGGGGGGGAGGCGGTGCAGTACAGCGCACGACGTCTTCGGCCAGGACGTCACAAACTTGCGGCGGTGGCCCCGGTAGCACCCCTCCTTCCTCTCCTCCCCCTCCGGGCAGGACATCGGTCGACCGTGAAAAGGCTGTCGCAAGGACGTGGACGGCGGCGATCACAACCCCCTAACAGGCGGCGGCAGCCCACGGCAGCCGCACAGGAGGCCGCTGCTGCTGGCCACTGCGGCCGTGGCGGCGGCCCCAGGCTGCCCCAGGCCATCCTGGGACCCGGGATTAAGCAACGTGCGCGCTTATGGAGTGGGATAAGGAGCTGGGGCTCTGGTGGCTGCGAGAGTTCAGGGGGCGGGGGGGAGAGAGAGAGAGAGAGAGAGAGAGAGAGAGAGAGAGAGAGAGAGAGAGAGAGAGAGAGATCTGCTACACCGACGAGACGGCTCACTGGGCGGCGCATCGGAACGGACCGCGCCTCCCCGCCCCCTACCGCGACCCGTGTCCCGCGGCGTGTTTAAGACATCGGCGCCTCCCCCGCCCCCCTCCCCAGCCGCGCTGCTGCAGAGGTCCGAGCGCTGCCCCCCTCCCCCCCGGGCCCGCCGGCCTCCCCGCCGCCACTACTCTCCGGGCTATAAATCATTTCTTGGGCTATAAAATGTAGGGGGTGCCGCTTTGCCGCTCTATACCTTAACTCTGCCCCTTGCGCAGAGCCTTGGGAATTGATAGCTCCGCATCTCCGGGCGCGGCGTGGCGGGGAGAGGGCGAGGAAGGGGGGGGGGGGGGGGGACCTAAATTACTGCGGCGCGGTGCATCGGGTCGACGGCACCGGGTTGAAATTTTGATGGTATCGGGGGTCCCCATCGGGTCGCACCCGGCCGGCCCGCGGGCGACGCCATGCGCCCCTCAGCCGCCGCCGGTTCAGCACAGCAGCGCTCGGGGCGCCTGCCCGCCCCGTGCGCGCACACAAGCGTTCCGGCAGCCTGCCCCGCAAGGCACACCGAAAGATCACACCCATGGATCTCAGAAGGCTGACGCAGGCTGACGCCACGGCTGACACTGATGCTGACGCCGAGGCCGACGCAGACTGACACAGACTGACGTAACCCGCGCCCTGCCACTCCTCGGACCCCCGCCGTGTTTACAGGGCCTCGCACCGCCCCCGGCGTTTTCCGTCTATCTTTTAATATCCGTTCCGGAGGCGGGGCGGAGCGGGGCGGGGCGGGGAGAGTTGTGGAGGGGCGGAGAGTGCCGTGTGCTGAGACTCGGTAGCTCGCCTCGGCCGTCCGCCGGTTGCGGGCCGCGCGGCGCGCTCTGCTGGGGGATGCCCCTCCCTGCCGGGCCGTGTCCCGGGGGGCCGGGGGAGCGGGGGCCCGGGGGGGGGGGGGGGGGGCGAGGGGGGACCCGCTATCAGCATCAGCAGCTGTGAGCCAGCATCGGGGACCGCCGGCGGCGGGCGCCGGCCCCGCGGCCCCAGCCACCCAACAGAGGGAAGCCTGCCAGCTGGGGAAAGTGCAGGCGGGCGGGGTATTGAAGGTAAGGCGCTGCCACGCTGTCCAGGGGATTGTAAAGCAGCGGGAAGCAACAGCGGGCGAGACAAGCATGCTGCAGGGGGGCGGAGGCATGCGGGGGGCGGTGAGGGGCGGGTTGGCGACGAGGGCCGGCGCCGGCACCTCACGCTCGGCACGGCGTCGCGCCCCGGATGGAGGCGACGGGAGGCGGAGAGACCGGGCACGGCTGGCGAGAGGCCCCGGGAATTAACGGGGCGGGAGCCGACAGGCGGTGCGCGACGACGGCGCCTTGTCATCGCAGCGCACGCTGCACCGGCACTCCGCCCAGCGCACGCATTAGCACCCTCAAAAAAAAAATTGTCTTCAAAAATCAGAAAAAAACTCGAAAAATCAAAAAAAAAAAAAAAATTAGCGGTGCGGGGCGGTGCTGCACGAACCATCCCCACAACCAGGGGACCGCAAACGAGAATCCACAGCGGAAAACGCGTTTCGAAGTCACCCCGGGCCGCCTTTCATCGTCCGCAGACAGCGCGGCGGCGCGGGCGGAAGCAAGGCGCGCCTCGTCATCGCTCATGTCGGCACTTTACGGCGGCGGAGAGACTGTCAAGGTTAGTTTGCGCCTCCCGAGCGCTCCGAGAGCGTGCCTCGCGCCGTAACAAGGGCCCCGGCGGCCGGGCCGGGGCTGCGGGACTGGTCGGTAGCGGCGGGGCCGTGCTCGGCAAGGACCTGCTGCGGGGCCTGATGGCCTGCAGGGCCCGCGGCGACGTCGCTGCATAGCGGCGCCGAGGCAAGTTTTAATTGTGTCGTATCCTTCAGTACCACCGGCCGGCAGCTCCTTGGCACTGTCTCGGCACAGCGGGGAGCCGCAGGGGCCGGCAGCCCTTGTCGCCCCGGGCGGTCACTTCTCTGCACTTCCAGCGGCGTCAACACAACACGTACAGTCTCTCCGGGATTCCTCACCTTCTCCCGCTGGTGGTACACGCAGGCGAAGACGAGCACGTTGAGCAGGAGGAGGGAGCAGCCGATGGCCACGGTGGCGGACAGCGCCGTCGAGTAGGCCGCGAAGCCGTCGTCGCTGCCGCCGACGGAGGGGGTGGGGTCGGGGGCCGGGGGCGGTATGCCGGCCGCCCCCTCCCCCGTGCCGGTCACTGCCGGCTGGACGGACCCCGGCCGCTGCTGGCCCTGGCCTCCCTTGGAGTCCGAGACCACGGCGCCGCGGGACGAGTTGGTCGACTCTCTGCAAGATAAAATATAACATTAAAAAAAATTATGTTAATCAATTTCTGGGCCACCGACCGGTATGTGGTAGCCGAAAAAAAAACAGCAGCCGTCGCCGTCGTGGCCTGACCTGGTCGAGTTGGTGGTGTCCGGCTGCGGGGCGGCGGGCCGTCCCCGGCCCGGGCCGGAGGTCGGGGGCGCGGCGTGCGGCTCCCGCGGGGGCTCCCCGGGCAGCTGGTGGTGGCCGACGGGCACGCCGTCGCCGCCCGGCCGGTGCAGCTCGGGCACCAGGTGCAGCCAGAAGGACAGCCGGTGGGCCCGGTAGTGGGTCTTGATGCGCGGCTTGGGCTCTGCAACACCGAGGGGGCGGGGCTGAGGCCCAACTCATCGGAGCGCACAAGTCGCGGCCAAATAGCTCCGGGCGCCATATCTCTCGCCTTGTCGAATTCCGTAAACAGGGGGGCGAGTTGGCCAAGTATTTTCACGCCAGAACACCCCCGCTTCCCCACCCACACACACACACACACGCGCGCCGGCATACATATGCAGGAGAAGAATACTTTCGCGTACAGCTACAGGGGAGGGGAGGGGATCCCGCGTCCTGTTGCTGTGGACAGTCAAGTCAAGTTGGTAGGCCAGCCACGCTTGGCAGCAGCCGTCGGCGGCTCCCCACGCCGGCGGCCCCGGAGCCTCGGAGCCCCGGGCCCTCCCCCAAGACACACAAACATTCCACCGCCACCAGTTGGCCGCCCCGTCCCCGATCTCTCTCTCCCTCCGAAAACAAAGGCCTCGGCGGGACAAGAGCGGCGGGGGCGGCGGCGGGGGCGGCGGCGGGGGGCGTCGCCACCACGCCGACGTCGTCTCTCTACGACTGACGCTCCAAGTATGTAGGCCGGAAACATAGGCCGGCATTAGAGCATTCCAGAGGCTCAGGTCAGGCTGGGCCGGGAGACGCCCCCCCCCCCCTAACCCCCGCCCACTTCTGTGGCCGCCCCACCGCTGCCGTCTTTACTCCGCCAACGACGCCATCCTCACAAACGAGCCGTGTACTGTGTACCGTGCACCTTTGAGGCGGGCGGGCACTGCCGGGCACACTGGCGAAACAGAGGGGAAGGGAACGTCTCGGCCAGGGATCTTCACGGCGACGGAAACGTCCTCGCGCAACCGCTAAAGTGGCGCAAGCAATGCAGTAACTGTCGCTAATTATTAACCTAGCACGAATAATAAAGAAATACTTTTTGATGCTGATTGCCCCGATCGAAATCTGCTTACCGGCCAGAAAAACTGGAGGAATTCAGGATCGTGATGGTCGTGTCCGCGATAAGGGAATTGCAGCCGACAATATTCTTTCCGTTTCGCGTCGTAGTCGTACCCCTCCCCTGCCTTTCCGTCTATCTGAATGCCTGATCGTCCATCTCTCTCTCTCTCTCTCTCTCTCTCTCTCTCTCTGTGTCTTCCTCCCCTTCTCCCTCGCTCCCGTCGTACATTTCCTGCCTCGACAATCTTCCAAGAAGCAGTTCGCGCTCGGAAAAGTAAACAGAGAGCACAACTCAACGTGCGTTTTCTTATTGCAGCTGCTGAAACAATGCCATACAGAGCCCCCCCCCCCCCCCCCCACCCCCACCCTTCGGTCTCGCGTGGAAAAAGTCGAAATAACAAAAGTGGGAGTGGCGTGAGGCGGAGAGCGGACAGCCAGCCAAGTCGGCTGCTTACGCTGACATTCCCCGTCCCGCACTCGTTTACGTGCGGGGTCGCCGAACTTGCGTCGCGGCGTCGCGTCGAGGGCGAGGCCAACTGGACCGAGAGTCTCCCATCCCCCCCGCCCGCCCGCCCCCTCCCACCCCTCCTCCGTACCGCCGCTGCCGCGCGAGGACCGGCGGCGGAGCGCCCGGCGGCCGGAGGGTAGGCAACGCGTGGGCCAGGCGTGTCCGGCGGGATTGCCTATGCTCCGCACGGCGGGCGTTTCCGCACAGGCAAACCCAGGCCCCGCGACGGCCGCGGTGACAACGACAACCGAGACCAGCCCTCGATAAAAGGGGGTTTAATCCGCGGTAACGGCGAACGGCGACGGAAAAATAATCCCAGCAGCGCCAACGTAACGTTTTATCTGCTTTTTTTCCCCAGGCTTTTTTTTTGTGTGTTGCTCTTTCCGCTGTTAATTACCGCAGAGACGGAGGGTGGAGCCGGCGGCCAGAACAATGAGGGTGTTCGCGAGTCGGAGTCAGCCTCCTCGATTTCATTATTTTTATCTCCGGTTTCCTGTTTTAGACCCCCCCCCCCCCCCGGCCCGCCCCTAGAAGCTGCCCTGAACGCTCCCCTGGCGGAGGAGGCACCCCTCGCACTCTCCCTCTGGCCTCGCGCGGAGGCCCGCGGCCCGTTCTCAGCCGCTCGGTTAACAAGCGCACGACCACCCGACTTACCCAGCACGAGGTACTTGTTGTGCATGTTCTCGTACGGCGGCCACTCCAGGCTCCTATGGCGACCTCCTCTCGCGGGCTCGATCGGGTCGTTGGGGTTCCTGGGGACAGAACAGTACGAAATACAGCAACATTCGTGGCCGTGCGATCTCTCCGCGCGTCCGCCCGAGCTGTGCTGCGCCGTCCATTCTCCGCGACAGCTCAGGAGCATCACGCCCGAACGGTGTCGGAAGTGGACCGGGAGCGGCGTGCATCTGCAATAAAAACGGAGCAGAGAGGCGACGCCTTCCGCTGCCGCACCCCCCGCGATGACGTTATTCGATTGGCTCCCGCGCGCGTCAGCCCGGGAGCGCTTGCTTCAAAGGTTTTATTCCAGGGAGCGGACGGGACGGCTGCTGGTTCGGCCAACACTTTCTTACTTCCTGAGACGAACCAGGCCAGAGCCATCTGTCGTCCTGGAGCGAGAAAAAAAAGGGAGGAGCGGGGAGGGGATGGGGGCGAGAAAGAAAATGCTTGCGAAAAAAAAAATGTTTTTGTATCCGCGTTGATCCAGACGACGAGAAAACTACGTCGTCGGGACCCGGAGGAGGAAGGCGAGGACGGGTGAGGTAGCGCGGCGCGGCGCGGCGCAGCGGCGGTCCTCCTGGAGACCCCGCAGGACCCGCAGGACCCAATCTGGAGGGGGCTCCTGAATATTCCAGCAGGTCGGGAAGGGATCCACGGGCGGCACCTTCACCGGCACCTCGCGGTTTGGCGGCGGGGCTCTAATCTCGAACGAAGGGCGAGAGACTGAAAACTGTGATCTCCCTCACCTCCCTCCGCGGCGCCCGCCGGGCTCGGCCGGGCACCGCCGGGGCCCGCCGCCGGCCCAATCTCCTTTCTGTCACTGTCCCTCTATCTCCTCCCTACCAATGTCACCCACTCGCTCGCAGACTGCCTCTTACCCCCTTTCATTTCAATCGCCTTAAGGATGAAAAGGACGAGATCCAGACTCTTAGTTATATATATTCCTCCGCGCTGAATTCCGAAAAAAAAGAAAGAAGATCTTTCTGTCTGGTTTTTCGCAGTCGTTGTTCGCGGTTTTGTCCGCCGCACTTACCCCATCCTCGCGAAGTTGACCCAGTAGTTCATGGTGGCCTCGGACAGCATGGCCTCCGACTTGGTGAAGTTCCTGGTGAGGTGAGAGTGCCGCAGCCCCGCCGAGAGCGGCGCGCCCAGCACGTAGGCCAGCTCCTCGCCGTGGATGCACCCCTGGCGCTGCCACACACAAACACACACAACTCGTCACGCAAACGCCTGCAGTAACGGGAACAGTAACGCTCCGTCTCCGAGAAAAAAAAATATAAAGAGATAAATAAAAAATACAGCATGGAGAAGAAACCATTTGCTCCGCGTTCCCGGGCGTACTTTATGACCTCCCGCGGGAGAAACTTGTAAAACACTTTGGCACGGGCAGGAGACGCCCGACCTGCAGCTCCCCGCCGGCACCGCGAGGCGCGTAAGCACACGCGTGTCCCCTCGCCGCCTCTGCGGGGAAGGGGGGGGGGACCTCCTCCGGTTGAGGGCTCAACTTCTTATACGCGTGCGTGCGCGCCGAGACCGCAAGTTTAACCAAACTTCCTGGTCGGGGATGTTTACGTTATGCACGTGGCGCGGAAAAGTTCCAGGCTGGGACGCGGGAAAGGGGGAGGGAGAGATAGTGGAGCGGGAGAGCGAGAGAGAGAGGGAGAAACGGAGTGGAGTGGGGGGGGGGGGATATGGGATTTCTACTGACGCGGGGGGCACGCACAGTTTGTACCGGCCAACGCTGTTGAGTCGAAGAGTCCGCGCGCTCCGCCACCCAAAGGGCGGGAGCCGGGCTGAAGGCGGCCGCCCCCTTTCAGCTCCGCCCGACTAGAAGTACTATAGGCTTACACAGGGGGGCGGCCGGGGCGGCCCGCACGCCGCCGTTCACTTGGTATTAATTCTCGCCCGCGGTCTGGCGTCAGCGGCCGGGTCAAGAATAAGCGGGGCAAAACTCGCCGCGACCGCCGCACCAATTTAAGTCTGGCCGCTTACAAAAGGGGCTCTCGGAACTCCATCACTGCGGCTACAAAAGGGCCCGACCTCGGTCCCGGCCGGAGCACGGCGACTAGCGCAGCACATTAAGCTGCCTCGGATGGGCACGGCGGCACGGCGGCACGGCGGCGGCGGCGGCGGCGGCGGCGGCGGCGGCGGCGGCGGCGGCACGGCGGCGGCGGCACGGCGGCGGCGGCGCGACCGCGGCAGCGCCGGTACGCGCGCCCGGCTGCCTACCCCGCCTCGCTCCGCCCCGGCCTGGTCTGACTTGGCCGGGCCTTGGACTGGGCCGCCGGGCGGGCTGGGCTAGGCAAAGCTACGGAACTTGCATAGCCTCTGGATTGGATTTCCAAACTGCCCGAGGGCGCCGCCGCCGCCGCCGCGCCGATTCCTTGCCAACTGGCGTCGGGGAGGCGGGTGGGGGCGGCCGTCGGGGGTGGCCGTCGGGGGCGGCCGTCGGGGGCGGCCGTGTTGCGGCGCGGCAGATAGTATGCTTGGCAATTTAATATCAACCCCACTCCCCGGGCCCCGCGGGCCCCGCGGGCTCCACCCTCACTGGTCAAGGTTAGCTCTGCCCCGGCCCAGCCCCGCGTCAGCCCCGGCCGGCCGGGACCTTTCATTATCGCCCCCATTAGTTATTCCAATTAAAAGTTTCAAAGGCTCGGAATGTCATTCGCGGGGTTAATTTTGGCAACGATAAGGAGGAAGAGAGGGCAACGGCAGACGACAATTAATGCAGGTCGGTCGCCTGCCCCGCGCCGGTCGCACCCGACAAAGGTGGGTCGTTACCACGCCAGACACCCACGCTAGACACAGGATCAGCGCCCGCCAAGACGGACCGGAGCATTCATAGGGTGCCGCGGCGCCGTGTTGTTTAAACAACAAACCAATAAAATTTCTTCCCGGTTACGCAAGCTGGCTTCCCTTTGCAAAAGTTCGCCACCACTCGGGAAACCGATCGTGCGAAAGCATCCCCCCCCCCTTCACCCCCTCACGCCGCGCCTGACAATGATCGAATCGGGCAAATACTCTGAATCTCACCCCCCCCCCTCCCCCTCTCTGTCTCTCTCGCTCTCTTTCTAGCTCCCCTCGCTGATTGATTTCTTTTCATGAGCTCCCCTCATGCGGAAAGGAAAACGAACGGAAAAGAGTTGACGATATTTTCATCCGTTCCCGCATCTTTCGCGCGCAAATTGGCTGTCACTTTGTCGACACTAATTGCGACGCGGGGCAGCAGAGATGGAGGGGGCGCTCGCGGGGAGTGCCCGCGCCGAGTCCGGCCGGCTGTTCTGCACTCACCTGCTGGTAGTCGCCGTACTTGGTCTGGTAGTCGAACACGTACAGGAAGGACTTGTTGGTGGCGGTGGAGGAGTGCACGTCCGCCGTCAGCACGACGGGCGCCACGACCTGCGCGTCGGACAGGGCCTCCAGCGTCTCGTCGCGGAGGTTGACGGGGTGCTGGACGGGCCGCTCCCAGTCCGTGTACTCGTTGAGGATGGTGGCGAGGATCTCCGACCGGTGGTACCTTTCAAAAAACAAAGTCAGGTATTTTCATTGTCATTATTTGTTGTTTTTTTTACTCTGGACTTTTACAGGACCGTACGGCTCACCTGTACGTGTTCCGGACGAACGTCCTCAGGATCCTGGTGCGGCGGTCCGCCTCCAGGCCGAACTGCTCGTCGGCGGAGGAGAAGGCGAGGAAGGCCTCGGCGCGCACCACGCCCAGCAGCAGCGCGTAGCGGGAGAGGCGCGCCGCCACGGCCTTGCGCAGCACCAGGTCCATGACGGGGTCGGCGGTGAGGCCGGGGCCCCCGCCGAGCCCCAGCCCCAGCCCCAGCCCCATGCCCACCCCCGGGAGCTGGCCCGGCACGGGCAGCCGACGGCTGATGCCGGCCCGGCTCAGCGCGCTGCCGGCCGCCGAGCCCAGGCCGCTGGTGGCCGCGCCCTGAAACAGAGGGGAGCGATGTGAGCAGGCCGTCACGACCGAGGTCACCGCGGGGTCATTCAGGACCTCAACAGGTCAGGAAGGGACTCAAGCCACGACGTCAGACAGGCCCGAACCGTGGTCACGGACTCAAACGAGGTCAGTGATTTTAGCTGTTATGTTTCTGGTTTTAACATAAAAAAACGTCTTTCGACAAAAAAAAGTAGGGCAGGTTGTCAATGAAGATCAGCAGGTCCTGCGCTGGGGTCAGAAGGGCGACCAGCCCGCGATCAGCGTCCGGATATCCACGCCTCGCTTTACCTCCCTCGCCCGGCCGGGGGGACATGGACAGCAGCAAACGGGGCCCAACAAACGGGCCCCGCAGGCTCAGTAACGCAGACTAACGTGGGAAGCCCGAGCCGCCCCGTGGGGCCCCGCGCCGGCCGGACTCTATTTTTTATGCTAAGGGGCTTAGTGTCTCGGCCGCTTTGGCATCGGCCGGGCGTAAGGGAGGGGGGGGGCGACGCTTTGTTAGGCCTCCGCCCGGCCGAGGCCAGCGGCTAGCAACGCCCCGCGGCGGCAGCCGGCACAGCCATTCCGGGGGAAAACATTTTCAATGCGGGGTGAGAGACTGGCGGTGCCGGGTGCCGTGCGAGTGCGGGATTTCAGCACACATTGCAGGGCGCCCAACTTGGCGTTAATCCTAAACGTTTGGCGCCCCGGCCGGCCTTTCACCGGGCTGCTCGCTCGGCACACACCGCGCCCACGCGCAAGGATCCCGTTTTTATATTAAATCGCGCGTGACTTTGAAGCAGTGCAAAGAGGCCCCCGGGCGGAGCTGAGGCCCTCTGCTGCTGCTGCCGCTCCGCACAGGTCCCGCTGCGCCCGCCCGGCCCCGCCGGCAGCGTGAACCGAGTGCGGAATGTGTGCGGATGGAAAAGGAACCGGACCAAAACTTTTGCCCCGTTCGCCTGATGCCCCTGCTGCTTGTATTTCAAACGCAACTTTGCGTGGCGCCCTTTTCTTTTCCCCCTTGACTCATCCGCTAGCTCTGTCCTTCACCATCCCCACCGCTTTCGCGCCCATCGTTCTTTCCTCGTCTGAACAGCAGCATTCACTTCCCGACCCCCCCCCCTCTCTCTCTCTCTCTCTCTCTCTCTCTCTCTCTCCCGCTTGCGAAAAGAACCCCCGCATTACTCAATTACGAGTCGGGACGGACTAAAAAGGGCATTTTACCCTGCGGCGAATACATGAACAAAATTCTGAATAGGGTATTTTTCTGTAGACTTAATCGATGTGAGGTCTCTTTGGAGACCGCTGTTTGAAACCTCCAGTTTCTCACTCCTCCTCCTCCCCTCTGTGGACAGTGGCGAGCAGGGTGGGCGCGCTGCCGCCGCAGCGTGTGCAGGCGCGACGTGGGCTCGGACTGACGCTCCGCCCCGCCCGCTGGTGAGTAGGGAAGGTCGCGGTGCGGCGCCGCACCGGGCAGTGCCGGCCGGGGGTGTAGGCTGGCTAGCCGCAACGCAGCCCGGAATGGTTTGGGATCTGGGGGAATTGCTAATCGAGGGTCCTCTGTGTCCGCGATTAGCACAGCCCCTCCCCCCCCCCCTCCTGCACCCTTCATAAAGAGCCCCCCCCCCTCTTGCGGCAAATCTCCATTACACTGACCTCACCCAGCAGCTCTCTCTCTCTCTCTCTCTCTCTCTCTCTCTCTCTCTCTCCTTTCTCCCCCCCCCCTGTCTCACTCACTCACCTATTAATGGAGTTCCGAACAGCAGCGTTAATTTTCTCCCCCGAACGAATCACATTTCCCCCCGGTTTGTTGTTTTATTGATGGCGGCGGGACTGCAGCTGGTCTCACACACGCGGAGATTTACCAGCGCTCTCCACGCCCAGTGCACCTGCGACGATGCCATGAGAAGCTCCCTCCCTCTCGCTCTCGCTCTCTCCCTCCCTCTCTCTGTCTCTCTCTCTACTCTCCCTTCGTTAGTCCGGCCCTTGTCAACAATGACTCCCGAGGGGCTAACCAGCCAGAGGGGTAGCATAGAGAGGGAAGGTGGCACTGCCAGGCGGGGCGCGTTGCGAGAGGCGCATATTGCTCCGAATACGCTCCGAGGGTGGGAGAGAGAGAGAGAAGCGAGAAGGTGGTATGGAGACGTAGAAAGAGGAGGATATATATAGAGAGAGAGAGCGAGAGAGAGCGAGAGAGTGGAAGAGAGAAAGAAACACCTCGGAGCAGCCATACAATCTGCAAACTTTGCCGTGGTACTCAGGCAAGTTGTTAGTCTCAAGTCTCCTTGTTGTGTTATGACCCACGGCCCCCACGGCCCCCACGGCCCCGGGCCTACGCGCCACAGGTAGGCCACAGCTCAGCGCCGCGCGCCGCGCCGGGCCGCAAGACGGTCGCGCCCACACGCCGCTGCTGAGGGCAGACCGCTGGCGCAGCACGACAACGCACGTTGCGTTTCACAAAAAATTACCCTTCATGTCAGGCACGCGACGATCTCCCGCACTGAGGGGGTTCATTGACCCGCCCCACCTGAGCCGGGCCGAGGCTTTTAGGTTGGCGCCGACACCTGCTGCGCGGCGCTACGCGGTGCTGCGCGGCGCCTGGTGGCCCCCCCCCTCCCCCTCTGACCCCGCCCCTGTGGCGCCGTACCTGTCGGGAGTAGTCGCCGGAGTTGGGCCGCGGGTCCGGGGCGGCGGGCTCCTCGCCCGCATCGATCACGACGCCGTCGACGGAGGGGCCGAACGCGGCCAGGGCGCCGCCGCCGAACGCGCTGGCGCCGGCGCCGCCGCCGTACAGCGCCACGTCCGCGGCCGCGGCCGTCTCCACGGCGGCCAGAAGCACCGACAGCGGCCGCTCGCGCAGGCACGCCAGCAGGAAGCGGCCCGGCAGGTCCTCGGAGCAGTTGGCGACGCGGGCGACGGCGCGCGCCTGCGTGCCCGGGTCCCGGACCAGCGCGCCCGGCGCCAGCGCCGACCCCGACATGAGCACGGCGCGGTGGAACAGCTGGCCTGCAAACACACCAAGGCCGGGGATAAAGACGCTTCATTCGTGACGTTTAAAAAAAAGAAAAGCAGCGTTGGATTGATCAAGCAGAATAACAGAGACCTAATTGGCTGGAAAAGGGGTGCCGAGAGGGGAGGACCTCGGCGGCGCTTTACTCCGAACTAAAAACTTCATTATTTCCGGGTCAGACCCGATTGAATAAAACTCTGGTGCACACGCCGCCGCACGGCTGGTGAGCTCCGCCAAGCACACATGTGACGCAGTTTGCGGCGAGTTCAGGGTCCCGGCCGCGGCGGCGGCGGCGGCGGCGGAGGCGTGTGAAGCCCCGGCGGCGGCGGCGGCCAACGCGTTCGGCGCTAATTGCCACCACATCCGCCGCTAAGTCGAGTCGAGTCGGGGAAACACACAGATCACCGCTGCCGCCGCCGCTGCCGCCGCCGCCGCACCCGGAAACTCTCCGGCGCACAGATCTATCTGTGCAGCCCCGGGGGCGCGGCAGCGGCGGCGGCGGCGGCGGCGGCGGGCAGGCACAGCCCTGGCCTCATTTCCCGCTCCTGCCGGCAAACAAGCTCGTAGTATTGAAGCGTTAATTTATTGGGTCGCCTCCGCGCTCCTCCCGGCTCGCGCAGTGGGAAGGAGGCTAATTTGCGATATAAATCGCGGTGCGATGCGGGAGGAAACAGAGGGGGAGGGGAGCGCTGCCGATCCGCGAGGCGCTTGTAACGCTGCCGCTGTATCAACATGCACTGCCAGATTGGATAGCATAATCCCATCCCTTAAGACCGAACTCCGAATTTGATTGTTCAATTCCAACCCCACTGAATTGCGTTTTGTCCATTTGTTTTTTGTGCGATTGTCCATCGAGTGGAAGAGGCAATCACTCCAGTTTTGTGAAACCCATATAAAAGAAGAGGCACAGAAATGCACTTAAATCTATACGTTCCGACCGGGATTTCATTTATGGACTGTCATTGGGCGAAGAACAGACATTTTTAAAGTTTCAAATTGAGACGAGTAAAGGGCACAGTGCGGGAGCGGACCCCTAAAAATTCTTGAAAAATTCTGGGTTCTTGTTGTGATCCCCTCAGTGCAGTGCACCACGCGAAGGTCCGCAGGACCAGGAGAAGGGCGCGGCGAAGGACGGGGAGGCAGAAGTGCCGAGGCGGCGGCGGCTGCGGCGGCGGCGGGTTGGGGGACTCGAGATAACGGCGCGGACAGCACCTGCCGGGCACAACAAAGGCGGAGTGGACGGGGCGGGACGGACTGGGACGGGGCAGTCCTGGGGCAGTGGAGCCGTCAAGGGCCCCGCTGGCCGTCTCCGCGCCGCCGAGCCGACCGGGCCGTCGCCGTCGTCCCCCGGCACCGCAAAGCAGCGGTGCTCCCTGCGGCCGGACGGGGAAGACCTGCTGACCAAGCCGTGCCGTCCTCCCCGGCGGGGCCCAGCCCCCACCGCACCCTGCGGACCCCGGCAGGGCCACGCAGAGGAGGCACGAGGCACGCGGAAGAAATAGCAAACGAGCCGTAAAGGCGGCGACAAAGGGAAATCGCCCACAGCTGGCCCTGCCGGCGCGGCACGGCGGCACGGACCCGCCCTAGGCCAGGCCAGGCCAGGCGCCCCGCCCAGCGCCGCCCGGCCCCGGCGGAGGACGCCGACAGCACCCTTCCTTGCAAATTGGAACCTTCCTCTCCTCCGCCCTCCTTCCCTCTCTCCTCGCTCCTTCGCTGGGTGCGCCGGCCTCCCCCGGCCGCCGCCGTCTCCGAGCGCGCAATTTTTCACCTCTCGTCGTCGGCGCTGACGACTATCAGCGAGCAGCAGGCGGCCGGCCCGGGGATTATTTGGGCCCCGAAGGGCTGTGTGGCGGGGCGGCAGCGGCGGGGCGGCAGCGGCGGGGCCCTCTCACGGCGACAAACCACCCCGAGCTCAAACCGGTCGGCCTGGTGAAAAAAAAAATCGACCTCGCTCCGCGAGCAGCGAAAGGCGGTCGAGCGGCGCATGTTTCGTGAATTATCGTTCTGTTATCGGGGCTCGGCGGCCGGCCGCGGGAGGTCGTCGTAGGCCGCCGTTATACAAATGCGGCGACAGCGGCGGCGGCGGCCGGCAGACCGCGCCGCAAATATGTGGCGAGGAGGGTGGGGGGCCCCGGGGGCGGAGCCGGCGGCGCCCCACAGAGGGGCGGTGGCGGCGGCGGCGGCGAACCGCATAAGCAGAATTTTATGGGCGTGCGACGCGTTTTCATCAGGGAGGGGCGGCGACCAGATTTAGCGGATCAGCCTTGGGCAGTGGCGTGCCGGCGGCCGCGTGCCCTGTGCATCGCAGGGGGCATCGTGTGTGTGTGTGTGTGTTACACGCGCGCCGAGCACACGGGGGGCAACGCCCACCGCGCGGCCGCAACGGCAATGCGCTGCGCTCCGGCTGCGCCCCGGCTGCGCCCCCGCACCCCACACCACGCCTAGCGGGCGGGCGGGGTCGGTGCGGGGCCCAGCACTGTATCTCTCTTGTTTCACGTGATGCAGTCCCACGCTGGGGCGCGCGCGTGTGCCTTCATAATCCAGATGTCGGGTCGGGTCCCTAAATGTAACGTCTCTGACGTCATTTTGTGAACGGTCCCTAAACGGTGTGTGAGCGTTGGAGCCTGAGGCGGGCCCAGCAGTCCCTCCAGGACCACGGCGGCGGCCCGCGGCACGGCCAGGCTCCACCAGGCTTCTCGCCCTCGCCGCTGCACCGGGCCCGGCAGCCGGGGCCGCCGTCGTGGTGGGGGCGGCCAGAGGCGGGGGCGGAGTGCCGGCTCCTGCCTCCACCGCCGCCCCCCTCGGCCCGACTCCGCCGTCAGGGGCCCAGTTTCGCTCATAATGTTTCAATACGGCCCATATACCCCCCGCGGGGCCCGGCGGGGTCTGGGGGCTGCGGGGGCCCGCTGCCGGATCAGCACGTACACACGGCGCCTATTTTGCAGCTCATGCCTCCCAAACAACCGCCACCTTGCTGCGATAATGGTCCATCGCGAGAAGGGTGTGTGTGTGTGTGTGTCTTTGCGTGTGTGTGTGTGTGTGTGTGGGTGTCTGTGCGTCTGTGTGTGTCTCTGAGTGGAGAGGGGAGCGGGAATGGCTGTAGCACAGGAAGGGAGGGCGTTGTGCGTCGAGACAGCCCGATTGTGACCCCGTTAGTCGGAACAGCACCACGTTCAGGTTGAGGATAAAAACTTTACAAAAAAAACCTCCTTCGAAGAAGTGTGTTTGGAAGATGTATGAAGCCAAGTTTAAATAGACGGAAATGTTGTAAAGTTTCCTATGCAAACTGTTTGCGACGCAATCGGGTGCAATCAGCACAATGCGTGACGCAGGGCTGCACTCAGCTGGGGGTCGTCCCACGCCGCCTGCACTGCCCCCCCCCTCCCCCCCGCGGACTGCCCGCGGCCCCGCCGCGTCGCCGTGGGACTCGTCGTTTGTGTCCGTTCATCCCTTCGCGATCCAGCCGAACCAGATTTGCATCCTGATGGGACGTGGACCGACAGAGTTTAAGCGCAGGTCTGGCAATGCGTGGACGGCAAGCAGGCTGCGGACGAGTAGGCGACCCCCCCCCCCCCAAAAAAAAAAAAAAAAAATAGATTAAATGTTCTGCGTTCTGTTCTCTGCGCGTGAGCGCGGTGACGGAAGCGGTGGATGGTGTGGGAGTCCACTTCTTATTCCCTTTCGCTCCCCTTGTCCAGGTACAGCGCTCAAAAAAAATCCCCAATTCGTTTTTCGTTTTGCATGCCGGAAAGAATTATTCGTTGCCACGCGTGGTTGTTGGCTTTGAGTGGTTTTGTCACTGCGTCCGCCCCCCCCCCTCCACCTCTCCCACACACACGCTTTGTAGAGCCGAGACCGCAGAGCGAAAACAGTGCGTGTGTCCGACCCCCCCCCCCCCCCCCCCGCAAACGTAATGCAATTAAAGGGGGGCCCCTACACACAAACATGGCGGCCACACCTCCTTCGCATACTGGGCCACAACAACAACAGCGGCGGCATCAAGAGGCATGAATAAATTTATCCGCTTAGCGCGATGAAAAATTTACGAGAGCGTCGGGGTCTGAGCAAGGGCGGCGCGCGCGGCTGCGGCACCCGCCGGCAAACCGAGTTGAGAGGAAAGTTTTGGGCGCGGGAAGGAGGCGGGGGTGGGGATGATACGAGACCGTATGCATGCGTGTGCGCTAACGGGGCCGGCCGTGTTGGGGGAACTATTTTATTTTTGTTTGAGCGAGGCGGCGGCGGCGGCGGCGGCGGTGGCGGCGGGGCGGCGTTGGGGACCCAAAAACGCAGCTGCGGCCCGGCGGCCCCGGAATTCCTTGCGGGGCCGCGTCGTTTTCGCGGCGAGGGGGAAATAAATGGAATGCTCATATGATATGGGGAGTGCAGCCATGCCTCAAAACTGGCGGCGGCCGCCAAACCCGGCGGCCCGGCGGCCGGGCGGCGGCGGCGGCGCGAAACCCAATATAGGTAGCGTTATCGACGGCGGCGCGGCTGGCTATTTTATGGTACCCGGACGCCGGAGGCAGCAGGCAGGTGCCGCACGGCTGGGGAGGTTCCGGAGGGGGAGGGGGGAGGGAGGGGGAACGGAGGGGGACGGTGAGGGATCCCGCGCCGCAGTCCAGACCGGGCCGGGGATAGAATGACATAAGTTACCCTGCTCGTCCCGGCTCCGGGACCGCCGGGGGCCCCACGCCTTGCCGCTGTTACGTGGGTTGGCCCGCAGCCAGATTTAATCGCACTCGTCAACATCAAGGCGGCCGGGCGGATAGGGGTGTGGGCTTAGCCGTGGGCGCACCCACCCCCCACCCCGTCCCCTTGGGAATGAGTCCCCCCACGGCCTCCTGCCGCCGCCGCCGCCGCCGCCGACGCCAGGGCGATCACCCGAAGCAAAAACTTTCGGTAGTTGTTGATCCGGTGCCAAACCGCAACCGAGGCAAAAGCCCGCCGGCACCGCGCCGCCGTGGACCCCGGCGACGACGTAGGAGCTGCGACGCGGGAGCTGCGGGTGCCGCAGGGAGCCTCACTCAACTCAAGAACAAGGTGCGGGGGGGGGGGGGACATGCAGCGCGAGGGCGTCGACGGAGGAGGGAGGGGCGGGCGCCACGTGCCCCTCCAGTTTATACGCGCGTTTCCCTCCCCGAGCCGCCGAGCCGTGCCGAGCGGTGCGCGGCGGCAGCCGTGCCTCAGGAATATGTGTGGGCCGTCAATGGGACGTGGTGCGGCCGGCGTCACACATTGCTCAAAAGAAGCAGCGTGAGAGAGAGAGAGAGAGAGAGAGAGAGAGCAGGAGACAGAGAGAGAGAGAGAGAAAATAAAATAATAATAAATTTCGTGGGGGAATGGTGACTCGCTCGCTGTGTGTGCACCTCGCTCGAACAAGCGATGGAGGGGGGGGGGGGGGGGGCCGGGGTTGGGAGGGGAGGTCAGGCCGAAGGGGCATACCGCCCCACCTCCGTTCATGTATAGGCAGCACGGAAAACGATGCACCTGTGCCTGCCCGGGCCTGCTGGGCCGGCGGCCGGGGGAGATTTGGCACACGGAACAAGGAGAGAGAAAGAGAAAGAGAGAGAGAAGAGGGGGTAGTAAATAATGGAGGCCGTCCTCCCCCTTCTCTCTCTTTTTTTCGGCGCCCTCTTCTGTCTTTCTCGTGGTTCCTTTTATTATCTGTCTATCAGAAACGCTTAAGAGGTCTAACGCCCACTAAATTTACGACATTGCTTTTAACCATCTAAAGAGTACAGACGAAAATTCATGGAAGTTCAATGACTTTCCACGACGGTGCCGTTGAATTTAAATTGTTCGCCCTAATTTGCACTTGTGAGGCACCCTTTTGTCAGGTGACAATGCTGCTCTCGTGGCCTGAGCAGGGGCCCCCGCAGCCCCTCCCCGCGGCCACCGGGTTTATAAGGCTTTGCGCCCTACGACGAATGACGGCTTGGCCGGGGCCAGGCTAAAGTTTGACCGCAGTGCAGAGGGGTGGGGGGTGGGGGGGGGGGACGAGGTGGGGGGGGACGAGGTGGGGGGGGGGGACGAGGTGGGGGGCCAGCCGAGCCTACAGCAGAGTGCAACAGCGTTGGTTCATTATTTCAGGGGCCGGCCGCAAGAGCACCCCCTGGGGGAGAGAGCAGCGGCGGTGGCGGCAGCGGGGGCGCGGTAGAACGAAAAGGCAGCGGCAGCGGCGGCGGTGGCGGATTAGGAGGTAACATGGGCCGAGGCGGGCCGGCGTGCGGCTGCCGTGGCGAGCGAACGAGGCCACACAAGGGGCGGCTGCCGTGGCCGGGCTTGCCGCCACACAGCCGCGACCCATTGAGACGCCGCCGGACGCCGCGGGGCTGCAGAGAGTTGGGGAGAGAGCGCGCGAGAGGGAGGGAGAGCGAGCGAAAGAGAGAGAGAGAGAGAGCAAGAGAGAGACACGAGACTCGCTTCTCGGGGAGGAACACGTCGCGTAGCGCACCTCGGGTCCCGGGCCATCCCTACCCTCTCGCTCGGCGCTTTGTTTAACACTTCTGTAACCGGTCGTGTAGACGAGGCGAGTGGCGGGTAATTAATTGGGGGACTCCGGAAGGAAGGAAAGCACCAAGTTATATTTTCTTTCTTTTTTTTGTGAAAAAAAAATATTCTCCTGCGGTTGGCCATGATTTTGGGAAGTGGTCCCGCGCACGGCCATGACGACTGTGGGCTGGGTCACCACCCCCGCGCGCCCGCGGCGGTCGGCAGCGGCGGCGGTGGCGGCGGTGGCGGCGGCGGCAGCGGCAGCGTACCCCCGTGCCTAATGGAGGGGTAATAGCCCTGCGATGCCCCTCCCTCCCCACCCCTCCCCCCGTCGACCGCACATCCTTCCGAAGACAGAGGGCCCATGGGGTCGCGGAGTCAGTGGGACGAACTCTTGCGACGACGGATGAAGAAGTGGGGCCAGAGGAGACGGGGGTGGGAGCCGGGGCGGGGAGGCGATGGGGGGAGGCGGCGGGGAAGTCGTCATCTTGGCCCTGGATCTTATACAGTGAATCAAAATGGAAAAGAAGGACGCGCCAACATGCACGGTCCGGGTGAATTGAAAAAGTTTGTCTCCGGCGTGATAACCAGCGGGCCACGCGCGCGCAGCGGCGAACACACACATACGCACACACACACACACACGGCCCTGTCACGGCCGCCATGGGAAGGCGAGTATAATACGAGGACGAGGACGGGGGCGGCTCCATCCCAGGCAATCACTGCCGCCCCCCGCAGCCTCCCGCCGCCGCCGGCCTTGGGAATATATATTGAACAGCGAGGAGGCATTTAATTCCAGTGCCCCGGACGGCTCCCTCGGGTGGGAAAATTGCAGTGACACGGGGCATGGCTTGAGGAGCGGCGCGGGGCAAGTTTTCTACCGCAAGCAGAAAACGGGGGGGGGGGGGGGGGGGGGGGGGGGGTGAGGGACGAGGACGTCGCAGCGACGACGAGAGGGTCTCCTTGGCGCCGGGCTGCCGGGCCGCGGGCCCGCCGGCCCCGGCACGCTCGCTGGCACCGCCGCATGGCCGCCGCATCCGGGTTCAAGCGCGGCGCTCTGCTGCGATCAGTGTCTCTAATCGTAAAGCTCTCGCGCTGGAAACGTGCCCAAATCATTTATTAAATATCGCCCCGGCCGGCCTGGCACCGAGCGGAGATTTAATATCCAGCCCACCACTCCTTCCCGAGGAGTTCTGCTCTCTGCTCCAAGTGGTAATTTGATTTGGATTCTCGTGGCTCGGCGCGGCCGCCGCCACCACCACCACCACCGACACACGCTCTCCCTGCTGGTGTACGGTTCACCCATTAGAAGTGGAGCCCGCGCCGAGCCGCGCCCGCCGCCTCCTTTGCGGGGGTTGTAATTAAAATACCAAACGCTCCGCGCCGCCGGCGCTGCCCTCCTGCCAAACTGGCTGCTCGGCGGGCGGAACGCGGGGGTCAAAACCAAATGTCAATTAATGGCCGGCCGGCCGGAGTGGGCGGGCCGCGCGTGCTCGCCGGGTCACGCGTGACGACGCGGGCGGTGTCCCCCCGGCGCCTCGCGCTGACAGGACGCCGTCGGCGGCGGCGGAAGCCTCGCCCCGCACCCGCAGGACGCTGACGAGACGAGCCCGCCGGCTGTCGGCCGCCGGCCGCCGCCGCTGCTGTCGTGTTCGTGAGGGGAATTCGTGGGAATTAGAAGCCGGAGCCGGAGAAACGCCGGGGCCGAGGCGGGCCTGGGCTGCTGTGCGGAGGCCCCGCCCCGCAGGTGCCGAGGCTGCCTGCCTCGCTCCGCTGGCTCCGGCCCGGCCCCCTCCGTGCCGCACTCCGGACAGGCCGTGGGTCAGGCCCAACCCGCACCGCAGCACGCACTTCTTATAATTGAGCCGACCAACCCTTCCTCCCCTGTCGTGCCGGAACCGTGCCGCACCGCCCCGGCAAGAAAGACGCCCCCTGCAAATCACTGCCGTGCGGCCGGCCCGGCCCTGCATGCCGCTGGCCCGTCCCCACAGGCGACGCACCCCCCCAGAGCTCTCCTCTGTTCGAAACGGGATGGAATCAAGCCATCCCCGGGACTGAGCGCCGTTCAGCTGAGGCGGCCCATGTGCACACCTCACTTCACTGAGGCGAGGCGGGCCGGGTGCGGCGGAGCGGGTGTGCCCGGCCCGGGCTGCCAGCCTTCCTTTGAGACCCGCCCACATGGCCGATGAGATCAGCCCGCCTACAGCCCGAGACGGTGGTCGGCGCAGCATCCAAGCCTCCTGGACCGGCCGGCCTGACTGCCAGTCGAGCCCAAAATGGAGCGAGGAGGTCCGGGACCGTGGGGGTCGGCGGTGCGGGGGACACGGGGGCCACGGCCTCGGCCTCGGCCGGTGCCATCCCAGCCACTGCCACAAAAGGTTCATTCCTTGTCTCCGGCGAGCCACGCGCGAGCCGCGGAGCAAAGAGCGGCTGGGGAAGATGGAGCTCCGTGTGTACGTGTGTGTGTGTGTGTGTGTGTGTGTGTGTGTGTGTGTGTGTGTGTGTGTGTGTGTGCGGTCGGGACCTCGGACTACCACGCGACGCAAACTTCCGCAGCAGCCTACCGCCCTGACGCGGCGCGATACCGCATTTAATATCCGTTGATTTGGAGCGCGCCGCGGGGTCTTCGCCCGGCGTATCGGCCTAAGTGCTTGGCGGAGGCGGCATGCGGGGCTCCGGGGTGCAGCCCGGCGGCGCAGCCCGGCGGCGCAGGCCCCTCCCCGCCCCTCCCCCCGCGCCGCACCGCCGTGTCGGACAAGCAGAGCAGTAAGTACACGGCGCATGCGGCTCCCCGCGCCGCGCGGAGACTGGCGCGGTATTGCAGACACGGCTTTACGAGTGCGTCGTAAGGCTTAAGAAACTCTTCTTGAGATGAGCTGCGCGCCGCGTGTGAGTGTGTAAGCCGCGGCGCATGCGAGTGTGTGTGTGTGTGTGTGTGTGTGTGTGTGGATCAGCGGGACGCTGGAAGAATCCCGAATACGAGGCGAGCCGAGGAGGGTCGGGAGGGGCTGCCGAGCTGCTCCGCTCCGGGTCGTAACCCAAACCGAGTCGTCGGGGAGGAAGACGTGACAATATGGCGCGTGAACCATTGCGCCCCCGTCGTCCCGGGCCGTCGGGGGGAGGCACTGCCGGGGAGGCGGCCGCCGCCGTCGCCGTCGGGGACTCCGCGGGGGCAATGACGGGGCTCATCGCCTGCCGCCGTCACCGGCTGCTCGCCGCCTCGGCCGCGGCCCTCCCGGATCCGCGACGAATTAGCGGCCGACGTCGAGGATGACGCCGCCCTTGGAGGCCGTGTCGTATCGGTGTGACACGAGGCCCCCACGCCGCAATGTTCGTACAGATGGGCGGCGACGCCCGCGGCGCCCGCAGCCGCATATGAGCCCTCTCCCCACACACAGACAGACACCCACACCCACACACACCGCAGCCCGCGGCCCGGCGGTCAAACTTTGGCCTTTGACTGTGTGTCACCGGAGTGCGAAACTGGAGTGAACACTCCACACGCACGCGCGGCCCGGCCCCGGGGCGCCGCCGCGGAGGGCGGGGTGGCCGCTGAGAGGCGGCAACTTTCGCATTAGCGCTGGCTGCGGCCGCCGCCGCCGCTCACGATCGGCTGCTGTTGTGTCCGGCCGTGCGAGCAAAGTTGGGGCGGAAACGGGGGGAGTGGCCGAGAGGACCGCTTCCCCGACAGCGGCAAGCGCTTCGCGCGGCGCGCCGGCCCGGCACGGTTCCTTTTCGAAATAACGCCCCGCCGAGCCGGCCGACCGGGTGTGACACCACATTCGTGGTTCCAGTGGAGCAACAAGGTCCCCCCGCTCCTCGCCGCGTTCGCGCCGCCGCCCGCTCTGCCCGCCCCGCGTCCGCCGACAGGCGCCGCGCGCAGCGGGGCCGCGCGGGGGGGGGGGGGGGGTCCCAGGCTCCCGGGGCCTCGGTCTCCCGGCAGCGCGTGCGAGGGCCCCGCAATCGGAAAGAGATCAGCGCCGAGAGCGACGGAAAGAATTATGTCCGCAGATTATGTCACCTCTCCGAGAGCCCTCGCTGGCGCGGCGGCGGGGCGGCGGCGGCCGATCAGAGAGCGCGGCCGCGAGATAACCCACTGGATCAGAAGGGACCGTATTTCATTGGCGGCAGAGTGGGACTGTGTGTACTGGAGCAGCAAGCGTAGGGTTTAACCCGGGGACTCAGTATGGGAGAGAGAGAAATAGAGAGAGAAAGAGAGGGAGAAAGAGAGGGAGGGCGGGAGAGAACCCTTGTGGCAAATCGAAAATGTGCGTGGCAAGGCTGGCCCACAGTAGGCCGCCCTTTTTTCTTCAATCATTTCCAAAACAATCTAAATTAAAGCCTGAATCTGGGAGTGGAACAGGCGGAGGGTGGCCTTACCCGATTGGAAGGTCAGCCCGGGCACACAGCAGATGGCCGCAAGGACAATGCGCCCAGGGCGCACTGTGCGGGCGGGCAAACGATACGACAGAGGAGAAATTAATCTGTGAAATATTTCAACCGCGCCCGCTGTTGCTGCCCATCTTATACGGCCAGAGGAGGGCGAAAAAAAATTCGCCAGCACTTAAAGACCCGTTGGTCCGTGGCGGACCAGAAAAGAAGAGGCCTCCTTGTGTTTCCAATCGCAATAACGGCGCAGGATGCCACGGCCTGTGGGGCCTGTGGGGCCTGCGAGGCTTAAAGTCGTTCGGTTCGGACACACTATGGCCCCGATTGGCCACCGCTGCGGCTCCCCGGCCGCTGTGGCGCGCTCTGGCGGCCGGCCAGCACAGTCTTTAAATCATCTAAAGGCTGAGCCGCTATCCACTCCACGCGCGGGCAGGCCGGGCCGGGAGGCGGCGAGGCGCGGCCCGCACCGCACCGCCGCCCGCCGCGGGCGCCTGCAGTCGGGAGGGTAGGCAACTCGGCGGCACGGCTGCGCAGCGGGCGGGCCTACCTACCAGGCGCTCGCCTGCCCGTTCCCAACCAACGGTGCCGCCTCATCTGCCTCCGTCGGCGCGCGAGGTCAGATTCGGGCAAATGGAATTGGCGGGTCGGCAGCGGGCTGAACAGCTGACCCCGGGCGGCGAGCCCGGAGACGCCGTCTGCGGCGCGGGGGTCGGGGTTTGGGATCAGGCCACCGAGTCATTGTCTGGCCGGGCGTCCATTGTCCAGCGCGCCCGACCGGAGCGGACGATCGCGTGGGGGCCGCGCCCCAACTCAACTCACCGCTGCCGCGGGGCGCCTCCCCGGGCCGTAACCGGGGAGGGCCGTTCTTGCTCGGGACAGAGTTCATCAGGACCAGAGGTTAACAGAACGACAAGGGACAAACAGGTCGGGGAGTCGGGCGCCTACACAGGACCCTTCGACCATCGCTCATTGCTTCGGCTCCAAGGCGAAAAATAAAAGCGGTGTGTGTTCGTTGAATTCCCGTGCGTCGGGATGTCACAGAGTTTTGTCTTTCTGTTTGGTCTTTATTCGGTGCGTTTAGTCTTTGGATGAGACTGTGACATTAATGATCCCCTATGGGCCGCCACAGTCTGGTTTTGTCTGGGGAGGCCGTACAAAATAAACCCGCGCCGCACCGTACGTTGTCAACAAAGCAACCGATCACCGAACCAACAAAAGAACAAAAGGGGAGACCGACTGAATGGGCGGCGCTCTTAAGCACAGGAGAGTTTATTTTGCACTCATCATTCATCCACGGGTGAGCATAACGGGGGGCGACCCGGGGCGCCGGTCACGCTGTTGGCTAGAGCAGGGCCTCCTGGGTAGCCAATCAGCGCGCGCGCAGATGAGCAAGTGCACTAGAGCGTCGAGGTGACCCCACTCACTCACTATGACGTGATAAAAGGATACGTGAATCGACCCAGGGCAGCGACTTTTAGAAAACTGCATTAGTAGACTACTTTATTAAATTAGAGACGGCATCAAACCTTTACTCTCCGATTTCTAAAAAAAAACATTATCTAAACTACAACGATTTAAAAAAAAAAAAACATCTCTGCATCTGTTGCAGCTCTTACCGTCGGGCACCGCGCTGGACATCATGAGGAAGTGCACGCAGGCCGCGCCCGTGCCGTGGCCCATGAGCGTGACGTTGTGCGGGTCGCCGCCGAACGCAGCCACGTTCTCCTGGATCCAGTGCAGCGCCGCGATCTGATCCATGAGGCCGTAGTTGGCTGGGCTCCGCGAGTGCGGGTCCTGGTTGACGTTCAGGAAGCCTGCGCAGCAAAGAGAGGAAGAATCCGTCAAGTCAGGAATTAGATCCCCACTGCGACCAAACACGCACACGAGCACATAATATTATTTGTGTGTGTACTGCTTGTGATCTCGACAAGTTTTATTTTCGTCCCGCGATACAGCTCCTACACGTGTGTCACGGGATGTACAACAGAATTTTACCGCGACCGTATATATCAGCTGGGGAGAGATGGGAGGCAGAAAATCCGTTTTGTTATCGCAGCTGGTCGAATTATCTCTCGCTCCATCAATTTTATATGCGCCTGCCCACGAACGTAATTAAAGCCCACGTGTGTGCGTGTGTGTGTGCGTGTGTATGTCGATGGGGGAGGGTGGATGTGGGAAGTAGAAGCAGCCTCACACGTTGCAGGAAAACAACAGTCAGTCTACACGATCATCGCACCGCGCTCCGAAATGTTTACCCGATCCAATGAGAATGTGCATTGTAAATGGCACAGCGCGCAGATACTATCGTTACATCCCGTAACGTAAAGTGGCCCGCGTTACAGGAAGCGGGAGTATCCGTCTGCACGCTCCGCTGCGTGACGCGAACGTGAATCATTCCTGAGTGAAACCTGCGAAGTAAGAGGCGGGTGACAACGAGGAGGCGCGGCGAAGTAGGGAACGGTCATTAATCTAACGACAGGACGCAGCCCTTTCATAGCGACAGCAATAATTGAACATCGCGGAGCACAAACGACACGCTCGGGTCAACGTCTCATCTCAGACAGCGGCGGCGGCGGCGTTCCCTCGGCAGCCGTTGCAGTCAGAACACCCGCGGGGACACGGAAACGGAGCTTTTAATTAACCGGTGTCTGCCGGGGAACGCTCGAGGCGTTGGGGCCCGTGGTCTCAGGACGGCAGCCCGAGCCGAGGCCACTCACAGTTAAACCAACCCATTTATTGTTTCCAAGACGGACGAAATAAAATACGAAATTACGCCGATATTTTTAACAGTCCTTAAACAAGGACTAGTGGGAAGGATTGGCTCGGTTTGAGGAGTTACAGCCATGGCCAGACCCTTGGTGAGTGGCAATCAAGACCGTTATTGCGAGTTGGGGTTGGTGAGTGGCGGCGTCACAGGTGAGTCAGAAGAGGTACGGGGCGAGCGCAGACGGTAATGTGTTTCAGGTCGGGCAGCACACAGGCCGGCGGGGTGGGAGGGCGGCCAGAGGTACAGGGTACGACCGTCTACGCCGTGCACTTGTTGTACGCGGCAGGAATCGCGGCTCTGAACGCCCACGCCCCGCCCCCCCCCCCCCCCCCCCACGTCGTTGGCATAAAGTCATCTAAATTCAGTACGCCCTCGCTTGGAAAGCCAACGTTATTTTTACGGGGCAGAGGCGGCACCGCGGGCGCGCGCGGCACAGCGTGGGACAACAACAGAATACACCGAGAGCGAGAGAGAAAGAGAGAGGACGGGGACAGAGAACGGGTGAGGGACGACGCGGCGAGCAGGAAAGAGACAGAGCACAGCCCGCGCGACGGTACCGCAATGCAACGTTTGAACCTTTCGTGTACACACACAGCCAGAGCCGCAGCGAGGCAAACAGCGACAGCCGAGTGAGTGGCCCTGTTTGTGGGGTGGCTGTGTGCCCATAAATGATGTAGCCTTTAAAACGGGGAGCGTCACCAATACGAGGCCCGCCTCTCCCCCGCCTCTGCCGGGGGGGGGGGGGGGGGGCGGCCCCCCTAGCTGAGCGGGCCGCCCGCAGCCAATACCACCCGCGCCCTCAAGTAGAGGCGGGCGCCGTCGCCCTGGGTGAGGGGGCCTGCCTCCCGACCCAGGGCCTCCATCAGGCCGCAGGAGCAGCCCAGCAAACTATGGAGCCGGGCGTGCCAACTGCACCGCGCTGCACAACTACTACCCACCGGGCTCTGCATTTAGACAACAGCACCGACGAGATTTGGCCGGGGCCGTCAGATAGGAGGCAAGGGGGAGGGGCCGCGCAGACCCCGCCAGCGACCTCCGAGGTGGGCGCCCCGCCGGCGGCGGCGGCGGCGGCGGCGGCGGCGGCGGCGGCGGCGGCGGCGGCGGCGGCGGCGGCGGCGGCAGCGGCAGCGGCAGCGGCATACCTATTATTTACCGCTTACCGGCGGGGAGTTGCATCCGCCGCCGCGATCAGACCCAGAAAACGAGGTCGCTCCCCTCACGGTTCCGGTTCAGCCTTTTAAGCCCCCACCCCCTCGCCACGTGATGACTTTTATACGCGTAGGATATCAGATTCGTTTTTCCTTTAAGCGTAATTTCGCGTTTCCGTAAAAAAAAGGGAACAACAGTGACGCAAGGCGGGGCGAGCCTGGTACTAAAGCTGCTGGGGACGCGAAGGAGAGTTGATAAATCGGAGCCGACACGGTGAGCGTGGCATGCTGGCACGGCATATTGTACCAACGGCGAAACGCGCGAGCGAGAATAAAAGGTAGCGCGCTTTAACTCGGTACATCAATTTGCCTAATTCTCAAACGACCAACTCGGTGCCCTTTTATCAGATCGGGCGTCCGGGAAAATGGCCACGGACAGGGTGGCCTTTTGTGTGAGGAACGAGGGGCCGGCCGGGCGTAATCGGAACGAGTTATTTTCCCTCGCCATACCATTCTGAGGGGCGCGATGTTGCGCCGCCACAATAAACACACTTTTCCGCCGGCGGGAGCGACGGTGCCAGGCGACAGCTGCTCGGAATTCACGACATTTCTGCTGCGAGTGCGGCCTAAATAATTCAGAAACACGGCAGCAGCAGCGGCAGCGGGGCGGGAGGGCAAAGTGCAAGCCAGCAGAGCCGCGGCCCAAGGGGCAGTCCGCGAGGGCCGGCCCGAGGGCCAGCCAGGCCCGTAGCTAAGCGCGCCGTGTACCGGTGTATATCACGGAGTAATTATAACCCGCTGCGAGCCACTGATAAGTCTCACACCAACTAACTGTTTATCAGTGACAAACGTCCCCCCTCCACGGCCGCGGCAGCGGGCGCTGTGTGAGTGATTGTGTGCACGTGTGTGTGTGTGCGCGCGTGTACATGTGAGTGTGTCCGCCGCGCGGTGCGTGTCTCGAGCAGGACCCCGCCGCCACCCATTTACATAGCGGGGGGGCCTCCGGCCTCCGGAGTAGAAAGTCGGGAAAGAGAGCGCCACTCTCTGCATTAATTTGCATCGCGGCGCGAATTCTTTGGCCGGGCGCGGCGCTCGGGTTCGTCGTCCACCCAGTCCGCCCGGCGCTGCTACAATAGTGATGGCGTCACCTCCCCTCCCCTCTCTCTCTCTCTCTCTCTCCTCTCTCTCTCTCTCTCTCTCTCTCTCTCTCGCTCCCTCACGTCGCACATCTCCCAGAGCAAAATGCACAACCGTTGCCGCGCCGGCTCAGAGCCTACAGTGTCCACGACTCAATCAGCGAGAGGACCCTGTGGACGACGGCAAGAGCTCAGGTCTGCCGTACCGGGCGCGTCGGAGCTCGGTGATAAATTCCGCGAGAGCGCCCCCGTCAGGGCTGGCTAGACGCGGGGCAGCGGCAGTCGTGTCTCCGGCAGGCCTCTCTGCTTCGGACGTCTCTCGCTCCGCCGTTCCGGGGGAGGAAAGCGGGACACGGAGAGAGCGCCGGCGGGGGACCAGCGCGCGCGGCGGCAGCGAGGCGAATCAAGGCGCCGCCGCGCCCCGCCCCGCGGCGCCCTGGCCACGCCTGGCCACGCCTGGCTACGCCGCTGCCCCGGCCCGGAGCCGCTCGTTTGGCGGCCGTTCCCACAGTCCTGGAATCGCGATCTCCGATCTTTATTATTACATGTTATTAGTCCCCCCGTAACGGCCGATTGGTATGCCGTTTGCCGAGTCGCTATTACGGAGGGGCGGCCAGGCCCGGCCAGGCCTCACTCTGCGCCCCCGCCCCCCCATCGGCAGCGCACTTGATTCCGCCCCGTGGCCCGGGCGGATCCCAGGCCCTCATTTTATTCCAAATTTAGCTTTGATTCGGGCCGACTGCCGCCGCCGCCGCCGAGGGAGTGCAAGGGAAGCAGCTTTATCCGACTCGTTAAATCGTTGGCAGAACACACCGTCGGCCGCCCGCCGGCCACACTCCTAATGATATACCACTTGAGGCCCGCGCTGAGTTGGCAATTACCAGCTGCCATTAGAGGGGCGCGCGTCTCGGCGGAGGCCCCGAGGAAAAGGACGCGAAAAGAGAGAGGGCCGCGAGGGCCGGAAGGGCCTGGGGGGGGGGGGGGGCACCAGCGTAGCGCTAATCGCTGTCCCTGCTAACCAGCATATCCCCCACAAACGCGCCAGCGACCACCTTCCCAGGCCAAACCATGATGCTGGGCGCGCTCGAAACCTCGACGGGAGACAATGATTGCGGCCTGTCAGATAGCGCCTGCCGGGTAGGCAAAGGCAGGACGTCTGCGCGCGCGCGTGTCCTGCGGGCTGGCCTACCCCGGCAACCGCGGGCGCTCGGAGAGCAGGGGCACTGTGTAGTGGCGCTGCTGGCTCTGCTGCCGCTGGACTGCGGTAATGGGAGTGCCCTCGTCACCAGCAGCAGTAGCCTTGACCGACTACACGCCGACCGTCACTCTCACAACGTAATAATAACTGGGAGGCCTCCCACGCACCTTAATGAAGCGGGCCTACCCTCTGTCTCTGTCTCTCTCGCCCCTTTATACATATACGCCTCTCTCTCTCTCTCACGTGCATGTAAACACAATGGGAACGGCTCAAGTGGCAGGGCGTGTAAATAATGCGCCGCATATGTTGGCGCTTCCTATTCGCAGCTTCGTGGGGGGGGGGGAGTCGCGTTAGAGGTGGTGGTGGCATCCCCCTCAGCAGCACCGCCCCCGCCGCCCCCACTCTGTTCTCCCCCGACAATAGGTCACTCTGTTGCTTCCCCCGCCGCCCACTGCTTCCACCGCCGCCGCCGTGCCGTTCGCATTCGGTTCGAACTCAAAGCGCTCTCGAGAACCAGGCCGTTCACCGGTTGATGGTGGCCGCAAACACCCATCACTCTATGGTACTGTATGCGTTTCCACGGTATGTGTTTGTGTTTTTGAAAAACAGGCACAGAGAGACAAAAAAGAGCCGCGTGAGCACACAGAAAAAAATATAAGTACTGGCCTAATCTAGTTAATTGAAAGTGAGATTGGGTGAGTGAGTGCGATATGGAGAGGACGAAAGAGAGAGAGAGAGAGATAAAGAGAGACAGAGAGAGAGAGAGAGAGAGAGAGAGAGAGAGGAGCAGGGCGGGTGCGGCGCTTTGTGAGCGAGCAAGAAGTGGAAACGTCAATACGTGTGGGATATCACAGGCGCGTCCGGCCAGAGACATGAGCCCTTTGGCCTCTGTTTGCCAGGGAGGCGGGCGGCGCTGGGAGAGGGAGGGGCGTAGACGGCGCAGCCAAAGCCATGGGCGCACCTGCCATGATTGACATGGAAAGATTGGCAAACACGCGACAAACAACGTAAATTGAAGAGAAAGGCGGCCGTGAGGGTCGGAGGGAGGGGAGAGGGGGCGCCTTGTGTGCTCGTGTGCGCAGCGACCCGACATATGCCAGACAAGGCAGCCGCCACATTTTCTTCACATTTTTTTCGCAAACATCTCGAGCTTGCCTACTCTGGCGAGCGGGAAAAAAGCCGCGAGACAAAGGTACCTGCTAAGAAGAAACTTTTAAAACCTCAGATAAAGACTATGGCATGATCTTGAATCGTCGCTATATACAAAAGACATTTTTGAATATACATTTAGTGCATTTTTTTATACACTCGGTATATACTGCACGGATGGGAGACGTTGCAGGTAAGAAAGGGGGAGTGATGGGAGGGGCAGGAGGGTGTGTGTGTGTGTGTGTTGCCCCCCCGCACAACCCCCCGCGGGGTCCCCCCACACGACCGAGTGGCTGACACTTTCCGATCGAAATGAAATTACGGTTGTTGTGGGACGCACACACACACACACGCGCGCGCGCACACACACCCGCGCACGCTCGCGTCTTGAATGGAAGCCAAAGCACACACCGACACACACATCCAACATAAACACACATAGAAAACTAGCCCTCACAAGGGTTTATCGACCAGAACTGTCTCCGGCACCATGTATCATCCGGGTGGAGTGGGGAGGGGGGCGCTGCGGTGAGGACACGCTACGTCAACTGCAGATCCCCGTACGCGCCTTCACCAGAGGCGGCCGAGGTGAGTGCGCCGCATGCGCTGCTCTGCTCTCTTTCTCTCTCTCTCTCTCTCTCTCTCTCTCTCTCTCTCTCGCACGCTTGGGCTCGTACCGCGAATTCTACCTCCTGCCAATCTCTCTCCCCCCCCTCTGACAGAAGAACCCTGTGCCTCTTTTCTGCTCCGAGCAGTGAGGAAGACGCGCCAATTTTCGAACCTCGGTTCTTCTTCAACACCGGCCGCGCTACGGGTGCGAAATGCGCGCTCTGGCCGCAGCTCCGTGTCCGACAGTGAGCGGCCGCAGCAATAACAACGGTCGGACTCGGTTCGGATCGCTCGAGGGAATTCTGGGCGTCCGAGGCCGGAACGAGAGCCGTTCCTTCCCCCGTTTTTTTTTCGGGTCACTGCTCAGCGGCCCAGTGGCCCCTGTGGTGTAGGCCCGTCCCGATGGACTGAACGCTCGCGGCTAATCTGGGCGGCCGAAAGACCAAAAGCCTGCCGCCGCTGTTCCTGGGACAGATTCCAGCAGCGGTGGAATGGGAGTGCGGCGCGTGTGCGTCCAAAACGCCGATACCATTCGCGTGCACGCTCTCTCTCTGTCTCTCTCGCTCGCTCTCATCCCCGAAGCTTAGAGGAGGGGTAAGAGCGAGAGAGATGAGAGGGGCGTTTGCGTCTCCTCGACCGCAGCTCAGTGGGGCGGGGAGCCACCGCAAACACTACCGCAACACATGCTCTTCCCACCCCCGCCACCCCCGCCCGGACATTCCAGTGACAGTCCCCGCTCCAGCGGCCCGACTCCGGACGGCTCCGGGGGCTCCCCCGGAGCAGAGAAGGCCAGGGGAATGCGTTGAGCATAATCAGTGCGCAAAGGGAACATCGCCTGGCCACTCCGCAGCGATCGGCTGTTGGGAAATAACGATGGCCCCTAATGTAATCCAGCCGGTCCGCGGAGACGAAACACACACTTTGTTTCTGCGTTCAAAGGGCGTTCATTGATTTTGTCGAGTGAATGACCCCCTCGTTTCGGGGCGATTGTTATTCCCTTTGTGCGCAGGGACCACACCGACGCAATGCCGCACAGGCATAAACAACTAAAACGCGCGTTCGTTTTCGAGTCGCGCGCGGCGTCCTCTCAAACACCAGCTCGTCACACACCCCCACAAAGGGAGTGGAAAACACGAAGAAGTCAGAGCACCGCGGGGGCCGGGGCAGAGGGGACGAGCGAGTGGTGGCCTCGCGTTACTCTGCGTACGAGTAGTTTCTGAAAGGTTTTAATGAAAGTAGCCGCTGCCTGGGCCCCTCTGAGCGCGGGCCCGCCTCCTCACTTTCAGAGCCCCCGCGCCACCCCGCCCGTGGACTCCACAGTGTGGAGCACACGCGCGCACACACAGACACACACACACACAGACACACACCCGCGGCAGGCCCGCAACCGGAGCCTCGTGGCCTGCCGCCGCACATCGCTATACGAGTAATCCGTCGGCTTGATGGCGCACGGAGATTGTGCCAAATATGAAAAGGGCTGTGTGGGCCCCCCGCTTGGAGCTGCGCGGCGGCGGGGTGTGCCGTCCGGCAGCCAGGAGCGCCACCATGGCCGCCCCCTCCGCCCCCTCCTCCGGGCCCCATCAGCCCGCACGGCCGCGGCCAGTGGCTCAATTTTTGGCCACAATGAAAGCGCGGTCAGTATCGGCCCGCGGTCGTGATTGCACCGAGGAGAGGGCCCCTGATGGGTGGGATATACAGTCATGAGCCGCTGTGGCCCCGCCGCGGGCCCCGCCAGCCAAAGCCGTGGGGACACAGCGTTCGGGAATTATTATATTATTTCTGCCGTGCCTCCAGACCAGCCGCCGCCAGCCATGCATGCTGTATCAATGCTCTGGCATTGCGGTACAACTCGCGGTGACCGGCGGCGTCAGAGACGTCCGGAGGCAAGGCCAGAGCCCGGGGGCCGGGGGCAGTGCTTTGCGGGTACGTTTGCGGTCGCGCAGCGAGGGGTTTAACCGCCGACCGACAGATGCCGGCGTCGCCTGCCCCGGCGGAGCACGGCGCCGCACAGCTGCGGTGCCGCAGACACGGACCGCGTCCTCCGCACGGGGAGCAAAATTGGGGAAAGAAAAAAAATTATATTGCGGTGGGATTTGTTGTTTTCTGTTAGCACGGCGGAAGCAGGCGGGAGTGGACAGGCGCGCGGCTGGCGGTGGCTGCGGCAAGGCTGCGCCGCCAAGGCATGGCCGGTTCGGCAAGCGCCGACGGGGACCGGGTCACCGCAAAACAGGGCGCCAACCAAACGGTGCGGCCGCACTGCGCCCCGCACCTACCCCGCGCAGTCGTGTACAAGTAAGGGGAGGCGGGCGGGAGGCAAATGAAGCGTGAGAGGTCCTGTCCCCGCCGCGCAGCCTCGTGATACCGAGTTAAAATTACACGCGCCCTCTAATCTCGGTAGTGCGCCAGTGCGCCGCATGAGAGCGGGCCGGGCGCCGCGGGCCGGGCGGGGGCTAAGCGGTTTGGGGAGGGAAGCCTGCCACCGCCCTGCCGCTTGCTCATTTGCATTTTCTGAGCCGTTTCTTTCCAGCGCCGCGACGGTGGCGGTGGCTCGAGACGCCCGGCGGCGCTCCGTGGTGTCGCCGGCGGCCCCCGCCCGCAGCCGACTCCAGACGACGAGCACCCCGGAGTAATCCTCTGGCGGCGACGGGGCCGCCGCCCTGACCCCGCCGTAGACGGCGGCGGCGCGGCGTGGAGGTCAGATCAAACGAGCCCCCCGGCGTCATCAGGGGGATTAGGCGGCAGCCGCGCGTCTATGAGAAATCCATCTGGGGCGCCGACGGTCGTGACGACGGCGGAGCTTACCCGCGGCGGGGGCCGACCGGGACCGGGCACCGCCGCACCGTCCCGCCGCGGATGATGGCCGCCGTCAAAGCCCCTCGTCACCGCCGCCGCCGCCGCCGCCGCCGCCGCCGCGTCAATGCGCGCGGCTCCCCTTTTGTCTCCCGTTAACGACGATAACGCGTCTGCCCGGCCCTCCTGCCACAAAGGCCGGCGCGCCGTGCCCTCCTGGTGCTCTCCCAGGGCGGACCGCCGCAGGGCCGCAGGCCCCGGCTCCTCCGGGAAGCTTATCGCCTAAACGGACCCGGAATGTGTGTATCGTGCCGCCCGCTGTGTTGGTTTTCCGCCGGGGTTGTGTCTCGTAAAGTGAAGTACCAAAGGGCCGCTGCCGCCGCCACTGCCGCCGCCCGGCCTCGCCCTTGATGGGCATTACGCAATTACACGTCCACCCCAGCTGGAGATTTTTACCTGCTGCCACCAACAATTTTCACGAGGGCCACGGCTGAGGCGGGGGCCCGGCGCGCCGAGCTAACGGGGGACAGGCACGCAGTCCGAAGGGGTGTGGGGCACCACAGAGACCACCCGAACCCGCCGTGGTTTGGGCCACAAAGGGTCCCGGGGATGCACAGGAAGGAATGCGGTATGAGAAGGTATTTGGGCGTGCGTGTGGAGCGGAGCCCGGGGAGGGTCGCCCCTGGCCGATTTAATTTGTGGTGGGCTCTGGATGTCGGAGCGAACAGTTTGATTTTAATACCGCAAACAGGAAGAAACGAACCCTGACCCCCTCTCTCTCTCTCTCTCTCTCTCTCTCTCTCAATCTGTCAAGTCAACAGGCACAGCAAATTAATACAGGTCTATTCACTGGGTGGAGCAGCAGCACCCGAAAAACAGAGGAGGGGAGCGCGGGTGTAAAACAAACGTAACGCAAAACAGGTCCGCCTCGCCTGCCCTGCCACAACTTCCATGCTCTGTGATGACCCAGATTCCGCGGCACAAAAATTGATCCGCGCGTTTATCTTTGGAGAGCGGAGCGCGGCGGCGGAAGGCGGCGAGGGCCGGCGCAGCAGCGCGTTTGCCTAGCCAAAGTCGGGTTAGACGCACGATTAAGTATTCATTAAGGCAAAACGGATTTCGTTACAGGCCCCGCGTTCGATATGGCGCGGGGCGGGACCCTGTCCAATCGCCGCGGAGATTGCTCACGCGTCTTCGCTGTTTGCCCAACACGGGCGCCGTTCGGAGCACAATGGAAAGAGCTTCTCCGCGCTGCCCCGCGCCGCCGCTTCTGTCTGCCACTCTGCGCGCGCAACACAAACGAATCCTTTCGACGCGCCGCGCCGCCGACCCGGCGAGCGCCATTTTCAGCCCGAGGAGGCCCATTTGACGAGGCGCTGCAGACTCAAGTGCAGACGGGTCTGCAGAGGGCCCCCGGGCCGCCGGATGTCGCTGCTGTCGCTGCAGCCGCTGCCGCAGCAGGTTCGGTGGTTGGCATCACGGGTCTCGGGTACCCGATAGTTTCAAAGCAGCCCAAAGTGGCTGTGAGACGGCCGGGGCGGTGAGGGGGGGGGGCGCACGCTCACCTCGGGTCGACAGGACATGTGATCGACGGGTCGGCAGGCAGCGCTGTAACGGCGGAACGGGTCGGGCCGCTCCCGAGCATTGCGAGCGACACTTTCATTTCCCCGGGACGAGCTGCGACAGCTGCGCCGGGGCCTGCCGACCACCCCGACACACACGCCCAGACTACACGGGCGGCAGACGGATCGGCCCAGGCGAAGGGAACTGCAGCAAGCAAATAAAATTTCTTCTTTAAGAGTTTCCTGGCCTCACAGCCCAAAAACTGAGCTCACAGTGTTTCCCCTCGCACTGACCCTACTTAGTAAAACCATTATGACGCCGCGGCCGACAAGTAATGTTTTAATACACTTATTAGTTTTTGCCTCCTGGCGGCGATTCATCCAAGAGAGCGCGTCTCTCTAGCCGGCGCAACCTCCGGGCCCCGCGCCGGGGTAATTTCCCAACATTGCCGCCTCTTCTTAAAATGAATGTGCAAATTTTGCTGGCCGCGCCTATTATGCTACTCGGTTGCCTCGTATATAACACGCCGCCGCTCCTCGCGATGTGGCCTTTTTTCCCCCTCCGCGTTCTCGGTAACGATTAATTGCTAATGAGGGGAGAGAATTTTCAAGTAGTGCAGCCAAGAGCGGCGACGACGGCCGGGGTTAAAATCCGCCCGACTTGGCGGCTATACAGCAGCAACAACAACATGACGTCACAGATCGCGCCCACACACGCGTCGACTCGAGTTTATTCACCCCCCCCCCCCCCTCTCTCTCTCTCTCTCTCCCGGGCAGGCACTCGAGTGAGATCCTCTTTCTCCTACTTACTGTCAAGCTACTGTTCTCATCCTGACCGTTATGGTCGGAAACGATCCTGCACAGGCGGGGTCCTTTCCGGCCCCAGCCCAACCCGCACGCGGCCCGAAGCCCCAATATGGGCCGCATCATATCCCCATTAGATTTTGGTAACTTGAAGCCGAGGGCGGCGCCACCAGGGCGGCAGCAGCGGCAGCAGTAAGGAGATTGCGCTGTCCTCGGGGCCGGCCAAATGTGTGCAGCTTCCGACGGAACGAAGTAAAAACGTAATACGGTCCCGTGCACAGATTTCAGCCGGTGACCTACTTTGCCGGCCCCCGTCCCCACGATGCCGCTCTAATGCTGCTTCCTTGAAGCTGGGCGAGTGCAGGGGGCCCTGCTCGCGGGTGCGACGAGCGGGAGGCGGGGAGGACGTCGCCTGTCACGTCGGGCCCGGCGGAGGGCCCCGAGCACCCCGAGGAGCCGGAAGCGTCGCGGACTCAATATATTCTGGGGCAGCGTGTGCAGTTTCCGATCAGGTCGGGAAGGGGTCCTGAAATGAAGGGGCGGAGAGGACATTCAGGACTTGGGCCGGCCCTGTAGCCTGCGGGGCCTGCGGACGACGCACACGGGAACAGCTGCCGCCCGCGGGGGACGGCCGGGGGGGTTGTCGTTGGAGGGGCGGAAGGGGAGGGCGTCCCATCGTCGAGGCACGGCACAGCGAGGACACCCGAGTGACCGCCACAGATGTCGGGAATCACACACCGAAGACATAACATGACGCATCGCCCGCAGCGGGAGGAGGAGCCGGACCCGACAGCGGGCCTCGCATGGAGCTGTCCGCGCGAAGGGAGGGGCCGCACTGCGGGCCGCACTGCGGGCCGCGCGGCGTCGCCCAGGTGCCGCTGACATGTGTGTGACGGGGGCGCGAACGTGAACGTGAATCCGCCGCCGATGGTTTCACGAGGAAAGGGGGTGTGCAGCGGCGGGAACAAAACAGCAGTCGCGTGGCGTGGACGGCCGCGGAAACAGGTCGCAGCGAGGAGGGTGCCGTGGTGCCGGCGGGCTCGCCAAAGACGCGCAGACGGAGGAGAAACTGGGGAGGGGCGAAGCACCGGGCGGACGGCTTTCGCGCTCCGGCGTCTGCGCGCATTAAGATGCCGCCGATAAACAGGGCGGCGCCATAAACACGGCCACTTTTGCGGTCCGCGGCCGCCACCGAAAATGCGTGAAAACTGGCCCGAAGCCCCGCGGGGGACGCTGCGGTGCGAGCGGCGGGCGCAGCATGGAACCGGGTGCTTGGACCACCATCCGGAGGGAATCAATGTCTCCTTCCCGTGTCCTGCAAGCCCGATCGCAGCTCACCCCCGCACAACACAACTGGTTTCCCCCCTCCAACTTCTAAAACCACTATCAGGTCCGGTCTTTTATTTATTTTATTTTTTATTTCTGCCTTTCGGCCCACTGGTCAATATCCAGTGGAGCGGCTCGAGACTCGACGTGACATCCTTTATCGTCGTTGCGTCGTCGCCAGGCCCGGCGGCGGCGGCCGGCGGCGTCCTCCAGCCGGCCGTGGGGGCGACGACACCCCGCCCCGCCGGGCCCCCGCCGGCCCCCGCCGTCTGGACGTCGTCCTCGCGATCAACGCCCTTATCTGACGCGCACACGACGCACCGACGCACCGCGCCGCACCGAGCGCCCGGCCTCGGCCAGCCGGAGGCAGGAACCGGCCCGGAGAGCGCCGCCTCCGGGTGCCTCCGGCGGCCCCCGTCGCAGATCCAGAGATCATTACCCGCCGACAGCGCCATTCTTCTTCCTTGATGAACATCTCGCGTCCGCGCAGGGAAAGTGCACAAAGGACGAGCGAGGCGGGGGGAGGCGGGGGAGGCGGGGGAGGCGAGGCAAAAACATATACAGCCGGGGACGGCTGGGCCGGAAAGCGAAAGGCAGGGATGCTCTGTGGCGGCGAGGGGAGCAGATACACGAGTGCGGAGGAAAGATCTGCGTTAGGCCGCGCCGACCTGCAATAATTCTGTCACTTTCATCGCCCGAAGCCGGTGACGCATCGCCGCAGGAACAGCTAGCCGCGACGCCCCGCGCGCCCAGGCGTGCTTGTTTTACTTATCTCGACGCCGTTTGATAACAGTTCGCCAGCAGTTCGCGGCCCGTGTCGGTTTTCGGGGGACTGAGGCCGGGGCCCAGACCGGAACGGATACGCGGGGCATAAATCGCGGCATGGGGGAAAATGGATAAGCTTTCTCTCCGACTTTTACGCAAAAGAGTTTCTTTTCTTTCTGCCGTTGCGAACCTGTTCGACACCTCCGTACCCGCGTGCTTGAAACTAGAGTACTTTCGCGCAAAACTCGCGTACCACGACGGCAGCACGACGACGATGCCGGAGAAACGGGACTCGCGGTTATTACGTCGGCACCTCTTCGGCGGCGGCGGATCAAACTTCACGCCCACCAAAGGGTCCCCGGCGGAGGGAGGGATTATAAATAAAGACATCCGGGAGTCCAGGCTCACCAGGGACGCCGTGAACAGGCCGCCGCAGACTCGTCCGAAACTCGGGGCGAGGCCCAGGCGATTCTCACGTTCTCTCCGACACGGCGACGAACAAGTTCCCCGCTCGGTTCGGCGCTCGGCGGTGAGCCCCGGACGGACGGGCGCGGACAGACTCGGCTCGGGCCGCGGCGCGCGCTTGCATACTTGCCGCTGCACTTTGTTTGAGTTTCGGATAGCAGCGGACCTCAGCACGCAAACGGGCTGTGCAACCGCCTCGCGCAGCGGGCAGCGCAAAGCTCACCCGCCTCCCGCGGCACTCCGACAACGTCTGCCGCTGAAACATCGACACTCGGGAAGGGCGCGGCCGCTCACGCAGGCCTGTCTACTAATGCAATGCTTTTCGCTGGTAATCTCGAAAACCGCGCTGTTCCCTTGTGATGATTTTTAGGACGCTGCGTGGTGGGGAATCAGTCCCGACCAGTGTGGAAGCAAGCGCGAACCGCAAAACAGAACGCGGCAAATTAGCACAGTCGTTGTCGAGCCGATCGCTGCTGCTGCTGCGCACGCCCTCTGCAATGGCGCGTGGTCAGCATGCCATACCATAACAGGGTCAATGAGGGAGGAAGAGTGGGTCGGACAGGCGGTGCGCGTGTGCAATGGAGCGCGCGCACTGATCCGCGTACACGTGCGCCGCGCGCTCTGATGAGCCAATCAGAGCCGTGCGAAACCGAACCGCACGCCTACATGAACACGCGAAAACGTGGCATTATTATTATTATCTTCACCACCACCGTCGTCACCATCGCCATCTTCATCGCCATCATTATCCTGGCTCAGATGCAAATTGCTCACATTTCTCGAGGCGCGCCGAAACGTCGCGCGGTCTTTCGGCGCTGGCCGCAAAGCAAGTTTCGCAAGCCACCGCACCGCTGCCGCCACCGCCGGTTCATATTTCGCGCACTCCCCGTCAAACTTTCCATTCGTCGTGCCCACTGCAGCGGGAGGAGCAGCAGCAAGAAGCAAGCGAAAGCAAGAAGAGGAGGTAAACTTGAGCGGCATAATCCGGAGGTACATGACTTTGCCAGTGCGCAGTCGGCCGTCGCCCCCTCTCCCCGACCCTCTGAATACATTTCGCCGGCGTGTTGCGGTGCAGTAGGTCGCAGGAGAGACGACCGTTCCGCGGCAGCCCGAGAATCACCGGCCAATGCGACAGTGGTGCGGCCGCCCTGACCCCGGCCCGCCTCACCTGGCCGGGGGCGGGGTGCCGCCACCAACACTAACTTTTTTTCGCGCGCGCGCGCGACTCACGTCGAATTGAGTTTTCTCGTTTCTGATCGCGAAGAGATGCAGCAGCGGCGCCGGGGGGCTTTGGCGACGGTTGGCAGCTTGTCACAAACGAGAACCGTTCACCGTGTGCAATTACCGTCACACAATTGGGCTCGCATACTGCGACAAAGTCGCGACCACGACAGCTTTTCATGTCGAACGAGAAAGTGGAAAACGGGCGCTACACTGTACCTCCACGTGCACGCATTTAACGAAAATGCAACAAAACAGCGAGACCACTGGGATGATTGTGCCAGCAAATACAAACAGTTTTCTGCACAAGAAAACAAAAAGAACAGTGAAGAAAATAAAGGGAGTGAGAATTATCTGTCTTGTGTCCAGGCTCCGGCGCAGCCCTTCCGGATGAGGCGGGAGACGGGGCTGATAAGGGGGAGAGGTGCGGAGGCTGCGGGGGCGGGGGTGAGAGTAATGGGGAAGACGGCAGCGGGGAGGTAACGACGGCGAGGAAAACAGAGAAGGAGGGCGGTGGGGCTGGAAATAGGACTCCGATAAAGAGAGAGGAGGACGGCGATAGGCGGGCGGAGGGGGGAGGACCGTAAGGAGGACAGCCGCCGCCGCCGCGGGCCGCGGGCCCTGAGAGCCGCCACAAGGCGCGACACGTCCTCAACTTTCCAGCTATGAATGGGACTCTTGTGTACGGGCCGAAATGAGGTCTTCGCACACCACGGTGGGCGCCACGGCGTCGGGGAGGCGCGCTGCGGCCGGGCGGCGGCGGCGGCAGCGGGCTGAGCGTCGCACGGCACGCGACACGCGGCACCGCACCGCCGCCGCCGCCGCCGCCGTGTATTTACGAGCGCTCTTTGACGGATGGCGCGCTCGACGCAACGCGCGGGAGAAAAGGGGCCCGCGGCTGCGTGGCCCCCGCGGGGCGCCGGATGGGCTGCGAGCGCTGGTCGCTACACAACAAAGCGGGGCGCACACACACACACACACACACACACACAGGAACGCAGACATACAATGCGTGGACAGAAATTTTCTCCGCGGTCGCTGAGCGTGCGCGGCAAGAAAAACAGGCGTCGTGGGCGGCGCGCCGCCGTGTGCACTGAAGCGGTGCGGGTGCACTCCGGCGGGCGGACGGCTGGACCGGGCGGCAGGCCAGGGCCGGCAGTACAGAGCAGCAGGGCGCGTGGCCGGCATACCTCTCTCGGGCGCTGCGACCCAGAGACCCTGTTTCTTAGACCTGTCCGCTCACACCCCTCCGCCCCGCCACCGCCGCTGCTGCTGCTGCTGCCGTTGCAGTGCCGGCCCCCCGCCTCCGCTCCCGAAATGGTAGTATTCAAAGCGTCGCCTTCCGTGACTCGCCCCACCCCCTTCGCTTCGCTACGGCTACGGTCGACTCGTCGTGTGACCTTTGCAGCGGATGCGAAGGAATGGGGGGAGGCAAATGCGCTTCTTGCCGCGGGGCCCTTCTTTTTATGCCCCCCGCCCCCTACCCCGGATCCGTCCCCCCCCCCCCTCCCCTGCCGTGGCGGTCTAGCCTGGTCTTCTCCAGGGCCAGCAAACCCGCCTGCCCGCCGCCAGCCACCACCGCCGCCCCATACTCGCTGTGCTCAGCCCTCTTTCTTTTCAGCGGGGCGTCGTCCGTTCCGAACCGATCTCTCCACAAAGGCCGCCGCTCTCTCCACACCCAGTCGTCGCGGAAAGGCCGTGCCATTGCTCCTTGTTGCTCGAGAATTTTTCCTGGGGGGCGTTGTCAAAGCGGGGCGCAGTACCGGCCTACATCAAACTCTGCCCTTTGTTGAGACTGCTGGGATACATCAAGATTTCTGATTTCTGAGCATTCAAAGCCCAAAGTCCAACCGCTCTCACATTCAATCCCTGCGAAACCTTTTTTTTTCAGCCTGATATATCTGTATTGCTGCGCGTAAACATCTCGCCATGTACGCAATCAGCCACGGTGGCAGTGTGGCTGCGGGGGAGGGGGAGGGGGAGACTTCGGGAAGCTCTGTCCGCGCAGCCAGACTTCATAATCCATTTCCGTCTGCTGCAGATGCGGGTGCGGCCGGGAGTGGTAGACACGCGCTCTGAAATGACGTGGTGAGCAGTTCGCAGTCATGGCGCTTGAGCCGAGCTGGAGCTCGCTGGAGCTCGCTGGAGCTCGCTGGAGCTCGCTGGAACCGCCGCGCCGTTCAGCGCCGCCGGCGCTGACAGTGCTGTCTGACGGAATTCCCGTGTGCCCGCCGCGATACGCCCCTCGTATTCATTGCGTTGGAGCGGGTGGCGATGTGCACCGCACGCGCCGGGAGCAGCCGAGAGCTGCCGCTGAGCGGGTTTTTGTTGCTATAAAAAATCACATTTGTTGTTGAGACCAAGCTCTTCTTCGAGTGCCAAAACGCCGCGATCTCTTGGCGATCAGCACGGAGAATATCATTTAATCGAGCGCCACATTCGGTGCGAATCGAACACGCTAACCTTATCCTGTAAAACATACCGCATTACCCGGCCCTGAAGTGTTGTTGTGCCGGTCGACGTCGTCTGCTAGGGGAGCGCGCGCGGCGCACGGACGGAGCAGGGGCAGAGGAGCGGCAGGAGGTGGCCCGTTTCGCCGCGCCATGACCGCCCATGGTGCTACACGCGGCGCCGCGCCTCCCCCGGCCGCGCGCCTCGTCCGGGAGCCATTAAATTTCAGAGTTATCGCGCGGGGACGGCGGGCCGCGCCGGACGCGCGCGCGTTGTGGGGGCCCCGCCATATTCTGCCCGGCCGCCCGAAAGGGGGTCAGCCGACAACGCAGCGCGGCCGACAGCGCCGTGCTGGTCAAGTTCGTCGGACGAGGAGGCGGGCCGCCGCGGGCGGGTGCGGAGAAAACAAAATTATATTTCACGCGCCCCGCGCGCATAAGTTTCGCCGTTCCTACGTCCCGAACGGCAACCGGAACTGCAGATCACGGCCCCCTGATCATCTTATCGCCTTCGCCACATGTGGACGGCCATCTCTCCGCGCGCGAAACTTTCCGAGTGACGGGCGCGAAACAGCCCCGCACAGCCCGCTGCTTTCGCGTCCTTGTTGACGTGTTTACATTCGGACGCCCGCCTCCCCTCCGTATGTTTCGCAAAGGCCGACCGGCCGCCTCGCCCAAACGCCGTCACGCATCGCCAAGTTCCCGACACGAGCGTCAAGGGCGTGATGAATGATGATGATTTTGCGAACGTGTTCGTCAGCAGTGGTCGCCCACGCCGGTCTTTGCGTGTCTCGCCCGCCCGCGGACGGCGACCCGACGCAGCCACACATCAAATGGGACACCCAGCCGTGAACAACCCCCTCCCCTCCCTCCCTCCCTCTCTCCCTCTCTCTCTCTCTCTCTCTCTCTCTCTCTCTCTCTCCCCCATTCCCTCACTCTCCCATTCCAAGATTTATTCCTGGGCGATTCCTGGGGCTCCCGTGCCGTACATGTATTACGGCACGGGCATTTGACGGCTTGTGAAGGATGTTCGCGTATAGTCAATATCTTACAGTGGCGAGGTCCACGGCCAGGGGGGGGGGGGGGGGGGGGGGGGCTGAGGGGGCGGTGGCCCGCGGCGTCGATAAATCCTGTGCTCGTCCTGCTTTATAAGGCCACACGGCTCCAAGGTTTTCGGGAGGCCGCGGACGGGCGCCCTCCAATGTGTGACGTCGCGCACGGCCCAGCGGCACGACACCACGCGCAGCTGCCGCCGGCCACCGTCGTATAAAACCAAACATAACCACCCCGCGTAAAATAGAAATGCGTCAGTCGAGTCCCCAGTCGTCGTGTGCCCCGAAGGACACTATTTTACGGGATGAATAATCTTGCAAGGCCGTCGGAAAGGAATGTGAAGCTTTCTTTTTCACAATGCAGTAGTTTCGCGTTTTGTAATCTTTCCTCCTGCGGCGCAGAAGAGCTTTCAGCAGAATTGTGACGCGCTCTCGCTCTCATACAGACCACGGGTTGACTTATACGGTGCAGGCGGGAGACATTGTGGTGATTCATGTAATGTAAAGGAGGGCCGCAAGGGTGGTGAGACAGCACTAGAATGGGAGGGGGGGGGGGCGGCGAGAGCGAGAAAGTAAGTGGATAGAGGGAGAGGGAGAGAGGCATGACGGCAGAACGATATTGCAGAGAAACGCGGGTAGTAGAGAGAGAGAGATAGTGTAGTAGAGAGGGAGTGAGAGAGACACCACGTTTGATAACGCGGGCGTCGCTTGTCGGAAGCGGGTCCGCAATGACATGTGTCTGGCCTGATGCTGGCCCAGGAGCGCTGGCGTGGCGCGCTGGGACGGCAGCCGTGGCCGGGCCGCTCGTACAGCGCCGATGTTGGGTCCGAGCCACCCCGTACAGCTGCGCCCGCTGGTGCAAGTGTGCCTGCAGCGGCGTGCCAAGCGGAACAGCACACCAGGAAGAGTCGATTCTGGACACGGCGGAGCCGCGCCGAAGAAGCCCGGAGGTAAACTTTCCCGCAGCGAGCAGGTCGGCGGCGGAAACGAAATGGACTTGACAGGCGGCCGGGCCCGGCCCGGCCTAAAGCCACGCTAGGCAGAGAGGGGAGGCCGAAGTAGTCGGGGAGAGGAGCTCAGACCGCTGATCCCACCGCTTCACTTGCTCGTCCGGATAAGGCGGGACCGTTCGTGCGGGGGCCGCTCCGACTCATTGGGCCGGGCGGAGGCGAGGCGGGGGGCGATGAGCGGTGCAGCGTAGCCGCGTAGTCCGTGGCTCTGCGAATAACGGCGGCGGCGGCGGCGTGGCGGTGCACGGCCGAGCCTCCTTCAGCGCCTCGCACTTGGAGCGGGGCGTGCCGCGCGTGAGGCCCGGACGACGCTGCGGACGGGCGTCACGTCTCGGCTGTCCCGCCCCCCGCAGGCGGCACGCCGACTGCGTTACCGGGGAGAGACGCAGGCGGCAGGCGCGGCCGAGTGAAAATGTGCACACTGCCATCGACATCCTCCAACTGTGCGCTCGGCGAGGCATTTCTCGCGTCGCGTCCTCGCAGTACCCGCGCGCCGCGCGGTGCCGCGCCGTCCTGGTCGCGATGTTTACCTGTCGATACCCCGCGTTATTGGCAGGGCTTTGCCCGCGCAGCCGGCGCCGAGGCCCCGGCATGTGGCGCGGTGACGCTCGATAGGGCCTAAAAGGGGACCCGGCGAGGTTGGCAGCGGTGGATGACCCCTGACCCCGGAGCCGGTAGCGAGTGGGGTCAGACCCGGCCCCGCAGGAGCCGCAGGAGCGAGGGGCTGCAGCTGCAGAACGCTGCGCACCCCCGCTGGCGGCTGGCGGGGTCGCAGGCACTATCCTATTTCCTGTGCCGGCCCCGCCCCCCGCCCGGCGCGGGGACGGCCGGGGGACGAGGGGCCGAGGATCCCGACGAGCGCCCCGCGCGATTGGCCTGCACCGGCCGTCAGCGGCGGCGGCGGCGCCCTGACATTCTGCGACCTTTCCCTCAAGGTTATTTTCCGATCGGAGCTCCCTTCGACGGGCGCGCGCCTGCCCCGCGCGCTCTTGCCTTTTGCGGCGCCGCGAGGACGCGAGAGAAAACGCAGTGCCGCGCCGAAGCCTTCCGCGACGACGTCACCGACGCCTCTCCCCGGCCTAAAGACCTCCGGGAAAGTAGTGCTGAGAACACAACACGCACTCGGCGACCAAATCGAATAAACAACGGCAATTGCGTCGCGTAACATCGTGCCGCCGGGAAGGGGGCCAGCCGAGGGGGCGGCGGCGGCTGCCCTGTCGCCTCGCTCTCTCTCCCTTCCTCGCGCTCTTTCTCTCTTTATCTGTCTCTCTCTCTGCTTTTACGAGCAAGTTATCACCTCATTTTCTTTCGTTCTGAGACGCTGGCCCGCCACCAGCACAAGCAGCAACGGCAGCATCCCTGAAATGACTGCCCCCCACCAACCCTGTTTGGCCGGGCCGGCCGCAAGGGAAAAGCAAGGGCCATCCATCAAGACCCAGGCGGAAAAAAAAGGATCATCGAGACCTTTTCTTTTCCTTTTTTTATTCCTTCCTTACGCGCAAGACGGCGGGGTGCCATTCGGAAGGGAGATGGCTGCCGGCCACTGAGAGAAATAATTACGGAGCGAGAAGGACGCGTGCGCTGATTAATCGCCATGTCATAATACGGGCGCCGCCCACTGCGCCCAGCCGACGGATCCGCTTTTAAAATAAAATGAAAAAGAAGAAGCAAGTATTGACGTCCACCGGCACAACGCCTGCGGGCTGCCGGGTAGGCAACACGAGCACACGCCCGCCCGGCGGGCATGCCTACGCACCACGGCGCTAAGCCGTCGCCGTCGGCCGACGGCCGGCCGTCCTGGTCTCAAAAGTATTTATTTGCGCCGACGGCCGTTGCTCCTCGGCTGTGTGACCTTCGTCGCCCCACCCCTGGGAGGATCGGGCCAACACGTGGACGCCAAACAAACCGACCCGGCCGACCTGCAGCCTGCGCAGCGCCTACGTCCTGGGATTCGGCCCATTCAACAAGATCAGAGAACCAAGCGCAAACATACACCTACGAAAAAAATACACGAGGCTTTTTTCTTTTTTGGTGATATTTGAACCCGCTGACTCACCGAGCACGCCCAGGCGGTAGTTGACCGTGACGACGACCACGCCCCCGTACGAGGCCAGGACGCTGCCGTCGTAGACGTTGCCCGAGTTCCACTCGTACGACTCGCCGTGGATGAACACGATGACGGGGGCAAGACGCACGTTCTCACGGGTGCCAACTGCAAAAAAAACAACACATTATAAGACAAATCGCATTAAAAAGTTGTTGGAGGCCAAGGCGGACGCGAGAGGAAATACATCCTGTTTGTGCGAGACTGCTGGAGTAGGCGGCAGCAGCGGGGAAGCGGCGGCGGGGTGGATAGCGACCCGTGAAGAAATAAGTCAACTTCCTCCGAGTATCGCACGCATTTGTGTTGCCAAACTGCACAAAAACCGGAACCGAAGTCGGGCTCGGTGGAGGGGGAGGGGGCGGCGGCCGAGTTCCCCCCCGTTGTTGGTTCCCGTACGCGTGGGCGCGGCCCGCACTTGTGTAAGGAAATCACTCCTCGGTAAAGTTTGCCCTGCACCCCGGCGGCGCGGGGCGAGGCGGGGGGATCGGGGAGCGGGGGCCCGGCCCGGCCCGGCCTGGCCCGGCCAGTCAGGCCGCACGGAACATTTTCAGTGCTGGACGTCTTGATTTATACCCCGCACGCCGAGTTAGGCCCGTTGGGCCCGGACTGGCGGGTGGCTGGGCCGGCCTGGCCCCGGACCCTGGACCGGTAGAGGCTCTGGCATAGGGGCTGGCGGCGGCCGTGGCGGCGGGGAGCTCCGACGGCGGGTTAGCGCAGAGAGTAATCCTGCCCGCAAACACCCGCACGGGCGGCGGGACACCCCGGAAAACAACGGCGCACAAAAACGACAGCTGGGGCGGCGGCGGCGGCGTCGGGTTATGTGCCTCTGCGGGCCCTCAGCGGAGACAATACAACTCGTTACAGCGACAGAGACGTGCAAGTCGGCCGCGGCGCGACGGGTGTTGTGCGCCCAGGAAAGGAGTTTGTCGCGGCCGACAAATTTCCCGACTTTCCCATAACAGCGCCACGCCCCGCCTCGCCTCCGGCCCGCCGACGCCGGCCCGCCTCGCCACACGTATAATTAATTCTGCGGGGGTAGCAGGTGAGGGGTGCGGGGGAGGACCTTATATCCTCGCCCCCCCCCCCCCCTCCCCCTTTCCCTCGGCTCTGGCGCCCCGGGCGGCCAGGTTTGTTTAACGCCCGCCTGCACCCGACGTGGACCGTTAACGCCCGAAGTGACGTCCGTGACGCGTTCGCAGAGGGAGGAAGTGGGCCTCCATGAGAGCGGATGCGACGGTGGAGGCCGCGCCGCCGCGCCGCCTCGCCGCAGCCCCCGGAGCCCTACCCGAAGGCGAGCACACACCGCCTTGTGTATTTTGTGTTTTCATGGGCACGGACAGGTGGCCGCGGACATCATGGTTGTTGTTTCGCACAGCCAGTGCGCGCCTCATTAGAGGCCTCTTGCAAGGAGCGTGTAGAACACCCTCGGCGGCCGGCCGAAGGCTCGTGGGCCCCCGGCAGCGACTTCTAGCCGAAGCCGGGGTGGAAGGCAGGCCAGGGCGCCCACCGCGGCCGCAGCCGGGCAGCCAGGGAGGTCTCATCCCGTCCCTACTCTGGGTTACGCTCGCCCAGGTGTTTGCGCAGTGCTCCCCCTGGGCGCGCTGCTCCGCCTCCCGGAACTGTCGTCCGGCTGTTTGCCTAAGATGTCAAGATACGCCTGCCTTATTACCAGTTGCCCGGAGCCCCGGGGCCCTGCCCGCCTGCCCACAGCCCCCGGGGCCCCGGGCCACACCCGGCAGACAGCAGCAGACAGCGCCTGGCGCATCTGCAGCCCACTCCTTGAGTTAAAATGCACCAGATCATGCCAAACCGAAATACAGAAGTAGCAAAGGACGCTAGATGTAATACAAGAAACCACTTATTTACAAGGTTTTTTCTACGTACTGAGTTTTTCCTAATTTCTTAAAATTGAAAAACGAATTTTAACATAAATGGCTACCGTTTTATTTTTGGTCTGTACCGTAACGGATTCCTAACTCGTTCCATCCCGGCCTAGCCTAGCTCGGCTCCACCCCGACGTCCCGGTCCGTTGCCGGGGCTCTGAATGGGAGGCCGGGGCAACAACTTCATTCCAGTCGGTACATAAGGCAGCGGCCAGGCCTGGAGCCCGGCTGGAGCCCGGCTGGAGCCCGGCTGGAGCCCGGCTGGAGCCAGGCCCGGAGAGATCTCCCGCAGCGATGCCGGCCTGCGGGGGGCGGCTGTAAACCACTATCGCTGTGCACACGAGAAGTGACCTCCGGCCTTGAGGTCGCCTCCACGATCGGTGACTACTCGGGGGCGCGTCGGCAGGACGTGGGTCAGGGGCGCGGGCAGCCGGTGCACCCCGCTGCAGCGCGCTGGAGGCCCCCGAAGGACATTTCTCCTCATTTCCAGGCTGACAGTAAGTGGCAGCGCACCGCCCGGTCCGGCCTGGGCCTCGGCTCGGTCCGGCAGGACCCGGGTGGGGCCTTTTCTCTCCCTTTCCTCGCCGGCGCACTCTGTAATCGTCCCCAGTCACGCTATCTCTGTAGCAGGCGCGCGCACGCGCTCTCTGCTCGCTACGATTTCTTTACTTTTTCCCCTCCCCAGAAAGTCCTTATTTCTCCCTCCCCCCTCCGCCCCCGTCCTTCCACCGCTGCGCCCTCCCTCCCTCCCTCCCTCCCTTGGGTAGGGGTAAATTAGGCGCAGAGCAAACTCTGGCCGCTTTTGTCGCTGTTATTTCTGTCAATAGAAGGATGTTCGGCGGCAGCTCGGCCCGGCCGCAGCGGCAGTCACCAGCCGGGCGCGATGAAGTTGTCGACGAGATCACCTATTATGCATAAAGTTCTGCGGCTCAATCGCTTTAAGCGGTGTCGTGCTGTCGATGCACTCCGCCCCGCCCCGGAGTGCATCGTATCACCGACATTTCAACGACGACGTGTTCGCTCCCGCCATGCGTGTGACGTTGATGTATATTTCCAGCCGCCCCCCTCGCGGCACCGCTTTAAGACCCATCAGCAGACGCGAGCGCAGTTTACGGGACCGGCTCCTCGCTGCAGTCCGCTCCGCAATAACTTTTAATTTGTTGTCCGCGGCCGCCTCTTGAATCCTCTCGCGCAGGAAAAGCCTCCCAAGGCCCCCGGGCTCTCGGTCCGGGCACAGTCCGCTGTGCAACGCCCGCTGCGCCCGCCGCCGTGCCGCCCGGGCCGCTTGCCGTTCTGTAATCCCGGGCCGGGCCGCGCTGCGCTCCGTGCTTATCCGGGCGCGGTGGCAGCGCCGTGGCAGCGCCGCAGTACGAGAGCGTGTCCCCCCGGTTTAGCGCTTTGCTTGAGGGGGCGGGCAATGCGGGGGGAAGGCGGGAGTGTTTGCCAGCGGGGCCGCGCGGAAGCTGCGGGCTGTAAGCCCACGACGGCGCGCGCCGCAGCGACAGCAACACCTGCTCGCCACCGCGGTACCGCACACGGGTCCGGGAAGTGTCTGCGGGGGCCGGAACCAAAGTTAGCGGCGGCCTAGCGGACCGACATGACACGGGACACGGCCGCGCGGCGGACAGTGCACGGACACCGTGGCCGGCCGCCGCAGGGCAGCAGGACGGACCCGGGTAGGGAGCTCCTCGCCTCTGTGCGGGCAGCGCGCCGCAGTGCGACGCAGCGCACGCTTTACACTTTCACGAAGACACCTCTCTGAATTTCCTTTTTTGTTGTTTTTTGTTGTTGTTTTTTTCCTTGTTCTGAGGCCGTGCGGGATGAGCCGGCCCCGTGTAACTGTGCGGAGGCGTGTGGCGGCGGGCCCGCTGCACAACACCGCCGGCAACACGGCAGCATTCCGGCTGCCGACGTGGCACGGCCCGACCCTGCGGTGCCCCGGCGGTGCCCCCTGCGGCCCCCGCGGCCCCCGCAGCCCCGCCCCCCGGGCCGGCCTGTGCGGTGTGCCGACCCACTCCGGCCGCACGTAACGGCCGCCCGCCGCTTTACGAGCTGCAGCGGGGCCCGGAGGAGCCTGGAGGAGCCGGAGGATTTGCACCGCTGCCCACCGCCGGCAGCCCCACCAGCCCTCAAAAACCCGGAAGCCACCTCTCCTTCCTGGCCGACGGCGGCGGCGGCCGTAGCGCCTACAGGCCCCCCACCAACCACCACCCCCCGCAGCTACCCCCTGCTCAGCTGCACCGAAATATTGCTGAGCCGCCCTCGTAAAGGTTCCCAAAACCGACACCCTGGAGACATTAAATAACTGACTTAACATAAAATAAACCAACTCATTTAAAAGCAGACCGTTATTTTTAGCGAGGAAAAGGGAAAGGATGCTGAGAAGGGTGGGGAAAATTCAACGACTGTCCACCATTGGAAATGCGGGCGCTGTAAGGGCAGCGGGAGGCAGGCGGGAGAAGGGCTGCGCGGGTCGAAATGAAAGTCGGCCGCTGCTCGCCAATTATTCCTGTTTGAAGGTTCGTTTGGTTGCAGAGCCAACAGAGGCTGCCAAGCGACAGTTTTATGCATGCCGGCGAGGAGGGCGGCGGCGGCGGCGGCGCGCGCGCGCAACACGGCTAGGTCAGGGGCAACGCAGCGCGGCCCGGCGGCAGCTCGGCGGCAGCGCGGCGGCAGCGCGGCGGGGGGTTCCTTATCCACGACAAGGGAATTATGGATCGTCCTCAGCTTTACGAGTATGCTTAGAACGTGCCGCAGCCCGGGATTTAGGGCGAACATTGCGGTCACGGCAAACTGCTCGGTGAGCCCTGCCAGGCCAGGCGGGCGGGCACGGGCGCCACGGGCAGGCAGGCGGGAGGGTGGCAGGCCTGCTCGCGCCCCCCCGCGCACTAGCCGCGCAACATTTCACCGTGCACTCCGGCTGATCAGGCGGGCCGCCGGGCGCAGCAGCCGCCGACCCGAGCGCAGCCCGCACCGACCCACGCGTGAGCTGTGGGCCTGAAACGAACGCAATTCCTTCGGAGAAACATAAACAGGAAGGCAGTCTTAGGAGGATAAATATTCAGACAAAAAAAAGCAGTCGCGTCTTAAAATGTATGGAAGGGAAGAAACTGCGGTCGTGGCGATGTCAGCGACAAAAAAAATAAAAGAAACTGAAAACTGAGTAACTGTCGAGTCGAGCATAATGTGCTAGCTTTAACCATGGCTCCCACAATATTCCCTTGGCATTCCTCCACACACTTTTCTTTTCATCCGTGCCGCTCATTCAGGAGGAGAGATATTTCGCCACAGCTGTCTATTTTCCCGCCCGGATGACGAGGAATTTTGACTCGAGAGCAACGCCAACGAGGAGATGTGTTTTCCCTTGCGGTGTGGGGCCGCCGGGCCCGCCTGGGCCGCACGCTCGAGGCCAGGCAATAGGGTGGTGGGGACGGCACAGCGCTCCTCCACCCGTCCTCCACACGACGAGTCCCTTCCATTTTCACTGCATACATGAAATATTCATAAAATACCCGGGGGAGCTGCAAAGGTTGACTTCATTAGTTTTCCGGAGCGTTGTTTGTTTTCCGTGCAGGCATGCCTATCCGCGACGAAAGCAGAGAGTTGCACGTGCCCTCTCTTTCCCTCCCTACGCTTTTCTCTCGCTGTCCTTTCGCGCGCTCTGGTAAAAAAGAAAGCAAGAAGATGAGACGGAGAGAAAGAGGGGGAGGGGGGGGGGGGCTTCGAGGATTTATAACGCCCACGGAGTAACGGCAAGAACGTCCTGCATCTGCAACAACCTCGCTGCGTCTAGGCCTTGGCCCGCCTCGCCCGCCTGCAGTGGCGCGGACGTCCTGTGTTTTCTGTCCGGGAGGATTATTCCGACCATAAACGCGCCCACCTCTCTAGTTTTATTCTGACATGGGGGCTTGCCAACGTCACTCCTAAAAACAGGGACGTGGAATTGGCGTGTGTGTCATCCGCGGGGACTAGAAACGACCCAAGAATGTGCGATAAAAATGAGCCCAAGTCTTTTACAGCTCTGGAAATATTGCCTACACGGCCCGCCGAAATTCATGCGACCACTGTCAGGAATGTGTAATCGGCTTCAAAAGTCGATGTCCTCACTGAATGGAGGCAACGATTAATTCGTTCCTTCGATGAATAATTTTCATGTTGCTTTATTTTTGTGCAATATGGCTGTGTTACTTTCGGAATGACGTGAAGGATCGTGAAGAGATGCTGGAAGAGGAGGAGCGGATGGACGAAAAGGGCCGGGAGAGGAGAGCAGATGGCAATCACAGATTGGGCTAGCTGTCTTAACCGGTGTGTGTGTGTGTGTGTGCGTGTGCGCGCGTGTGTGTGATAGCCAGTTAACTGGATCACATTGCCGACTAATAGAGGAAAGCATCAAAGGGCGACGGCGGCGCTCAAGGTGGCCGGGAAAAGGGTCGCGACACTTGACTTCCTTCTCCCTCCCGACGGGCTTCCCCCACTTCCCTCGTCCTCTCTCTCCTTTTCACCTCAGTCGGAAACCCATTTCCTTCTCTTTTCACACTCTCACACTTGCGCCCCTTCCTGCGTCCTCGCCTACGGCACTCAGTTTCGATCCCCAACACTCCCCTTTCCCCCGCCATTACCCAATACGCGTCTGTCCTTGTTTCGCCCTCTTCCGCGTCATTCTTTGTCTTCCCCCTCTCTCTCTCTCTCTCTCTCTCTCACTGCCAGGCTAAATCCACCTCCCAGGCGCGGCACACAGCGGCACACGCACGCAGCTTTCACTTCGAGGTCCGCCCCTCCCGGGCTTCATGACGGCTGCTGTCACACAGCGCTCGCTGCGGCGCTGCGCTGTCAGCCTCTGTCATCATTTGGCGGCCGCCGTGTTGGGATCTAAAGGACGTGCAGCATACAAAGTCCCCCCGAAAAAAAATGGGGGCGAAATATTTTCCGATCGCCGCTCGATCGCGACGGCATCGGAAACACATTCCCGTGGTGGAGCAGCGCAGCGCGATACTCGGCGAGGAGCCGCCCCCGCCACGTCGTTGGAATAATTCTATTGCGAGGAGAGAAGAGGATTCCCTGTCAATGTGCGAGGGGGCTCACACAGCACAGGGGGCGCTGCGTCTTCATTGGGGGCAACGCGGTGAGATCGCGTAGGCGGTCTCTCTCTCTCTCACACACACACGCACACTTTTCCTCTCTCCCTCTAGGCGCCCCCCACCCCTCCACAGCTCGCTGTCCGTTTCTCGGTCTTGCTCTCATTCTCTCTCACTCTCTTTCCCTCCCTTCTCCCTCTCTCTCTCTCTCTCTCTCTCTCTCTCTCTCTCTCTCTCTCTCTCTCTCTCTCGTACACACGGCACCCCCACCCGTTTCGGCGTAGTTTTAAGTAGCCGGCATTACAACGGTTGTAGCAGTCCTGCCGTGGGTCCGTGCCCCCCTCCTCCGCCCCCATGTCTGCCTGGTGGGCTCTGGCGGGGCGGCGCGCGTCCTCACAACGCCCCCCGCCTCCTCGCCGCCTTGCTCGTTTGTATGTAAAGCACTCCATTATAACGCGCGGGGTGCGTTCAAATTCGAGCGCCAGCAGCGGCGGTGGCGACGGTGGCGATATTTGCGCTGCGGTCTCCGCCGGGCAGCGCGCGCTTCTCGAGGTGGCGTGCCGCGCGGGTCAGAGGTCGGCGGCCCGCGGGCCCCCTCACCCGGCGTAGCAGCCACCCAGTGCGCTGGCGAGCCACCCCGGCAGCCGCGGCCAACATCCCGCGGCGCCCCCGGCACTGAAATAGGGCGGGGAGATGAGGGCGTGGCGTCACGTGAGGCGGCCGCGGGGCCCCGTCCCGCCGCGCCTCCCTGCCGAGGGGACGTCCCTGCACCGAATGAGCGCGGCGGGGGAGGCGGCGGCGGCGGCGGCGGCGAATAAAAATCAAAGAGTTCCCCGGCCGCCGGCAGCGCCGCCGTAAACCGACGTGAAAATGTGCGCGGCGCTGCGGTGGTGGCGGGGAAAGCCTGAAAAATGATCAGTTTTGGGCGCGGAGGGCCGGGTCCCCCGCCGCGCTCCCCGTGATTGCCTGCCGCCCCTGTGCAGCACCCGAGGGGGACCCCCCGGGGCCCTCGCGGCGGCGTGGCGGCGAGGCCCGAAGTGTGATGGAGTTGATGGAGGCTGGCGCGTACCCGGCACGGCGCGCCCCCCGCGGCCCGCCGCAGCAACATCCACGTCGTCTGGTTAGAGAGGGGAAGTGCATGTGAGGTTAGTACCCGCCCGGCACAGAACACACCCGTTCAGAACGGGGCACAGGACACGACAACCACAATATTTTTGTAACGCCCCCGGTACAAAATTACAACGCAAGACAATTTGCACCCCCCACCATGTTCCATGGAAGGCCATAGCCTCGTACACGAGGTCGACGCGCTCACCGCACGGCGCCCCGACCGCAACACGGTTTTTTCTTCTCTTTTCGCGGCGGTCCGTCGATGTTTGCAGTACTTCGCCCCGCGGAAAAACGGGGGATGAGCGAGAGAGCGCGCACTTAGCCGAACGGCGCGGCATGTATTGGCCGCAGTAAACGTAAAGGCAATGAGCCGTGTGTACAGCGCAGCACAGTACAGCGCCATGCAAGAAGGGCCCCTAACGGTCTCCCACTCCGCACTCCAGCCCCTCCCGACTCCCGGGTCGTCCTCAGCATAAAAATATCAGAGTACACTCTCTGCGCCTGCGGCCCGCAGTGGGTGTAATAACCGTGCTGGACGCGGAGCGGTATGCGGGACCAACAGACATGAGAAAGGGGTAAGGGAGGGAAAAAATCAAACCTTTCACAAACCTTTCACCCTATTCTTCTGGCTGAGCGAAAGACAGAAAAAAAAATGTTAAGTGGAAAACGGGTAGTGGGAGAGTGCTCAAATTTGGACCAGCTCGCGTGCTTAAACTTAGGGGTCAGTGTCGGGCCAGTGCCCCGCGTTCTGCTCTCTCAGCGCCGCGCCGCCGGTTGGCCCGGGACACTTTGTCACGGCGGAGCCCGGCGGGGCTACGGCCGGCCCGCCGACTGCCCCGCGGGGGGGAATAAACATGGTAAAGCACCGCGCGACGAGCCCCGGGCCGCGTGCCGTGCGTTTTCAATAGGAGACTCCGCCGAGAGTGCAAAACGGAAGTAAGAAAGTGCCAAGCGAAAGAAGCGCCCGCGGGGGACACTGGAGGCCAGCGCGTTACATTCCGAGCCCCGATCGACTTCAAAACTCACTCGCTCGAAAGCTATGCCGTGTGTGTGTGTGTGTGTGTGTGTGTGTGTGTGTGTACTTCCACTTATGACCGATGGAGCGCCTACTGATGTGGGTGCGGGCCTGCGCTGGCCTGCGCACACATCGAAGCTTACAAAACGATTGATTCCTCGGCACAAATATTGGCGATGGATGCGCACGCAACAGGCAGCGAAAGCAGCAGCAGCAGCGCGGCGGAGTGGCGCGTAACCGGTCCAGGCGAGGGGTACCTCAGTTCACGGTACCCCAATAGGTTAAAAAGTCATTCCTACCATTACAAAAACTCAAAACGAAAATATATTTGTTTTGCTTAGAAATATATGGATGCTTATGAAAAAAAATTGCAAAAATGGGTGGGCACTACCTCGTCCCAGGCCTCCGCCTGGAACCCTCCTGCTTAACTTCGGTGTTCGAATGGGAACCGGTGTACCAGGTATTGACCGCCGCAAAGACACCGGCACAACGCAGCGGCCTTTTTCAGGGGCACGCTTCCGCAACGGTCAATGTAGCCCCCTCCGCCAGCCAGATTTCCGGAATCAACTCCCTTCGACTGGCTGGTTGGTCTGTGGCACTGCGGCCACTCCCGAGCGGATTGGGGGGGAGGTAGGCTTTCCTATATCGTACACAGCCGAAGCTGCTGTACTTCACGACGAACCCTAGTCGCGACGGCGTGTCCTCGTCTGCCAGATTCACAGGGAGCGAAAACGAAGGTACCGAACCCTAGGCACCCCCGTAGCATACACCCGAGTCTCCGAACCAAGTTTCCTTGGTAGACACAGAGCCCCCCCGCCGGAAACCCCGGGCGACCGAGAGAACCTCGGACCCGGGAACGGGGGTAAGCCCGACCGTGCTGCGGGAATCTTCAAGTTCAAACCCAACGCTTACATCTCTCAGTGACGCAGCGCGCACGGCCGTTCAGACAGCCATACCAGCGCCACGTTCGGAAGTATATTTGAGCCTCTGCCTTCCAAACGCAAACACAAGAAAAATTTAGGAAAGTGGGATGGCTTGAACACACAATCTTTCGGTCGCCGGTCAGTCACCTTACCGATGCGGCCACAGAGCCGCGATGACGTCGTATGCACGCCCTCTATACTTTACACACCGTCGTCTTAGCTGAGCCGAAATAAAAAGTGCACGGACCGGCACAGAGTCGAACCTCCGACCAGCCGCCCGCCAGCTGGACTCGATAACCACGCGGCTACCGAGCCTCGGTGCGGGATAATCGTGCGCTTCCGGTACTGTAGCCGCACGACGTGTCCGACTGGAAATTGACTGGACCTTGACTGGAGAGTGACTGGACTAGAAGGCGTACACTGACAGGAAGCACCGGGGTACCCCTCGGGTCCAGGGCCCCGCAGGCTGTGGCCGCCGTGCCCCCGCAGAGATCAATCCGTACACTCACACACGCCGGACCTAAGTTTTCCTTGAATTTTGCTTCTTTTTTTTGCGTGAACGTCACTGAAAAGTGTTTCCCCGTTTTGGTTGTCCGCTAACGACACGGCCGCCGCCGCGGTGGACACCATGTCGCGCCCCGCGGCGGGTATTCCTCTCTCGTTCTTCACGCCGCTAATTGCCCGGCCCGGCCCATTTTAATGACGTCATCTCCATGCTGATCACGCGCACGCGGCCGCGGCCTTGAAACAAGTGCGCGAGAGCCTCTGTGGAGGCCGGCGGCGGCGCGGGGTCCGGACCCCCCGCAGACCCCCCGCGGACTGTGCAGGGGGCGCGGCGGAGAGCCGCTCCGCCCTTCGATGCAAATCTTTCGGGGGTCTTAATTTAGATGAAGGCTGATTGCCTCCTGGGGTCCCGGGCGGGCCGAGTCTCGGCCGGGTCCCGGCCGCGGGTGGCTGAGTGAGACCGCTGTGAGGAGGAAAAGGGGGGCCGCCGCCGCCGCTGCCGCCGCCGCGGGGCGCACGGCCGGGCAAGTCGGGCGAGAATCGAATTAAGTCGTTAGACGGGAATTTGAAAAGAAAAGGGGAGTTGTCGTTTCTTCCCCGCTTCTCTTGGTGCAGCCGCGGCGGGCGAAAGGGATGTGTGCAGTGCGAGGAAGGCAGGGCGGCACGGCCTCCGAGATCAAAGATGTCGCAGGGGAGGCAGGCCGGAGTCAACTCCGGCGATGAGTATCTAGGAGGCCGGGGGCGGGGAGGAGCGGGCAGGATGCCAGGGCCAGGCGGGGGAGGCGTGGCGGGCCCCGGATGAGGGGTAGCAGACGGCACCGGCGGCGGCGCGAGCGGGCGCAGTGTCCGGCCGGAAATGGGGAAGCAAAGCGACATACGCACCCCGATCGGTGTCCCGGAAATGCTCTGTCTGACGGTGCGAATCAGTCAGCGAGGAGACCCGAGCCGTCGATGAAGTACGTCATGACGATCAGTATTCCGCAGTTTTCACCCGATTCACGCGAGCACTGGCAGCCTGGCTGGTCTCTCTGTCTCTCTCGCACTCAGGCCCGCACGAGCATCGAGACAAACTCACACGCGCGCCGTGAGGTTTCTGCAGTGGCGAGGCGGGAAAATAATTACGGAACAAGAAGCGAGCAAATTACTGGAGTCCTAACTATGTATACACGTTGGTGTGTTAGGGAGGGGGGTTAGTTCCACGCGTGTGCGTGTGTGCGTGTGTGTGTGTGTGTGTGTATGTGTGCTCGCGCACCTGCGTGTGGGCTCAGGCCCGGGTGCCGGGCGGTTCTTAGCTAAAGCCGACCTGACGAGATGAGCATCCACGACCGTGACCAACTACCCCAGCGGCCCCGGGCCCCGGCAACGGCCAGTCGGGGTATTAATTAATACGCCCCCCGCCCCCTTCCTGCCCTTAACCTCGCTGAACAGTTTCATATATTTCTTCTCTCTGCTATCCTTGTCCTTCCACGTCAACTGGTTCTCCAGCGAACGGGCCACAGCGGCGGCGGCACTGCGGGGCTCCATATTAGGAGGTTGGCACAACAGCCCGCCCGCCGCGCACCTCGAGTGGCTGCGGTGTTGGCAGACGCGGCAGCAGCAGCGCAACGCGAGATGAGGGCGGGTACCACTGTCAGAGAGGACCGACCCCCGCGGGCCCCAGCGGGTCCCAGTGCCAGGGACACACACACACACACCTGTTTATGTTAGCATAAGCCGGTGCACAGTGCCTCTCACACCGCCGAGTCCCGTGCCTGCCCCCCACCCCACCCCACCCCAGCCGGCGCGGCACGCAATGCCCCACTTCTTCCGCGCCGCCGCGGGTCCTCGTCAGGGCTGCACCTCTATTCATTATCCTTTCGCCGACCTGTCTGGAAGGCAGCGCCTTATCTGGCGCGGCCATTCCAGTGACGGATCAGCCGCCGGAGGGAGAGGAGGGGGGGGGCAAGCAGCGGAGCAGCCGGAGGCAGCCGGAGGCAGCCGGAGCTGGGGGCATCGTCCGTGTCAGCCTTCTCTCCTAATCCTTGATGCACGTGTACACCAGGGTGTGCAAAATTTTTTTTATAAAAGTGCAAAAAGGAAGATTAATAAATGCTTTTAAATTACATTCCAGTATAAATATGGCCCGGTAGATAATTTTCTAAAAATTAAAAATGAACAAAAATTTTGATTGATCGGATACAATGTAATGTTTTAAACCGGAAATGGACATACTATTTGTCCCCTGTCACATCGCGTTTTTTGTTTTGTTCTGGAGAGTGCGCTGGCACGAGGCTGGATGGAAATGTTGTCGCAATTAGTGAGGCGGGGACGAGCAGCAAGCGGCCTACGCCTACAGCTGCCGGCACGCCGCCGGCTCCGGGGTCCGGGGGCCGGAGGCCGGGGTTCGGGCCGCGGGGTCCGGTGTGCTAGTGGCGAGGGGTATGGAGGGGGATCTGCGACCCGTTTTGGAAGCGCGCAGGCCTCGGCGCTGGCTGGGACGGGGACATGATAGCTGGTAATTGGAGCAGCTCAGCGCGCCAAGGAATATATACGTATATATATGTTTTCCGGCGGGCCCTGGCCAGCGGCGGGGCGGCCTGCGGTGGGGGCCGGGCGGGGCCTGATCGCCCTGGGAGCAGAGTCAGGCAGGCAGACCGGCAGCCAGGGCGGCGTCCACAGGCGGCCGCCCGTCCCGCCCGGGCTTACATGCTTTCGCTCTCAGCCCAGTGGCCGGCGCCCTTAGGATAACACGAAGCCGACCCCCGTGCCGAATCCCCCCCCCCCCTCCCTCGCAATTTCTCCCACTTCTCCGCACCAGACGCCTTTCCCTTTTCCAACTCCTTTCCCGTGGACGACTGTTCCCCGGAGAGGAACTCCGTCTCCGCAACAACAACAACAACAACAAAAACAAGTTACCTCGGCTACCGGCCTCCCCAACACCACTACTGGGCGACCCGTTGCTCACTCGGCCAGTCCCAAGGGGTCCGTAGGCCAAGGGCTCCGGGTACCAGCCCAGCTACCCCCGCACTGACGACAGAAACTACGTCGCAGAGGGCCGGCGAAGGAAAAAAATCTATTAAGAAACTCCTTCGTTCCGCTCCCTCACCAGCGGTGCTCTCTACTCTGGGTTTGCGAAGATGAAACACCACGCTGTGCGAAATGTCAAATCAAGAGAGAAGAGGTTCCGGAGACAGTTCACATTCCGTAGAAACAAAATCTTTTAAACAAAAAATTAGGCGAATTTCTGCAGAGGAGGGGAGTGCCGGGTGCAGAAAGCATATTTAACCAACAGAAACCGAGACGGGGCGGGGACGCATGACGAAAGATAATGCCTGTGGGCCCGGCGGTCCCCGGGAGCCAGCCAGACAGGGTGGGGGCCTTCGTTAACCGGAACGGACCGGTGAACACGATCCAGCACGATTCTCCAGAGTGCTGCAGCGGCGGAGGCGGCGGAGGCGGTGGCCAGTCGGCAGGTGGATAACGAACCTTGTGCCGGCCGCCACGGCCGCCCACGCCCCGCCAGCGAGAGCAGGTGCGCACGCGGGCACGGACAAGACAGACACACTCCTGATGGCCACCTGCCCTCGCCCCGCGCTTTTACTTTCCGACGGCCGGCCAAACCAGAGACTCGCCGACGCGGGTGATCTCTCACACACCAGACAGAATGGTAACTACGCGGCGCCTTGTCGAGAGAAAGACGATGCACGAATAAAAAAGCGTTTCCAGAAACAGAAACAGCCGCTGCGAGGAGGGAGGCGGAGGGGGCTGGGCGCGGGACGAATAAGAAACGGCTCTTCTGGCTCGAGAGAGACCCGTCCGGGCCCCGAATTATGCCACCGGGGCAGCAGGACCACTCGCAGGATCCTTTGCGTACAAAGCACCCGCTTGCCCCACATCGCGATTTGGCCGCCGCGGCGCCGCCCGCTGTGAGCCAAGCCTCGGCGGCGCCCGGCCGGCCCGTCAGCCCCGTCAGCCAACGGCCCAATCGTGGCGGAGAAGTTTCTCCGAATAAAATCCCGGCCGAAACGTGTGACAGGTGCAGGAAATGCAGTTCATAGACGCAGAAATCCTCCTACCCTCCGTCCCCCCCTTCGGAGAGGAAGTCTCCGCAGAGACGCGAAAGCAGCTCGGAGCGACTTTGAAAGGCATCGCAGGGTAAACTTTTGACGACGGCGGCGGCGGCCATGCGGCTGCGACGAGTGGGGACGGGCGGCCGGAGGTGCCGGCCTCGACGCCGAGTCCCTCCCGGACTATTCATTCCCAGACGGAACGTAACGATGAAGGCGGTCGGGAACACGATGCGGCCCGGATGCGGGCGGACGCCAAGTAGAGGCTTCCTAAGTGCCCCCGCAGCAAGAGAGGAACGTCCGACGGCAGGCCATGTCCACTCGATGTAGCAACCGTTGCCGTTCGCCGCCCGCTCTCAGGCCACTCGCTGGACGCCGCGCCGCGCCAGCAGGACATAAATTGTGCACAATGTTGCCGGGCGCGAGCAACAAAGGGGTCGCTTACGGGGTAATTTGCTGGGGGGGTTAGCGAATGGGTACGCAGAGGGGTTGCGGCGGGGGCCGGCTGCCGCTCACACGGAGGCGCGGCGGTGGCCGAGGAGAGGTCCTGGTCGAAATTTAATTTTTATGTTGATTTCAGACAATGGGCATTTTTCGTACAAAAAAAAACTACGTTGAAAGCAGCAACTTTTTTTTCCAATTTTCGACGGTTTTTTTTTATTGACGGCGGATACCACTGAACAAGGAAAATTAACTTAAATCAAGTCTAAGATACAAGACTAAAATTTCAAGTCTCAGACTAGACATGATTGAAGACTCCATTTCTCTGGGTGTACATTCATGAGCTCTAAATAAACATGATCGTTTCTGAAAATTGACTATGAAAAAATCGGTCGAACCACTCTGCGCCGTCAGTGGACTCACCTTCGGTGGGGGCGTAGATGTTGAGGTAGAGGCAGTCCTCGCTCTGGTTGGCCAGCAGCGGCAGCAGCCGCCTCAGCGCGTCCAGGCGGCCGCGGGGCATCCGCTGCACGGCCGCCGTCTCGTTGCCGATGTCCGGCAGCCGCTGCGGGCAGACGGCCGGGTAGTGCTGCGCCAGGCGCACGCCCTGCCACTGCGCCCCGGACACGGGCGGCATGAAGCGCAGCGACCCCACCGGCGGCATCGCGTACGGGATGCCGCGGTACACCTGCAAAGTCATCCCCGATCCGTTATCTCGCTGCGGGAAAACAAGTCGTTTCGAACCATTGTGCTGTGGTTCCAATTTTCTCCGATCGTCTTTCTGAATTTTCGGTGTCGAGGCGTCCCCCCACCCCCTCCGCTGACGGGGGCCGCATACCCGTTCTGTATCGGCTGGCCATGCCCCGCCGTCGGCCAGCTGCTGCTCCCGACACAAATACGGCTTCCTTTAAGTTTCCGCCGCGCCGCTGGTTTGCGGGGAAGATTCCCCGACTATCGCCGCTATCGCCAACTTAGGTCCGGACGGCTTTTATGTTTCTTTCACCCTTCTGGCAGCCTTTCGCGGCTTGTTGTGCTGCTGGGATGGAGGGGCGCCGCCGCCGCGGCTGTGGCCGCTGTGCCCGGCGGTGGTGCCGAGCGAGTTTCGTGACCTGGGGGAAAGGGGGCGGGGCAGGGCTGTTGTTCGTAAGTTTTCGGGGGGTCTCCCTCTACTGGGTGCGACGTACTGCGGCCAACGCCGGCCGCCCTCTCAACGGCCGGGTCGCACCTCCCCATGCCCGCCGGCCCCACATCCCCTCCTTTCCGCTCTTCAAATTGTAACCTCGACCTTCCCCCACCCCCACCCCCTTCCACCCGCTCCCCGCGGCCCCCACGCCACCGTCCTCCCCGCCCCGGGGCCAGAGGCCAAAACCACACAGCACGGTCTGGTCCGGTCGGCTCGCTAAAGTAGTAGTCCCGGCAAGAGGTGCTATTTGTCACACGTCGTGTAGGGCGCGGCGGCGGCCGGCGGCGGCAGCGGAGGGTGGCGCAGGGCCGGCCGGGTCCGCCCGCCAGTGGGCTCCGGCGGTGACGTATTGACCGTGGGGATCTTTGGCCCGCCACTCCCTTCCCGACTTGCGGAACAAAGTCGTTTAAAAACGAGGCCCGCCGCTCACGGCGGTGGAAGGTGTCGGAGAGGAGTGGGGGGTTTGGGGGGATGGGGGGGGCGTGGAATGCCCGGGCTGTGAAGGGGCGTTGAGAAGCAGAGAGCCCGGGCTGCGGGGGCGGTGGGGTGGCGCGGCGAGCGTCTGGCGCTTGTCTGGGGCCTCTGGAAGGGTACAAGTGTCTGGACTGGCGTAACATCACGCTTGAGTGCAGTGGTTATGGGGGGCGGCCAGGGCCGGCTACTGACGGGCTGCCGCGCGCCGCTGCCGGCCTCGAGGGCCTATGGCTGCGCGTGGCGGCGCGTGGCGGCGCGTGGCGGCGCGTGGCGGCGCGTGGCGGCGTGTACAGCGGATCGGTCGGCCAGCGCCACGGCGGCACGGGGTCCTCGGTGGCCGGCGGCGCCCTCGGAGACGAGGCCATGAATCATCTCCGGGAACGAGACTAACGGCGCGACAGCTGCTGCCGCTGCTTTGTAGACCGGCGCGAAAGGGGCGTCGTCCAGAGTATACAGCAGAGGACGCGTGAGGGGGGAGGAAAAAAGAGAAAAGTGCGGTGAAGTAGCTGGAGGAGGCGGGGAGTGTCATGAAACCAGAGAAATCTCATCGCCGTTGTTTGCCGCCGGGCGCCTCCCACCCCGGGGCCCCGGACTAGCAGTCGCCGGCCTCGAGAGAGCGAGCACTGAGTGGACACGGACAAAGTAGTGGGTAGTTTCTTGTCCCGTCTTTACGACGTTGGTGTGGGTGGGCGGGGGCGCGGCCCAGGGAAAGAGGGAGAAGAGTAAATGACGAAAAGTTGTATTATTCGCAGATCGCGGGGATGAGGAGGAGGGAGAGAGAGAGAGAGAGGCGGCGATCGCAGAAGTGCTTCGGCAGAATAATGATGGCGCCCTAATGTCTCGCTGAATGGTTGGCCGTTTCTTTTGTCTATCCGCGAGGAAGGAGGGAAAACGTTAGGCCGCTGCCGTCGGCCGCCACCGCGGCGCGGCGGTGCCGTGAAAAATGGTCCGAGCCCGTTCGACTTCGGCCCGAGTGAGCACTCGGAGAGAAAGGAAGGGAAAAACTTGGTCCGTTCCCGCGGGACGGTTCGGTATTTGAGTGAGTCCGTGTTTAGTGTGCTTGTCGAGTGGTACTGTTTTCAGACTGGATTTCGGGTTCCGCCGCCGCCGCTCTCCAGGCCGCGCACGGCGAATGCGACAACAACAGCGCCCCCTCCCCTTCCCCGCCCCCATCTGCTCCTCCGCCGTTCCAAGTCCTTCAAACAGCTCTCGTCGACTCTCGGTGTCTGCATCGTGATCAAACAAAGCACAAGAGTCGATGCCGATCTCCCTCGAGGGGAAGTGGAGTGAGCGACGCCGCCGCCGTCGGGCCGAACGGAAGTGCACCGAGTCCGTCTGAATGCGATATGAATCCTCGGGCCGATTACGCGCATCGCCCCCTCAAAGGCTCGGCGGAGCAGTAGAGGCGGGGCCCGCAGTGGTAGCCGCAGGACCCGCAGGACCCGCGGGGGGCCTGTAGCGAGCGCGGCGCGAAGCAGGCGGGGTCAGTAGCCTCTTATCGAGGGGTTAGTCACCATCGGAATAGTCAGAAAAAAAATCAGGAAAAATTAATAAACAACATTTACAGAACTTCCGGCAAAAGTGAAAAAGTGAAATAGGAAAAATCGAAAAAACAAAGTAAAATTCAAAAAATATTAAAAACATGGTATTTTGATTTTTTTGTTTATTTTTATTTGACTAGTCAGCCAGGAGGTGTGGAAGATTCGAATGGCAGCAGCTGGAGCGTCACGCGCCACGAGCCGGCGGGGCGCCTGGAGGGTAGGCAGCGCTGACTCACTGCACTCGTGCGTGCCGTGCGGGCTGGCCTACCCCCGCATCCGCAGGCGGCGTGCCCGGCGCCGCCGCCCTTTGCGGTTTCAATACTGAGGGGGGAAATTCGGACGCACTTGACTATGGATGACGTGCCCTTATACGGCGCCGCGAGTGAACATGGTGCGGGGCCCGGGCCGGCGGGGGCGGCGGGGGCGGCGGGGGCGGCGGGGGCGGCGGCCGTCCCGCCCCGGGAGTGGCAGCCCCCCACACTGTGCACGTACTGCAGTCATTCCGTCCCGTACTGCCCGGGGGCGGTGCCGGCGGCCGACCCGACGCGCCCAACGGCCAACATTCGCATTTCCAACGTTTTCCATCCACTACTTCAAAACAATTTTTAGAATAAACCCACACAATTGTTAGAGGACTGGGCCGACTGAGTAGTCGCGCCTTACTTTTTCGTCCGGGTGTCGCTGGACCAGCGGCGAGCCGGAGGTTCGGCCCGGCTGCAGGCAGCGCAAATGGGCGTTCCGCCGGTGCCCTGTGGTGTCCTGCCGGGTTCTATGCGGGGTCCTGTGGTGTCCTGCAGGGTCCTGCGGTGGTCCCCGCGAGGGACGAGACGGAAATTCCGCTCGGGGGCTCACTGCCTTTGGGCGCTGCGGAGGGGGCGTGGCTCTCTGGAAGGGACCGTGGCCGGGCGGCGGGGAAGGGCGGGGCCGTCCCACCAAGACCGCACGGCGGCGGGGCCACGCGGCGAGACCCGTGCTGGGATGTATGCCACTCCGGCAACCTGGCGCGTGTCTGAAATTCAGGATGCGGCCGCGAGGAGCGAGAATGAGGTGGTGAATGTGCACGCGTGAAGTAGGGCGGGGCGCGCGGCGTGTGCTGCACGGATTCACCTGCTCCCTTTTAGCGAGACCGGGCGCGCCCCGGCACCGCCGCCAGCACCGGCTCCGCCAGCACGAGGTCAAAGGCGAGTCGTTCGATAACGATCGGACTAAAAGGGGGACGACCCGAGCAGCCGACGTCGCCTCGCGTCGCGGGGGGGCCGCACCGGGGGCTCAGGTCGGGCCACCGTCTGCAGCAGCAGCAGCGCTGCAGTGCACACCCGTGATTCACCCGAAGTAAAGACGGCAGGACACGAGATGATTATCCGGCCCCCCCTGCTCTAGGACGGCGTCCCGGACCCCCCTGTCGCGTCGCCCGCGGCGCTGTCCTCGCTCCTAAACAGCAATTATCAGGCCGTGCCGCGCGCCGCTGCCGGCGCTCGCTGCCGACCCTGATCGCCCCCTTCGAGGCCACTCTGCTCATCAGCGCGCGCGACCCAGACGCCCCACTTAGCAGACTCTTGTTATTGCCGGGCTGCTGCCGCCGCCGCCTCCGGAGCCCGGCCCGGCCCGTCGCCCCGCCTCTTGGGATTCGCGATGCACGCCGGCCGCGCTGAGTGGGCCTCGGCCGGGGAGGGGGTCCAGGTCTACTTCTGCTGCCGTTCACGGCCAGCAAGCTGCTGTTGCTGCTCACGGCCTCGTCCCCCCCGCCCCTCGTGTGCTGTGCAAGTCACGACCGAAGCCGACCGGCCGACCCCCCCGACAGACCCTTAAGTGGTGTGTTGTAGCTGAGTTAGTGGGCTGCAGGGCCGCCAGCCCTGCCAGCCGTGCGGGCGCTGCGCAAAGGGTTCGGCAACCCCGCCGGTGCGGGCCGCGCGCCGCACGCCACGGCAGCGTGACGCCGCCCTATCAATGTCATTTTACGGGCCGAGAGTCAAGTTGGCGAGACTTGACAGGCGCGCACGTGTACGGGCGGGGACCAGCAGCGGGGACCCGAGGGCTGGTTACATAACCGCGCTGCCGCACAGAGCGCCCGCCAGACGACGCGGCGCCGTCAGGCGGTGAGGTGTATGGCTGTCGGCCCACGGTCGGACACCGGATCGGACGCCCCCCAGCGTCCCGTTCCGAGCATCCCGTGCCGCGGGCGCCGCGCCGCCCGGGACGGCCGAACCTCACTAATGAAGACAAGGAGGACGGAGGCGGGGAGGCGGAAGGGGGGGGGGCAGAGTTGGGTGCAGCACGGCTCCGAGATCCCTATCAGAGTTGGAGGGGGGGAGAGATTACGCTAACCAAACCGTGGCGGAGGGATTGCAAGAAGGGCTGGCAAGGGCTGTGCTCCTGCGGGGCCCGGCCCGGCAGGGCTGGCAGGGCGGGCAGAGTTCCACACGGGGGATTTGATAGATTGCCGAGCAGAAAGAGATGCGCGCCGTGATTCCGAGCGCGGCTCTGTCTGGAGCGCCCCGGGGGGACGCTCTGCGCCGCGCCGCTGCCTGCTGCCGGGCCTCCCAGGGCCGCCTCTGTCGTGCTGCCAAGTCGGTGTCCTTGCGCACGTCGGGGAGCATGTCACAGCCGATCATGGCACCGCGCGCCGGGGTCGCATTAGGTAATGGCGGGGGCAGGCCGTGAGCCGGCCCATCCCTCCCCCAGGGGACCCCCCTAAAGCGACGGAAAATGAAGCCGGGGGCGCCGGGCACCGCCGCGGCAGCAGCGTGGGGGGCCGCCGTCAGGGCCGTCCGGCACACCAGGCACCGGCCCCCGTGACGTTCGCCGAAAAAAAAATCGAATGGACGATAATGTCCGATTACTGTACAAGAAAAAATATTACACGCTAGACACCCTTTTAAAGATCAAAATATATACATGATTGGAAATAAGGCTCGATTTTTTAAGGGATGTGGCTTTAATCAATCAGACACTCACGTCAGTGGAAGTGCTATTTTAAAATCTCCATTTCCATTGATGAAAATGTCGGCAGATCGCGTGGAACAAGCCCTTCCCTTCTACAATTTCCTTTCATTATTTTTTTTTGCGAGGGCTCGGTGCGCACTGAATTTGGTCCGGAAAATTATTGCAAATAATTGAACGAGGATTTTTATTTTCCTCGTGATGTCCCATAAAATTGGGAGCGCTGCGAGGACAGGGGCCGGTGGGGCTCGCTGCGGGCCGCTCCGGCCGCTCCCTCTCCCACGCGTGATTGCCAATTGGCGGCACGATCCGCCGCGAGTGTACTCACCTTGAATTCTGATAGGCCCATCAGCGCGAAACGGTATTCTATTACGGACCTTAACGCCATGCGGGAAAGCTTTCCCCGCAGAGAAAGAGAGAGAGGCGAAGAAAGAGAGAGAAAACGGCAGGGCCAGAAAAGCAAACAGTTTGTTGTTTGTAAATGTCCGGGAAAACAGGGTAAGACGATCCGAGGCAAGCAAGCTCCTCGAAGAGGGTGAGTGCGGGCGGAGCCCCTGGGCCGGACCGGGTTGGGGGTCGGCACCGCGAGGGCCGTACCCTCTGCCGGGCCAACACGGCCAGCACGGAGCCGGACACCCAATACGGCCAGGGCCGGGGCTGCTGACCGCCACGGGGTCACGGGGCACCTGACACCGACCCCCCCAGTAATCGGCATCCGCATCGGAGCTGCCGCGCTGCCGCCCGCCTGCTCTGCCCGCCGGAATCCATCGCCTTCCACCGGAAAAATTTTGTTTATCACATAACCAGCTCGAAAAAAAATGTGTCGTCGCATCCCCCCCCCCCCAAAGGCCACCTCCAGAGCGGCAATATTCCGGAGCCGGTCCCTCCGGCGTGGCAGCAGCGGCAGCGGCGCCCCTCCGGATTATTATTTCAGGTGGCCATCGCCGAGGCGGGTCCGGCCGGGTCCGGCCGGAGCTGCCCACTCTGCGAGTTATTCAGATGGTAAACAGAGGCGGCTGAATCCGTGATGGGCGATCCGTCGCATGCTCTGCCTGTGTATCGCCGTCTCACTTCACGGAGGCCCGCGCGACTCGGGTGCCCTGAGGGGGAGAGAGAAGGGGCGGGGGGAACGGCTTTATTCTTGCACGCCTGTAAAACAGAATCGGACCGGACGGACCGAATTCCTCCTGCGACGTCAGCTTGACCCGGCGCAGTTTAACCCGACCCGGCCAGAGTCGCTGGGCGCAGGCGGGCCGAGGAGTGCCGTCGTCGGGAAAAGAGGGGAAATCAGCGATTCTGTTTCAGGGGCGCCCGTATAAAAGAGCGCTTGGAGGAAGCTGGGCGCGGCAGCGGAGCGGCGGCGCATAGCGGTGGCGGGTCAGCCCGCCGACCGAAGGGTAGGCATCCCGGCGCACGCGCGCGTCCCCCGGGTCGGCCTACGCTGCGGGCTGCGCGGGGACCGGCCGGGCCGCCGCCATCCCGGCACGCAACCCGAAAAGGGACTCGGTGCGCCGTCCGGAGGAGCGGCCGGGGCCGGCTGGAGGCGGCCGGTTGGAGGCGGCCGGCTGGAGGAGGGCGGCTGGAGGCGGGCGGCTGGAGGCGGGCGGCTGGAGCGTCCATTCCTTTTCCTTTTCGCTCCGGCCGGCCAGGGCGGCTCCGCTCCCCGAGTCCACCCGCCCGACAGCGCCCCCGGCCACGCCCCGCCACGCCCCTGCCACGCCCCCTCCTCTCGCCGGCCGCCGCGCGGGGGAGGGGTGGGGGAGCGGCTCCGGCAGACGGCGGCGACGGTAACGGAGCCTCGCGGGCACGGCCCGGGGCGGCCCCGGAGCAGGGAGGGGCGGAGGGGGGAATTGCTGATGCGGCCCACCATTTACATGGCGGGATAGGCCGGTGCTGGGTCAGCCTCAGCCGGCGTCGTCAGCTCTAACCTACATCGCCCGCCGCCGTGCCGCCCGCCGCCGCCTCGCCGGCCGTCGCCGGCCTCGCCCTTCCACTGTTTTCTCGCAGCCGCCCTCCCTCTCGGCAGGATACGTGGATGAGGAAACAAAACAGCCTCGCTCACACCACAGCGCCTCGGCGATCTCTCCTGCTCAGGTCCTGTAGTGTGTGTGTGTGTGTGTGTGTGGCCACCCCCGGCCCGCCACCCTTCTCCTGCTGTAAGGGATGGCGAGGGGGAGACGCTCCACGACCCCATCAGAGATGACCGCACCGCTAAAGAAGGGCGAGGGCGACCGCCGGAAGAGAGACAGAGAGAGAGAATAAGAGAGAGATAGAGGAGAGAGAGAGGGAGAGAGAGAGGGTCGCTTTCACGCAACGCCGCCCTCAGGGACGGTCTATTATTGGTCGGGGATTTGAGAGGGAGCGAGAGAGACAGAGGGAGAGGAGGTGTGGGTTGGGGGTGGTGGGGGGCCGCGGCCTTGGCGATGGCGGCGGCCCGCGTACAACAGGTGTACAGGCGCGGCACTGCGCGGCCTACATAAAGTTTACATCGTTAAATATGCGAGTGTCGAATCGGCATGGGGAAGGAGGGGAGGGGAGGGGAGGGAATGGAGAGGCGTAAGGGGGGGGGGGGTATCGTTTTGCCCCGCGCTCGGTTCGTGCTGCGGTAAAATACGCGGCCCCAGTGCACAATCCCCGAGGCCCACCCCACCACCACCACCGCCGCCGCCGCAGCCGCCGCCGTCGCCGCCCTGCTTTTCGTAAAGCTTATGTCCCAATCGCAGCCGGAATATAGCGGGAGGAGGCGACACCCTCGCAGTGACGCAGCAGCGCCGCACGAAGAAGGACACGCCGGCGCTTTGTCGGACTCCGTGGACGCTGCCGAGGGGTTGTCAGCCGGCCTCCGATCGTGTTCTAGAGATGCGGCGCGGGGACCTCACACAGCTGTCACTGCCGGAGCCGTAACGCAGCGCGGCTCTGCACGGCACGGCACTGCAGTGAGCCGTCCGAAAGCCGCACTACCAACCCCCCGCGGCGGAGCATCCAGAGACCGACGAGCGGCGGAAAGCAAACGCAAACAAGCTGACAAGACCAGGTGAATTTGTTCGCCATGTGTGTCTGTCTGTGTGCGCGGGGTGCGGGTGTGTGTGTGTGTGTGTGCGCGCGCGCGTTTGAAAGAGAGAATGAGGATCAGATAGAGACAGAGACAAAAGAGACAGAGAAGGGGAGGCTGATGCCGACTGGCTGCGGTGTGTGGGCGATATGAGCCGCGACTACACGCCACGTCAAAGTATCGCATGAAAAGCGGCACCCGGCCAGGATGACGCGGGGCTCTCGCATTTTGTTTTCGTCTCCATTATGTGGGAATCCATAGCGGAAATCTAGGCGGTAGAAATGCGCACAAACTGCGCCCGCGGCACTGTGCGGGAGCGGTACTCGCCCAGAAACATGGGACTCGCGTCCGCAAAATTGTCCAAAAATTACCCTTTGCAACAGTTTAAAGCATACCGATGGCTTACTTTTCTCTCGGCCCCACACTGCTGGCTTCGCAGGGCAGACTACGCAATACCACGAGAACACTCCTGGATTTCTTTTGGCGTGTTACAAAGTCGGCGGCTGCGGGTCGGGTTCGATCCCTTGCGGTGCTGCTGGGATCGCCGCCACTTTGGGGCGAACCGCGAATAAGGGGGAACTGGCCGGGGGCCGCGGCGAGAGCCCAGCAAGCCAGACCGCTTTTGGGGGGCGGCGGGGGCGTGGCGGCGGCAAAACCGGGCGCAACGCTGCGAAGCGATAACAGATGTCTGTGTCTCAGCCACGCCGGGAGCTGCCGGTGGGGGGCGCACGGGGTTAGCGTCCTCCGCTAGTGAGCGCTGTGTGTGTATGTCTGTGTGTGTGTGCGCGCCCCGGGGTAAGCTGCCCCCGCCGGCTCCCTTGTGAGCAGTTCGGCTCTTGGACTTTGGCGCCCGCCCTTCCACTCTTATCCGTCTCTTTCCCCTCGTAAGTCAAACCCCCCCCCCCCCCACCCATCCTCCCCGCCTCCCCTACCCCTCCCTGCTCAGCCTAGTACTAACTAACCTACAACAACATGTCGCGCATCACACTGAGCACACACACACACACACACGGCACTGCCGCCCTGCCGCCCTGCCGCCCGCGTACTCTAGCTGCCGGTATCATCCGCAGGGGCGCCGCAAAAGTGTTTGCTTTTAATTTTCCTGGCCAAGAGTCCTCAGTCGTGCCGCCGCGGTCCCCGACGGTCCCCGACGGACCCTGCAGTCGCGTCGTCCTCACCCACAACGGTCCTCGGCTCAGACCGGCCCAGCTCCCCCCCACCCCCTCGGGTCCACTGCCGCTGCCCACTTCAAAAGCACCGCTCTCTCTCTCTCTCTCTCTCTCTCTCTCTCTCTCTCTCTCTCTCTCTCTCTCTCTCTCTGAGGTTCGTGTCGGTAGCCGCTTGGGAACGGTGGGGGGCCCGCGCTCGTAGCGGCGCGAGGGGACGAACACGGCACCGCACGGACGGGTTGGGGGTGAGTGGGGAGGAGGCGAGTGGGAGAGAGAGGGGCAGAGAGGCAGGGGCGGGCGGGGGGGGGGGGGGAGAGATAGTAACTAAGTGAGGGAGTGTACGAGATGGTGTCAAGAAAGCCATCAGAGGGGCGTTATCGGAAGGGAAGAGCCTGTGTGTTGGCCCGGCCAGCAGCCGGCCGCCTCAGGGCCGAGGGCCTAGGCTTGGAGGGCCCTGGTCATCCCCCCCACCCTCCTCTCCCTCTCATTCTCTCACTCATTCTCTCTCTCTCCGCCTGGAGCCCCCGCAATGACCAAACACCCGCACCGCCGTCGGCCATCAGGCCAAGCGAGCCGAGGGCCGGGAGGAGCGTTGGCGGGGGCCCGGAGAAATAAATCGGGCGTCTTCCGCCGTGCTTTCACCTCCCCGCTCCCCCCCCCCCCCCTCTCTCTCTCTCTCTCTCTCTCTCTCTCTCTCTCTCTCTCTCTCTCTCTCTTCCGCTTCCGGAGAAGATCACGTGTGCGTGGAGAGCACCTACTTTGAAAATTGCCCCGTCCGCACCCCTCGTCGTTGTTTCCCTCTCCATAACCTTGGCGATGATGGGCCGGGTTGGGGTCAGATCCGCACCGCGCGCCATCAAACGTTATTCACACTCTCCCGGCCCGGCGCTGAGCTGCATATAAGGCAGGCGGGACCGCGGACACCCGCGGCGGCGGCGGCTTCGGACCGCACCCCCTTAACAAGCCCGGACGCGCAGTATATCATTTTCCCTCGAGATATACGAGACGTGACAGGCTGCGCGGGTCGCCGGACAGGCGGAACACGGAGAGAGAGAGAGAGAGAGAGAGAGAGAGAGAGAGAGAGAGAGAGGAGGGGCGGGGGTCAACCTACCACCTCTCTCTCTCACTCCCCCTTCCACCCCCTTCTCTTTCTCCCGCCGCTGATACTACATCAAATATCACTCGAATGTGGTCCGAGGCCGGGCGGCCGGATAAGGCCGGGGGGCAGCCCCTCCGCCCCTTGAACACCCCGCTCTGGACCACCCGCGGTGAGAAATGGTTTCGATCGACGACGTGCGGACGAGATTCTGTCCCACCCCTCCCCCGAAATGGACGCGAATTATCGATATATCGATGAGCCATTTCTCATACGGGCCCGCGGCGAGGCGACGAGCTGTTTGCTCATCAGGGGACCCGCGGGGGAGGGGAGGCGGTGTGAGGTGGGGGCTTCCGTGCGGAACAGAGAGTATTCGGCAGAAAGTCGAATCGCCGAGGCCGACGAGCAAAAGGGGTGTTTTTATCCCCCACCCCCCACCCCTTGCAGAGTGTACCCGTGCACCGATCTCACCTTCACCTTCGCCTCCATCGGCCCCGACCTCATCCCCCCCCCCCCCCCTCCGCGCACCCGCCATGGGATTACGAGCGCAATTCAGCATTCACGACACTCCCCTCCCCCCCCCCCCCCATTGCCCCGGGGTGTGCAGTGGTACAGTAGTCATAGTGGTGGGTGGCAGAAGCCGGCAGAAGCCACGAAAATGCGTCGCACTGGGACGGGACCCGTAGTATGTTGTTTGCTTTCCGAGGTAAGATCCACCCCCTACCCCTCCCCCCGCCCCCGCTGGTCCCTGCTCCCTCGTCAGGTGAGATTAGTGGTGGTGATGGGGGGGGGGGGTAGTGAACGCCTCAACGGCCCCCGAGAAAGGTCTGGTACCACCTCGTGGGGAAAAGGGGGAAGAAAATGAGAAGATAAAAAAATGTGGGCCTCGTTGGTCGGGATTTGGGGGGCACCGGAAGCCCTTCGCGTGTCGGCTTTGGACTCACCTCGACGGGCTCCAGATGCCGGTTCTCGTGCGTCATGATGATGCCCCTGACGTCGCCGTACTTTGTGCGCACGATCCTGGAGTTGAGCTGCGGCTGGGGGTTGGCGGGGACGGCGCCGGGGGCGGTGCCGCCGGGCGCGGCGGCGGCGGAGGCGGCGGCGGCGGCGGCAGGGTCCCCGGCTGCCGGCGACACCCCGCCCAGCGCCGCCAGCACCGCCAGACGCAGCAGCACCGCGCCGGCAGCCCCGAGCCGCATCCTGGGAGCGCGGCCCGCCACGCCCCGTCACATCCTGCAAGCCGAGCACATTCCACAAACACGTCAGCGCCTCTCTCTCTCTCTCTCTCTTTTTGTTAATATTGCACCGCGTTGAATCCCGGAACTGCGCGTTTTAAGATTAGGAGGGCTTAGTGGCCGGACGGGGGGGCTGGTCTGGAACTGGGGGCGGAGCGAGAGAGAGAGGGGGGGGGGAGAGATAGAGAGAAAGGGGGGGGGGGCAAGGGCCGCAGCACACATCTACTCTGGTTACATGTGCCAATCGGGGACGGGGGCACCGGGGCCATCATTAAATCACGCAACATCCCCTACTCTCCCTTTTCTCTCTCTCTCTCTCTCTCTCTCTCCTCTCTCTCTCTCTCTCTCTCTCTCTCGCTCTCTCGGTCTTGTTTTCTGTCTCTCCCTCGAACACACACACACTCCTTCAGCTAGTAAACGCACATAAAACACCGTATTTTTAATTGTTGTTTTTTTTTTTCAATTTTAAGTGTCAGCTATTTTATTTATTCCAAGATTGCCATGTCTGACCCCGTGCGCAAAAAGAGAAGTAGGAAGTGCATAAAAAGGGTGGGGGGGGGGGGGTGCAGAAGTATAAAGAGGAAAAGACTGAATTAAGTTCGACTAACTGTTGACGTGCGACGAGATTTATGTTTCAAGACCCATAAATAAACGCAAACAAAAATAAATAAGACGCGGCGACGGAGGCGGCGGTGGGGCGGAGGGAGGTCTGGAGCTAAAACCGTTTCCGCGTCGTCCTCGCCGCTCCGGCCGCCTTTTCTTCTTCGGGAGGGGGGTGTCTTCCGTGTGAGGCATGGCGGTGACATTTTATTCGTCGCTTCATAAGTTTCCCGCGTGACTTCCGCGCCCCTGATCGAGTTCGGGGTGGTGGGAGGTGGATGGGAGGAGGAGGGGGGGGGGGGGGGAGGGGCGTTTGGACTTGGACTCGGCGAAACTAAGTGCCGCCCGCCCCGCCGCGACGCGCAGTCCAGCGCACAAAGGGGCGGCCCGCCGGCCTGGGCTCGGGCCATAACTGAATTAACTTCGCGAAGCGAGATGGAATGGGGGCCGTGCTGGGGCGGACCGGCGGGGGCGGCGGGGGGCGGCGGGGGGCGGCGGGGGGCGGCGGGGAAAGAACCGGAGAGCGCGTCGGCGCCGCCCCCGACGGAATCGCCGCATCTGTCCGACAAGTCCCACGGCAGTTACCCGGGCGTTACCCGGGTCTCGTCTCCCGGCCCGTCGCCGTCCCACGGGCCAGGCCGGCGGCGGCCAACTCGGAGGCCGCCGTGCCGCCGCCGGCAGACAGGCAGGCGGGAGGAGGCGCCCGAACTATACGACGCCGGGACGGGGAAATAAGGGGGCCGTCAGAAGTAAGGGGAACAAACGGCCCACACGGCGCGGAGACAAATGAATTATGCTCATCCTCATTGTCGGGGGCCGGAGGCGGCTGGAGGCTGCTGGAGGCGGCTGGAGGCTGCTGGAGGCTGCTGGAGGCTGCTGGAGGCTGCCCTGTCGTTACCCGTCGGACACCGCGAGCCACGGCCGCCACGGCAGAGGCGAGGGTGCTGGAGGGCCTGTGTTGTGAGTCGTACTGCCGGCAGCTGCTAGATGCGAGCGATTTTCACTTTCGCCCAGAAGAAATCTTCTCTCCCCCGCAGCAGCGCCGTTAGCGCCGACATGATGAAAATGATCACGATTCATCATCATGATGATTGTGTTGGTTGCCGTTTCCTTTCCGCGCGCGAACTCCGCGGCCCGCCACAAGTTTGCTCGTTTTCGGACAAAGCAAGGGCCGCCTAAGCTCGGACAAGCTGCTCCGCGCTCAAAAGCAACTACTCTCTCTCTCTCTCTCTCATACACACACACACCACATTATCGTGGACAGGCATTAAGGATGATCCCTCCCCCAGTGCAGGGAGCAGCGCTCCCAGCCCGCAAAGGCTAGCATGTCCTTTCACCGCACCTGTCAATTGTGCTGAGAAAAAGGACAAAGACAAACTGCGGGGGGCCGAGGGTTGGAGGGGACGGGAGGGAAGGGCGGTGGCTCCTCGAGGTTAACGCCAGCGAAGGACGCGGAAGAAGGGGTCCAGACAGGCGGGGGGGGGGGGGGCGACAGGGGGTCCGACAGGGCAGGGAACACCGTCATCTCCCGCCTGCAGCCCCTCCGCCCCGCGTCGAGGCGCCGGCTTAATCAGGATTATATTCCCTCGTGTGATGAGACGCACTCGCCGAGCGGAGCCAGAGCCGGTCTGGGGCCGACCACAAAACGCCCACGCCTTTCCACTTTTATTGTTTTATCATATATATAATATATTATTTTTCTTTGCGCTTTTGTCCAGCCAAGTGAGTTGCCGCGCTGCAAAAGTCGGAGAGAGAGAGAGAGAGACGTGCGAGGCGAGTGAAGAGAGAGAGAAGAGAGGGGCTGTGGGAGTTAAGGCGGCAGCGGCGGTGGACTCCGCGCCCCGCGTCCGGTCAGGCTGGGACGCGCCGGGAATCGAATTACTGTTTGCCGTGAGATGACATTCCGCGGCGGGACGAGGAAGATAAACGACGAGAGGGAGAGGAGAGGAGGAGAGGGAGAGGAGGGGAGGGGAGAAAGAGGGGGAAGAGTGCGCGGGGCTGCGGGTCGCATAGAGCCGCGAGGTCTGTCGGAATCCGTGCCGCGGAGCGAAAACAGGGGTACAGCAGGGGTTTTCGTTTGTGCACAAGTTAGTTCCGATCCCACGCCGTCCGACATGCCGCGCGGAGCGTCACACGGTGTGTGTGTGTCGGGGGTGGAAACCGTGCCTGACGCAGCGCGGCCGGCCAGGCTGGTCATGAGGCCCCGGCCCACGTTGCCACATACGTCCTCTCGAGACCGTCACGCGCACGCCATGAGCGGGGTCATGAGCCGCTGCCACGGCTGCACCTGCCATGAATCAAGTTCTCGAGCACCCTTCATGAAACTATAGCCGTGGGCTGGCGTGGCGCGCGAGGGCCGGGCCGACGAGGCCCGGCCCTCGGCACCGCAAACAGCCTCTCTGCCACCGCCCGGCGCGGCGCGTGCGTGCGAGAGAGAGAGAGAGAGAGAGAGAGAGCTCCCCGCCACGCCCCCGTGCACTGCCCCAACCCCCTCTCACCCTCCCAGCCCCCAGCTCGGCCTTCGCTCGGTCGGATCAACGCGAAGCCTAAAAATCGCAAGGTCGGCTCGCCTTTTCGGGCGGTACGGTTGGGACCGGAGACGGGGTCGCAGTCCTTCTCCCGGGAGGGTCGCCCGGTCACGCGGGCTCGTCTCGTGTTCGAGAGGCGTCCCTGAGCGGAGTTTACGATCTTCGCCTCGGCCACGCACTAAAGACGACGCCGACGACAACCGGCCGGTCTTGCGGGTTTGTGACAGACATTATATTGGCAGCGGCCCGGGCGAGGGGTGCCCCACTGCTTCCAGTCAGTGTACGCCTTCCAGTCCAGTCACTCTCCAGTCAGACTCCAGTCAATTTCGAGTCGGACACGTCGTGCGGCTACAGTACCGGGAGCGCACCGAAACCCTGTGTCGATGTTCGGTAGCCGCGTGGTTAGCGAGTCCGGCCAGCGAGCGGCTGGTCGGGGGTTCAATTCTTTGCACGGACCGTGCGTTTTTTTCTGTCGGCTCAGCTTAGGCGGCGGTGTCTAAAGTACCTGGGGCGCGCTGCCACCATCATCGCGGCTCTGTGGCCGTGTGGGTAGGGTGGCTCACCAGTGGCCGAAAGGTCGTGAGTTCGAGTCTGGCTGGTTCTTTAAAATTTTTCTTGTGTCTGCGCTTGAGAGACAGAGGGTAAAATGTACTTTCGAACGTGCCGTTCGTATGGCTGTCTGAACGGCCGTGCGCGCTGCGTCACTGAGAGATGTAAGCGTTGGGTTTCAACTTGAAGATTCCCGCAGCACGGTCGGGCTTACCCCCGTTCCCGGGTCCGAGGTTCTCTCGGTCGCCCGGGGTTTCCGGCGGGGGGGCTCTGTGTCTACCAAGGAAACTTGGTTCGGAGACTCGGGTGTATGCTACGGGGGTACCTAGGGTTCGGTACCTTCGTTTTCGCTCCCTGTGAATCTGGCAGACGAGGACACGCCGTCGCGACTAGGGTTCGTCGTGAAGTACAGCAGCTTCGGCTGTGTACGATATAGGAAAGCCTACCTCCCCCCCAGTCCGCTCGGGAGTGGCCGCAGTGCCACAGACCAACCAGCCAGTCGAAGGGAGTTGATTCCGGAAATCTGGCTGGCGGAGGGGGCTACATTGACCGTTGCGGAAGCGTGCCCCTGAAAAAGGCCGCTGCGTTGTGCCTGTGTCTTAGCGGCGGTCGATACCTGGTACACCGGTTCCCATTCGAACACCGAAGTTAAGCAGGAGGGTTCCAGGCGGAGGCCTGGGACGAGGTAGTGCCCACCCATTTTTGCAATTTCTTTTCATAAGCATCCACATATTTCTAAGCGAAACAAAAATATTTTCGTTTTGAGTTTTGGTCACGGTAGGAATGACTTTTTAACCTACTTTGGGGTGGGTAGCAGCTCAGAACACAGAAACCATAAATGATCGCAAAATTTTCATTCCAGTCAATGGAAAAGTCCGGTCCAGTCACCAGTCAGTGTGCACCCGTCCGCGAGCTGAGGCCCCCCTCGGGCCCGGGGGTCGCAGCGCGGGGCGAGGTGAGGCGCGGCGGGGGGGCGTGTCCGACACGCATGCGAGAGCGGGGCGCGAGGCAGAGGCATGGCCGGCGACTGCTGGGCAAACCTGTAAGGAGGGGAAGGGACGGTCCCGCAGACGAGCGGGGCGCCGCCCGGCCCGCCGTGTTTGAACGGCAGCGTTGGCCGGGGAGAGAGTGAGTGAGGGCCCGCCGAGTGGGGCTCGACGGACGCGCCGCCGCCGCCGCGGCCATTTACAATTTTCATGAAGCGCACACGCTGTTCAGCGTGCCGCACGCCGCGTTCGCCATGCCAGCGGGTGCGTGTTGTGTGTGTGCGTGTGTGTACGCACAGTGCGCCTCCCGGTGGCTCACATGTGTGAACGTTCGGGGACACGCAGGGCCGCGGGCGCGAGCGCCTACCCCGGCCCGGAGGAGTGCGTCCCCACCGGCACGACTTATCCCGCCCGCCCGGCCACGCTTTTGTCCGGCGACGCGCAGATAAATAGAAGGGGCGCGTCGGGGCGGCCTCCAGCCAGCGTCCAGCCGCGCCCTCCAGCCGCCCTCCAGCCAGCCCCCAGCCCTGTGCCGGCTGCCAATCTCATCTTGAATCCCGGTTCGGAAGCGAGGCAGAAGCGGGAAGACAACGGCAAACGTCAATAAGGACCGGAGACAATGCGGGTCTGGAGGGGCCGGGGCCTTCACACTTCCAGCCCTCGTCGCGAGCTCCTTTCTGTGTCTCCGCTGCAAACGGCGACGACGAAGCGCGGGGGGGCAAAAGCGCTACAATTTTCTCGTCGCGGAGCGGCTTGGGAAAAAAACGTGGCGATGCGAGGGGGACAAGGCGGTGTGTGCCTTCGCCTGGGCGGCCGCGTCCGGCCGTCGTACGGCCGCGCGGGGCCCCGCGGTGCTGTGCGCACTGTAAAGCGGAACGGCAAATCACTTGGGCCGCCGCGGGGCGCGAGGGGCGGTTTGGGGCGGTTACAGTTGTCGGGGCTCCGCATGACTTTGTCCGGGGACGATTATGGTGCCGCCCCCCCCCCCCCTCTCTCTCTCTCTCTCTCTCTCTCTCTCTCTCTCTCTCCCTGCCTCCCCAACTCCCTACCCTCCGTGCTTCTGGGGTCGGCCAGTGGGGCCGACGGGGCAGAACTGGTAAAGTAAGTCAAACATGGCGCAGACCAGCAAAACGTGAGACGAGACCATTGTGCAAATGAGCCGTTTCACCCCCCCCCCCCCCCCATCCCCCTCCTCTCGCCCCTTATTTCCTCGAGGCAGTTTTACTCTAGACGTTCCGCATTAAAGGGCATGGGAGATAGAGTGAGAAAGAGGGAGGGGGAGGGGATAGAGAGAGCGAAAGGGGGAGTGTGCTCCTGTGTTGTAACCTTTCTGAGAGGATTGGGAGGAAAGAGTGGAAGGGGACGGGGGTTGTGATAGAAGGGGCTGGTGGAATTATAGAGGATTGACAACGATGGGTGCGAGAGGGGGTGGGGAAGGGATAGAGGGAGGCACAGGGGCGCAGGATGATGAGGAAGGGGTGTTGGGGTGGAAATAGTGGGGGGAGGGGGGGGGGGGAGCCGAGACGGGGGGAACTGTGTGAGAGTTGACGTGTATCGTGGTCAAGGCACGGTGCCGCGCGGTGCGCACGAAAATATGTAAATATTGGACCTAACCTAACCTAACCAGTTTAACGAACATAATTTTTTTCCATTAAACGTACATAATTTTTTTTTCCAGTGAGGTGTCTTGTCCAGCTGGACCGAGCTCGTTCCAGTGCACAGGGGGCAGCACGATGTGAGAGTCGTCTGCGGAGGACCCGTTCCTTGTTTGTGTGTGAGAGAGAGTGTGACGGAGCAGACAGTGAGAGAGAGAGCGGGAGACAGAAAGGGACACATGGGGGGAAAAGCGAGACTGAGTGAGCCGGGCGAGCCGGGAGAGCCGGGCCTCCGCGGAGTTCAGCCAAGTGGAAGGGATCAAAGCCGACAGACATATCCCTATCCGTGTGTGTGTGTGTGTGTGCGTGTGTGTGTGTGCAGGCGTGTGCGGGAGGAGAGGGTGCAGTGCCGCGGACCCCAGGACCCCCGCGGCCCCCCGCCGCCTCCTCCGGCCCGCAGCGTGCGCTATCTCTGCGCTCATTCCTCGCCTCTCGCCTTGCCGCCACGCCGCGCCACGCCTCCAATCCCACGAATCGCTTCCTTCCGCGGGACGGCGGGAGGCCCTGGTTGTGGCGGGGCGCCGCCGCCGCTCGCAGAGTCGTCAGCAGAGAGAGAAAGAGAGACTGAGAGAGAGAGGGAGGGAGGGAGGGAGGGAAGGAGGGGCAGGAGGGAATGGCCGGGGTACTCTCGGCTAGCCGACTGGACCGCGCATATCCTGCTGTGGGAGAAAAGGGCTTTGCAGTCGCCCGCCACAACACCGGCCGCTCCACGCGGCTCCGGTGTCTCTCGCTCCTTCATCGTCCGGATCGGGGTCCGATTCGCGCCGCCCAGTAAAGTGGGGGCCTCGACTCCGGCAGGTCTGCGGCGGCGGCAGGGAGGGCTGTTGTACAAAATGGCGACGGGGACACGATGCTCGGAAATGACCTCTGGTCCGGCCGGCGTTTGGGGGAGGGAGGCGGACGGGCACTCTCTCTCTCTCTCTCTCTCCCTCTCTCTCTCTCTCTCTCTCTCTCTCTCTCTTTCCCCATCTCTCTCTCTCTCTCTCTTATTATTGATCATTGCGCGGGGAGACGTCTATTTGTGCCGACTCAGCGGCGCTGTGTGTGCGCTGACCCGATACACGGGCATTTATCACTGTCACACAGGTAGAATAGAGCGCCGCAGGCTGGGCCTAGCCGCGCCTAGCCGGACCCCGGCGGACCCCGGCGGACTGGGCAGCGGGGCCCTCGCCGCCGCCGGCCCGTGCAGTGCCAGGGGAAGTAGGGCAGCGGCCCCGCCCCGCCGTGCCGCCGTGTAAACACCCGGACGGCGCGCCGGGCCGACGTGTCGCGGAACGGTCTTGTTGTTCCCCACGCGGTTCGATTTTAGTCAGGACAACGTCGCCGTCGTCCTCTGGCGGACGCCTCATCCTCAGGGGGCAAGCGTTGCCGCCGCAGGTGGGGGAACAGGCGCACAATTTTTCATTTACTAAACTGGAGGACTTTTCGCTCCCGCTCCCTCTCCTCTCTCTCTCTCTCTCTCTCTCTCTCTCTCTCTCTCTCTCTCTCTCTCCCTCTCAGTCACTCTTGCCCTCTCTTCCCCCGCATCCGCTCCGGTCCCGGCCGACAAACAACGTTGACAAGCAATTTCCAAGACGGCAGCGGCAGCGGTGGTTCGGCCGACCCATCCGCTTTTGCAGGCGGTGCGGCGGGTGTTGCGAAAAGGCCGCGGCGACAGCCAGGCTCCGCCGGGGCCCCCGCCGCCCCCGCCGCCCCCCGCCACTCGCCGCACACAACGCCGCGCTGCAAGAAGGCAAAAGGCGCAGGGAGAGAGGAGGGCAGAGGGCGGACGAGAGGGGCCGCCAGGGTGAGAGCCGGGGGGGGGGGGGCGGCTGCTGCTGCTTGTTGTAGAGGTTCAAGTAGTGGCGGGCGCAGGGCGGGGGCTGAGGAGGGCGCGGCCGAATAAAATATACAAGGCAGTGGGTCTGCGGGCCTCAGTCGGCTGGCCTGGCCGGCAGTGGGCTCGGCTATCCGCTGCCGCCGCTGCCGCCGGCCCGCTCCATCCCCCAAGTCCGCGGGGGGACGAAGGCAATCTCTCTGGAAGACCACAAAAGGCGAGGAGTGCGGGCCGGACCGCCCCGGCGCCCCGCCAACAGAGCCGCGCGCTACACACTTGCCCCAGGAGCCTCGCGGCCAATCCGGCGGGACGGTCGGCAGAGCTCCGTGCGGGCCCCCCGCCGGCGCCCCCGCGGCCCCCGCGGCCCCCGCCGCACGCGCGCGCGCACTGCCCGCTCAGTCGTAAAGTCGGGATTTGCAGATCCCCACCGTCAAGTGAACGCGCGGCTCTGATCCGTGTAACGACGCCCGTGGTTATTTTTACGAGCGCGCTGAATAAAAACCTCCCCTCCTCCCACACACACACACACAGACTCTCTCTCTCTCTCTCCCACTCTCTCTGCCCTCCCCCTGGCCAACGCACAATAAGAAAAGAGTGGCGGTGGTGGTAGGGCCTCCTCGGATGCGGCGGCGGGGACGTTTTGGTGTGGCGGGGGCGTTGTTGTTGGCCGCGGCGCTGACCCCGCGGAGAGGTGTCAGAGCCCGCAGGGGCCCGCGATAAAGCGTGCAGCGGTCATCCCGCCGCTCTGCAGCGCTCCGCCGTGCACGGCGGGGGTGCGTTGGGACGCGGCCTCAGCGCCGACGACGGCCCTCCGCCTCCCCGCCGTCCGCTCGCGTCAGCGGTTTATCTTGGCGCGTCCTGTTTACAAGCGACCAGCAGCAGCAGCGTGGCGGCGGCGGCGGCCGCGGGGACTTCTTCATGTCCTGCAGCACGCCCTGCAAGGCAGCAGCAGCAGCAGCGGCGGCGGGGCGGCCGCGTCGTGCGGACTCAGCAGGGGCGCATGTGCCGGTGCGCCTCGACTGCAACGCGCCGCGAGCCGGGGCTGCAGGCGGATGGTGAGGCATGCGAGCGACGTGCTGCCCCCGCGGACCCCCCGCGGACCCCCTGCTGACCCCCCGCGGACCCCCTGCTGACCCCCCGCGGACCCCCTGCTGACCCCCCGCGGCCCCCGCGCTGCAGCTGCGCCACCGAGGAAACGGTAATGATTTCACGTCCGTGATTTATCTGTCTGACTCTCTTTGCCGCGCTGCAGTAAAAACGCCTTCTGAATTATGGCGGGGCGCGCGGCGCAACGAAGGGAAACAGACTGTCGCGGCCGTATCCGAGCACGTGCCGCGTGCCGAGCCGGAGGCGGGTGCGGCGGGGGTGGCGGGGGCGGCGGGGGCGGCGGGGGCGGCGGGGGCGGCGGGGGCGGCGGGGGCTGCAGCGCCGCTCGTGCGCAACAGGACTTACACAGCTCCTCACGGGCTCACCGATCGAGCGCCGTGATGAATGGCCATGTGCACTGAAGCTTCGCTGCCAAACAAATGCGGGCGGCGGGCTGTGTGTGTGTGTGTGTGTGTGTGTGTGTGTGTGTGTGTGTGTGTCTGAGAAGAGAGAGAGGATGGGGCTGGTTTACTGACTCCCGCACCCGCAACCAGTGCATTGCTAGACAGTACAGGACGGACTACATGTCGCGTCACCTGCGTGCCGCCGCCACCACCGCGGCCTTGCGACTGCTTTGCATGCGGGAAGCGCACCAAAGGCTTTGGCTTTGCAAAAGTGCGCCGGGGCGGGAAGGCATTTACAGCGGGGGGCGTCCGGGGGGCGCGGCCCGCCGGGGGCGGCGGGGGCTAAGCATAGTAACGCTATTTGTCGCTTTTCCGGCGCTCGTAATTGGTTCAGCAGAGTCATTTCGCGTCAGAAGCGGCGGCGGGAGGGGGCTTCATTAATTAGCGCGACCTCGGCGCGTGCTTCTGCAGGGGGGAGAGCACACGCGCTGCCTCAGCACCCCCGCGCCCCGCCGGCCGGCGGCATTCCGAACACCACTCCCGCTCGGATCTCTCTGTCGCTCCCTTACGAGGCACGTCACGAGTGCGACGGAGACGACGGGTCGGGGCCGAGCCCCCGCGGCAGAGCTCGCGCGCTGACGAGTGTATGAGCAGGAAGCCCCGTCGCGCCCGCCGCCCCCGCCGCGGCCGTCGTGCCCCAAACGGGGAGAAAAGCAGTCGGCCGAGGGCGGGGAGTCGAGGGCGCCGCCGCCCGCCGCCGCGGTTTTCGCGATTACGGTGCCCAGATTGCGCGCGGCGCTGCGCGGCCTGGGCTGCCACCGTTTTCTGCACTGCAGCGGCGGCGGCCCGGCAGGGGCGGAGCCAGGGCGAGCGGGGGGCGGGGGGCACTCCAGCCGCTGTTATCATGGCGTGAGTCGGGTCCGTATTGCTTTAATCATTCTTATGTTACGCGAACGTGACACTGCGGGCTCGGCCGCAGGTCCGGCGCCACACGCCGCCACAGGCCGCACCCCTCTCACCTTGCCGCCCGGCTTCTGGCAGCCGCCGTTCCCAGAACGGCAAACGGATTACGGCGAGCTGTAAACATGAGGTGCGCGATGAAAGCCATTGCCTGCCTGACGACGGCGGTGGCGGCGGCGGCGGCCGGGGGTCCACCACCGTCCGGGTCGGGCCGGGTCTCGAGAGGAAGGAAAGTCGAGAGGGCATAAAATAGGGATAACATAATCGCAAAGCCACTCCGAGCGGAGCGGCCGTCCAGCCGGGGCCCTCCTCGGGGGCGCGCGGCCAGCACGCGAAACGCCGTTCTGAGAACGCGAATGCGATGCGATGTGATTGATCTCGGAGTTTGTTTTCTTTTTCCTTTTTCTTTTTCCTTGTTCCGTTTCTTCCCCCATCGGTCGCTCTCGCTTTATACTTGTGCTGCAATGTGGGGGTCGAGTGTGCCGACGTGAGGAGGGTGCCGTGCCCCCGCTCTCCGCTGCTCACGAGTCGCGCTGGGGGGCGGGGGCCGCACGCACGGCCGCGACAGCCGCGGCCGTGCGCCCCTCGGTCCTGTTCGCCTCGGTAAGTGACGAACGCGGCAATATTGCGGAGCGAGACAAGCGATGGGGCCGGACAGGCGCGCCCAGGAAAATAAAAATCATTTTCTCGTGGAATAGTCTCGCGGCGGGATGACGAGTGCCGGCCGCGCCCCCCGGCGGCGGCTCAGCGGATTAACGCCCGGAATCAGCGGCCCGTTCGGGCGGCAACAGTGCCACTTTATTGTTCTGCTTCTGAAAGGGTCACTCGGCCGTTTACTGGACGCCGCGCGGGCGACGGCCGAACGCGCGATTTATATCACATGACCGCTAAGCAGCCGCGGCGGCGGCGCGCCCCGAAAATCCACTCGGCGCAGCCATTTTCATTCGACGCGATTTACATTCATTTTGACGCGGCGATGTTCTGAGCGGATATTCGCACTTAACGCTGTGCGCGCACACACACACACTCGCAGCACACAGACTTGTGACTCAAAATTTGCCATTTCCGCCTGGGCGTTGATTGGTCGGGTAAGAGGAGGGAGGGGTGAATTGGGGATGGAAGATAGGGGCGAACGGGGGGGGAGGAAGGGGAGTTCAGATGGAATTGCTCGCTCCGGCCCGTAGGATGGGGTGTTCGCCGGATGGCAGCACCACCCTTCGACGACATACGTAATGTATAGGCTGATGACAGGAAGTGAGATCGCAAGTGCTGCGAGACCTGTCCCTCCCCTCTCCCCTCCCCTCCCCTCTCCCCTCCCTTCCCCCCCCCCCCCCCCGCGTCGCTCGGTATGTGCAATACCCCCGCTGGGAGAGGCGGGGGGCCACAGAGCGGCGCACCCCTCCTGTAGGGCAGCGGGGCGGCGGTATGGAGGTGGCGCGGCGTTTGAAGGGTTGCCCTACGAGCTGCGCGCCGCTGAGCACACGCGCGGGGCACGCACGCGCCACACGCCGGCAGCGCGCACCGGCAGGCAGCGGAACACAATGCTGGGTGCCCCGGTGAGCTTGTTCACCACACGCGGGGCGCCGGCAGCGGCGGTCGGTCGGTCGGTCGGCAGCCGCATTACAACATCGACTCACACAGTTGAAAACGCGGATCCGTGTGCGGGCGAGCTCCGGTTTCAGCGAGGCGGCGGCCGGATTGACTTTTAAATCGGTGCGGCCACTGTGTCGCGCTGTCAGCAGCCGGGTCATTCCCACTATCGTGTGTCCCGTTATTCGCACGAAATCCGCCTCACGCCGAACAGTTTCATTCCAACAACGTGGACCTTTCCATGAGCTGAATAGAATGGACCATTTTACCATCGTCGGAGGTGCGTCGTCCGTTGCGTACGTCCGAAATCCGCCCGCTCCAACGAGGCCACGGGCCGTCCGCGAGCGCCTGCGGATGCCGGGGTAGGCCGGCCCGCACGACACGCGTGCGCTGCACACCCTTCGATTGCCTACCCAGCAGGCGCGCGAAGCGGGCCGGAGCTGCGGCCGCCCGCCGACCTCACAACAACGGCGACGCCCTTAATGGGTGGCCCCACAGCGGGTGGAGGGATTTTGAACTAGAACCAAATGGAGACAATTAGAGTCCGGATCTGCCAGGACGACGACGCCCCCGCCGGTCTGTCTGTCTGTCTGCCTGTCTGCATACCTGGCTGTCGATACGCGTTCCTTCCGCCGGCGCCGGCGGGCCCCGCCTGACGGCGTTGCGTGCGGGGGTGGCGAGAGGGGAGGGTTAACCTGGGGCCCGCTGTGGGCGCCGCTGGGCGGGCAGGGCGGCAATCAGCGTGTCAGGAATTTGTATGGCGGGCGTTTGTTAATTACAGTGTCACGCCCCCCCTCCCCCCTCTGCTTCACCCACATCCCTATCTCTCTGTGTGTGTCTCTCTCTAACGCTGGCGCGCGGGTGCAATTTGTGGCGGCCGGCCAAAAACAATTTCTCCGATTCGCTCGCGGGCGGCAAAGAATACAGAGGCGGCGGCGTACGCGCCCGGCGCTCTGTGCGCCGCGTCACAGCCGGTGCCAAAATAATCACAGAGAAAGAGATAGAAGTGAGTGAGAGAGAGAGAGAGAGAGAGAGAGAGAGAGAGAGAGAGAGAGAGAGAGAGAGAGAGAGACGGTATTCCGGGGAAGAACAAACCGGAAATGTGAAAGAAACCGAGAAGCAAAGCGGACACGGTTCGGATGTCATGAGGATAGTGTGGCGGCCAAGACTATCCCGCCCACCAGACTGCCCTCCTCCACCCTCACCGTGTGGGTGTGTGGCGTCGATGGCGGGGCCTTGGGAAGGGAGGAGTGCGGTGACTGAGGAGAGACGCGGGGGACCGCTGGCTGCGGCCTGAAACGTGAGGAGGGGCCGGGAGGCGCCGGGAGGGACTGGGAGGGACCCCACGGACAAGCCTACGCGAACGAACCCTTTGTTGACCTGCCCGGGCTGACAGCGGCGGCGGCGGCGGCGGGCGCAATGGGGCGGCAAAAGGGGAGCGCGCGGAGGTGGATGGGGACGGCGGACTCGGAGACGGTCAGGTTGCAGGTGTCGGTGCGCGAGCGCTGGCAGGGCGGCTCCGAGCCGTGCGCGGCAGGGCCGAGGCCCGGGCCCGCGCTGCCGGCAGAGCGGCGCCGGCGGCGTCCGCGGCCCGCCCGGATCACGCCCGCCCGACTCGCCCCCAATCAACTTGAAATCACACAAACGGGGCCCTTGTGTTTGCCGTGGCCGCTGCGCTGCTACCCTCCACTAGCCCCGCTTCTGCCGCTGGTCGTGGCCGGGAACACGCGCCGGTAATCGGCAAAGGCGGCGGGGGCGCTGGGGCGGCCCGGCCCCCTCCCCCGTCACCGCCCCCCAGCCGGCCTCACGGACTCCGGCTCGGCGCGGCGCTATGAAACCGCAGGAGTGCTTTTCAATCTGGCCTGAATGGCCAGACAGCAGCAGCGGCGGCAGCAGCACCGGTGGCAGCGCCCCTCGGCGGCGCCGCTGTGCCCCGCAGCCCCGCAGCCCAGCAGCCCCGCAGCCAACGGTGCATCGATCGCTGCGCCCGACACGCCGCGGTGGTCATATTTGTATTTCCCCGCTGTTGCCGCCGTTGTTCCTCGGCGTAATCATCCCGCGGTGTCCACAGGCTCTGCCAGCCCCTTGCACGCCGCCGGCCGCAGCTCGCACCCGCGAAAAAATCACTTCCCTCCATCGGCGCAAAAGTTTGGTCCATGCACCTAATCAGAGATACGGTTCACACAAAGAGTCCGCGACTCTTTGTCTCCAGCCACTTTGATGCCGGTGCCTCAGCTCTGGCCGCACGGTCTGTACAGCACAGAGGATACCGGGCACGGCAGAAGTGATCCGTGGACACGGCGTACGACGGCCGCGGGATCAGCAGGGACCGGCAGCTCGGCGATGATCGTGATGATGATGACATTAAAAACAACAACAACAACAACTGCGTTTCGGTTCCGCGGCGACACGGAGAGCCGTTATATTACTATGCACACAGAGGATATAACGGGCAGCGTTTTAATAACGCGCCGGCCGCCGCCGCCGCCACGCGCATGCAAACCAGTTGATACGACACGTGACACACACGCACACGCACACACACACGCACACACACACACAGATGACCGTGCTGTATAAACAGAGCGGGGCCGCGAGGGCGCGTGGGGCGCGTCGGTCACGCGGCTGGCGTTCAAGTAGGGATAGGTGTGGCAGCAGGTGCCGCCGCGGGGTGGGAAGGACAAGGCATCGGAGTGGTGCACCGAAAATTAAAATTTCAAGCACACATTTTTTTATTTCATTTTTTTTTTAATTTATTATTAAGGCCTGCAACCGTGCGGGGAGAAGCGTCGGGCGGGCGGGGCCGGCCGGGCCGGCGCGGACGGGGGCCTGTGACAAAGTGGGGCGCCCCGCATACCGGCCGCGTGGCCCCCCCGCGGAGCCCCGCCCCCGCTCACTCGCTCTCGCGCGCCGAAACAGAGGCCGGACCAACGCCCCCCCCCCCTCCCCGTCCGGCAGCGCTGCGCCACGCCCCACCGCGCCCCCGTAACGGGCGCAGTAACGGCGCGGTGGCAGTGAATTTAGCGCCATGAACGAGGCCAAAAAGGCCCCTGCGCTGCTCGTTGTGCGCGAGGAGGGGGGGGGGGATGGGGGGGGAGGAAGTAGCGTGTGCGTCAGTGTGTGTATGAGAGAGAGAGAGAGAGAGAGCGAGAGAGAGGGAGAGAGGAGAGAGAGGGAGAGAGATTCGTGTATGTGTGTGTGTGTGTGTGTGAGGTGTCGTGGTGCCGCACCACCGCCGTCGTCGGGAGACTGTAAAGCGGCCCCAGCCTCAGCGGCCTCGCAGCGACCAGCGCGCTAATCGTCGCTCGCGGCCGCACACGCCGCGGGGGGGCCGCGCCGCGGGGGGTCGCCGTCACGCCGTGACCGTCACGGCGCAGACCCCCCGCGTCGTCACGGCCGTCACCGCCGTCACGACCTACGTGGGCGCACGTACATCTGGAGAGAACGGCAGGCAATCGCAGAGCCAGCGCCGTAAATGGGGGGTTTACGTCCCGGCGGGACCCCTCCTCTCCTCCCCCCGCGGGGCCGCACGGGCTCGGACTGTCGCGGCCGGGGTCACAGGTCGCCGGGGGCGGGGACGGACGGCGCCCGTGAGTAGCATGGCCCCGTGTGCACCGTCGTCCTTCTCATTTCTTATTTTCCTCCCTTGTTTACCACCCCTTCGGCATCGACTCCCCTGTCAACGCTGTCTCGTAAAGAAGGAGTAGAAGAAAGAAATAAAAATAAAACGGGTTCGAGCGCGTTGGCAGAGTCAGCGGTGCGCGGGGAGTTTTCGCAGCGCGGACGGCTCCGATAACCCTTTCCCTCGAAGAATTACAGACCAAGTTGGGAGAAACGGATCCGACGCGGGGGGTACCGCGTGTGAGTGTGTGCGTGTGCCTGGAGGGGGGAGAGTGAACGATCGCCCTCAAAGGTACGCAAATGTTTCCGAATGTCGGCGTCAGCTTTCTGCGCTGCAGGGATGGCAGGGTTGGCTTGCGCTGGCCGGGCAGCGGAGACTCATTTCCATTTGTGCCGAAAACTCGCGAAACTCCGGGGGCCCTCGTTCGGTCGGTCCGCAGCCTGCGGGGCGGGCGGGGCCCTTGCGGGGCCCTTGCGGGGCCCTTGCGGGGCAGCGCGGAGCCTTGCCACGTTGTCGATTCTGTTAGCGGCAAGAAGAAGCCATCGATTTTCAATGAGATTGAGCGGGACGCGAGGGAGTCGGGGGGCCGCAACGCAGTCACCCCGACGTGCCGAGCACAGCCGGCAGCCAGGCCGGGCGGGGGCGCCTTGAGAACGGGCTAAACCAAACCGGAGGACGGCACCAGCGGCCATCGGCCAGCCCCCCTGCGGGGACCGCGGGGTGTGGGGGCGGGGCCGGCCGGGGCAAAGACACGCCGCACTTGTCGCTCCCTGCTGCTGCTGTTGCTGCCCCATGGACGCCTCCCCGGCCCGCCCCCGCCGGCCGCTCCCCCCGCGCCCACCGGGAGGCGCTCTCCAAGACAAAAGCATCCAGCCGCCCGCCACCCCAACCCCCCGGCCGCCGCCGTCCACTTTTTGTCGTCATTATAGTTGGGTGATTAGGTCGGGCGGCCCCGCCGGGCCCCGCCGGGCCCCGCCGGGCCCCGCCAACACGCGCCGCGCCGCCCACGCCTACGAGATGACTTCTTGACTCGCCCGGATTGCCCGGCCGAGGGGGCCGTGCTGTAGCACTGCGGGATCACGGGACCGGAGAGCGAGACGCGCGCAAACTTTTTAAATTGGTCGTCTCGCTGTCACTCTCCGCCCTCTCTCTCTCTCTCTCTCTCTCTCTCTCTCTCTCTCTCTCTCTCTCTCTCTCTCTCTCTCTCTCGCCCCGTCTTCCTCCCGCCCGACACCACTGACAGCGGCGAGCTTACACAGCGCCCGGCCGCGTGAAGGCCAACAGCACAACACGCCCGGCTCACAGCCCCCGCCGGCATGCACAGGGCCCTCCCCGCCCTACCCCGCCCTCCCCGACCCCCGCCACACTCTCGTCATCTCCCTGCCTTCATTTCCCTCCCCCCCCCCCCTTCCTCCGCGGCCGGCACCGGGCCGGGCGGAGGAGGTCCTGCGCTGCCTGCGCGGTCCTCAACGCCGGGGAGTGGAGCCGAGGGGAGGGCGGTAGCCAGCTTGGGGGGCCCTTCCTCGGCCTCGTCGCCTTAAGCACCCTAAAAAGGGCCAATTGCCTCTCCGAGAGTTTTTCACGTGCGCTTGCTGTAGCCACCGCCTCCCCCTCCCCCCTCCCCTCTCTGTCGTTCCCGCTCGGCACTCATTTTTTAAGCCCACGATCCGCGCCGCTCTTCCCCGGCAACAGTGCGCAGCTAAACGCGACTTAGAAAGCCGAAAAGTCGGCCGCGGCGCGCATCCTCGTTGCGGGTGGGAGGGGGCGACACAATCGCGAGAGAAATCCTCGTCGAATCGCTGCTCCGGCGACGCGGCGGCGGCGCAGTGTGTGTCGACGGGAGCACTGCCACGGGAAACAAGCGAAGGCCGCTTTCACGAGAGGAACAACCCCATCAAGACGCCATTCATCATGTTCCTGGGGCCCCGGGACTCGCACTACAGTGCCCGGGCCCCACTCTCCTCTCCGCGGTGCTCCGGGAGATGGATTCGGTGCGGTAGGCCGGCGGGCGCCTAGGCCCGGCCCAGTGACACACAGGCAGGGGGTGGTCGTGGCGTGAACAACACGGAGAGCGAGTGAGAGGAAGAATGTTAGAAAGAGGGGGCGTGCGTGTGAGAGAGAGAGCGGGAGAGAGAGGCTATAGAGTGGGACGGGAGGAGTCAGCCCGCCGTGACCGCGGAGTCAGCCTGTGTGACGACCAAGACGAGCCGCGCGCGGCGCCACGCTGTGCGGCACGCTGCAGCAGCGCGAGCGCATGGGCGACATCACTCCCTCTTTTGTTTCAGCTCCTAGAATTCTTTCCTCGTTTTTTTCCCCCGCAGCAGATCTCGGTCTCTCTCTCTCTCTCTCTCTCTCTCTCTCTCTTTCTCCTTCTCCCTATCTTCCCCCCCCCCTCTCCCTCACCTTGCTCGTGTATGATCCACGACTTGAGATCCTTCAAGCTCGTCGCCCCGAGGCCAGACCGGCCCCGCTCCTCGCCGGCTCCTCGCCGGCTCCTCGGCGGCACGACTCGGGGCCGCGTCCCGGCGGAGGGTCCTTCGCGGCCCTTCCTGTGACCGCCCCAGCCGGCGCGGCATTGTCTGTGACGCGGTGCGGAGCCGGCGGTACCGAGTGCTGCAGCTAGCCGGTGCCGCGGTACCGCCGAGCCTCGCGGAGCACCGCGGAGCAGGACGTGGAGAGTGAGAGAGAGCACTCCTGACCCGGGGGCAGCCGGGGGCAGCCACTCATAGCCGGCCCGGGCATCTCTGCTGGACTTCATGAGGAGACACGGAGGGGGAGGACCCAAAGAATGTGTACACGCTGGGAGAGGTCGAGACAGAGGCAAAAGACAGGAAAGAGGGAGAGAGAGAGAAACAGAGAGAGAGAGTGAGCGCGCGCTCTCTGAAAACTCGCGGTCGCGTCATAACTCCGTCGCGGCCGGGAGAGAGAGAGAGAGAGGGGGGGGGGGAGAAGTCGCCTTTCCGTAGAGTTCGGTCCCCCCACTTTAAAATGCCCGTCTTCCCTCATCAAAGCCCAACTTACGGCCCTGCGGCCCCTGTGGCCCTCCGGCCGGAGACAAGGCTCTGCCGGGGTCCTGCCGGGTCCCTGCCGGGCCCTGCGCCCTTCCCTACCGGCGGAGGGGGGGGGGGGGGCGGCGCGTCACGCGACTTCCATGCAAATAAGTGCCTTCCGACTGCGCGCCACGGGTTGCGCGGTTCTCGGCCCGGCGTGGCGCCGTCAAATTAATCAGAAGTCTGCAGGGCGGGAGGTGCGCGCGGCCGCTGACAAGACCGTCGCCGTCGCCGCCGCCGCCCCCGCGTCTTTCATCAGCGGAGTGCTGCGCCGCCGCCGCCGCCGCCGCCAAGTTCAGAATCAACGAGTTTGCGCCGCCGGCCGCCGCGTTCGGATCCGCCGCCGCCGGCGTCCTTCCGCATTCCCTTTGTGGCCAGCGACCGAGGCGTCACCGGGGGGGGGGGGTGGGGCACGACCTGCAGGACTGGGCTCACGATCATTCAAGCTTTTGGTACGCATTGACGACACCCCCAGCCCATCATTCACTTCCCCACCCTTCTATTTCTCTCTCTCTGTCTCTCTCTCTCTCTCTCTCTCTCTCTGAAGTTGAAACAGCATATTCCAACGGCTGCCTTAAAAGTACGACTTCGTCATTCTTAAATGTGAATTCACCCGGTGCCGGTTTGTCCTCGAATAAAGCGGATCGAATGGCGCAGGCCGGCGCCGACTTTGATTTTTTTTTTGTGATTTGTGGGGCCTTGGACCCCCGCGTGCATTCACAGTCCCTGGCGGCCCCCTGGCGCCCCCCCTGGCGGACCCCCCAGCTCTCCGCTCCGCCACCGTAAAGTCGCGGTCAGAGGGCGAACCGGGCGAGCGGCGGGGTCCCGCACAAAAGCACAGCGCGGGCCGATGAGTGAGTTACAGTGAGGCGGATCTTTTTATTCATTCATCCCTGCAGAGGGCGCCTGGCCCCGGCCCCGGCCCCGGCCGCGGAGGCGGCGGCGGTCGGGTTCGGGTTCACTACCCGGCCGTGGCGCGCGCCACCTCGACTCTCGTCTCGACTCTCTCGAAATCGCATTCTCAAAGTCCCCTTCGTCTCCTTCTTCTTCTGCTTGAGGGAGTTTCGTGGAATTCTTTGGCACGCGGGCGGTGCGGGTCTACGGGTGGGCAACGGGTCTCCTCTTGGAGGGGCGGCGCCGGCGGTGCCACGGGGTCCGCCGTTCGCTCCTCCCGAAGAAGTACAGTGGCTGCTGACAGTCCTCGGAGGGTGGACTCTCAGGACTCTCAGGACTCTCAGGACTCTCAGACTCGCGTGTACCGCCCCTGGCCCCACTGTCGTGGCCGCCGCAACGCCGGCTACCTGGAAACGAACCCCGCTCCCGCGCTCGCAACCAAAAGAAAAAAAAAACCCGAAGGCTAACGCATATTGGACTTTCCGCAAAGATTACACGCCCTCTCTATGTTACATAATTGCCGCGGAAAATAAAGTAATTAAGAGAAACCGTACCTGTGCACATCGTTTACGTTTTGAAAAAAAAATCAACAAACACTAATTTGTTGTGACAATTTACATCTTTCCGTATGGACACTCCCCCCCCCCCCCCCCACCCCCACCCATCATCTCTCTCCCTTCTTTCCTTTCTCTCTCTCTCTCTACTCCCCCCACCCCTTCTCCATCTTCTTATTCTTCTTCTTTTTTAACAGTGAATGATGAGTTGTCCGTGACGTACAGACTGTCAGACCGACAGACAGACACAAATAGTAAACAGGCATACACGGGGAGCAGAAAAAACAAGCAGCGACGGCCGGAGGGGGGGGGGAAAGGGGTGGCAAAAAGAGTTAGAGTGTGGTGGTCAACATGGTGCCGGGCAGATTGTCCAAGCAGGCTCCGTCTGTGTTGTCCTTGCTTGCCCGTATTCTTCCCCTTTTTTTCCGCTCGAATTTCTTTTCTATTCTCAGGGCGCTCTCTGGCCGCCGGCAACAACCGCTCCCCTACGCTCCTCCCCCTCCCCCACCCCCCGTCCCCCCTCTCCTTGCCTTTGGCCCCGCCGCACATCCCGCACACACACGCACACACACACACACACACACACACACACACACACACACACACACAGCTGCCCGGTCCAAACCCGGCCGGATGGGGTCCTAGCCGGTCCTCGCTTCACAGAGAAAAGTGCCAAGCCGCCGCTCCGCAGAAACAGAATGAGACCTGAGAGGGAGGCCGAACGCGTGACACCGACCGAGAAAACACTCTCGCAGTATCGGGCCCTCACTGCTAGTCGATATCAAGACCAGCAGTAACCAAATGTTTGGACGATCCTTGCCGTGTAAAGTAATGCCGGGCTCGGCCCCGAGGCCCCACCTCTTTCTCTCTAACGCGTCCGGCCGGGACGCAGACATGGCGGTGGGACACGGGTACCCCGCCGCCGCCATCAGGTGGTCCGACATGCACCGCGGGCATCGGAATGATTAATGATTAACACCGCGCGGTGCCCCTGCCGGAGTGGCCTTCTCGGAGACCCAGCGGGGGCGGGGTCTGCGCTCTGCGCCGCTGCGATGCGCTTCACGCGGCCCCTCGGCGGGCGGGGATTCCGTGTGACGAGTCAATGTTATTTTCGGGAAGACCTGGCTTCTAGCGCTACAACTCATATCCCCGTCTCTCTCTCTCTCCCTCCGCCCCCCGCCCCTGCCCCCCCCCCTGCCCCCTCCCCCTCACCGACTCCCTTGCCATTTTTACTCCCCTCGCCGGTGCTGCCGCCTGTTTTCCATATTCGTTCTCTACACTCGCTGGCGCTCTTTTGCGGTCCCGGGGATATGTGACATGAACAATACCGTCGTGCATATGGGAAACAATGTGTTACGCTTCGATGACTGCAGGCAGGGCGCGCGCGCGTGTGTGTGTGTGTGAGTGGGTGTGTGTCTGTGTGTGATGTAGGGGAGGGGTGAGAGGGTCGTACGCGGCGTGTCAGGGATCACGACCAGGACAGAGCGAGACAGAGAGAGGCCAGCTGTGCGGCGGGGACGAGGACAGAGCAGCAGCAGCTGCTCTCCGGTGGGAGCCGCGGCCGCGGTCGCGGACTGGACCAGCCGGCCACGCGACGCGAACAGCGGTGTGTGTGTGTGTGTGTGTGCGTGTGTGTGTGAAGCGAGGCCTATTCTCTCTCCGTAAAGTGAAAAGGAAGAAGAAGAGGAGGAGGAGGGGCGGAAAACGTCCGGCCGGCGGCCAAACAAACAGAAGAGGCGCGCCCCGGAAATAAATCACAAACAAGTTAAAACAGAGAAACTCGTGCGGCGAGCGGCCCGGCGCAGGCCGTCACCGCGGTACGCCGCCGACGCTTCCATAAACGCACGAGCTGCGTGCGCCGCGCCCTTGTCAAACACGCGGCCTGCTTTTTTTTCACCCCGCTCCCTCGGTTAAAATATCGAATTTTATCGCGCGAATATGCGGGGCAACATCGTGCTTGAGTGGAACCTGGTTTACATAGGGCGGCGGGGGAAGAAAAAGAAAACTGTTTTTGTAACGAGGTTACATCCCCATCGCCGGTCTCCCCCCTGCAGATTGTCGCAACAAGGAAAAGAATTATACACTGAAGGGGACAGCCTGCCGTGTGGGACAAAATTGTTTTCTGATATCCGTGGAGCAGACGGACAACTCGTCGCGTTCGGTTCAACACTGGCCACGTCTTGACTTCGTCACGGGGGTCGTTAGGGAACACCACCAAGACTCCGTTCAGGATGTCGTCAAAGACTCGGCCAGGACGCCGTCAAAGACTCGGATAGGACGCCGTCGTCAGGCCCTCTCCAGGACTCCGTCTGAGGCCCGGAAGCAGAGGGGCGGTGCAGACAGGACCGGGCCGGCTGGCGGTGGCAAGCGGCGCCCGCGCCAGAGTCCTTCTTACGCGAATTAAAACGGGCCGAAACTCGATTTGCGGCCCGGAGGGGAGGAAAAACGCGACATCAAAGGAGGCATCGGCGGAGAGTGACGGCGACGAGGTCTGCGAGTTTTGTGAGGAGCGAGATTTTGTTTTGTAATTCACTTTCGGCCCCCGGTGGTCCGTGGTGGTCTCCAGTCGTCCTCGGTCGCCTCCAGTCGTCCCTAGTCAGTCAGTCCGGTGCGGGAGAGGCCAAAGGCCCACGCTGCCGATGGCAGCCACGGACTCCCGCGCAGAGAAGACCGCCTGCCCCATTTCCAGAGTGGCGCGCGGCACAAAAACGAGCGATTCGGTATGCAGACGATGGACAGCCCTTCCTGTGCGGCCCGGCTACCCCGCCCGTGGGCCCCGGACCGCGCTGGATACACACATTATGCCGAGCACACCCGCATGCAAATCAGACGGCTCCGTCGCGCACAACACGGCGCCGCACACCGCCGCGGCAGCTGCGGGTGTTGAGCGTCGGGTAAAAATGCAGCCGCCGCCGGGAGTCGAACCCGCGCGGGCCGCGTGACTTCTCGAGAGGCAGAGCGCTTAGCGTTCCCAATTCCCCACGGCCGACTCGGTCCGCCCGTCCGTCGCTGCCGGGGGGCCCTTTGAGAGGGAAAATTCATGACGGAGCTGCGGAAAACTTTAAATATCGGCTCCAAGTTGGCGGGAGCCCGGCGAACCGTCGCCCCCGCGCGCGCGCCAAGTTCACCTCGCTCACACCCCCTCCCGCCCCCGCCCACACCCACTCCCCCTCCCGCCGCTCATATGGTGAAAGTTGGAATGTGGGAAGAGATGGGACCGAACGGTACGGCGCGGGGCGGCGCGGGGCGGCCGATGTGATGGGGGCCGGGGGCGGCGTGGATGTCGGGTCGGGGACGTCGGCCGGGGGCGGGGGACGGAGTGGAGACGGCCTGTTCCCATCAGGGGCCTCGCCTCCGCCCGGCTCCTCCCCCTACCGCCACACTCGCAGTGCCCCGGCCCACACACTCCGCCGGACGGGTTCCGAATGTAAAGGCTCTCCAGAACCGGCCGGTCCCCGCTGCCTCCGACACGACGGCCGCCGCCCGATCGGCCCGTTCTGCACGTCACACGGGACCGCAAACTCCGAACCCTCCGGCCCGCTGTGTGCTCCCGTTACACCCCGTTAAAAAGGGTGTATCCGAGGGATATGAATTAGGGGGGTGCTTATGCTTGATGCTTACTCTTTGGCCCTCTCCTCTCCTCCCCCCACCCCCATGAGAGACGTGATCTCTCCCACATCAAGTGGGAAGCAGAAACACGAGGGCCCCCCAGCCAGCCAGCTAGCCAGTGTGTGACGCCGGGCCGGGGGAGGGAGGGAGGGAGAGAGAGAGAGAGAGGCGGGGCTCTGCTGTAAGAGAAGGAACGGGCAATCAGCGCTCCGGTTGATTGAGAGGAAATAGTAGCAGCAGCAGCAGCAGCCCCGGCCGGCCCCACCCGATGAGATGAGTCAGCTCGGACCGCCCCATGAGGTGATTGGTAGGACTAGCGCTCCACTTCTCGGCACGTTATACGGCGGAGGGGCCCGGAGAGCGGCTAGCGGCGGCGGCAGCCTCTACATGTGCGCACTCCGGAGAGATCCGTGGTGTCAAGTCGGACACGATATCCGCGATGCTGCAGCGTGGCGAGGGCCGCTCTCGTATGCGACGGAGAGGGTCTATGCGCGCGCATTCCAGTGTTCACAGAGCCAAAAACACAGCAAACAAACAAAGAATGGGGGGCGGGCGGGGGGGGGGGGTGAGAGAAAAAAATAAAGGAAAGAAAAAAGATTGCTTTAGTTGCTCACAAAAAGAAATGCGAACAAGCAAATAAGAGGGAGAGAGGAAGAGAGAGAGAGAGCGAGAGCGAGAGAGCAAGAGGAGAGAGAGAGAGAGAGAGAGAGAGAGAGAGAGAGGGGGGGGGGGTCGTAATGTGTTGCCGCCTCTTTTTTTTTCGTCCTTTCTTTCTGTGGTTTGCGATGGTATACACACAGCCCCGGCCCCACATCCCGCAAGCTTTTTGTTTTAATCAGAACGGCCCGGGGCCAGGCGTCACTCATTGGAATGACAGCGTCACTTAGTCTCCGCGCGACCCGGAGCCCACCAGGTAGAGAACGCGCGGCGCAAGCAGCATCCTCGTTAGTTTCAATTTGCGTTTCTGCGTGCGGCGCGACACGGGGCAGAGAGAAGAGGCCACCGGAACCGGCAACAGGAAAAAAAATGGAGGGTGGGGGAAGAAAAACACTCACTCTGGTGCCAGCAGCATTATTCATAAAAATACGCGAGTTGGAGTATCAACGAGTACCCATTGAGTCGGTGCCACACACCAGCAGCGTCGCTGACGATCAGGCACCGCGGATGTTTTTTTTTGTTTTTGTTTTTTGCGCGCTGCTCGTGTGTCGAGCGTGTGTTTGGGGGCTCGTATGCAGGGGCGGCGGCGCTATCATGCCACCACGGCCAAAAGTTGTTGGCTGCAGCCAGGCGGACGAGCAGCCGGGCAGGCAGCCGGGCAGGCAGCCGGGCAGGCGGCAGAGGCGGCCTAGTTTTATAATCTCGCACCCAGCGGCAACGAATTAGGAGGGCTCGTTCGGTGGGGGGGGGGGGTAGGATTGTAAGGGGGTGGGGTTGGGGGGCGGAATCAGGCTCGGGATGTACACAGCGCCCAGTTGCGTGTCAAGCCGTATAGTGCCTCTCGGATGGACCGTCACCGTCATACACCGTCCGCCTTCTCCCTCCCTCTCTCTTTCTCTCTCTCTCTCTCTCTCTCTCTCTCTCTCTCTCTCTCTCTTTCTCTCCTCCCTCACTCTCTCTCTCTCTCTCTCTCTCTCTCTCTCTCTCTCTCTCTCTCTCTCTCTCTCTCTCTACCTGGCCGCGCAGTATTAATTCATGGCCCGCGTCAGATTAAAATACATCACCGCGGCGCTGCAGCATTCCACGCATGCAGCAGGCGGGCGGACCGGCCCTCCCCTCCGTTTCCGCAACACACGACCGCCGCCGCCGCCGCCGTAGCGGATGTGGGGGAGGAAAAAAGGAAGCGGACAGCTCGCCGAAATATTACCGGCATGCGTGAGAGAGAGCGAGAGAGAGAGAGAGAGAGAGAGAGAGAGAGAGAGAGAGAGAGAGAAAGGGGAAAGGGGGTGTAGTCCAGGACTTCAGGTCCAATTACGACGAGGCAGCGGAACTCCGTGTGTCCGCACCACTCTGAACGAAACACGCGCCGCACGGCAGCTGCGAGCCGCCGCCGCCGCCGCCGCGAGCACCACACCACCTACCATCACCGCTGCCGCCGCCGCAGCAGCAGCGGCAGCACGCGAATTTTAAAAGGGTTACAGGCGCTGCGCCCTTAATTCCACTGCGAAAACGGGCGAGTGCGTGACGGTGGGCGGACCGGCGGCTCAAGCGTTTGTCGGATCGGACGTGAAGCGTTGCCGTGACATGCTCATGTACACTGATGGACTAAAATGCAAATACTTGGGGAAGGGGCGATTTAACGCCTTGGAAAATTAATTTGTAGCTTTCGGTGGAAACGTGATAATTGTGTGAGAATGAGAAAGTCGTCGAAGACACAAAACTAGGGACGGTACGGGAAACGTCCCACCACAAGCCGTAAAAGTCTACTCGCAGTAATACGCAAGGTTTTGTTGACGTCTTTCTGCTTCCTTTTATTAAGGAAAAAAAAAGTTCGTGTTTCGTGCCGATAGCGCTTCGCCGCACACCACCGACCGCCTATCGGCACGCGGAGGGAAAAAGTTTCGACGGGCCGCCGCGGTGTGTGTATAAAGGTTTCCTTCCGATGATGATGAGAGACAGATACAGATGTAGAGAGGAAGGGATAGGCCGCCCCGCGGGATGAAAAACAACGCCGTAAAAGCGCGGCCCGGGAAGATGAGTAGACGCGTGCGTGCGCCATAAAGCCGCAAAAGGACACCCCGCAGGGGGCCGCGGGGGGGGGGGGGGGGCTCATCATCAGACAATCGATGCGGACCAAGGAGCGAAACAGTAAAATCGCTGCGGGCGAACATGGCGCGCACAATGGGGTGTGGTTTGTGGGGGGTGAGGGGGAGGGCGAATAATTCGGATTCCCCCGACGACTCCGTTCATAAAAACTCCGCGACGGCGAGGCGGAAACGCGGGGCCGTGCGGAGGCTGCGGGGCCTGCCGAGCCCGCCGCCGGAACACCAACAGCAGCAGCGGGAGGGTGGGCGGAGGAGGAAGAAGTCTTTTGAGACGCGGCCACGTCCTCCGCCGCCGCCGCCGCCGCCGCCTGGCTAATCGCTGCCATGAGGCACGGGTGGCGCCAAGACGGCTGACGAGGCGGGCATTCACAGCGGGGCCCGCGGCGGCGACGTGACGCGAGACCGCGCTGCACCGACGGAACAAGTCGCTGATCAGCGCGGCACGCTCCGGTGAGCACGCGTGCGGCACGCGGCGCTACGCACGTGTATCAATACCGACGACACGGGAATTCGGCCGCCGCCGGGAACGCACGCGCGGCTGCGCTTCGGAATCAAAGCCATGCGGCACACCGCTCCGCGGCCCCGCGGCTTCGCTCCGCGCTTTCATCGTCCGATAATTTTACGCAGACGCGCGGGGCCCTTGCGATATCAGACGGTTCTGAAAAGCAGGCCTCTCTTGACTTCTGAATTCCGGCCCGAAACGCCGCGCCGCGTGCCCTCCACGCGCTGCTGCCGCTTCGAGTGGCCCCGCGCTCATTTCAAGTACTTGCTTCTTTTTTTTTCTTTTGCCTTCCCGGCAAAATAATGAAGCGCGAACCGAGTCCATTACAGGGAAGAAAATCGCCGGGCGCACACACACACACACACACACACACACAGAGGGCAGGGGGTGGCCTCAGTGTCTGCAGCAAACAGATTACACGATAAATCCGTCCGAAAATCCTAAAGTCAAACTTGGAAGCGCGCGCCGTGTACGTTTCGCCCGGCTCCGCCGGCTGCGCAGTGTATCTAGGCGGGGCGGGGCCGAGAGCTAAGGCCCTCATTCCTCTTATTTTGAGGCCCGACAAGCACACACCACGCCGCCGGCCCCGCCGGACCCCCCGCCGCGCGCCGCCGCTGCCGCCTACTGCCGCGCTCTCGACCCTATTTTCCCCCCCGATTCGTCCTCGAAGAGTCTGTCCGCAGTGTTCTTGATCCCACCCCCGCTCGCGGCACAGGGAGCCGCGCTAGGCGGAGCACACAGACGGGCTGAGAGTGCCTCGCGCGGGCACGGCGGGATACAGCTGACGCCCGGGTATCGCTGTCAGCCCCGCGACGTGCGCGCGGCGGTACAATTACTCCCAATACTCGCACACCCAGAAAGAAATGTGTTCTTGATAACGGTTATGGTCAAGAGCGTTTCCATTGAATCCAGTAGAGTGACGTTTGGCCCCGAGCTTTTGACAGTGCGTATCGGATTCGCTGTACCGCTGCCGGGCGTCTGCGCTGCGCGATGGCGGCGGGGACTCCGGAAGGCCGGGTTGTTCCGTCATTCTTGTACCCTCCCCGACGACAAGGCCGCCCCCGTTGTCAGCGCCGCCGCACCCCGTTCGGCATGTCTATCGACCGGAGGCGAAGCATCGCACCTGCTTGTGCTCGCCAGGCAACCGACCACATAGGCAGTGCTCGCTGGGGGCGTTCTGTCGCTGCCATCAGCGTCCTGGGCGATCATCTGCAGCTGCGGGGCAGGGCTCGCCACCCAGAGGGCTCTATCGACCGCAAAGGGGGATTCAAAGGGACTGAATGATGAGATAGAGAGGGTGTCCTGCTGTGGGGCCTGCGGGGCCTGCGGGGCGTGGCTCGGACGGCTGCACAGAGGGGTACCTGAGCTCCGAGCAGGCTCCGCCGGCGCGGGCTGATCTGTCCCCGGCCTGACCGCCTATTGCTGCCGGGACGTCGTGGCCGGCAAGCCGAGGGGAAACCCACTGCCGCTAGTGGTTTGGCGGAGGCCCGCCGCCCCGCGCCCCCGCGGCAGCCCAACATCAGTACCGCAACTTGCGAACTTGTATCCGAGGCAAGGACGTGATCGCACTGCGAATCAGTGCGCGCCGCGGCCCCGGCGGCAGGGCGGCGGCGGCCCGGCGGCACGCGGCACGCCCCCCCCCCCCCCCCCCCCGCAGATCTGATCACTCCGGGCGCCAGGCCCACGCCACTTCACCCGGCCGCGGCCTGACAGAGCCGGCGGAGCCCGCGGTGCCTCGCCCTGATTTCATTCCCCCCACCACCACCCACCCCCCTCCCCGCCACACCCTCACTCCCTCGCTCGCTCTCGCACGGCCCTCGGTTTGGGATGAGGGATAGCGGGCGTCTCTTTATGACCTGTCTCACAAAACTATCACGTCCCTCGCAGCGCGCGCGTGTCCCTCTCGGCCGCTTTTAGCATCCCTCCCCCTGCCCTAGAGAGAGAGAGAGAGAGAGAGAGAGAGAGAGAGAGAGAGAGAGAGGGAGAGAGAGGGGGGAGAGAGAGAGAGGGAAGAGGGAAAGAGGGACAGAGAGAGCGGCGGAGCTTCGTTACTCGTGTCCCCCGCCGACCGCACCCGAGGCCGCTGCGATCGGGCGAGCACTCATTAGGGCGAAGCACGCTGCGGAGCAATTAAACGCCACCGAATTAATCCGGTCGGGCTCCGGTCCGCCGCAGCACAAGAGGACGGAACGTCCCCGCCAGGCGAGTCGATGGGAGCCAGGTAGCGCAGCGGCGGCAGCGGCGCGGCCTGTCGTTTTGTTGTGCCCTGGCCTGGGAGCCGCCTGGCAGGTCGGCACGCCCGTCGAGCACGCCTGCGCTGCGGGTCGGCCTACCCGTCGATCCGCGGGCGGACTGAGAGGTACGGGGGAGCGCCTGGCAGGAAGGCACGCCCGTCGAGCACGCCTGCGCTGCGGGTTGGCCTACCCGTCGATCCGCGGGCGGACCGGGTGGTGGGCCGTCGGGTAGCCGCTGCGATGTGGCCAGAAGTCGCGGGCGTGCTTGGCATTCCTGTGTCGCCGCAACTGAAAATATAGGACGCGGGGCGACCGACGGACGCTACTTGGGTGGCCGGGCGGCGAGGGGTCGTAATTCCGGCCGTAACCAAGTGGAATCCCGGATCCCTAGGCTCGGCGCCGGTCCCCTAGCCTCCGCCCCGGCGCGGCCCGTCCCAGGGGCCTTTGCTGGTGTACCTCAGGCGAGACTGTTAGGAGGCCCTCCTCGCTCTGCTTGCTTTGTCAACTTGCTCTCGACTCGGCGAAGAGCCCCGGGGGCCAGGGGAGGGGAGGGGGGGCTGAGGTGTGGAACAGGGAGCGGGGCCTCGGCGGGGCCCTGGACATCGCTGGGCGCCTGATTGTCCACACGGTTCGGTCCGGACTTCCCCCCCCCCCCCCCACTCCTATCCACTCCATGAGCAGCGGCAGGGAAGGCGGCAAGGCCAAATACAGCGAAGTACCCCGCTGGCCCGAGAAATGAGGAGAGATCGCAGAGAGCGAAAGGCGAGGACGAAGATGAGATGGGGCGCCAAAACACGAACGGACGGCGGCGGCCCCGGAGGGGGGAGGGGGCGGGGAGTCACTGGCACTGGCGGCCGCGGAGGGAAGAGTCGTCGCGGATGCAGCGGAGGCTGCGGGCAGCGAGTCGGGCAGCGGGCGGGTCAGCCATCCGGCGGTGCCGGCCAAAGGCAATTACTGCTACTTCTTGCATGTGCCGGGGCCGGCAACTGCACCAGCCATCCCGGCCGGTGATGGATCGCCGCGTCCTTCCCGCCGTCACTCCCTCCTCCTTTCGCATGCCGCACCGACGCCACCGCCGCCGCCGGCGCGACGCCTGGCCGCGGCTCGGCTCGGCACGGCACGGTCAGTGGGGCTTGAAATTGGACAGGACTATCCCAGGCTGCTGCTGCTGCTGCTGCCGGGGTAGGCCGGCTAGGTCGGGCTCTGATCCGGCTCGGCCCGGGTGAGCTGTCCGCGCCGAGAGTCGCGCGCGGCGCGTGATGAGATTCACTTTGTGCCGGCGGCGATCACTGCGAAGCGGGCGGTGGCGGGCCGGTGGCAGGCCGACACTAATCAGGCTGGGCTTAACCTATCTGCGCGGGACAGCCGGCCGGGCGGCCGCCGCGTGCGGGGGTGCAATAAGCACAGGTGCACAAATCTTGACACAACAAGCATCGCGCGGGTGGAGTTTTTTTTTTAATTATTCTTAAGTGAATTTCTAAATTACTATTGTATTAGTTGTTGCCATGCATTGTTTTTTTATGCTGTATTTTTTTAGGGGTTTCCTACTATTTTAACAACTTGGCGTTCAAATAGAGTTTCGGGTTTCACACAAGGGAATACAGGCAAAAAGATAATCATCGGAAAAACATTTCACGGCCATTTTTTTTTTGACGAATTTCACCAACTTTATCCTTTGGGGGCGCGCCATATGCCGCGTATACGTGTTCCCACATAGTTGTTGTTGCTGCTGTTCTTGTTTCGGAGTTAGCAGCGGGCGGAGCGGCGGCGGGTCTCGGGTGCAATCCGTGTGTGTGTGTGTGTGTGCAGAGCCAGTTCACCTCCCACCCCTTTCGCTGCTTCCGCGCAGCCGGCATGTTGTGCTGTGATAGGGTTACGGCTCAACTAGACCGGCTATAATGAGGCACCTTTGCCGCGGTGAGGCGGAGGGGTCGGAGGGGATGGATGAAGGTCAGGGATGAGAAAGTAGGCGGGAGGGCGGCGGCGGCGGCGGCGGTGGCGGCGGCAAAAGTTTTCCCCCCAGAAGGGACATTAAAACGGCACCGGCAAATTAATCAACGCAAGTTTGCGTCGCGGGGTACTACTGTACTAGTGCTGCTACGAGAGGTCGGGTCGCCACCCGGCGTCGTCTGTGAGTGCGGCGGTGGCATTCCCCCCCCCCCCCAAAAAAAAAAAATTATATATATATATGTAAATAACACGACGACGAAGTTTGAAAGGAACTCTCGATAGATGTTGCTGGCCCGGAATACAGCGGCAGATGCTTTATCAATCGGCACAGCCCAGGTAAAATAGGTTGCCTGTGGTTCAATTCGTGTTTGTATAAAATATTTTATTTATACAAATGTATGGTCGCAAAGTTTTACGTGGACTAATGTGGCCAAGTAATTGTCACCGTTTACGAATATTCATAGGACAATATACTGGGTCTCATATCGGCCAAATAAAAACATATGCAACTTATTTTACTTAGGACATAGGACTCGACGCCATTCCCTTAGCAGGAGACGTCCGCGAGAAAAGCTGGCGGCAGAGATTTAAATGTGGGGCAGGACGAGACGGGGGCGGAGAGAGCGCTGCGGTGCGGCAAGGAGAGAGCATATCAAATAAAAGGGCTGGGAAAAGTTATTGGCTTAGCCGCACGGCCCGACATATGAAAAGAGACAAAAAGAAGCGGCGCGCGGGGTGAAAGAAAAATAATGCGGCCAGAGAATGTGTCTCCTAACTAAACGTGACTTACATTTTTTTTTGTCACGCCGAGCGCTGCGCCGGGCTGCCATGGGTGCTGGTGCTCCCGCCGAGCACATGAGACCGCACTGGCATAGGGAGGGCAGTGTGTACCGGCCCCGCCCCGCACCCGCGCTGCCAGGGATTTTCTGCCAGTCTCCCTCCCCCTCGTCCCTCCCCGTCTTGCTTCTCTCTTTCTCTCTCCGGCCAAGCGAGTGGCGCGTTGTCTTCTCTCTCACTCCTCCAGGGAAAGGAGAAAATCCAAGTCGTTTGTCATTTGTTTTTCATCACATGCCTGGCGCGGGCTTCCATGGGGCCCTCCGGGTCGGGTCAGGGCCTGCGGGCTCGGCCCGGGGCCGCCCCTGTGGCTTCGAGGAAGAGGGGAGGAGGGGGTGGGGGTGGCCATTTAGGAATTAGCGTGGGACGGTCGCGGTGCACGGCTGGCCGCGCTGCGCCGCGCCGAGCGCCGCTCTTGGCACGGCCCGGTGCCCTGCAGCCTGCAGGTGACTCCGATGACCTGCTGCCAACTCGGCCGCAGCTGGCTGCCGCCTGGCTTTGCCTCGGGGCCCCGACGCCACTGCAGCCAGTGGCCCTCTCCTTTCGCTGAGCGATGGAGGCATCACGAAATTGGTGGCCAGGGCCAGGCCGCCCCCGGCTGCCCCACTTTGGCATTGCGGCATTGGCATTCAGGGCAGGGGGACTTATGAGGGCGCGGCGCTGCTGTATGACGGATGCACCACGCCCGCCGCCGCCCCGCCGCCCCGCCGCCCCCGGCCCGTGAATAGAGGGGATTCCAGAAAACACTCGTCGGGCGCTCGATTTATGGATGGGCGCTGATGGACGCCACCTCGGAGCCACCTCGAAATTCGGGTGCTTTACGAGCCCCGCGCATACGCAAAAACTTTGATTTTTTTTTTACGAATTAAAGGTCAGCATGGGAATGTGCGGAACAGTTTTGACTTGGCGCATCGTCGACGGGGACCTCCTGAGGCGCCCGTGAAGCTCACCTCATAAGAGAGCCCGTGGACGGCGTGCGGGGGCGTACATCCGATTATCCATGGGCGTAGCACGCGCAGCACGTGGGGCCGAGGGGGAGGGCACGTCGAGCACGCCGCCGATGGGGGCGTGCCCCAGCACACGCGCGCGACAGCGAAGCCCGCGAAGCTTGCGAAGCCTGCCCGCCGGCGAGCGGGCAGCGTCCGGGCGACGACGGCGGCACTCGCGGGGACACGCGGCGAGGCCGCAGGGCCACCCTTCGCGACGGCGGAGGCGCTGGCGCAGCGCGGCGGCCGACCGGCGCGGTCACGTCGTGGGGGTCGCCGTCGTCCTCCCTCACGTCACGGCCCGGACCGTGCCGGCGAGCGGGGGCGGCGAGCGGCAGTGGCGGCGCGGCGACCCGAAGCCTCCGGTGGTCGTGGGGGCACTGAGCGCCGAGTCGCGCCCCCGTCCCGTCCCGAGTGGGGGTGGCGGCGGCGGCGGGCGCAGGGCGGGCGCAGGGCGCGGCGCCACGACCGCGGCCACGCCAAAGCCATGCCGGTGTCCCCCCAGGCCAGGCCAGCCCGGCCCTGGGGCCCCGGCGCGTTCACTAACCACCTAACGCCTCCCAAGGGCTGTTCGCAGCTCCGTGACGCGTCTCCAGGGGTACTTTTCAATCGGGCTGGCTAAAAAAAAGGGGTGCATTCTTCACCGCCAAGTGCGTTGCGCCGTCCGTATCGAACCCACCAAGCTTACAGTCCGTTACGATGCTGGGGCCTAGCTCAAAATCAAGATGGCGGCCAAATCCGCCCAATTTTGGTAGACATCAAGGAAAATACGCGTAACGGTCCTAAGCTCACAAACGAGACCACGCGCGAGCTCACGCCGCGTCATAAGAACACTTTCCTCGTGATGGAAATCCTCTGGACGCCGCAGCGGAGTCCCGCCCCCTCCGTCACCCACACTCTAAAAACGTTCAAACATTTGGACCACAAGTCTCACACCTGCGTCGTATTGCGTTGCCACCAAGATTATATTATTCGGCACAACCCCTCCCACCCCCTCAAGGATAGTTTTTTCTTATTCTTTTAATTCGATTTTGTTAGTTGGCCTGGAGGCTCCAACCCCTACTCAGCCCCATAGGCTCCTCAGGAACAAAGCCTGACATTTTTTATTTTTTATTTTTTTTTCGCTCTTTCCAAGGGCTCAGGACGGGTTAGGACCTGAGCCTTTGGACCCTGATCAGCCTCTAGGGCTCTGCAGGGTCTGGAGGAGCCTCACAAAATCACCCAGACATATCATGGTCCGGTCAGACGATATCAGCCGCGGGCAAAGCGCGCAGCAGTTGCACGGTGGCGCCATCTGGTGGCGCCGGGCCGCAACATCCATGAGGTTTGGTGTCGAGGTAGTCGTGTAAGACCAACAGAAACGCGCAGCGCGTGAAGTCGGCTGACAGGCCGGGCTGATCACGGGTCGAATGTATCTTTTTGTGAGTAATCGGGGAGAATCCTTAATAGACGGTTGAGATTCCTAATGTCCCGTACTAGCATCCTGGCGTATTTGACGTTTCAGATTTTTTTAAAAAAATGCCTGCTAATTTGGCGGCGTTTTATTTATTATTTTTTTAAAAGTGCCATATGTTAAAAAATCAAGGAGGCACGTTCCCCCACCTTGGTTCGACAGACAGGAAGCTCCTTATTAGGCATTGACATAATGATTTTTATGTACCTTTTAAATGTGACTAATAATGAATTTGTTACAAAAATTGCAAGAGACTTTAAAGTCACTTTTAGCCTAATTAATCAAAAGCTTTCAAGTTCCGCTTATAATGTCAGTTCAAGGGTATGGTAAATACTTTACTCCATCTCACCACCAAAACAATAAAGAGTGAAATACTGAAACATATTTTATTAACATAAATACATCAAACCTCACAAAAGGAAAATCAGTGTCACAAAGAACTAGAACAGAAATTCGAGTATCCCCATTACAATAATTGGGGGAAATTCCAAAAATGTATAGTGAACACAAATTTTTACACCAACATCAGGAACCACCTATTAAATTACAAAGACTTTCGAGTGTATCATTTATGACATTCATTGTTTCTTCTGGCACGCATCTTTGATCTACTATCTGCCTTAGAGCGTCTAAATTCTTTAGAACATTTTCTCTAGTAACTTCAGTTTCAGCAAGCAATAATGACTGACCGTCTACCTCGTTTGGAGATGGCATTAAGGAATCTGCAACATCAACTACATCAGCTGCATCAACTTGATCAACTGCATCAACCGTATCAGCAGCATCAGCAGAACCAGCATCATCTTGCTCTAGCAAATAAGCACTAGCATCTTCTGGATTAACAGCAACCTCAGCCAGAGACCCATACATTTGGTGAATTTTGTGTACATGGAGACAAATAGATTCAGACCGATCACAAGTGCAGAAATACATGTGACTACAGAGGGAAACACAATCTCTACATTTAAGAGGACACTCATCTATGTAACATTTTGAAGAACACTGCATTACATAAAAGCTTTGGCCATGCTTTGATGCTTGCACAATCCAATGACGAGAGAGTACTTCTTGCACTAATTCTGATGGTATTTCTACAGCCATATTGTGTTGCTCTCTCATAACTTCCTCACTCTCAGGAGAGGCTTCCGTAATTTCTCTTCTGTCTCTATAATTTTCTTGCATGTGTAACAATAAGTCTGGCAACAAGTTTATGGACTTGCTGGGTCGCCTTCGGTATTTCTTGTTCAGCTTATTGAAAAATGAATCGGCATACAGACAACTGTCTATCATTCCTGTATTTTGGCGGTAACAGCTGGCCCATCCCGGAGCTCTTACAAAGTATTCAGCAAAATTGGAAACAATATCAGGGAATGTTGGATCATACTGTTCTTTAAATGAATTATACAAGAAAAGAAATCTATCCTCATTTTCAGCTTCTGTCATAGCCAGAATGAAGTCATAAAGTTCCTCAACTTTATTAGGTGGCACCGTTTTAAGAAAGTCTTTTCGCATGAAGTCAATAAAATGCCATTTGCTGAGAAAATATGGGCCGTCATTACCAAACACAGTCATGATTGCACTGTTGATCTCCTTGCAGTCCAAAGAGACAATGCAATTCACATTCAGTTCTGGGCATCTTTCACCTATTGTCTGTAGAAAAAGACAAACTACCTCCTCGTTCAATTGACTACTTATCAAGTGCCCCACAGGATATTCAAAGTTTTTCTCACAGGGCACTAAAATTGTGATCAAGTAATATTGAAGGGTATAATCTGACTTGGTAACACTGATGAACATCGGCATTGCTGTATCTCTTTGCAACATTTTTTGTTGATCAAGCGTCTGCAATCCAAGAAAAAACAAATGATCTTCCTTGTTTAAGCGATCTAGGCTAGCATTATCACTAGGAGGCTGGTAAAAAATAACAGGGGAGTCATCTTGAGCACATAACGCATCAATAAAAGAATTGAAAGCTTCTACAGACACATTGGGAGCACTTGTGGATTTTGAATTCTGTTCACGGTGGTATCTTTGAGCCAAGGAAGTAATTCTTTTTAAAGAAACTTGAGCATCTCTTCGACCAGTTCGAATCTCTGCGAGTTTCTTCCTGGCCATCGTCTGAATTTGTCTACAAGGTACATTTAGTGCTATTTGTTCCTTTATGTACTGAATAATTTCTTTTGGCAAAGGCTGATACTTTAAATCATCTGGTGAAGTAGGATGACTATGTGTTGGGTAGTAGAGTGCAATAACTTCTGTACTAGTAAGTTTGACTCTCAAGTAGGAAGTGCACACAACTCCCCTTTTTATCCTGCCCTTCTTGTTATATTTAACTTTTTCCCTACTATCTTCAGAACTTCTATGAGACCTCTCACTGCCCTCATGTTGACAATAATAAGTTCTTGAATTCTTTTTGGTGCCAGCATGTTTGGAATAATATGAAAAAGTACGATCCTCCTCATTTTCTTTCCATTTCAGAAACTGTTCCTCATTGTCGAATTTCAAAGTCCGCATGGGCTCAATATCCATTTGGTGCTCTTCCTTCGCATGTTTGATAAGGTCCTCTTTCCTATAATACGATGAGTTACATCCATCATAAAAACAATCCTGTCTTCTCCTCGGTTGAGCTCTTGTTATACACTTCTTCTCATGATATGGCAGGGCAGAAAGTTTGTATGAGTTCCCACAGTGGTGACAAATCCCAGAGGATGCACCAGCTTCACTATGAAAATTTCTCTTGTGTCTTGATAACCCACTTCTCTTGGTAAATGTAACACCACAAACACCACAGCGAAGCTGACGAGGTGATTCCTGTTGCGACTTGTTACTTCTAAGATACGGGTTGTCGATATCATGCTCCTCTTTGTAATGTTCATAGAGAAGGCTACTAGAATCCAGCTCTGCCTTACATATCTTACAAATTTTGCAGACTTTGCCAGGCCCTGAAGTCTCTTCATCAGCTACAACAGGTGCAGAAGCACTGTGAGTTTCTCGGATGTGTTTTATAACATCCTCCTGAGAAGTGTAGCAAGCTTTACATTTGAAACACTTGTAGCTCAACTTTTTAGTGGTAGAGTTTATTGGAACCAAGGCAGGCGGCACGGTCTTGCCAACCATATTGTTGTTAGTTTGTTTAATTGATGGAATTTCTGGTATCTTTTCCCCAAGCCGGACAATGTTTTTCTGTTGGTGGCCGTCCGCCACTGACTGTATGACATTATACGTTTGATTATCATTTTCGTTGTAAACAGTCATAATCCTCACTACTTTCATAATGCAAGGTTTCTTTGCAGGGGGATCTTCTGGCAGATCATCTTCCGCCGAAACCTCCTCCATCAGGTCTTCCTCAGGTACTTCGTCCACATCGGTCTCTTCTTTTTTTATTATGATCGTTGTAGTCGCATCCTCCCCAGCACAAGATGTGTCCATTGCGTCGGTTTCAATGAACGTTCATGTTTACCTGAAAACAGAGAGGTTAAGCCGTTAAGATACTCGCTTAGTTAGCTTTGATTAATGAACGAAGCCGAGTACAAACACGGCGGCAGCCCAAATTGTGTCATTCTACCCGTACACTCAAAACATGATGGTATCAGAGAGAAAGCCCGCAGTTCTCAACAAATAAGTCTTTGAAATTCGGTACAGACGAGAATACGACCACAACCGCCACAACAAACAAGCGGGGATGTACCCAGCCAGCTCTAGGACACCCCACCCCCGGGGGACGGCAGCCACCGCCGCCGACGGCAAAGAACGTCCTGGCCAGAGGGCGAGAAGGGGGGAAGTGTGTAGGCGGGACGGCGGGCTGGATACGAATTGGGCGCGGCTGCTTTGATGTAAATGCGATCGCCTAGCGATTCGATTGCAGCCTAGGGACCCACAACGTACGAAAGAAACATCAAGATCAGCTAAGACAGGATAAAAACAATATTCATAAGCACATTTAGCGTCCGTAACCACAGAACTGCAGTCGCACCCCTCGGCGCACGGGTGCCTCTCCTCCACCCCCCTAGACCACACGGCTGCCACGCGAAAGAGACTCGACTCGTCGCAGAATATTCTCAAATTGTGGTAAGTGCAAACGTAAATGAGAGTATACAGCTGTCTGGAAGTGTTGATCTGCTTGATCCTTGTTCTACCCCAATCAAGATTGGTTCTCAAGTTGCTGCCCAAAGTGTCAAACAGAACAGACCGGCATTACGCCGGGTGCCCGCCCGGCCCGCTACTCCGGACCATCGCATAACTTCTGTGTTCGAGACACAGAGGGCGCGTCGAGCGCGACCGATCATTTAAAAGCGAAACTTGAAAATCTTCTTCGATCATCGGCAAATGTTCGTGAAGAAGGTATTTTTATGGTTTGCTGAGAAACTAAGATGAGCTGTCACGCCACTGCAGAGACTTGGTCTCGCACTCATCTCACGACCACTTTTCGCCGTTTGGACGGAAGATCGCGCCACTGTCAATGCTTTAAATTTCTGCAAGGATGTTTCCCACTATTTTTCATAATAACTGGTAGAATTCCACCTGAAAAAAAATAGGGAAGTTTCTTTTAGTGAGTGGGTGGGTTCCTTCTGGTGATACTGGAGGCACTAGTGAGTCTAGTATTTCCTCGGCGAGTCCATCCATCGGAGCTTTCGCCGATTTCTGAGCGAACTCCAAAGGTTATTAACCGGAAGTTTGTCACCCCCTCTCCTCCACCCCCTCCACTCCATCTGCAGTCCTGCATTTCCTCCGGCTCCGGCTCCATCTTCGCAGGATCAGTGTTGTGCACCGGCAAGCACCAACAGCCGAGATTTAGTTAAGGTTTTTTTGGTCCCGGATTTCACAAAAGACAAGAATGGCTGTCACCGAGAAGAGGCCGCTCGACGACAATGTGTACAACACTAAACATATCGTTATGGACATCGAAGGAACCACCACCTCCATCAGTTTCGTGAAGGTATAACATCTCGCCGGTTGGGGTAGACACTAACTATGCAATTGAACAATGGGCCTCCTCGTGGCTACAGGACTTCTACGAAAAGCCGTATTGATATGCCTGGCCTTGTTTGGTATTCGTTCCATTGCTTCGCGATCACGCGGGAGCCATAAAACTGGCGTTCTTAGCTTTTTTCTTCAGTGAGCCTATTTTTCGTTAAAACAATTGATCCCTGGTGACCCCCCGGGGTGGGCAGGCTTTCGGCTTTCTTTGCTACCGTTCGTTCCCTCTTACTTCAGCTAGTCCATCTCTTGGTTGATAAGCGTTCTCTTTTGAATCCTTTCGGTTATCTACCGGCAATTTTGACGTAAGCGCGGTGCGCGTTTGGAAGTGCTAGCTAACATGGAGGCGCCGGTCTTGTCCAGTCTTTGTTCTCGCACTTTGCCCATCATTTTCGATTCAATCCGGTCGCTGCGTCTCGTACTACTTGAACTTCTTTCAGTTTAGGGTGGCCGCCTTTACATTTTATCACTGCCCGTGCTCATTTTTATTGTATTTTTTAAAATGTTGTGTACTCTTCTGGAAGGTGCTAGTGCTAGTTCAGTGGGGCTGAGTAATGATTCCTGAGCTGGAAGAAATCTTGTTTTAGCTGGGGTCTAATTGTTTGTTTATGGATTACCCCCAACAGTCTAACAACTGCCATTGGAGCCTGTTTTGTATTATATGTGCACTAAGTTGTCTGTACTGTTTCAAGGATACGCTGTTTCCCTACGTCCGTAAGAATCTTGATTCTTATTTGTCTGCTCACTGGGAGGAAGATGAGTTCAAAGAAGTACTTGCACTTCTCAAAAATCAGGTAAAGTTATATCACATACCAGTTTAAGTTGTTAGTGTTGGTCTTTTGATTTCAGCTACCACTTTCATTACTCAATACCTTGCTAGTTTGGTGCGATTTTTGTAGTCTTGTCCACCAAGCTTCTCAAGAGTTAGATCATGTTCTTTAGCCTAGCTCTTCAATAAATGAATTAATAAATGGAATGGTTGACAGCCAACTTAACTTTTTTTTTATGTTGATTGGTAATCTTTCAGTGTTTGTAGGGTTTGTTATATTTAAACTCACTCGTATCAAGCCTGAATATTTCGAATTCTTGCCTCTATTGAGCATTTTTTCCAGTGTTTCTAGAACATATGGTTACCCACTCATATTGAATCCCTACCTATATTGAACTCCCACCCTGGCCTTTCGGTGTTTGTTACAAGTGGATTTCACTGTGTCATTTAGCCCAATTTAAACACCATATAATCTTATATTGCTTTTTTTTTTACATTCCTTTAGTATTTTGTTTGTGTCATTAATGGCAACTGTGCTACCAAATTCTAATTGCTCTTTGTGTTTTGTTCTACTCACAGGCGGCAGAGGACAAAAAATCTGAGATGGAAGGTGCTGTTGAAATTCCTGCTGAAGGCTCTGATGATGATGTGAGAGCTGCTGTTGCCAAAAATGTCTTGTGGCAAATGGATTCAGACCGTAAGGCTACAGCTTTAAAAAAGCTTCAAGGACAAATGTGGCGGCAGGGATATAAAACAGGAGAATTAAAGGGACAGTAAGTGTCACTTTTGTTCAATTATTTTGTTAGCAATTGTTGTGGCATTTGTTCTGATTTCAATGCTTGTTGCAGTCTCTTTTCCGATGTCACCCCTGCACTCAGAGAGTGGGTTAAAGATGGAAGAAAGCTGTATGTTTATTCTTCTGGAAGTGTTGAGGCTCAGAAACTTCTTTTTGGTAACTCAGTGGAAGGAGATTTAACAGAGGTATGTTACAAACGCTGGACTTGAAGGTAGCGAGGTTTTCAGAGTCTCTAATCAATCTCTTTACATAGCTTTTCACAGACTTCTTTGATACTGGAGTTGGTGCCAAGATCGAGGCTGACAGCTACAAGTCTATCGTTCAGAAGCTGGCTGTTAATGCAGATGACGTTTTGTTCTTAACTGATCTGCCTAAAGGTGAGCTTTCTTTTTTTCCCCCCCAATTTGTGAGCGGTTCCCCAGATATCAGCTGATATTTCTTTAAACAGTGATGGTGTGGTGCGTGCGGGTTTTTATTTATCTTGTGCTTGCTTAGATTCTCAACATGGTTGTCTTGTTATGTAGTGTCTGTTGATAACCTAATTCTAGGAATGTACTGCTTCTCCTCTCGTCTCCGGTTTGCACTAGAGACCTGTCATCCATACTTCTACAAAATTACCTGAGGCTAGGGAACCTTTTTAACGCCTGAAAGTAGATTGACTTGCTTTTACCATTGTGTGAGGGTTTTTGCTTTCTTCCCCCTCTCCATTGGTTGAGCTGTGTATTCGGCTTGATTATTGCTGAAAGGGTTGTGCCTTTTCATAGTAGTGGTGTTTTGGCTAGATTTGTGCCGGGAAGTAGTTGTATCTTAAAACCTGATGTTTTAAACACAATATAGCAATTCTAGAGATGCGAGTTGTCAGTTAATGGAATCTTGTTCTATCTTCTGTGCAGAGGCCAGCGCTGCACGGGAGGCTGGCTTGCCTGTTATCTTGGTGGAACGTGAAGGTAATGAGGCAATCACAGGTGACTTGCGTAAGGAATTTTCATCAGTTTCCTCCTTTAAAGAAGTTGCCTTTGAAGCTACAAGCAAGAAACAGAAAATTGATGTCAAGGAGCAGGAAGAAGTTCAAAGTGTAGGAGAAAGCAAACCAGAAGAGAAATCTGTAGAAGAAAGCAAACCAGTGATTGAGGACAAGACTGCAGAGGAGAGCAAGCCTGCCGAAGATGCAGTTGCACCCATGGAAGTGGACCCTGTAAAAGACGATGTCAAATCTGAGACTGAAGCGATGGATGTTGATAAAGAAGTAAGTGAACCTGTAACTAAGGCTGCTGCTTCTGAGACTGAAGTACAAGCTGCCAAAAATGGCGTAGATTCTGAGAGTGAGAAGAAATCTGGTGAGGAGGAAGTTGCAAAGGAGTCAGAAGTCAAGGCCTCTGAGGAAAAGGGTTCCTCGGATCTTGTAGCTACTGAAGAACCTAAGGAGTACAGCGAAGTTGAAAACATTCCAGCAGACAAGGAAAAGATGGAAGTAGATGTTCCTGCCGTTGCTGATACTGAGAAGACTGAAAAAGATAGTGAAAAGAAGACTGAGGAGCCAGTCTTTGACAAGGTGGAGACTGAATCTGAGAAACCACTGCCCAAAGAAGACATCAAGACTGAAGAAGCTGTAGAGAAGCCAGAGGCTAAAGCTGAGGCTGCAGCAGAGGTTAAAGAAGCTGCTGTGACTGAAGATGCTGTGAAGAGTGATAGTGGAGTTGCTGAAGGTAAGGTTGAATCTGGAAAGGGAGATGCAGTCGAGGAGCCAAAGGAGACTCCTGCTGAGGAAAGTAAAGAGAAAGTATCTGCAGAAGAACCTGAGGTTAAATCCCAAGAAACTGAAACTGTCACAGAGACTGACAAATCTAATGAGACTGACGATTCCAAGTCTGAGAAAGAAGTGAAAAGTACCCCTGAAGAAGTCAATGAAGAAACTAAACAGACTGAACAAAATGAAAGTGAGAAGGTGGTGTTGGAGGATGGTAAAGAGAAAGTGAATGGTGTTACCAATGGCACCACCGCCACTACTACCAATGGCACCTCCAATGGAACTTCCAATGGCACCTCCAATGGGACCTCCAATGGCGCGTCCAACGGGACATCCAATGGAACTAAAGAGGTTGATACCAATGGCACAGTTGAGAATGGCCACAGTAAGGAAGGTAAAGATGGCATTCCTGAAGTCATTGTTGCCAAGAGTACGGCCCAGGTTGAAAATGGAAGTGATGCTGGTGTGGTAGTGGAGGCTTCTTAGGTTTCATTTATTTAAATCTTTCATTTTTATCTTAGTTCCTTCTTGTGTTATTTATGGCCCTCCCATGACATTAGGATTCTGTACTTACATCTACCGGCTCTGTTTTGTCTGAAATTGGGGGGTAGTTGCTGATATTAGTATTGATCTTAGTTAAGAATAAAAATTGAAAAGATGGCCGAACCGAAAGTAGTGCCAAAATTTGACTTGGATCATATGGTAGAATTTTGTTCACTCAGCTTTAGTATTGTACTTTATTGACATCACCTAGTATTTATGAATTAATCTTGATATTTAGCGTTCAAGCAGGACCTATACAGGTGGTAAGGTCCCTTTTTTAAAGGTGCTGTTTTTTAGTCTTTGTTTCTCAATCGATACCAGTATTATAATATTCTGACTGATCTTTTTATTGTTTTATTTTGAACTGACTACTTAACTCCCTTGACTGACTGTGATCATCATTGTCTATGATGCAACAACCATTTTCTCAAAAGTCAGTTGCTGTCATAAATGAACTAATTTTTAGGGTTTCAAGGGAGTTAGTGATATACTTTATGTCTATGTCATCTGAATTAGAATGTAAGGCACCAGACGTCCTGTATAAGTACCGCTTGGCCGTTTCATTGTATTACTATGTAATTGATATTATCATTCTTCATGTAATCATCTGCTAGTTTATTTGAATTGCTTCGTATTTAATATTTGGCTTATGCGGTTAATTTATTTGTCTTGCCACCTCCTTTGTATGTATATGGTTGTGGTGTTCGTTTTAAATTGTACATGAACTTCTGTAGAGATGTTCTTAGCTCTCATCACTTAGTCTTTATGAATGGGAAGTGATTTCATACAGTACCAAATCATTCCACATATGTCATGTGATAAAGTGTACTGCCATGTGTATGTTGGTTTTACAAATACAATCCTTTTTTTTTATTTCAAAGATGTTCTCGTTTTTTGTCATTTCCCCTACCTTATGTGCACCGGAGTTTCTTTGAGAGGGAAGGAGTACACTGCCAGTGGGTACACTTGTGCCATTCTAGTGACTGTTGGTCTACTAGTCAAAGAAAGCTACACCTGCCATCTAGCTGCATTCTTTGTGAAATTTTGGTATCCCTAGGCCATGGGTGTTCCCCTTAGTGGTGGGGTTCGAGGGGTTAGAGGTGTCCCAGCGCTTTCAGAGTGCGCTTAGATTGTGGTGGAATTGCGAAGTTAGTAGGGACGCCGCATTGGCATGCAAGCACGTCACCCGCATCACCCAGCATTACATGTTTCGGATCTCCACGGTTGGTCACTTACGATCATCCTCTAACTGGCAAATTTGAGTTGCAGAGGCCATAGCAGCGGACGCGGCGGGCTTGCGTGTGGTGATTCTACTACGGGAAGGGAATGCCCCACTGACGGAGGACATCCTAGCCCGGTTTCCGACGGTTCAGAGTTACTCTCAACTGAGGTTTAAGAAAGATGTGGTTTAAGAACTTCGTTTGGCAGCTAAGGCCATCTTCTTCTACTTTTCGGGTTTAGAATTTTTAGTGAGGGTTTGTGTATTCTGTTGTTATTGAGGATGGATATATAAGAAAGAAAAAACACTATATGGAAACTTGGTTCAGTTTATTGATTCAATACTCAGCAGCGCACTTACTGGTAAATCATCTAATAACCAGAATGTTAATAAAAATTTCTCTACTCAATAATATGGATAATTATTGCAACATCACTCTCTCCCCAACATGCACTCTCACTTTCACTCTTACTCATACAAACTCTATAATAGAAATTTATTGACATTACTATTACTTTACAAATTAATAATTAATTGTACAACACAAGTATCACAGCAAAATCTGTATCACTCATGACGATTGTGTTAGAGGGCACACACCCACTAACAAACATTTCATTTCTCCAACAACTAATATGATCCGACACTGGTCACAGTTCCAAAGCAGGTCAAAGCATGCCATCATATTTTGCGTTTTTGGATAAAAACAAGAAAACAATAAGAAAGATTGCATAACAAATATAAATACTGGGCGTTAAAAACCAAATTTCTTTGAAAATGCTCAAAAATATAAAGATAAGAATAGGAGAAACCTTTACAAGCTCCATTAAGTACCAAGTGAAGGCCTGCGGGCACTGGACAGAATGGACACATTAACAATTTGTAATAGTGGAAAGTTTCCAAAGAAATTTCAGCGTCACATCTCGGCAAGCAAGAGCTAATTGAGCGCAAAGAATATATTCTCCATGCTAATTTGTTTATGGCACAAGAATGCATCATTAGTAATCTAAGATTTCCACCCTTAGAACTTACACACTACTTCCCTCTTGACATCACAGCCAGTGAATGCACTTTGCAAATTGTCCTCAACTATTGCTATGACCGAACACACAAACACCGAGATAGCGACCTGACGCTTGAATTTTAATGATTTAGACTATGCCAATTTTTAAACAAATCTGATCCGTTGGAGAAACGAATTGCATCAATTTGTCATGAGAACACTATAAAGTCATAAAACTATTTATGACAATTACAATATGACGTATAATATCCTGAGCTAAAACAATAAATATCGAAGTACGATATTTGTAGTAGAACAACCTGGGACGCTTTTATTTGTGGGCTACACGGATCGGTTCCTTGTGTTCTTTGAGCACGGAGAGGGGCACGTGAAAGGACTAGAAGTACAATACGGCAGTTATGACTTATGCCAACAATGTACGCAAACAACAAATGAATGGTTTCTTTAACCAATTTATAAGAACTGCAGCAAGTGCTGCTGAGAATTCAGAAAATTTTAAGTTTTTCCTTCTAAATTAGGTATAAATTTAAACTGCGTACAGTTGCACCGTACAGATGCTGAGTGCACCAACTCTAAACACTAAGCACGTTGCTCATCTCCGCACAAAATTCCAACTATAACATATAATCATATATTTATATATATATTCATATATATAACACAAATATTTACAAAGAACTACTCCAAGAACACAAAGAACCGTTTTCACCTACGAATGAAAGGGACAATCCACAACCATTGATTTTGAAAACATAGAAAATATTACATGATCACAATGGCTTGGTAAGTAAGTGTTACCTGCAACACCTATTCAGTGGTTACAGGAACCATATTGTAGCTTCGCTGCACCTAGTTTGTGAATATTTTAAAATTAAGTAAACATTGTAAACAACAACAAAAAAAATCTTTCGCAATAAGAAAGGACACAAATTTAGTTCAATGGATTTAAGTTACGTCATTTCATGCAGATGAGATCATAGTAGATTTCCAGTTAAGTAAGCTATTTTCCATTGTCTATGCATCACTGCAACTATTAAAAGAATTGCAATAAACCAGATTGATGTACTCAAAACTTTCTCTAAATCAAATTTTTCAGAAAAGTAGAAGTAAAAGCTTTTCACTATGTCTGCCAAATATCAAAAAGGATTTTTTACTCACTAAAAACTTTCTGTTAATTCATTTTTTCAGATAGAAATGCAGATAGAAATGCATATGCGCACTGCACAGAAAATTACAGGGAAAAAGATCAAAAGAAAAGTAATTCCAAAATTAATTAATGCAGCTCTGTCAATCAGGAGTGTTCAAGAATACAATGATTGCTGTCCACAATAACACTTAATTGCTTTGCCATCTGTTTACCATTGAAAATCACACAGACATTATCTCCACATGCTCACTTTGCCCATTTAAAAAAATATAGTCTCACTTCTCCTAACAGGTTACTGTATTTTTTGGATATACAAAATAATTTCATGACAGTGCAAATTAAAATAATGTCTGACTGCCTCATGGCTTCAACAATAACTTCCATGGCATTCAAAATACTAATAAAACATAATAAGAACATAAGCCAGTACGTGAGTTGAGGTAATCTAAAAAGATTGATTGAGCGCATTGCAGACTTTTGAGTGATCAGTTTCCTCTTTGGACGTAAAAGACATTCTGATAATAATGATTTCCATTTCAACTGGTCTCATAAAAGCTATACTGATAACTTAGACAAGAGAGTTCTGAATGTAATGTGAGAACTGATCAGTCAAATTAAAAGAACCTAATTAAGAGCAAAAGAAGATACAATGCAGTTGCCATGAACAAGGTTTTCACAAGCTTCCCTACATTTTTCTTCAGGTACCAAACAAGAGAAACAAAATCTGCTCGAATTGAGATAGAAGGCAACAACAAAAGGCAAGATCACTCCAGTCTCAAAGAAAACAATTTTGAGACTGTGCAAATCACATAACATGAACTTCTGCTCAAACACAGGCAGCATGTTGTTGACCATGACTACAACAGAGTAAAATTATACCCGGTGAGTAAAAAGTCAGTCCAGCATGAGTATGTTTAACAAGTTGGGGTGCGTCCCCTCACAACCTCAACAAATAGCAAGACGACTTCGCTTTCACTGACAGGTAGCGCAGCTCAACAACACTTTTTTCTTAAAAATCTACAAACGAAAAAAAAAATGATTATCAGAAAATCCTTTTCTAGGTAATAATAAGATTGGAATTTGATTTTCTTGAAAAAAGCAGGTACTTTGTTTTGAGGAGCGTGGCTCATGGCGTGCCTTGCACTACTATGTGCCCACGAGGACATGCATTAAAGAGTCTAGTTCACCCTCGCCAGCGTGGTTGGCGTTGGCGGCGGGCCCGCAAGGGACGCTCTTCAGCAGGTCGTCGGCACTCAGCGGCGTCAGTTTCCACGACGGCAGGAAGTCGTCGAACTCGTGGCCCAGGTCCTCGTCGCCCAGCAGACCCAGCGAGTCCGAGTTGGAGTGCATGGAGGGCGCGGGCGAGGCTGGTGGCGGCGAGGGGAAGAGCTCGTTGTTGTTGAGCGGATCCAGGTCGGACTGCGAGGACAGCGACAGCACGGAGCCCCAGTTGATGCTCCGCGTGGAGTCCTCGTCGCCGAGGCCCGAGTCGGCGTCGCAGCCGGGGTGGGCCGGACTAGGGAAAGGGGTAGGCCTGAGCGGCGTGGTCAGCTCCCGGAAGCTCAAGCTCTGCTCGTAGGCCGAGGGCTCGGGCACCCGGTACGGCGTGGCGGACACGGGCGGGTAGCCGTGCCCGTTCGCCATGGGCATGCCCAGAGGCCCGTGCCCGTGCCCGTTGACCTCGGGGAACTGCTGGTGGTGGTAGGTGGGCGGCAGGGGCTGCGGCGCGGGCTGGGGCTGCGGGGGTTGGAATGGCCCCGGCCCCGAGGGGCAGGGGCTGGGGCTCGGCCCGCACGGCTCCCTCGGAGCCATCGCACCCGCGCCAGCTCCATGCTGGCCCTGTCCCTGTCCCTGTCCTTGGCCCTGGCCCTGGCCCGGGCTGGGCGAGTTGAAGAAGCAGCCGTCCTGCTCCATCTCTCGCTCCAGCAGCCGCAGCGTGTTGCAGATGAGCACGGAGCGGCGCAGCGAGGGGTCCGAGAACTGGCGGTACCGGCCCAGCTTGCACATGGACATGTTGAGGACGGCGAGGCGGCGCTGCCGGTAGCACGAGGCAGGCCCCGGCCCCCGCGAACACCAACTAGTCCGACTGCCGTCACAACACTTGGTCACTTGGTTTGCACTATTCGCATTACTCGTTGTCACCGGGTAACTACTTCCTAAGTCTAGGTACGATTTGCCGTTCTCGTCGCAGCGGATCGTCTGCTGGTGACTGGGCGGCGCGGGCTGCGGCGGCGGCGTCTGCGGCGGTGGCGGGGGCACCGCGTTCGGCACGGGGGACACCACGTCCTGGCGGTAGTAGCCCGCCGGCGCGGGCGGTGAGGGCTGCGGGGGGCCCGGCGGCCCGGGGGGACCCCAGTAGCCGCGGTGGTAGCCGCCCCCGGCCCCGCCTCGGAACTGGTAGCCTTGGTCGTAGTGGGGCGCGGACACGGTGGTGTAGCCCATCTGGTAGCCGCGGCCCGCGGGCAGGTACGCCTCGTCGCCCTCCTCCACATCGTCTTCCTCATCGTCCTCGTCGCTGTCATCGCCAGCGTCCGACAGCAGCGAGGTGGCCAGGGCGGCGGACGTCGAGTCCACGCCCCAGTCGTCGCCCACGCCCGGGGCCTCCGTGCGGACCACCTTGGCCTGCGGTCTCAGCGTCCAGTCGCCGTCCTCGGCGTCGGCCCCTCCGCCGCCGTCCTCGAGCTTCCGCTTGGTGGCGGTAGCGTGGAGACCCATCATCACCGGACTCTGCAACACAAGAAACAAGGAACGTCAGTCAGGGCGTCTCGGTGCACGTTTTGCTTCACATCGCACTTGAAAGAGTGTACCATCCAAAGAGTGCCTTGCGCCCCCCACCCCCCGGGCGGGCCGCGGCCTGGCCGGGGCGGCTCACGGGGCCCACGGGGACACTCGACACGGTGACGGTGACGAGTCAGGCGCTATCGGCCCGGCCCCGGCTACGCCTGCCCGGCTTGCCCGTCGATAAGGCCGGGCCGACGGCGGCGGCCTCTCCTCTCCTCTCTGCCTCCGCTCGCCGGGCCCAGATTGGCTATGACGTGGACCCGGGCCCCGACCCGAGCCCCGCCGCGCCGCGCCGCGCCGACTTCGTGGCCCGGCCCGGTCCCACCGCCAACCCACTCGCAGCGCCTCGCCGCCACAAGGTTGAGTCCGACTTGCGAGTGGCCGCGGGCCGCCGCCGCCGCGGCACCGCGCAGCCACGGCGCAGCCACGGCGCAGCCACGGGCATCGTGAACAGCGCGACCACGGCGGGGACCGGGGAGCCGCGCTTAGACTGTACACGTAGCGGACGTCACAGCCCGGGCCGCGCCCCGCGCCCGCCGCCGCCGCCTCTGCCCGCCTAGGCAGCGCTAGACACAGGGCGGAGTTCCGCCCACACGCGGTTCACCCGCGCAACTTCGGTCGGTGAAACAGAGAGGCAGGACGTGTGGCGTCCACGAGTGCGAAAAGGACACGACAAGTGCACACGACCGGGCGGGGCGGGGCGGGGCGGGCGGCTGCAGGTGCACTGCGGCCAGCAGCGGCAGATTAGTGCAGCGGGTGAAGGTTAGGGCCGGCCGGGCCGGGGCCGGCTGGGTCGTTCCCCTCCCCGATGGGGGTTCGGACCATTAATGGCCGGTCGCGGCGTGGCGCGGCGCGGCCACAACAAGAGCACGTGTACGTAGTAGCGGCCGTAGTATGCCGGACACGTAAGCTCGTGTGTCTCCGCGTCCTCTGACGTCACAATACGAGCCGAGACGAGCCGAATCGAGGAAAGCCAAGCCGAGCCTTTTTATTGCCCCGCCCCCCTTTCCTCCGCCGCTCTATCGCGAGGATCGCGAGCCGTGGCGTGGCATGCCGTGGCGCGCCGTGGCGCGTGGCGTGCCGGAGCCGAGCAGCTGATTGTCTGATGGCGATCAGGCACGCGTCCCCTACGATTTATGACACCAGTCTGATCCTCTCCGCCCTCCTCTCCTCTCTGTCTGGGACCGTGCCGCCGCCGCCGGAGGTGTGAAGTGGGGGGCAAGGTGCCAAAGCCACGCGACACATGACGGAGAGCGGCAGCGGAGTGAGCACCGAGACACCGAGGCACCGGGGCCGGGAGGCGGGCGCCGCCGCGGGCAGACGGCTGCGGGCCCCACACGGAGACCTAACCGTCCCCGCCCCGGTCACCGTCTCGGCCCTCGTGCCTCGCGGACACGGCGGACACGCCCCGCGCTGCTCTCCACCACCGACCGCTTGTCGCACTCGCCACACCACTGACCCGACCGCGACCGCCTCTGCCGGGGAGGATTGGCTTTTAAGAGGGCGGCGTTAAGCCTCGGACGCCGAGGAGGCGGGGGCAGAGGCGGCGGCGACACCGCGCGCGTGCCGGCCCGCCAATACACATAATCCTATCCGCCGGCGGAGGCCCGACCTGCCCCAACAACACAGCGGTGTGGCGCGGCGTGCCGCGGCAAGGCGTAAGCAGAGCAACAACGGTCGGCACGGCGTCAGGTCAATGGAGGTGATGAATGGCCCCGCCGCCGCCGCCGCCCGCCCGCCTTTTCCGCGCTCCATTGACGACGCATCTAATGGGTGCTCTGGCGCGAGCCGCACCGCATCGCATCGCGCCGCCGCGGCCGTGGCGTGACGTCACACACTCCACTCCCGTCGTCAGCTGATACGGATTGAGGAGGAAACGAACGGGCCAAATACACACACACACATAAAAAGAACAGTAAAAACAACATCATGCACCGCGTGTGTGCCGCGACGCGCCCCCGCGATTGTGACGTCACGAGAAGCAGAGACATCCCCGTCGTCGGTATCTTGCTCGCATAATGCCGCGACTTCTAAAAAAAAATTATTTGGGGGGCTCTCATTTCATTTTCCAGCGGTGATCACCCAACCCCCGTGGCCGGACCTTGAGGATCACAATCGCTCCGCATACCACCCGTGAACTACAGTGCATCATGGACGAGCCATTCCAACAACTTGTGAGGAGGTGCGAGACCGACGGGACAGAGCCGAACCGCACTCAAAATATCGCACCGCTGCTCGTGAAAATCAGTAGCGTTCGGGCGGTACACGCCAAAAATATTTATGACTGATTTTGTAGATCTGGCGGCATTTCAGTGCAATGTATAGAGACGATTAAGCTGAAAGGGCACAGTTTTATCCAACGTCGATTTTGGCGACGATTCAGTCGCTGTACAGTCCGGAATTAGATGAAGACGTATATGTAAGCGAGTGAGTAACCCCTCGAGCAGAGCGGAGCTGAGCTCAGGCAGCCTGAGTCAGGCCAGGCCAGGCATGCAGCAACGAACGACGGGGCCGGGACGGACCCCTGCTGCTTCGCTCCGCTCCTCCGCTCCGCTCCCCGGCCCCCTCGTCCCCGCCCCGTGGAGCCAGGCTTGCCGCCTGCCTGTCTGTCCGTCCGCCGGAGCAGCCGCCGCCCGACCGTCCGCAGCCGTCCTCCACAGAAACGAGTTTGTGGAATGAGCCGAGCCTGCCAGCCCGCCTGCTCCCCGCGCGCCGCGCCACGCCGCGCCACGCCACGCCGCGCCGCGCTGGTTGGCTGCTGCTGCTCCTGCGGGCTGGCAGCCCCCCACACACACACGGGCCTCCAGGTGGCGCGCCCGACGAGCCTCCCCTGCGCGCCGTGCAGCTGGCCGCCGTGCCGCCGTGCCGCCGCCGAGGGCGGAGACGGGACGAGGGGTGGCTGCCCCCGCGGCCGCCGGGCCACCGACCCGGCAGCCCGGACGGCCACACGTATTCGGCGCCGAATGCCGGGCAAACAGCTGAGAGCCGGGGATACAGGTGGACCGGACCGGCCAGGCCGAGGCAAGTGTGGCGATACGACACGGCGACGCCGCGCCGGGCGGACAACGCCTGCGCTGTCGCCGGGTAGGCCGCCCGCCGGCACGGCGGAGTCCGCGTTGCCTACCCAGCTGCATCCGGCGCCGAGCGCAGCGGGCGGGCAGGCCGGGCCGAGGCGGCCGCGGCCGGCAGCACCTGGCGAAGCGCGGGGTAGCTCTTGTCCCCTTCCGGTGCCTGCGGTGCCTACGGGGCCTGCGGGGCCTCCGGAGCCCGGGGTGTGTGGATCCGGGTTCCGAGCACCGCGCCGAGGCTGTCCGGGGCGCCTAACCTTGGCGGCAAGGTTCCCCGCCGCCGCGTGCGACTGGCGAGGAGGAAGAGCGGCGGCAGGAGGCCGGGCTAGAGCCGGGCTAGCGCCGTAGAGGAAGAGAACGGCCGCCCTCCTCACATCGCTTCCTGCCCGGCGCGACCCGGGACAGCGGGGCGGGGCGACGGCGGCGGGGGCGGGCCACCCCTGAAAAACATGGCGGGGGTGTGGCAGGGAGTGTCCCGCACCCGCTGGGAGCTCCGCGACGGGCATTTCCGATCGGGGAATGCCACCGCGCGCTGTGCAGGGGGTGGGTACCGCCGGGTACCGTCGGGTACCGCCGAGTGCCGCCGGCCCGGGTACCCGGCGGGGGCCGGCTCGCCAGCCAGGCCAGGCCGGCCAAGACACTGCAAGAAAGGCACATCGGAACATCCGGCCCCCGTCCCACTTCGCAGGAGTGCGCCGTGAGAGCGACAGAGAAGAATTGATGGAGCCGGCGGGGAGGAGAGACGGAGAGCGTGCGAGAGAGACGGAGAGAGAGAGAGAGAGAGAGAGAAGAGAGAGAGAGAGAGAGAGATGCCAGCCAGGGCTGAGCCGGACGTCGGCCCCTCTCCGTGCGCCGTGCTTTCCCGTGCTGTCTGAACGGCCGCAGCGGCCAACTCAGCAGAGAGAACCTTTGTGTTAGTCTCCCCCCTCCCCAGCCACTGCCACACCAAGCGGGAACGACCGAGCTGGCGACCAGCAGCAGCCGCCCCGCCAGGCTGGCAGCCAGCAGACCAGCAGGCGGACCGGCTCATCTGACAGCCAGCAGAGCTCCCTCCCTCCCCGCCCTGCCCCTCCCCCTCGGTCTCCTGCCCCTGCCTGCCCGGGCGGGAGAGGCAGGCGGCAGGCAGGAGGACAGACGGACGGGGGGGGGGGGGGGGGAGGGAGGGAGTACGTCTGACTGTCGCAACAAAGGCGCGCTGCGCAGCCGGTGTCCACCCGCCCGTCTGTTCTCTTCTGCTGGAGGAAGGGCAGGCAGGGAGGGAAGAAAAACAACTTTGAATGTCTAATGGACACCCTCATGAGGGTTTTTGAAAAGGGAATTCCGCGTCCAGGGGGTGCGGCAGTGACAGTGCCGACCTGTTCCGCACACGCATCGCGCGCCAATCTTTTGGATCAGTGAACGCGACACCCTTACCTGACTTAATTGAGACGAGTTATTCATCATCGGTCCTGCCTGATCGCAGGTAGGGGGCGAGAAAAGGCGTGCGGGCGCGCCGCCGTCGGTAAGCGGCCCGCCTACAGACTGGCGACTTTGTGACTTGAACGCAAGGCAACTCGCGACCGGAGACGGGACGCCCGCACACGGAACATCCGGACCGGCGTGAACCCAAGCAGGCGCCGGGTTCAAAAATTCGGGCGGCCTTACCCTCGGCATTTTTGGAGGGGCGTCAAGAAATGTACAACTGCTGGAGCCAGAACCGGGCCGCTCGGTCCGGGCTCGCCGGGGCCGGGGCCGAGCCGGCGTGGACGTGGCCGGGCGCACCGCACGGCGGCGGCCCCGGCCTGCCACGGCCCCGCCCGCCCGGCCCCGGCGTTGCGTCGAGTCCTGCTTCACGGCCTGCGTAGCGCCGAGAGGGAACAGCCCGGCCCGGCGCGGCCCGACTTCCCCGAAGTGAAGCTCGGGCGTGACGTTGCAGGCGTTGCAGGGCGCGTAGAAAGTGCGGGCCGGAGCTGGCCGTCGACGGCCAGGGGCCCCCGAGGCCCCGGCCACCTCCGCCCCAATCCTGCCACTCGGGGATTGCGGCCGGCTACCGCGGCATGGCGCCGTGCTGCAGAGCTCCCAGGTCGGCCGTCGAGTACCGCCGGCGCGAACTCCGCCGAGTGTGCACATGAGCGCCGACGTTTCGCAACCCTTGGCGCCCGCATGCAGGACGAAAGGCACTCGTGGAGACAAGTTCAATGGTAATGAACGTCATCGGCACCGGAACATCAGCCGAAATAGTGCAGGGGGTGGAGGCGGTGGACGCGGCGTGGCAGTGGTTCCCCTATACTATCCCTAGCTGTCAGTTGTTTCCCTCCCTTCCTCCGTCCCTTCCTCCCTCCGCCCAGAGAGCTCCCTCGCTGGCTCGCCTCCCCAGCCCCAGCGCCGTCCCGTCCCCTTCGTATTTCACAACCCTATTCCCCTACAAGAGCCGCCCTACCCTGCTCGCTCTGCCACGGCTTTGCCCTCCCTCTGGGCTCCCCCTGGGCTGCTCCCCCCCCCCCCTCCCTCACCCCATCCCACCCGACCCCGCCTGCCGTCCCCGGCAGCCTCGATCGTTGGACTCCCCTCCCCGTATTTCCATTTGGAAGCGAGAGAGGGTCGAACGCAGGCTCGCTGCGTGGGGAGAGGGAGAGAGAGAAAGAGAGAGAGAAGAGAGAGAGAGAGAGAGAAAGGGAGAGAGAGAAAAGGGCGTGGGGAGATCAAGTGGAGAGAAACGCGATAGGATAGGATCGCCACTTTCGGCAAAATGGCGCAGGCAATTTCAAAATGCAAATTTCGCAGTTCAGCAAAGTGGACATTTTTTTCCAAAGTACGAAATCAACTTTTTTGAAACGGTTTGAGATTTTCAAATGAGCACAAAATTTATCCAGACGTACGGTACTGGTCGCTTGCTCAGCGGGTGAAAAACTTTGGTGTGCGGACAGAGAAGCAGAGAAGTAGAGGCGGCGAGAAGAAGAGAGCTAGAGAGGAAGAGAAATAGACAGGCACGCAAGACTGGGAACGAGAGAGAGAAACACTAAGAGAAGCAGAGAGAGAGAGAGAGAGAGAGAGAGAAGGCACAGAGAAAATGGGAGGGAGGAGGGACAGAGACGGAGAGAGCGGGAGAGAGAGAGAAACACCCCGCTCCGTTCCGAGCCGAGCGCGGAGCTCGCAGCGGAGCGCTACGCTAGCGGTGCTGGGAGAGGCGTGGGGAGAGGGAGTGGGAAGACGTGGAGGCCGTGGACATTGTGGGAGTGGGAGTGGGAGGAGCGCGGCACAGCCCAGCCAGCCAGGCGGACGGGACGGGTCGGGTGGCATCGGGGCGGGGCGGGGCGGTGGGGCGGCGTACGGAGGGGGGAGGGGCAGGGACCCTCATACCCGAGCCAGGCCAGGCCAGCCCCAGCCCAGACCTCGCCCGCCCGCCCGCCCGCCCGCCCTCGCCTCGCCCCGCGCCTTCAGCGCTGCTGAGCCAGCGGAGCCAGCCCGGAGAGAGAGAGAGAGAGAGAGACCAACAAGCCTGAATTTTCCCTTTGGCAATTTATATACCAGTCGCAAGGACTCGAAGCATATCCCGTACAGATATTATCAACTGGAGAAACGGCTGAACAGCAGATAAATAAATATAAAATCCGCGTTTTTGAACGTTAGAAATAAAATCCGCGCAACAGAATAGTAGTCGCACGTCGATGGAAAAAACTGCGAAAAAAAAAGGAAATAGAGAAGCTTAATTTCCGCTTAATTCCCAGCTGCCACCAAGTCCACTGTGGGCGCGGTCGCAACACCACCACTGGACACGGGGGGGCAGCGCGGCGTGCGGCCGACGCAGCACCCGGCGCCGGCGCGCTCACAGCCCGTCCCGTCAGCCCGAACCCCCGCGACGCGACACGCCGCGGCTCACGTTGCACACCGATGCATGTTTCGAGGGCAGGGCCACGGCCGCGGGTTCGAATCCCCGCCCGTTCCCGCGTCCTGGGCGGCCGCCGATCAGCTGATCAAGACAATGCGGGGATGGACCGGAGCGGGCCGCGGGCGACGGCCGCCGCCGGCCGCTGATCCCACCAGTCATCCCCCACCGCCGCAGTAAAGCGGACCTGTCGCCGGGCCGGCCGCCGGCGTAATGCTCACAGTGCGCTCACGCACCGGGCCGGGGTGTCAGGTGCTGTTTTATGGACCGGCCGCTTGTGGTTTCCTCCTCAGAGTCTGCGGACGGCCCCCGCGGGGGACGCGAGCCGTGGCGCCGTCAACAACCCCCGGCACGCCCCCTCCCCGCCAGTGTGCAGTGCCGCGCTCCAGGTGGCCTCCCAATCGAAACGGAAACTGTTTGTCGCGTTGGAAGCCGGAATCGGGGGCGGCCAGGGTCCGGCTGCATGAAATATTTTGTTTTCGAATTTGGCCCAGCGGTGGGTGCCGGGCCCGGAGCGCCACACCAGCCTGTGCCTGGATGGGAACGGGCCGTGGCGAGAGCGGCGGAGGGGGAGGGGCAGCAGATCGCAGAGCGTAGGCTAGCGACCTCCTATGGCACTGGCCCACCTGCCCGGGCCGGGGGCCGGGACCCGGCCAGCAGCGGTGTCGAGCCGAGCAGCGTGGAAGCGAGTCCGGCCGGGCCGTGCGGACGGGGCTTGCCGGGCCGGGGCCGGGCACCCACCGCTCCGACCACCTTCCTGTCTGTCTGCGGGGGGGACAGGAGGGGAAGAGTAATAAGAGCGAGAAAGAAAAGCGCGCACCGTACAGCCCGACGGCGAGTGCGGAAAGCGTTCAAGTCAGGTGCGTTTACGTGTCGTGTGTCGTGACGTCGGGGGCGCGGCGGACGTCCGCGGGGGGTCCGCGGGCTCCAAGGGGTGTCTTCCCAGGGCGGCCGAACAGCTGGGGCGGCCGGGGCGGCACATGAGCGGCGGCAGCGCTGGGCATCGGCAGTGCCCTCCCCGCAGCATTTCCAAGTTTGATGAAGGAGCCGCTCGGGAGGGAGGGGGAATGGGGGAGGGATCGCGGGAGCAGCGGCCGCATCCACATCAGCTGATCACCTTCTATACTACGTAAGGCCGGGGACCGTTCCACTCCGTTCGGGAGAATAGAATGGGCCGGTCTGGTCTGGTACCCCCCGGGACTCGCCGCAGCGCAAGAGCGTGTGCGAGAGAGACGTGGGGAGGAGGGAGGGAGGCCGCGAGCCGAATGCAGCAAGGGGGGAAAGGGAGAGAAGGGGCAAGGCCGCGGTGTCCGTGCCGTGTCGTACGTACTCCAGTCATGTGTTGACACTTGGCACTAACAACGACAGTTGCAGCGCTACCCCGCGCGGCAGAGTCGCGGTGGCGGGGCGTGACGGGGGATAGGGGCTGACGGCGACAGCGGCGGTGTCCGGAGGCGCGCCTCCGCCGCGACGGCGTCGACGGGGGCCTTGGCCAGCATCCTGTGGGGGCCGCGTCGCCGGCTCCAGGGCCGCTCCAGGGGCAGGGGCAGCCCGCAGCCTCATGGGCGGGGCGCCGCCACGGGCTGCCATAGGCCGGGGGGAAGAGGGTGGAGGGGCAGAAGGGCGGTTTCGACATTGTTGCGACCGCCACGCAACTTAAGATGTGGCAACAATGGCGGTACGCCGAGCAACAGGCGGGCGAGAGAGCAAGGCAGCGTTGGGTTTATGTAAGTCGGGGCGAGAGAGGCGGCGGCAGGCCGCGGCCGACTCAGGTTGGCGCGGACGGGGTATAGCCGGCCGTGCCATGAGCCGGGCCCGAGCCACGGGCGGGAGGCGGAGGCCCAACTCCCATTGGAAGAGAGCCGAGACGACTCGGGCGGCGGCAGCAGCGCCAGCAGCGGCGGCCGGGCCCCGGGCCCCGTGCCCGTGCTGCCGTGCGGTGCTGCCTGGCTGGCCCTGCCCGAGGCCGAGTTGGGTCTACAGCCGGGGCCGGGCCTACGGCCTACAGGCCCCGCCGTGTCCCGTCCCTCTGTCCCACGCCAGCGCTCCGCACCGCTCCGCACCGCTCCGCACCGCTCCGCGGGGGAGAGGGGGGCCCCCGTCGTCCGTCGGTGCCCCGCAGCCCCTCTCACCGGCGGGTACTTTCTACTACTGCAGCCGGGCCCCCCAAGTCAGGGAAGGCTCTCGTGCAAGGGGTATTTTTGTCGCGGCGTTTACCCCGAGTCCGAGCGCGGCCAGACCAGGCTGACCGCGCCAGAAATGCGTCGCCGAGAAGAGACGGCACCCGAGAGAAACAGAGCATAATTAAAACGCAAACCGAAGTAAGTCACCACGTCTAAAATGAAACTTCTAAGAGGTTTATTGTGCGATGTAAAATAATGAGAAAATATGACAAGAGCTAAACCTTCACAATGACGTTCATGCAGACCAAAGATAACATGGGCATCGTAATTCAAGTGTTTTTTAAAAGTTTTAGATTTTCCAAAAATTCCATTAAGTTAAAAAAGATAAGCAATGACCTACTTGCCATGCAAAAATGAACGCGATTGTTAATGCGGCGAATAAGGGTAGGGCGGGAACGGACAAAATTTTCTACCCCATCCATTCCCAACTACCCCCAACCCCCAACCACCCCCTCTTTTTTTACTCTTCTTTTTCTTCTTTTTTGCTCCGCCGGCACCGAACTTTTTCATCCCCTACATTCTCTCCCCTTTCTGTGTCTCTCGGAAATACTCCCTCACCCTCAGCCCCTCACCCTCCATTCCACCCACCCACCCACCCTCCCTCTGTAAATCTAATACCATTATTTTACTCCCCCTCCCCCTTTCCCCCCGTCCTTCCCTCCCTCACCGCCACTTCCATTGCTTCCAGCTCGCAACTCCAGCAGGGTGGGTGGGTGGGGTCCTTGTCCATGGGTGGGGTGAGGCCGCGGCGGACAGGGAGGAAAAGGGGACGCGGAGAGCGGGGGTGGGGGGAGGGGGCCAGCGAAGAGAAGGGAATGGAAGAGAAGGGTGCGGCGAATGGGGCAAGGCCTGGCCGCAGCGCGGCGTACGAGCTTCGAGTTTCTGCCGCTAGATGGCGCACCCAGGCCGAGCCGCAGCGCGCGGGGGGACATGCCTCGCCGCTCCGGCCCCGGTGCGGCGCGGCCCCAACCCGGTGGCCCCGCTCCCTCTCCCGCTGCCGCCGCGCCGCTCAGGGCTGCCAGGCTGCCGGGCCGCCTCGCCTCCGCCGCGGTCCAGCTCTGCGCACTGTTTTGAATCACCGCGCCACGGCGCCGCGACCGCGTCTTCAGGGCCTGCCAACTTTTCAGCAGCGGCGGCACACGACTGCCAACCCAACAGAAATACAGCACAAGACAACACAGGCGCGCGGGTCCGCGCCGCCACAGGGGGGGGGGGGGGGGCAACACACATGGAGGGCACATGGACAGTGGATAGAGAACACTACTAGGGCGCCTCTCTTTCATCACAAGACAGGCGTTAATGTACAACAAGAGAAATCCAAAAAGGGGACCGAGACATACCCAGCTTACGCCTTGGCTTACGCCGCACCGTGCTGCGCTTGCGTCGCGGGTCGCATCATTCGCCGAGTCCGGGCGCAAGTCCAGTCTTTACCTGCAACAACGACGGGCTTCGGTTAGAGACCCAGCGCCACCACTGCGTCTACTAGCGCACCCCGACGCCGAGGGCAGCGGGATACAGGAGAGAATAAAAACGTGCGAGAAATGTGCGCTCACAACCCGGGGGCAGGGTTCGAAACCTGTCCCCGAGAGGCAAAAGGGGAGTGGTCCACTCCAGGGGGTAGAATTCTCCAGTCCGTCTCTTTCCATCTTGTCTCTCTCTCTCTTTCTATCTCCCCTTCTCTCTCTTACTGTCTCCCCCATCTCTCTCGGTCTCTCTCTGGCTGCTGGGATCCAGACCAGGCTGGGTTGTAGCCTCGGGCCGCCCAGCCCAGGCCCAGCCGCCCCTCCCCGCTCTCTGCCTCGCCTCGGCGCTAGCCAGCGCCAGCAGCCCGCCCGACCCAGCGCGCTCCGCTCCGCTCCGCTCCGCACCGCCCAGCAGCGCCCGCGCGTGGAGCGCCTGCCGGGTAGGCACGCCCGGCGCACTGGGCTGCGCGGCGGGCGCGGCCTGCTGCCTACCTCCCCGGCAGTCAGCGGTCGGGCCGAGGCCTGCGGTCCGCCTCAACTTGAGGCCCTCAAGACCCTCCCCGGCGTTGGCGGAGCGCCGCCGCTTCGAGCGTGCCCGCAGCCCAGGATGACGACAAGCCCCATCGGGGCCTCCGTGTCAGCCGCGGCTCCACGGCCCCACCCGGCCAGGGCTAGCCCGTGCCGGTCCCAGCGCGGCTGGCGTGGCCCGCGCGCCGGCTTGGCAAGTCTAGGCCCGGTCCGACCAGGGGCCGCGGCCGGCAGCAGAGCCTGGCCGAGCCCGTGCGCCGCTCGCGCGCACGTGTTTGAATCTCTGTGTGTGTGTGTCACGCCAGCGACCTCCGGCCGCGGCTCCAAAACTCGAGTTCTGTGAACAAAACCGGCCAGTTTTCGGGCCGCGCCGCTCCCCCGGCAAGAGTGCGGTTCCGCGGTCCGTGGCCGGATCTCCACACCCCCTAGCGAGTTCAAGTCCCCGCCCGCCCGCGGCCCAGCGGCCCGTACGTGCGCCATGCATACACATGAGGGGCGACCGCCAATACCCCTTGCTTTTTATGTGACGCCGGGGTATCGGCGCACGCGCCGCCGCGCCGCGGCCGTCAGCGTCAGCGGCGCTGCCAGCGAGACAAGACAGCCCGGGCCGGCGGTGGTGCCGGCGGGGACCGTGTGGGGACCGAGCCCGGCCGGGGCTCAGCCCGCCCCGCCGCGGCGTGGACTCGCGCGGCGCGTGGCGCGCGGCGTCGCGGCGCCCGCGGTAGCGTCTAACTATAGCGAGCACAGCGAGCGGTGTCGTCGACGCCGTCCTCCTCCGCCCGGCCCGCGTCCCCGCCGCCCCGTCCACGCCATCCTGGGCCTCGGCAGCGCCGGCGGCCGCGCACTGACGTACAAGCAGCCCCGTCCCGCCGCGTCCCCGACCAGCGCCGACGCCACCAAGACGTGCAACGTGAAAAATAATAAAAAGTAGCGGTACATGTGCACGCCACCGAAATATTTATACACCACGTCTTTTTCGAACACACCCGCTGGCGTTTGCGCCGTGCGCAAGAGTGGGCAGCGGCGGGCGAGCGCGCGGCTGGCCGTCGCACTGCTGCCCGATTTCAAACTCACGCCCCTTTTCGCGCGCTGCCCGCCGGCAGATGAGGGAGCGCTGCCGCGGCGGCGCGCAGCCTTTGTCCGCCCCTCCCGCCCTCCGCTCCTCTCCACTCCCCGCCCAGAGAGCGAGTCGTTTGTCTTCCCGTATTTACGTTTTCGCCCCGCCGCCACGTGCTGCCGCTGCTGCCGTGTCGCGGCGTCCCCGCGGCAGGTGCCGGTGCGGCAGCGCGCCGCGCCCCTCCCTCTCCCCGGTGACGACCGCCGGGCGCCGCGGGTCAGTCCGCGAGGACCACCTGTGCCGAGTCCAGGACGCCGACGGCGACGGCAGCCTCCGGCGACGACGGCGGCCTCCCCACCAAACTTCCGGAGGAGATCCGAGGCTGTGCGCCGTGAGCGCGGTATTCCCTGGCGTGCGGGGGGGCTGCTTGCCCACCAGGCGCTGATAACCTCGGCGGTCTGCTCTCCCCCTCTCTCTCTCTCTTCTCCCTCTCTCACTCGCACCCACACCCAGCTGCCTATGCCAGGGACCGCGCGGCGCCGTGTGGGTAGGCCAGACCCCCCCACCGCGGCGGGTGCTGGGAGTCGGTGCCGCCCACAAGGAAGCATGCATAGTGTCCGAGCGTCCGAGGGGAAAACTTCCAGCAGGAAAACAAAAAGTCATTCGAGGAGACTAAATGAAAATGAGAGCATACGATTTTGACCCGCAGCGCCCTCGATCGAAATCAGGACACGCGCCGCGCCGAGACCGTCCTGGCCTCCCTCATGCAGTGCCTCGGCGGCCCCGCGGTGGACCCGGGTCCGGTCCCGGTGGCCGAGCGTGGCGATGCCGTGGCCGCGAAGCCCCGCTCTGTCCGGGGACGGGACGGGACGCAGCCGAGTCGGGCTGATAACGGTGATAAGGCACGCCGCTCGGCCTGGCAAAACGCGGAGGCGCAGAGGACGGCCACGGCTCTCGCGCACTTTTTTCTTCTTCCTCTTCTTTTTTTTTGCCTTTCGCACGCCGATTCCGATTCGCGCGAGAAAGGGAAAGGGGGGAAGTAAAAGGGAAGCAGGGTGGGGGGTGACAGCGGGCGTGCGTGAGGGGGCGGCCGCCAGACACCGGCGCCGGCCGGGCTGCCTACCCGAACGGCGCCGCGCCGCCGCCGCGGGGCCCGACGCGTTGCATAAGGGAGGAAAAGAGTGCATCGGGCGTGAAGTCCGTCCGCGGGGTAATGCCAGCGACATGCAGGGGTGGCGGGGCGGCCGTCGGCGGGGTGCGGGGCACTGCTGCACTGTGTGTGTGTGTGTGTGTGTGTGTGAGCGGCCGCCCTTCCCCCGGCGTTACGCAACTGCACTGCCTGCTGCAGTGACGATCACATCCCTCATGACCGTGGGTGGCGAGCGCGGCCCGGCCTAACGTGGCGGCCCGGCACGCATTGTCCTGCGAGAGCGCGCGGTCGGGCGGTCGGAGACAACCCTGCATACCTGAGCCACGACGGCTTGCCTACCTGCGCGGCTGGCTCCCGCTGTTCGCCCCGGCGGCTCCTCCGGCCGCGCAGCCCCGCACCGCAGCAGCAGCAGCTTAGTCCCCCCCCCTCCCCCCTCCCTTCCTCCGTCCCTCCTCTCCCCCGGCACCCGGACTGGACCCATACCAGAGGCAGGGACCCCTGGTAAGGCCCGGCCCGACCCGGCCCAGCCCAGCTCGAGACGAAAAAAAGAGGATGAGCAGCATCCTCATCAACTTGTCTTACCAGCTCCTCCCCCTCTCCCCTCTCTCTCCATCTTCCCCGCCCCCACCTCGCGGAGGGCCCCATAGCTGTCAAAAAAGCGCATAACGTCAAAACGCCGAGAATTTTGAACGGACACGGCATCCACCGGCCAACACATACCAGCGTTGGATCGTCGGAGAGGATGAACGTTGGAACAGGCGACGAGGAATGGCAACAGCACCATTGTGAATCAATGACATTTCAAGTACAGCAATGAATTAGTGAGCAAGCGAACCAATATTTTACATTTGGACAGCCGCGCCATTGACAAAGACAGTGTCAAGGCTCGCACAGAAAATCGTCAAGCCGATTCGAGAAGAGCGACACAGACGGCCGCAGTGGTGGAAGACCATCAGCCACACACGGCTGAGCCAGGCAGCGGCCAGGCGTCGGGGCGGCAACCCGCGTTACACCACGCATCAGTCAGCATCAGGTTGCCTGGCAACCGGCGTCTCCAAGACGCGATGCACTGGAGGCGCGCGCCGCGCCGCCCCGCGGGCCGTGCACGGCTGCATGTCAACACGGAGCGGCGGCGCCACTTTCGAAGCGGCGCGGGCACCGGTTGACAGGTCGGCCCGGGTGCCTTAAGCGGCCTTAAGCGGCCTTAAGCGGCCTTAAGCGGCCTTAAGCGTCCGGCACACGGCCCGGCCAGACCCCTAACGGAGCACCAGCCTCGCAACGAGTGGCACACGCTCAAGCAGCGAGGCTGCACCACCATTCGAGAGTGCCAGGGTGTCGACAGGGTGGGCAGGACCGAGTGCCGCGGACGAAACACAAGTGTCACAAACGGACAAAATCGAGAGAAATATCCGATGGCGGCACGTCTTGCACACTGCAGGATCATTGCTCGGTATCCAGGAGCACCAGGCGCTGACGGCCACACTTCACTTGCAACGTTCACCGCGTATACGGCAGACAGCATCATCACAACATAACCTCACCACTTGCTGTCTGCTATAAGCCGTCGAAGAAATCCACTTTGTGCCAGGAAAATGAATTTCTCCTCGGCACGGTTCACTGTTTCACTTGAGCACACTGAGTCTTCGATTCACTTCACTCGTCACTTAAAATCCTTGCTCGACACACTCGAATATCCACTGTGGTTCACGTCGATGACAGCACGTCTTACAAACGTCGCAAAATTGCGGAAAACACTAGGACAGCCGGGAAATTCGGTGGAAACGTAAGCAGCACACCCCCCTACAATCTTACCTGAACATCACACCACATTTCGGCCGTATTCAGCATCCAGATAAGTTGCGAAGAACTGCCGGGTGCACCATCTCAGCTCTGCCTCCTCGTCGACGCTACGTGGGGACGTGTTCTCTCATGCCATGCACTAGCCTCACTGTTCGCCATGGCGCGCCGCGCCAGCGCCAGAGTCGGGCCCGAGCCTCGGCGAAGCCAGCGAAGCCCAGCCGGCCGAGCCAGCCATCCTTCCTTCGCTGGAATTTCCCTGCGCCACTTCGGGCGGCGTTCGGCTCTCGCTCGGGCCGCGCTCGGGTCGGGCTCGGGTCGGGCTCGGCTCCCAGCACTCCCAGTTTACTTCAGCTGCGCTGCCGCACCCGGCTCGGCTCGGCCATGCGCGGGCCCCACCCGGCCGGGCTCGGTCCGCTCCGCTCCAGCCGCCCCGGCTCGGCCAGGCGTAGGCCTGCTCCGGCTGGGCTCGCATGGCTCCGCTCCGACCGGCTCGGCACGCCCCCCGAGCGCAAGCCTCGGCTCAGCTCGGGCCTGCTCGACTCGACTCGGCTGGGGCCGCTGCCTGCCTCCCCGCTGCCATGGGCGCCAGCGCGCCAGCCACCACCGCCACACCGCGCCCCGGGTCGTGGGGCGCTACGTCAGCGGCCACCGCGGCAGCGGCGGCGGCGGGGTGGCAGTAGCAGTGGGGCCGCGACCACTGCAGCAACCACTTTGACATAACATGATGGTATGGCGAGGGGGTTGGCTGCCAGCCCTGGCTGTCCCGGTTCGCGGGGCGTTCGCGCGGGGGAGGAAGGCTGGGGGTGGGGGGAGAGTGGGGAAGCTCCCCCGCTAGTTCGTAGCCTTCTGCGCGCAAACACAACGTTCCCTCAGCCCTGTGGATTGCTTCAGGACGTATTCGAGCAGGCGGTGGCCGACTGAGCGAAGGGGAGAGGGAGCGAGAAAGACCGTGCGACAGGGACAGAGAGGAGCGAGGGGGAGTGGGAGAGAGATAGAAAGAGAAGTAGAGAGAGATGGATAGGTAGATAGAGAGAGAGAGAGTGAGAGAGAGAACTCTCCTCTCAGCCCAGCCAACGCGTATGACTCGGCAACAATCGGTGGTGCCCGTGGTTGCCCGCGGTTCGCGCCCTGCCGGCCTGTGTCCGGCCTGTGGCAGACCCGCCGCGGCCGCGCCGTCGCGGCGGCGTTGGCAGCCCTGAGGGGAGGGGGTCTACGCACTACCAAATAATGCGGGGAGGGAAGTACCGCGTACTCGCGGCCGGCCCGGCCGTAGCCCGGCCGTAGCCGCCGCCGCCGCGGAGTCGCGGGGCGGAGCGGAGCCTCGGTGGGCGCGGAGCGGCGCGGAGCTGTGCGCGGAGCCGAGCGGAGCCGGCGGTGGCGCGGCATGGCGCGGCGCGGGCTGCGCGGGCTGTCAGTCACCTGCTAGGGCCGCTAGGGCGAGCACCGCACTAGCGAGGGCCGCGAGAGCCCGGCGGGCCCGCGCCGGCGGCGGCGGCGGCCGCGGCAGCCGGAGGCATGCCCCAGGACGCGGGGAACTCCCGAAGGCGCCAGCGCCAGCGGCCGCTCCCGGAACAGGGATGAGCCGACTGGGATGCTGGGCCGGGCCGGGCCAGTACAGCTGCGTCTCTCTGAACGGCGGACCGGGGGGCAGAAACGCACCCGCCGCAACACGGCTCGCAGAAAAAAAAATATTAAAAAAGAAAGATGGGTAGCAGAAAAGGAAACGCATTGGGGGGAAACGCTTTGCGATTTCCCAGCGGGTTCTCTGCCCTCCCCTTTTCACCCGACAGGGACCAGCGCCTCGGCGCCCTGGTGTGTGACACTTTCAAATCGCGCGCCACGGCGGGGCCTGGTCTGGGCCTCCTAGAGCAAGCAGGTCGAAGTCGCAGAGAGGGAATGAGACAGAGCGAGAGCGAGAGAGAGAGAAAGAGAAAAAGAGGAGGGAGGACGAGAAAGAGAAGGAAGGGGAATAGGAGGAGAGGGGGAAGACAGAGAGGGTCATAGAGAGAGAGAGGCAAGGGGTATTGCGGCTCTCTGCTGCTCGGAGGGGTGGGAGAGGCGTGGTTTGGTGTGGCGGCGCGGCGCGGTGGCGCGGTGCGGGACGCGGCGGGGAGCAGCGGGGCCAGCGGGGGAAGGCGAGAGCTAACCACGTCAAGTCTCCAGTATTTGCTAGAATGCACCGACTTGTGGAGTATGTCCGCGCCGCGCGCTACGCCACGGCTACGCCGCGCCACAGCCTTGCCTTTCCTCGGCACGCTGCGGGCGACAGCGGAGCGCGGCGCGGCGCTACGCGGCGCGGACCCGACGCCGGGCCGCGTCCTGCCGCGCGGCATGACGCGCAAGTCCCAAAACCCACCGGAGGCGGTCACGGCGTGCGTCCCACACTTTCTGGCCATTTTCGCGAAAATGGACCAATATTCGCGAAATGGTTCAAAATTCCCGAAATGGACCAAAAATCGGAAACACGCCCCGACGCATGGGACGAGTACGTACGAGTACTTGTCGCTACCCCACGCACCGCACTAGTCACCAGAATTCGTACAAGTTCGGCTATGTTCGGTCCCCATGACCGGAGAGCCTTGGGCTGTGACGAAATTATCGTGACGTCCGTCGGCGTCGCATGCGGGCCGGCCCGGCTAGCGGTTGGGATAAAGTCGAGGCGAGCAGCGCGGCAGTTCGTACACAGAGGGGCTGGCAGAGGCAGGAGAGGGGGGCAGAGCAGAGCAGAGCGGAGCAGAGCGGGTGGGGAGTACGGGGGAGAGGGGAGGGCGGGGGCGGGGGACCGGAGAGCAGGCAGACAGACCTACGGGGCCGACAGACGGCCGGGTGGCCGCCAGGGAGGGTAGCGGAGCAGGCGGAGCGGAGAGGGAGAGAGAGAGAGACACAAAATGATAGAATTTGAGAGAGATATACCGATATGAATATTGCGGGGGAGCGAGAGAGACGGAGCGACGAACACAGGAGATAAAACGAAGCAGAGGACAAAGCGGAGAGGCCGAGAATAAGGGTGGGAAGGCGACGAGCAGAAAATAAAAGTGAAGAGAGACGGCTCGATGCGAGCGTACCAGCAGAGCGAGAGAGAAAAGCCGACCAACAGGAAAGAAGGAACGACGTCGCTGCGGTGGTGATGGAGGGGGCCATCATGCGAAGAAAATGAGGGAAAGAGGGGACGGAGGAAATGAATAAAAAAAGAAAACTACGGAGAAGGAGAAATATAGAATAATACTGGCTGAGGGGGATAGAGAGCGAGAGAGACAGAGGGAGAAAGAGATTGGGAAAGGGAGGGAGGGAGTGAGACAGAGAAAGGATGGATAGAGGGAGACAGAACGGCGGGAGGGAGGGAGAGAGAGAGAGGGAGATGGAGAGAGATGGGGGAGAGAGACTCGTCTACTCTGCTCTAGCGGTGCGAGAGAGACGGAGCACGTATTAAGGGTGAGTGGTGTTTGTGCGATGTGCGCTGTGTGTGCAAAAGGAAAAGAATTAACAAATCCCTTTCCTCCAGTTCTCTTTTTCTTTTGTCTCCGCCCCCGCAGCCTGGCGACGGCGGCACCTGCACCGGCGGACGGAGCATGTCTGAGTTTGAAATTCGCGGCACTGCGAGGCGTTCGGGACTTGGCGCTGCGCTCCGCGGCTCCGTCCGCCCTCCCGCCTTGTTGCTCCTACTTCTAGCCCGCCGGGCCCGGCTGGTCCCGGCCCGGCTCGCCTCCACCTCCTATCTGCCGCATAGGCCGGCGGCGGCCGGGGGCGGCCAGAGGCCGGCGGAGTCCTAGCGGCCGGGACGATGAGATCGGTCCGCAGCGCGCTCATAGCCGGCACATAAAGGACCCCCGGCCACGGAGTAGAGCTGGACGGGGCTGCCCTTGCACCCTTCGCTCCGCGCTCCGCACGCCGGTCCACAAGGTCCCGCCCGCGGCCGGCGCGTCGCTCCTGGCCGGCTTGGCGGTCCGCTTGCAGGGGCGGCGCGGCGTGGGCGGGGCCCCGGTACGGTCTGCACCGAACGGGTTCCCGGCGACGCTTCGGGCGACAAAGTCGGGGACGTCGGGGACGTCGAGGACGCCGGGAGGGAACGGGGGACATTTGCCCTGGCCGTCGTACCCGGCCGGCCCAGCCCGGCTGTCATGCCGGCTGCCGGTTAGGCGCACCCGCCCGTACCGTCCCGGCCCGCACCCGCCCGACACCGTCCCGTCCCACCCGCCTGCTCCCAGCCCTGCCGCCTGCCTGCACCGTCCCGCGCCTTGCCTCGTTTGCCGCGCCAACCCAACCTCCGCTCTCCGCCTCCCCCCCCCCCCCTCCCTTCCCCCCGCCGGTCCGCCGGTCCCGTCTGTAGCAGCAGGCAGCCAAGGGCATCGACAGTGCTGCTCTGCTCGGCCGCCGACGGTGGTGTTTTTACCGAACTACACGTGCCGAGTGGAGTCGGGCGGGCCGGGCAGAGCCGGGCAGGGCTGGCGGGCAGAGCTGGGCCGAGCCGGCTGGCACTGTGGGAGTGGGACATTCCTGCCCGAGCTGTAAACACCAACGTCAATATTTCCAGCTAGGGGGGAAAGTATTGGACAGCGTTCATCTCGCATGTCACATTTTCAAGTGGCCGCCGACGAGATGTGCCGAAAAAGCGCCGCGGAAATCAGTCAAACCGTTCATATTTTAAAAATTAAAAAATAGACCCTGTCAAAAAAATTACGAAAAATTACATACATGGAAGAGAACATCGTATGCCAAAGTGACCCGGCTGGCTCCTATGACAGATCTAAATCCCGCCTTTATCAGGACATCGGAAACGTGGTGCCCGCCACACGGGGGTGCAGTGCGAGCTGCCCACCACCGGGTGACAAGCCGGGCGGCGCACGAAGCGGTGGGAGGCTAGACTTTGCTCCAGGCTCTAACGAAAAGCCAGATCCACTGAGAATTTTGGAACCAAAGAAAGGTAAATAATCCTCACGTCTGTACAGGTGCGAATGTTGCAACGCCAATGCATTTTCTGGGGGATGTTAGACATCATTATTATAAGAAAAGAAACCATAATTTAATTATCCTTTATTATTTTGCGGCGTGTTGTAGAAACCGTTCTTTTGCATCCCTTTCAAATATGTGAGAGGAGCCTAGCCCCCTCTAGATGCCCCCTCCCCCTACCAAATTCTGTTTCTAAAGTTGACAAGAACGGGAAGTGGGAGAGGGAAAGGGGAGGGGGACTAGAGCAGAGAGAGAAAGAGAGAGAGGGAGACAGTGAGAAGGGTAGAAGGGGGGGGGGAGAAGGGACGAACTCGGAAGGGGAGTTGCGCCCCTCGCTCCCGAGGACTTCATGGCTGCCAACGTTGCCGAACATTCGCCGTTGGTTGGGTCGTGAGCCGGGGTTCTCACTCGCGCCTAACCTCACCGCGATACAGCAGTATCACTCGAGCACAAGTTTTGAAAAACGCAAGTTCATCGGGGTTGAACAGCGCCGCGGTGAGGAAAGCTAAAGAAAAACCGGCCGCGCGCAGCGTGCTACGTTGGCGGCACTGGTGGCGCGCTGCCCGAACGCAACCCGCCCAGGGCTGCCACTGCAGCAGCGCAGCGGCTTGGGGCCTGACGTTGCGCAAGCTCTGCTCCCCGCACTCTGCAGGAGGTGTTTTGGTACCCCTGACGTAGGGGGAAGACCACAGCAGATTGGGGGAGGGATCACGGACGGATTAATTTTTGCCTTCTAAAATCCACCTATACTGCGTGCAGAGTGTATGAGGAGTAGGACTGTCATTCAAGCATTATTCCGCCACCAACATACTGGCTCCTGCGTCGATATCACGTATGAGCTCCGCACGAGCCATTGGATGGACGAAGAATGAACGCGCGTTATCACTAGAGTATCGCAGCCAATGAGCTCCCGCCATCCCCTAGCATAAGCTATACTGCACGCGGCTCCAGTTCCAGCATGCAAAGAGGTCCTCGCGGAGGTTGGCCTGGGGGCATGGGGGTCCTGTGGCACTCCAGGAACTCTTTCCCGTCCTGCTCGCGCCGGCGCTGAAGTAGGCCCGTAGGCTGCCGTAGGACGGGGTACCCAGGACGCAGCGTGGCGCCGCCGTCTCCCTCCCTCCCATCCCGGCCCGAGTTGTTTCTCAGTGCGTTCTACTTTTCCTCTCTCTTTCTCTCCCTCTGCGGGCTGGTTAGCGCGCTCTCTCTGGGCTGGCGCGTTCACTGCCCGGCGTCGACTACCTACGCGTCGGTCCGGTAGGCGGGAACTTCCCCCGTGGCCGTACAAGCCGCGTCAAGGGATGGCCGAAGTCGCCCCAGCGGCGCCGCGCAACTGTAAATGCACTGAAATCGTGGTGCAAAGCAAGAATGCCAAGAGCTGGCAACCTACCGTGGCTGCAGAATTTTTGCAAGCAAATTTGAGCAGACTGCACAGTGCCGTGTTTTGGTGCCAAAATCATCACATGTCAAGTCTTCGCTAGCCATTTATGGCATTCTGTTATTTTATTTCGCTTATACGTTGCGCTATGCAGCTTGACTCTTGCAAAGCAAGATAACTAATTTCTGGTGAGCACGGGCGCTTGTCGAAATTTGTTTGAAACTAATGACGACACATTTTCAGCAACGAGACAGCAGGCTTCCGGCTCTGCGCGCCATAGTCTGGGACGCAAGGTCATGGCTGCGGCAGCCGCGTATGCATGTGCGACTCGTGTTTGGCAAAACACGACGAAATCTTAACTTGTTCTTAAAAATCCACGCTTCAAGAGACACTTCTCCGGGTAAAGAGATAAATTGACACGCTTTACAAATTGTTAACAAGGAAACTAAACATGAAACTCTGGAGCACCCGAAGAAAAGAGAGGAAACGTAATAAATTGATGTCTTCGGTTTATGAATACATTGCGATTGCGAGAATTACAAACGATTATCAGGGAGGCGACTACGACCGATTATCTCTGATCGCGAAGATCTGCGACGATTACGGTCGGCCACACGCCGCCTAACGCTACTAGAGCATCACATAACCTAACTTATAAGCGTAACCGCAGGATCCAAATGCCAGAAAAGATTTGGGATCAGAAGCTGAGTGGAGTAAGTAAGCTCTGTTTGATTTGCAAGTGAAGGGCGGCCTTTTGGGTAAGGGGAGCCCCAAAACGCAGTAAGGGCCTTCGCCACTCCGAAATTCGTCCGTTGCCGGTGTCAGCCGTGCGGATCGGCGGCGGCCCGCAGCAGCCACGGGGGCACGGGGGCCCGGGGCCCGCGCCGTAGGCGAGCCGCTTTCCAGAGCCTCCATGACGTCAGCGGGCGCCTCATGACGGAGGCCTCGTAGAGCCTCGTCCAGCCCCCACCGCGCCGCACCGTGGGACCATATGACGGCGCGGTGCGCGGCTCTGGCAGCCAGCTCGGCACGGCAGGCGCGGCCGGAGCCGGAACCCGGGCTAGAGGCGAGACCCCTGCCGGAGGAGCCGGAGACGGCCCCCAGGCTGCCCCGGGCACCCGCCCCGCTCCCGCCGGCGCCCAAACGATAGGCAGGCCCGGCACACACGCCGGTTCGGCGGGCCTTGCCTAGCCTTGCCTAGCGTGGCGACCTGTGCGCCGCGCCTGTAAAACGTGCAGCTCGGCGCAGGCAAGGAGGTAATCAATGGCCGAAGGGGGTGACCGACCCTTACCGGGATTAAAAAGTAAGCGCAATGCTCACGCGCCGAGCGGCCTGTCACTTCCTGCACGTATCGAACGCTTTTGATTCCGGCGGTGGCGCACGCAAAAACAAAATGTTCTTCTGATCCGCGGTAAATTTTTCAAAATGGACGCAGCTCGTCAAATATTTAGCTGTGGTGCTAAACTCTTAATAATCGAACGGCTTGTAGGTTTGAACGCTGGCGATGAAAGATAAATTTTGCTATACATGTAGAGGCTGTGCGCCAATTTGCAAGGCTGCTTCAAAAACGCAATCAACAACACAATAGTATGCAGCGTCCAAACTCAACCAAAACATACATTTTTTTTTCCTCAAAAACACGATTGCAGTCAGTCGTTTTTGTTTCAGCCTGTTGCTAAAGGGGCAACTCTGAGCGCGCGCGTGCGCGCGTGTGTGTGTGTGTGTGTGTGTCAGAGTTGCGGGGGCGGCGGGGGCGGCGGGGGCGGCGGGGGCGGCGGGGACAGCGGGGGCGTGGCGCTGCGGTAGCGGAGTGACAGGGGGTGGCGTGGCGTGGCGGTGCCCCTCATTCGCCCTCAGCCTGATGGAGCCCGCTGGAGCCTCGGTGGAGCCCAGCCTGCCTAGCGGGCCACAGCGGGGGCAGAGCCACGGCAGAGCCACGGCAGAGCCACGGCAGAGCCGGGGCACGGCACAGCCAGGGCCTAGCGGGAGGGGCGCCTCGGCCGGGGCTCTGCCAGGGTGGCGTGGCGTTCTAGGAGCACACCCCACCCCTGCGTCTGCCTAAATCGGACAACTTTTAACTTTAACACCTAGCATTGTCATATCCGGAGGTCCACCAGTTAGTAGGAAAATTAAAAGTGCAAATGATTTAACCTGTAGCAGTTTCATTATTGGTCGACAAGCTGTACATGCTAGGAAGCCCTGCCTCCCCACTCTCAGACTTACCTTTATCTAATATTTGGATACCGCAGTATTTCAATTAGTCATAAAAAAATGAAAAAAAAAAGCGGTAGAAAAAATACGGAGCACATGCAGTATACACTTTTGTGCTTCAAATCAGAATACGTATTTTATGAATAAGGCATGAAAAAGTGTTACCACTACCAACCCATAGACATTCGCCTCTTTTAATCATTCGCAAATAGTGAAATCCATACGTGCAGCAGACCTTCTTTTGGCGGTCGCGGTCATCTCGGTGCGCTATCGCACGATAAACCGAGATAAATACCACCACTCCACACGGAGCAAAAGAGTTACGTTCTGCCACGAAACGTCGAGAGAGACGATATTGAGTCAATGATTTTAAATGACCAACTTATGACAGTCCTTGAAATTTGTGCAGCCTGTTTAAACTCAAACATCTGATGATCTCAAGAGTGAGTAAAAGAAAATCTCTTCACTTCAAAGATGACAGCGAGCGAATTTTAGAACTAAACCGAATATGTAGCATTTACAGCACAAAATGGTTGCCGACTGACTATTAATTGCAAGAATCAGCAGTGGCACCAACATATCGGTCCATGACAAGTGCATCGGTTTTCCAACGCAAGCGCGAAAAAAACTAAGAATCTCATCTGCTTTCTACTATCTCTTATCTTCGCAGTGTCATGAATTCTACGTCACAGCAGGCGTATCTGCGACGGAACACAGGTGCACGGCAATTCGAAAGCAGTGCCCCCACAATCATTTAGTGAATTTACGCCTTCGATTACACCTATGCTAACTCACAGGCCACCATCGAAATAGAACTGTGCGAAGTCCGGAAACTTCAAATTGTCGACCTAATCCGTGTAGCTACACGCAGATAAGGTTAGGAAATGATAATCGAAACAAAGTGTGTCATATCATCGATTAAGTCGGTCTGCATCTGCATTACGCGATGTAAAAATATTATCAAGACAGTCTCCTGAATTAGACGTGAAAAGTCAGTACAGTAGGGTCATCCGTGGGAATCGAGCATACAGGGTGACTAGCGAACTCGCATCACAGTACCGCTCTCGCACCTACAAGGAATCGAAGGAAAGTCACGTGGTTTCTGAACGCGGACCCCAGCGCCGACACTATTCGCAGTTGCGCCGCCGGGTGCGGCGTTATTGGCAGCGGCGTCGTCTGGCCTGCGGCCGCGCGACCGGCTGACACCGGCGTGGGCTTGGTCTTCCCCGCGCCGCGACGCCACGGCCGGCCATGCATTGTGTGTAGTGCGGCGATACCCCGCGCCGCAGAGACAATATTCGCAGTACAGCGCAGGGCAGCGACGGCAGCGCGCGGCGCGCGGCCCGGCTGCGGCCGGCGCGGCTGCGGCCCCTCGCTCACCCCCCCCCCCCCCCCCCCCCCCCACTCCTTCCGCCCCGACAGGCCTGCCAGCACCGCGGCGGCACCGTGGCGCCCCGGCCGTGAGGCAAACCTCCTCACTTCTTATGCTCGAGGAGGTCGACATGGGCGGAGACTGCAAACAAGGCGCGCCTCTTTGGAGAGGAAATACATTCGCTGAAAACTCCAACGGTGTTGAGAACATTACTACGCGATCATTTCACTAATGATCACATGACATTGTACATACTTTTAGATCTTATTATCAACTTCTCGTGCGCGTGAGAAGCGGGATTTCAAAGAAATGGACGATACAGAAAATTAAAATGTGTGTCCTTTATTTTGTGAAGAGTTTCGCCAAACGTCGCTGTTTCGAAACATCGCGTCACACGGCTCGTCTTTTCCTCGTTTGACAGTAAAACTGAAAAAAAGGGGGACCGTTCTCGTTTTGTTCTCGCGCGCACCCGATTTCTGATAACGTCGATTCCTTCCTGTTTAGAATGGTAAAGAAAGGCAAGAAGAGAGAGAGAGAGAGAGAGAGAGAGAGAGAGAGAGAGAGAGAGAGAGGGAGGAGAGACAGAGAAGCGCGAGCGGGGCGGCGACGTGCGCTCTGGTCTGGCTCCTCTCCTCAGCCACGTGTGTCGGCGTCTGTCGCCTCGCCGGGCCGCGCACGACAAGGACTTCCCTTCGCGGAAGTAAAATGCAATAAGACGAATGGCTTGGCGTGGGTCAGGACGTCGGGGCCCTCTTACGGTCCGCCCGCCGCCCCGCGCAGCCCCTCGAGCTGAATGGGTTCAGGAGACGGCGTGTCGTAGGTCAGTGTGCATGCCGCGGCGGCGGCGGCGGCGGCGGCGGCGGCCCTCTCTACTCGCGGCCCGGGCGACGAGCCGGCCGCCAAGGCGCGGGCAAGCGGGCGGGGCCGTGGCGGGCCGTGGCGGGGCCGGCGCCCGCAGAGGGTGGCGAAGGGTCCTCCCCCCGCACGGCCCGGCCCGGCGCGGCCCGCAGGGACGGCGGGGCATTAGGCTCGGACCCTCCGGCGCGGCGCCGCGGGGTCCCACGGACCCACGGCCCGACGCCGCGCCGCGCGGCACGCGGAGGCAGACTTGGCTCCGCATGTGTCGGCAGTGCCGTGGCAGTGCCGCGAGCGAGGGTGAAGCATGAATGAAAAAGGAGAGGATAGGCTGCCGCCGCCGCCGCTGCTCCGCTGTGCTGCTGCGCGAAGACACACGCCGGCCCCCTCCCTTCCCCCCCCACCCCGTATCGCGCGCCGGCTCGCGGCCCAGCGGCGGACCACGTGTGTGTGTGTGTGTGTGTGTGATGCCTGCGAGCATCCACCGCGCATTCCACATTGCGCACTCACATGTCCTTCCCTTCCGCCGCTGCTCCCGCTCCTCCCGCCCGCCCGCACGCGCCGCGCCGCCCGCGCCGCAGCGGGAAAGCTCCGTCGCCACGTTTCCCGCCAAAATCTTGAGTAGGAGCGGGCGGGCGCGGCGGCAAGCCGCTCGCTCAGCCATTCATTCATCCGGGCGCCCTCCCTCCACCTCCCCCCACCCCTCCCCGCCGGCGGCGTCTCCCAAACGCCTCGGACCGCCGGAGGCAGGCCAGGCCGGTGAGCGGTGCCGCGGCAGCCGGAGTCTATCTCTCTCATGACCAGCTGCAGTAGAGCGCCTCCAGGCCGACGCAGACCAGCTCCACACAGCCCGGCTCCCAGACGTACCGGTGGTTCGAAATTCCGATGCGACAAGACACCACTCTTATTACCATAAAAATAATGTCGATGGAATAAACGACGCCCACAGCGCCTCGACAAAGAATCCCCCCGCCCCCCTCATAAAAAAATTGGATAGGAAAAACGGTCCCAGCGAGTGGGTTTGCAAACTTTGAGAGTTAAAACCCCAAAGTGGCGTGCAACGTCCACACAACCCTACATGAAACGTTGAACCTCTTCATCCAATATAAATACTATCACTCATTCATTCATTTCGTCTGCAATTCGCCAATCAGATTCCCTCCCTGCTCCACCCCCGCACCCCTGCTGCGTCCGCAGCCCCCCTCCCGCGCACGCAGCCTTTCTCGGGGTTGGAGTGCGGCGGCGGTGGCGTTGCCATGGCAACCTTTGCAAGCAGTAAAGTTGCACACGCTATTGGATTTCGGGGGGAGAGAGAGAGAGAGATAGAGGGAGAGCGCAGCAGAGTCCCCGGGCGAGGGGGGAGGTGGCGGGGCGGGGCGGACGTTGGGGGCGCCATGCCCCGCCATGCCTCACCACTCCCCGTCCAGTGGCTGTAGACTGATGCGGTGCGTCCTCTGTCGCGATCGTCCCCGACTGCATGTCCGGCAGAGTCCCCGAGAGCAGCGAGACTCCCTGCTTGCTGCCTCCCCCCCCCCCCCTCACCCCCGGCGTTCCATGCCTCTAATGCCTCCTACCCCGAACAGCGCCGCCGTCCTCCTCCGAAAGCCAGGGGAGTCCTCCCTCCCCCCCCCCCCCCCCCCCCCACCGCTCCCCTACTGCCCCTCCATCCCTCCTCCATGCCCCGGCCCACCCACTCAGTGCCCCCTCCGCCCTGCCCCTCGCCCTATCGACCTAGCGGGAGGAAGGGGGATCGCACCGCCCGTCCTCTCTCTCTCTCTCTCTCTCTCTCTCTCTCTCTCTCTCCCTTTCTTTCTCTCATTTCTCTCTCTTTCTCTCTCTCTCTCTTCCCACTTCTCTGTCTCTCTCGCTCTTTCATTTCTTTCCCTGTCTCTCTTCTCTCACTCTCTCTCTTCTCTCTCGCCCCGTCGCTCGCTCTCTCTCTTTCGCTCCGCGCACTCCTCTCGCACTTCCACGCCATACCCCCTCCCGGTCCGGCACTGCTACGAGAGCCAGGTGAACGCTCCGAACCGAAATAGATCCGAAATACGCAGTAATCACAAACGGATCTATTTTGATACGTGCAAACCAATATTACAATGGGAGGCACCTGAAATCCTAAGTCCCTGTTGGTCGAGCTTTTCTCGAAAATGCGGAAGCGCACCAGGGGCGCTCAAGTTCGTGGGGGCAGTGCCGCCCCTCTGAACAAATGTCCTACCGCTGATGCTGTGGTCCAGCATCGGTTCGTTCGGAACGGGACGAGAGGAGCGGGCGGAGAGTGGGGAGGGGGGAGGCCTTCGTCAGCATCGGGCGAGATAGAAAATAAGAAAGAAGCAAAGAGACGAAGAGGGGTGAGGTAGAGAGTGAGAGAGCAAAGGAAGGAGACGCGAGATTCCACGTAACGCTGCGTGGGAGAGGGACAGAGAGAAACAGGGGAAAGGGGGGGGGGCGTGTAGCCAAGCAACGGAGGTTATTTTTTTTCTGGGCCTCTCTCTCGCTCTGTCTCTCTCCGTCCCCCGTGCACATAGACACGTATGACCGTTGCGTCACGACTTTCGGAGGACAGTCGAAGGCTGATTTTGGGACACTGCGCCCGGGAATCAATTATCATGATTAATTTGGGAAAGCGTAAGATCTCACATGACCTGTGGAGTGGAGAGTGGACACCGAGAGGGAAGGCCAGCGCACTGCAAAAATGTTTGTTGAAAATTTTCAAACGTTTTGTGTTTAAATTTTGCCATTATTTTTTTAAAAGGGAGGTCCAAGGTATTACGGCAAATTCCAACAGATTGGTTGTAATTAATGACAGCCGTGCCTGGTTACGCATTTACGCAGGGGACCGCGGATGTAAGGATGAGAGGCTCCGAAGGCCGCTATGGTGCTGAATAATTCTCACCCCCCGCGAGGACGCAATAACTAATTGCCGTACCCTACAGGAGTCATTCACCTGAAATTAGTTCTTATATGAAAGTGCGGCCGGCGCCGAGAGGAAGGGGGGGGGGGGCGTAACAGGACTTGAGCAAAGGGAACGACACGAGGGGTGGATGGAGGTGGGGGAGGGGACAGAGTGCAGAGAGCAGGGGGGGAGGGAAAGGGGTAGAAAAGGTTTTGCTTTCGCAGTCGTCCAGCACCAGTCAGCTGAATATTATTGTGCCAGTATAAATAATTAAAGGGTTGCCATGGCAACAAGCACAACACGAGGCAGCGCCCCCTAGCGCCCGAGACTGCAACCGGCTGGTGGCATGACGTCACGGAGGGGGCGGGGGTATGGGCGGCCGGGGTGCCAGGGGGTAGGCCTTGGTTTAGTGGAGGGGGCGTTGTGGGAGGGGGCGAGCGGCTGTAGAGCACTATAGAGCCCATCTGGGAGAGACGGAGACAGAGAAAGAGAGAGACAGAGAGCTGGTCCCGGCGCACGGGTGAAGAGGGGGCGGAGGGGAACAGGCGAACCTAGTTGGAATGGGTTAGGGGCGGGTGAGCAAAAGGAGTATGTGTAGGGTTGGGGGGGGGGGGGGGGGGCTGCCTACACTCTTGTCGACACAATTTCGCCAGTCTGGTCTCCCACACACGTATGCACGCGTGTACTAATTGCATTTTCAGGAAGGAGACGATGAAGGCGTGCAAGGTGGAAACGAATGCCATCAAAATGGGGCTACTTTCTTTTTACGTGGTAGATGTTTTCTTGTGTCACACGGAAACCACCCTGCGAAAAATCCCCAGTTCAAAGCTGATACATACTTTCAGGAGCAGATTTTCGCGGTGGAGGTCACTCGGGCGACCGGGGGGCGGCGTCCTGCCCCCTCCCCCCCTCCATCCCTCTCGCACCGCCAAACACACACACACACACACACACACACTCGCATCGCACACACATAGTCGACAACGCTCTCTCTCTCTCTCTCTCTCTCCTCCTCCTCCCTGCCCCCTCCCCCTCCATGACGATGTGAGTGCCCCCCACCTCTCGTGGGCTGGGAACGGCCGGGGGATGGTATGTACTGGGTAGGTGAGGTTAGGGGCGAAAGGGCTGGTGGGGGCCTAGAGAGAGCGAGAGGAAGGGTGCCCAACCGGTCAAGTCATACTGCAGCACATATTCCTGACCGGACACTCCCACTCTTGCTTTGGTAAAGCTAATGGTCCAGGCATAAATGGCGAAGGTAGACGGTGAGCAGGGGAGGGATTGTTTCGGAGAGCAAAACGCCAGACCTGAATAAAAGATCACCTGCCAAGATGTCTGGTGGCGGCAGCGCCAGGCGGAGCGCGCGGGCGGCCATGCCGTTGGCTCTGCCGGGCTCTGCCAGGGCGCTGTAAGGCCGTAAGGTCACGGGGCAAATTACTATGGAAAACGCGAAGGGGTGGAAACGGAGAAGTCTGGGCGGGGGTTCGAACCCGCGTCGCGGAGGAGAGAGCGGCGCGTCACCGGCGTCGCTAGGGGTGGCACTTCGTGAGGAGTGGCCGTAACACGTGCATGGTGTCCGCTTAGCAACAAGTAGAGGAGCAGAGGCACTTACACACACACCTCCATGAGACAGAGACTCAAGCAGTGGCTCTCGTACTTTATTGCAATACTGCGAAACGCCGCCAGAGCAAAATTTTACAGAATGTCGAACTATGTAAGGATATAAAAGTAGCAGATGAAACCTGTTGTTGGTCAGAGGATTAAACGAATACAGCCGCAGATGTAGACGAGACAACACATGAAATCTGGACAGTGTGGTTTTGCTTCTCAGGATCAAGTCAAACAAATACCAAGGGCGAGAACTTATGGTGTTTTTCGAAGGTCCAGCACCTCGTCGACGCGGTGCCCCGGCCGTTCGTTAAACTCGATGTCGGTGCGCGCGGCTGCCATAGCCAGGGGGTCGTTGGGCGCAGGGAATTCCTGCATTTCGCTGTCCTCCGCCTCGGAGTCCGATAGAAAATCAGCTTCCGCGGTCCCTGACCCCGAATCAGGCTCCGTACTGTGCACCGACCCTGAACAAAGTGGAGGAATAAGTAACATTCTCACGTCGAAACATCAACTGAGTTACACATCTGAGATCGAGTCAACATAAGCTTACCATCTTCAGTTCTGGACAACATTGGATGAAGCATCGGATCCTCCACTAACTTATGGAGGCCACTCTCTTCCTGCGCTCGGTTGACGTTAGCCAGTGGATTTGCCCGCTTGCTTTTGGATAGATAACGTTCCCTCTGTTCTTCGTCCGCACTGCTGGCTTTGACTAGATGACTTTCGCTTTCCTCTTGGCCCATTAGCTTCTTCTGTTCATCGGTCAAAAAGTCTTCACCGCGTTCGCGTTTAGCTTGGTAGCGTACACGGTCTCTTTGGCGCTTGCGTTCCCTCTGTTCTTCGACTTCACCGCGTTTGCGTCTGGCTTGATAGCGTTCACGGTCTTTTTGGCGCTTGCACTCCCTCTGTTCTTCGGTCAAAAGGGCTTCACCGCGTTCGCGTTTGGCTTGATTGCGTTCACGGTCTCTTTGGCGCTTGCGTTCCCTCTGTTCTTCGGTCAAAAAGACGTCACCTCGGTCGCGTCTGGCTTGATAGCGTTCACGTTCTCTTTCGCGCTTCCGCTCCCTCTGTTCTTCGACTTCGCGCTCGCGTCTGGCTCGGTAGCGTTCACGGTCTCTTTGGCGCTTGCGTTCCCTCTGTTCCTCGGTCAAAATGACTTCACCCTGGGCGCTTTTGGCTTGATAGCGTTCACGTTCTCTTTCGCGCTTCCGCTCCCTCTGTTCTTCGACTTCGCGCTCGCGTCTGGCTCGGTAGCGTTCACGGTCTCTTTGGCGCTTGCGTTCCCTCTGTTCCTCGGTCAAAATGACTTCACCCTGGGCGCTTTTGGCTTGATACCGTTCACGTTCTCTTTCGCGCTTTCGTTCCCTCCGTTCTTCGTTCACAATGCTTGCTTCGACTAGACGACTGTCGCGACATTCTTGGCCCCCTGGTTCCCCCTGTTCGTCGTCCACGCTGATTGATTCATCCCGGTCACGTTTAGAATAATAGCGTTCCCGCTCACGTTGGCGCTTGCGCTCCCTCTGTTCTTCGGTCAAAATGATCATACCCTGGGCCTTTTTGGCTCGATATCGTTCACGGTCTCTTTGGCGCTTTCGTTCTTCCAGTTCTTCTTTCTTGCTCGGTCGGCGGTTTGGTGTTTCCAGAACTTCCTCCCTGCTCTGCTCTGCTGCGATGGCGGGAGGCGCGGTGTCTTCTTGCCCTGTCCTCTGCGAGGGTTCGCGTCGCACTACCCGTAAGTCCAAAACCTGCGGGACTGATTGATACACGTCATAGTGGGCGTCTGTCCCCGAGCCTTGTCGGCGTAGCACGATCGGCTCATTTTGCTGCGGCCAGAGCTCGCACGTCCTCAGCGCTCCGTTCTGAACGACGGCAACTGTGCGCCGGTACACCTCGCTGGCTGCCCTCACCTCCGCCTCGCCGCCGTGCTCCGTGTCCAGCGACATCCTGCGCATGTAGGCCACGCGGCTGCGCGCCTGAGCAATAGCTGAATAAAGTTGCCAGTTTAGCGACACATGATTCACCAGCTCTTCTCGCACCTGCGCATGGGCGTCTTCATGGCCCCACAACTTGATGGACAACGCTCGAAACAAACAGTTCCCGTCTCCAGTGGCGGCCATGTACGGGCCCAGAGGGTCGGCGCCGGCGGACATGGCGATAGTTTATATATCGGGGAAACTAATTAGGACATTGCGGAGAGCACAATTCACTTCACAAGCACAACACAACACATCCGTCCAGGTCCCTGGCAGGCACTGCACTGGCAGGCAGTAGGCGAGAAGGCAGAGGCGAGGCAGAGCAGAGCGGAGCCGGCGGAGCGTAGCCCCGCCTACCCTGGGCGGCTGACTGTGCCCGCTCGAGTCACAAGGAATCTGTTTACGAGGCACGGCCGGCCCTGCCAGTGTTTACGATAAGCCCCCCGAGCCCAGCCATGGCGGCGCGATAGGCGGAGCGGAGGTGCAGTGCGGAGCAGAACGGAACGAAGCGGAGCGCCGAGACGGAAACCACGGCCCACCTCAGACCAGCCAATAGAGTACTCACTGTGTCCAAAATTTTTAGCAGATGAAGTTTCAACTTCAGCTAGCTTTAACTCTCGTAGTTAGCAGTTTAGCAGGCAGTTAGCAGTTGGCAGCTGTAGCAGTAGTTAGCAGAAGCGGCAGCGTGGCAGCAGCCGCAGCAGTCCCCGTGAGCAGCCCTAGCCGAGCCTCATAGCACGAGGCGGGGCTTTCCGCTCCGCTCCGTCCGCTCTGCTCCGCTCCGTGCATAGGGCACAGCACGGCATGGGCCGGCGCGAGGCTTATCGTAAACACTGGTAGGGCGGGCCGTGCCGCGCGCGTAAACAGATTCCTTTCGACACTCGAGGCGGCGCGGCGCGTCATCAGCAGCCCCGGCCCGCCAGCCCCGGCCAACATAACGCTTCGGTTTAGTTTGAGGACCACAACAACGATACTCATTGTTCACCCGATATCAAGCATAGCTAGCTGGAAATAGTTACACGGTTCTTGACAGCATCTTTTACCCCGTCCCCCTCATGGAGGGCTTGCATTTCTGGTGCACTAGATGAAGTTTTAACTTCAGCTAGCTCTGATAAGCGCGGTTAGGTTACCGTAGCAGGTAGCATGGCAGTTAGTAGAAGCAGTAGCAGTCCCCTTGATCAGCCCTAGTCGAGCCTCATATTATAGCAGCTCGAGGCGGACGCGTCGCCTTGCCTCGCCTGCCTCTGAGTGTTCGTCACCGGCGCGGGGCGCGGGGTGCGGGGCTTATCGTAAACACAAGCGAGACGTGCCGCGGCCGCGTTAACAGATTCCTCATGAAACACTAGGCGGGGGGCCGGCGCGGGGCCGGCGGAGGTCCTTGCGCTGGCTGCCCTAGTGGGGGGGGGGGGGGGGGGGGGGGGGGGGGGGCGCACAGCTGAGCGGGGTCTCCTCCCGCCGGAACACGTGGTTGAGGGCCGGTCCCCAACGCTGCACAAGCACCGCAAATCCAGGTGCGGACCGCTTTGGCCCACGCTAAGACGTAAGGTTGGTGCTCCCTCCTCTACGCGCGGCCGCCACACGGCTGTGAGCGTCCGCACGCACCCCCTCAGCCGGGCCGGCGGGGCGGGGGTGGCGGCCCTGACGGCTTGGCCGGGGGATACGCGGCTCGGCGCGGGGATGCCAAACCGCATATATGTTTGTTGTCCGCAACAGGTGGCAGCGCATCCTTGGCGAGTGGCCTGTTACGGCCTGTGCTTCTCGGCCCGTCTTTTGTCTCGAAGGGGCGATGACGGCCTGGGCACACATTTTAAACGGTTTGCCGTTTCGGCGGCCGAGCCGCGACGCGTTCTCTATGTGATTCGCAGGACTCTGTGCTCAAGGAGGAGTGAGAACGAGAGTAAGAAGCATTCCAGATTTGCGCGAAGCTTTCAGTCAAGTGCTTCCTGTTTCGTACCGCGAATAGGCGAGGCATAGCGACTGTAAGTATTGAGGGAGGAGAGCCCGCACAACACATGTGCATTAAGAAAGTCATGGTGGCCTATTTGGAAGGCTCTTTTGTGTACAGTCTGGCGAAAAGAAGGTTCGTGTTTGCGACAACAGCGTAACACGAACTAAATGATCACGTTCGTTTAATGTTCATAAAATGTTAGGCACATTAGATTGTGTGGTACCGAACTAATTTTGCCAGCTTAAAATGTAAACTCTTTCAACTTTCTGTTCTGAGAAATCATAATATTTTTGTGCACGCGATTATGCGGGTGTGTTACGCCAACTATTGCGAACTTCAAACCTTTTTTTAAATTCTTTTTCAGATGGGATCTTTTCTAATAATATTCCTCTATGCAGAGAGACCAAAATAAATTTAAGCCGCAAAATTTTCGTGAAAGCCTAAGGAAACTAATATAATGATTTCGCTTTAAAAACGAGCGCACTGCAAACTTGTTTATTCGATATTGCGAATTTTCCATCCCGTATTTCTCCTTCCGTTACATTGATTTTAGCCTACGTGTTTTTTATCCGCCGTGACGTCCACAAAGTATTGACAGGCCACGTCGGTTCATTTCGTTTCTCATTTTCTGTTTACTGGCCCCTAGTGGCGTTCATGCCGGAGTTACCCCAAGCTCCCAAAATGGCGGTCGATAAGTACTCAGTGCCCGCAGAGCGCGCGGAGCGCGTAGAGAGGGGCTGTGCGGTGTTCGCGGCGCCATCTGTCGGCGAGCGCCCCAGTTGGTCGGCAGTACGGCCAAAGAGAGAAAATAGACGGGGGGAGGGAGCGGGCGGAGCTGCGGAGGGGGAGGGGGAAGGACGCGGGGACAGGCTTCTGGCGTCCGAGCCGCGGCCCGTTTCGACTAGCGCCGCCACTCGGGGCCGCACTGCTGCCAACCGTGGGGAGAGGCGAAGCGTACAGTGCAGCCAACACACGAAGAGATGGCAAAACTGCCACGGGAACAGAAAAGAAAGAAGTCGTCAACCGCGTAGAAGCGAACCTAAAATCCATTTGCAGAAGAGGCTAAACGATGGCGAAGGGATGTCTCATTATTAAAACATTCTCGTATATGTAGAAAAATAAAGAGTAGCCTGCAACTAGGGTTATAGCGGACTTCATCAATGAAACACCAGCCAACACGGGGCGGACATCGGGCGGACGTCGAAAGACAGGTCCATGTCTGGAATGACACACGTGAAGGAAACAAGGAAAGAGCGGATGAGCGCCGAAGGTGAAAGGGACCACAAAGAAATGCAAGCAAGTTCCAGACAACTACGCCGGCCTCAAAATATCAGACATACAGTACTGTCCAAATCCGGGGAAAACTTCCAAAAAGAATTCCAAAAAGGTAATAGCATAACAACAGGGTTTGGCGTCCAGCCCCGTATCTATCACACTTCTTCGATAGGAGTGTGGGTGGGGGAGAGGTATAAAGAACACCCGAAAACGAGTCCAGATGGCCGGAGCTGCAAGGAGCGCCCGGCATGAAGGCAACCAGCGGAGACCAACGCAGGGGTGGCTTGCGGGACTGCCCACCTACGAGGCGTTGACCTGGCGGCGGGAGCAGGAAGCGCGGCTGGCAGCGGGCCGGCCTGGACCCGGGCAACGCCGCCGCCGGAGGGGGCAACGTAACACTTTTATCGGTAGGTGTATCGCGGGTTGCCTACATTACCGGCGTCCCTCGATAGTCCAGAGGGAAGGTGAATTATCCCCGTTACCTCCTTCCCCCTCCCCCCAAATCCACGAGTGGCGTGGCGAGGAGTAGCCTACCCGGGCTGGGTAGGCACGCCCGCAGGCTACCGCAGGCAATGCCAGGCGAGGCTCACCCAAGCGAGCAGCCGCGCGCCGCTAGCGCGGCCTGGCGGCGAGCCGGGGAACCAGCGCCGGTCCGGACGGCTCCGAAAAGCCAGCTGTGTTGCTGTCCGCGGGTGCGAGCGAGTGCGAGCGAGACCGGTGTGGGCGGGAGCGAGAGAGATTCTGAGTCTGGCGCGCTTCCAGACGCCATCCGGCACGGCGCAGTGCGGCACGGCAGGCCGCCCATGGTAGCGAGAGAGAAAGAGAGAGAGGGTGGGGGCAGGGGGGACAGGGGCGGGTGGAAAGGAGAGAGGAGGAGAATGAGGCAGAGACGGCGCCACTTCCGGCTGGGATTCCTGGACGGAGGAGTAAATATGTTTTCTTCACGGCGGCGGCGGCGGCGGGCCAGAGGCGCGCGAAATTCGAATGCTGACCAGACGCACAAACAGGACAGTGGCCTGACCGCACCGGGGTGCGCGCACGCATCCGCGCGGCATCTCGCGCTCCGATTTCGCCCCAAGTGAGGCGGGCGGGTCCCCGCGGCGTGGCGCGGTCCCTGTCGGCTGACTGGCAGCCGGGCTGCAGACGCCGGCGCACACGCGTCCGTCGCCTGAGTCACCGCTCCGCTTCTGCGAGCCGCCTGAGTCACGGCCGGCGCTGCACCACCCACCCGCGTGTCACGCAGCCGCACGCGCTAACCTCCTCCCAGTCACTGATTAAAGGACACACCGCGCGACCCTCTCTTTTTCGAAACCGTCCGTTTCTGTTTTTATTCCAGCGGCCGCGCGGGGAGATGACACCGCGGCGGCGGCGGCGACCCCCGGCGCGCCCCGGCGGCGGTGCGGCGTGCAGCTGGCGGCCCGTGAGTCACAACGGCCCGGCCAGCCGCCCGGTCCCGAACGCCACGCCGCGCCACGCCGCGCCACGCCCATCACAGCTGACCGAAATACGGCGGCCGCCGCGAGGCCCGGCCCCCGTCCCGCGAGGTCCACGGAGAAACTGACGGGGGCGTGTCGGCGGCCGCGGCGGCCTCACTTCTAAACAAATCGCAAATAGAGCGCCGCGGGGCCCGACATGTGCACTTCCGACCCCCAGCCTGCCGGATGTCTCGGCACCGGACGGCCGGGCACGGCGCCCGGAGGGTAGGCAATCACCGCACCACACCCGCGCGCGGCGGGGCGGCCTACCTCCACGGCGCGCAAAGCCGACGGACTGCCGACCAAACAAGCACCGGCCCTGCCGACGGCCCCCGGCAGCCCTCCCACATAAACATGTGGGTCATTTCGTCAAATCAAATAAGGCCCCCTTCCTTTTATTCCTGATGTGTTTTTCATATTTCCCTCTAAAATTTAACGTTTGGGGTCATGCGGCGGCCTCCACCCCTCCGGTCCTCACCCCCACTCCACCCCCACCGACCGCCGCCGCTGCCAGTGCGACTGCCGCTCCCCTCCCCAGCTCGACGGTCTCTCTCTCTCTCTCTCTCTCTCTCTCGCTCTACAGAGAGTGGTTGTTCCCCTTTGCACCACACACGTGCAAGTTAGAATAGAACGACCGCGCCGTCTCTCTCTCTCTCTCTCTCTCTCTCACTCTCCCACTCTCTGGGTCCTGTTGGAATTAGAGGAAGGTTCCCCCTTTGGTGGGATGGGACAGCAGCCCTTCCTTGCCCAACTTGAGTCATCATGGTGCCGTAAATCGAAGACGTCAGCGTATGCTATGTACATGTCACACACTGAACCCAATAGCGATCTAAGCTTAAGAGCAAATTGTTACAAATAAAATTCCCAGGCCAGTTTTTTTTTTGATCTAGTCCCCACATTTCAGTATGCAACAGAAATCAGACTGCGGGCATCTCGCCACGGAGGCAGCCCAGTGACCCGCCCGTTTCACACACGACAAATGAAGTGCGCAAAGCGCCAGCATCGCTGTTTACACAGAGCGCGCCCGCTGTCCACTGTGACGTCACTGTTGTTGTGCGGCAGGTCAGTGCCGCCATAAACACACACACACAGGTGCATACAAACAATTGTTCTGCGCTGCCCGTCCCATTTAAAGAGGAACTGTCGCTATGAATGGAGGAGGGCGTCTGGTCCTTGTGAATGGTGCAGATTCAAGGTGAAGTATGCCGACCGCAAGCCGCAAAGGCACACCCCTCCGGGACCCCTCTCGCTCCTCCGAGGGGCTGGGCCGGGCTGCTGCGGTGTTGGCTTCCCTCGCCAGGGGGCAGCACTGCCCTTCGGGGGTGGGAGGGAACGCCGCCCGAACAAACGGAACACGAACGTCGCCCAGACGGAACGCGAGTCCCACACTTCCCACTGTCGCGGCCTACGGTCAGCCTCCCCCTCAGCCTCCCTGGTCTTCGTATGCTCCCGGGAACGAGCGCTCAAGGCGCCGGACCCTGCAACGTCTGCATGCGGTCGTAGAGCGCGAGGGTTCCTGCCAGAAAACCACGGTCCGGTCTCGCAGAGATTAGGCACGCCGAGGGAGGGCCACGGAAGGTCAGAGGGGGCGAGAACATGGCACATGGCCCTGCCGGCCCTGCCTGCCTGGGCCCGACATGAGCTCCCCGGCCCATCGTTGCTCCGTGTCGAGCGTGTTGTCGGGGAGAGCGGCAAAAAAAGTCACGGCGCTAACATCGAAACCCGGAGAAACGCCAGGGTTCTCACCCAACTAATTTACTCGCAAAGCATTTTTCAGTTTCTGTCCATGTTTGACATAAATTTCCTCGACTTTCCGGTGTCGCGACCCCGCCTATTCCACGGGCCGCACGCACTTGTTGGAGCTCCGAACGAGAACGTTCCGACAGCCCGTCGTTTCTTTGGGTCGATGGGGCATGGTAATATCATCGCCTCCCGCCTCCACCCCTTCAGTTCATGCACCTTCATGCATCGGGGGCGCCAAGGTCACTGCGCTCCCCCCACGCGGCCGCGGCTCAGCCGGCGTCAGCGGCCATCACACACGGCAGCTAACGGAGGCTGGCCAGCGGAGCCGGTGGAGCCGGCGGGTGCTCCTCGGAGGGCCCGTGACGTCACGATCAGCTGACTCTGCGCCTGAATGCGCGCCGTGTCGCCCGGCTATCGATTTCACATAAAAACCAGGAATACGGCCGCGGGGGTTGTGGCGACCGGCGGCGGCGGCTAGCGGCGGCACCGTCCCACCGGGGGGGGTGGTGTTGTGTCAGGGTGCATTCTTCTTAGAAAAAAAATTTAAACATGTCTTAAAAATATTTCCAGTTGCCAATGAATAAATGTTATTGGTTTACGATTTGTGGAAATTTGGAAGTTGGGGTCAACGTATAAAAAGTCGATAGGCGACAAAGAAACAAAAAGAAATATGTAACGGTAACATTTTTATTCTGACTTCAACAATGAAATAAAAGCACCTGCTGAAATGTAGTCAATGCAACAGAGTCACACATCCTTCAATGGAATGTGCGTGCTGAGCTCCATCCTCCAGGGAAGTTCACTTGATGTTCTGGTGCGGGCTGTCTGTCCATGTCCCAGTCGCAAGCCTCCCTCTGACACTCCATTGGACATTGTCCAATACACAGGAATACAACGACACATTTTTTGGTACCGAACTCGGAAAAGTTTCCTCAGAAAAGAAATTAATTAAAACAAAGAATGTCAGCGGTGCCACCTGTGGTTTTGCAGGTGCGTGCGCAGTTTATGCGAAAGAACACACGTGGCAACAGAGTTCCATTATACGAGTGGTAATCCGCTCCCGATGAACGCTCCGCAGCCGCAGGTAATTAAAAGCTCTTTGACAGCTCTTTGATGTTCACTGCTGTTTGTCAACGCAATTACAAAATATAAATTTTGGCTAGAGAATTGCAAATTAAAATTATCACACGCATAACGCGAACGGCTCCTATTAGACAGTACCCGTTTGATGCAAACAGAAAAAGATGAAACCGCTACGGCGTTTCAGGAGAGATGAGCGCCCTTCTCTACCCCCTCCCCCCTCCCGCCCCCTTTCATCCCCACCCCCATTTCACTAGAGGTTTCCCTACAAACGAAGTTTGTTATTATGCTGCGAGAATTCTCTCTCTCTCACACACAATCTCCCTCTCTCTCCTTTCCACCCCCTAGCCCGCTCCGCCCTCACCCCCTCTAATAACAGGCAGTGCTTTCGCTCCCGCCACCCCAACCCCCATCCTCGAAATCACCGATCCCTCTCTCCCCGAATTCCCTCTCACTCCAATCCCCCTCTCTTGCGTGTATTCGCTCCATCTATGTGATGCGATCCATCGCCTTATGGCATATAAATAACGGACTTGTTGAATACAAACCGGTCAGGCGGAGGCTAATGAGTCACGCTGGATGGGTAATGGGAGCAGGCAAGATGGCCAGTCTTGACGAGTCCTGACCTATTCACGATGATACTCCCTGCCACACTTCATTTCAGAATTTATTCGCTATGAGCCTGAACAGAGAAGCCCCCCATTCTGGAGGCACATTTCATGTCTCCGAGCGAAATCTTTCCACCGTCCCGACACATCGTACTTGGACAAGACATAATTGCTTAGTGAGTGCTGCTGATAAATAGCAATAGATATATAAATAAAAGAAGTTGGTTGAGGAAAACGACGTTTAGGTGTGGGTTTCTACTTGTGTGGTTTCAAATTAAAAACCCAGTTAGATACCCGCCATCCGCCGCTGTAAAAACTTCTGTGAATGGTCGAGTTTTTGCCGTGGAAGGGGCTGGGGGGCCTCTAGGGCTCAGGGGGCTCCCGGCCACAACAGAGGGGTGGAGGAGGGGTTGGTGTGGGAGACCAGAGGGGGAGTGAAGGCAACTCTGGAGTTTTGGTCCGGAGGTAGAGCGGGGAGAAAGGAGAGGGACGGAGAGAGAGGGAGAGGGAGGGAGAGAGTATTGCAAAGCTCCGAGGCTCCGGGCTGTCGGGGGGAGGGAGAGGAGTGTGCCAGCTAGGGCTGCTGAGGCCAGGGGCTGCTTTTGTTACGCCTTACAAACAAAAAAAATTAAAAAGAGTCGACCACACGCATAAGAAAGTAGTACATTCAAATATGTGGTAAGAATAAACATGATTTACATAGAATTGTAACACAAAAGTACAACTATTTAAAAAATTAATTGGGGACATCGCAGGAAATGAGCCACATAAATGTAAACACATAATTGACAAGTTATGCGATTCTCGTTCCTCTTCTTTTACAGCACTAAAACCCAGCGAAAGGCCCGGCGCCGGAGGCCCTCTCTCTCTCTCTCTCTCTCTCTCTCTCTGACTCCTCCTTCTCTCCCCTTCGTCTCTTCCTCTCTCCCTCTCCCACCCCATCTCCATCTCTCTTCCTCCATCGCGTTCGGGGCCTCTGGGATGTTGGGGGAGCTGCGTCAGAGAGAGGGAGAGAAAGCGGATAGAGTTGGGGGTTGATGGTGCGAGGGGGAGGGTGGCTGGGGAGGGGTGGAGCTGGAAGGAGGAGGAGGAGTTGTTTGGAAAGGGTCTTTGCCAGGATGGGCATATAAAGGAGGGGGATATTAACTACCTGTGATCAACCTCAAGAGGAAATACTCGTGTTCTCAAAACACGATGAAATGTGTAAATAAATGGTCCGGTTCAAACCACTCCTTGACTTTCTAGCGATGGTATCAGGTGCAGTCACTGTGGGCTTTCAATGTAATCCAATGTCAACAAGACTGCGATGCAACGCGTGACCTTCACGAATGAATTAATTGAAACATAATTGTGATAATAATGGACAGCGCAACACGGACTTACAGATAGACAGACGCGACCCGGAAGACAGATAGACGAGCAGAGGCAGACAGACAGCTAGACAGACAGACAGACGGACTTCGGTGGCTGCTGCTGCACCCCCTCCCTCTCCTACCGCCCGCTCATCTGTCAGGGAGCCCCTCCCTCCCTGTCGCCTCCCTTCCTTTCTTCCCCCCTGTTCTCATCAGCTACCCTCTTACCCCACCCCCACTCTGCCCAATTCCCTTCAACGACCCTCCCTCCTCCCCTCCCCAAAACTCTCTCTCTCTCTCTCTCTCTCTCTCTCTCTCTCTCTCTCTCTCTGCCTCACTCACCTACCCCCCACAGTTTTCAAATGTACACTCCGACCGAATTAATCCAGAGATGGAGAGACACATTAACAAGTTTTCTTGTGACCATTCAAGTAGTTGAAATGCATGCATGACGTTTGCCATTCGTCGATTTGTTGCTAATAAAAGTTTTTTCAAAATGCCGTGATTCATAGTAATTGACCGCATAGTGGTGCGTTTCAACAGGTGTATGAAGTAGCACATCCAATGCTGCTGAAAATAAAGAAAAGGAAATACTCCCATATGTGACCCGTGCACGCTGCACTACGCAACCCCTCCCATAATCACCCACCCCAATGTCACGGCGGACTCACCCCTCGAACCACCCCCACCCCATCCGAACATAAAAAATGAGAAGAAAGAATCATAAAAGAGAAGAGAAAAAAGTTTGCTTGATGTACATTTCGCAAAAGAAAAGCTACCCACAGACGACCGCTTCCTATGAACCATTCACGAGAAGCAACAATGTGATTAAATAAGCAGTAAAATTGTTGTACGTCACAGTGGCCTAATTGATCGCATGCCTTTGCATTCCTGCCCCCCCCCCCCCCCTAAAGGAGTCTATGTGTTACAGTCTACATACACAGTTGTTCTGTGAGTAGTTTAACCACCTATTAACAATTTAGAGTTCGGCGGCGTCGCACAACTCGACTAGGCAATTCATCACGAGTCGAACCGCGTGATAAATACAAATGTGATGGCTCTGACAGAAGAGCTACCCCAACCCCTCCAAAGGAGGTACTCGGTGAAATGGACAGGGTGGAGGAGGGACAGAAGGAGAGAATATGAGAGAAGAAAAGGGGAGTTGATGCAGAACGGGAAAGAGGGGGGGGGGGGCAGAGGGAGAGCACGAGGGGGGAGAGCGGGCAAGTTCGAGGGGGCGGAGAGGACAGGTGGGACGGGGGGGGGGGGGGGGGGCGGGGAGCAGGGGAACGCGATAGGAGGCGTGTGGGCGGGAAAGCCGGGGGCGGACTCTTTGCAGACGAGGGGGGGCAGGGGAGGGCGCGGGGGCACGATGAGAGAAGCGGATGGAACAGAGTGAGAGAGAGAGACCCAAAGAGAAGGGAGAGAGACCGACGAGAGAAAGAGAACGAGAGAGACGGAGAGAGATGCCCCGCTTCCATCCCCCAACCTCCCCACGCAATAACCCCAGGCCGACGTACCTATGTACCATTTCCCGTGTGTACTTTCGTCCATTGAACTTCATTTCGTCCCGTTTGTTTCGGGATTACCAATCACCCCATTCCCCTTCCCGAAAAGAAATAAGTAACTATGACATCTCAGATTATTTCCTAGCGCACCCGCACGTTTAGTTTATGAGATCACAACAGTTGAAAACGTGTATGAGACGCAAATGCACAAATGTCACGTGTAAGGAGCATTAACAAGTCTTCCCCATCCGATCCCAAACGTTTTCAGTACACTAGCATTACAAATGGAATGGGCGCCGAAATAGACCGTGCGTTTTTGGTACGCGCGGCGATGAGAAACGAATAAAACTACAAAAATGAAAAAGAATGAAAGACAAAAAGGCAAAAAGAGTACTATGAGCCGAACAGCAGAGGGTGACAGGAAGGGAGGACACGAGAGTGCGAGAGAGGGAGGGAAAGAGAAAGAGAGAAAGAGCGAGGGGTCATGGGGAGGGGGGCGCCGGCCGACAGGGGATACCGGAGGGGGCGGGTGTGGAGTTTGGAGGGAGGGGGCTGCCTTTCTGTTATAAAAGAGCAAAGTTTTGGCGAAGGAGGAAATAAAAAAAGTTTGCCTTACGCTTTAGGCCATGGAACGGGGGCGAATACGGTAGGCAAGCACACAAACAGAACCCACCCCGTTTGAGCAATAGCCTACTACTAGACATGCGTCAAATTACAAAAATTTTAAAATCCCCGATTTTATATTGTTTTTAGAACGGGGACACCAGCGACTCGAGAAAAGCTGCAATTTTCAAAATCGAAAACAACTCCCTCCCAACGAGTCAGCAGACCTTTCAGCACAAACTACGGAATGGTCAAGCCGTGGCGGATGAAAAACACGGGTCGAAACCGCCGTAAATTGCGTTCGAAATCTTCCACAGCAGTGGACGGGGCCAGCAAGAGGCCAGTCGTAGGCTGGTCGGGGCCGCGTGGTTCGTCTAACAGTACCGTGTACTCGCCGCTCCATGCTGCCCTCCCCTCCCCTCTCCCCGCGCTCGCAGCGCTACTCTGCGCCGCAGAGACGCCAGTGTCTCTGACGCGCGGCGTCTGTGCTGCCCGGCCAAATATGCGGACGTGCCGAAAAGCACGGCGAGAGAAACAGTACCAGGATCTTCGAGCGCGACCTGATCGCATTCTCGTAAACTGAATTTCGTAAATGTAGCTACCCCTCGTCTGAGGCGGAATATACCCGTTGTTACCTACAGCATGCGAACACAAAATCGCACCGCCTCCGTCGAACCCCCGTTATCGGGGCCCAGGATGCAAGACGACCAGAGCTGGGACGGCGCCTGGTGGGTAGGCAGTCCCGCCACCTGCGTGCGCGCGTGTTGGGCGGGCCGGCCTACCCCGGCGCCCGCAGGCGCCCGCTGAGACACTCCCCGCGGCCGCAGCGACCTGCGACACACTGCGCGCAGCTCCAGGCTCCAGCCGCGGTGGTGGTCGAAGGTCAGCCTTCGGACACCGTCCGGAATCCGTTCCTTCCAAAGGCCGCCGCGGCCGGGAGTCGAACCCCGCTCTCAATGTCAGAGCCGGCCGGCGGCGGCCACGCGCGGCGGCGGCGCCACAGAGTGATCTCAACGCGCGACACACCAAGGACACGCGCGCCGCCAGCCTCTCTCTCTCTCTCTCTCTCTCTCTCTCTCTCTCTCTCCTTCCCTCCCTCACGCCCACCGCCGCCATGTGCAGCGCATGGGAGCGACGGAGACGCACTGCATGCCGCGTCTTATCCGGGCACGCGGCGGCGGCCGTGGACCCCCGGCAAACAGTTACGCGCGGGGAGTCCGCATGACGGACACCCGACAGGTACTCGTCCGTCCGCGGCGCTGCCGCTGACCCGGACGCGCTCCGCCCTCGGACGGGCGCCAGAGGGACGCCGGCCGATGCAGGACACCGCGGGGAAGCCCTCGGAGTGTGTGTGTGCGTGTGTGTGTGCAAGGTTGGGGGTACCCGGACCAGAACGGGTACCGATAGTCAAACATTAAAATTTGAAAACGGTTCTTGCGCGCAGAGCAGCAAGGCCTGCGAGTCCCCGGCGCGGCGCGGCGCCCCCGGCCCCGCGAGGCTGCCGCCCGACCGGGCTATTTCTGATGCGGCGAGGTGTGCGACGTCCGCCCGCCGCCGCCGCCGCCAAGACCGCTGAGCTCGTGGCTGACGCCGCCCCGGCGCTGCCTGGGGGCGGCCTGGGGGGCCCGCGGGCGGGAAGGGCCGCGGCGCCGGCAGCGCACGGAAGGGTGCGAGAGCTTCGGCAAAAGGGCGCGGGGGGCGGGGCCGGCCGCGGCGCCCGCGAGTGTGTACCACCTGTCCTTCACTTGTTGCATACGTATCGCATAGCATATCGCGTGCAGGGCCGGCAGCGCTTCGGCACCGCCCGGCCACGGCCGCGGCACGGGCACCACAGGGCTTAGGGACCGTGGGCGTGCGTGCGCCGCCGTGGCCGCCGGCTGCCGCCCGGAGTCCGGACTCGGGTCGGGCCGGGCTCCAGGAGAGCTTTCAGCCCCAAGCTCCTGCCCGCTCCCCTCGCCACCGCCCCCTCGCTCGGAGCCCCGACAATGGCTGCCTCGCCGCCCCCCTCCCACAACCAATCTCTCTCTCTCTCTCTCCGTCTTCTGTCTGTCTCTGTCTCTCTCTCTCTCTCTCTCTCTCCCCCACGTCCCTCTTTACACTCTGCCTCTGTCTCTCTCTCTCTAGGACTGCCAGGAGTATCGAGCCGAGCAGCCAGAGCCCGTCCGAGGCCGTGGGGTCTAACCGCGGGCCGGGCGGAGCCGAGCCGGCCCGGCTGGCTCTGTGCTTTCCTCTCGTCACGGGACGGGACGGGCGGCAAGGGGGGGAGGGGAGAGGGGAATCGATAGAGGTGGAGGGGGCAAGGCAGGAACGGAGTATGAAGTGTCGACCCTATCCCGCGCGGCGCGCCTGCCCGCGTGCGACGCCGTTTCACTTTATGCAGCACAGGGACGATAACAACGAACGATGGGTAGGATTCAAGACGCGGGGAAGGTGGTCGGGGCGGGGAAAGGAGGGAAATGCCAAATGGGCGGGAAGAGAGAGGGATTTTGAATCGTCCCGTTTTCCTACGGCACAACGAGTTTACAACCGAAGCATATATGAGGCAAACCTCAATATGACAAATTTGAACGGCACCGACTCGGCCGCGTGGCCAGTGCCGCGGCCGTTGGTCCCCTCCCAGACTCGCGAACACGGTTAAAATGTCTAAAATACCCACTCTGGCCGGGCAACAGAAAATGTCCAGAGCCTAGACGGCATTTTTCCCTCCCAGGGGACGACGAGTGAGAAATTCCCTCCCCGGCCACCAAGGCGCCGCCTATGTGAATTCCCCCTGGTTTGAACAGTCACTTGTTCAGCGCCGCTTTAAGGCGTGTGTATGTGTGTGTGTGGTTGTTGTTGCTGAGGTGGCGGGAAGGGGTGGCCCGCCGGGGATGTTGGGGGTGGAGGTGGGGGGCGGGCGGCGGGAGGGGACGCCGGATTGGGGTGCGCGACGGCCGTGGCGGCGCCGAAGAAAGAGAGCGGGAAAGTGTGCGGCGCTGGGGGAAGGCGCGGCGCCCCGGCGGAGCCAGGCGGAGCCGGCGGCCACGGCACGGCTGCGGCCCTTCGATGACTGTGCCGGGCAGGCACCGCCAGCAGGCCCTTCCCCCCTGCACCGCGGCACGGCGGCGCGGCGGCGCGGCGCTTTGGCGGGCGCCGGGCGGCATGACGCGAGGCTAGACGGCTCGGCAGCCGGGCCGCGCCGCCGGCTGACTCCGCTCTGCCGGACCGTGGCCGGTGGCCGCGATGTCTGCCCTGTGCTGTCGCCGCCTGCCTGCCGCGGCTAGGGGCACCGGTACCGGCGGACGGACACACCGTCTGCGCCGAGCAGCAGCTCGAGGGGGATGGTGGCGGCGCGGAGGAGGTGGCAACGCCACGCAGTGCGCGGGGAAGGACAGCCGACGGGGCGCGCCCTGCCCCGCCGCCGTCGTCGGCGTGGTCAGAAAGTGGCTCACAGTAGTCGGCCCACAGGACCCCGCATCCGTGCCGCGCCAACCCGCGCCCCGCGCAGAGTACTGACGGGCCGTCGCACCCGGGACCGCTTCCGCAAATCAACACGCCAAAATGTCCAAATGTAGCGCGAGCATTTGCGGCGCTTTGCCGAGATTTATCTTTGCTAAGTTGCTCTCTGCCCGACGCCCCAACCCCCTCTGGGGCCCTCCGGGGCCCGCTGGGCTGGGCGTCCTGATGATGGGATGAGGTGCGGGGTGGGGTGTGGTGGGGTGGGGAGCGGCGGCAGGCCGGCCTGGCTCGGCTGGCCTCGGCCACGCACAGGACGGGGCGGGCCGGCACCGCGCTACACCACACCCAGGGCACCCGGGGGCACCCAGGGCTGTCCGCGGCCCCTGTGCGTGTCCCGCGTGCGGGAAAGCAGAACAAAACAAAAACGTAGAGCCACCTAAAACACAAACTTGGGAAAGAGACTTTATTTGCAATAGCATCCAAAATATAAATGCTCGAAGTTAATTTTTTAAAAAATACAGAAATGTAGAAAAATAAGACAGTTCAGGTGCATTGCCTAAACGGCGTTTCACTTGCCGTGAAACGGCTCCGAATCTTCTCCGATCCAACACGGACTGCCACGGTGGGTGCCAACCCCTGCGAGCGGGCGGGGTAGGCCAGCCCGCAGCCCAGGCGAGCACGGCCGGCCGGGGGTTGCCTACCTGCCGGGCGCCTTACGCGCCGCGTTAGGAGCCGCCCGCGCCGGCACGGGGGTCACCCCTCGCCAACTTTCCACAAGCGGCGCAGCCCGAGTTCATTATGCATGTAAAAGGAAACTGGCCAAGATCAGAAAGAACTCTCCCAGGAACTTTTCTTTTTATTTCCGTCCGCCGAGTGAATATGACGTGTGGCGACGAGGCCCGTAGACATGTCCGGCGCCGAACCCGAACGGGGCGGCTCGGCCAGTTATCACATGGGGACTAACTGGGGGCGCGCGACGGGGACTTCCCTCTGGCTCGGCACGCGGCCGTTGCACCGACCAGGGCAAATCCCCGTCAAACCCCCGTCCGGTCCGGTGCGGCCCGCGGCCCGACCCGATCTGCCTCGCCGCAGCTCCGTGGGGACGGCGAGACGAGGCGGGGCGGGACGGACTCGACCAACGGAAGAAGATTCTCATACCAAACCGCCGGCAGAGTACTGTAGCTGTAGCCCGCTCCGACCTGAGCCGGGCCGGGCTCCGGTCACTCCCTCCCCTTCCCCCCGCGGCTCGCCTCGCCTCGCCTCTCACCCGACCGGCTCGGCGGCACCGGCCCCGACCCCGCGGGGCTGCACCCGAAGAGGCTCCGCAGGGCTCCGGGGGCACCGGAGTTGCCACGACACGGGGATGCACCTTGCGGACGCAGCCGGAGCGGAGAAGAGGAGACTTTCTCGGACGTGACGTCTCATCGGGCCGGGCCCCCGGTGCCCCCGCCCGCCCCTCTCCTCCCCCGGCCTCGCCGCTCCACACGCCCCTCTCCTCATTTGACACCGCACACGGGTCGGAGTATACAGATGAAAAGGTGAGCGACAACCATCGGGGATGCTTGGTGACATGACGTGTGCTGGCTGTTGCTTCACGGCCTTCCGTGACCAGGGGGCCGCGCGCCGCGCTCAGATTGGCGGGGCTCCATTCCTCGATTCGCCCCCTGTGACCGATCTCCACGGCGCCGCGCCGGCGGCCGCCGGGCCCTGCGCTGCCCTGCGCCCGCACCTGTAGCTGCCAGTGCCACGCTCGGGCCGGGGGGTCGCCGAACTGTTGAAGTGTGATGAGCGGTCGAGCAATCGCCTCGCATTCTTTTCGGCGCCGGTGTGACAGCACACAATTGAGGTCAACACAGGAAGGCACACTTCGCCGCCAAGTGTTTACGTTCATCACTGGGCCACCCCACCCCTTCTCCTTAACCCTTCTTGGTTCACGCCATTCACATTGATGCATTCACTTCTTGGTGTGTGGGTGAACAACATTTGTGTTTTTCACTGAAACTCATCACGGCTGTTTTCAAATAAGCCTTCTGACATGATGTTGCGCTCCCGAAGAGGCGGATGACCTACTTTACCCCACTGATGCACATTCAACATCCGCTTTCAGGCACAACTTCAATGCCTTTACGATGCGAGGCTTATCACACACCACAAAGTTACTTATAATAGTGGTCGTGGTTGCTTGCTCTGTCCTTGTTTTAATAAACATGTTGGAGCTACGGAGTATAAAAGAGAGTACACCACCACCGCAAAGAATAAAGACGAGTCAATTACAAAGGCCAAAGTATGTCATTCACACTAAAGATGTAAGTATCTAAATACCTTGCCACCTGCTACAAGTAAAACATAAGAATTGTATGAAATATTGTTAACTGAAAATAATTTCACACAAGTAACCAATGTGCCCAAAGAGCTCTGACACACTACTGCTTTCAGGGTAGATATGGTCATCTAAAGCATGTCAACAATTTAATGAAGCGGCTTGGCTATGAAGAGGCCAGACTTGAAGATAATTGGGATGTCCTTTGGTCTCATCCTTACCCTTTCACTAGTCTACCTGCCTTAAAACATCTCCAGCCCCATCAAAAGGTAATATCGGCTTCAGCCCATTCTGCAACATGTTCTCTCACACCAAGAACATTTAAACCAAGGGATGTTTTTGATTTGTAGGTCAACCACTTTCCTGGATCAGGTTTTATAACAAATAAAGCCAATTTAGCAATGATGGACATTCCACATGTTCCAAAGGCATTTCGTCTACCAAAAGACAGACAAAATCTGTTTGATTATGTAGGTATATGCAACAACTATAATTCCAAGGCTGACAGGACCTGATTGTCCCAAATTAATTTACTCCCTTTGCAACAGGTAAAAAGAAACCCTAAAAAAGTTTTTGTGCAAAAATCAAACCACCACCGTGGAATCAGAATATCAAACGTTAATGAACTTGATCTAGCTGCAAACGACACATTTGTTCAAGAATATGTGGATCGCCCACTACTGGTGGACGGATATAAATTTGATATTGGGGTTTACACTATTCTCACTTCCGTTGATCCACTGCGTGTATACATTTATAGTGGTGATGTTCTATTTAGGTATGTAAATTTAAAAAAAAGTAGTTCAAATATAATGGCAATGTGAACGACTTGTATATCATTGGTTTTCTCACACAGGTTCTGCCCGGAAAAATATCATCCTTTCGATCCTAAGATTGTGGATAAATATGTTATAGGTGACGATTACCTGCCTACATGGAAAGTTCCATCATTAAAGAAATATTTCACAGATGGTGGTTTCTCCATGAAGGAAAGCTTTGACTCATATATGAGAGAAATAGGCAAGGAGCCTGAAAAAGTATGGAACTCAGTTAATGCAGCAATTCAAGAAGTGTACCTTCGGACTGAAATGTCAATAGTTAATTTACTAACACAGTACAAAACAAAAGAAACATTTTTTGAGATGGTTCGCTTTGATTTTGTGATTGATGAAGACCTAAATGTATTTATTATGGAGGTAGGCAGCAGACAAAAATATTTCTATAGGTGTGTAGGACCATACAGAAAAGTTGATTGAATTTGATTGTTTTGCCCCAGGCCAACATGTCACCAAATTTGTCATCACAACACTTTCCACCAAACGCAATTCTTTACGAGCAGGTACTATTCAGTCTATTGAGCCTGGTTGGTGTAGGCCAAAGGGTTCATCAAGAATCGCTAGCAAGGTAAATAAATTGAGAAAGCTGACAAGCGATCTGAAAATTAATAAGTGTATTACCCACCTCAGCATTTGATGCTCTTGTTTCCTGAACTATGTTACCAGGACCAAGGATGCTATTATAATGCAGGTGAATTCCAAGCAGATCGGTGTGTATCCTGAGATTTGTGGGACGAGATGCGAAACCTGCCTGTCACCAGAATGTCAAATCTGCCAGCGGTGCTTAACAGATGAGATGCGCACTTCTCTTCAGCAAGCATACTTGGAGCATGTGAATCGACATGAATGTCGACGTGTTTTTCCGCCACCAATGGTAATTCAAAACAAGTGTTTAGACACAAGCTCATGTCAGTGTATTACTGCTAAAAACATAACACAAAATCTTCTCTTACAGACACAAAAAGAGGCAGCTCAAGATCATGTTTTAGAATCCTATACCCCGGAAAATCAGTTAATGTACCGGTGGTTTAAGGGAAAATGTTTACTTGACAAGTCTTGGTGTGAGTAGGTCGTAGATGTAAATCGCTCTCAGCCCCCAGAGCACTGTGCCATTTACATCAAAAATTCTCAGACATTTATAGAAGACCTTTAGCCATAAACACCTTGTTGTGATAAAAGGTTTTATATTGTTTTAGCAAATAATGGATCTTTTTGTAAATAATAGATAAATCATAAACTGTTCTTATTGATAATTTTATAAACCATTGTACTCAGAAGTGCCAATTGTATAAGAATTAATTGATCCCGGAAATTGTTTTATCTGCTTCACACCCACCTAAATGCATTTGGACTCTTCTGCAGACTCTCTCTCATAGTTTTCAACAACCATGTCATTCAGACCTAATTCTTCATTTTGATCAAATGAGCGCTCATAGTGAGTAATGATCAAAGCTGGATCAGGTTCTGGAGCCGTGAAACTCTGAAACATATGCCAAACAAAACCATTGCAAAGGAAATTTGAATAAGCAAGTTGTTTATTCCATGCAAGGAATATACTTACTTGTACATAACTGTTTCCAGCTGGATCATCCAGCACTAATGTAACAGGTTCATGACCTTGAAGAATGGAATCAAATTTCTTGTGGAATTCTTGAAGTTTCTTCACATTTTCTGGATCAGCACTGTCACTGAACATGACATCAGAACCTAAGAGCTGATCTTTCATGGCAGCTAGAATACCTTCTACAGTGGTGAATCGTCCACCAAGAGCAGAGGGACCCACTTCGACATTTAGCTCCAGGACAGTGAGCGAACAGGTGTCAGACTGGAAAGTGAAACAAATACCTCAGAAAATTAATGCAGCAAGGCACAGCAAAGACAGCACAACTGCAAACCTTACCTTTAAAACATCACGTGAGAAATCTTCCTTGCTGTTGACTTTAACTTCAATCTTCATACCCTGAGGCTGGATCCCACCACCACTCTTGACTTCGTTTGTTCTCTCACCACATGTGTCACAATTAGTAGCCATTATAACCACTTCCTTGAAATAGGGGATATCTAAATGACTAGATTAAGAAAACTGCAGTCATAAAAAGTTTCAAAATGTCATCTCCAAGACCATCCCACTGTAAATAAATTTCCCAAATCCAAGAACTTTGAATTTTTATTTTTTTTAAATCTGTTTAATGAAAAAGGATACTTGTAACTTTCATATTGGTTGTGCATGGTGCTCTACATCCTGGGCAGTTAGTTGGAAACTGAAGAACTTCTCCCTCTAAGGTTTCTAAAGGGAACTCTCCTTCCTTCAAAGGCTGTAATAATCCATCCTGGTTTGAAGTGATCTTATTTATATCATCATTATCAGGAACCTGTAAATAGAAGCAGGGAATGACAGTTACATGCACAAGGGTTAATCACTGTACATGAAGGGTGCTTCATTAGATCACTACTGCTACCTACTTCTGATTCAGTGTAAAGCCCCAAAGACTGGTTTTGCTCCTTAGTTCGAAAGAAATGAGCTGTCTGCACTCCCGGATCAATTTCAGGGGCATTGGGGTTTTGTACAAATGTGTTACCACTAATATCTTCAAAGATCTAACAAACAAAGAGAAGTGCTTTAATCAATTTACAAAAATTACCTAACTATGGTATACAATAAATGTGTACTTACCATTGAAAATGGTGATTCAAGTTCTTTTAACTTTCTTAATTTAACCAAAAATTCATCAATTTGAGCAGCCGCTTCTGGATGCTCCTTCCGACGTGCATCTTGGTCTTGTTCCAGACCTTGAATACTACGATCCAGAACACCTTCCACAGTTGTTACCTCTGAAATTTAAAAGACATGTTGGAATGCTGAAGCAAACTTTACGTCACTACTTGATCAGTGAGCTTAAACAATTACCTCCTTTTTGGGAAAAGGCTGGAATCTCAAGTAGAACCTCAGGAACATAGACTGACGTGGAGTCAGATTTGACAACCTGCCTGTTCAAGTCCGATGCTGCTGATACCTTCAGGGTGACACGCACTCCTTTTTCCTGTATCTGGCCTCCAGGCTGGATTTCATTGTTGCTAGCACCACAATGCTCACAAGAAAATGACATGATAACAACCTCTTTGTAGAAAGGTATCTTGGTAAGAAGCAGTCTCGTAATTCCCTAAATTAAAAGAACAGAGAAAGGATTTAAAAGATATGCAAAATGCAACACAATTTCAAAGAACGAGACGGAAGAGATACACTTTTATATCCCAAACGCGAGGGAAATAAAATCAAGTTCTACACAGAAAAACATATCCTCGTGTCAGTGAGGTTAAGATGACGGACGACCATAAACAACCTACATTTTCTCCACAGTTCAAACAAAGACTTTCAATTTCAGTCGTTTCTGGGTCCGGATCATCGGCGTTGATGTCTCGAAAGAGCGGTTTCTTCACTGATTCTCCCATATTTCATACACTGGGGGGACGAGGGAGGAAGATCGAAGTGCTGGTGGCAGACGAAAAGAGACCTGGTGCTGCTGCTGCCGTACTGGTAGACCAACCTCAAACTTTAAGCAACCTGCCACTTAAAGAATGACAGTGTTTCTCTACGAGTAAACTATGATGTTCGAGAGGATTGGATTCGTACTCCGTCTCTCTAAAAGTTCAAAAATTGCAAAAATTGTATTTTCAGACGTCGAAAAATCTGGAAAATGAGCAATGTTGGTGACGTCACCGGCGACAGTGCTGCGCTCTTTTAGCTATCGAAGTTACCTGTATGTTTCTTACTTCCGGTACTTCCCTTCGAGGGTGGGCGGGTGGGCTGGGAAAAAAACACTACTTTTCAACATTTTGTGACGGTCCTTGATAATACAACAGCTCCATTACTTGTGATATATTGGTTAAGAAGTACAAGTAAAACCTAACTTGACCGGCGAATAATAAATATTTCTAGGTGTATATGCCAGTAGCAATGTGACCGCTGAGTTTTTCATCGTACTGCTCTGTTTGTTTTCGATTTTCTTCTTCTTGGCTGTCTGCTTGGAAAAGTAATGGCGATTGTCGATCTCTTTTGCCCTGCTGACATGAAAACATTGGGAAGATATTCGAATATGTCCTGAGAGAAGGCCTTGTTGGTTCCCGCGTTTGACTCAGGCGTATCGTGGATCTCTTTGTTAGATAATATCGTGTCCGTGTTGACGCATGGTTGGGCTATCGTTCTGATGTCGAACAATCACAATGGAAAACATCATGACAACAGCTCAAGCTTCAAGTAGCGATTGCTACTCGGACTCCGAGAAAGAAAAGGAAAATACGGAAGTGGAAGAAAAATGTGAACGAGAATGGGGCGCCTTCGCTGATCGCGCTGATTCCCCACCTGAGATTGATGGGCGAGCGTTTCTAGATTTGGAGGACAACCTGAAATTTTTTCCTCCACTGTATCGACAACGGTATGAAACTGTCAGGGAGATCTTAAAAGATGAACGGTGGTGTCCACCCCCAGCAACAGTGAGTATGAAGACATGATGAAAATATTTCATGTTCATTGAATTTTCTTTCTGTAGAGTATTCTAGCGTGGTGCTGCTTGTGGTTGTGCGCTTAATCTGGTCTCTTTTCCCTCAGGTTGTCGAGTTTGGGTGTGCTGAGCTTGCTATGTTCCCTTACTTCAAGCAAGTATCTCACATAACCAAGGTCTTCATGGTTGACATCGATTTCAATCTTGTGGATTACTACAGTTGTCGTACAGCTCCGCTTACTTGCGACTATCTTACTCCTCGTGAAAACCCCCTCCATGTTGAAGTTATGTGTGGCAGTGTCGCTGATTGTGATGCTAGAATGCAGGGGGCCAATGCTGTTGTTTGCATTGAACTGTAAGTTTCTTTATAGCGTATGGTTGTTTTTTCCTATGTACAAATTAACCACATTGCTTTTGTTACAGGATTGAACACCTGGAACTAGACATAGTAGAAAAACTGGAGAAAACCATATTTGGGTTTATTGAGCCGGAAATTGCTATATTTACTACACCGAATTCTGACTTCAATGTTTTGTTGAACGGTATGCAGGGCAAATTTAGGCACTGGGATCATAAATTTGAATGGTCAAGGAGGGAGTTTACTGATTGGTATGTGTTTGATCACATATAATGCATGTAGCACATGGAAAACATGTGGTTAGGAAATTATTACCCAATTTATGATTTGCAGGACCAACAAAGTGCTGTCTCAATATCCACAATATCGAGTTGAAATTAGTGGTGTTGGTCTTCCTCCAGAAGGATCTGAAGAAGTTGGACATTGTTCCCAGCTGGCTTTGTTTGTCAGAAACAGTGACTATATTCCTGTCTCAACAAAGGTTATAATATTGTGAACACTCTTATACTATTATTATTTGATTTATTTTTCCTCCTATGCATATGTTCAATCAACAAAAAATATTGTGGTATGTTAAAACAGGATGCTCAAGAAATCTACACCACATGTAGAACCTATGATCATCCCACTAAGCCACCAGATTCAAGAAGTGATGGAGAGAAGCTGCAAGATGAAGTTCATTTCCGACTTAACAGATTGGGTTTCTATGACTGTTATCAAGCAGAAGATGAAGATTTTTCTTATGTTCCTTTGGTGGATCTTACTTTGGCTGTTCAAAATACTATACCATCAACCGATTCTGAAGCAATAAGGTAAGACTCATCTTATGTAATTTGTTGAAGTAATTGTTTGACATAGTGTATCTCTGTTTACATGTAACTTTCTTGCATAGGTGCTGCTTATTATCTGAAGATATTGTTGAAAGGGATGGAATTGTGTATGTCAGATTCAATAAATATGCATCAAAATCATCAAGTGATAGTGATAGTGATCATGATTTAACTGATGAAGAGGATAATGTTGAAAATTACAACTGTCATGTAGGACCAGAAAATAATGAAGATGAAGAATGGGATATTGGTCCTCCTGGAAGATTTGCTGGACCTGAGATTCTTTCAGAATACCACATTGCGATGGCAAACCTTGAGAATGTTTCAAATCTAGTGTATGAAAGACATTCACAGATGAGAGCAATGATGGGATGGTCGGACCCTGAAGATGATGATAACCATGAAGAAGATGATGACAATGAAGACAACAATGGGGGCTATTATGAATACTATGCAGAGGAGCAACCACTAGATTGTGAGAAGATTTGGAATTCTATTGTACCACTACGGTCTTCCACAGCCCATGAGAAAGGGAGGGGCTCTTCTGAAGAGATTGATGGTCTTGAGAAAGTGACAGAGGCTTGTAGCCCAGGAAATGGGGGCGATTTTTTCCATGCTAGTATGTGTGGTGCATCTAGTCCTATCGCCCCATCTGACGAACATGAATCTCTCATGGGAAATACAAAACGGGATCTCATCACTGATTCTGGGGTTGATTTATCACCTCTCTTAAATCACAATAGCTCTCAAGATGAAATGGCAGACATACTCCCGACTATTGGTGAATCCAAAGTGGGAATTGCTCTAAAGACCAAAGATTTGCCCAAATCAACATCTGTGGAAGTGTTGCATTTAGATGGTTCATGTACCCTGAAGCGCCGTGCTGGTTTAGAATATCTTGAATTCGCCCCCTCTACTAGCGTTGCTCTCTGCTACACTGGACAAACATATTCTGGATCTGATAAAGTGTTAACAAATGTCAACATGTCTATGAGCTCAGAACGCAAGTCTCTGGATGGCTCTCTTGTGAGGGATGTTGCTGACAGTTACAGTTTTGATTTTGCTGGGGATAGTGGGTACCCCAATTCCTCTTCTCTTCACCATGATGTTGACGTTGATTTAACTCCAGAGCAAGTTGATGACATCTCTTCAGAAAATGATGATCGATCAAACCCCTCATTGTCTGAAGATGAATTAAGTGATTCACTGGACCGAGCTCCTGCTTTGCCTCGGAGAGTGATCCATCCGAGACATCCTGTTGTGCCTATAGTTTTTGAAAATGTTGAAAATGGAGATCTTGCCAACAATAACAGAGATGGAGAAGGTAATAATGCAGTTGCACCTTTAGGAGATGAAAGAGAGTTTGTAGCATTAGTGCAAGAGGGAGACATGCAACCCCTGCTTGCAGCTCCAGCGGTTGATGTTATTTTACCATATAACGCAGACCCCTTCCCACATTGGCTGATGGACTTGTTGAATATTGAAGATGCTGATGAAGTACCTGCTGCCAAAGTAGACGACCTAGAGCATGATGAAGGCTTGGGGGAGGATTCGATTTAGTGACAAATTCTGAATATAGATTGTGGGCTGACTTAGAGAGTTTAAGTGAAAGGTGTAGTTTAAATATGACATTGGTATCAAAGAGGTAGCTGTTTCGGTATAATTGTTGTCTTACCCATCCCTCAGGACAGTGTTGCCCCTATATGCTCAAAATGGTTATGCATGTAACCCGCATTATTGGTTGATTTGTGTTTTTAATGATCCCCCTTGTTCTTGATACTTATATTTATTTTGGGTTGCACTTTTTACATTTATTTAAAATAATTGCTTTTTGTTTCTAGTTGTTGACTGATAGCTTTCTCTTATATCACTTGTTTAAACATGTAGGTAAAATGTGAGTCTTAGTTGATTTTAAATATTTACTTTATGAAGAGTTACGAGAAAGACTGTTACTCAAATTATCTACTCATTTTGATCTGTAATTAAATCTCTCAAGTCAGTGCCTCAGTGTGGCAGTTGCAAGAGGTTCTTGTACTAACTGTGTTCAGTGGGGCAAAAATTGTTTCTCAGAAGTTATACTTTTTTTTCCTCCCTCTCTTTTGTATAGGCAATTGCAATGAGAGATTGTTTCTTGTAAGTTGTTTTAGGTAATTTTAGTGAGACAAGTATGTGGTCAAATTTAAGTTGTACAGAGTCTTATTTGTGGAGAAGAGTGCATGCAACTTGTTCCTTACTGACTTATGAATGATAAGTATATGTTTTGCATTTTTGACAACATATTTTCTTTCTGCTTAATCAGTAGTTTGATCTGTCTGTAAGGAATTGTGATCGTGCATTCCCACAAAGAATTAAACGAGGTGAATGTGACTATTTATCCGTGTTCACTTGTTAAAAAATAAATCATCTGATCTCTACTTCAGTAATTTTAATTTTTGAAGCCATATATACTGTATGTGTACTGATTTTTACAGTTCATGTCATTAGAGATCGAATTATCTTATCAGTATGATTTGATTGTGATACTGTAACCATTGCATTTGATCATTTTCCTGTGTAGTATATCTGCGTTTGGCAGTATTGAACTAATTCATTCATTCATTTTCTGTGATACTCTAGATTGATAGTTCTCCATGATTAAGTGTTGAAGGTTGGTTCATTTTTCATCATTGCTAATTTCTTTTCAATTTCTTTTGAGTCTCTTTTGATCAGAGCACCCTTTTATTGTCTGAACTGCATTCAATCAATCAGGAATTCATAACTAGAGTAGGACATGAGAAAATTAAACAATGTTTGAAAAATTAAATTATGACCAATCTCTTGTGCCATATTTATTTTAGTATGCCATATTCTTGAGGAATACATACGTCTTGATCTAGCTACTTGTGATATTGTTTGTAGTGCATCTCAAATGTCTTCACTTGGTAGTGTGTAGAACATGTTGAATTATGTGTCATGTAGGCTTCTTAGCTTTCAAACTTTATATTCCGGTAAAACTTCATACTGTAATCGTATTCAGAGGAAAAAGTTAGGTGCACATATCTTCCAAATTACAAAATGGCAGTCAAAATTTGTCAAAATTTTAGCGTTTTTTCCCCTTCTTTTTTCTCCAAAGTATGTTTCTGTTTTGTTCAGATTTCGGTCCCCCATCATATGTCTATTTAAAATATCTGACTTGTTCAGTCAACACAATCTATGCCTTGCTTGCTACTGGCAGTATTTATTTGCAAATGAATTAATCATTACACACCTACTTCAATTTGTTTTTATACATGAGGCGGGTAGAGTCCATGTGTGGGGTTTAGGACTCCAGAGGTGGGCAGTCGTGTGCTCACATGAACATTGCATCTTTAAGCAATCAAATGATGTGAAGAAAACAGATGGCAATAAATAAAATGTTAAATAGTAGCCATGGTGTCTTATTTTATTTTGTTGCAGGTATTAACTCACATTCTTTACAATCAATATCGACATGCAAGTGGGCAGGTCTGCTCCAATGGTACAATTTTATATTGCATCCCAAAACTGTGTTGTGGTGGCACTTGTAAAGGAAAACACACTGAGCCTTCCAGATCACCAACTTTCATAGCACACTTCCTATGAGCCCAGTGGCCCAAATAACTAAATATTGGAAGGTACAAAATAACATTAGCACAGTTCAGACAGAAACATCATAAACAAGAGCAACATGACATTCTCTGCTCACTTCGATGCTCTGCAATAACATGCATTAAATTTTATTCAACACTCATTTTTCTTCAGAAACTTGCTTTAGGGTCGCAGATGCCTCATTGATATTACTAACACTAGCAGTTTTGTTCCCAGTCTCCTCTTTACTTCTATGGCAGTCAAAAGCTTTCTCATTTGGAACCTTTTTCATTACATCTGTTGAACTACTACCTTGCTCGTCCTCAATATTATCACTGACCAGTAACTGTAACATTTGGTACTCTTTAACACTCCCTTCAACATGAAGAACTAAAGGAGGTACAGGTGGTAAGACAGGAGTCTGGACAGTACAGGTTTCCTGAGAAGCCTGCTTTTTTCTGGCTGATAAAATTTTTTTTCTAACATTCCTACAAATTTTGCTAGTTATAACTACTTTTTTTAAGTCTTTCTTCTCAGCCCATCTATCAGCCCATGATGTTTTGGATGACACAGGTTCACCACTGTCTGATACTTCTGGATCTTCAGAGGAGTCCAATTTACTGTCCAGTATATTATTTAATTTGTCTGGTGCATGAGATACATCTTCTTGAACCTTTACATCTTCCTTGTTCTTTTCTTTTCCAGATTCTAAGTCTCCTGAAGTTTCTACTTTATTTTCAGTGGAGGTTGCTATCTTAACTTCAACATCTCGTGGAGAGGTTTTGGCCGGTGGAAGTTCAATGTCCTCTAAAGCTACTACTGGCATCTCAGTACAACACATGGAAGGTTCACGTCCACTACTCTCTTCTGACCTTTCCTCAACTTTATCAGACTTTTTCAGAACTGAGGATGAAGTTTTTCTTCTATAACTACGATTCCCTCGTTTTTCAATGTGTCTTCTGGATCTTTCAGGAGAATCAGTTTCTCTTCTGTTCCTTCTATGCCCATGCCGATGCTTCCGTACTCTAGCCCTGGACTCAGACCTTTCTGTGTCACTTTTCCTGCCACTGCAGTCAGATGATAAAGATATAGTAGGTGACCTCTGACTATTTCTAGCCTTTTCCAACACTTCAACATGTTCCTCAAATTCTTCTTCTGAAATTTCACCTTCTTCTTTTTCTTCACTTTGTTGTAATTGAATTGTGTCCTCGGAGCAAATCTCATTGACACAATTGACAGATGCATTTAAACTGTGGTCTTCGCCACATGGTTCTTTGACTTGAGATGCCGAAGTATCACAAACTCCATTTGACAATTTAGTACCTAACTCAGATTCAGATATAGAATCATCTGACTGAACAATATCTTCATGGGTAATTTCTACTTCACTACTTTCGCCTCCTTCAGGATCACATTCCACAGTATTTGTGTGGGATTGAAGATCTATATTTGCTAAAATTACTTCTTCTGCAGGTTTTTGAGGAGATTTATAAACTTTTTTAACAATTCTTCCACCAACAGATGTAGTTTTAGGGAACACTTGAATTAAGAAACTTTCTTGTGGTTGAGAAGTAACTAAACTCACAACTGGGGAGCCCTTCCTTTGATTGTTAAGAGAAGAATCTTCTACTGGAGTAACATTAACAGATTGCTTTTTGTGATCACCGACAGACTCCTTTTCCTTAGAGACTTTGTCAGTTAGTATAGTCATAGTAAAGTTAGTTTCCTTGCCTCTATCTGGGATACTCTTCTGAGGGGACGCACTGAGAGGAGGTTCCTCATCCCCTGAGTCAATGCAAATAACAGGTACATTACTCTTGGTTTTGGAAGGTGAGTCAACAGGTATAATTGCCACCACTTCGGGGAATTCATCTTCTGACCCCTCGACAGAAGGGACTACGTTTGTCTTCAGGACTGTGTTGAAAGCTATTTCTTGCATTTCCTGCTCAAGGATATCAAGCAAAGTTCTCTTATCTTCGTTTTCATTCTGACATTCCTCAACAGAGGATGATGTACTTTCCCCAGAATCAAGATCAACCTGAGGAGGAAGTGACGTCTGTTCTGCAGTAGTCTCAAGTGTTTCGCCACATAAAACCTTCTTTACTTCATCATCAGACATATTTCTCAATTCTCTCAAACAATGATCTTTCAAAGCACTCATTGTCATGCCTTTCAAAATAGGGGGAAGCATACAATTAAGTTTCTCTCTTTCCATAACAGAAAACACTTGCTTCATCATTTCCTCTCTATCATCCATGTAGTGAGCGATTGGAAATATTTTTTCCGACATATCAACAGATTCGTCACCACTAGCATCATGTTTTCTTCTTTTTTTAGATGTTTTGTGTTTCTTGACAGCTTTTTTCTTAGATATTTTGTCCATTATAGTAGTCTGCTGCCTAACCAATAGGCAGGCGAGATGAAATTTACTGAGAAGCACATATGGAAAGCATTATCACGTGAAATATGAAGTGTGAACTCTCGAAGATCTCTTATTGATTTGGTGCAAGGTTGGAACGAATTTCGATTTCGTGAAACAATTACAGTGCTATTGCTCATCTGTACACCAGTGCTCGCTCTCTCTCACTCGTCAGGACAGAAATAAACAGACAGAAAGCAAAAAGAAAACACAACGGACAACTGCACCGCACAGCGCATTTCTCATAGCAGAACAGACGACGCCCACCATCCTTCGGTTTCTATTCTTCGGGTATTCCTATTATATTTAGAATGCCACTTTCGTTCTTGGGCATGTCCGTCATGTGCGGACGAAAAGGATTTCGGCGCGGTCCGTCCAGAAGTTCATCAATCGCTAAAAACGTTCTGTTACGGTGATCGAGACCATCTTGACGTTGCGGGCAGCAGTGTTGCAGCTCGATTTCGACAAGGCGTATCTTCAAAATAAACAAGACGCGCGGTAGATTACAATCTACGGGCTGTCCATAAATTTTTGACATGTCCTCGTGCGTTTTGAGTTTGATTTGTGAAGGATTCGCTCGGGAAGAAGTATTCATTTCGACCTTTACCAAACTAGTTGTCATTTTCTTCACTGTGGAGCTGATGTCCTCATCAAACTATTAACCCTAAGGTTATTGATCATATTGGTGTTCGTTACTTCCGACTCCAGATCTGTTTTTCCCTGTTATTCTTGCAATCATGTTTTACGGTGCTGTCTGGGAATTGTTCTGTTGTTTCACAAACTTTTATCCCACACTGAGACATACCATGATCTCACCACAGTGTTTTGCATTCTACTGTTTTGCAGCAGTTCATACAACGGGAGAATGAAGACATTCTCAGCATTTGACACCATGTCTTTACATTGTGATTCAGGAAGTCGCCATGACTTCCCTCGGCTGGCTCGAGAATCTGGATTTTCCTTTAACTTGTACAGAGGTCGCGTGGATTGGGCTAAAATAGGTAACTTTAATTTCCGGTATGTTCTTATCATGCACATACTTTCTTGCTATCTACATTCCATGTTTTGCCTGCAGGTGCAATTGACGTTGACAAAATTGTCAGAGAAAGGGATTTAGAAACTTTACAAGATGTTTTGTCCTCTGTTATGTCCTGTTGTCTAAACAGCGAATATGATCTTAAAGTTTTAGATCCAAATTTTGTCAAAATTTTCCAGCTGGCTCAGCTTGGTGCTGACTTTCTTTTGTACTGTAGAAATTATTTAGATCATTGTGTAACAGTGATGCAGGAACAATTACGAGTAGCATTACAAGTGGGTATCCATCAAAGATTTTTTTACAACTGCATAATCATTGCGGTCTTATTTCTGCATTTGTCATTTAATTTTTCAGGAAATTGAGCATTTACAAAATTTGAAACAACAAAGTGCCAAAGAAATAAGTATTTTACAAAAGAAATTGAAGGCCAAGTTAAAATCAGCACAACCAACAAATAGCTCTCCTCTCCCAATGTTTAAGGTAATATATTAGTAATTGTTTTGACATTTTTAAAAATTCCAGGGAAAAGATTGATTGAAATTAATTTTAATTTATTCTGATTCTAGTGCTTGGGGTGTGAGAAAGTATTTGTTGGAGAACATTACCTGTTGGCACATCAGCAAAGACGGCATCCAGAGTTGTCTGGTTTTGAAACACCTACCAGTACTCAAGCTAAGGAGGTTGAGAATTTGCAGCAGCAAGTTCATGAACTCAAGGAACGTTTGCATGCTACTGAAGATGCCTTGAAACAAAAGCAAGGTTCTTTTGTGCCTGATATATCTACTCTTCAAACTATGCTTCAGTCAGAGTTACAGGTAACAATTTAAGTTTTCACATAGCTCAACCAACTTTTTGAGTATGTTGCACAACAAATATTTCGTTTCCAGAAAATTAAGTCTTCTATTTCCATACCACAAATCTCTGTCTTAGAGAGCTTTGAAACTGAAAGCCCTCATTTGAAACCGAATCAACTCACCAACAGGACCACTTCAGGATTAGAGCATGCAAGTAGTGGCTGCCAGGTAGTGCATTAGGCATGACTATCAATTTATCTATAGTTTTATGTCTTTGCCATCATTTTGCCTCATTACACTTTGCTATTTTGTAAAGGTTGACACTCCAAATGAAAAGAATTCAGCCTCATCTGATTCAAGTGAACAATTAAAACTGATGCATGAGGCCTTACAGGCAGCATTACGTACTCAAGTTGAGCAGAAAAGTGATGAAATAAAATTGTTACGTCAACAATTACAAGAGCAGCATCACTCTCATGAGCTTGGTATGCAAAGGAAACTCGAGGAAATGCAACGTCAGCATCAAGCTGATTTGGATGAACTCCGTTTATCAATTCCCAAAAATAGAGGTATGTTGATGTACTTTATTCATTTTGCTTGATAAAGTCGCATTCATTGTATTGGATTCATGTTCCAGGATCTGGTGACTACATTGCAACTCAATCTCTTAGTAATGTTGCAGTTGTTGAAGACACAGCACCATCTTCAAATATTCGAGGAACTCTACAAGTAAGGTTCTATCGGTCATACATATTTATGAAATTTTTTGGTTTTTATTTATTATTTATTTATTGGTTTTTATTTTTGACACACCCTTTTACCAGACTTGGGATAAATCTTCTGACACCTTGGATTCTCTGAGTAAGATGAATACTATGGAAAGTCTTACAAGCTCTGTTATAAATACGAACAGAAGTAGTTTAATTTCTGAACCATCCAAAAGCACTGCAGTTATTGAATCTCTTATTGAATCTAAACCTGTCAGAGCAAAAGAGGAACCTGCAATTCAGAAAGAATATGTACCTCCAACCTATGAAGACTCTTCATCATCTTCTCACACTCCATCATCCCCTCAATTAGTTACTACCTACCCTCCTAATATGACAATGGTGCGAAAAAATACTAGCACCACAGATTTATCTCCCTCTAAAATGTCTGAAAATAAGGATGTACCAGATCAGTCAAAGTCTATGTATTGCAAATCTAGCACTTCTGGTAGTGGATCTTCTAGCGAATCTGGCAGTACTTCATATGACTCTGACAGTCAATCTTCTAACAGTGAGCAGCACAGTTTTCCCAAAGAAGATGAAGGTGGTGCATTAAGGTAATTGTTTTGACGTACACATTGTGTCTACCTACTTTCTTGCCCTACATTTTGCTGTAATTGTAAATTTCAGGATGCAGTTAGCACCGCAAGTACTAGATGGTCTTAAAGAAGATCTCATGGGTCTCTTGAATCGAAGATTACGTGAATTGGGTGTCGATCCGGAATGGAAAAGTCTTCCCGCTGCTTCATTTCATTCGAATATGGCGACAGTAAAACATCATGAAAATATCACTGCAAAGGTACAGGTCATCTATTTAAGAGTTGTTTATGGGGCTTTCATCATAGTCATACAAAATTTTTACTCTTGTGTTATCTACCTAGAATCAGCCATCATATTTTGCTGTTCAAGAGGCTTTGCTGAAGGAGGTTGACAAACGTGTTGCAGAGTGTTTGAAATCTCAGCAAACACCATCAACCTCTTCAGGTGTCAAAACAAAGCGAGCATCTGGATCTTTCTCTATCTTTGCTCGAATAAAATCGCATGTCAAGAGTAAACTGTCCCACTCTGGTAAGGACTTGTCTATAAGTATACAGTTCTTAAATGTCTCATTGTTGTAATATTTGCACTTCTGTATAGAAAAGTTTCAAAACTTTTGTAGGGTATTTGTCTCCAAATTCCAAACTTATAAAAAAATCAGTGAGGGTGTCTAAACCTTTGGAACTAGTTGAAAATGACTATTCCCTTGAGCCATCAACATCCAGAGGGAACTCATCACATGAGTATGAGGTGCTTCAAGGAATGACTTTACCAGTTACAAATGAGGGTGAAATTGCATCCTCTATAGAGATTGGCATGGAAAAGACTCAACCTGCAAGTGAAGCTTCATCTTCCTATCTGTATGAGAATGTTGAAGAGAAAGAAAAGCCTGGTGCATCAGGATTCAACACTGATGTAAAAATATATAGTAGATCAATGTATGCTAATTTAAGCAGAAATGACCTAGAAATTGAGAAGAAGGAAACAGTGCTTGAGCCAGTTGTGAAGCAACCTTCCCAATTGCAAACTTCTACTCCAATTAAGTCTAGTGTAACTACTTCATCTCAGCCTGGGTATGTTATAAAAGATAAGAAAATGTTCTTGGTCCTGTCCACCTTTTGTTTTATCTTCCTGACTGAGGATAAAATAAACATTTTGCTTAAATTTGTGTGCCATCAACAGAGCGAAGAAGCTGACTTTCATATCATCAGATGCAGAGTCTATATCAGAATTGGAATCAGATTTGAATGACATAATGGAAAATACTAATGAGAAACCTCCAGCCCCTCTGTTGAAACGCTCACACACAGGCCTCACAACTGCAGAACTGCTAGCAAATGTTGCTAAATTTCGTCAGAGTACTGGGCAATTGAATGCATCTCAATCAATAGTTAAAAGCAACCTAAAGTCATCTTTATCTACTGGAAATATAATGAAAAAGAAAGTAGTGTTCAGGGATGAGAAGGATGGTAAGTACAGAGTAACATATGCTACATGTTACTCATCTGCACTAAGCACTGCCCAGTATTTTTTTTTTCAGTTTTGACACTGTTATTTCTGGGTATTGTAATTTGTGGTTAGGAAATTCTCTGTAGATTAACTTAGACTTTATATCAATAACAGGTTTTGACACCATTGAGCTTGGACCAGTACATAGCTCTTATGAATCTCTTACACCACAGCGATCACATAGTGAAACTAGCCTGGCTGTAACCCACAGTAGCTCACCCAATATAGATCGCCCACAGCCTCTGCCTAGAAGTGGTTTGAACCTTAGTACCCCTTTAGAACATATAAATTCAGCTAATACAGACAGCGATGGGGACTGGGATTGGAATAATGAAAGCTCTGAAACCCTTACAATAAAGTAAGAAATTTTCTTCGTTTTTGAGAAAATAATGTCATTTTAGAAACTTTTACTGGACAGAATGCTGTTTTTACTTCCATTGTTCATTAAAACTTTTTCCTATAGGAATAGTGATGAAGGAGTTATTCCAGAAGAAGGAAAGTCTAGTTCAAGTGTTACCAAAGAGCCTGAATGGAATGCAAGTTCTATAAATAAGAAGTGGACTGATGGCTCCACAAATTCTAGTAGTGTTTCAGACATTGTCAGGGACATCGAAAAAAAGGTTGGATCTTGCTCACTGGACCAACATGTGAACAGTGCATTCACTGTGTAATTTTTAATACGCTTAGTTACAGAAACAAGTGGAAAGACCATCATTTGGGATCAGCACTGTTGGTCATTTACCACCTGCCACTACCACTGCAGTTGCTTTAAGTACGAAGAAAAGTTTACCTGAAGACAGATTATTAGATTTGTTGCTGGATGATGTCAGCAGTAGTTAAAAATATTTTTACCCTTTCCCAAAGTTTCTATTTTTATTGTGTCGTGTTGTACACCCGTAGTTTTAAGTTTCGTTTCTTGTCCCACTATTTATTTCTACCTTTATCTTATGTCTCTACTGTTGCCTAGCACAATAATTGATGTGACCAGTGTGGTGTGGAGTTGAGGCACTGCCGTTGAACAAAAAATAACATGTAAATGTATTGTATTTTTAAAATAAAGACTATGAACTTTGCCCATGCCAACTTTTTATCCACTCCAGTAAAAAGCTCACAATGATTTAAAATCTTTATTCTTAAAATGGTACAGAAGTTTTGAATACATGTTAACACTTTTGACACACAGAGTTGTAATAGTTAAAAATATCAATAGGACAATACAAATGACAATATTAGCCACCCAAATTGGGATTCCGGTAAACTATCAGAATAATATGGAATGAGCGGTCACAATAACAATGAAGGACCTCAACACAACTTTTCTTCTACAGATTTTGTGATATTTAAGATGATACATAATTACAAAGGAAAAAGAGGGGGAAAAACATTGGGCACAAAACCATATCTTAATTTATGACTTATAAATCTGAAAATAACAAATCTCTCGCTTACCTTACATAAATGAATTCAACTTAATCCTACTTCAAAAGAAATTTATGCAATATTATTTGTAAGACTGCTTTAGATTCAATTGATGTCTTCTTTTTAAATTTTTTTTCCCCCCCACACATTCCACATTTTGACGAGGAAAAGTTAAAAAATCCCACATTTTGAGGGTGAGTTTTTGAGGAGTATACAGTCTCATTACTTACAGGGTCTAATAAGTTTATTAGCGGCTTTGGTATTATGGTGGAAACGAGAGGCACGCTGCTGAATAGGAGTAATGCTTGGTGTTGCCATTACCTTCAGGGGAGTGCTCCCAGGGTAGGCTCGCTGAGGGGTGAAACCTTTACGCCTTGGAGTGAGTACGGTGAGTGGCTGCTTAATATTGGGTGTGCAAGGCATAGTCAGAGGATACTTAGACGGCTGAGGATTGACAGGTTGTACTGAGATACGATTACAATCTTTCAGAGGAGACACTGATATTCTTTGAATTCTATCTGTGAGAGGAACTGGTTCCTTGGTTGCTTGAGGTGATACTCCTCTGGCAATATGGGAAACGTTGGACATTGCCTTATCAATTTGGTTTTCCTTGCCACAGTCAATCAACTGAATAGGAACTGAGAGGTTGCGTTTTACTGGTTGAGAATGGGCAACTCTACCAACTTTCATACTGCTGTGTTTCTTAACTTTAGTAGCAGCACTTTTAACTGAAGGAGAATGAGTTGGAGAAGTTCTCATCCTTAACTTCCTAGCATGAGATAGAGCAGCAGGACTCTCACTATTGGACTTTTTCACATTAGCAGAGATGTTTGAAGTAGTAACCCTCTGTTTGGCAGATGACTTAGGAAGACACAGGTCTTTGTTTGAGATAAGTGGCTGTCTGATGTGGGTCCCATCAACCATTCTCTTTTCTGGAGTCGAGTCTACATGTCTATTTCCCAAGCTTGACCTCTGTGGAGGTGTTTCATTACCATTACTCCTCCTAATCTCTGAAGGCTTGGCAGTTTCACTATTTCCATTAAATAGCTTGGCCGTTGCAAGAACTTTACCAGCATTTTCACTTCTTAGTTTAGCAATGGATTCTCTACCAGTAGTAGGTACACCACTCAACAACTCCTTAGATGAACTAAGTAATTCTTGAGCATCACGCCATTTCTCATCCGATTCCATATTAATCTTACTTTTCTGTTGAGCATGAGCCAGTAGAGCTGCCTTTGCTAGATTCACTTGACTCTTGCACTTCTTGGAAGACGGTAGAACAGGGGATGGTGCTTCACTGCCATGGAATGAAGATGCCCTGCGAGCTTGGTTTCTGGTGATTGGGGAGCTATCAGCTCCCAATATTGGAATAATATCATCAATCTTGATTTCTTTACTGACGCGATTAGGTGTTGGATGAGGCAGCCCAGAGAAAACCGTGTTGGGACGGCCTCTTTTTAGCCGACTGTTGTTAACAGATGGAACATCCACTGATGATAATGATGATGTTGTACTCAAGGAAACATTAACTGGTCGGTTCATCATGTGCCATGATTTGTTCCGACGCAACTCCCGGCGGAGAGATGGGCTTTGTCTCTCTCTCGAACGTCGCCTCAGGGACCCTATTTTACGTGCACTAGGGGATCTGATGACACGACACTCACTCGACCGCCGTATCTTGAGTTCTCTGCTCAGACGTTTGGCAAGCTGATCAGTTGATACATCTTTGGCAATATCAGCATCCTCCAGAGTTTTTTCATAGACAGTTTGTACTGCAAGAACTGTATTTGCTGCATTCATGTTTTCTGGACTAGCTTTGGTTTCTGATGAAGACACATTATTGAATTCTTGGGAAATACATGACTCGATAGCACACAACCTAGATTTAAGGTCCTCATATTCAGTTTTAGGAACTTGAACAAAATCATCTGGACTTGTGTCAAATGGGTCCTCTTGGCTGAGATCAATGCCAATGTCAGCATCGTGGCTTGAATCACTCTCCATTGGAGCATAGGTGGAAGATGTAGAAAGGACACTTAGACGAGTCTGATCTGACTGACGTAATTTCTTACGACCCCAACTGCTGCTGCTAACAGCACTCCAACTGCGTTCTAAAAAGTTTCCACTTGTAGAATGGCGCTCAGCACGCTGCTTCTGGAATAATATTCAGATAATGAATTAAAAAACATGGATATATAAAGGCATGATTTTACACAACAGCCAAAACTAACTCACCTGTTTTTTAATAACAAAATTACCAACTCCAGATAAGGCTTTCTTCGTACTAGAAGTTGCTCTTGAATTGTCACTGAAACAAATGAAATAGTGTTTGAAAAAGCTGAGTTTGATGTTAAAACAAGCTGAGTAATACGTAATAATGACTTACGATTCTGAATTTGTTCTGGAGGGGAAAAATTTCCTGTGTTTGGTCTTTTGTGGACTCTTGGATTTGACCTTCTGATTACTTGGGGGACTAGAAATTTTTTAAACATAAATAAATTTAATAAATAAAAGGAAGTTAACACACATAAAAACATGTTGAAGTCTTAACATAAAGAGCAAATATTGTTTCTTACTTTGGATGTGGGCAAACTCGAGGAGTCTCACTTGAGTCTGCAGCCAAGGTGGGTTTAGATTTTTTCTTGAATGGGGTATTAGCTAAAGCAGTGCTTTGAGGAAGAGCCATCAGAACATCCCTCCTGAAATATGTGCATATAGAGACATGTCACCCTCTCAGAAAAAAAAAAAAATGTTAAAGCAAAAATAAAACAGAAGACATACTTCTTTTTGCTTGAAAAGGCAGAGGTTGTATCCATAGCCTTGCGTTTCTTGGCTGACTTAACACAAGGAGTAGAAAAATCAGTAGTTGATGGCACAAGAGCTGCCTCCTCCTCCATGCCTGAATACTCAGTATCGGTGCCAGGAGATGGTTTACCCGCAACAATTTTCTTCAAACCATTAAACATACCTAAGATGAAATATAATCAAATGTCAGATAAAGTAACAGTTACAATAAAACAAGAGCTGATGGGAGTCTGATCGGAAAACCAACGTGTTAGAGAACCACTTCGTCTTCTCTTCTTCTTAGATGAAAATGCTGCGCTGCTGGTATGATCATCACTCAACAAAGAGATATTGGACACAGACGGTGTTAAAGACAGTTTTCCCACAACACCATCGGGTAAGACTCCAATGCGGTCAGCATTTGAAATCAGTACCTAAAACCAATCAAAAAATCATGAATATACAAATACCATACAATTACGAAAAGCAATTGACATAAGTTGCATACCTCTACAATGCGAACTTGTGCTCCAATGCGCTGTGGGTTTTGAACAGAAACCTTCTCTGACACTGGCATCAATGATGGTGTTACTACAATAGCAAGATTGCTGATGTTCATCTTATTTGTCTCACTCAACTCAGATATTAAATGAAAGAACTATGAGGAACAAATAGGAAAGATTAGTACCTCTAACTGAAATGATAAAATCAGCTGCTGGTATTTACATCAGCAAATCTTAGAACTCTTACCTCCATTAAATAAGCAAGAACATGCAAATGCGGCCTGGGCAACAAGAGACTAACTAACAGAACTGCACTGACAGTATCCTCCAACAATAGACAGTGAAGAAAGAGGTCATGGTAAGCAAATGGAAGCACAGGCTCAGGCAGTTCACGAAGAAAATACTTCAGTATGTTTGCAATGTCAATAACATGATGTTGAGAAAATTGGATTTTGTGGCCTTGATCAATCAGCATCTGCAAAACAACAAGGTTAAGGGCCCATAGTTACAAAGGACAACTACCACAGTACTATGATAAATCTCAAAACCAATGAATGCTCACTCTCAACTCTTTCTGACGTGCAGTGGAGCCTGCTTTACGAAAAAGCCCCTCAGTGCCAGCTTGCTGTACAACACAACAGCATATTTCTTGAAGGATGTTAGGCACTTCAGCTTCAACACCAGATTGAAGCTGGACTATTCTTGAAGACAACAGATGCAAAGGTTTGTGGAATACGCAGCCTCGATGCTGGACCCCTTTGGAAATCTGAAATATATAGAGAACATGGGTGTTGACATGCATCCAATTAAATTGCATAAATCAACTCAGTTTTGACCGAATTTGTGTGGACAAGAATATGGAATAGATTAGGAATATTGGTTGAGTAAATACTTATAAAGAAAGATACACATATATTACCTGAGCATTTTTGCTAGTTCTTTTGGGGATAGATCCATGTTTGAGGCCGAGAAGGCGTAACTCCTGGATTATTGCACTGTTCAGATCCTCTTTAGGAACGTCCACGTCGAAATTGTACATGATACTCGCAATGTTTTTAATGGGAAACGGAATTCAAAACTCGCCTTCTCTGGCAGTTACAGTTACACCTAATCAAAGTTCATGCCAGTTCCCTTGCCTTCATTGGCAAGAGGGGTCATTATGCTTACTACCAGGCAACTTGACTTCACTGGCAATAAGTTTGCGGAGGAACGATATATAAACGAAAACAACCCATGGGTTACGAACAATGACAACAAATTTGAAATGCCGGGAGATCGTGAAGATGACCAATCACAGAGCGCGATTTCTAACCGCTAACAGAGGATCTTTTGTTCTTCTCCTACTCAGCAGCTAAGGGGGGAAAAGCGTGAACCATCCAGGACTTTCGGTGGATTAAAAAAAAATATTAAAATTTTATTTTTTGCTGAGGGTTTTTTTAAAAAAATATTTGAATAGCGGGTAATCGAGTGAACTCAAAGTAAAAAGTAAATTAACAGGGCAAGCTCCGACTCGATCGCGGCGCCACCTGGATGCCGTTTTGTGAACTTGCGGGCTGCTCCCGCCCAGTCGTCTGACGGAGTCATTGTCGGATTTGAGTATTGGGACAATTTGAAATGGGATACAACACACCGGGCAATACAAAGAGCAGCCTCTTTCCAGAATAAAATAATACCTTTAAATTAAAGCGTAAACCCGAATTCCAAAGTTGCTTTTGGTCGGTGATAAATATTCCAAGCTTTTTTTCATATTCGACAAGTTTCCTTTCACTGCTCATCCAAGATAACCAATCAGATGTTCCCGCTGCTAGTTCGAATGTTTGCCTTTTTCGGACGAGACGGCAAAGTCCGCAGAACCAGTTTAGTTGGCATTTTAGACAGTTTCTTTTTTCCGCACTTTAGCCGCGGGCCTAATATAGCTTGCAAATCGGATATTTTGTTTTGCCTTAATATAAGTAGCCCTTAAGTAACGAAGACTTAGGCCACGCATACGCAAAGCAATTGGTACTTCCCTCTGTATAGTGGTTCGCTCTATTATTATTATAATATTTGGGCACGAAGTATCCGAACACAGTTTGTAGGATTCTTATTTTTCATACTTGGAAAACACATGGCTGCAGAATGTTTAAGCGCGTGTCTTAAGGATGTTTTAAGCACATGGCTTAAGCGCCAATGTATGACTTTTAAAGCCCCGCTGCCCCAGACTACAGACATTTGGGTTTTCGTCGACGGCCGTTCGTTTTATTTTTCGCCTCGTTCAGAAGGAGAAAGAGTCAAACACAAGAAATGCAAAGTGTGGGCGAACGGTGTGGCGCGGAGCAAGGGAAGGGCGCCGATCTCTCGTGGTGTGGAGGCGAAGGGGGCGAAGCAGAAGAGGCACGCACGAAGAGAGGAGTAGACAGAGAGAAGAAAAGGGGGAGGGGTTGCCGGCTCACTGAAGGGGCCGGGGTCGAGGGAGGAGGGGGGGGGGGGGGTAGCCGGGGGCTGGAGGGGGCTGGGGCCGAGCAGCCCAGCAGCCGCGAGTGGCCTCCGCCAGCCAGCCACGAGCCAGCCAGCCGCCCGCCGCCAGTTTGCCGCTCGACCGTCGTGGGGGAAGGATCTGCGCTCCCCGCCGCGCCCCGTGCCGTCGCCGTGCGTACGACGGCGTGCTCTAAGTGAAGCGAAGCCTCTGCCGGCGCGGCGTTCGCGAGTGCCTCCGCGCCCACTTGGATTTCTCTCGCCTGTGACGTGTGTGCCACGATGTGATAGTGGGATGTGTGCGTCGAACCGGAGCGACAGAATCAGAATTGTGAAGCCGAATCCCTGGGATCGAGCAGTGTGAAAAATAATAATAAAATACTAGTGCCTGTGTTCGTCGCGAGTGACAAAAGTGATCTGGTCAAGATGATGTCCGAGGGCTTCCTGGTGGGCGATGGCTCCTGGAACCTGCGGGTGTTCGTCACGGACCTGCAGCTGGAGAGGTCGCTGCGCGTCAAGGGAGACCTCCACATCGGCGGGGTCATGCTCAGGCTCGTCGAGGACTTAGGTAAAGTGACGTGACAGTCGGTGACAGTCGTCCGCGGGGGTGTGGCAGGGCCGCGGGGGGGCGGCGTAGGCCGCGGGGGGTCGCGGGGATAGTCACACGCCGCAGCACTGCGGAGCGCCAGCCCTGCGCCGCGCCGCGGGGTCAAGTGACCAGGCCGGGCCGGGCCGGGCGACACCGCTCCGCGCCACACCGCGCCCAGACGGAGACAGACGGGTTGGGAGTTGGGCCCCGACTACTCGGCCCTAATCCTCGCGGTGCCAACGGCATTACAGCTCAAGAGCCTTCGCGTCCGGGCGCCGTCACTCGCAGTGCAGGGCGCGGGGCGCAGGGATCGCCTGATGGGGACCGCGGCGGCGCCCATACCACGGCCACGGCGTCGGCGTCAACCGCGACGATGACAGTGACAAATCTCATCTGCCAGGCCAGCCCTCCTCTCTGTGCCGGGCGTGCAACGGTGCCGGTGGCGCTGGCACGGTCCGCGGTGCAGTTGTCACCGACTCGCGGCGGTCCCCGGCGTGCGTGTCAGCGCCTCCGTGCCGCTTCTAACACCTCACTTTACAACTACCAGAGAACAGAGTAGCAGAGGCCTTTGCCTTCAGCCCGGTAAACATCCTCTAGTGTCTGGCAAAGCAGCCAGCGCCACGCCGGCGGGGGGCAAGGGGGATGGAGGGGTCTGTGTCCGGGCCGGGCCCCCCGGGGAGGGGGGAGGGGGCGAAGGAGGAGGGGCCGATCCTTGGCGAGCCGGCTGGGGCCCACGAGGCACGGCTCGGCGCTGGGATGCACTGCACTGCACTGCTGCGCTGCAATGCAAAGCGAGAGAAGCAGATGAGCGTTCCCAGGACTTGCTCTCTGTCTGTTTGTCCGCCTCTCTCTCTCTCTCTCTCTCTCTCTCTCTCTCTCTCTCACGCACGACACACGTCCAAAGTCTTGTCTAGACTGTCCGTTGTCGTCTGTCATCTAGGTCGTTCTATATACGACGCGCGTGTTGGATTTTCGCGCCACATGGCCAGGCTGGCGGGGCGTCGCGTTGGTCGCTGGGGGGCCGTGGCCTGGCCGGCCGGCCTGGCCTGCGCCGCCGCCGGGGCGTCACAGACCCGCTGACGTCCGCGAACGCCGCTGCCGGCCCCGCCGCCGTCAGCGAAAACGGCCAGGTCTGCGCGAGGCCTCACGCACGCGGGGGGGGGGGGGGGGGGGGGGGGGGCAGGGACGTATCCGCCGGGTTCCACCGCACACCGCTGAAACACTGCCGGCTTGGCCCCGGGGGCCGGGGCTGAGACGTGCGTGTCGGCACGGCGTTTTTAGTCGAGATCGGAGCGGAGCGTCGCAGCCAGGCGCAGGGCTGAGGCCGAGACGAGGCTGCCTTCCACCCCAGAAAGAATAAAAGAGGCGGGCGGCGGCGGGGGGCCGGGGAAGTCATTTCAAGGAATCTCACTAAACAGTAATGCCCGAGAGAAACACCTACTCCAGCCCATCCTGTCGCCGCACAGGAAGTGGTCAGCGGGGTGCGGGGGAGGGCGGGGAGAGGGTCCCGGCCCGGCCCGGCCCTCCCCCGACATCTGGGAGCCGTTCTGCGCCCAGCCGAGGGGGCGTGGCGTGGCGGGGCGTGTCGCAGAGCCATCCTTTGGTTTCGTCCCGCTTTGCAGCGCCGCCGAAGCCATGCAGCGGAGCAGCCGCAAGAGCAAATCCGAGCGACGGAAAATTAAATAAGTGGCCGGTGCCGGGGGTGCGTGGGGTAACGCGTACGCCATTGCGGCAGGTTGAGGTCCGCGTGTGGCCGCCGTGTCGCGACGTGGACCCGAAACGGCAATATTGATATTGTGCCGGTCAAGGAGAGGCGGCGGGGCCGGCTTACCTCCTCCTCCTCCTCCTCCCCCGCACCGCCTCCGGCCGTGGCCCCTGGCCGGGCCGCAACTGCACTGGACAGCGCCCGGCCCAGCCGCCGGCCGGGGCTCCGTGCTGCTGCTGCTGCTGCTGCGGCGGCGGCGGCAGTGGCAGCGGGGCCACGGCGTCGTGGGACGTTGCCGGACTTCCTCGTGCAGCAGCCAAGCCCCGGGTCCCGGGCCCCGGGCCGGGCCTGCAAGCGAGGCGTTACCCGTAGCGCACCGCACCGCACAGCTCTGGTGAGCGACCCACGGTTCGGTGCGTCACTGTTGCTGCAGGAGAGACCTTGCAGGTGAGGCGGTCGGCGCAGAGGACCCGCGTCAATCCAGATCCGAATCGACTGGACACTGTGCAAATCGGTGCCCGGCGCAAAGCCGTGCCGGCGCCGGCGCTGTCAGGCCGCTGCTCCTCGGCGCGGATCGCAGCCGGCCAGCGGCAGCAGCAGCACCCGGCACCCGGCCGTGAAGTGATGCAAGCTGATACCGCACCACCGCGCCAGAGATGGCGGGCCGAGCGGGCGGGCGGGGCTCGGCGGCCATGGCGGCGGCTCAAGTTCAAGTGCAGACGGGCGGTGGCGGCAGCGGCGCGGCGCGTTCATGGCCGCAGGCAGCCCGCAGGCAGGCAGGCCCCGCGAGTCCGCGAGGCACTCGCCGCGCCGGCCGCGCCCAGCCTCCCCGAGGGCCTCGGCGGACACGCCCTCACGCCCTCAGACTCAGAACATCTCGACCGTGTCGCCCCTGGCCGGCCGGGCCCCCGATGTCGCCCGTCCACGGGGAGCGCCGACCACACGAGCCCGGCGGCCGTCGTGGTGGCGGCGGCGGCCTCAGGTCACCGCGAGTGCGCGGCGCCAGAGGTCACTCCGGTCCGGAGGACCCCGCGGGGTCACGGCCCGGCCAGAATACCCACGGCCACGGTACCCCCCGCGGAGGGGCGTGGCCGCGGCGGGGCGGGGCACATCGGCCGCGGCCGCCGCGCCGCCTTGTCTTGTCGCTATTTCGAAATTGAGCGTGGGCAGCGTGCCCAGTGGGTCGCTCCATCCGCACCGACCGGCGGCGGGCCGCAGGACCAGAGCAGAGCAGGGCGGAGCAGACGGAACCCAGCACTTTCCTGTGTACCGCGGCCGTAACGTCACGGCGCGTGCAACCCAGTGTGAAGTAGCCTAGCCTCAGCGCACAGGCGTAACGTCAGCGCCCGCCTACCAGGCAACAACACGTCGTGGCTCTCAGTTTTGGCTTCTTCTCTACTTCGACGGCCGCACCGCCTAGTCCTTCGTGCTCGGCTTATCTCCCCGCGCGTTGCGTTGCGTTACGTGGTTCGTGGACGGGCGTGGCGCCTCGCTGCCTCGCCGCATACAAGGAGTCCGGCCCCGCGGCCAGGCTCGCTTTCACACAGCAAAAACAGCGGCGGCGGAGCGGCCCCAGAGTGGCAAGTGGCCCAGCGCGGCCCTGCCCGGCCCTGCCCTGCCTAGTGCGCGCCCCGGTGTGTGCGCGTCCGGTTCTTCATAAAAGCCGGTTGAAAAGTGGGATACTGTATGCCAATTTTTTTTCCCGCGGGGAACCGCCGAGAGGCTCTCCTCCGGCTTGACTCGACTCCCGCCTCTCGTCATATTTTTTCCTTTTTGCGTTGAAATAAATTGCGGGGCAGTGTCACCGCCGCTGTGTCCCGTCGCTGCCGGCGGTGTTTCCCAAAGTCACCGTCACCGCTGTCGGCGGCTGGACTCGGCGTAAGGACACGTTTTTATTGGCGTGATTTAGTTATTGTCATTTTTTTCTGAAGACGGCGGGTGAAAAGACGCGAGGGTGCGGCGTGGCGCGGCGGAGGCGACGGCAACCTGTTGAGCCTCGAGTCGATGCCGGCCGGAGTCCTGGCTGCTGGGGGCCCCAGCGGCGCGCCCCGACTCACCGTCCAAGACTTCTGTTGCCGGCTAACCGACTAGCCGAAGCCGAGCCGGCAGCTCGGAGGTCACGGTGTTGGAGGTCGAGGCCGAGCCGTCGTCAGGTTTCACAGTGATTTCGGGCCGGCGGCGGCGGCGGCGCGAATACGCGGGAAACACGGGTGGTCCTGTGGGAGGGAAGAGTGGCGAGGGGAGACACAAACTCTACCCTTTTATACAGTGAGAACAAAAACCGGGCAGTCAGGACAGCGGGACCTCAAGCCTGTGCGCTGCGTCTATCGACAGTATCAAGTCAGGATCGAGGGAGGGGAGACCCGGGGGGAGACGTGCGGGTGGGGTGGTGTGGAGGGGAGGGGGAGATACAGGTGCTTTTGTTGTCCCGTTTTATACCTGTGCAGCAGCAGCAGCGGCAGCAGCGGCGCGCTCAGAGACAGAATGGCACCCCGGTCCGCCTGTCGGTGTAATATGTTTTCATCAGCGTCATTCGCGCCCCCTCGGCCCGCACTCGAACGAGGACAGAAGAGGCCGGAGCGGGGCCGGCGGGGCGGCGGCGACACCCCCGCAGCTCGTGCCTCTCTCTCTCTCTCTCTCTCTCTCTCTCCCTCGCACACCGGACCGGCACTGGGTGTCGTTACGCGTCACGTATAAAAGGAGGATTGAATTGAGCACATTGGCGACGGCGTCGGGTGTCTCCTCGGGGTATGGAAGCTCTCCCCGACCGGCACGGCCAGGTGTGCTGCAGCTGCGGGGGCGCGTGCCCGCGCACACCCCGTCCCCTCCCCCTCCCTCCCCTCCCCCTCCCTCCCTCCCTCCCTCCCCCCCGGGGGACGCCCCGACACGACCCAACCCCATCGCCCCTTTGCCGCCGCCGTGACGGGCGGGAGCCCGAGTTTGGAAACAACCGTGGCTTTGCGTCACTTTGCGGATATCCGCCGGTTTGCTTGTTGTGAGTTGTCAGCCGGCCGGCGGTAGCGGCGCGTTCCGCTACGCCCCTGGGAAACCTGGGGAAGGGGAGGGGGAGGAGAGAAGGAATGGAATGCCACTGCCATGTGGCCGGGGCAGAGGGTGGGGGGGGGGGGGGGAGGAGGGTCTGCGTGGTTTCGGAGGTTTCACGCTCCGCTCCAACACGCGCCCCACACCGACAGGCAGGCGGCCGATACAGTACAGTACCACCGATAGTACTACACAGAGCCTGTGCACACACACGCACACACACGCACACGCACACGCTCGCGGCCAAGGCTCCGCTGGCCGCTGCATTCATTCCCCACCGCCCTTAGCTGCCCTGCTTCTTCGGACTTTAGCATTTGCGCCGGAAGTTCGAAAGAAGCGCGCGTCCTAGAGGCGGCGGCGGCGGCGAGTGGCGCTGCGGGTCGGGACGGCGGTGCCGTAAGCCCCATCTGTCGGCCGCCGCGCCGCTCGGGTCCCCGTTAGCGCGTCGCCGTCGCCTCACTCCTCCTCCTCCTCCTCCTATTGGGGGCGTGCAGTGTTCTGCGCAACAATAGCACCTCATCTCGGCCACGCCACACTTGAGTGTCGACGGGACGCGACGGCGGCGCGTCGGCCCTAAGGCCCCGCTGCCCTGAGCCGCCGCCGTCATCCGGCCCCCGCCGCCCCCGCCGCCCCCGCCGCCCCCGCCGCCCCCGGGCCCGCAGCGCGCACGGCGCACGGTGCGCCGCGCGGCCGCGACCGCACTCGCACAACCTTGGCTCGCCTCGGCCCGTCCCGCGGCGTGGCGCGGCTGCGCTCGCCGTCGCCGGCGTGGGGCTCGGCTCGATCCGGCCTTCCTCCGGCCACCTGGAACACCTGGTTCAGTGGCAGAGGCAAAGGCGCGACACGGGCGCAGCGCGGCTGGGCGCGCGGCGGCGTGGGCGTGGTGCCTGTCTGCCTGCCCGGCGCACACACACACACACACACACTCTCGAAGACGACGCCACCGCCGCGGGGCCCTGCGCAGCCCTGCCCTGCCCTTCCTCCGCGGTGGCGGCGTGGTGGAGGTATTTTTAAAACGGGACCGCCACGCCGCCGCCGCCGCTCTTCGGGACGTTGCTTGATTTGCGGCTGCAGCGGCGGCGGGCGGTGAACAAATCGGCGGACAGGGTCGGGCACGTGACACGCCGCCCGTTTGTACCCCCCGCCGCGCCGCGCCGCGCCGCGTGTCGGGCTGTACTGTATCAATCAACTCCTTCTCCATGTCGTCGTCGCCGTACGCATCCACTCCCACCCGCCCCACTCGGCGGCGCTGACCCCCGCGTGATGCATGTGAACAGGCCGCTCAGCAGCGGCGGGCCCCGCCCCCTCCGGGCCCCCTCCGGGCCGGCACCGGCGGTAGCCAGGCCAGCGCCGGCGGGATGGATGTCCCGTCTTCAATCAGGCCAAACTGGAGCCGCGCCGTCAAAGGGTTTGGGTAAGAGGCCGCGCCCCGGGGCCGGGGGGAGCCTCCGTCTAATGGCCAGACACATCTCACGGCTGAGTAACACTCGCTGGCCATGACGTCCGGCGTGTACCCGCCGTGCTCGAGCGCCCGCGATGACGCCGCGCTCGAGCGCGGTGCGTCTGCCTTGTCGGGAGGGCGCCGGACGACACGGCCGCCCGCACATCGCCGCCCAGTTGGTGCCGGGCTGCGGCGGCGACCTTCCCGACGCCGCCCGTCCTTGCGGCCCGCCAGGACTCGCCTCCAGGACACGGCCGCATTCTGGCGCTGCCGCCGGCGGGAGTCGGCAGGACATTGGCCGCCGCGCCGCCGCGGCCCTGTAGGTCGGGTTGCCCGGAAAGGACTTCTCTGACGGTACTGTTGGACACAGTCGGCGCAGGAACGCGCACCGGATCACACGAACCGACGCCGGCTCCGCGCGCACCGCCCGACCTTGCCCTGCCCTGCCCTGCCCTGCGCGATCCGTGGCGCCCCTCCCCGCCTCAACCCGCGGGCCCCGCCGCTGCCCACGTTGCCCCAGCAGTGTGGCCAAATACGGCGTCTTGCGCGTTGGCAGTCCCCAGAGAGAAGTCCACACCACACCCCGCTCCGCTGCCGGCCGCGCCGCTGCCTCGCCGCTCCGTGGGCCGGACCGGCGCGGCCCTCGCTGCCCGACTCCCCACTCCACAACACTCCACTTTCTGCTGCCCCGTCCGTCCGTGTCACCGGAACGGTCCCCGCGAGCCGCTCTCCTCTCCGGGCGGCCGCCGGCGCCTGCGAGTGCCGGGGTAGGCTGCCCGCACGACGCGCGCGCGTGCGGGCGGGCCGCGATGCAAGGGGCGAGCCGCTCGCTCCGTGCCTCCCAGCCCAGCGCAGCGACTTCGTGTAACACATCGAATTCCACCGTATTCCACCCACAGACGCCTTTAACGACGGACAAACATGCCTGAAATCCAGACTTTTTTTTAGGGGTTTAGGGCACTAAAACGAGGTAGAACGGCCTCCGAGTGAGTCGCCCCGCTCTCTGCGCCGGGCCTGCGGTACCGGCCGCCGGGGGTACCGCTGGGTCGGTGAGGCGAGGCGCCCTGCGGTGGGCGGCGCCGACCGACAAATAACAAATACGGAAACCTCCCACAAATAAATACGCGGCGAGCACAAGTGCAGTTGGAATGCGCCGCGGCGGGTGGGGGAGGAGGGAGAGTGTGTGGCGGGAGGGGGAATGGGGGGGGGGGCGTGAGAAGACCGGCTTATTAGTGTAGGTGTGAAAACACGAGTCAAAGCAGGCGTACGTGAGGCCGCGGGCGCCGCGGGTCCCTCCGTCTCCGCCACGGTTGTCAAAGCACCCCGAGTGCCGCCCCGCGGGGGGCGTGCCGAGAGCCGTCAGGCCGCTGTGAGAGGCGGCCCCGGCCCCGGCCCCGTCCCGGCCGCGTTGATCAGAAATGAGTCCCACGAGCAGATGCGCGGCGCCGCCGAGCAAACAGACAGAATATGTACGTGTTGGGCGAGAATGTAATTAAGTGTTGGTTTGTAAATGCAGTCGCTGCTTGCTGCTGCTGTTGCTGCCTCCGCGCTCCCAGGTGGAGTAGAGAGATGACGATGACTGACTGCTGGGAGGGCCCCGCTCGGCCTGCATTCACAGGCATTCCCGTGGATTCTACGCCCGTGCTTAATTAACAGAAACAAACGCGAACCAAATTCGTCCCAGCCTTTTCCTGCCTGAAGGTGGCGTCGTCATCGTTGTTGTTGTTGTTTGCTCGACGGCCCCTCCTGGAAGGCGAGGGGGGAGGGGATGAGGCAGAGGCCTCACCTGCCCGTGTGGTGTCCGGGAGGGGGAGGGGGGGGGGCTTCCATTAGGGTGGGGCCCCGAAGGGTAAACAGATGCAAATGGAAGTTAATAGCGGCGGGTTCGACTCCCCCTTCGGACTACCATGCACTCACTCCCCGGGGCCGAGCCGAGACCGTCCCCCTGTGCCGCCATCCACCCGCAGGACCAGGAGGTGCGGGGCTCCCGGCTCTCGGCCGACTATCAAAACAAAATAGCCGGCGTAAACGCATGTAAATAAGTGCGGGGAAAGTGTTTAACTTCACACGGCGCGTCCTGGGGGCCGAAGGCCGCTATGCCGCCCTGCTCTGAAATATTATGTGCTCGGAACCTAACCACCGCCGCCGCCTACCCTGTCCTAGACCAGCCTGCACACTGACTTCCTCGCTGGGCTGGCGTGCCGTGGTGGTGGTGGGCCCGTGGGAATAGGACTGCATTCTGAGGGATTGCAGCTGCAGCAGGCACACTGGACTGGTAATGTCACCATTCGCAGCCAGGCCGCTCACACACACACACACATACGCACACACATACGCACGCTCACAGAGACACGGTGAAAACTAGCTGCCCCTCTGATCGCCGGGAGGCTGCCTTAGAGGGCTTCGTCTCGTCGGCCTCGCCGCCGCCGTGGAACAGCCGCCGCCGCCGCCGCCACGAAAGAATGTCGCACGGTTATCCTGAGCGTCCACGGACCTACGCGGCCCTCTCAGCGCCGACATTTCAGGACGAAAAATCCGACCCATTCCAGCGCGCCGAGTGTCACTTTCTCGTCGTCGCGGGTCGCGACTTCACTCCGCGACGTACTGCATGCGGTTCTGTAATCTGCCCGCCTCGCGGCAGGCCGATGCTTTGTCCCCGTTTCCCCGTACGACGGGAGGGATACACGCCGACGCTCATCATATTACTGCAGCACTTTGGTGTTTATTTTTTTTTCTGCGTTGATTTTTTTTTGTAATTTTTTTGTTGTTGTTGCGGGAACGTGCGGGGGTATATCTGCGACGCTGTGTGAGGCGGCAGCAGTGGGCGGGTGGGAGGGAGAGGGAGGGAGGGAGGGAGGGAGGGAGGGAGGGAGGGGGAGGCCGCCGAAATGAAGGCGCAAACGAGTTATTACGGTCCGTCAGGACTGCGTCGTGACGGAGCCCGCGCCGCCGCGCCGCCCGCCTGTGCGCTGTGCGCCGTCTTCACCCGCCGCTCTTCGCCCGCAGTAATTGCAGCTGCAGCGGCGCGGCATCAGAGAGAGCGAAAATGCAAGGCGCGGGGTTGCCGAACTGAGCGGGCCCGGGGGCGGCCCGGAGAACGCCTCGAGGCGCCGCGACGCGCGGCGCGCGGGTTCAAATACCGCCAAGATTGCGCTTTTCGCGGACGGCGAGCCTCCTCGGCGAGGCGGCGGCCGCCCACGACGGTGCCGGCTCCTCCTCTCGGCGCCGCGCGCAGCCCCCGGCCGAGGCCCCAGCCTGCCAAGGCCGTGGATGTATTCCAAGCGCCGCCGCCGCCGTCGGGATCGCCGAGAAGCAGCGAGCGGCCGATTTCAATAATATAAATACGAGAGTCCTGCGCGAGGAAGGGTCACGTCGAGGCTAGCCGGGGCGGCCGGCAGGCACCGGCAGGGTCACCGCCTCTACCTGCCGCAGGCGGGGCCGGGCCGGGGGTCAGGGCTAGCCGGGGGCCGGGGCTCGAGGCTCGGACCGACCGAACGACCTCTTTCCCTAGAAGGCGCATCAATATGACAAAACGATCGAGTCTGATCGCCGCGCTGCATGCGGCCCGGCGGCAGAGCTCTGCGGGCAGCCCGTACGGCCCCCGGGGGGTGGCGGGGGCCCCGCGCCCAGCCGCTCGGTCCAGACCGCCAGACGTAAAAATAGTCGTTGGGGCCCTGGGAGGGGCGTGGCGGGGCGTAGACGCAGCGATACTCGCGCTGTGCTGCTGCCACCGCCGCCGCTGCTTTTTGGGGCCCGGCCCAGCGGGTGGAGAGAGAGAGAGAAAGAGAGAGAGAGAGAGTGAGAGAGAGAGAGAGAGTGTGTGTGTGTGTGTGAGAGAGAGAGAGAGGGGGAGGGAGAGGCCCACTGCACGAAGGCGGAGGTAGGGCCTTTTGTCTGACATGACTCGTCAGAGGCTGGGCCGTCGGCCCGTCCACACTGCCCCGTCACTGTCACTGCCGTTGTCGCCTACCGGAATGACGCCCCCCGCTGTCAATGGTATCGACATGGTCGCAACGGGGGCGCCGCGCCGCGCCGGCGTCGATCGTCGTGAGGGGCCTTATCTGATGGGGGCCGACGCCTGCCTCCGGTCGGCCGGCCCGGTGACCACCCCGGCAGGACACGGCGGGACACGGCAGGCCGGCCCGCGGCCCGCGCGCCCTCCGCCCCGCCCCCCGCCAGGTTAATTGTTACCGCCACCGGTCGCCCCTCGGTCCCCTCCGGGGCCGCCGCCGCTACTAATGCCGGCCCGGTGCCCCGATAAGCGGGGACAGGCGCCGGCGGCGAGCCGGCCGTGGCCGGGCCCCTGCCGGCGCAGTCCGCGGCCACCTGTTGCAGCGTGGTGTGGCGGTGATACTCCCCGCTTACCTGTCCGGCCCGGGCCCCCGGCCTCGGCCTCGTAGGCCAGGCTGGCGCTGGCAGGGCGGACCGGTGTTTAGTTTTGGAATTCCGAAGTCCCGCCGCCGCCATTATATTGGAGACCTCTCCCGGCTCGTAAGCACGCGGAGGGGGATCCGGGATCCCCGGAGATCCCGATCCCAGCGCCTTCGACAAATGATAACGCCGGCCCGTCGTCCGTCGGGGATCTCGCTGATGATGACGGCGACGATGATGGTGGCCGGCGACGCCCCGCTCGCACGGCGTCCACGGGTCTCCTGAATGGCGGCCAGCGGGGCGCCGCCACCTGCTGCGCTCTCGGGGCCGGCGGGGGTCGGACCGAGGACAGGGGAGGACCCCGATGAGGAGGCCCCCGTCGAGAACCCCCGGCAAAGTCGTGCTAGGTGCGCCCTCGCTAATGTCCGATGCCAGTGTCAGATGTCGCGGGCGCCTCTGCTGGCGGCAGCGAAGCCCGGAGGGTAAGCAAAAACCGCGCCTGGCTGCTAGGCAACACCTCGCCACGCCTGCCAACAGTCTGCCTTCTCTTTATCTCGGCTGGCTGGCAGAGTATTCGCAGAGCTCCGTCGCGCGTAGTAGAAGGCTCCGCAGCGCCACACAGTGGCGGCCCTGTGTGGCCGGCCGCGGCGTGTTTGCGCGCGCTGTTTGAACAGCGACGACGCCGGCCCTCCTCTCCTCCCCGCTCCGCCCGACTACCGTGTGTTTCCCTCCCTTCCGGACGGGGAAGAGGCAAATAGAATGCTCCGGCGGCGCGCGTAAGGGACTTCGCTGTTCCTTTGTTTGCGCCGTCAAGATGGAGGCGGGGAAGCTCCGGGAGCCCCCGGCCAGCCGGCACCACAAATCACGGCGCCGGACGGGAACCCGTGCATCCCGGGGGCAACACGATATAGCCGCCCCGGAGCCCCGCCCCGGAGCCCCGCCCCGGAGCCCCGCCCCGGAGCCCCGCCCCGGAGCCCCGGCCCGCTGACCTTGCTTGGTGTTGGCCGTGTGTCTGCCCCGCTCCGCACCGGGTTTGGCGACGGCCGGAGCGGGCGGGTAGCGGCCCGATTCAGATTATCCCGCCGTTGTTGTCTGCCTCCCTCCCACCCGCCTCTCGGCCGCGGGGTTTTAAAGAGGGGAAAGGGAAGGGGGCGGACCGCCGCGCCGCATCGCCTGCCACCGTATCTGCGGCCAAGTTCAAGGTCCGGGAGGAGCGGACCGGGCCGCGCCGCGCCGGACCGTGTTCGTGTGTAATCTTTTGTTTCGCCGGGCGGCGGGAACGAGGGAGGGGCCTCCGGGGGCCCCGGCCGGCTGGCCGGCTAGGTTTTCCTTTTCGTTGTTGACTCGCGAGAAACGAGGAAAAGGGCTTTCGGGTTTGGGATGTGAGACAAGGAGAGCAAACGTGGCTCGCACGGTCCGGCCGGCCGCGCCACCGGTGTCTCGACATGGGAGAATGCAAGAAAAATTACACCAGAAAATGGACAGAAAAAAAAGTTGGAACAAATACAAAGATGCAAGATAAAAATCTGATAAATCTGTCAACAAGTCAAATTTTAAATCTTACAGTGAACTCTGTGTGGCCCCCAGCCCTGGGGTGGTCCGGGCTGGTCGGCGGCTGGCGTCGAGCCGAGGTGCCGCCGCGTTTTCGCCACACGCCCCCCCCCCCCACCCGTGCAGATTGTATGCAAATACGCGTCGCGGCCGTGGCGTGGGCGCCGGAGCCGAGTGCCGAATGGAATGGAAGTTTGGTCTGGAGCCGCGCAGCCGCGCCGAGGCGCTCGGACCTCACCGGTGACCGCCACTGTTTTTACGTCCGGCGGTGTACGGACGTACGCGTCGCCTTGCCCCACCCGGGGCCCCCCACGGCCCCCCCGCGGCTGCTGGTCCAAGGGCGTCCCGCCCCGGTGCGTGCCGACGCGTACGCAGGGAGCCGCGCGGGCAGGAAGGCCCTGCAGACGTGCGGGCCCTTCGCAGGGCCCAGCTGCGTGCCCTGCGAAGGGCGCGCCGGCCGGGCCCACCCGTGAGGACCTCTGTCGCCGGCCGAGGTCCGCGTCAGAACACAGGTGGGTAGCGCCTGCGAACGCCGGGGTAGGCCGGCCCGCACGGCACGGGTGCACGCGCCAGTCGCGGCTGCCTACCCGACAGGCGCTGTGGCGTGCCGCAGCGCCGCCTGGAGCCGCCCTTTTCGGGGGCCCCCCGGCGCGCATGCCGGCGTCCCCCAACGCGGGGCCCCCCGGCCGAGCAGCCGAGGGTGCCCCCAAGGGCACGGCACGCCGGCACGCACACATGCGGCCGGCTTCTGGTTTATGTCCTGTGGGCCCGGCCGGGCACGACCGAGCGCATGCAAACAGGTTTGGCGTTCGTTAAAAGGCGTAAAGAGAATAAGAAGGGCGGAGCGGAGCCTGCGGGAGCCCCCCGGGTGACGGTACGCCCCGCGGCCGTTCACCCCGCGCCCCGCCTGTGTTTACGCTCCGCACCACATGCGCCACGCAGTAACGCACGTCGCGCCGATCTGCTCGGCGCGCCGTTTCAGCAAATACGCACAACTGAGAAAAATCGGTGACTTTCAGCGGTTTCTGTGCGCTGTTTGCAGTGTTTGCGGTTCCCGCGACAAGCGGCCGCGGAGAGGGGGGAATGCGCCCCGCGAGAATTCCATGCAATGCCGAAAATAGACGCGACCGGTCATACCGCGGTATTTCCTTTCCGCCTGAATGCGCGGGCGGCCCGTGCTCCGCCGGTGCTGCCGCAGTGCGTGGCGTGTGTGTGTGTGTGTGTGTGTGTGTGTGTGTGTGTGTGTGTGTGTGTGTGTGGCCGGTATCGGTGTCAGCCCACAGGACGTGCGGGGGTGCGGCCCGTTGCCCGACGCAGTCACCACCACCACCGCCGCCGCAACAGCACCGGGCCCTGACGGGTACGCAGTGGGAGTGATTGGCTGGCACCGCCCCCCCCCCTGCCGCAGCAGGATGTTGTACAACGCACTGCAGGAGGGCACGGCGGGGCAGGGCGCTAGTGGACGTCGCCGATGTATAATCCCCGAGCGGGGGAGTATGAGAAACCGGAGGACGCTGCCGGCGACGCGACGGCAGCGACGGCGAGAGGGGAGCGCGTCCAGAGAGGAATCGCTCTGCAAGTGAACGGCCGCCGCTGCGGTGCCGGACCACCCTGAGTCTCGGCGGCCGCGCACGGGGGGCGTGGTCGTGGCCGTGGGAGCCGCAGGTGCGGCGGCGGCGGCGGCAGACGGCGTGCTCCTCTTTCCCCGACGATTACCCCCCGGCCATCCGATCCGCGACCAGCGCGTCCAACGCCGAACGCGCGTTTGCGCCCGAGCGAAGCGTGGGGCCGATGTGAGCGCGACGTCGTCCTGGTGGTAACCGGAGCCCGCGGCGGCGGGGCGTGGCGGAGCGTGGCGGCGCACGGCGGCGCACGGACGGCTCCCCCGGCCACGCACGCACGTCCGCGCACACCACCCGGCCCCTCGCCGGGGTGGGCGGCCGCCGCGGGCCGCGCGGACCCTGTTTATGGCGCCTGGTTGGTAGTACCCGCCACGCCCCTTCATTCATCCGGCGCTCACACACGCAGCCGCACAGGTAACACACACACACACGCTCACCGGCACGCGCTCGCAAAGAGAGCGATAGGGGAGGGGAGGGGGGAGGGAGAAAGATCCGGGGACCTCTGCCGAGGCCAGAAACACGACCAAGATGTCTGGGCCCGGACCCGTCCTCCTGAACAACGAGTGCGTGGAGAACACGGCGCCGTCCGTCCAAAGAGCGCCGGCGCCTTTTCAGGAATCTGATTATTAATCTTTCTCCCCGCAAACCCACTCACTCACTCACACTCACAGGGACACACACACACACACAGAGGCAGCACGCGCCACAGGTCCGCGGGGATATTATGAGAGGTTGAGCTCTCGCAGGATGTTGCAGGATGTAGCCTACGCAACATTCCGAACGCCTACTGGCGACAGGACTGGGGCCTACTCCCCCCTTCTCTCTCCCTCTCTCCATGTTCCTCCATCTCTCTCCCCCTCCCGCTCTAACGCCCTCTTGGCTCGTCAGCGCCTGGGCGGCTTGGCGACCGCGGAGAAGGCTCGAAAGCGTGCGGCGGGCGCGGCTCGAGGACCCGGACCGCGGAAGCCATCCGCCATCATCCGCGTATCCGGCCGCTTTCCATCCGGCGGTCCCCACCAGGAGGACTCCGCGCGTGGGCACGGAGGCCGAGAGGCAGCCGCGCCGCGCCGCGCCGGGCCGGGCCACCTCCCCGCTGCAGCCCGCGGACCCCGCCGCGGACCCCGGAGCGGCTCGCCGGCGCGCTCGCCCCCGCGCATCCGTCAGCACGTCCTGCACGTCGCCGGGCAGCCGCCGGGGTCGTGTGGGCGGCCTCCGCCGCCGCCCCCCCCCCCCCCCCCCCCCCCCCCCCCCCGGATGGGAGGGACGGCCCGTGTCCGCGAACGCGTCGTGCGTCCTGCTGCAGCGACACGGCCGCGTGTACGTCCACCCTAGTTGAGCCCGGCCCGCTCGCCGTGTCCTGGTGGCAGAGCGATTCCGAACACCTCTGTCTCTCTCTCTGTCGCTCTGTAGCGGGGCGCGCGCGGAGAGTGCGACGGAGACAGCGCCACGAAGGCAAGTGTTCGGAGTCGGCCGCAGCCACAGGTGGGCAGGACTCTCGGCGCTCCCACGTGCGCCGCGCTGCCCGTGTCCCACACGCTTCCTGCTGCTTGCTCCTGCGGGTCCTGGTCCGGGACGGGCGGCCCGCGTGCTGCGGCTGCGGCGCTAAGTTGAGGACCGCGACGGCCTGCGAGCGTTCGAGTCCCGCGGCCGCGCTTTCCATTTGCGCCGCGGGCGTACCTTGCAGGCGCCGGCGTCGGGGCGGGCACACCTTTTGTCTCACTCCCACCCGCGAGAGTCGGACGGCGAGCGAGAGAGACGGGCATAGCGGGCAGAAGGCGTGGGCCGGTCAGTGCCGCTGCCGCCTCATCGCGGCCAGCCCCTGTCCGCTGCCGCGGCGGGGCGCTGTGGGCGCCGTGGGCTCGCGCTGATGGCCGCATATGCGGCCCGCCGCGTTTCCGGCCCCCCTGCTGAGAATGCAGTCCAGGGGTGTGTCCGGGGGCGGGGCCCGCAGCGCGCAGCGCGTTGCGGGGCATGGGCGTAGGTCGCGGCGGGCCGCGGCGGCCGGAGAGACAGACAGACTAATTTCGCGTAGGTCGGGACGGGCCGCGGGCGGCGCTCGCACGTCCCCGCGGCCCGTGTGGTGTGCTGCAGCCGTGTGATCAGTATGCCAGCAGCGAGGCGCGGCAAAATGCGAAAATCGCGGCGGCCGCGGCGGCGCACAGGTTGGGGAATTGGGGAAGTGGGGCGTCGTCGTCGGGGCCCCCACCGCCGCTGAGGACCGCACCGCTCGCGGCGGCGGCGGCACATCAAATGTGACCCACATTTCCGTGCCGTCTCGGCGGCGGCGCTATGCGCGTCTGGCGAATGCAATTCAGATTGTGTCTCGCTGCTGCGCCCGGCCGCGGCGCCGCGGCCCGCACTTGTCGAGCAGCCTCACGTGGCCTCGCGCTCGCACGCGGACGCGGAGGTTTGTCCCGGCCGGCGGCGGCGGCGCCGTCTGCCGCCTCATCCATGATTGATGACGCCGAGGTGCAAATTGGGGCCGCCGTCGTCGTCCTGGTCGTCGACGTGTGGCGGCTTTTGCCTCTTTATCGCACCGCCCCGGCCGGCAAAGCGAACACTGTCTACCCCCTCTCTGTCTCTCTCTGCCTCTCGCTGTATCTCTCTCTCTCTCTCTCCTTCTCAGATCGGACCCGTTCTCATTGTCGTCACCGGCTGCGATTCTAATTGGACGCGCGGGAGAATAATGCGAAAAATAATAATAAAAAAACAAAAGCTGCGACGATGATGGCGAAGATGACGATGACGCGTCCGAAATGTGTACAACGCCGCCGCGTGACGAGGATGGAAATTTATAAATACTAACAGGCCGGGGCGTTTGGGCGGGCGGGTCAGCGAGAGCGAGGAGGATGAGAATATACGGGCGGGCAATAATAAAGGTGATGATGTCCGGCGCCGCGGTCCGTCTGTCTCTCTCGCTCCCGCGCGCGTCCTGCGGCGGCGCCTCCCCACCGCCCATAGCCAGCTCTCTCTCTCTCTCTCTCTCACTCCTGTCGGCTGCGAATTAGTGATGCACGGGTGACGTCACCCTCATAACAAGAGTTGAGTCACTCCAAGTCGCGGTACCCGGTCCGGTACCCGGGTACCCGCTGCTGGACGCCCTGAGCCGGTGCGCCCGGCCCCCGCCGGCCCCCGCCGCCCCCCGCCCGCCCGTCCAGGATGCGGACGTCCTGTCTGTGCTGTTCACCCGGCTAAAGCCCGCCGCGCTAAAGGCCTGGAGGCCCCCCCGGCCCCCGCCGGTATCTTTTCGCGGTTCGGACTCCCACTCGCGCACATGAGTCATTCGGTTTACGCTCGGCTCGGTGCGGAAATGGGGAGCGATACCGACGCGGTGTGGGCCGGCGGCGGTGCGGTGGTGCTGGGGAGGCGGCGGGGGGCGGGGGTATTTTGCATCTTGTTTCACACACAGAACAGCGGGTAAAATTAGACGGAGCACGGCAGTTGTACCGTCGTGGCATGGTAGAGCAGTGGTCAGCGCTCTCGCCTCCGGAGCGGGCGGCCTGAGTTCAAACCTCTGCTCCCGCCCTTTTTTCTGGGTAAAACCAGTTTTATAAGCGGCCGACATCAGCAGGAGCTTCAGCCGAAGGAGCAGACGACAGAGTGTATTGGAAGCGGTTAGAAGCGCTTGCCTGCATCTCCGATGGTAGAGGTGGAGGGGGGGGGGGGGGGCTTATAAAGTGGTTACCAAAAGGCGAGGACAACGCGGGAGCACACGACGACCATTCAAACGCCGCCGAAGGAGGAGCGGGGGGAGGAGGAGGAGAAGCTAATAAGTCTAATCACGTCAAATTATCTCGGCATGACTCGCTGCTTTTTTTCCTCCATCTCCTCCGGCGCTGCTGCTGCTGGGTCCGACATGGAAGCGGCAGTGCGCCCGCGGCGTGGCGAGGCACTTAGCGCTCCCCCCGGGCGAGCACCATGATGGTTCGGTTCGGCTGCTACTTTACGTCAGTTTTGTTGTACGCAGTTTACTGCGCTGCCCCCTGGCCTATCGCCGGCAAACACACACACACACACACACAAACAACGATAGGGGTAAGAAATGCATGTAGCGCGAGTCCTGCCCGCGGCGGCGGAGCCCCAATAAACCCACCGGTTGTCGCGGGGACGTTTACCCCGTCTGTGAGCAGCAGCTGGCAGTGTCTCCAGCGGCGTCCGCCCCGCGGCCGGGTTATCGCATTATCGCATTCCGCGAGTATTTCTGCGCCTGGGCCGCCGGCCGGCCGGGCGTTGCAAGGGCAGCGCGGCAGCGAGCGTTAGCTGCACTTTGCTTCGCTTCCGCCGGAGGCAGATGTGATGTGTGTGTGTGTGTGTGTGAGAGAGAGAGAGAGAGAGAGAGAGAGAGAGAGAGAGAGAGCGCAAGGTTTTTGCTCGAGCACTGTCACACGCCACAGCGTCGGCGCGGCTCGCACTGCCGCCTGGCGGGTAGGCAGCCGCTGCCGGCTCCGTGCACGCGTGCCGTGCGGGCCGGCCTACCCCGGCGCTCGCAGGCGGCCCATGCCGGCGGGACCTCCCTAGCTGCTCCCGTGCGGGATCCTCTGCGTTATCGCCATGAGACCATATCGCCGCGGTTTGCGGCGCCCCTGGCCGCACCGCCGCACCTGGCCCGCGCCGCGCCCGCTTACGTAAACACGTACACTACATCGCGGAGCAGATGGCCAGCCTCGGGGCACCCGGCCGGCAGGTGTGTGTGTGTGTGTGTGTGTGTGTGTGTGACCAGTAGCGCGCGTCACACGGTGTCAAGGGAATCAGTTCCCTCTAACCACCCCCTGCTGCTGCTTCCAAAGTGGGGGGGGGGGGGGTTGTGGCGTCAAAGCCGAGTGTGAACCAAACAGGTGAATTGCATCGGTCGCTGTTTCCTATGTAGCAGAGCGCCTCTCCCTCTCTCTCTGTCTCTCTCTCTCTCGTTCGCTCTGGCTTTACTGGCCGCCCCCGCCCCCCCGCACTAGGCCATGTTTGCTGCCTGAGCCATGTGCTGGTGTGTGTGTGTGTGTGCGCGGTATCTACGCTTATCAGCGCCCGCCCCGCCAGTCCCGTCGCTCAACAGCCATGGCGCGCGACGCCAGCCCGAGCTGGCAGGCAGCACGCCGCGGTGCCCGGCGGGGCGCGGCGGGTCGCGGCGGCACGGCGAAGCGTAGGCAGCGGGCGGGACTGTGTTCGCTTTCGTGCCGGCAGCCGACACAAGGCGTATCCGCAATACCAGCGCAACGCGCGTGAGGGGATTATTTAACCGTTAAAAAAAACAAGTTGGTCAGAAGAACTACAATTTTCTTTTATCATATCCCAAAAAATGACCAACAGCGAAATTGCTAATTTCCACTTTGTTCCCGTTGTCAGTACGTGCGGGATTGGGAGTGAGTGATTGCATCGCTTGCTGACTCCGGCCGGTCGTGTGTATCGGATTGCGCGCGGGTTTCCGAGCGTTTGAGCCCGCAGCAGCCGCCGGGTCCCCACACTCTACACTGGACTGGACTGGACTGTAGCGGTGTATCATTTGGCCCCGCCGCCTCCGCTCATCTTTTTATTCCCCGACCGCAAACACCCGCATTACGCTCGGCAACGGCCTGCGATCGAATTTGTTTTGATTGGCCTTGGGCCTGCGCTGTATGTGCCGGGGCCGTGCGCCGGGCGGAGCTGTGAGTCGCCCGCGGAGCCGCGGGGGGTGAGGCCGCGAGGCCGCGTCCTCCGCTCGTGAAGCGAAGTGAGCTGTTTATTGAACCAGACGTACCCTCGTTATGCCAATTGGCCGAACGTCAGGGCAGCGGTCGTCATGAGGGGGACGCCACCATACCGCGGGCCATGGGCAGCCATGGCCGAGTTGTCCATGGCGACCGCGGGGCGTAAACGCTCCGCGCCTCTGTGTGTGTGTTTGTGTGTGTGAGAGAGAGAAGGAAGATCTTATTGACTCTTTTCTTCTTCCGCGTCATCGACTCGAATTAACAAACCCCTCCGCGAGCCTCTGGCGGCCGGCGGCCGTCGTGTGGGTTGACGGACAGTCCGGTCCCCGCGAGAGCTGTGTGTGTGTGTGTGTGTGTGTGTGTGTGTGTGTGTGTGTGTGTGTGTGTGTGTGTGTGTGTACGCTTTTCTAACGTTTTGTTCTGTTTCCTTTCCAGGTGAGGACCAGACCCGGATTCGCGCTGCAAAACCGCGGGCCGTCGCCGCTGCTCCGACCCGGTCGGTACTCGAAGCCGAGCCCTCACCCCCCCTTCTCTATCTCTCTCTCTCTCTCTCCCTCTCTCCCTCACTCCCTCTTTCCAGTCCGATGAGCCGCAGCCAAGACAAACACGCTCACGTCCCTGGCAAAAGGGAGCAAACGGAAAGTAAAGTGCTGCTCAAAGATGATTATCGCCATGTCTCAGTTACTGCGGCGAGGGGGGAGCCGGCCGGGCCCGAGGCGACTCCCCTCCCGAGCAGCCCTTCCCGAAGCCCTTCTCCCTTTCGCCTCCCTTTCCCTTCTGGTGCGATTTATATTCAGCCGGCCCTCGGTCGGGGCCGGGCCGGGGCGGGCCCTGTTTACTGCCCTTGGGGTCGGGGCCTCAGCCGGAGGGGAGGGGGGGGGCAGGGCCTTGGCAGGGCCGGACTGTTGACGTCCCGCTTTTGTGTGGGGTGGTTCTGATCATTGTTTCTCTCACCACGACGCGGCGTGGCAGAGGCCGGGGGGGGGGGGGTGGCAATGTTACGCTTTCTGCCAACTTGCATAGGCGGATAAGTTTTGCTGGTCAGGCATAAAATTTCGGGAGGAAAAACAGGGTTTGTCCCCCACCCCACCCGTCTTGAATCCGCCCACCCGGTAGGCGCCGTAGGCAAACACATCTCGCCTGTATAGTATCCGCACACGGACTTTCCCAAAAACCTGATTTTCGCTAATAGGTTTTACCGGCCGCTGCCCGCGAGACCCGTTCGGCGCGGCGGCGGGGTTGGCTTTTGTAGCTGATTAATGCACGCGCCGCGTTTGCCACTCTCGTCGCCATTTTTTTTATTTCCCTTTATGGACTTGTATGTTTATTTTTTTTTCTTTTTGCCTTTGCGAAACTGCGGTAGAAAAAGGGGGAAGCAGGGAGGGAGTGACGTCAGAGGTGACGTCAGCCGAACGGTACGCGCGCAGCGCGGCGGAAAATGCGTGCGCGCGTGCGCGTGTGTGTGTGTGTGTGTGTGTGTGGTGACGATTCGCGGGGGGGAAGCGATGCTGATCCAATTTGGTGCCGATTATGGTGTATACGCCATAAGCGCGTATCGATATTTATAAAGTGATTCGATTCCGGCCGCGCGGCGCGCGGTTCGTATGCGGGCGTCGCGAGGAGAAGAAGGGGGGGGGGGGGGGGGGGTAAAAACTCTCTAAAAATGGAGCGGCAAGGTCGGCGAGCCGAGGCGGTTCCAGAGTCGGCTCCCAGCGGCCGTGTTCCCACCTCATGACCCGACCCGCGCCACTCAGCGCAGCGCGGAATACAAATCGGTGGCTTATCTCGCATGGATACATATAAGTATGTTAAACGAATAAATGCGCGTGTCTTATTATTATAATTTTTTTATATAAACGAAATAATTGGTGGCGTCGTGGCAGCAGCGGTCGACAGTCGAACAAGCCATCGTCATCACTGTCTTATCATCATCGACGCGGTGTGGTGATTTAGAGGCTCGACTTGAACTTGCCCGTGGCGAGGTGCGCTGCCGCCGCCCTCCACGTCCGGCATCTCCCGCGGCCGAAACTATACAGACGACAAAAACGAGTTTTTTGTTTTTGTTTTTCGCGCGCATAATAAATAAATTTGAATAAAAACTTGATTGATCGTGTGCTTCGTATTACGCGAATATGCGCCGCGACGGCAGCGGTTCTGCCGGGGGCTCTGCCGCTGGTGGCGGCCGCGATGGCACCGATACGAGGCCTACCCGCAGGCCCCGCAGCCGCCTCGCTCAAGTCGTGTGTGTGTGTGTACGCTGCCGTGCACTGCGTAACGCTCGCAGAGGCAGCAGCGACCTTGAAACAATTTTTTTTTATTTTAATTTTTTTAAAGGCAGCACTATGTATTATTTTCATGCTGGACTGTTGCATAGAGCATCGAGGCTCTACGGGGCTGCTGCTGCTGCTGGTGGACCGCATAATGGTGACGGGGCGACACGTCTCGTGTGTGTGTGTGAGTGTGTGTGTGTGTGTGTGTGTGTGTGTGTGTGTGTGTGGCCTGAGCTGCCGGCCGCCGCGGCCTGGTCGGGCCGCATGATCCGGCTTGCTCGCCTGCCGGGCTTCAGTGCTTATGCAAGCGCTTGCAGGCGGCGGCGGCGGCAGCGGCGGCATACAGTACGCGAGGCTCAGCTCAGCGGCCCGCGCCAAAGCGTCTAGGACGTGGCGCGGGGCCGCGGGGGCCGGCAGCCCGGACGGGCGGGCAAGAGCGTTGCACAAGCGCACGCCGTCACATCCACACACGCGCACGCGACTCGGGTGGGCAGAGCGCCGGAGGGAGTTTCGTTGTCAATGTGTGGCACCCGTCAGCTGTTCAGCTGCTCATAGGGCTCCGGGGCTCCGCCGCCTCGGCTGGTTTTCTGTCTGGCTGAGCAGAGTGTGACAGAGACGGGAGATGCTGCTCTCGCCCGCGAGCCCGAATCGGGGGTCCGCGTCCGTCCGAGCGTTCGTTATCAGCGACGACGCCGAGTGAGAATCGCTTCCAAAAGTCGTAAAGTGCCGGCAGCGGCCCCTGCAGCCCCCGCGGCCCGTATGTTGTTTTTCCTCGCTCATCGCGGCTGCGTATGATAATAAATTTGGCGCGGTGCCCGCTGGTCCCGGGTCCCGGGCTGCTGTGCGTGCAGCCCTTTGTGTCTGCGTGTGACGTCACACGGCGGCGTGACGGACCAGAGGACCGCGTCTGAGGCCGGGCCGCCTCCTCCCCGTTGTCAGCGGGGCGCGGCGAGAAGGAGCAGCGGAGCGGCGGAGACACGGCGGGCAAAGAAAACTCGTCTGGTGGTCGACCGCGTCGGCGTCGGCGTTCTGTGGGAGTCGCGCCGTCGCCGTCGCCGTGGCCGTCGGCCCGGCCCTGCCGTCCCTGTCCCTGTCCCCCTTTGCGCCGCGTCGGCGGGGGTCTGCGCCGCCCGGCCTGGTCGCGCCATTTCCGAACGACCAACGAAACCGCAAAAAAAAAAGAAAGGAAAGAAATATATAGAAACGATGTCGGTTTTTGCTGGTCGCTTGGCGTGTGCCGCGCGGCTCCGCGCTCCGCTCGGCTCGCCGGGAGCGCGTGGGCGGGGGCCGGACCGAACCGGGGGACCGGGCCGGGCCGGGGAGCGCAGCGCGGCCGCGCCATCTGTTTGGGGCGTGGCGTCTGGACACGGTATTTCAAACCTGTCGCCGGCCGCGGGTCCGCGGGGTCCGCAGGGTCCGCCCGACTGCCACGCGCGCGCGTGCCAACTCAGACACGTTGTCCGAGGACAGCGGCGCACAGCAGGGCAGCAGAGCGCACTGCCCGCACCGCCCCGCAGGACGTGGCCACCGTCACCGCGTCCCGGACACCGGGGCGGCGGAGGGCGGCGCTCGCCGGGGAGGGTTGTACAGTTTTTTCCCCCCGTGCTGCTCATCAGGGTCGTCCCAGGTGGGAGGCGCGGTGCGAGGCACGTACAAAAGGCGGCCCGGGGACGGAAGCAGGGGCCGCGGCGCGGGGCGAGCACCGGGCCAGGTGTTACACGTACTGCCTCACGGCCTCGCGGGGCTGCTCCGGAGGGAGGAGGGCGGCCGTCGCCGCGCTGCCAGCGGCACCACGCCGGGGGGCTCGGTCTTCCTGATGAGCCGATGAGCCTCGTCTCCCCTCGCGGTGTCGGCTGCCAGCGGAGTGCGGGGCGGCGGCGGGTTTTATGACTGCTGGTTTTGGCTGACGTGAATCCCCGATGGGCAGCACAGGGTCAGCTGCGCTGCCGTGAGCCGTCTAGGCTGCGACGCTGCGACGCGCACCTCGGCCCGACGCTGCCGGCCCGGTCGCTCCTCCGAACGCCTTCTACAGTACTCGGGGGCCCCTCGCTCTCGCTCGCTCCCTTGAGGAGCACCCCATAAGTGCGACGGAGACAGGGCATACGGTGGCAGTGTTCGGAGTCAGCCGGCTGGGATGAGTGACTCGGTGCTACCGGCCCGCTGCAGAGGACACGGCGAGGCGCGGCGAATACATTATGCCCCCGCTGACGTCACCTGACGGTGCGGGCCGGACGGCCGCCGCCGCCGCCGAGGCCGCCGTCAGCCAAAGTGACATGCCCATCGAGGATGCGGCCAGGGTTTCTAGTCCCAAAAATTATATCTCAGAAAATTTCGCAAATTTCTCGAAAATTTCTGATTTTTTTCCGATTTTTTTTTCGCAAATTTTGGAACTAGAATCCCTATTGGCAAAAAGAAAATGAATCCCCGTTTCGCGATAATTTTGAAGTGAGCGGTGAGTCATCGCCCTTTCTCTGGGCACCCTTCTCCTGGCACTCACCGAGCCGCCGCTCGCCGGCTCGTACACGTATGCACAGTACCTATCAAAATTTGCCACCGACGCCCACATTACACAGCGCCTAACGAGGCACTAAACACTAAACTTTTGTGCATGTGTGTGTGTGTGTTGCCGGCCATTGTGCTCCCCGTATGGGCGCGGGTCGTATACACTCGCAGCACGGCATAATTGCAGCGCCTTTGCAGCGGCTGCTTAGTGCTCCCCGGACACACTCGCGGTGAAATTGGCGCGCGGCGGACAGCCAAAGTCCGAAAGGGGGCGGACGGCTCTCGGGTGACCGCGGCCGAGTCACACCCCGGTACGCCCAACAGAGAGTCGTCCATGGTATTTTTAATTTAATTTTTGTTATTTTTTTTTTTTTTTGCAAAACGGAGGGTTTGCATTGGGCTGACTACTGTCCACCGTCTGCCCGCGCCGCGCCGGGCTGCGCTGCGGTGGTGCGGGCCCCGCGGGTTTGATTTACTACTGCGGCTCTGCCGGTCTGCCGGGGGCTCGGCCGGCGCCGCGTGGCGTGGCGTGGCGTGATGGATTCTAGCGTGGCGCACGGGCGTGGCCGGCCAGCAGGCGGGCAGCCGCTGCTTGCTCTCTCGGCCGCAACAATTTTTACGACGGGGTCCTTCCTGGTGGGCTGCGCGCTGCGGGGCTGCGGCCCCACACCCCCGGGGGCCCCGGGGCCTGGCAGTCAAGTGCATCATCATGGCATAGCAGCAGCAGCATCAGCAACAGCAGACGTGGGCTAGGTCACACACAAGGGGATGGATGATGGCTTCCTTTTTTTTTTGCACTGCAGAACACACACACACACACGACCCGCACTGCGCGCCAGACGCCCCCGGTCCCCGGCCGCTCCCGGGCCTGAGTGCCTTGAGGCTGGGCTCTGCTGCCGAATACGTTATGCGCCAGGTCACGGCTGTGAGGTCACGGCTGTGAGGTCACGGCTGTGAGGTCACGGCTGTGAGGTCGGCGGCGCGCGTCCCGATTCGTTTAGAACACCGCCGCTGAGTGAGCCGGCCTCCTCCGCACCAGCAGCGGCCGCGGACTGCCATACGGCACCGTCCCGTCGGCTTCCTGCTCCGGGAGACGCCTCCCCGACCCCCGGCCCGCGGCCCGCGCGGGGCCCCACCTTCCTGCCTGACCTTTCGGTGATGTCAACACGCATCATGTGCCGCCCCCCCCCCCCCCCCCGCGTGTCGAGTAGGCTATGCGAGTGTGTGTGTGTGTGTGTCGCCAAGTCGCGTCGTACCGCACCTTGCCCCCCCCCCCCCCCCCGCGGTCCATGCCGTTTGTCGCCGGGGGCCCCTGCTCCTGCTGCTGTACCGTGATTGATATACCGACCACCTGGCGCTGCGCGCGTGGCCGAGTACAGTCGCTGCCAAGACAATAAACACAAAAGTGCAGCGCGCGAGCGTACAGTCCCGGCCGCGCGGAGAGCGAGGAGTGAGAGGACCGTGTTTTTATTTTTATGGCGCCTGGCGTCGCCCGTCTGGGCCCACCGCCGCCGCCGCCGCCGCCGGAGCGCAGTCAGGCCGCCCGGCTGGGAAGAAAATCCGAAAAGCCCCTTTCGCCTTTTAGTGTCCGGCGGGCCGGACAAGTCTCTCTCTCTCTCTCTCTCTCTCTCTCTCTCTCTCTCTCTCTCTCTCTCTCTCTCTCTCTCTCTCTCTCTCTCTCGCTGCTGGCGCCCATCATCATCCGGCAGGGCTTTTAAGAAGCCGTTAAGCGCGGCGGCGGTGACGCGCCGTGTCGATCGGTGTCGGATCGGCCCGGTAGCGAACTGTTTCCAGCGGGGCCTCCAGCAGCGTTGCCGCCCGGAGCGGGTTCCAGGCTGGAGCCGCCCAGCCCAGAGCCGCCCGGAGCCGCCCGGAGCCGCCCGGAGCCGCCCGGAGCCGCCCGGAGCCCGACCGCCCCGCACAAACGGCCTGACAAGCGGACCGATATGGCCGCGGGCTGTGCATCCGGCTAGCGACGCGGCCCCTCACACACGATCCCGCCCGAGAACGGCGCGTATCGAATGGCCCGCACGCGCGGCCACCACGTGCGGCCGCGGTGCCGCGACCGCGGAAATCTCTTCCGAAATCAATCAACCGCGGCAGCACCCCTTTCCTCCCCGGCGATGCGGGCGCGGCTCCCTACAGGCAGCGGGGAGGGGAGGGGGCAGCGCCGGCCGGCGGCATGGCGCCCGCCGCCCGCCGGGTAGGCAGCCGCGGCCTGCGCGCGTGTCGTGCGGGCCGGCCTACCCCGGCCACGGCAGGCGGCCGCGGCGAAATAATTCGAGGCCGCAGCGCCGGCGAGGCAGACGTGCATTGTTCGCGGCCGTGCAGCGGGGCGCCATATGGCACGGCACCTCTCTGGCCCCGGCCTGCGGGGCCCCTGCGCGGACGGGTTACAGGTGCGCCAGCTGTACCCGCGGCCCCGGAGCCCGGCGGAGCCCGGCGGGGTGTGCCACACGAATGCGAATGCGCGGCGGCGGTGCCACTCGACGGCCGGGGGATGGTGAGGTGTGTTGACACGGCCGTGTTGCTGTTACGCCGCGCCGCCCGGCCGGCCCGCGTCCGTTTGCAGCGTCACGCCGCGGGGGGCGGCGAGCGCGGCGCGGCGGCGCGGCGGCGCGGGCTAGAAAGCGTAAGTGAAACGGGAAAGGGAAGCAGCAGCGGTCACGTTTTGTGGGCCGCCCTCCTGGCCTGCCCTGCCCTAAGGTTGGGCGGGGCCGCCGCCGCCGCCGCCTCGTCGATCGCCAAGAAGGAAGCGCGCGGGGCGTGCGCCTCACAGAAGGCGAGGGCGCGCCGCGAAGGCGGAGAGGTGTTTAGGAGCGGCGCGGTGCGGCGGCAGCGGGACCGCAGAGCCGCGGGCAGCCGGCAGGGCCGGGGCTTTCAAGTGCTAATCAGAGGACGTGACCTGCGGCCGGCACCGCGGTCGGCTGGGGGCAGCACGCCTCCCCTGCCTTGTTTAGACCGCGAGGAGCCACCGGTGGGCCGGCGCGGACAGACCGACCGACCGACTGACTGACTGACTGACTGACTGACTGACTGACTGACTGACTAGGGGACGAGGCCGGGGCCGTCAGTGACTGCTCGCACATGGCCGCACCGCGGCCGCGCCGCAAGGAGGTCGGCACCGCGCTATTGGGGGCTCCTGCCGCTGCAGTGCTAAGCGGGCCGCGTGTTGTGTGGGCACGCACGGCACGGCCCAGGTAAAGTGTAAAGTTATATGGCCGGGATCCGCTCGGCGGTGTTGTGTTAGCCGGGTCCAGCCGACATCACCAGCTCCAGCTCCAGCTCCAGCTCCAGCCTCCAGCCTCCAGCTCCCCGCGCTGCACAAGCATTCGGACCCGCGACTTCCGCGCCGCGCCGCTCGCCCGACAAGTGTTTGCGTTTTCACCTCGGCGGCGGCCCCCGTCGCCGCGGCCGAGTGGCTGACGGGGAAGTCCTCGACGAGGAGGGTCCTCCGACGAGCCGCCCACCACCGCCGAACAGCGGCGCGGCCCCGGCAGAGTGAAAGCGGCGGCGGTGGCGGCGGCGGTGGCGGCGGCGGTCGCAGGGGTGTCGGCGGGGCGCGGCAGCCAAAGGTTTTATGCCCGGGTATAAGCCGCCTCCGGCCAGCCGTCGCCGTCGCGCCCCGCTGCGGCTACACCGCGGCGTCTCGTATTCGCAGTTAATACGCTATTCGCACACGCCGCGTGCGTCGCGCTCCTCGTATTCGCAGTCATTAAGGAGTGCAGCGCGGTGCGGTGCCGCGGGCCGGAGAGGCTTTGCAAGAGAACTTATGTAGGGACCGGTCGGCAGGCGGGCAGGCGGGCCGAGGGGTGTAACCCGAGCGTTGACTATCGGCCGTTGGCTAATTAAGAGAGTCCTGCGCCCGGCGCTCGCCTCGGCCGTAAGGCTTATTAATCGGTCGTCGGCGCACTCGCGGTGCTCTCGTGCCAAGCCGATGGCGCCGGACGGCTGACTGCACGCGGCTCACCGCTCGCCGCTGCCCGCACCGAGCGCCGATCCTATTTAGATTGCAGAGAGAACACCGCGAAGCGGACCGCGCCAGTCGCCTATCGAACTCGGTGTACTCGAACTCAATGCATCGCCTGGCCGCGTCCATCGGCGGCCGTGCAGTGCGGTATGTACATTGAGGGGGCGCTGGGACCGTCGCGCCGGCCCCGGAGCCGTGGCTGTTTCTCACCGCCGTTCCCGCGGCAATAACGAGTCGTCAAACAGGCATTTGATGGATGCAATGTGTGTGTGTGTGTGTGTAAAAGACGCAAAAGGAGAGGACGGCCCGGCGGGGGGTCTCGTATGCACGCGGCCGACGCTGGCCGCGCCAGAGGGCCCCGTCTTGATGCGCTCAATCAAAGTATCATACTACCCGGCGCCGTGGCGTGGTGTTGTGGATGGGGGCCCCCCTCCACGCCACGCCACGCTCGTAAAGAAACTATCAATAATACATGATTAGGTGCGCTCGCGCGTCTCGCAGAAATCCCCCCGCCATTGATGGAGTGTGCGCGCTTCTTTCCTTTTTTTATTTTATTTTTTTATGTCGCTTATTTCGCCCGCATTTAGCGATCCGGTACGCCGGGAGATCTCCGAACGGCGCGATAGCCGCGCAGCCCCGGCCGTAGGAAGAGCGGTATCGTGTTTCACGCGCTGCATCTCTCTCTCTCTCTCTCTCTCCCCTGTCTCCGTCTCCGTCGCGCACACACTACCCACGCACTCATAATTTCTCTCGCTCTCTTTCCCTCTGATTGAGTTATTTGCATCCGATCCCATAACCCCGTCACGCACACGGGGGCGTCCGTCGGGAACGCGGCTAAGGTGACACGCCCCCCCACCCCTCCCACCCTCCTTATATCGTTCCGAAGCCCCCCTTTTCTCCCCCGCCCTCCTCTCCTCCACTTCGGGGTCTTCTCTTCTACTGCTTTGAACATCCTGTGACGCTGCGGTGGTGTCCCCCAGGGCCCAGGGCCCGGGGTGTCGCCCGGCTCCTTCTCCTCGAATCGTTTTGTTCATTTTTTTTTCTTGCGGCGGACCGGCGGCGGCAGCGGTCTGGTTTCGTGTCTCCCGCTCCCCGAGTGACGTCACAGAGCAGTCATTACACCCGCTGCTGCAGCTGCTGCAGCTGCTGCAGCTGCTGCGGAGGCGCGTAGGGATCGGAACGGACAGGAATCAGGGCAGGGCAGCGGCGCGGTGTCGGTGGCTGCACCCGCTCCCCTCCCCTCCCCTCCCCTCCCCTCCCCTCCCCTCCCCTCCCCTCCCACTCGGCCACTCACTCATTCATCAATCCGTCCATTCATTCATTGGGGCAGCAGCGGACCCGCGGACCGAAACGCCACGCCGCGCCACGCTCGCGCAGCGCTCGCGGCCGCGCGATGAATGGGGTGGGCGTGGCGCGGCGTGGCGCGACGTGGCGGGGCGCTGCGGGGCGCGGCTGCGTGTGGGATGACCGGAAGCTTTCACCTGTTCGCCAATCAACGACGGATTATTAGCCGGTGGAGCGCGACGGCGGCGCGGACCGACTCTGGCCTGGCGGCAAGGGGGGCGTGGCGCGGCGGTGCGGTGCGGTGCAGTGGTGGGCCTGGGCCGGGCCGCGACGCCCACCTGGCGTGTGTGTGTGTGTGTGTGTGTGTGTGTGTGTGTGTGTGTGTGTGCGCCACGCCTCAGGATGCACTGCACTGCCCGGGCCTGGCCGTCGTGCGCCCAGCGTGCCGCGGCCGCCGCCGGGGGCGTGCCTGCCGCCTCCGCCGCGGACTTTGGCTGGCTGCGTAATCCTCTTCCTCCCCCTCCTCCTCCCCCTCCTCCTCCTCCTCCTCCTCCTCCTCCTCCTCCTCCTCCCCCTCCTCCTCCTCGCCTGGTCATGTGACAGCGAGGCTGTACCATGCGCCCTCGCGGCCGTGCGTGTGTGTGTGTGCGCGTGTGTGTGTGTGTGTGTGCGTGTATGCGTGCCCGCGCGGGCAGGTGCGTAGCGGGCCGCGCCCCACTCACACACAGTCCAGCCCGGCCCCGTGCCGTTGCGTAGAAAGGTATTCCGGCTGACCGCGCCGTGCCGCCCCGCCGGCGCGGCACAGCGCGGCGTAGACCTCTGTGACCGCGCCGCACAGCACACAGCACCACACACAGCACACTCACACGGCGCGCGAGGTCATCGAACTTACCCGCTCGCCCGCCACCACAACTGTCCCGCCACGCCCCGCCCCGCCACGCCTCTGCGACGGCGCGTCCCTCTCCCATGCGGCGCGGCACCCCGACCTGACCTATCACGTCGCTATCAGCCGCGCGCCCATACACACACACGCGCGCGCACACATACACGCACATCAAACTTCGATCGAGATTCCCGCCCGTTTTACCCGATTCCTCACACCCGAAAACACTCTCTCTCTCTCTCTCTCTCTCTCTCTCTCTCTCTCTCTCTCTCTCTCTCTCTCTGCTCTGTTCTCATAACGGAACGGAAGCGATAAATGGGTGACATCACTTTCAGAGGGGCGACAGTTAAATATTCCGGCGCGGCTCCCGCCGTCGCGGCGCCGCGCCGCGCTGGTTATCGGCAATGATCTGGTTGATCGGCGTGTCTTGTGACCCCGCTGGCGCCCGCATATCGCCAGCACCGCCTGCATCGCCGCCCATGGCGGGGCCCCCGGCGGCGCCCGCCTCTAATTGGGGGGACCGCGGCTTCGACGCGGCGACGTGGCCGCGCGTGGCAGCCAGCTACAAGCCCGTCCAGACCGCGGGCAGGGGAGCCACGCGCGCACCCCGTCCTCTGGGAGCGTGACGTCATTTGTGAACAGAGCCGCCCCCGCCCCCCCAGTGGGGTTACTTGTGCGCGACACCTCCCGAGCCGTAGCGGATCGGGAAGAAGTGGTTTGCTGCCTGCGCCCCGCCCCACCTCCCGACTCCGAGCACGTGTCTTGTTGTTGTTGTTTAGTTGTGTCCCACGAGCCTCAGCCCAGCTCAAAGTGACTCTCTCTCTCTCCCCCCCCCCTCTCTCTGTCTCCCCCCCCCCCCCCCTCTCTCTCTCTCTCTCTCTCTCTGTGTGTGACTCCGTAATAATGTCTACAGCCCGCCGGGAGGGACGTTAAGCCCCTTCCGAGGAGCGGATTCCGTGATTTAGGTATATGTGTGTGTGGCGGGGCGTGGCGGGGCGTGGCGGGGCCCTGCCGAGGCCCTGCCGGTGTCTGGTTCCAACCACGACCACGACCGTTGTTTCGTCTCCGTGAGCGCGACGCCGCTGCTCCTTACGACGCGGCCGTGTGTGTGTGTGTGTGTGTGTGTGCCGCACACGGGCCATGTCGCTTTATTCGTTGGCCCATCGCATCGGTGCCCCCTTGTTCTTGGCACCAGAGAGATACTGTAGTACCGCCCGGTCCTTCCCTAAGTGCGGTCCGCGATCACGAGGGCTACTAAGACACTACTAAGACACTCGCCTCGACGCAGCTGGCTTCCCATGCCTCACTACCTGTGCAACGCCATTCGCGCTGCTCCAACGCCTCCCATTCAGCCGCAATATGAGAGAGAGAGAGAGAGAGAGAGAGAGAGAGAGAGAGAGAGAGAGAGAGAGAGACTGTGTGAACACGACGGCGATCGTGTCGGGCTGTAAAAGGGGGACGTCGATGAGAATTACAGTGAGCGAGTGAACAGCGACATGACGTTGCATGATGTTGCTGCTGTTGCACACGAATCTCGCGCGCCGCCGTGCTGCGAGAGGAGGTCCTTGGAGGAGCTCGACACGCACGCACGCACGCGCGGCGCAGCCGTGACGGCGGGGGCCGTGACGCCGCGTGGGCGGTGTGCGGGGCGCCCAGGGCAGGGCTGACTGAGTCGTCATAAATCCGACCTGGTTTGTTGTGCTCACCGTGTGTGTGTGGCGGTGTGTGAGTGTGTGTGTGGCCGGCCGCCGCCCCTCCTCATCAGCCCCACAAGAGCCCAGCCCTCTCGCTCCCTCACGACGCTGTTCGCGCGGCGGCGGCGGCGGCGGCGGCGGCGGCGGTCAGCAGTAAAGTTGCGAAAGCGCGGGGCGCCTTCCCCATGCCCCCCCTCCCCCCGGACCGCCGCTTTGTAGCAAGAGAATTCGTTCTCTATGCGCCACCCAAAGTCGCCTCTCTCTCTCTCTCTCTCTCTCTCTCTCTCTCTCTCTCTCTCTCTCTCTCGCTCTCTCCCCCGTTGTCGAGTGTCGTCCGGGAGGCGGCCGCGCACTCGTGGCGGCGTGGGCCCCGCATCGTTTTTTACAGGCGCCCCTCTCCCCTCTCCGCCCCCAGAACGCGCCGCCACCCGGTTGTCCTCCGACCCCTTCGTCGCCGCCCGCCGTTGTTTTGGCGGCCGTCCTGCCTGTAAAACGCGTCTTAAATCAGAGCCGTGGGGGCGGCCACTGCGGCCAGGGCGGTGCCCTAGGAGGCGACCCCGGGGCAGCAGCGGCAGCCACCGCGGCCCTGAGCGCCGCGTGGGTAGGCAGCCGGGGCGCGCCGCAGTGCGGCGGGGCGGCTACCCGGACGCAGGCAGGGGCTGTGCGCCGCGTGTGTGCGCGGCACTGCCGACAACGGCGGACGGGGGCGGGGCGGGGCTGACATAACAAGCGGCGGGGTGCGCGCGAAAGAAAACGCCAGCGATGCTAAAACCAGCGCTGTCCGGGCCAAGCAGCGGCGCGCGGGCCCGGCGGGCCGTGGTGCACCGGCCGGGCTGTACTTTGAGTTGTTTATCCTGCCGGCGGCGGCGGCGGCAGCGGCCGCGTGCGTTAACTGGGTCAGTCCCGTGCTCAGCCGCGGACGGCGCCCCGCCCCGGCACGAGCCGCGCCGCCCCCGGCCGCCCCCGACGCCCCCGTCCCCGTCACAGCCGGCCCCCGGCTCACGTGACAGCAGCACGCCCGCCCGCCCGCCCTTTAACGCTTCCGCACTGCTTGAGTTCCTCGGCCCGTCCTCGTTTGCTCCCTTCGCTTACTTTATTTCTAGGCCGCCTCGTCCCGTCATGCGCACGGCCTTCCGCCAATTGCCCGTCAAGGTTGCTGCTTCATTTTCTCTTCTTTTTACTTCTTTTTTTTTTTGAAGTGGGAGAAGGGAGGCAGAGTGCGAGGAAGGTTATAATCACAAAAGTGTGTGTGTGTGTGTGTGCGTGGGCGTAACTTTGGCCGGCTTGGGCGCTCCCCTTTCGCAGAAGCCGCCGCCGCCGCCGCCGCAGATCGCTGGCGCCCGGCCAGCCTGTTATTTCGGGTCGCTCTAAAAGCGTCCCTGATCGCCAGAGAGTGCAGCTGATCGCCGCGCTGCCACACCATGCCACGCCCCCCTCACGGCCCGCCCTGGAGAAGTTGTCTGTCCTCCGGCCCGGACTACTGCGTGTCAGGCCGCGTCCACGCGCCTATCTCTCTCTCTCTCTCTCTCTCTCTCTCTCTCTCTCTCTCTCTCTCTCACCATTGCCGCGGTCCGCACGCGGGCCCCTCTGTATCTCTCTCTCCGCGCCGGGGGGGCCCGCGCCCTATGTCCCTCTCAGTACTGTATGTCCGGCCCGGACTATGAGAGGCGCGCCTCAATTTAAATGCCATTTGTCGTCGCGGCGGTGATGGCGTTCGTGTGACACGGCGGTGGCGGCGGCGGCGGCTGCGGCGGCGGCTGCGGCTGCAACAGCGCACGGACGCCGGGTCATCCATCACGCGCACGCTCGTGCTGCCCCTGCTGCTGCCGCCGCTGCCGCCGCCACCCGTACCGTCTGCCCGGCCCGCGCCTCATCAAGTGGTCATTACTGCGCATGCGCGCGGATATGACCGTGACCGCACAGCGCACTCGGTGCGGGCGTCCAGTCTGGCAGGGGGTCCGGCCGGGCCGCTGAGGACGCCGACGCCCTGTCCGCGGGGACGGCCTCGGAGACGGAGCTCGCGGTGGTCGCCGGCAGTCAGTGGTAGCGTTCTAGCTCTGTCTCACTCAACGGTACGCCCCACGAGTGGGACAGAGAGCGGCGAGGGCAGAGCTCGGACTGGGCCCCCCACAGGTAGCGGGGCGGCCGGCCGCCCTCCCCCGGCCGCCGTCCGTGACGGGCGCCGCCGTGACGGTGACGTCGTCTGGGGCGCCGCCGAGTATTTTTAGCGGCGAGTGTCCGGCCGTGTGCGTGCGGGCCGTGCGGGCCGTGCGGGTGGCGCCGCCCGCCGCGACCAGATGGGCGCGCCTGCGTCTGCAGGGCCCTGCCCTGCCCTGCCCTGTCTGCGGGGGTCGGCGCGGCGGCGCCCTCGATGTAGCAAGCAGGAAGGCGTCGGCGGGCCGCTGCGACGGCGACGGCGGCGGCGGCGGCCTCCGTCTGAGAGCTGTCCTCCCACCCCTCACCTGCGGGGCCGCTCGGGGCAGCGCCGCGCCGCGCCGCTCACCGAGTTCCGCGCCAGAGGCCGAGCACCTTGATAAGACTCTCCAAGCAAAGCCCTCGCGCCTGACACGCAGCGGGGCGGAGCGTCAAAACACACACGCACGAGATTGTACCGCGGGGCGTCGCTCCGAGTATTTATACATGCGTTTGTCGAGCGGGGCGGTGAGGCGAGCAGTGACCCGGAGTGCAGCGTGCTCATGCAGTGCGTGGTGGTGGTGGTGGTGGTGGTGTGCCAGGTGCGCCGCCGGCCCGCGCACACACAACGCCCCCATTGATACGAGCCTGGCAGCCCCGGCCCGGCCGCGCGGCACAGAGCCGCTGTGTGCTGCACGCCGCACTGCACCGCGGGGCAGTGCGGCCCCGGCGAACAGACGGCGTCGGCTGCAGCGGCCGCGGCAGAGCGTCGAGCCCCGTGAATATGACGGGGTGCTCCAATTAAGGGGGCAATCGTCGACGTGTCTGGGTTACCGCAGGGAACCGGCGACGCACGCAGCGAATAGCAGTGTCACTTGGTGACAACGGGGGGCCAAGGCAGAGAGAGGGAGAGAGAGAGAGAGAGAGAGAGAGAGAGAGAGAGAGAGAGAGAGAGAAGAGAGAGAGGGAGAGAGGCGGCCGTGTTTTTCTTTGCATATTATCTCCGTCTGGGCGTCTGGGTGGGTGGGGCTGGGGGGCGGGCCGGGGGCGGGCCGGGGGTGGGCAGGCTGCCAATGCCAAAGTGACATCGGGGCCATCGGCTTCGCGCTCCGCGGCGGGCCTTTCGGCCGTCCGGCTCCGTGGCCGCGTCCACCGGCTCTTTCTTTGCCCCGGGAATACCCGGACCCGCAAGGCGAGGCCACGCCATGTGAATCTTTCGCTCGCTCTCTCTCTCTCTCTCCGTCTCCCTCCCCATTCACTAACTCTCTCTCACTTATGGTTCGGACGTGCCGGGGGTGTGCGCCGTGAGGTCGGCAGGCCCGTGTGCGGAGTGCGGAGGGACCGGAGCCGGAGGCGGCCCCGTTCCGATGCCGATTCCAGCCGCGGCCCAATAAATCCTTGCGCCTTTCATTTCTCATCCCGTCTTATCGACGAGGAGGAGGAGGAAGGCGGCGGGCTGCCGGACCGGACGGGACGACGGCAACTTTCCTGGCAGTCGGCGGCGGCGGCGGCGGCGGCCGGTGGGTGTGTCCGGCCCCGGCCCTGACCACCCTCACGTGGCCGCGCAGGCGGCAGCTGGATTTGCCGAGCCCGGATAAGACAACACCCGGCCGCGCGCACCCCGTCCGCCGTCCCCCCGGCCGCCACACGCGGAGCAGCCAATTAAGGCCGTCCGTGCGGTTTGCACCCCGTCGGCGGCGGCCTCCGCCCTCACTCCCCCGTCGGCGGCGGCGCGTCAGGAGTGACTGACGGAGCGGCCGTCCCCGCCCCGCCCCGCTGCCCCTCCCCGCGGCGTCCGAAACGTCAATTCCTTTATTAAAACTGGCGGTGGCGTGACGACGGCCGGAGTGCGGGCGGCCAGGACGGCGGCAACGGCGGCGGCGGCGGCCGAGCGGGGCGCAACGCCATGACGGATGGGGGCGCGGCAGCCGGCGGGGCATCCTGGCGGTGTCCCGGGGAGCAGGACCCCTCCCTCCCCACCCTGTCGTGCTGCGTGTGTGTGTGCGTGCGTGCGTGTGTGCATGGGTGGCCGCCCTGTTCACTCTCATCACAGTCGCTTTCGTGTCATCTCATTATCATTTTCATTACTACATATTTCGAAATGTGAATGAAATGATGCATCCTGTGCACCCCCCTCCCCCTCCCAGTCTCTCTCTCCCTCTCTCTCCCTCTCTCTCTCTCTCTCTCTCTCTCTCTCTCTCTCTCTCTCCCCTCTCTCTCCCCTCTCTCCCTCTCTCTCCCACTGCCGCCGTGCATGTGAGGATGACGCGCGAGTTATTAAAGAAACAATACGACACGACGGAGACGGAAGAGGCCCGTCCCGTCCCCGCCGGCTCACCACCACGTAGCCTCTCTCTCTCTCTCTCTCTCTCTCTCTCTCTCTCTCTCTCTCTCTCTCTCTCTCTCTCTCTCTCTCTCTCTCTCTCTCTCTCTCTCTTTCTCTCTCTGCGGTGGCGGGCGGATTCTATTCGCGTCCCGTCCGCGTCGCGTCTCCGCCGCTGATTGCCTACCGTGGTTATGGCGTGCTTGGAGACTTGGAGGGCCGTGGCGGGCGGTGGCGGTGGCGGGGCGCAGGGCAGGCAGGGCCGCCGGGGCCCGCGAGCTCCATGCGCTTCCCACGTTTATGGTGAACAAAACCACGGAGCGGATGAGAGGAGGAGGAGGAGGAGGAGGAGGAGGGGGGGGGGGGAGCGGATCGGCTCAGCTCGGCCGCGGGGCACATCGCTTTGGGGGCCGTCCGTCAATGACGTACTAAACGCCGGCTCCGTGTAATGTATAGTAGCACTCAGCGTGCCGGTCTCCGCGACATTTTGGACGAATTTTGCGGCAAAGTTATTGAGGGAGGTCGGGGACGTTGCACGCCGCCGTAATCTGCCACTTGTGAGACGTCTGCCCGCCATTCGCACGCGGCGCACAGAGGCCCCACTGTGCTGGCGGGGCGCGGACACGCGGCGGCACAGAGCCGCGACTGTGCGCCGCCCTCGTCTGGCCTGGGGACGCCCGGCCAGGAACTGCGCCGCCGCCGCCGCCGCCGCCGCCGCGACCCTCCTCGCGAATAAATATCAATTATGCCCCCACCCCACTGCACGGCGGAGTGGATGTGATGATGGCTTCATTTGCTGCAGTATCGTGTGTGTGTGTGTGTGTGTGTGTGTGTGTCGAAGAAGAAGTTTTGCAAACACGCGTTAGCGGTAGCGGCAAGTCGCATGTAAGTGGCACGTTCGCAGTTGTAATCCCCTCCGCGCTCACACTCGCGCACAGCGATGTAATTATCCCAACGATCCGCCGCTAGCCGTACTCCGCTACCAGTGCCGCCGCCGCCGCCGCCGCCGCCACTGCTGCTGCTGCACTGCGGCCTTGGGGCCTTGGGCCGAGTCCGAGTGCTCGTGCTGCTGGCAGTATACACTCCCGTGCACATACGCAGCGGCTCGGACGTCCAGTCCAGAGGAGGAGGAGGAGGAGGAGGAGGAGGAGGAGGGCGCGGCGGCCGGACCGATGCGTGGTCAGAGCCGCGCCGCGAGCCTTTCAGAGGGCCCTCACTCCTCGCTGCGTCTGTTTGTCTTGGACGCGCATCGCGCCAGTTACTCGGAAAATGGTGCTTGCGTGCGCCGACTCCTCTGATGCACACCCCCGTGCCATACCACCAGCCCGACCCACCGAGTCGCTTCACTCTCGGAGTGCGTCGGGTTCCCCGCTGTCCCCCCCGCCCCCCCGTACACACACGCACAGGCGTGCATGCTACACACAGACACAGCCAACACCCCGTTTGGCAAATAAATACCCTCCCCCCACCCCCCTCTTTCCCCGCCGCGTTGGTTCCCTTTTGCTCTCAGCGCCGGCCCTGGCGGCCCCCTCTGCCGTGTACGCAGGAATAGCATCGCATTCCTCTCTAACGCCCCCTCCCCCCCCCCCCCACACACACACACAGGGTGTGTGGTGCCGTATACGGGGCCCCCCGCCTGCAGCATGTACTAATCCGCCGTGTGTTTTCTGTGTCTGCAGGTGAGCGGGGATGCTGGTCTGAAAGGAAGCCAGCGGCTCTAAGCCAGTATGCGGGCCGCCGCGTCGCCGTCGTCCGCAAGGCGGCAGTGCCGGTGCGGGAACTAAACGCAAGGTGAAATGTGAACGTGAATGTGCGGGGAGACGGCGGGAACGCGGCGCGCCCTGGCCGTGGCTGTGGCCAACAGCGTTAGCACTATGGCCAGGTGCGTCAATACGGCACCGGCCGCCCTCAATCTTCTTCCTCGGAGGTGCTTCCCACATGGGCTGTCTCCCCTCTCCCTCGCACAGCAGTAGTAGCAGCACGCACAGTATTGTCCCTCTCTGTCCTTCCCTCACCGCCGCGCGTCTCCCCCACAGCATAGTCAGTCGGTCGCGGCAGTCGATGGTAATGAACAACCAGCACTAAAGCGACGCGGTGGCGGCGGCGGCAGCTGCAGTGCCCTGATGCTGGCGACACTACTGCATACAGTGTGTAGCGTCCTCGCCTCGGGCATGGTCTCACTCCGGGTGTTTTGTAACGGAAACCTCACAGGAAGCGCAACACACACGGCAGTAAACATGTGCACCGCCTCCCCTCCCCCCTCAACCTGTGCGGCGCGCGCGCGTGAACAGTACAAATTGACCTTGGCTCACCGCGGCGTCGGGGCGCAGGTTGAGGTCTATCCCTTTTTTGGAAACATCTCTCTCAAACAGCCACCAAACAATTGTAGACATTTTTATTTTGAGCGGTGGTTCAAATTGACGAAAATTACATAAAATAAGATTTTGGTTGGGTAAAGTCTGTTTAGGTTTCCCGTTTCTCCTTTTGTGTGTGTGTGTGTGTGTGTGTGTGTGTGTGTGTCTGTGCCTTTTTTTTTGGAGGTGGTGGAGGGGATTTTACTGTTGTTTGGTCCTGAAGAATACACAGTACACGTAATGTTTTCGAGGGGGGTTTGACGGCGCGGCGCGGCGGCGGGACACGGTCCGGTGCGCCTACAGCCCACAGCAGCCGGTGTGGGCGTGACGTGTGCGACGCCGTGTCCGGCGGCCGCGGTGTGTCCGTCCGAAAGCGCCCGCCATTCTGTCAAACAAAGTGAAAAGCCGTCGCGCCGCCAATCGCCTCCCCTTTTGTGAGCAGCGAGCATGCGCGGGGCGGTGTCATGCCGTCACACGCCGCGATACAGCATCCGTGCCAAATGATGCTGACGTATTGGCAGCGACAGCTGTCCTGCTGGACCCTGTGTGTGTGTGTGTGTGTGTGTGTGTGTGTGTGTGTGTGTGTGCAGATGGACCGAGCAGATTGCGCCCCTCCCATCAGCGGTGGCTAGCAGCAGTAGCAGCAGCAAGCGGCCACGTAATGGTCCAGCGCGGCCAAAAGTGATACATCGTGTGTAAGACGGGGAGGTCTCATAGTCGGCAACTGTCAAAACAGCGTTATGACAACTTCCTTTTTTTTGGGGGGGGTGTTCCTTTTTTCCTCCCCTTTTTCAATTCCTATGATAGTGCCGCGTCACGGAGCAGGATGGGTTCGCATGTATTTCTTCCGGCATACCGTTTTGGAAAGAGAAACTTTATCAAGATGGAATGTTGTGCTTCGGAAGAGTCGGCATCGGCAACAGCGTCGGCGACAAGAAGCGTACGAAAAAGGCACCAGTTTAGCGTCGTGTGGCGCTGCCAGCCCCGCAGGGGCAGGATCTACAGATCCTCGACGATATGGCCACGCAAATCCGGGGGGCGAAACTTGCGTGACAACGCAATGAGGCCTGGCCTCTGTCCGCGCCGCCCCGCCGGGGGGTGCATGCCGCCGGGTGCCGCCGGGTCCTGGGCCGTGGTCCCACCCCTCAAATCAGTATGGTCATCCGAGTGCATGAATGACCGGGCCGGCCGCACGGTAGCGCTGCGGCGCACGCGGCACGCACGCACACACACACACACACACACACGGCGGGGTGCGTGGCGGACCCCTACGCTGCTGTGCTCCCCGCGTGCTGCCGCTGCCCTGCCGCCGCCGCCCCCGATAGCGCAGCATCGCAGCGCCCGCCCCGTGACGCGGCAACAGTTCCGCGAAGACAGCTGTGTGCGGCCTTTGCATTGCGTGAGGTCATTCATTCTCCCCCACCCCGCTCCCCTCTCCCCGCTGGTCCGACAGATCGCCTCGCCGCGGTTTGCGTGTGCAGGTCAGTCAGTGCGGTCGTGTGCGGCGGACGGTACGGGGTGGGGAGGGGTGGGGAGGGGGACCCGAGGGGGACCCGCGCGCACGGTTGTCGGTGTTTACACAACAGCCGCGAGATAATCGCCAACGACGATGACGACACAATATCCAATCAGGGGGACGCCGACTCCTCGGCCTGGAGGCTGCAGCCGCGATCCGCCGCCGCGATCCGCCGCGATCCCTGATCCCTGATGACCCCCCGCGAGGATCGCTGCTCGCTGTGCGTTCGTCCTCCCTGATGCAAACCACCGATTTCGAGCATTGCTGATTTTTTTTTGGGCCTAAAAAAAATTTGTTGTCTCAAAAATTTTAATTAAGTAGAATAATTTGGCGGTGTCGACTATTTTTTCACCATTGATTCTCCTCTCTGGACACGGTTCGGCATACGGTCTAGCGGGCTGCGCCCTGGAAGAACAAGGGCAGCGGAACAAGACTATGCCCCGGCCGCTGGCTGGCCTGTTGGCCTCCCCGCGGCCCCTGCCGGCGTCTGGCCGTGTTGTGGGTGCGCGAGCGAGCGCCGCGGCCGCGCGCCACCCGCCGCGTGAAATGGCTCTATCGAGGTACCCCGGCACACGGCCCGCTAGATCGTATAATAAAGGCGGGCCCGGAGCAGCAGCAGCGGGCGGGGGGCGTCCTTAAACTGCTGTGATTAAGTGCAGGTGGGCAGCATTTCATGCGCGCTGGGGGGGGTTATGATGGGCGTGGAGCCCCTGCTCTAACCTATATGAGCACGTTAAAAAAATATAAAAAGGAATGAAACCTGATACCGAAGTGGATGCTAACATGACACAGGGCCATGTATTTGAAACCAATTCAAACGCCTCTAGAAAAAAAAATGTTTTCTTCGATTCCGTTTCTCTTTTTGTGTGTGTGGTGGGTGTGTGCGCGCGCGTGCAAATTGCACCTCTTTATCGCCATCATACGTGCATATCAGGGGCAAACAAGGCAGCGGGCCCGGCACACACAATGAGAGTGGCACGGACGCGCAGCCCCCCCTAGCCGGCCAGCTGCGTCCACCCGCACCGACCGAGCAGACTGTACATACTGTACCGTTTTGCAGTACCACAAGTCCTGCCTCCCAAAAAGTAGGTCATGTTTGCCTATTACCTTCCTATAAAAAAAACTGGAAAGAAAGAAAACTCATTTCTCGCTGAACGCCGCCGCGGTGAGGCTAAATCGATTGATCGAGGCTATCTTTCGGTAGTTTTTTTCCCCCCTCGTCCTTTAATGCGGCCGGAATGGAATGAGGTTGTGTGGGATCCGGCGGCGGGTGACGTGCGGCGTGCAGCTGGGCACGCGCCCCCCCGCTGCGCGGGTGGGAGAGAGACGGCTGCACCCTCGCCATCCTTGTCCCACTCACGCACGCGGCGCAACACCTGGACAGGGCGCTTGTTCCTCACACAATGGGGCACGCGGGCGGCGTACAGACCCGGCAAAAAAAAATAAAAAACGAAAAAAAAAGGCAATTGATATCCTGCACGTTATGGGTGTGCAAAAGCACGACCATCCGGTTGCGCGCTGCGGCCGCCTGCATATGAATGAAATGAATGGGCTTTCGTAAATGAATCGTCGTCGTCGGCGGCGGCGTTTTGTTTCCGCTGGAGGATACAGTACGCACGCGATATATTCGTTTCTGCGGCGTGCTCCTGCTCCTCTCCCCCGCTAAGTTATGCTGCCAACGCGATTGTTTTGTCAACGCAGTGGCCCCCGCAGCGCCGGCCGACGTGCATGTCAATGCCGATATCAGCGCACAGCACAGCGGCCGGACCTCCTTGCATGTTGAGTGCGGCGGCTACTGTATAATGATTCGCACATGCTCAATGCAACAAGACTTTTAGTTTTTTTTTTTAACTTTTTTTGTCGCGTTTTAATTTTTATTTGCGTGCACAGCCGGCTGCCGTCGGCTGTACTACCGCACTGTAAAAAAATATTTTTTTTGTCACTTCACTCCTTAATTTTGAACGAAAAATTTGTCGCAAAAAAAAAATTTATGCACTTTAGTAGATGCACAAAAAAAACGTCCTAAGGCGTTCTGCCACCGATCGAAATGTTTTGTCAGGTGACGGCTAAACCGTATGAGGTGCCGAGATATTCGTCGTCGATATTTATTGTCGCGTGACAAACTCATATTTTTACGGTGCGTGCGCCGCGGGCCACCCATTGCGACGGCTCACCGCAGCGCAGCTCTCGATCGCTGTGCACACGCCGCGGGGTGGGAATCAAAAGCACTCGACTTTTTGCCCACCGACGGCTCCCGGCACGGCTCCCGGCACGGCCTCCCCTGAGGTGTGTGCGGCGAGCGCTGACTGCAACACGCGTCGGGATATTTGTTCTGCGTGTCTCCCCTTCTCGCCAACCAAAACACTCCGATTGTGGTCGCGAATATGTGCGGTGCGGTGCGGTGTGCGGGAAGACCCGCGCTGCTCACATGCGCGGCCCGCTCTCAAACTATTTATTATTATCACCACTGCCGTGCGGGACAAACAGTTTCGTTTTTATTGCCGCCGTCCTTTGGCTCAGTTTACGATACATCGATTTGTTATTTGGCGCGGACGAAAAAAATATTTGGTGCAGTCGGCGATCTCTGTCACACGGTGACGTGTCTCCCTCGCACTCACGACAGCCGCAGTCCGACTCTCTTTGTGCATTGCAAGCCAACGAGTGTGTTCTATCTGTCTCTCCTGGGTGCGAGAGAGACAGAAGACGCCCTGGTGAGGGCGCATCTTGGCTTGCCTAAACTGGAATGACACTGTCGTGAGCCCAGGCCTCGGCCACGGTGCCTGCTGGGTAGGCAGCCTCTGGCTCGGTCACGCGCGCGTGTCGTGCGGGCCGGCCTACCCCGGCCACAGCAGGCGCTGGGCGTCGCTGCTGCTGGCGGTGTAGTGGTCTGTAGTGGTCTCAGGGTGCGGCGGGGATCTTCGGCGTGAGCCTGACCTTGGCGGTGGCTAATTGTAACGGGGGCAGCGCAGCGGCGGTGCGCATGTGGGTCACACGTCGGCGCTGGCCGAGAGCCCAGCCGCGTGGTCGTCTGCCCGCAGGCACCGCCAGGCACGGCCGGGCACCGCAGGCCGCCGGCCGGTAGCACCGCGCGGCCGGCTCGCGGAACCGTATATCGCCAACGGCAACAGCAACAACAACACGCCCTGATCCGCTCCGCCGCGGCTGATAGCGGCTCGGCATCCCCGGAGGGCGGGGCCGATAAGGGGCGCGGGCTGCGCAGGTGCTCGTCTCGTCCTCGGGAGTGAGATCACCGCGTGGGGCCGCCGCGGGTTAGGTAAGAGCGATAACCTTGGCAAGGTCCTCCCCGGGGCCCCGCCCCGCCGGCCCCGCCCCGCGGCCGCGGCCAGGGGGTCCTTCAGGCGGACGCGTTTGGCAGGACTCCCATCTGCCCGGCCCCGGCCGGCACGCGTCACGCACCTGCTGCGGGCCCCGCCCCGCCCCGTGCCGTAGCGGTGCCCGGGCGTGGGCCGGCCGGCCGGCGCTACTCCGCGCGCCAAGGACGAGTCGCGGGGCCGCGGCGGGGCGGACGAGACGGGGTACCGACGTCAACGCCAGCCGAAGGCGCGGAGTGACAGCGGGCGACGGCCGGCGGCGGAAGTGCGGCGCGGCGGCAGCCTGGCCTGACCTATGGCAATGGCGGCGCGTCGTGCCGCGGTGCTGGTCACCGCCAGGGAAAGTGAGGGACGGCAGTACTCGACGTGGACATCGTGGGGCGTCCTGTGGGGTCCGCGCCAGGGAGAGAGTGGGATAGAGAGGGGCAGAGAGCGAGAGAGCGAGAGAGAGCGAGAGAGAGAGAGAGAGAGAGAGAGAGAGAGAGAGAGAGAGAGAGAGAGGGAGTCGGAGGTCGCAGGGGGAGGAAGGAAGACGCGTGTAAACACTGTGACGCCGGGGGTGCCGTGCCGTGTGGTGGCTCGCCAAGGCCGCATCGCATTCCAGCCGAGTTTAGTTTCCGCGCGGGGGCGGCCGGGCCAGAAGAGAGGCGCCGCAGAGGCCGCGGCGTCCGGCGCCGCGTCATCCGGCGCGCGCGTGCGCCACCGCCGCCGTACATGAGGAAGAGAACATCTTCACTATTACTTGTGTGTGTGTGTGTGTGTGATGTCGAAATGAGATGATGTAGTGCGGAGGAATTTCGCTCGATGGGTTTGTCGTTTGTGTCGTATCAGATCAGCGCTCCCCTCCGTGAGGGAGCGCCACATAGGAGGGAGCCCCCTACAGCGGCACGGCACGGCGCGGCCGGCCTCTGTGTATTATTTATGGGCAGTGCAGTGCGCGCCCGCCGGCCCGCCGCACATGCCGGCCGGACTTGCAGCGAAAATAGAATCTGACGAGATGAGGGCCCCGCGATAGTGGCACACACACGCACACACTCGCACACGCGAGTAGACGCGCGCCTACGCCCCGCCACGCACACACAGCCGGTGCGGAGGCCCCCCCTGCCTCGCCGCCACTGCCGGAGATGGATGGCCGGCCGTGGTCGGCAAGCGAGCTGTTTGCACAGTTTTGCCATTCATGACAAAATGCATGCGGCGAGGCGAGCCGCTTCGCTCGCCCTCCCCGGCTGTTCACGTTAGCGTTTTGCTCCTTCCTTATCTATCTCTCTCTGCCGCCGCCGCTGCACCCCGGCGGGGCCCTCCCATCTCCGCGTGTCCTCCGCGGCAGCGCCGGCGATGCGGGACTCGCAGGATGAGATACGCGTCGCAGCTCCTGACCTTCACCCTCCACTCGTCTCGTCCTATTCTCCTCCTCTTCTTCGCGGGCGCGGAGCCGGACCGAATCCGCACAATGAATTCCGTGTGCGTGCGTGTGAGTGTGTGTGCGTGTGTGTGTGAACTTGAAAAGCGCGATGGGTCGTTTTATAGCGAAAAGAAAAGCAAACCGAGCTCCTCCTCCTGCTCCTTCCCCCCTCGTCCTCCCGGTCCTGCGCGGCGCAGCAGCAGCGGAGAGTGGATCAGAGTGTATTGGCCGGGAGGAGGAATTTGTCTTGCATTGCCGGGGATCCTGAAAAACAAGCGGGGCCTTTCAGCGGGCCGCGGGGGTCCCGCCTCGGGTCCTCTCGGCTCTTCTCGGCTCCTCTCGGCTCCTCTCGGCTCCTCTCGGCTCCTCTCGGCTCCTCTCGGGTCCCCCCGCCCCGCGGCATTCCCGTCGTCGCCATCGTCTCCTCCTCCGCGGCCCGCGGCGCCTTTTGTGGCGGGGATCAGGACGCCGACGGACGGCACGGCACGTCGCCGACGACGCAGACCCGACGCCTATCCACTTCGCGACGCCAAATTGCGCGCCGCATCCTTCCTATATCGTTTTTGGATCGGCGGCTCGGCTCACTCACCGAGCTCCGCTGGCTCCGCGGAGAACCTGAGAGCCTCACATGTCCGTAATAAGGCTCTTGTTATCGCCGCCGTTATCTCCCCCGGTGTCGATCATGATGCATGCGTGCCATTGATGCACCGCGATGCAGCGCGGCCTTCTTTCGTTTTCGTTTTTTTTTTCGGCGGGAAATCGCCGTTGTCGTGAGTAGTCCTTCGTCTCTGTCGCACTCGTTGCGTTGCTCTATGAGAGAGCGAGACAGAGAGGTCTGCGATTCCTTTTCATCTACTTTCCTGTTTTTCTATGTCACACTTTTTGTCCGATTTTTTTTCCTGTCTTTTCTTTTAAACAATTTTGCCGCGTTAGTATTTTTTTAAGTGAAAGACCCGCTCGATATATATCTAGGCGCGGTGGTCAGCGAGGCGGGGGACGGTGTCCACCGCGGCGTACAGCATGTGGACGCGGAGGGCCGAGGGCCGCCGGGGGCTGCCGAGGGCCACGATATACAAAGGCTGAAAAAGGAAAACGAGAGGAGGGTGGCCGGGACCGGACAGCCGGAGCGAGCGGGAGGTGAAAAGAACAACGGGGCCCTGCGAGGAGACACGGGCCGGGGTCCCGGGGCCCCACGGCCCCGCGGCCCCAGCGGGGGACGCCGGGCTGCAGCGGCACCCACGGGGCCACTCTCAATAAACTACTACTAAAAAACTGGCCTCGGCGGAGGGGAGGGGCCGCGATGCAGCTCCACCGCCTCAGCGCGCGCCGCTTCACTTTGACCGGATCTAAGTGATCTCCAGCTCCGTCCTATAATGTCACCAGATCTGAACGAAATTCGACACTAAAAGCCATAAAAAATATAAAAAAAATGCGGCGATTTTATGAACGTTACAAATTGTCCCGATGCCGTGATTTTCTTGAAATTGTAACACTGTTTTGGACTTTGATCGGACATTTTAGAGTGTCGCATTCATCCTGAGAAGTTGAATTTCTCGTCTTCTTTCTCGGCGGCGCTGCCGGGGTGTCCGGACATGCCGTCACGACACGAGTGAGCCAAGGCGAGAGAGAGAGAGAGAGAGAGAGAGAGAGAGAGAGAGAGAGAGAGAGAGAGAGAGAGAGAGAGAGAGAGAGAGAGATAGAGAGATCGCCGTGTTCGATGGTACTTCTTGGGTGGCACGACGACCGGCATTGAGTATCAATTAGTACCCGGAATCGTTTGAGACCACCACCAACGGCACCCAGAGGATAGCAGAGCGGGGCAGAGTGGAGGGGCGTTCTCAATCGTCAGGAGCGGCAGCAGCCGGCCGGGCCTCAGTGGCAGTAGCAAGTCCGGAGGGCCGAGCGCTGCCCTGCAGCCCGCCTGCAGACGGGACCGAGACGGGACGAGACGCCTGGAATGGGTATCGAGGCGGTGATGAGCACGGGGAGGGGGCGGCGATTGCCGCCCGCTAAAGACTAGTCCGGGCGGCCGCGGGGATGGCCGGACCTGCGGCCGGACAGGTCCGCGTCGGCGTCGGCAGGGTCCGGGGCGTGGGCGTTGCGCCCGGGGCGTCGTGAGGTCCAAGGCCTGGCGCGGCGTCCCCTGTCATTATGTCGAATAGCTCTATCGTCTGGGCGCGCGTGCCGCGGTGCTGTGAGGCCGGTGCCCGTGTCAGTGCTCTCCCGTCCGGTCCGGTGCTCGGGCGCCTCGCCTCGGCCGCGGCGGCGGTCAAGTGGCCAGCGGCCGCCAGCGGCGCAGCGGAGAGCCGGGCGCGGTGTCGTACCCGAGTATTTATTGAGCGAGGCGCCCCGGGCCCCGCGGGCCAGGCACTCCCGCCTCGTGTCCCAGGCTCTCTGGCCCGCGGCGCGAGTCCTCGAGTCCCCCGAAAACACGCTCCGCGAGGCAGCCTTGGGCCGTGCCGAACAACGCGGTCCTAGTGGCGCACGAGCCGGGGACCGCGGACTCTGACTTTGACTTTCAATGTCACTGAAATTTCACAAAAAAAAAATTAACATCCAAATGTTGAAAGAATTTAAGTAGTTTTCAAAATCCGCGGACTAAAAACCAGACAAGATTTAGAAAAAAAAATACTTTTCTTCGTACATGATGTGATCTCTAAAGAATTAAATAAATGTTAAAAATTCATCAAAAGCTCACTGAATTTAATAACCCATTGGGGTCCCTGGCTGCAGTAGTCCCCTGGGGAGGTCGGTCGGTGCCTCCACTGGTGTCGACGCCGCCACAAGCGTATTGGGTGACGCCGCCGTCTCGCCCCGCGCGCCGTCATCTTCGATGCCGACGCCAGTGGAGCGCGCGGAATTATTTCACCCCGTCCACCACCAGTCCAGCCCGCTTGATGTGAGCCGGCAGCGGAGCAGTGGAGTCTGCGGGGTGGCCGAGCGCTGTCGGCCGCTATCAGCGTGAGCACGAGGCCCTGCGCACTGTCACGCGGCTGACACGCGGCTGACACGTGGCTGACACGCGGACCCGACTGGGTTGTGTCCGCCGCCGTGCGGCTGTGCGCTGTGCTCTCTCTCTCTCCCCCCAGGATGACGCGGTGCTCGCCGAACGTGCGCAGCACAGTGATGTTACGTAGTTTGCGGACGGCCCCTGTGCCGCACCACCATCACTCACCCCCAGAGCGGGGCCCGACGTGACACCGCCACCACCACGGCGCGCCGCTGGGCACCGCCCTGATTACGTGGCAGGCGCGTGGCGGGCGCGTGGCGGGGAGGGGCAGCTGCAGTTCAAGGTCACGCCCCCGCCCTACGGCGCGCGGCCCCGGGGGAATCCCCCGCACCGTCCGCGTCGCGGGCGTGTACGTGAACCGTCCTCCGCGAGTGTCCTCCTCCCCGGCGCCGCCAAGACCCCCCGCATCGTGCAGACCGCCTCCTCGTGGACGAGTCCCAAGGCCGGCCGCCGTGGTGCGCACCGGCAGCGAGCCGGCGGCAGCCTCCGGGGACGACGCCGCGCGACGCGCCTCGCATCGCCAAGTGTGTGCGTTATGAAGTGAGGAGGCCGGCGGCGGGGCGAGGCGTCGCGGTGCACACATGCCGCGGCGTCACACCAGCACAGCCAGCAGATGCCAGCGGAGCTCATGTAGGGCCGGCGGCCGGCCAGCGCATCCGCTGCGAGCTGCGCGACGGCCACGCCCCTTCCGCCACCCCGGGACAACCACCGCCGCCGCCGCCGCACATTCACACGGCAGCGGCGGTGGTGATTCGGCGGACATGCGTGGCCGACATGTCATGTCCCCTGACCCCGGGTGCCCTGGGCTCCGGCTGCGGGCCGCACCGCTGCCTGCTGCGGTGTGACCCTCGTTCCGTCGCGCCCGGCCGACTTCCTTCAGGACAATGCCATAACAGACCGCGAACGAGGCGGTCCTTGCGGTGGAGAGGGACTCCATTAAATGCGCGCCACGATTCCGCGGACCTCCCCGTCTTCTTGTCGTGGTTTCGTTGCAGATATCCTTTATCGTCCTTTTCACTCTTGTTGTCTTTTTTTTTCTTTCCTTTTTTGGCCTATCGCCGCCCCTCTTCTCCTTGTGTAAACGCGCAATCTTTTCTGAAAGGGCGGCCGAGGGGGACCGCGCGGGGGACCCCTCTCTTATTCAGTGCCTTCACGCACACACACACACGCACACACACACACACACACGGCCACTTCATGAGGCACCGAGACGGGCGGCGGGACGGGGGGATGCAGCCGGGCCCGCGCACCGCACCGCCGCGATGAGGCACTGCGACTAGACATGATGAAGTATGCATGTGAAAACTACGTAAGAAGGGTGGAGGAAATGTGGACTGGGGATGGTGAATAGCGAAGCGCTGCCGTGTTGATTTTGTTGTTGTTGTTGTTGCTGCTCACGCCTTTGTGTGTGCGGGGGCGTCGTGGGGCGTGGCGTGGCGTGGCGGGGGCCCTCGGACGCGATGAGGTGACCTTTGTGGAGGCCGCCGCGCCGCCGCATCCCGCGTGAGCCGTGCGGTGTGTGTGTGTGTGTGAGTGTGTGGGGGATGAAGATGAGGGGGCGGCACCGCACCGAACCCCGCGAGCTGGCCGGGCTGAGCCAGGGATGGCGAGGCGGAGGTGTCTGGAGTGGGAGTGGCGCGGTCGCTGCGGGCGCGCAGGTCGGCCGGGCACGCCCACCTTTAATATTCAAACGAGGCGATAGGAAGGCCGCGATAATGAGTCTCCTCTGCTCACACTTGGCCGGCGTCGTCCTCGCATCGCCACACCGTGTGTCGGGCGGGGCGGGCCCCGGACCCCGCCTGTCTCGTGGGGCTCGAATATACCGCGCACAACAAGACCGCCGCGACGGAGGAGGAAAAAAGAATTAAAGCAGGCAGCGTGCACATCGGATAAGTGTTGCAAAAGCGTTGCCGTGATCCCCGTGAGACGACACGTCGCCGTCGGCGGGCCTCGCGTGACGCCGCGCCGTATCGCAGGGGCCGGCGGCACGCGCCACGCACGCGCCACGCACGCGCGTGTCCGCGCGGACGGCTCACGCAGCTCACGCCGCCGCCGCGAGCGTCGCATTTTCCGCCGCAGTTGCGCCGCGCCGCGTAAGTGGATTAAACGGGCGGGCGCGATCGTGCCAAAGGGAGGAGGAGCAGGAGGGAAAGGTTAAGGCCAGGCCGACGGGGGAAGGGGGCAGGGGGAGGGTCAGTGCCACGCGGCCGCGCCCACCCCTCAAGGACGCGCGCGCCGCGACGGCGGCCCTGCGGCAACGGCTCGTGCGCCCTCCGCCCCCGTGGAGGCCGTCACCGCTCACCTGCCCGTCTGCTCGCCGGCGGCCGGCCCTGGCTGCGTGTGGATCAGCCTAATGCACACCGCGGGTCGGCGCGGCGCGGCGTGCATCGGCTCACGGCACCTGCGATGGATGGCGGTCTTTATCGCCACCCCCGGCGGCGGCGGCGCACGCTACGCTGCCGGCCCAGGGGCTCAGGAGCTCGGGACGGAGGGGGCAGAGCCGGTCGGAGCTGAGCGCGAGCTAACTGTGAGCCCGGGACGGAAGCAGCTTCCGGTGCCGGCGAGGCTTGTTGGTTTTTTTTTCGGGGAGGCATATGATGGCAGTGTTGATGCGTTGAGGAGGCGCTCGGTGCGGCGGCGGTGCGGAGGTGCTGCTGCAGCGGGGCCGCACCGGGGGGGCCGCCGCTTACCGCGCACCACCGACTCGTCGTGCTCCGGGGCGCCGCCGTGCCGGAAGGGGGTCCCGGTGACCGCGCGGGGGGAGGGCGAGGCCGGCGAGGCCGGCGGAGCCGCAGCGGACCCTCTTCACCTCACCTCAAATTATTCGTGATCGACACCTACGAGCCGCGCTGCAGCGTAATGGGTGTGGCCCTCGAGCTCCTTAACATAATAGTTTCGTGGCAACGGAAACAGGGCGGCGGTGCGGGCCGCGCCGTGTGCGCGCACCGCGCCTCACCTCCGCGGGACAAAGGGGGCCGTGAGGACGGCCGTCCATGTCTGCCCGTCCTCCGCACCCCGACCCGACCTATGGCGCCCCCCGCGGACCCCTGCCGGGACCTCGACGGTGCCGCGACGTGACGTGAAGTGGGTCACCGCCGCCGCGCCGTGCCGTATTGGCGGGCTCGCCCCCCTTATCAAAACAAACGGCGCGCTGATTGGCCGCAGGCGGAGGCTCGGCTCGGCGCGGCTGTCTCTCTCGCACCCGTTACCGCCGAGATAGCAGCGGGGATGGTATTGAAGAAGGGTGTTGGCCTGGGAAGGAGCGGGAGTGTCCTGCCGCGGCGGCGGGCCGGGAAGGACGTCCGCGGGGCGTCCCGCAGGACCTCCCGGCCCCCCGTGCCGCCGTGATTTATTTGTTGGCCCGCTGAGAAGGGCCGTACGGCGCGGCTAATGAGAGGGGGGGGGGGCGCGTAGGTGTGGCGCGGGGAGACCTTTGCCGGGCTAACGACCACGGCCGCGGGGTGGGTCGGGCCGGCTTCGAAAAGCAGTTCGGATTGTCCTCCGGACCGTTGTTGTTGTTCCCGATCAGAGTTTGGACTCGGACACCAGCATTTCCCACCGACGTCGGCGGCCTGCCCGGTCCGAGTTTCCTGGCCGTGGCGCGGTGCATGCCTCGGCCGCCGTCGGCCGCCGTGCCCTTTTTCCCTGACATTTGCCCGCGGTATCGTCTCGTCCGCGCGGCCCTGCTGTTGCTGCAGGCCGGCGGGCGCGCGGCGGACTGTGTCCCGCCGGCCCTGTCCCTGTCCGGCTCCGGGGTGGGCTGAGCTCGGCTCGGGCGCCCCCGCAAATGCCACAGGAGCCGTCGGGGGCCCCGGCGCCGCCACGCCCCCCTCCCGGCCCGCGCACGGCCCGCAACATTGTGTCCAACCCGGTTCCGGCCGCGGCCCTGTGCGCCGGCTGTACTCGTCGACACCCGCTGCGCCGCCCGGCCAGCCGGCACCGGAAATCCGCGACTCGTAAAAATGCGAAAAACACGGTGAATGACAAAAAGCCGTAATGCATTATGCCTGTCCTGCTGTGCCGCCGGGCGGGTGGGGGGGCGGGGAGGGGGAGGCCCGCCGGCCGGGGCCCCGTGTCATCGTCTGGGTCCGGCCGGGCCCCGCTGGCGCCGGCGCCCTCCCCGCCCCGCCCCCGTCTCTTCCGCGCGCCGCCTCATCGATCCACGGCAATGCCCTCCGGCCCCCAGGCTGCCCTAGGCAATACGGCGCAGCGTGCGGACCAGAAGGGCACGGCCCTTGAGGCCCTGCCTGCCCTGCCCGCCGCCAAGGCCCTCGGCACGCGCGTGATCTAGGGCGGGGTGGGCGGGCGTGACGTCATCGCAGCGCCCTCAGTGCAGCCCGCGCCCCGTCGCGGCGGCGGCGTCTCCTGGCACCCGTCTTCTTTGCTAACCGCGCCCTCTCTCGCTCTCTGTTCCAGGTGTGTATCTCGGCCAGCAACGCCGTCGACTTCCGCCGTGACACCCGACCAGCAAAAAAATAGAGATGGTTTTTCAAAAAAAAATGTGAGTCTGGTAGTGCAGTTGTCTGTGGATGAAAATATCGACGGGAGGTGCTCTGCGCTCTGCGAGTCGGCCCCGACGGGGTGGGCCGCGCCGGGCCCCGCTACTGTGTAGTTGTATATAATAAAATATTGGGCGCGGACCCGCTGCGGCCGCAACGGGGTAAAGCGACCCCGCCCCGACACTCTTCCCCTCGCCTCCTGATGGGAGTAATTTTCTGCTCGAAGTGAGCGGATATTTGAGCGCGCATCCGGCCGGCCGGCCGCGGCGCGGCGGCGCGGGGCGGAAGGGGTCGGCGGGGAGGAGGTGGACGCGGCCGCTGTCCGCGCCGCGCCCGCCTCTGCTGACCTCGACTCCGGCACTGCCGGCGGGCGATATCCGGTTGACAGGAAATTTGCGCCCCCTCCTCTCCTCCTCTCCCATTTGCTCTCCCCGCCCCCTAAACCACCTCCAGTTCCCACTGCCCTCTCTGCTGTCAGGCCCGTGCCGCGTCCCGCTGCAGTACTACGATAATGTGGATTTTTCCAAAGTCGTCATTAGGAATCCACCGCTTCCCTCTACACCTGGAATGGCGGCTTTTCCCGTCCGGTAAAAGAAAGAGATATTTCAAGCCAGCGACAACACGCCACGACGGGGGCGCGGGGGGGTCGGAGCGGCGAGGTTATCGGGGTGGATGGCGGGGGCTGAAATATGATCAGGCCAACTAACCTGGGCCTGGCTGGCTGCGGCCCGCCCGTTCCCATCCGCTTCGCCCTGTTTTTACCCCCTTCCTCTCCCCCCCCCTCCCCTCCCCTTCTTCCCTTCCTGCGACCCGTTTTTCGCGCGACTTAATTTCCTTGAGAGGGATGTGGTTGTTTGTGTTGGTGCCCGGCCGCTCCGCCCCGCTTCGTCCTGCGCGTCGTTCTGTTGGCACTCCTGATGAATTGAATGAGGGAATAAGGACGAATCATTCAAAGCGGTGGCGGCGGCGGCGGCGGCGCGGGCCTGTGCGGCAGTAGCGGCGGCAGTCGCCGTAACGTCGCACGTCCACTGCATACAATGAACTTCCAAAAAAAAAAAAACGTTTTGAATTTTATCATTATTCGCGGTCGACAAAAATTTCTTCGGTGTTATTTATATTTTATTTTATTTCTCTAAGAGGGTGCCGCAAAAACTCCAGAAGTTGACACTACAAAAGATGAGACGGGGGACGGCGGGCGGCGAGTGTGGCGGCAGCCCCCGTCCCGGCGGCGCGGGGATTTAAATTGGTGCGCGCGAGGCGCGATCGTCGCCGTCCGAGGCCGCCGCTGCCGCCGCTGCCGCGCCGGGACTCTGAACAGGCCTATTACGCCTGCTCTGGCCGGCGGCCGACGCTGGACGATGTCGCCGCGACGCTCTCCACTTTACTCCTGATGATACTGCATGCACCGCGAGCGGAGCCGCCGCGGCGGGCAGCGGACCGCGACGCCCGCCGCCGAGCCGGGCAGCGGGGGGCAGGGCCGTGGTGGAGGAGAGAGATGGCAGCCGTCATCAGCGGGGAGACTACCGCACCGCGCCACACCGCCACTTCCCATGCTGCTCGCCGTCCCGCCGCCCCGCTCCTGTCCCGCTACTAATTTCTCACGTCGCGCGGGTCGTACCGGGGCCCTTCTTCCTCTCCTTCCCCTCCCTCTTCCTCTCCGTAGCCACCACCTCCTCCTTCTCCTATTCGTCCCGTTCCGTCCCGTCCCACCTCCTCCCGTCTGTTGTTGTGCGCGGGAGTGCTCGGGGTTGAGGAGGGACCGGCCGGAAAATAGGTCAGGGGGTTGGATACGCCTAACGCCGGGAGAGAGAGAGACAGAGAGAGAGACAGGTCCTCACCGCGACCCACCGAGGCGATACGGTGTGTTATCCGGCCGCCGTCCTCCTGATTGAGTCGCGTAGTCACGTGGTCTGCACTGCCGGCTCGCATAGGGCGTGGAGGGAGAGCCGACAGTCGACTCCTGACCGCTGCGCGGGTGGGTGGTGCGGTGGGAGCTGGGACTCTAGCGGGAGCCACCCGTAGCCGGCCAGACAGCCACGGCGCAATGACGTCATTCGCTCCTTTCTCTGTCTTTCTCTGCTACACTCACTTGGTGCCGGCGCCACACGCTCGCCCCTTCTCTCGTCCGTTGCCCCCCGGCTGCGGCTGTTCTCCTCCTGGCTCCTCTGCCCGGTCGGTTCCTTCTGTGACGGCACATGACGGGGGGGGGGGGGGGGGGGGGGCAGACCACGCCTCCCCCTCCTGCCGCGCAAGGGGCGCTACGAACACCCCTCCCCACCCCACCCCCATTCCACCACATCCGCAGTCGTTCCGTTTGTTTACTTCGCGCTCCCCACCGCGCCGGCCCGGATCCTGCGGGAAGGCCGCCGCCGCCGCCGCCGCCGCCGCCGCCGCCGCCGCCGCCGCCGCCGCCGCCGCCGCCGCCGCCGCCGCCGCCGCCGCCGCCGCCGCCGGGCACTCTCATCTGTATCTATCGCGCTCCTGCCCTCAGCGCCGCTGCGCTGCGCTGCTGCGCCCGGAGCCGGTAGCGCCTGCCGGGTAGGCAGCCACGGTCCACGCGTGCCGTGCGGGCCGGCCTACCCCGGCACCCGCGGGCGCCAGCAGTGCTCACTGCTCGCTGTCAGACACGGAGCGGAGCCCGTCCGGTGCAAAAGTTTGTGGCGAGCGGCGCGACAGAAGGGGCGCCGACTGGGCGGGAGGGGGAGTTGGCCGGATAGGAGTTGGCAGGCCAGATCTGGCCAGATCTGGCCAATAGTGAGGCGGCGGCGTGGAGTAACGCCAGTAGTAGTAGTAGTAGAAGTAGAAAAGAAGGGGGAGGGGGGTGATGGTGATGAGATGTGCACAATGGTGAGATGAAAGGGGCAAACGGGGGCGGCGACGGGCAGGGAAGGGCCTCGGCTGTGTGCGTGCTGGAGAAGAGGGAGAGAGACAGAGAGAGAGGTATTAGTCCCTTTGTCTGACAGGGCGCGCCAGGATCATTATCCCATCGGGAGATTGTTGTTGTCCGTCGCCGTAGGAGTCGCTGCGGCATCTCTCTCTCTCTCTCTCTCTCTCTCTCTCTCTCTCTCCCTCGCCCTCCCCCCTCTGTGTGTGTGATGGTCGACTTATGGTGCATGACGCGGTACAGAGATGGGCGGATCCGCTTCTCCTCCATCTTCTTCTTGTTGTTCTTGGCGGCGCGTAATGGTCATGACATGACCGCCGCCGTCTCCCTTTCTCATTACTCCCCATCTGTAAGTAAACGCACGCACACACACTCACACACACACACACACCTGGAGGACGGCTCCTCCGGGAGGCGGCGGCGGAGGTGATGTGACCCCGCTGAAAAACGATGACGCTCAAAGCGGTCCGGCCGACGCCGGCCACTGATTGGTAGTAACCCATCCCTCCTTTGTCTTTCTCTCTCTCGCTCGCTCCCTCTCGCTCGCTCTTTCTCTTTTGACCAATGCCGTCCGATTAAAGTGAGGGGCCTAACAGTGTGTCGGGGATATCCTAGCCGCCTGCTGCCGCCGCCGCCATTCCCAGGGACTGGCTCGTCGTGTCTCGTGTCCTTGTGGGGGCGGAGGGGGGCGTGCCGTCGTGCCGCTAGAAGCAGCCGCGTCCGCGTGCGTGCGTGTGTGCGTGCGTGCCCCGACGATGCCCGGGCTGGGCCCCGCCCCGCGCTGCCCTCGGCTGCCCTGCACTGCCCGCCCCGCTGAAACACAAAGCCCTTTGTAGACACCGGCGTTACCGCGTATACGTACGCCGCGTGTGCCGCGCGTGTCCGCCGCGTGTCCGCCGCGTGCCGCGTGCGTCTGCTCTGTCGGCGGCTATTGTCCGCCATATGAGGAGCACCCGCACCCCTCGCCCTGCCCTTCGGCGGCGGGCCGGGGCCGTGCTGCTGCTGCTGCTGCTGCTGCTGCTGCTCCTACACACGGCTGTACTTGGCAAACAAAAATCGGCCCGCAGCCTGTTCCCGGCCAAGCCTGGCCCAGCCTGGCCCAGGTGACACGCAGTCACTCTTCCCGGTCCGGTGCACGCGTCTCCCGCTTCAAGTGTTGAGGGCGCTCGCGTTGTGCGCGCTAAGCCCGGCTCAGGCCGGCCACCCCTCCGCGGCTCCGCGCCCCGCTGCCCCGCTGACCGCCCATGAAGTCGAGCCGCAGCCTCCCCCAAGACAAATAGACGGAGGCCGCCGCCGCCGCCGCCCTGCCGGCTGGACAGTCCGGGCCGGGCGCCCTCTCGCCGCTCGGCTCGGCTCCTATAGCGCTAATTGCTTTATCGCCCCTTCATGTCACGACGCGGGGGACGGTCGTGGTGCGTGGCGTCGTGTGCCGCCCCGGAGCACTCCGACGCCGAGGTTCCGCGCCGCGACACGCCGCCGCCCTCCCCACACCGCCCCCCGCCGCCGCCACGCTGCGCCACGCCCCTCCGGCCCCTCGCTGGAGTCCCTTACTCCCCCCTCTCCCTCCCTCCCGGTGTTGGTTTACCATCGCGGATAGATATATGAAATGGAGATTTTCTGTTCTCCGTGTTGCATTCAATTTGTCACGTTATCGGCGCCGCCTCCTCCTCTCCAGACTCGGCTCCAGACGCTCCGGAGGCCCCGGACCCCGCCCCGCCGGCGCGGCAGTCGGGCTCCCAGTCGCGCCCTCCGCCTCCAGTTCTCCGCACGGCTGGTTGTTTTTATCGAAAAGCAGCGCCGCGGTTTTCGGACCATGCGGCGGAAGGCGGCAGGCGGCCGGCGGGAGTCGGGACGGGACAGACGGACCGGAAGGACGGCCTCCCCGCCGTCTGCCTCCTCGGAGGAGGCCTCTTTGGAGGCGGTCCAAGCCGCGCCAAATATTGACCCGCGGCCGATGAAGTCAGCGGCGCGGTGACTCAGACTGGGCGGGCGGATGCCGCGCGGCCGCCGCCGGTCACGTCCGCGCGCACTCCCGCGGGGAGAACATGGCCGCCGCCACGGCGGAGGGGTGCACGGCGGCGGCGGCGGCGGCGGCGGCGGCGGCTCGGAATGAAGCAAACACGCCGGAATATATTACCTCGCACATCGCGGTGCAACAGGCGGATCGACAAACTCGGACCGACGACGGCGAGGTCGGTTCGTCGGCTCACCGCCGCTCCGCTCCGCTCCGCTCGGCCTCCGGGTCGGGTCCTCGCCCATAAGCATTCGACGGGGAAATTTTTCATCCGCAGAAACGTCATTTTCATCGTCGATCGCGCGGGGCGCCGGCATCGGTGCGTGCAGCGCTGGCGTCGGCGTCGGCATCGATCACATTCCGCACCATGAGGCCCGTCTCGGAGGCGGGGAGGCGGCGGCGGCGGAGGCGGCGGGGGCCGCGGCTGATGGAGTCGGTGATGAATGAGAAGTGGCGGAATGTGTCGCCGCTTTGCGGTGGCAAAGACGGAAGGGGAGTGTCGGGGGCGTGGCGTGGCGTGGCGTGGCGTGGCGGGGCGGCCCTCGGTGACCCTAAAGTGTATCACCGCCGCCCCGACGGACCGCGACTGCGACGCTGCCGCTGAGAGTGCCGGCGTTGAGGTGGCGCCGTGGCGCCCGGAAGGAGAGGGACCGAGCCGAGGCCTCCGGGCAGAGGGGAGGGGGGAGGGGCGGCCACATGCTGCTGTCGGCGTCTCTCTCCCACTCACGCTGCATCCCCCTGTGGTGTGACAAGGACAGCAGAGCGTTACGTAGTGTATGTGGACGACCCCCGCGCGTTCCGCGTTCGCGGTAGGCGAGGATTTTCTGCCGTAACGAGGTCACGCGGTGATCCCCGTCCGCACACACACACACACACACACACACAGAGCACACGTAGGTCGTAAAGATGAGATGGACTGGAATTGGCGTGGCGGGGCGGGGCGGGGCGGGGCGCGGGGGATGCACGCACGTCGACGTCGTGAGGGTGCGCGGCCGCCGCCGTCCGGTCCGGCGTGCAGCGCACTTGAAGATGCAATTGGCGACGGTCCGGGTCGGGGTCCGGGAGGCCGGGGGGCGGGGCTGTGCGGGGCGGGGCGGGTCAGGATGAGAGGAGGAGGAGGAGGAGGGCGCCGGGCCGGAGGAGGGCCGACAGAAAGACAATCGTCCCGCCGCGGGCGGCCTCGGCCGACGCCGTCCTCCCCGACGCCGCCGCCGGAGGGTGTCACTGGGGCTCGCCGTCGTCGTCATCCTACACTGCAAGAAAGGAAACGACGACTCGTGGCGGAATGAGTGAGAATATGAAGGTGGCAAGTAATGCCAATAATGCCAACGCCGCCCGCCTCCAGAAATGTAGGTCGTCGCGTGTATTTTGTGTGTGCGTGTGTGTGTGTGCGTATGAGCCGTGCCGCCGCCGCGGCGCATGCATGTCGGCGGTGAGTGCATCAGAGAAAGCTATCAGTTGAACCGATTTCAATGTGTCCCCCCCCCCCCCCCCGCCCTCTCCTCCTCCCCCCACAGCGCAGCACGGCGGATAGTGGACGTATAGGAGTGTGGCACGGCGGTACGCTCTGCAGATCCAATTAAGATACGGATCGAGGAGTCCGGCGCGGCCCGGCCCGGCCTGTCCCTCTCGTCCGATATCGCATCGCCCTCGTTGGCTCTCCTCACACGTCTGTGCTGTCTGTCGCGGCGGGGCGGGGGGGGGGGCAGTGCACCAATTGCCACCGATTGACAATATAAGACCGCCGCATCTCGCCGCGCCGTGGTACTACACTGCTGTAGGAGCGGGAGGAGGGTGTAAAACTGCAGCCGCGTCCGCCGCGTCGGAGGTTCCGTGCTGCTAGAGAGCGGGCCTTCTCGCGGCGTGTGCTGGACCGAGGTTAGCATGGCGGGGCGGGGGAGGGTGGCCTGCCAGGATAGCGACGGGGTCTGCCGCCGGTGTGCGGGGCTGATAGAGATGCTGGCCAGCACCGCGGCCGGCCGCGGGGACAGCCAAGGGGGGGGGCTTTGTTATGGGATTAAAAGGTCCCCAGAGGAAGTCGGAAGGGGAGCGGAGGGGGAGCCGGCATCGGGCCGTGGGGCCGGGGCACCACGACGGCCGCGTCATGACTCCCAGGCTCGTGCCACCCGAGTCCACACGTCAAAACGAAAGTAGTGCTAAGCCAGTGCCCGGCCGCGGCCCGCACCGCACGGCACGGAGGGTCCTCGGGCGAGCGCACTTTGAATGAGTTATACCTGAGATCTGTTTGCGCTGCCGCCCACCTCCTCGAGGGGGTGACCAGGTGACGGTAATCTCAGCTGAGCTTCTGCTGCTGCCCCTCCCACACCCTCTCCCTCCCCGCCCCTCCCCTCCCTCCTTTTCTCCCGCTGGTCTGTCGACCGCGGCGGACGGAAAACGACATCAAGTTGACGGGCGTTGACGCGTCGCCGAACGTCTCGCGAACCGCGACCTCCACTCGGGAACGCAGTGGACGGAGAAGGAGGGGGCGGCGGCGGCGGTGGCGATCTGTCAGCGGAAGCCGGCTGAAAGAGAGTGATAGAGCGATACATCCTTCCAGTTCCAATATAGCGCGCGACAGAGAGGGAGCGACGTCGTCATCGGCTGCAGGGGGCGGGGCTGGCGGCGGCCGACAGGGCGGCGACGTCCGACAAATGCATCCACAAATACGGCGGTCGCCATGGCCGGCTGCCGGTTGCCATGGCCTGCCGCCCCCGCTGGTTCCAGGTCCTTCCTGGGCGGCTCGTGCTGGGCGGGGTGGCGGTGGGGGTCTCTGGTCTCCCCCGGGCCTGGGACTTCCCCGCGGAGGTCATCGCGGGGCCCAGCCGCGCCGAGGCCGCGGCCGCGGCGTGCGGTATCGCCGGGCGGCCCGGCAGCCCGGCAGCGCTTAGCCACTCCGACACACGCCGTTTGCGATTTCCTGCCCCGCAAAGTGATACGGTGTACGCGAGGCGAGGCAACTCCCGTCCGGCGGCGGCAGCACACACGAGTGAAAGAGAGAGAGAGAGAGAGAGAGAGAGAGAGAGAGAGAGAGAGAGAGAGAGAGAGAGAGAGAGAGAGAGAGAGAGCAGAGACCGCGCGAGACTTGGACTCCCAAGGACGCGGGAGGAATGCACGCGGGCACCCGGCCGCGCCGCAGTGCTGCGCCGTGCTGTGGCAGCTGTGCCGGGCCAGCGTCGGCCCCGCATCCCGGCCCGGCGTCCCGCGGGGCCGACAACACGTTGAGGTCTCTCGCTGCCGCGGCCCGGGTTTTCACGACGCGGTTCTTTGCTCCGTATTCCGTCCTGTGTGTCGCCGTGGCGGCCGCGTTGACATTATGCCACGCACCGTGCGGCGCGGCGCGGCGCGGCTCTCTGACATTTCCGCGGCAACGCGGGACAAAAGAATGTCGGGCGGCGGGTGGCGGCCCGGTGAGAGTCCTGTCCAGGACTCTGCCCCGTGCCGGCGTGGCGCGGCGCGTCTCTGTGACCTGTCTGTGACGGCCCGTGCCCGTTGCTCGAACCTCCGCGCCGCAATAGATTTCTATCTCGTGGACGAGAATCCATTTTCTACGCTGGCGCCCAGCAGCCGGTCCGTGGCAGTCCGATGCAGTCCTTGAAGCAGCGGCCCACGCCCTTCTGGTGCCGATGCGGGAGGCGCTTGTGTCCGCGTACAGGGGCGGATCCAGAAGCGGCTTAAAGGGCTCGTAATAACACATTGTCTCTCCTTGCCGTGCCCTGCCCGGCCCTGCCCTTTGGGGGGGGGGGGGGGGGGGGGACGCCCGCGCCGCCCTTCACTCCCTCCCCCTTCCCTTTCGCCCTCTCGCCGCGAGTAGAGCCCTTTGAGGGCGTACAGCGACGCAGGGCGGCGAGCGGCACACACATCCGCCTGCAAGGAGGAGGCGCCACACTCCCGCGGCCGCTCGACATGTGGCTTCTCGATGATACGGAACGGAGTGAGAGAGAGTGAGTGTGAGAGAGTGAGTGTGTGTGTGTGAGAGAGAGAGAGAGAGAGAGAGAGAGAGAGAGAGGATGGCGCGCAGCGTCCGCATTGCATCGTCCTCCCCGCGACCTCACCGCCACCGCCGTAAGACCACCGCCCGCCCCGCCGCCGCCCTCCCCTCCCCCCTCTTTGAGTACGTTGTTTTGGCCAGCAGCAGCGCGCCGTTCGCCGCGAAAGCCGATTTCCAGCCTGAATTATTGTTATGCGCGTGTTCGTGTCCTGCCCGCGCCTCCTCAGCGGCCTCTGGCCTCTCTGGGTCGGCGCGGCCATGCAGTCACACACACACACACACACACACACACACACACACACACACAGTCAGCAGGCGCGAAGAGCGAGGCGCGGCCAAATCCGGCTCGTCTTTCCTCGCCTTTGGTCGGCCCCGGGCGCGCGGACTTTTACTGGGCCATCTTTACAGCTCGGCTCGGCTCGGCGGTGTCAGTATGCGAGTGATGCCGCAGCCCGCGCCGCGCCGCACCGGCTGTCCCTCCGACTCCGGCCCTGACGGCGGTCTTCCAGGAACGTCGCCCCGGCCAAACCGAGCCGACCCGTGACGGTCGGCCGCATGACGCCTGCGCCCGCCACGGCGGTGTCTGCCCGCGACGCGCCTCGCTGCGACGCGCCTCGCGTTTGCTTTGGCAGGCACACCACCACACGGCCGGTTATAGGTTTCTCCCGCAGGCCTTCTCCTCCCCGCCAAATGTCATTCCCGATAGCCTGCTCTTCCCCTCCCCCCCCCCCCCTTTACCACCCGGCTCTGCCCTGCACTGCCAGCACGCACGCTCATGATTGAGTCATCCAGTTCAGTCGGCCCGCCGCCGCCGTCGTCTCACCGCCCTCCAATAATTGTCTCTTTCCTCCGTGTCGATCTCGCCCACCCCCTCCCTTGCTGCCGCGCTCTGTCCTTGTCTCCCCCACCCCCTTTCCTTCTCTCGCTCTCTCTCTGTCACTCTCGCGTTGCCCTGCCCTGCCACTAGCACTAGACGCGCGCGCGTGGTGGTTGGGCCGGCACACGATTAGCGCTATTTCGGTTCAACTTGTTTGCGGGCGGCCGGCTGCGGCCCTTGCGGCTGGCGGCGGCCGCGCCTCTCCTCGGGCTGACCTCACACGCCTCCGCTGCCGCCGCTGCCCACGGCACCGCCCTCCTGTTCTACCCGCCGAGGTCCGCTAGGGCCGCGCGCGTGCACCTGCCCCGCCGACCCTATGACTGCCGCGACTCCACGCAACGCGATGCAAAGCGAAGGGAAACGGCCCCACGCCCCACGGCCATGCAGAAGACCGCTAGCCGCCGCCCGCCGACCCCTCCCCCCCCGTTTTATTTTGTGAAAAGCAGGCCGGTCTCGGATACTGTACCCGTGTGCAGGGTGCGGGGCCCGTCCGCTATCGCCGCCGCTCCCGCGCGCACGCACGCGCACGCCCAAAGGCCAGACCAGGCTAGGCGCCGGGGGGCACCCGCCGGGCCGGCGCACCCAACACTGCACACGCGCTCCTGGAGTGGGAGTGACGCGGAGAGCGCCCACGGCTTCTCTCTCTCTCTCTCTCTCTCTCTCTCTCTCTCGCTCGCTCGTACTCTCTCTCTATCTCGCTCGCTCGCTCGTACTCTCTCTCTATCTCGCCCTCCGGACGCGTGTCCGATCGAAGCTTGGGTCGTCACGCCAGACCGATTAGCATTTCCCGCCCGCAGCCCCCCGGCGGCCCCGGCGGCCCCTGCGGCCCGGGAGCCGAGGCTGCCGTGGCAGGGAGGCTGTGGCCCACCCGCATACAGGTCTCTGACCAGTTCCCGCCGCCGTCAGCCGCCAGCCCGGAGCGCTCCGGTGTGTGTGTGTGTGTGTGTGTGTGTGCGTGTGTGTGACGCCGTGTGACGCCGTGTGACGCGCCGACCAGACGCATGCAGCGGGGGGCGGGCGGACCGGACGGGCGGACGGCTTCACGGTGTCGTGAGCTCCGCGCTGGGCGGCCGTGTGTGGCGCGGCGTCATGTGCGGCGCCGCCACCCGCCGTTTGGCGAGCCGCTCCAGCGCGCCCGACGCCCGACGCTCAGCCCGCGGGTGTGGCGGGGCGGGCCCTCCAACGGGCCGCCGCCTCCGCCACACCCGCCGCCGTGGCCTCCGCCCGCCGCCCGCCTGCAGGGTAGGCAGCCGCGGCGCACGCGTGTCGTGCGGGCTGGCCTACCCTGGTCTCGGCAGGGGCCGGCCGCGGGGAGGAGCTCGCGGTTTGACGGATTTCTCGCGTGTGCGGGGTTTGGGAGGGGTCTCTGTTTTCGGGCGGCGTTCATGGCGGGGCGGTCAGGACGGCGACGTGACCGGCGGCGGCTGGAGGACTGCCATGGCAGCCATGGGCACCGGCACTGCGGGCGGCGGCGGCGGGCGAGCTCCTTGGCGAGAAGCTGTAAAACGCGACCCGAAATAGCGTCGTCACGAACGTCGGCCACGGCCTGACCTGCGTCTCTCCTCCTCCTCCTCCTCCCCCCTCCTCCTCCTCCTCCTCCTCCTCCTCCTCCTCCTCCTTCCTCTCCTCTTCCTCCTCCTCTTTCTCGAACTCCGCAGGCGTTATGTGTCCGCCCGCGCGGGCCGGGCGCGCCGACGCTTACGCGTGCAGAGCACAGCGAGTCCGGCGCCCTTCTGGGAGGAGACCCGGCCGGGAGCACGTCCCGTCCCGCGGGGTCACTTTTCGGCGTGTTGTGCAGCGGCGTCACGTCGGCCACACGTGCACCGCCGGCAGCGGCCGACGGCAGCTCAGCTCGGTGGGCGCATTCCTAAGGCTCACGGCGTGGGACAGCGTCGCCCTGGAGACGGACAGCCTCATCCCTCACGCGGAGCGAGCGAGAGCCGCGAGAGCGATGCGGCCCGTTTCAGAGAACGGGAGCATTCCGGTCCGTCGTCGGGGGCGGAGTCCCCGCGGCCCCCGCGGCCCCCGCCGCCCCGCCCCGCTCCTCTCCGCGCACTCGTCACTTCTCTCTGGGAAAAGTCCTAAAGGGCCCCCCGTCCGCGAGGCGGCGCAGCGGCCGGCCGGCACAGCGGTATCGGGTTACCGCGGGGGCCGCGGGGCGCGCGCGCACCGCCACAGAGCGGCTTTCAGCCGAGCTCTCAGCGGCGGCCCCGCGGCGGCGGCGCGGACACAGAGGACGCAAAGCACGACTCGTCCGGTTCTCTCCGCGTGCACCCCCGTGCCGTGCCTGAGTCACCCGCAGTCACGCGGCCGGTGATGCGAGGAGCCAAGTCCACATCACATTCACGCTCACATGTCGGTCGCGATAACCTTATTGGCCGCGGCCGTGAGTCAGCCGAGCGCCGAGCCCACATACCGCTGGCTGCTGGCCGGCCGTGCGGGGACGAGGCGGGACGCGTCACCTCGGCAGGCCCGGCGGCACGGCGACGCTCTCACCTGGTTGACTAATTAGAAGGACGGGACGGGCGGACCGGACCGGCTCGGTTCGGCGCGTCGTCGGGGACGTTGCATTCGCCGTGGTCGCGGCCGCGCGGCGCGCCACTCAGTCCGCGTCGGCGGCCGTCGCGATCCGGGGGCATGCCGACGACAATGATGGATCGTTTGATCGGCGCGGCGCTCGGCTTTGGCGCCCCCCGCGGCGATTGCAGGAAGTCCGGCCCCGGCCGCTCCGGCCCGTGGACTCGCGTGGCGCGTCGTGTCCGCCGCGGCCGCCGGCCTTGGAGGCGGCCGACGTGTCCTTCCGCACACGGGAGCCGCGGTCCTCGGTCCTCGGTCCTCGGTCCTCGGTCCTGGGCCCCGGCTTGCGGCTGGTCGGGATCAGGGGTTGGCGGTGGGGCGGGCAGCTGACGCTGACGGGATGAGGGTTGGGGTGCGGTGGGGTGGCCGGCGGCGGCGGCGGCGGGGTCAGACGAGCTTACTGCTGCCCGCTGCTGATTGAGTCCGTTTGTGAGGAGACAATGGGCCGGGCCGGGCCGGGCTGGGCAGCAACGCAGCGGAGCGCACGGCCGCGAAGAATGGATTCTGTTTGGTGAGATAGCAAGCGGCAGTGGTTCTGCAGGGATTTGCCAGATTGGGCGGGTGCCGCGTGCCGCCTCGCGCGCCGTGTGTGACGTGCGATCGGGAGGAGTCCCCGCCCGCCCCCGCCGTCGTGGACATGGGGCGGACACGGCACGGAGAGGCTGCGGCCGAGCGTCTTCCGTCTCCCTCGCACACACAGACACACACACGCCGTATGAATGGGCTGCTTGATTCGCGCCGGCGAGAGCCGGCGACTTCTTGACGGGCGGCGCCTCGTGATTACAGGCCTCACTGCCGGCGCCCGGCGGCGCCTGTAGCCCGGCGCCTGCTGGGTAGGCAGCTGCGGCCAGTGCGCGCGCGCGTCGTGCGGGCTGGCCTACCCCGGCACCCGCAGGCGGCGGCTGTTGGCTGCGCTGACTGACCGGGGGCACGGGGAGCACACGCACACACGCACACACACGCACACACACGCACACACACCGACACGCGGCGCACTTCAGTGTTGTACTTACCGCACCACGGGCCCGGGAAATGCGTGGAGCAGATGTCTTCCGGTCTGGGTCTGCACTGCTTGCTGGGGGCCTCCCCCATTGCCCCCCCCCCCTCCTCCCCGTCCACCCAGACGCTCTCCTGCTGCGGGGGGCCCGGCGGGGCCCCTGCCGACGCGAGCAAACCACTTTTATCTTTATTTCCTCTTCCAGTCGTGTGCGTCTCTGAGGCGGAAAAGGGGTGACGGGGGGGGGGGGGGGGGGTAGGGGGCGACCCGTTCCCCCGCCCCCATCCCCCAGCCGGTGGGCGCGTGCCGACTGAGCCCCGGAGCTGCCGCCGCTGCCGCCGCTCGCCTGCACAGCCACTACATGCTCGCGCTGCTCCGTTGTGTTCCAGAGGTGTCCATGGACTGGTCCGACCACGCGCTGTGGTGGCCGGAGAAGAACTGCTGGCTGACGCGCACCCGGTCCACGCTGGACCAGTGCGGGGTGCACGCCGACGCCACGCTGCACTTCACGCCCATGCACAAGACGGTGCGCGTGCAGCTGCCCGACCTCCGCTACCTGGACACCAAGGTGGACTTCTCCGTCAAGACGTTCACCGCCGTCGGCCAGCTCTGCAAGGAGCTGGGTAAGTCGTCCAGTGAGGTGGGCACGGCCCGAGGTGTACCATAATTAAAATGATAGTAATAATTTTTTATTGTTTTTTTTTAATTTTTTTTAGCAGGAGACACCTTGCCATGACCATACGTCGACTGTTTGTTGCAGGGGTCCGGCATGCCGAGGAGCTCTCGTTCAGCAAGCCGCTGGAGCCGCAGCACCTCAAGCACAACCTCAAGGACAAGAAGGTGCGCAACGGCGAGACGAGGATCAACGGGCACGCGCACCCGACGCACCCGCCGGCCGACACCAACACCTTCATAGCCACCAGCTCGCCGGCGGGCTCCAACGGCAGCCTGGACAAGCCCTTCCTCTGCGCCCCCGTCACCCCCACCAGGTCGCACACGTCCACCCCCATCAGCTCGCCGTTGGGAACGGTAGGTTTCCACTCCGGAAGTACTCTTGTTCTCCTACTTCCGTTCTGGAGCCTGATTGGAAGCGCCTATTCCGAGCCCGTTCTCTCTCTGTGCCACAGAACCAGAACACGCTGCGGCGCGGCATGCACACGGACCTGAACGGGTCGTACGCGCCCCTCAACGCCCACCACAACATCACCCTCGAGTCCCTGAACGGCAGCCTGGACGCCTCGCTCGCCCAGAGCCCTGTCACCCCCAGCCAGGAGGCCCGGTCTCGGCTCGTCCGGCCCAAGTCCCTGGTGGAGCGCGCGCGCATGAACGTGGCGTGAGTATTGTGTCGATTTAACCATTTCATTCTACATCGGGATTTGTTGTAATTTTTGTTGTTCTGTGTGACCTAGGTGGCTTGATTCGTCGCTGTCTATCATGGAGCAAGGTGTGAGGGAGTTTGATACATTGTGCCTGCGCTTCAAATTCTATTCATTTTATGACCTGAACCCTGGGGTGGATGCAGTGCGCATCAACCAAATATACGAGCAAGCCAAGTGGCAATTGTTAAATGAAGAAATCGATTGCACAGAAGAAGAATCGCTAATGTTTGCTGCTCTGCAGGTAACGAAAGTTTGTAATGTGACATATTTAAAGCATAGAACCTGCGTTCTTGTGAACTGTTCTGAATGCTGATTGCTTTTACAGGTCCAAGTCAACCTACAAGCCGGAGTCCCTCAACCACAGTCAGAAAATACAAACGGATCCGCTGAGGATGATATCGATGCTGCTTTATTAGATCTTCAAACAACTCTTGAAGGAACAAGCATCATTAATGGTGGCGACATTACACATGTACCAGAGCTTTTCAACTACCTCCGGTTTTTGAAGTAAGAATTATTTAAACAATTTAATCTTCCCATGTAAATGTTTTAATGGGCACCATAAGTAGGCATAGAGAGCATATGTTTCATTTATTTATTTATTTATTTTTGTGTTATATCTACAGGCCTAAGAGGTTTACACTGCGAGCATACAAACGATACTGGTTTGCTTGTCGAGACCTTCACCTTAGCCTCTACAAGAGCCAAGAAGAAGCAAAAGCAGGAGCTGCCCCTCAATATACGATTAACTTGCGTGGATGTGAAGTAACACCAGAAGTAAATTTACAGCAGCGAAAGTATGATATCAAACTTGAAGTACCTAGTGCTGAGGGCATGTCAGAAATGAAAATCCGATGTGATACAGTAAGTACCCAAAGACGCCTATTCTATTGTGGCGTACAATATAGCTTGATGCTCCTCAATCAATTATTCTAACTCAATATCCAATGTGCGATCTTGTAGGAAGAGCAGTATGCTAAGTGGATGGCTGCATGTCGGCTGGCGGCCAAGGGCCGATCCCTTGCCGATAGCTCGTATGATGCAGAGGTGAGATCCATCCTGGCGTTCCTGCAGCTCCAGCATCCTGCTCCAGCCCCAGTTATAAATCCTCAGTCCCTGGACATCAATCCAGACGATTACGTAGCTCCACGATTTGTGAGAAAACTGAAGGGAAAGGTAAGAGCACTCACTTTTAGTTGCTGTTTCTATGATTTGAATAGCATAGATTGATTAATCAAAAACTCCCCCTTTTAAAAAAAAAAAAAATTATTAAATTTAGCTTGTTCAACGGATCCTGGAAGCACATGCAAATGTGAAAGATCTGCCACTGATTGAAGCAAAAATGAATTACATCAAGGCATGGCAATCATTACCAGAGCATGGCATTTCTCTATTTATCATCAAGATGATGGGGCACAAGAAGGAAGAGCTTTTGGGTGTAGCAAGTAACCGTCTCATGAGAATGGATATAAACACTGGTGACCACATTCAGACATGGCGATATAATACAATTAAGGTATGTTATTCAATTGAAATCTTTCAACAGAAGTCTCTATTACTTCCATGTCTCTAATTTTTGCGGTTTTACAGGCATGGAATGTAAACTGGGAGGTAAAACACATGATGGTGCAGTTTGAAGAAGCAAATATTATCTTCAGTTGTCTCTCAGCAGACTGCAAAGTCATTCATGAATTTATTGGAGGCTACATTTTCCTTTCAATGAGATCTAAGGAAGCAAATCAAACTCTTAATGAAGATCTATTCCATAAACTAACTGGAGGCTGGGTCTAGTCATGCAAAACTATCTTGTTTTGCTAGCCCTTAAAGATGCCTTTTCCTTCTGGCCACCATGGCTTATTCAGACAGAGAGTACTAGTTGTATGAAATCAATTTCAGTTGAACCTTTCTTTGGCTTTTGAAAAGATAAGACTAAGAAAATTGTTTGTTTGTACCTCAAAATCAGCTACATGAAGTACAGCTAGCCTTAATTTACTGTCGCACCTCCTAATTCTATGGCTAAACAAGTTTTTGCCTCTTTAGGGGTCCATTGTTCATTCGGTCTGTGGTGTGCCTTAAAATGCTTAACTAAGTGGTTAAGTATGGCAGCTAATTTAGTCACTAAAATATTTACTAAACTTGCAAGTTATTTTTGTATGTCTTTTAGCATTTCTCATGGTACACAGTTTTTGATACAGCTTGGAGGTTCAGTACTTCTGTTAAAATTTAAATAGTAATTTACTAATTTTTTTGGTGATTTCCCGTGTTTAGAGTATTTTGACTTTTCTGTTGCTTTTGAGAGCAGTACATGTTTTATTTTCTGTTTGTACTGTGCTATAGTCTTTTACCATGGCATGTGTACAGTGGCATAGTTTTGGTCTGAAAAACTTTAATTCTCTAGGGGACATAGGTCAACTGAAATATCTTGTTGCTCTTTTGATATAATTTCTATTACGTGTGTTCCTTTGGGAACTTAATTTTGGCTCTGTCATACAGTACCAGCCATGGCTTTAGTTTTGAGAATGGTGCTACTAATGCTACTCTTAACTATAAATGTAAATTGTATAATGAATTGTCGCTTTTGTGTAAATATTGTATTAATTTAGACCTGCAATCTTGCCATGTAAAAATATTAGAAGCCCCCAAGTTAAGTAAGGGGCTTGTCCCCTGCAAATGCTTTGCAATGCCTCCAGTAATATGTAGGATGTCGTACATGATTCATTTTGCAATGCTATGCTGAATGCTGTGATTCTCATGTAATATTTTCAAAATTGCCTGATTTGTCATCACTTTAAGTCATCTGGTTATTCAAATGCAATCAATTGTCTTGCGCCCATAAATTATGTTTTTTGACATGTCATTGTCATATCTTTTAATGACTTAAAGAAAAAGTAATTTTAGATTTTTCAAAAATTAACTGCATGTTGTGATAGATAGGTAGGTGTCTGTACAGTGCTGTGTTGAATGTGTTTTGTAAATATTGTAATTTGTTGAGATAACTCTGTTTCTTGATAATCGGGGACATTAGGAATCAATTAATTTATTTTTCTGTAAAGAAACTTTAAAGCATACTTTTGTAAACTTTGAACCAATGTTTTTAGATAATTTTCATGCTCTGTGGCAATTTGTCTTCTTGACCGTTTTCCTCCATGATATTGCTGTGGGCTACAGAGGAGAGTGAATTCTATGGTGCCCATGCTTTTCTTTCATATTGGGGCCCTTAATCTTTTTCTCGGTAACAATTGTCTAAATAACAAATCTGCCTGGCATTCGTGGTGGAAAATTGTAGGACAGAACCCAGATGTTTTTGTTGTCTTTGAACACATAGGTTTGTGTAATTATGCTGAAGTAAAATGGCAGAGTGGATTGTAGAGAAATGATATGAGAGGAAAAAGTTATTTATATTTTGTTAGGTGGCAATCTGTTTGCAATGTTGTTAATAACTCACATTTTATATTGTTGTTAATGTAATACTGTAATATATATATATTATACATAGATATATGTAATACCATACTACCAAACAGTGTATTTTTGAGAGGAGTGTGCCCTCTTGGAGAAATAACTCTCCCAAATCATTTGAGAAAAATAATCAAAGGAGAAAAAAATAAAGACATATAAAAGAAACTAATTTAAGATAAAATACCGCTTTTGTTCATTCAATCTTCCTCACCTTCACACTGGCCCTGATATTTCTACCCAATAGTGTTCATGTTCACTACAGAAGTTATCTGATGTGTTTGGCCTGGAGGATTTATGTTGGTGTTCATGTGCAAAGAAGTTATGTGAGGAGCAAAGGGATAAAAGAGCACAAAATAGGGCTGCTGGGAAGAAAGAATATTTATCGTTCAGGTTCCAGCCTTTAGATTCATACCACCCCATTCGGATAACGGGCAAGGGAAACCCTGAAGAGGGCAAAACCTTCCCCAGTGGTGCAAAATGATTACATGAGGTCATACATACATATTCATTCAAAAATATAGAAATACATATTCATTCACAAATACAGAAATACATATTGAAAGTATCGCAGGTTGCGAGCGACTGACAGAGCGCAACGGCGAGAGACTGACGGCGGAATGACTGACAGGTGACATTCGCACGCCTACTTTAAGCGCTCCGGCGCCGGAAACAAAACACGGGAATGGGTGTGTTCCACTTGAGTTGATTCCTTCATTTTTGTGGCACCGTTTTGGTCAACGTCCGGGTCGGATCTCTGCCCCCGCTACGCCCCGGTGTATAATAAATGTGTTAAAATGCTGTGCATCACTAAGAAAAGAGTCAAAACTGATCAATCGTGGCAAAAATCGCATATTAGGCCGTTTTGCCGTGTTTGAGCCCTACTGTCCATTTTGGTCCACATTCGGGTCCGAATCTCTGCTGTAATCACATTAGTCTGTACTGCTCACCGCTGAGTGATACTGCGAGGCTAGAACATTGATGGATGAAACATTTGTGACAATTGTGTGACAATTGACAGGTGCTGGGTGAAGCAGAAAAGAAACAAGCAACCTGCAGTAGCTAGAGAAATTTGGGTGTCGCCCCCTTTTAGTTGTTTTCAATACAATTTTTACTGACGTGGGTGCTCGTTTCTCGTAAAAAAAAATGTGAATAGTTCAACTGTTTTATTGATCAAAATTTAGAACCACTGCTGCTGGAAGTGACATGCCAGTTAAGTCTAGGGGTGTAACCTAAATCTATTTAGACTATCCATTCATTGTGACAGTAATTCGAATTATGGATAAACTTGAGGCAGAGGCTAGGGCTACGGCCACAAAACATGTCATTAACTTGCTTCAACGTCCTGGACAGCTAGAAAAGGTAGGGTGCTATTGACTGTGAGTGCCTCTTACTGCAAAGTTGCTGTGAGCATCTAAATACCTCTTTTTCCTTAGGTTGAGCAGTACAAGCGTCGAGTTTCAAGAAAGAAAGCTTCAGTGGAAGCCATGCTGAAAACCGCAATGCAAAGTCAGCTTGATGGAGTGAGAGTTGGACTTGATCAACTGCAAGTCTCGCTAACTGAGATAAAGGATATAAAAGACAGGTCTGTCTCAAATCAAAATACAGTAAATGTACTCATATGCCCTTGCCTCCAACCATTCTTATTCTCACTTGTAGCTTGAAGACCATGGATCAACTCTTTAGGGAAGTACCCTCTTTATGTGAGAATTTACAAGATGTCAGAGAAGAAAATAGTCGGCACTCTCAGTATGTAACTGCTATGGAAAACTTAAAGCATATATTTACTGTGCCTGAATGTGTAGAGAAAACCAAGCAGTGGATTAGTGAAGGTGACCTACTTCATGCAAGACAGGTCTGTAGTTTTAACATCCAACCTGTATGGAAGATAGTGATGTGTTGGTAATGCTAAGTTTGTGTTGTTTTATAGAGTTTGACAGATTTAGAAAACTCCCGTGATGACCTTTTATGGGAGCTGCATAAATCTCCAAATCAGTCTGCAGCAGACTGTGTGTTGTTGGCTGCTTACTTTGAGGATGTGGAGGAATTGAGTGGCCTCCTAGAGAAACAAGTTCGTGTTGTTCTTGGTCGAACATTAAATACAGTGAGGAAAGAACCCACAATCATAGTCACAGCCCTTCGCATAGTGGAATGGCAAGAAATGCAGGATAAATTTGCCGCCCAGGTAAATTCTTGATATTAGTTGACCACCCACACTTTTGAACATGTGAGAACTTATTCCCCATTGTTCTGGATTGTAGAGGGAAAAGCAAAGTGGTTTTAAGCCACCAGGCCGTCCCAAGAACTGGAGAAACATGGCAATGGATGTTTTGGAACGTTCTGTGGCTCAACGCATTGAAGGAACTCATGTGGATGAGCGGGACAATAAAATGTGGCTTGTTAGATATTTAGAGGTAAGAGATATCTGTTTGGTGGCCTCTTATGAGTATGAACATCATGCCCCTTGTGAGGGACCAAAAATATGACACATATTTCAACCTTTGCAGTTAACCCGTCTCCTCATTCTTGAAGATTTGAGGGTGGTTAAAACCCTGTGCGAACCATGCTTTCCACCATCCTGGAATATTGTTCAAAGCTATGTCGAAATGTATCATACGTGCCTTTCAAAACATGTAAGTGCATATTATGCAACCACTTTTCTCAAAATCAGTATTCTATTATTTTCTGAATGTTGCTTAATGAATTTCAGTTAGAGGAGCTAGTGCAAAGTGGTTTGGAAGGCAATGAAATAGTCTCTATGTTAGCCTGGACTACAAATACCTATGGTGGACCAGATTTAATGCAACATCCAGAGCTTACTATTGACACATCAAAACTTGGTCCTTTGCTATCAGAATCAGCTGTAATTGGCCTTCAGGACAAATACCTCAAGGTAATACACTTTGTAGTTACTGGATCTAACAGGACTGAATTTGAGGGCTGGAAACTAAAATAGATATTGGATTTCAGGTAATGGAAAACAATTATCAGGAATGGATGAGAAAGACTTTAGAAGCAGAACAAGCTGACTGGAGAGCTGGGGTTGCTCCAGAGGGAGATGAAACTGATGGATTCTTCCATACATCAGCTCCTGTGATAATCTTTCAAATGATCGACCAAAATCTTGTAGTTACTAAAACAATCAGGTATAGTAAATCATCTTGCTTTTGATCCAATGAGAGTTGACATGATAGAGTTTTCATGCAAAACTATTTCTTCTGGGTAGACACAGAGGATTGTGAAACGTAGGACAGTTATCTGGCAACTCTTGTCGTTTTTACAGTCAGGAACTCACACACCGTGCTCTATTACTGTCCATGGATCAAGTAACGCAGTATGGTCGCTTGTATCGGAATGCCATCATTAGCTTTAAAAGCCGACACTTTGAAGACCGCAGTCAAGTGCCCTTTTTTACTCATTACATGATTACTATTGTCAACAATTGCTTACGGTTTGTGGAATTAGCACAGCAACTTAAAGCACAGTATTGGCGACCAGGAGTTCACGATAGAGACTCAGCTGCCAAACTTGAACTGTTGTTCAGCACATTCCAGGTTTGTCTATCTCACAATTACTTGCATAATATTCTGAAAATGAATTTGATGACTAACCTCTGACCTCCTCTATGTTACAGAATCTGCGAAATGAAGCAGCACAATTTCTCCTGGAGGAAGCGTTTTTGGACTTGGATAGTCATTTTAAAGATATTGCAACTCCAAAATGGCTCAGCAGTTCTATTCCTGTTGACACTATATGTGTCACGCTTGAAGATTATTTCCAGGTTCTTAAATCAACTCAAATAATAATCCTAAAATAATGATCTCTAAAGCTTCCCAAAAATACTCAATTGTCTCTCACTCTTCTTGTTTCAGGACTATGTTCATCTCTGTGAGAAAAACTTCGAATTGGTAATCACAGAAGCTCAAAATAATGTTGCAAGAAGGTACCTCACTGCACTTCTGCAGCGTAAACTTTCACTCAAAGAACTAGAACACCGCCGCCAATTAGCCAAGAAAGTAACTGATGAGGCAGCTCAATTGAAAGCCCTCTTCCTCCGCAGAGCACCAAAAGTGAGTGCAATAACCACATGTCGACAGGAACTAATTTAATTTGTTTTAACACTAAAAAATAAATTGATTGTTTCAGGTTTTGTCTGAAGAGTCACCTCTTGATTCTCTAAAAATTCTATCAGAAGTCATCCATTCTGAGGATGCAGACATGTTATCTTTTGATTTAATTACGGTAATTGAGAAATACCATGACATTACGGAAGACCACTTGAGTCGCCTTCTCTCACTTAGGGGAGATATTACTCGTCAAGACATAAGAGAAAAACTTGCAGATGTCATGAAAATTAAGAATGAAAATCAGAACAGGAAGAAACGTCTGTCAAGTCCACCCAGTATATTTTCCCAAATAACTTTGTGATGAAATTGGTTTGAGATGCACATATCTGTATTGTCTTTTACATATTTACTGCTAAATAAATAAATATCTTACTGTTAACAAAATAAAAGTCAACTTTCTCCCCCTTCCCCTCTCTCAACCGTACATATTTATCACAGTGGAATACTTAACAGAGATAAGTGAGCAACACAGCTAAAAGTGGAAACAGCAGGATGTAAAAGTTCAAGTGTTAACTGTGGGCGATTCTTTGACCTCTGAATTTAAAGGTTGTGGGCTCTTTTGATTACCCTTGTTTAGGAAAGTTTGATTTCTAAAATCGGGACGCATTTCATTTCTAATTATGTTAGGAACGAAGTGGGAGCTCACAGTCCCATGCCCAACTTCTTTGAAATAAGCAAGCCTAAGCTTATGAAGGTCATATTCTTCTTTCCGACTATCCATTTCACCTTTGAGCGCATAGAATGCTGCAGTGGCCCGTTGGTGTTTTTCCATTTCTTCATTAATATTGCGCCTATACAGCCACCTTAAAAAAATAAAAATATTATTATTGTATGAATTAATGACATACAGTAGAATGACAAGCCAATGGGGAGTAAGGAAAGTGAAAATTCAAATCATACAGCTGGGCTGAGCAAATAAGAAAAATTTAAAGAAATAGCAGCAGAGGGGTCAGTGTAGCTTGTGAGAAAAGAGCTAGGTTTTACAAAATTCTAGTCACTTTCCTGGCTACATAACTGCACCTACACAAATTTATTGATTATTTGGTGATCTACTTGACTCATATAAAATATACCATCAGCTTAAAGTACTTACTTTAAAAATAAATATTGCACTAAGCCGCCAAGTGCTGTGAATGCCAGCAATAGCATGGTAACTCTCAATAATCCCACTGGTGCTGGAGGGTTGCCATTTGATTGTTGCCGACTACACAGAAAGTAAAATTGTATTCAATTTTCGCCTTACGAATAGCAAGAGATAAGTACATCAGTGTAGAAACAAACCTCTTGTAAAAGAACTCTTTGTACTCTTCATTAAAATGGAAGTCATAGTCGTCGTTGACATCAGTATGTCTCCTTTTATTTGGGTGTGTATGAGATGGGAAGCTCGAGGAACCAATATCGTACTCACGCCTTTTAGAAGGTGTACTTAGTACTGAATAAGCTTCTTGGATTTCAACAAAACGGAGGTGGTTATTGGAATCGTGTGGATTTGTATCTGGGTGGTACTGCATTTGTCACCATGGACAAAATAAGAATCATTACAATATTATTTACACTTTTGGGTTTAAGCGGTTAACAGAAAAAAACATACCTTCTTGGCAAGGTCAATGTATGAGTCTTTTACTTCCTTAATGCTGCAATCTTTTTTCAGATTCAACACATCATAATAATTCTTTTCACACAGACATCTGAAAGTAATGCAGAGCATATAAATTAAAACACCAACATGTTACATAACTCAAATTTGGTTTTATCTTAAATATCAACGTAACATGGGATAGAGGGGAAGTCCTCTCCAACTTCCCTTACCGTGTAGTATGCAACCCTTCCAAAGAATTAAATCGAAAACCGAGAAGGAAGTTTTTCAAAATACTTTTTCTGGAGCACAAATTCATTGCCAGTCCTAGTAAGCCGAGTAGCAAGAGACCAAGCTGTACATCCGTTTTAAAACTTCTTCATTGGGAAGTTCACCGTGACAGCCTAATTTACAAGATGTTTCAAAATCGACAAAGGAAACTATCAATTCAATTTCGCATTTCATTAACATTTGACGACACAAATAGGTGTTTTTAACCGAAGAACAACAACCTTTGCGGAATCCTACGAGAAAAAACAAAAACAACTGCGACCACTGCGACGTTGCGAACAGACAGCCCGAAAGACACCCGAACTCCCCGAAGCCCGAGCAGCAGGTTGTTTAGCGATACGAATATGAAAGGTAATCCGCTCTTTCTGTTTACACTTGTTGTGTGTTCTGCTGTCATGAGGTTACAGTGCCCGTGAAATATTGCACGTGGAGGCGTATTTCTACATTGACAGCCCTTCTTTTGAGATAACATGTTTTTCCTGATCGGTCTTGGGTTGGGGGATGCCAAGGACATAACAGTCAAAGGTCTGGAGATTGTGAAAAAATGTTCTAGGGTGTACCTTGAGGCATACACTTCTGTACTCACTATTGGCAAGGAAGCTTTGGTTGGTTCACTTATTTATTTATTTATTTATTGTCTGCCCTTGTTGCTTTTTGAATTTACGAGTTTACTTATCTGTGGAATTTGTTTTGCAGGAAGAGTTTTATGGAAGAGAACTAATTGTAGCAGACCGAGACTGTGTCGAACAGGATGCGGATTCCATTCTGGCTGAGGCTGCGGAGACAGATGTAGCCATGTTGGTTGTGGGAGACCCTTTTGGAGCAACTACTCATACTGACCTCGTTTTAAGAGCCCAGCAAAAGGGCATACCTTATCAAGTTGTTCACAATGCATCCATCATGAACGCTATTGGTTGTTGTGGTCTGCAGGTCAGTATTTTTTATCTTAAAAATCAATTGTCAGAGTGACATTTTCTCTGTTGGAGTCTCTCAAGTGAATTTCATCAACACTTCCAGCTCTATAGCTTTGGGGAGACAGTTTCCATCCCTTATTGGACAGATTCGTGGCAGCCTGAAAGTTTTTATGACAAAATTGCTGGGAATCGTGCAAGAGGCCTCCACACCTTGTGCCTTCTAGGTAGGGTACGGTTCTGTTTTGAATAACACCTCAAAGCAGGTTCTTTCAAATGTTGTTTAAAATTTTTTGTTGTAGATATCAAGGTAAAAGAGCCAACATTAGAAAGCATGACTAAGAAAAAGAAAGAATACATGCCTCCACGTTTTATGTCTGTCAGTGAGGCTTCACATCAACTTCTTCAGATATTAGAGAAGAAGAGGAGTGGGGGGGAAGGATCCTTAGGTAAATGATCCAATCATTGCAATCTTGCTATACTTTTCTGATGACAGGATTTTGTTTATATTTATTTTTTATTTGTTGCAGCATTCACGGAAAAAACCTTATGTGTGGGTTTGGCTCGGGTTGGGTCCCCTGAGCAGAAGCTCCATGCAGCCTCCTTGACTGAAATGTCCAACACGGACCTGGGCTTACCTCTTCACTCATTGATCATCGCTGGACAGCTTCAACCATTAGAGGTGGAATATCTGGAGCAGTTTCTAAGCAAATCTTACTCACTGGAAGAGCACGCTTTCAGTTAAATCTTGCCATTTTTGAGAATTTGGGTTTTAACTACTTTTCGATAAACTACCTGATATGAATTACCACAGTTCCCTATTTTCTCCTTTTCCACGATCTCATTGCAATCATTCACTGTATCACATCATATCATATATAAATACTACCAAAACAGGATAGCACTATAAGCTGAACCTCCTGGACACTGTGTAGCGAAGTCGTGCGCGGGCGTTCATGCATGCATCAGAAATTAGGTTTACTAAGATGACGCTAGATTGACAGGTTTATTTTTTCAAGAATCGTCAAAATGCCGGAATGTTAGCTTCAGAAATCTCACCCGTCGGATAAGGATTATCGCCAAATGAGCTGTCACAAGATGGGTTTGACCCATGCTCAGTCAGGGCGACCAGCACAAGCCAGTCGGCCCTTCCACGACCGGGCATAGCCCCCGGCAAGTCAGTGGGATGCGGCCCACCGCACCGCTCACAGGGTCGGAAAGACTTTATTACCTGGCACAACCCCTTGCGTCCCCACAGTGGACAACGAAACCGCCCAGACATATGATGGTCCGGTCAGACGACATCAGCAGCGCGAGAAGTCGGCTGGCAGTTGCACGGTGCCGCCCTCTGGTGGCGCCGGGGCACAACATCCAGGACGTTTGGTGTCGAGGTAGTCGTGTAAGTCCGACGGATACGCGCGGCGCGAGAAGTCGGCTCACAATTCGACGGTGGCGCCATCATGCACGGCGGCGGCCAGCGGTGCAACTGCAACGCTGCTGACGTAGTTAGGGGGGCCGCCGCCGAGGGCGCCACCGTCGAATTGTGAGCCGACTTCTCGCGCTGCTGATGTCGTCTGACCGGACCATCATATGTCTGGGCGGTTTCGTTGTCCACTGTGGGGACGCAAGGGGTTGTGCCAGGGAATAAAGTCTTCCCGACCCTGTGAGCGGTGCGGTGGGCCGTATCCTACTGACTTGCCGGGGGCTATGCTCGACAGGGAAGGGCAGACCGGCCTGTGCTGATCGCCCGAAGTGTGGGCAGAGACCAGCGGCACTTAGCACGGGGTGTCCAACTATTTGGGAGATATTCCAATCAGACAGGTAGTATTTTTAAGGTCCTGTATTAGCATCTTGGCATTTGTGACGTTTGAGATTTTAAAGAAATGCCGGCTAATTTGGCATTATCTAAAGTTGCCGGTGCATGCGCGCTCGCGATCGACTTAACTACACAGACTCCCCAGGCTGATCCCGGGTGTAAAATCCTTCCTCGCTAGTTGGACGCGCCGTGCTAAGTGCCGCTGGTCTCTGCCCACACTTGGGGCGATCAGCACGGGCCGGTCCCCCCTTCCCGGTCGGGCATAGCCCCCGGCATGTCAGTAGGATACGGCCCACCGCACCGCTCACAGGGTCGGGAAGACTATTCCCTGGCACAACCCCTTGCGTCCCCACAGTGGACAACGAAACCGCCCAGACATATGATGGTCCGGTCAGACGACATCAGCAGCGCGAGAAGTCGGCTCACAATTCGACGGTGGCGCCCTCGGCGGCGGCCCCCCTAACTACGTCAGCAGCGTTGCAGTTGCACCGCTGGCCGCCGCCGTGCATGATGGCGCCACCGTCGAATTGTGAGCCGACTTCTCGCGCCGCGCGTATCCGTCGGACTTACACGACTACCTCGACACCAAACGTCCTGGATGTTGTGCCCCGGCGCCACCAGAGGGCGGCACCGTGCAACTGCCAGCCGACTTCTCGCGCTGCTGATCTCGTCTGACCGGACCATCATATGTCTGGGCGGTTTCGTTGTCCACTGTGGGGACGCAAGGGGTTGTGCCAGGTATTAAAGTCTTTCCGACCCTGTGAGCGGTGCGGTGGGCCGCATTCTACTGACTTGCCGGGGGCTATGCCCGGTCGTGGAAGGGCCGACTGGCTTGTGCTGGTCGCCCTGACTGAGCATGGGTCAAACCCATCTTGTGACAGCTCATTTGGCAATAATCCTTATCCGACGGGTGAGATTTCTGAAGCTAACATTCCGGCATTTTGACGATTCTTGAAAAAATAAACCCGTTAATCTGGCGTCGTCTTAGTTGTCGATGCATGCGCGCACGACTTAACTACACAGACTCATGTTGGCGCGTGAGACAGGGGGCTAGGGGTTGGTCTCTGCGTCCTCGGCCCGATGGAGATGGAGACTGCCCCCCCCCCCCCCCCTCGTACAGCCCCCCTCCCCGCTGCTCTTGTGGCGTGCTAATGGGAGAGCCCACGCTCGCGTCGCGCTCCCCCGAATCCCTAATCACGAATCTCCTGCGGCCCGCGGCGGTTGGCGGTGCCACCGTGCCACCTCGCCTTGGGGGGCGTTGACGACGACGTTCCTCCTGAGCCACCGAGGTAACGGGGTGCGGGGCAATTATGAGAAAACTCGCCTGAGACCCCCCGCGAGGTGCGTCGCGGCGCGGACAGGTGTCCGAGATCACCGCGGCCTTGACGGCACCCGGATCGCGCTGTAGAAAGCGAGCGCGCTTCTCCGACAGGTGCGGTCCTTGACGATGATGCCTTTCACCCTCCCGGGCCGCCGTCTCCGCGTCTGTGAAATCGGTCACTCTTGGCCTTCTCGTGACTCGATGCCATCGCCGCCTCGGCCGCCACGGCGTAGCGCCAGTGCCACTGCTGTGCTGCAGATGCATCCCCATCAACACACGGGAATGTGGGGGGGGGGGGGCATCAACCGCAGGCGGAGTGACGTGTGAGCGGACTCAACTAGGTACCCCCCGCCCCGCTCTGACCTGAGAGAGAGAGAGAGAGAGAGAGAGAGAGAGAGAGAGAATAGGGTGTGAAAGTGCGAGAGAGGGTGGAGGAGGAGGGGCAGGCCCCCAGGGGGGCAGCCCGCTGCAAGGACCGTGCCCTGGTACCACTCCGCGCAGCCCACCCTCGCGGGCGGCTCGCAGCTCGCACCTCTCTCTCTCTCTCTCTCTCTCTCTCTCTCTCTCTCTCTCTCTCTCTCTCTCTCTCTCTCTCTCTCTCCGGCCACGTGCGGTACCGGAAGCCTCCCACCCCACCCCCTCGCGAACCTGCTGCTGGTCCCGCGCTCCGCTCCGCCCCGCGGTGCGGTGCGACTGGCGCGGCACACAGTGTGCCGCACACCCGGCGCGGACCCGACCCCAGGTCAGAACCTCGGCGCCCGTCGGCGGCCCAGGACCTCGCCCTCGCCGGAGCGCCTCAGCGAGACCCCCCACGACGCGCGGCGCCGGGCCACACCCTCGGCATCGGCCCCGCAGCACCGGCGAGGCGAGGACTCGACAGGTGAGGGCGGCTGTGACAGGGAGGCAGGGCAGGACGCGGCGCGCCTCGGCTGACGACTCCGTCATCTGTTGCTGCGGCCGCCAGCCTGACTGGCCTGACCCACTCGGTATCGGCTTGGCCGGGCGCCCCGCCGCCGCCCTGCCTGTCCTGCCTGGCGGCTCAGCTTTCCATGCTCTCCCTCCTGACCCTGAAGGCACTCGGCGTCCTCACTGTTGCTCTCCTCTGCTCCCCCAGGTGGCGGCGACGATGAGGTAGACGTCGAGCGCTTCTGCCAACGGGTGCCCCCGCCGCCGGCGAGATGGAGCGGCCGAGCGGGAGCGGGTACGCCCCAAGGATCATGGTCGGCAGGGTGGGTACTCCGGTCAACGCGTTGGCCCAGGACGACAGGGAATGTCAGTGCAAGAAAAATCCACGGCCAAAAAATCACGTCAGGAAAGCAACCGAAAACACCATCTATCTCACCGGTGCCCGCACACTTTCTCCAGTACTTGCTTAGTTTCATTTTGACTGAATAATTTTTTCCGTAATTTTTTTTTTGTAACCTACAGTACTTGCCTTGTGAGGCTGCCGTTCGATGTATTAGGTGCCGCTTTCGCCGAGGACGGATCGATGCACGTTAATGGAGAGCCCTTGATGCACACGGACCTTATTTCGGCGGAGGGTGTCGGTGTGTGGGCGGCTCTAACAAGCCTCGGCCGTGCCGCCCTCAGCCTTTGTGTGACGGGTGACAGCGGCGGCGCCTTGGGGGCCGCGGGAGGCGCCCTGGAAGCGGCCTGGAGGCGGCCTGGAGGCGCCCCGGGCCGGCCGGTCCGGACAGTAGCCGCAGCGGTGTAAGCTCGGCATGATGGATAGCCTTGGTGTGCCAGGCCAGCAGTCCTAGTGCCACACGGCCGTGCACGGCAGCGGGGCGTGCGCCGCACGACACAGGGCCCGCGGAGCGGCTCGTCGGGGTTGTCCGTCACGTGCTTCTGACGTTTTCGTCTCCCCCGTATGCCGCAGACGGGGACGCGCCTGCCCGCGGCCGGCTCGCGGTCCGGCGGGGCGTCATCGGCGTCCTCGGCGTCCAGAGGCTCCGGGGCGGCGGCGGCTCCGGCAGCGCGGCCAGCGCCCTCGTCGGCGTCCTCCGGCGGGCTGGCGAGCCGATTCTCGTCCGCCACCAAGAAGTTCCAGAGCGTTGCCAAGGCCATCGCCGTCACGACCAAGAAAGAGGGCCGACCGGAAAATGAGCGTGAGTGTTCGGGTGAGGAGAACGGGGGAGGGGAGGGGGGGAGGGAGAGAGAGAGAGAGAGAGAGAGAGAGAGAGAGAGAGAGCAGCACCTCGCCCCCTTGCCCTACACACCGACTGAAGGGCTTCGTGATTGGCTGATCGCTATCCCTCTCATGCAACACGCTAGTGTCTCACGGTAATCGCTCGAAGCGCAGCCCACCCCTCCTCTCCCCTTTCTCCTCCCCCTCTCCCCAGTCATGTCAGTTACACACTTCTCAGCACCCTGCTGGCGGTATCGCGTTTTCGCGGGGGGTATTCTGTTGGCGCCGCTGCGCCCGCCTGGCGCTACCCCACGCGCGCGCGGCGCGGGGTAACACCCACCATCCCCAGGGCGACACCCCCGCCTGTGGCGCCCTCTGCGAGCCGCCCGGCCGGCACTCCTCTGTTCATCGCCTCTCGACGACCAAGATCGAAGATATCCACGGCGTCGGGAAACGGCAGCGGTATCGCGGCTCGCCCCATCTTCATCGTTATGGCCCGAGAGGCGGCCGGCCGGAGTGCTCGGGTCCGACTTACTCCGCGCGTTGAGGTCGCTGTCGGCGCCTGTGGAGTCGGGGGTAGGCAGCACGGCCGACGGCCGCGCGCTGCTCCAGCGGCGCTGGCCTACCTCCCGGCGCTCTCTCGCCGCCAGAGCGAAGAGAAGAAAGAAGGGGGCGGTGAAGAGGAATGAGGAGAACAAGGACAACAACAAGAGCGGCGATATGTCAACGACCTCTGCTGACAGGCGCTGCTGCTGCCGCCTGCTCATGAACACGGCCGACGGCGACAGTCAGTCACTCGGGGGAGAGCGGAGCGGGGCGTCTTTGTGTTGGTGTCGACACCGTCGGCGACTCCGTCTCCGGCACCTCCCCGCGTCAGCACGCGACGAGCGGTTCGGGAGCCGCTAATGGGCACTATCGCGCTATCGGAACGCCCCCCCCCCCCCCCCGGCCGACACACAGGACTTCCCCGGAAGCGGGACGCGGACAAAGTGGGACAAAACAGCAACCCGCCACACCACACCGCTCCGAAACAAAACTCAAACAAAAAACATCAACAACTTCTCGGCCCGCGGCCCGACCGCACCGCCCACCCGCCTCTGCGGCCTCTGCCGCCGGGAGCCGCGGTTATAGCAGCGGTCCCTCCCCCCGGAAATCCCCTCCATCGTGCTGGTTGACGCCCCCTTTTAGAGCCCTCCGAGGGGTCGTCCGTAAATGCCGTGACGCCATAGGCGTCATCCGTTAAGGACGTCCGCGCGAAGTTGATGGTAACGCAGGCCCCGTGACGGCTCGCAAGAGGCAGACAAGCCGCGCTCCGTCGTGACGGAGTTTGTGAACGCGGCGGCGGGGCCTTAATGGCTGCCTTGGCGGTCCCCACCGCCGCCACCACCGCCACCACCGCAAGCCAAATCGCGCCCTCATTGACTCGAGTCGGCTGCCGGGGAAACCCTATTGTACGCGTGCCCCCCCCCCCTGCCTTCCCCTCCGGGCCGGGGGGTTGGCCCGGCGTATCTCACGACCTGAGTACAAACGCCGCGGCCGCCGCCGCCACGCCGTCAGTCAGTCAGTCGGCAGCGCGTCCACCTGCCGGGCGGTCGTCACGTGACTTGAGCCGGCCGCCGGTGCCGGGGTCCGCGCCGCAGCCTCGCTGCTCCTGTCCGCCTCCGAGTCCGCCGTGTCCGCCTTGTCCGCCGAGTCCCCGCCGCCGGCCGTCATGGAGACGAGGTATGGGTGCGCGAGCATCACACGCCGCCCACGCACGCGGCGTCCGGTACATCAGCCGATATAAAAAAAATCTGAGAAAATCGGCTTGACAAATCTTTTCCGACGGTGTATACCGCCGGGCGGTGCGGTCGGTTTGTAGGCATAAGGCACCCCCCCCCCCCCCCTACGGTGCGGCGCAAACTGCGGAGCGTTCGTTAGCTTCCGTCTCAGTCACTCCCTGGCCGCGCTGCACCGTTCCGTCTCACTCGCTCCGTGGGGCGGGGTCTGAGCACGTGTGGTGTACTCCTCGTGCTCATGCAGGACTTTCAGGACTTTGCAAGCCAAGGTCACCTCGCTCGAGGCTCGGGGCGGGAAGGGAGAATCAATTAGCCAACTTGTATATAACTTCCGGGCGACGCGACCGGCCGGGGCGGAGGGAGCCGGCGGGAATTACCAACAGCGTTCACGTGACTCCTGATCGGTTTCAAGGCGCCGCCGCCAGAAAAGTGCCCTTTTCTTGATCCGTCCTCTAAATCAGAGGGCGAGGAGGTGATTGCGGTAATGACAGCCCCCCCCCCACCCTGCCGCTGCCGATAAACAACAAAATGAGTTCGATTAACCTTTACAATGTTGTAAAATAATAATCATGTTTCGGGCACTCAGACTCAGTTATGATGACTCAGCACGTGTTCATTATATACTCGCAGAGATAACGCGGACAGTTTCCCACCCTCCCTTTTTTTCTTGGAAAGGGTAAAAAAGAAGTTACATTTTTTTCTTTTTTTCATCTCTTGCTGGCGTACATCAACACGTGGGGCCTGTGTAGTGACGACTAGATTGTAAATTATTTTCGTGCATTTTTACCTCACGTAAAAAAAAATAACGGAAAGGAATGTGGCGCTACATATACATACACTCGGCCAGCCAAGCTACTTATCTCTCATTATTTCGTCATCATTTCCTCGATTCGTACCGAGAGGTCTCAGACAGTACAGTAGCGTCGATGGACATTCACAAATAAAAATAACACAAATTTTTTTAAAGTAAAGGGGGGAAAAGGAAAAAAGGAGGGGAAAAGGGAGAAAATAAAAAATCCTTGTCTGCCGGCTGAAGGCCGGGCGGCATAACAACAGCAGCAGGTCGGCGGCGCTGCTTTACGGCCGCGATGGAAGGAAATCGCTTCGCTTTCCCTGAAAGATACTCGCCTCATTCCATGACATGTGATGACAAAGCGCCGTACATACACCGCTGCGGGCCGCGTCCGGGGCGGCAGGGCCGGGGCCGCCCTGCCAGGCCCCTGCCAGGCCCTGCCGACGCACGCGCGGCGCGGCGGCGACTCGGACGCAGCCAGCCCTAACAGGGGCGGCGGGGGGTCGCGGCACGGCCGGGGTTTGGGGGCGGCTCAAGTTGCGTTGCGTGGTGCGGGGGCGGCAGGGGGCGGCCGGGCCGGGGCGTTTCATTCATAACGCCCTTCCCTCGGCTCCGCTTGCTCCGCTTCGCTCCCCCCTCGCCCTCCCGCGCGTGATGTGTGTGATGTGGGGGCAGCCGGCTGCGGCCCGCGCCCCGCGCCCTGCACGCCGCCCCGGGAAATAAGAAGGGCTAATGGAACGGTTGTGCGAAGGGAGCGCGGCTGGGCCCGGCGGGGCACAGAGAGGAAGGAGGTCAGTCTCGGGCTGCCCCGGCTGCCGTGCCGCACTGTCGGCCGGCGTCGCCCACGCCCGAGCCCACGTCTCCCGTGGCGCCCGTCCGCTAGTACTTGTGGACGGCATACCCTGGCATCCGGCAAAAGTGAAGAACTGCAGACGGGGGCGGTATGGCATGTGCCGGAGACAGCTGGGGAGTGGGAGGGGGAGGGGGGCTGCGCGGTCGCTTCCGGTAACAAGCAGTTGTTATTAAAACAACTTCGATGAGCACAAAAGCGCAGTTCCGTTGCCGCTCGGCGAGGGCATCCTCAAGGAGCTCCCCCCCCCCCCCACTCTGCTGTCAGCTGACAGTTCATACTTTTTTTCCGCGGTTCGTGTGCGAAGGAATCTTTTTCTAAAATATCTTTTTCGCGGTGGGGGCGGGGGTTGAACGGCCTGGCGGGTGCCGCACGCTGTGGCAATGCGCTCTGATGCCCCCCCCCCCCCCCATCTCGCCCCTCACTCCTCACCCCCCCGCCACTTCCCACGGCAGGGACACAAGGACAAGCGGCGCGTAATTATCAGGCGTGGAGGCGCGAGGAGCGAGGGGCCGCACCCCGCCGCCGCTGCCGCTGCCGCCCCCTGCTGCCGGTCTCTGAACCCTCTCCGGCCGCCCCTCGCCTTCGACGGCCGACGCCACCCTCGCGGCACGCAGTCGGCAGCCGCGCACGGCGACGGAGACAGCACCACCACCGCCGACGCCATGACGTCGGACACGGACGACGCGTCCGACTCGGACTACGAGCTGCTGGTCGGGTCGCCGTCCTCGACGCCGACCTCGCCGACGCGCCGCCACCGGCTCTCCGGGCGCCTCCGCCGGCCCAGCACGGCCGCGCCGTCCCCCGTCGCCGCCCTCCGCCACAAATGCAGCGTCTGCTTCGTGTCGCCGGCGGCCTCGCCGCTCATCCCCAAGCGCGGCCACTCGCTGGAGGCGTCCACCGCCGGCGCCGCGCCTCCCGACGGCGGCGGCCTCCCCCGCCAGACGTCCTTCCCGCCCTATCTCCGACGCAGAGGTACTGGAAACATGTTAATAAATATTTCTGTCTTCGTTTTCACGGGCAAGACCATTGACATAGATGAGCAGCGATGGCGACCCGCGAGGTTTATCCAGCGCTTTCCGGGAGGGGCTGCGGGGGCTCCTTGCACCTCGGCGCCGCGCGGCCTGCAGTGGGCTCGCGGCCTCCCCTCCCTCCCGAGTGCATGCTCGTCGCGGCCGCCACTTTCTAAACAATAATCACCCCTCACCAGAGTACACTACACTACACTGCAGGGGAGGGGGCGGGGTCGGGGCCTCGGCGGCAGCAGCGGGCAGCAGTGCAGCGCGGATGCACCGGGAGGCTCCGGCCCGGCTCAGTCGGACACGCGCCGCACCGGACGACGTACGCGGGCAGAGGCCACCGGCAGAGGCCACCGGCAGAGGCCACCGGGCGGCCACACGCGGCCACGGCCCCCGCCCGCCGCGCCCGGCCGAGTCCTCGTCATGCGACACGGCCACGGCCACGCGGGCTGGTGCGGCATCAAGGCTGCAGGTGAACGTGGGCACGTTACGTAGCGTATGCGGCGCCCGTAAGCGCGGCGCGGTGTAAGCAGGAAGGAAGCACGGCAACTTGCATGCGGCCGGCCCGCCCCGGGCAGCCCCGGCCCACGAGCGTGTGCGCAAATTGGGCCCCGGCCCCCGGAACCCGTCTGACGCTGACGGGGACCGCAGTGGACCGGGGCGGGGCGGAGGTGTGAGGTGGGCGGCGCCGGGCGGTACCCGACACTCCACACATTACTCCTCTCTCCTCAGTCGGTCTTACACCACGGCCCGGTCCGGGTCAGCCAGCACCATCTCCGGGTCGCTCTCCTCCGGCCGTGCCCCTCTTTCTCCCGCGCGCTCTCTGTCTCTGTCTCCCCTCCGCGGTAAGCCACCAGCTCTAGCGGTAGCGGCGCCCCAGCCCGCGGCTCGGCGGTACGGTCTGGGGCCGCGGGTCGCGGGCCGGGCCGGGTAGTCGGGCGCGGGTCGGCGTGGGCGGCGGCCGTGCTTTCCATCCGCGGGGGGCGCGGCGGGAGCCGACGCCGACGGTTAGGGAGCGTGGCGGGGCCGCCGGGGCCGCCGCCGGCAGGGCACAGATCGGGGGATATCGACGGGCCCCCGGCTGCGGGGCTACACCGCGCCGCTACACACCTGCATCCTCTCACTCTCGACACGCCGAGTGGCGCTCTAACACAGCCGGGGCACGCGACCCCCCGCCGAGACCCCCCGCGGACCGCGGCCACAGCGGGGGTGCGCTTCACTTGGCACCTGGATCGCGTCGCAGTCGGCGCCGCGGGGGGGAGCTGCCGCGCGTGAGAGCGGGCGCCGCTCGCGGTCGGCCCCCACCATGACGTCGTCCGCGTCCGCGCCGACGTCCCCGCCCCCGTCCGGGGACGACCCGGGCGAGGACGCCGCCTTCCCCAAGGAGCGGCGGTTCAAGTTCGCCGCGGTCCGCAGCCGCACCGTGAGCTCGGTGCTGCTGGCGCTCAAGTCCAACAGCAACTTCCACAGCCAGACAGGTACTCGAGGACGCGGGGGTTGACGGCGACCGCGGCGGCGACACCCGGCCTAACGCCAGTGAGAGCTCCGCCTTACCGGCCCGGCTGCTTTATGTGTCCGGATAACTTTCTCTGACAGCACCGGGACCCGCTGCGACGTCGCAAGCCCGCCACGCACCTCCACCACCACCACCCCGTTCCTTCCCCTCCGAAGAACTTTTCTCCCCGCCGCCACTCTCCTGCCCCCCCCCCCCCCCCCCCCCCGCGCAGAACCGGAAATGGAGTCGCTCGCGGGGAGTTACCGTCTCGACCGCAGATAGGCACATCGTTGGCGCTTCGGCTGTATGGCCGGGCGCAGCGCGCAGCCCCAGGCGGCGGCGATGCCGTGGCGTGTGCGGGCCGAGGCGATGCGATACTCTGATCAATACCCCCCGAGGCGTCAGGCAGGCGGGGGCCCCACAGACCCCACCGCCCCACCGCCAGGACCTTCCCCAATCCCCCCTAAGTGGCCCGTATTCATTCATCCACCTGTGCTTCATCCGTTCATTCACTCATTCATTTGATCATGACCATCGTGATTCATAAATTCATTATTACATTCATTGCATCATCCGCCCGCGATTCATTAATTTTTTTCTTTCATTCATTCGTTTACCAACGTATTCATTCACTCACGAAGCCGCTCATCAACGCGTTCATTCATTCGCAAGTCCGTTCATCAGTTGATTTATTCACGAATTTATTCATTCGTGAATTCGTTCATTCGTGCATGATGCATTCATTCGCGTGTTGCAGAGCGTGTGATGTATGGTCGCTCCCAGCGCGGCATGCACGTGAGGACGCCGGTGATGGGCGGCGCCGCCATCACGGACAAGCAGGCCGTGGTGAGTAGGCTGCGGGGGCGGCGTCGGCGGCGGCGGCGGGGAGGGGCGTCGCTGACGGGCTGCTGCTGTCCCGACAGGAGCTGCGCACCGTGGTGTTCGGGGACGCGGCCACGCCGCCGCGGTCCGAGTGGTCGCGGACGGGGCTGGTGCTGCGCGAGCCGGACCGCGACCTGGCCTACGGGCTGCGGGCGCCGCGCAACGGCACGCGCGGCCTGCTCGCCGTCGTGCAGGCCTACCTCGTCAAGCACCTGCTGTTCGAGGCGCCGCCCGGGTTGGAGGGCGCGGGCCCACCAACGGCCAGGGCCGACGAGCTGCTGCGGCCCGGCCGCGCGCGCCAGTACGAGGCGCTGTGGGCGGTGGTGTCGGCCATCATGTGGAAGGTGGGCGAGCAGCAGCGCGTCGTCATGGCCGTGCCGCAGGACAAGAGCCACGTCCCGCACTCGCCCGCCTACTTCCAGGACGGCGTCACGGAGAAGGTCGGTCCGGCTTTATGCTTCGATGCCCCTGAGTGTGACGTACGGCGAGACCGATGGGACCCCCTCACTCCACTATGGCCTCTGTTGCAGCTCCACCTGTTTGAGTTCACCACCCTCCAGGACCTCCAGATCTTCATGAAGACCTACATCTACCTGGTGAGCTCACGTTTGCACGTTCGTTATTCCGCCGTCCCCAAAGACTAACCTCCCTTCCGCCGCCAGTTCACCGACGACCCCGGTCCCGGCTGCCTGCTGCTGCTGTACAGCGCCGTGCTCACCCGGGGCTGCGACAAGTGAGTCTCAGCCTGACCTGGGTCACGTGGTATCCGGACGGTGTCTGACCCTCTCTCTCTCTGGCCGCAGGGTTCAGACGGACCTGGAGGACGAGAAGGGCTGCCTGGTGACGACCTTGGAGGAGGGCCCGCAGACCATCGTGACGCTGCTGCTGGTCGGCCGCGCCACGCCCTACCTCCACAACGGCATCGTGTACGTGGGCGACGAGGACCACTACGTGAGTACCCGCGCGGTGCCCCGCCGCCCCCGCCTCCGACGGCCACCTCCAGACCTCTCCTGCCCTCAGGCCGTGCCCCAGTACGGCGTGCTGAACCGGTCCGACGTCGGCTACCTGGTGTGGAGCGACGTGGACTCGAGCGACATGGAGGAGTCCTCCCGGCAGCCCGGGTCGCGGCTCAAGACGCCGTCGCTGCCCGTGTGGGTCGTCAACTGCAGCGGCCACTACGGCGTCATATTCAACACGAACCGCGAGCTGCTGCGCAACTACCACGCCGAACGCAGGTGGGTCCGCGCGGTCCTCCACTCCCTCTCGGCCCTCGTCGACGCCTTCCTCACACTCGCGCCGCACAGGTTCGAGCTGCTGTACTACACGGCGGGGGCGGGGCAGTGGAGCCTGACGGTGGACACGCGCTACCACGAGGCCGAGGGCGGCGCGGGGGGCAGCAAGCCGAGCGCCTCCCGGCCCAAGGACGACTTCACCACCACGGCGCAGGCTCTGAGCCTCGAGAAGGTCATCCACACCAAGTGAGAGCGCCGCGCCACGAGTCAACGTGTTGCCGGAAAAGTAGGCACAAAGCAGCCGCAGTGCGCGTCTCTGTGTTTGGGCAACTTTTTGCCTACTTTTCAGACAACGTGTTGAGCTGCAGCTTCTTTTCGTTTTTCTCGCGCTGTTATTTCCCCCCGCATTTATGGTTTTTACGCCCGGTTCTGCCCGTAATTTGCAGGTGGCAGGACGCGCACGTCACGTGGAACTGCATGGTCCCCGGCGTGTGAAGCGGGTGGAACGCCCCGCCTGGCGCTCACCGAGCCGTTGGGACGCCTGCGAGCGGCCAGGGTAGGCCCGCCCGCGCGACACCCAAGCAACGCGGCTGCCTAGCCACCAGGCGCCGTGCCAGCGCCGCGACCAACTAATTAAGCTCGGGCGTCCTTTCAAGACGACGCCGAATATCGTGCCGCGACCCTTCAGGGTGGGAGGAGATTAAATGGAAATGTGTTACCTGGTAGCTTTAGAGAAGAACAAAAACGGTCGTACGGAGAATATAGTAGCGATGCGACGTTTGCCGATATGTATGTAAGCAGGTGGAGAAATGGAATTGGAAACGCTTCTAAAAAATTAGATTTCGTTCGTCCTTTAGTTTCCAGTAAACGTAGTCGGCTTATGTCTATTTTTGGACTCATGACGTAGGATAAGTAAGAGAGTGGTCGAAGTCATTCCCATAAAACTACTTCTTATGTGTGTGTGTTATAGGAAAAATAAATGAACTTGAAAGTATTTTTTAGTTTTCATTCACTTCCTCGAATTTTATTACGAAGTACAAAAAAAGCTAACATTACAGCAGAAATTCGCAGCTTAGAATGCACAGAAAAACAACAGAAAATGTGTCTGCTTTAAAAGCACATATATTATGTTACACTTAAAACTAGGAAACTTTGTACAAAAAAATAACATTTCTCTTGCCTATCTACGAATGACTTAAAATAAAATAAAAACAAAACAGGCAGATTGACAATAAATCTTTGGTATTACGATCTCAGACACTCGCTTCAGACTTTCTCGCTGCAATGCGCATTTACACTACTTAACATACAATTTTCACAGGCACTCGCCCACTGTACCCGTATGCTACAATCCACTCGCACAACAAGCATCTTCAGTCTCCATTCGCCCAAATAACTGGAATAGATTTGGCGAAGGACTCGTAGTGTCAGAATCCCTGATGACGCTGCACCATCAGTGAAATCCGCAGTTTGATATGCCCGTGGCCCGGCGAGGGCTGGACGAAGCCTATCGCTTTACAGACGGAGTATAAGCTTCCCAGAGAGGCCGCGCGACGATCACAATAGCACATGAATGTAATGAAACTAAAACACACACACACACACACTCATAGTCGCATTTAGGAACCATAGTTTAAGTCGGTGCTACATCGACACGTACACAATAACAGAGCCAACGGATACGCGACCGCCTTCCGTCACGCTCGGAAACACTTGGAGCAAAATTGACATTTCCGATTTTTAAACGCGCCTCTTGGACCACAATAGTAGCTCCAGAGACGACACCATCTGATCATTTATTGGTCATTTCCTTTCCGAGAGTGCGTCGCGGTAGCACGTCGGGGGTGGGGAAAGGGTCGCCAACTGGGGCGTATCACAGTGTGCTGTTAGTCGGCGGGCGGGTGGCCGCCGATAGATACCCCGCGCGCGCAGGGGCGCGGGGTATCGACGTCAGTGTCAGCGGGGCGTCAGTCGAAGTGGAAGGTCCGCTTGCAGATGGGGCACACGTCCGAGCTGCTGAGGCAGCGGCGCAGGCACTCGGCGTGGAAGAGGTGCTGGCAGGGGGTGACGCGGGCGCGCTGCATGCTCGCCAGGCACACGGCGCACACGTCGTCGTCGTGCGCGGCCAGCTCCTCGGGGGTGGCGTGCCGGTAGCGCTCCAGGACGGCGCGCTCGGCGAGCAGCGCGGCCAGCGGCCCCCGGCGCAGCTCGCGCCACCGCACCCAGCCGCACACGTAGAGCGCGCTCACTGCCACGCGGTACTGGCCCTGCAGCAGCAGCGGCAGTGAGAGCACCACGGCCAGCGCCATGGTGAGGCCCCGCTGCAGCACCGGCGCCCACTGCCCCTCCAGCGACTCCAGCCGCTCCAGCCGCAGCATCGTCAGCAGCGCCGGGAACAGGTCCGCGAACACCTGCGCACAAGGCAGGGGTTTGTGATTTCGCCGCTGTACGCTGGAGGACATTTTTCGGGGACTCCGTGCGCTCACCTTCTCGGTGGCCATGTAGTACACCCAGGTGACGACCGTGTAGGCCGTGGTCGGGTGGTAGTGCTCGAGGCCGCGCTCCAGGCCGAACACGAGCAGCATGAAGACAACGGTGATGATGAAGGTGACGGCCTTGGTCCACTCGAGCACGAGCCGGGTGGCCGTCATGGCGAGGTGCTTGACGCGCGAGTGGTCGGCCACGGGCACCGACAGCGACCAGTCCTCCTTGGCGATGAGCTCGCGCACGTAGGAGGCGCAGTAGGCGGCCACGTTGTAGAACATGAGGGAGTAGAGGCAGGCGACGCGCTGCCCGGGCACCAGGGTGCGCTCGCACACCATGAAGAACAGGCACTGCGGACACACCATACACGAAAATGTCATTTGGCGGTCAAGGTTTGGATTTCTGTTGAGAGAGCCGAGAATTTCGTCGATGGTGCTATGTTTTTAGTTGCACCAACGACGAGGCTACTAAATTATTTCCTCTTGACTTCTGCTCTAGCTAGGAATATTTCTGAGAGCCGCTGTTCCGCCCGGCCCGGGGTTGTCGGGGGTCCACGCCAAGATGGCAGCCTCCCAACCTAAAGCAAGGGCCCCCCGGACTGATGGTCTGAGGACTGAGGGACCGAGGACTAGAAGTGCGCTGAGCTCACCTGGCTGATCATGGTGAACAGGTTGTGCATGCCGATGAGGACCCCCTCCATGCGCTGCAGGGGGCCGTACATCCGTCGCAGGAAGCGGAGGGAGGGCGCCAGCAGCGCTGCAACACCACACAGACTGTGAGGACGCCGCCAGGGCGTCGCCATAGGGCGCTGACACCACGAGACGGGCGCGTACTCACTGGAGACGTAGTCACGGAGGTCGTCGGCGCTGTGGTGCTGGACGTGCATCAGCACGGGGAGCACGAGGCAGGAGTAGGCGAGGGCGAGCAGGATGGAGACGGGGCCCCGCGACAGGTACGGCAGCAGCAGCAGCACCACCGTCACCAGGCACACTGCGGGGGAGACGCGGTCATGAGCACAGGCAAGTACAGCACTCCGGCAAGTCGGACCGGATCAGATCCGCTCCCACCTGACTGATAAGTGTCGTCCTGCAGCCGCGCGGGGTCGGGCTTGTTGGTCACCGTGTGGATGCTCTGCAGGCGCGCGCGCACTCGCGCTATCATACCCATGGCGCCCTGAAACAGAGTGCGAATAATCCGAGGGGGGCCTCATGACGGGTGTACACGGACCGGTGACTGGACCGGACTTTTCCATTGACTGGCATGAAAATTTCACGATCGTTTATGGTTTCTGTGTTCTGAGCTGCTACCCACCCCAAAGTAGGTTAAAAAGTCATTCCTACCGTGACCAAAACTCAAAACGGAAATATTTTTGTTTTGCTTAGAAATCTGTGGATGCTTTTAAAAAATGCAAAAATGGGTGGGCACTACCTCGTCCCAGGCCTCCGCCTGGAACCCTCCTGCTTAACTTCGGTGTTCGAATGGGAACCGGTGTACCAGGTATTGACCGCCGCTAAGACACAGGCACAACGCAGCGGCCTTTTTCAGGGGCACGCTTCCGCAACGGTCAATGTAGCCCCCTCCGCCAGCCAGATTTCCGGAATCAACTCCCTTCGACTGGCTGGTTGGTCTGTGGCACTGCGGCCACTCCCGAGCGGACTGGGGGGGAGGTAGGCTTTCCTATATCGTACACAGCCGAAGCTGCTGTACTTCACGACGAACCCTAGTCGCGACGGCGTGTCCTCGTCTGCCAGATTCACAGGGAGCGAAAACGAAGGTACCGAACCCTAGGTACCCCCGTAGCATACACCCGAGTCTCCGAACCAAGTTTCCTTGGTAGACACAGAGCCCCCCCGCCGGAAACCCCGGGCGACCGAGAGAACCTCGGACCCGGGAACGGGGGTAAGCCCGACCGTGCTGCGGGAATCTTCAAGTTGAAACCCAACGCTTACATCTCTCAGTGACGCAGCGCGCACGGCCGTTCAGACAGCCATACCGGTGACACGTTCGGAAGTATATTTTACCCTCTGCCTTCCAAACGCAGACACGAGAAAAATTTAGGAAAGCGGGAAGGCTCGAACCCACAATGTCTCGGTCGCCGATCAGCCACGCTACCGGTGCGGCCACAGAGCCGCGATGGTGTCGGCTGCGTTCCCCCGGTACTTTACACAGCGTCGTCTAAGCTGAGCCGACAGAAAAAGTGCACGGACCAGCAAAGAGTTGAACCGCCGACCAGTCGCCCGCTAGCAGCACTCGCTAACCACGCGGCTACCGAGCCTCGGTGCGGGACGACTGTGCGCTTCCGGTACTGTAGCCGCACGACGTGTCCGACTGGAAATTGACTGGACCTTGACTGGAGAGTGACTGGACTGGAAGGCGTACACTGACTGGAAGCACCGGGGTACCCCTCGGAATAATCACTTCACACGGTGCTAATAATCACGACGCAGGGCGTTCGCGAACTCAGAACGCGGGGAGCACCGAGGCGGCTGGCAGGGCTGCCGCGGAACTCATGCTCGCCAGGAAGGACAGTGTGTTGCGGATGGCGGCCGGTCGGGACAGGTGTGCGTGTGTGTGTGTGTGTGTGTGTGTGTGTGTGTGTGTGTGTGTTTCGCGGCTAGCAAATTGTCATTTGACACGGCCTGCATAAGTTCTGAGCAGGCGAAGGGGGGCGCCACAACACGGAAGAGCTGGCAGGCGAGCGGGGTGTACGTCGAGGGCCAGCCGCCGCGGAGGCCGGGCGCGGCCGGTCCTCCACCTCCGTGCTACTTCAACCCGACCCAAATAATAAGCACGGTATCCGTAAATCCGAATGACGTTCTGCGCGGGCCTCGCAGCGGGCGCCTCACAAGTCGCCGCGCACGAAGAGCGGCAAAATAAGGCCTGTTTTCCCTCGCGGCCGTGCCCACAAGTCGTCACATCCCGCAACGACGCCGCCAGCCTCACCTTGCTATGAGAAATCCGAAGAGCGCCGCGGGTAAACAAGCGCGCGCCCCACCACACAGACCACCCCTCTGTTATTTTCTTCTTTCGACTTATTTTTATTCTTTATTTTTTTTTGCTCTTATTTATTTTGCTGAATCGTCGCCGGCCGGCCGCCGGCCGCTGCCAAGCTCGTGACATCAGCGGGCGGCAGGTGACGCCTGACGCCTTCGATGGCGGGACGCGACGAGATGGGGCCCAGCTGCCGCCGGGGCCCGTCGGGGGTCATGTGGGGTTGTTTTGCCGTTCTGCCGTTGGGTCAGAACCGCGGCGGCGGCCGGTTGACTTGTCGATGGTGGGGAATGAAAATAGTCTCTGATACGAAAGTACCACGCGTGTGTGTGTGCGTTATGATGTGAGGTGGGGGCGCGCCGAATGTTTACCGGAAAGCAGGCGGGGGTTGGCGGGGACCGCGGCGGGGGCGGAGGCAGCCTCGGGGTCGGAGGTGTGCCAAGTGGGCCTCGAATATATGCCGTGTGGCACCTAGAAGTGTCGCGTCGCCATGACGGAGAGGGGGAGGGGTGGGGGGAGGGGTGCTGCCAGCGGTGCGCAGAACCGACAAACAAAAAGATGCGGGGATTGAACGCGCGTTATTTTTATGAAAGCTGCGGACACAAGCCGTCGACTCTGTTCTTTGATCAAAACTCGCAGCAAGAAGGGGGGGGGGCGAGCGCGTTGTTTCGTTTTCGTCGCCATTGTCCCGTGCCAACGGCAGCGGCGGCGGCGCGCGGCGGCTCCCAGCGCCGCCGAGCAGGGCGCGCTCCCGTATTGGCAATGTGGTGCAATCGCGGTAAAACTGCGCGGAAGCACGATGTTGTTAATGGCAGCGCATCGCAGTCCCGGCGGCGCCAGCGGCGGCCTCCGTCCGTGGCGTGAGGGAAAACACATTAAGGCACTCTCCCGGCTCCGCATCTCCGCGTCGCGCGCCCTTTTCAACAATAAGAGCATGTTCCGCGCCAATAGCGGGGTGGTTGCGGTGTCGGGCGGCCCTGAGAGCCCCCTGCCGTGACGTCTCTGCGACGGACCACTGCCGCCGCCCTGAAGGGACCGCAAAGCTCGGCGGGCCGAGGGAGTATGAGAAATTGAGTTCCACAGTTCTAGACTCCAGTCCCGGGAGTCGCACTCTCGAATGCTGTCCGAGTGGAGTCTCCAGTTCCTACCCCGTTCCGGCGGCCCCAATCGGAACTGCGAACGGTCACAGCGGTATTCTGAGGGTTGGCACGCGCGTGTTGTGCTCCGGTGCCGCTGTACCTACGCGTTAAGCAGTGGCCGGCCCGGTTGAACTGGTTGTCGCCGCGGTATCACACTGTCACTGTCGGGGTCCTCACAGGCCGCGGCGGGCTCGCTTCTCGTCGTACTCGGAGGGCTGGGCGCGGTGCGGTGCCGCGGGCTCACGCTAAAGAACACTCTGATCTCGGACCGCACCGGCGGCGGCGGCGGCGGCGTCGACCCGGTCGGGCGGCGACTTGGGCTAGACTGACTAAACGTCTGGCGTGGGGCGCAGGTTTATAAATAAGGCCAGGACAATCACCGCAGGAAGGCGCGGGGAGGCCGCCGGGGGACCGCGGGGGGCCGCGGGGGCCGCTGGGAGGGGAGGAGAGCGCTGCTGTTGATGCGCAGGATGCCGGCATGGCACCGCCGGGCGGCGCTGTTGTGTTGTTGACAGCCACGCCCCGCCCCGTCCGCACCCACACCGCCTGCGTCGTCTGCTGACTGTTTGCGTATTTCGCTGTTGTTGTCCGAGCGCCGCCACTGCGAATGCGTGAAGCGTGGGGTTAGGCTTGGTCTCGGTTAATAATTACCTCACCGCCCGATTTTGAATAAAATATCAAGCAAGAACCTCTGACCGATCAGACCTGAAGTTTTCACAGTCAAACAGACTCGGTCGCCCGCATAACAATCACTTTTAAGTCCGGCCGAAATAACAAACGTATACTTTATTGGAACACCATCTGCGCTGAGTTTGTAAGACTGCGGGGTTGTTCAGCGGTGATTTAGTGACTTGCGCCCCTGTCGTCGGCAAGGCTCGGGTTCGTCGTCGGCCTGCCGAGGACAACGCTGACGGGAAGTGGGTCGCGGCCTGGATCCGCGGTGCAGCGCGGCGCACCGCTGCAGCCCCGGCGGCCGCGCGACGCGCCCCTGCTTATTTCAGTCCCTGTCCTCCCGACTGGTGGTCAGTAAACACCGGTGCCGCTGGGTGCCGCCGGGTGCCACCAAGGCCAAGGCCACGCGCGCGCGCGGCGAGCAGCAGGGTCGCTGACTCCATCCCGCGGGCCGCAGCAGCAGCGGCAGCGCACCGCGGCTCCACCATGACGGTGGTCGTCGGCGAGGGCGTGGCGCAGGATGTAACCGGGGCGGCGGTGGCCGGCGGCGGCCGCGGTCCAGGTAGCGGCGCTCACGGGACCGGCGCCGACGGCACGGGACGTCCCGCCCCCGCGAGGCTGGCTGCCAGGCTGACGCCGGGACGGCGGGGGCGGCGGGGAACGGCCGGCGGAGGGCGGGGCGGCGGGGGCGGCCAGCTTACCCTCCGCCATTCACGTCCGCGACACCCTCCCCGCCCAACAAGGCGGCGGCGTACGCCACGGATTTCAGTGGAATCGCGGCTGCCCCCCGCCACCCTTTATCCTCCGCTCCTCCCCTCCCCTCCTCTCTGCTCCCCCAACCCACCGCAACCGACGTCACGACAGTGGTGGTGTAGTTCGTAGACCGGCCGTCGTGGGCCCATTGTGGTGCGCCGCGCCGGCGGCGGCTACCGCCTGGCGGGTAGGCATCTGCACGCACTGGTGCATTGCGGGCCGGCCTACCCCGGCCGCCCGCAGGCGCTCTCTGGCCGCCGCGCCGCCGCCGCCGCAGCTGGGCCGATAAGCGCTCGGGTGGTGGCCCGGCGGACGGCGCCGCCCGCCGCCACCGGCGTCCGGCTCGGAGGCACGCCTGCGACACGCCGCCCCCGCCGCCCCCGCCGCCCCCGCCGCCCCCGCCGCCCCCGCCGCCCCCGCCGCCCCCGCCGCCCCCGCCGCCCCCGCCGCCCCCGCCGCCCCCGCCGCCGCCGCCCTAATATAACCCCGGTGCATCACGCGGGTGCAGCGCGGCCGGCGGCGTGATGCGGCTCCCGGCCGCAATGCGAACCGCGGCCTTACGAAAGCCGCCGCTGCATTTCCCCTCGCGCGCTTTTTATAGTCCGAGTGTGCGGGCGGGCGGGAAGCGCGGCCGCGGCCTGGCGTGTTCCCCGCGAGCCGTGGGCCGAGCTCGCTGCCCCCGCCCGCCGCCCTGCCCTCCTGTCATGACATGTCATTTACAGCTCGTCCGTTTAATCCCGCCGAAATAAGCTATTGACTTGCGGGGAGGCCGGTCGCGCACCTCTTGACCCCGCCGCTCGCGAGGCCGCCCGCCTGCAGGGAGGGTCGCGGGGCCCCACGGCGGGGCCTCACAGCGGGGCGATCAACCCGCCGACCGTGCGCCGAGCCCGCCTCCTCCCCCTCGCCTCAACGTCGTCCATTTTCGCGTCCCGTGCGCGGCGCGCAGACGCGAGCAGCCGAGGGGTCGGAGGCCTCGACGACGCCGTGCTCCACCGAGCACCCCGTCAAGCGACGACGGCGTCCACCGATGTCCTCGTGACACCGAGAGGGAGGCGGCGGCGGCCGTGGTGACGACGCGGCGGAGGGGGAGGCGGAGGGGAGGGGCCGACACGACGCGCCGATGGCGTTGGCTCGTCCTCGCGCCGGTTTATTTTGTTGTTGGCGGCCATGTCCTGTCGTGCCCCCAGAGAGAGAGAGAGAGAGAGAGAGAGAGAGAGAGAGAGAGAGAGAGAGAGAGAGAGAGAGAGAGAGAGAGAGAGAGAGAGAGCACTTGTGCCATTCTTGCCGCGCGGCCGCGTACAGGCCCTGCGGGACCGGACCTCCGACTCCACAACAGACAACTAGACACTGCCCTGCACAGCTTCAGCAGTGCGATCCGAGATTACGTTGGACCTGTTTTCGGACGGTGCGGCCCGTGTGTGTGTGTGTGTGTGTGTGTGTGTGTGTGTGTGTTGGTGAGTGTGTTCGCCCCGCTTATAGGGGAATCACCCTAGTCGGGTAAACACCGGGTAAACAACGGCGGCGAGGTGTTGGTGTCGGTCTGGAGGCACACAGATAACGAGGCGTGTGTGTGTGTGTGTGTGTGCCCGTGTGCGTGCTTGCGTCTGGCCAAATTGGAGAGGCGCCTCGTTCCAGACGGAAATAAGACATCCGCACCTGATTGCCGTAAATAGATGAGGTCGCGCAAGAGGGGTGGCTGGCCTGCTGGCCAGCCCGTCACGTGCGAGAGATGAGATTACGGGCCGCGCACCATTTCTGCCGAGAGTGTACTTCAACACAAACACGAAAGAAAGTGGGAAGATCAGTGTTCTATCGCAGTATGGGAAGAGGGACTATTTCGGGAGCTCTAATTAGTGTGCCGCGGTGCAGTCGCCGGGGCCCCCGGGCCGGGAGGGCCCCGCCGGGCCCCTGCCGGGCTGGCCCCGGTGATCTCACACACACGCCCCACGGCCACACACCGGGGCAGCCGCCGACAGCCGCCGGGAGCCGCCGGGTCGATGCCGGGATGCCGGCTCTACAGTATCGGAGGCGAGATAGCGCGGGGCGCGGCACCGCACCCGACACGAACACCATAGCCGGGGAGCACGCATGGCGGCGAGGCAGGGGCGGGTCCGGGAGGGGGGAGGCTCTGAGTCTCCGAGGGCGGCGCCCCGGCCCAGGGGTCGGGGTGCCCAGCTGTGCCCAGATGTGCCCAGCAGCGCCCGGCCGACAAGAGTTGACTATCGGAAAGATCTCGAGCCGATTACACGAATCGTGCGGATTCGGGAAAAAAAAGAGAAATGGACTCTGTCGGTTTCGAGTGGCATATTCCTCCTGCTGCTGGGATGGTGTGCCCCTGGCGGAGTCTCTGGCGTTTCCCCCGACGCCACCGCCGGCTCGGCTGGCACGGACCACCGGACGCGCGGGTATGGAATAAATAACTCTGCGATGCCTTCAAGAGGGGCCAGGGGCATGTGGGGGCTCTGGCGGGGGAGAGCGGGAGATTGCCATCCCTCTCTCTCTCTCTCTCTCTCTCTCTCTCTCTCTCTCTCTCTCTCTCTCTCTCTGTGGCCCTGTCTCTCCGTCTGTCTCTCTCGGGTCTTGTGAGTGAGTGGCACTCTACCGGGAACGGCCAGGCCTTAGGGGTTGCCCGCCGCCGCCATGCCGCCGTGCTCTGCCGCGTCGAGGATGTTTGGGTCTCCGCGCCTTTCAGCGCAGCACACGCGGCCGGCAGACGAAAGTCTCAGAAACGGAGGCTTCGTAGGCCTCGAACCAGCCATTGTACTTTGTAGCATACGAAGACTGCATTTATCCTTCGTGAGTTGTGGGACTTTGGTTTGGCCGCGCTCATTGCCTGCATTCAGGCGTCCGTTAAGCAGTTTGTCTAACCCGGTCTCCGGTTTCGAGGGGGGGGGGGGGGGGTTCTGGCTACGCCCCTGGCCACACTCACTAAGTCTCTTCTCACTTGTTGCGCCCCCGACCACTATCGTCAGCCGTCACTCCGCGCGGCCAACGCGACGATAAGCCGCGAGCCTTGCACGCATCGAAATAGTTATTCTAGTATCTTTGGTGCGGAACAGAGGAGACAAAAGCGGGGCGCCGCGGCACAGTATTGTTCCTGTTCTTGTGCCTTTTTGCTGCGCCGCTGCGCCGCTGCGCCGCAGACCCGCCGGGTTATCATCGTTGAGAGCTGTTCATCTTCTCTGGGCGCCTCGCATCGCCTCGCATAGCTCGGCGCATGGCAACCGATGGCTTCCAGGGAACGGCGCCCGTTTTCTCGGAATCTCGCCGACCGTACCGGGAGGGAGAGAGAGAGAGAGAGAGAGAGAGAGAGAGAGAGAGAGAGAGAGAGAGAGAGAGAGAGAGAGGGAGGGAGGGAGGGAGGCCAGGGCCGGCCGAGGAGAGCAGGGGCGAGGGGCAGCCGGAGCCGGTGCACACAGGGCACAGGGGGGCCGTGCACGAGCCACGTGCGTGGAAGTGAGAGAGATAGAGCGGTGCTGGAGTAAGCTTGCTGCCGGTCGGGTCCCCGACAGACGCTATGTGCACTCATTAAAATCACGGATTTTTGCGATTTTTCTGTTTTTAGCAAGAAGTTTGCTTTCACTTAAATATGCGTTGGCAAAAACTCGATTTTTAAGGTTGTTGACTAGGCAGCAGCGTTTACACCAACCGTCAGCCGCACGCGGACACCGCTGGTGGGTGGGGGCCGGGGGGGGGGGGGGGGAGGGGGGCCGTCTAGCCGGGCGTCCGTTGCCAACGGTGCCACACTGTCTCTTTTCACACGCGGAGCGAAAAGCCAAAAAGAAGGGAAGCGTTTTCTATCGCATTGTTACCCGCAAGTACGGTTCGGCCAGTTTATCTTCGGAGCGGCCGAGCCGGTCAGAGGCGGCAGGGCAGAACGTTCCGGGCCGCTGTGCACCGCTGTGTACAGACAGGGTCAGTGCGAAGTCCACCCTCTGCCATCGCTATTTGTCCACAATTTTTTTTCGAATTTTCGAACCGCATTTGTTGGACATTGAAGGCAAGCCAAAATAAAGGTTTTCGAAAAAAAAAATATTTTGGGAAAAAAAATGCGTGTTGTGGCCCGAGGGCCCGAGGGCCGGGGCCTCCAGGGGGCCTCTGCCGAGTCTGCCCGCCTGCCTGCCTGGCCGCCTGTCTGTCTGCGGCTCCTATTTCAGTGGGCTGTACAGTCGCGCGATCTTCCGCCATAATTGGCGAGAACGAGGTTCGCGCCACGCATCGATAAGATAGAAGAAGAAGCCAGCCCCCCCCCCCCCCCCACACACACACTCACACACGTTCGCCCGGCTTCGTGTTCCGGTTCGGTCCGGTACCGTGCACGTGGGCCGCCACCGTTCGGGCCGCGGGGTCACGCTGGATAGGAACCCCACAAATCTGAACGGAAAATTAAGGAGGGGCGGCATCCCAGGAGGAGGTCGCTTCAAATATTCAGATCCAGGAGGGACTCGAAGGGGGGTCATGTACGACTTATTGCCTGCTTACAGGCGGAAAGTTAGGCTTGTCGCCTACCTAGCAGGCTTCCATCGGGGGGGGGGAGGGGGGGGGGTGAATCACTGGGAGTCGGTGTGCGGCTCCCGGTAGGCACCAACACCGGGGTGGGATTCCCTGACCGGGGCCGGGAGAGGCCGCGTAGCCTTCTCCGCTTTTCCACTGTTTCCCCCGGTTTTGTGGACGCTACATTGATTCATTTTTCCTGCGATACAAATATTCACAATACTCCTCAATATCCGAGTGTACAAATGATTAAGATCGGCGTGCGCACTGAAATCGAAAGTGATTATAAGCCCTCGGGGACACCTGGTCGGGGACCTGGCGGTCTGGCGGCGGCGAGGGTTGCTGTCCGCGGCCGCCGCGGCTCCCCAGGACGCCGACACGGCTGACACGCCCCGCAGTGTCACTGACTCCTATCAACGGGCGACGCCTCGATCGGCCGCGCGGCCGCTCCAGATAGATAGTCATGCCGTCGGCTCAGCAGCCAATGGCTGAGCAGCGCTGACCAGCCAATGGCAACCGCTTATCGGAAGCGGTCCGGTTTGCCGGCCGGGTCCCCGCCGCCGCCGTGCCGAGGGTGGGTTCACATTCTGGAGACGAGCGTGCCTTTGCGAATCTGAGGATGTGAGAAAAGTCAACTGACGGGGCCAAAGGGCAGCGCGGCGGAGCGGGCGGAGCCGCGGGGCAGACGCCGGCAGCCGCCCTGCCCCCCCCCTCCCCTCTCAAGCTCCAGCAGCTGATAGTGTGCCGGTCGTCTTCCAGCTGCTTCCAGCACTGCCCGTGCCTGTGTCCCGAGCGCCGGGCCGACCCGCGAGCTGCTGACGGGCAAGAACTGGGAATAATTACAGCTGCCCATAAAGAAAGAAAGTCGTGGGCCAATAGTGATTCGGCTGTGCCGGATCACGTGGCAGGCCTGCCCGTGCCGCCCCCGGCAGACGAGACGAGCCGTGCCGGTAGGGGCAGCGAGGCTGTTTGTCTTGGCAAGGGCCGCGGCAGCCGCCGCCGACGGTCAAGATAGCGATGGATGTCGGTGCGCGGGGTGGCAACGGCCGTCGAGGAAGCGACTCCAGCGGCGGGGCCCGGCCGCGGGCTCCTCGGCCAGGGCCCCTCCCGCCCCCCGCCTCCGCCCGGCTCCCCACCCGGCTCCCCGGCCGCGGTCAGCCCTCCCGTGGCTCCACCCTCCGGCCGGTGGCAGTCGCCTTATCGCGTGCGGCCCGGGAGGGGAGGCCGCCGGCGGCCTCGCCGAGGCGGCTGCCGAGTGGAAGCGGTCCAGCACAGCCTCGCAGTCTGCGGTGCGGCGAGGAGCGGCGCGGTGCGGAGCGGTGTGCGGCGGAGCCCGACGAGTGCGAGTGCGTGTACGCATGTGGATAGTGCCCCCGACACCGACCCCACCAGCCCGCCGCCATGCCCGCTGCGACGAGGTGTACGACAACGTCTCCGACCATGTCCCCGACGCGGCCCCCGACGCGGCCCCCGACGTGGTCTCTGACCCTCCCCAGGCTCGCCGCGGCCCCCGTCCTGTTCGCCGTCCTCGTCGTCCTCGTCCTGCAGGCGCAGAGGTGAGTCACGCGGTGCACACTTTCCCGCTCTTCAGTGTCGCTAGGGAAAAGCCGTCTCGGCTGACGCGAAGTCGTGCCGGACAAGAATCGGGCCGTGCCGCCTCAATGTCTCTCGGTAGGGCACGATCTGGACACCTGGTACCGGCCTGGTGGTGTACAGCACGGTGCCACTTTGCGCGGGGCAGGAAGCGAACAGCGCCGCGGCCCCTACGGCTGGAGCGCGGCTGCGCGGAGACCTGAATGCGCCGTGCCCTTCAACGAGTGCCTCTGCCCTGTGTCCGCAGCTCCGACGCCAACCCCCCGTGCAGGCTGCCCCGCGTCCCGGACGGCTGCACGTACGGCAGGACGAGGGACTTCTGCAGCAACGTGGTCTGCGCTAAGGTCAGTATGCGTTTAGGTGCCGGCTATTTGTCTCACGGTTATCTATCGGCGTTGACTTTGGCTCGGGCTGTGGCCAGTCAACGGCCGAGGCCGGGGCGGAGCCGGGCGGCTGGTCGGCCGCGGGGAGGGCGGCGGCGGCGGCGGCGGCGGCGGCGGCGGCGGCGGCGGCGGCCTGTGCTCCGCCCCGAGCGCCCGGCAACCGCCGGGTAGGCCGTGGCTGCGGCAGGGGAGTCCGAAGCGTGGCCTACCTGGCGGGCGTCCGCTGCCGTCCGCAGCCCACACGAAAACGTGATCGGAATATCCGGCCCGACGGCTCACGAGCGACGCCTACAGTTTCGGCCGGTTTTGGCCGTCGCCGCTCATTCGGCGCGCGCCGGGTATTTTTGTCCGCGGCATAAAAAGAAGGCGGGCCGCCGCCGCATACATCGTTCCACATCAACATATTGACAGCGAACCGTACGAGTGCAGAGACATGTAGTTCGGAAGAGTGCGGGGAGGCGGGGGGGGGGGGGGGGGGGGGGGGGGGGGGGGGCTGGCCAGGGGTCGGGTCCGTCGGATCGCCCGGGCTCTTAGGCCCCACGCCGGCCCGGCTGGGGCCCGCGACCCCCGGCTCTAATTAAATACACGAGATAGCAGATAGCACGTATTATCTCACGCATCCGACCCGTTTATGTAACCTTCCTTTTTTTTCCGTCCGCCGCGTGGCTTTTGGGGAGGGAGGCCAGGCACGCGTGGCAGTTTTCCTCCGCCACCTCCTCTCCCCCCCCCTCTCCCTTTTCCCGGGGGGTCCAGGAGGGGTGATGCCCGAGTGCTACCCGACTGACCGGGCCGTGTTTGCTGTCTGCCTGCAGGGACCCGGCGAGAAGTGCGGCGGCCCCTACAACGTGGAGGGCCGGTGCGGGGAGGGCATGCAGTGCCTGTGCGGGAAGTGCACCGGCTGCTCCGTCGTCACGCTGCAGTGCCACGCCAGGTCGTCCTGCCCGCTCTGAGGAGTTGTTTGTCAGGCCCACGTGGACTCGCCGATCCGTCACAGCCTCGTGCAGTTTTCGGGGAGCCCAGCGTGGAGATAACCTTGTTGAACCGGCAGCGGCCCGCGGCGTCCACTGCCGGGGGCCCCCGTTCCGTCCGTCCCTCGGCCAGAAGGTCACGGCTGTGCCGCCCCGCGCCGCCGCTCCGCGTGCCCTGCGGCGTGCCCTGCGGCGTGCCCTGCGGCGTGCCCTGCGGCGTGCCCTCCGGGCCGTGTGCTGCAGGTGGAGAGCGTGGAGCCCGTGAGGGGCTCGGCTCCGTCCTTTCGGCTGTGACTGCATTAACTTTAGCCGAAACTTTACCTTTATCTTTGCAAGTTGTTGTCCAGTAGCGATCAGTATTAGTGGTGTCTTGCAACTACTTAGAGAGATGATTGATGTCCTGTGATAATCTGTTGTGCCCAGCGGGGCTGCCGAACCGCAGTCTGAAAGGGTGGGGAGTGACGTTTGGGCCACCACCCAGTGAGGAATACAGTACAACACCTACATGTGTCACCGATTCGCGAAATTAAGCATTTTTTGACATCGAATTGATGTAACTTTGGTTCTGGGATCGATGGGAAATGATAGTATCGTTTGACAAGTCCTCACTGGGGCCTGCCTACTGAGGAGTGCATCTGCAGCCTCACTGGCTTTAAGGTATATGTAATACAGAGAGAGAGAGAGAGACGTATTCAAGAAATGAAATGTGATATTGAACTCTTGCGCGGTAGCAAGCGTTTAGAGGCAGCTCAACAGTGGCAGAGTGTTTGCGTTGTGATATATAGTACTTGTTTGCTTATTTATGAATTAGCTAGGTCTACAAGAATTAATGTGAAAACGTGTATGAATAAATTACGGTGGAAATCGATATCATGTTGCTTCTTTCTCCCTCTCGACTTCTGATCATGACTGTGGGATGAGGAAATGAACGACACGGCGTATAGCGTAGCTGGTATATTTCCGATCGAATTTTTCACACAGATTACTGCTAAAAGCTACGTGAAGGGGCGTGAGTCTACACGAATCATAATCCGTTCCAATTAAACATGCACTATGATGCGATGCGATTTATCTCGATAGTAAACAGTACTAAGTTATGTAAGTACAAGCGCTGAGCGCTGGAGGAAAGTTTGTCTGGCACTCGGAGAGGATTTTATTAATCAGGGTAGCGCATGTTACGACCGCTAAGGAGTGACTGAACCGTGTTGACAAATTTGAAAAAAATCTATCAGGCAACAATACCTTACAAGCTACTATGTAATAGGAGTTAAGGAGATATTTCCGGAAATGACGAACGTACCGCCATTCGAACAAGGGTCCCTCCTCATCACAAAGATGGCCAGCTCTGACACTCCTGATGAGAGTGTGCACATACATTTAAAATACAAACAATACATTGTACATTTTGTTGAGCGATTAATATTATATCACGACACAGGCTCTAACCATTACTAAACCTTGCATTGCAAAACAAGATAAGTGATGTCGTAGTACTAGATTTTCATCTTATCTCATGAAATTTCACTCGATAATTATCCATACAAATATTTTGAATAAATTCTGAGGACAAAAGTAGAATTGACCGGCGTTGCCTAGTTTTAGAAAGGTAAAAGGTTAGTTCAGGACAGCTAAGACGTGCAAATTTTAAAATTTTACAAGACCAACAGGAGAGAATGCGCTAGTGATGACGAGACTCCGTTGGCCGCCCGTGTTAACTGGTTTGCAACCATCAGCGTCCAGACAGGGCATGACAGCAATCAATTAAACGTAACAATAAAACTAACAGAAAATCAGTCTTTAGTTTGCCAAATATAAATGGCGTTAACACCTATGAAAACAAACAAATCACCTGCCTCCGTGGGCCTACGGTCCGGTCCGCACACAGAGATGGAACTGTGGGCGAACCCAGGTGAGAGCTCTTGGCTCTCCGCCGGTGCGGTGCGGACTGCGGCGTGTGGCGCGCGCCCAGTTGTCCTCCGCGTTCTCGGCCGTCATCAGGACGCCGCCCGGTGCGGGGTCACGGGGTCACGGGGTCACTGCGCGGCCTGGCGCACCGGCATCTGCACCTTGCCGCCCCCGCGGTGGTCCCGGAGGTCGCGGATGCGGTGGTCGCGCTGCTTCAGCTCGCGCCGCGTGCGGTAGCCCCTGAAGCCGGCCTGGATCTTGGCGGCCGCCAGGGCGGCGTTCTGCTGCCGCCGCCGCACGAGGAAGCCGCGTACGCCGGCCTGGATGCGCGCCGCGGACCGCTGCATCAGCTCCTCGTCCAGCGCCGCCTCGAGCGCCGCCTCCGCCTCCATGCTGCCGCGGTGGTGCCTGCCGCCGCCGCCCCGGCACTGTGGACACAGAGACACGCCGCCGTCAGACAGGCCGCCGATGCCGTGGGGGCCCGTGGGACGCGCCCACAACATACGCAACCCGCGTTACGTATTTTGTGGACCGCCCCCGGGCGCCCCCCGTCGCATAGAGGACACGCGCCGCGCGAGGAGTATCGCCAGCGCGTCGCGACGCCGGCGGCGACGCGGGGTATACAGACGTGAGCCCTTCCCTACTCCGTGCGAGGGGGGACTTTAAAAGCACCGTAACTACTCTGTGTGCGTGTGTGCGTGGGCGTACCGTGGTGCAGGGCGCAACCCCGGGCAGGATTCTGCCCGGGCGGCCTGGGCGCCTGGGGCAGGACGGGGCCGGGGCAACCGGAGCACCTGCCGGACCGCACCACCGTCCCGGAGGACCCCCCGCGGCCTCCACGACGTGGTGGAGCGCGGCGAGGGAAAGAGAGGGATGGCCTGTTCTACATTCCGCGAGGCGCAGTTAGCTCAAGCAACACAAACAACCTATTTTAAACGGGACCGCAAGGCGCGCCGCTGCTGCTGCATGCGTTCAGCACCACACGGCGGCGGCAGTGTCGGCAATACCGGGGCGAGACGATATTGAACCGAGTTCCCTTCGGCCTCGGCGTGTTTCAGCCGTCGTCGGCGTCCGCACAGGCCGGGGGCAGTCGGGGGGCTGGCAGGCCCACAGAGAGGCACCTCCCTCCGCCGCCCTGCCGCCCCCGAATTCCTGCCCTGTCCGACACGTCCTTGGCCACGGCCTGGCCGCTTGCACTGGCCGCCCGCTTCCATTCTGTTCGCACTCCACGGCGTCCGGCGGCGATGACGGGGCCGCCGCCGCCGCCGCTGCTCGGCCTAGAGGAGAGCGCCCAGGACGCGGGTGGGGGCGGCACGGGCACGGGATCGGACGCACATCGAAAATAGATTGTTTGTTTACGGGCGGCGGCGCTGGACTTCTCCGCTCTTATTGAGGAGAACTCCCGGCCCGAACCCAACGGGCAGGCCATGTCGACCAGCGCTGACCCGTGACGGGACAGCGCCGCGCCGGCACCCCGCCGAACCAGTTTTGTCCCTCGACGGTAGATTTGGCGCGAGCTTTAAGCGGCGGGTTGTGGCCTCCAGGCTCCTGCCTCGCGGGCCGCCCGCACCGCACCCCGTGCCAGGCTTCGGGAGGCCGCCCACCCCGGACCGGCCCTCCCTGTGTTCTGCTTGCCGCCGTCAACACGTTGTCATCACAAGCAGCGAGGCGGGAGTGCTTGATTGATTGGGAACACGGCGCCCGTTCCTGGTCGGTCCACTCCGCGCTGCTCAGCGCTGCTCAGCGCTGCTCAACGCCAGCGCCCCCTACTTGCGTCTGCCATCGGCCGGCCCCCGGCCAGCCCCCTGCCAGCCCCCGGCCGGGCAGCGTAAACAGCCCTGCGGCAAGGGCCCTGGGCACCCCACACAAACAGGGCTTGCCAACTATCCCCCCCCCCCTTTTCTCTGCCGCCGTTTCTTACGGTGTGATTTATCTGTATCTGCACTTACACAAGGGCGATCTCAAGAAGGAAAGGCAAGGAGAGCTCCTTGTCGGGTGCCGTGGGTGCAGAGACTTTGGAAAGCACACACACACACCCTGCATTCGTATCTCTGACGCGTCGCCGACTCGCGAAGGCCGCGGGACGCGAGCGTTTCTGTAAGCCCCTTGCGAGCCGCACAGACTTGTGACAACGGCCTAGTGTCTCCGAGCGCTGCGAATACTTTGTTGCAAAGAGCGTAGGGGCGCAGGGCCGCGGGGCCGCAGCTGCAGCCAGCTGGGGAGGGGGTGGACAGAGGGTCCGGCGGGAAACTCGAATAGCAAATAGCACACGAACCGAGTCACTACAGCAAAGTTCGGTGGTGGGGGAAACGACTCAAGTTAATTCAAAACATGCACAGCAAATCACAACGTTATACATTTCGAGGTTTCATGAGTGCAGCACTTGACGCACACGGCGCCTGCTGGGTAGGCAACCTCGACCTCTGCATGCACGCGTGTCGCGCGGTCTGGCCTATCCAGCCACTCGCAGGCGCTCGGCCGGGTGACCGACACAAAAATGAGTTGACTACGTGACACCGCGATAGTGGAAAACAAATAAAATGACAGCCCAGAAAAAATAAAAATTACACGGTGTGCCGGTTATGTCACGTCTCGTATCACTTTATTGTTCTGGCTGGGCGCGATGGCTCGCCGAGCCCGACACCGCCGGAGGGGCGGGTGAGTCATCGGTGTGAGGTGCGCGTGCGTGCCGCGGTGCGTGCGTGCGTGCGTGTGCCAACACAAAGTGCACTGACCATATTGACTGAGACTCACGCCTCGGCCTGCAGGCTTCGCTGCTTCGCCCGGCTTCGCCTGGCCTCGCCGACTATGTTCACGACGCCGGCCCGCTCTGGTCGCTGACCTGTTGCCCCGGTGGTGGCGGCTGCGAGTGCTCGCTCGCCGCGCCGCCGCTGCCGCCGCTGGCAGAGTCCGCCTCCTTGCCGCTGAGGTCCTGGCTCTGCTCGCGCAACTGACGCCGCACCTTGTAGCCGCGGAAGCCGGCCTGGATCTTGGTGGCGGCGGCCGCCTCCGCCGTCTTCATGTCGTCGTCACCGCCGGCGGCCGGGGGAGGGGGGAGCGCGGGCGCGGCCGTCGCGACGCCGGGGGGCTGCGGTGCCGGCTGCGCCGACTGAGCGGGGGCCTCCTGCTGCGCTGCCGCCGCTGCCGCCCGGGGGGAGGCGTCGGCGTCCTCCGCGTCGCCGTTCAGGGAGAAGCCGGCCCGACTCGTCCCGGACTGGTGCTGATGCTGCGGCGCCGCCGGCTGCTCGGAGGGGCCCGGGGGGAGACCTGGAGGCACACAAGGCTGAATATAGACGCGTGTGTGTGTGGCGCCGGGGGCGTGGCGGGGGGCGTGGCGGGGGGAGAGCCCCCTCCCCACCGGGACCCCGCGTCGAAGAGCCTCTGAGGCCCCCCGGCGGCCGCGAACATCATCAGTTGTGACTGAGCGGGATGTGCGCACGCGGCGCTGGCGTGGCGCGACGCTGGCGGCGTGGCGGCGGCGCCAGGCGGCGCTAGGGAAGGTCAAGTGCACGGCGCGCCGACGTAACCGGCGGCGCGGCCCCGTGCCCAGGACTCGGCCAGGACCCGGCCAGGACCCGCGATCCGGTCAGCAGAGGTTCATCGGCCGGCCGCCGCGGTGGCGCGCACGGACTTTAAGACTCGCGGAGATACGCGGGGCGGCCATTTACTCTGGGGGATCCTGACGTTGAGGCACTCGGACGAGGGCAGCCGGGACGCGGGGGTGTTGTTGACGGCGAGCAGCGCGCCCGCCGGTGCCGGTGGCGGCCCGCCGCTCTTCATATCGGGGCGTGGCGGCTGCGCTCCGCCGTGTACAGTGGGGCCCACTCAGCTCAGGTCGGAAGTCGTCTGCCGCCGGCCGCGCCGCCGGCCCGCGGCACCCGCGGCACCCCGGCGGCGTGCGCCGCAGACTGCGCACTCGAGACGTCCCTAACCCGGGCCGAGAACGTGTCGGCCAGCAGCGCGGCGACCGCCCAACGTTTCCATGTTTCCGTGCCGCGATTGGCAACAATTATCCACGAGACTTCCGTTGTTCTCACTCGCACCGCCACAACTTCGCCAACGTGGCCTACTTTACTGTGCCCACGGAAGAGGGGGGAGGGGGCATGTTATGGCGAGATTGCTATCCGAGGGGAAAAAAAGACCCGAGCCAAGTAAATACGGCAGAAAAGGAAAGAGACACCAAGATGTTGCAGTTTGCAGGTGCTGCAGTGTAAGGGACGCAGTGCGATAAGATAGTCGCGGACCGCGGGGCAGACGGCTCGTAAAAACAGTGAGGCGGTTTGTTTACTTCGATGCCCGAGGCCGAATTTCGATAAAGATGTATACGGCGTGCGGTGACGAATCGGCGAGCCCGGGGCTTCTCTCGTGCTCTCTCAGCACATTCGGACTGTGCACTACTACCTACTGTGTGGACGGCGCACCACGCCACGAGGGGCCGCCGTGTGTCATGGATCACTACGTTCGTCCGCCAGTGCGGCTGTGCGAGAAGACGCCGCCTGGCCACCATTGTACAGGGCCACGATCAACCCCCCCCCCCCCCCCTCCTCACATTAGGCCCTTCTGAGGTCCTACAGCGCGTATAGGGCAATGAGTAGGGCAATGAATGCTAACTAACAGCTCGCAACTAGCGACCAAGGGGGGGGGGGGGGGCTCGGAGCATTGTCGAGGAGTCCAGCAGCGAGAAGAGGGGGAGGAAGGAGGGGGGGGGGGGGCCGGCGGGGGCGCCAAGTTGACACGCTGCCCAGCGGACCAAAGTGTTCCAGGTCACTAAAATTAGCGAGGTCGGCGAGGACCGCAGAGCCAGAGGAAAGGGCCAGTGTGTGTGTGTGTGTGTGAGTGAGAGAGAGAGAGAGAGAGAGAGAGAGAGAGAGAGAGAGGGGGGGGGGGCGAAGACTGAAGCGGCGCCGCAGCACCGATTATTTATTATTTTTATTGGGACGACCTTGAAAAACATTTCAAAGGGAAAGTGTCAATAGACCTGAGCGAGCCTGAGCTGCCTGAGCGCGCGGGCGTGCGGGTTCCCCCGTCGTGATGTCGTCATTCTAGGAAGCGTGTCTGAATGGAGGAAACACTTGGCCGCTGCGGCGACCGTCAGGCCTGGCGCAGGAATCACTGCTTTATTAAGCGATAGCTGGCGGTCTGAGCGGCCGTCGGGGGGAGCTGCCGTGATGCACATGTCCGAGAGATGCATGCCATCGGCTGCCATCTGCACATTCGGTCCATACTGGCGCCACCGCCGCCGGGTGCCGCCGGGCCTCACAGCGGGCCGCGAGATCGTGCCATAAAGCTCCCGGCCAGAGCGGAGCAGTCATTCATCATGACGAGGGACACGAGGCGGGCGGGGCCCAGAATACGCCGCCGCCGCTGTCACCCCGAACGACTCCGCCAAGCCCTAGCCGAGGAGCCCGCGGCCGCACCACCGGCAGCCGCAGGGCAGACACAGCGGCCTCCGTCAGCAAGGTGGGAGGCCAAACACTAAACAAGCTGGCCATCGCTGCTGAGCTACGAGCCGGGCGACGCTGAGCCGCCACCGGGGGCTCCACAGCATGCGCTCAGCGCCCTCTAAGTATTTTAAATTTAGTGCAAACGCTGTTGGCATATCGCTGGGTCGGGCCGGCGGCCCCGGGCGGCCCACCCCGTCGTGGTCCTTGTCTCATCACAATGAAAGCCTCTCAGCAGCAGCGAGCCAGACGCCGCCGCCAGGTCCGCCTCGCGCCCCGCACAGCCACAGCACAGTCGACCGCTTCACAAACTATTTGTCATGGGTGGTAGTTGTTCCGTTCTGATCCGCTAATCTGTTTTCGGCCTGGTCGGGCCGCGCACCGGTTCGAGTCCTAATCTCGCCGGCTCAGATCCGGGGGAACCCCCCTCACGGTCCCGGACGTGCTTTGGCGCCTCGCGCGGGGTCCACAGCGCTTCCCTCACTTCCTCACGTTCGCAGCGCCAGGCGCCAGGCAGCCAGCGCCAGAGTGTCTGGCGCCGAGGGGCGCGGGGTGGGGGTGGCGCCTCGCCGCGCGCGTGTCTGAGTGCGTGCGTGTGTGTGTGCGTGTGCGTGCGTGTGGCCGAGGAGAGAGGAAATTTCGACCCAAACACCCGCAACGCCGGCTGCTGATGTATTGGAATGCGGTTTGGGCAGCGACCACAACAAGCATCCCCTCGGCCCTCCGCCTCGCCCTCTGCGGTTACCTCGCGCTGTTCGCGGTGCCGCGCACACACTTAGCCGAGTAAACACCCGCGCCGCACCACCCGATCCGACGCCCCCGACGCCGCCGCCGCCAAACGTACAGCGAAAAAGAGACACTCATGAAAACACGGTATATTTCGGAACGCGTGCGGCACTTCTCGCTGCCGTGACGTCGACACATGGATTTGAGTGACGGCTTGGCGATGACGCATGTCCTGCCGCCGCCGGCCTGTCCTGCCCCGCTGCTCAGCCCCCCCGCAGCCCCCCGCAGCCCCCGGCCGGCGCGTGCGCCCCCTCCACGGGCCGACTTATTATAGACGTCAACCACCGTCACCGCAGCGAGAGGGAGAGGGAGAGAGAGGGAGAGAGAGAGAGAGAGGTAGAGTGTGGGAGAGAGATAGAGAAAGAGAGACCGATGGAGAGGGGGGGGGGGGGGAGAGGCGCATGTTGCCAACCTCCTGAACATGAAATTGAACGTCTCTTTCACCGTCGGCGGAACAAGTTTAAGTCACAAAAGTTTGTGTTGGCGGGCCCGGCGTGGCCCCCGTCCCTGGTCCCCGGTCCGCCCGGCGGGTTGGCAAGCTGGCGTAGCACAATAGCGACATTTTTCAGCGCCGCCTTCCTCTTTTTATCTGGCGACGACCCCAGAATAAGCCGGGTAATTACGGGGGGCGGAGAGGATCTCCAAGAGGATCTCGATTATTTCCGCGCCGATCGCGGGGACGCGACAAACGCGGCCACCGGCCGCCGCGGTGGACGTCACGACGCCCGCCGCGGCCCCGCGAGGGGATCAAGAGGATGCATGTCGCACGCCGGTTTGGCAGGAGACGGGACAGAGACAGAAGGGCGGCCGCCGCCGTGCCGCGCCGTGTCGCCAGGAAGCCGCCGCCAGGGCGACGCTGGCAGACAGGCAGGGGCGGCCCCCCTCCATGACGATGACGCACTTCACGGCCACCACTTTTACGGCCGCTCTGGCTCCGCCGGCTCTTCCTGCCGCCGCGGTGATTGACACGGGCGCCCGCTTCTCTTCAGTTTATTTCCCTTCCTCTGATCTGCGCCCTCCCCCTCCCCTGCTGCCTGAGCACACACATTATTTTTTTGGCACGTGGCGGACCGCTTGTGTTCTGCGCGGTGCGGTGCGGTCCGCCCTGCGGTGGGCTCTGGTCTGGTCTGGTCTCTCGCCGGGGGTCCTCGCCGCCGCGGGTCCTCCTCAGGGACTCGGGACCTTGCCAGAGGCAGGGCGGCGAGGGTGTTTTGGCCTCTCCCGTTCAGAGAGCGTGGCGGTCGGAAGGACTCGATCGTCGCGGGGTTGGGGGGGGGGGGGAGGAGGGGGCGTTCGGAAGTTACGTAACGCCCAGCGGAGCGTTAAAAAGGCAGGCCAGTCTGTGCACACTGGCGTCACGCCTGCCGACGCCGGACGGCGCGAGGAGAGCAGGCGATTAGTCAGTGAGAGGGGGCGGGGCCGCTGCGGGGCCGGGGCAATACGTCCACAACGCGGCTCTCGATACGACACGGGCCAAGCACCCCGTGCCGTGCCGTGCCGCCGGCAGGCCTGGCGAGGCGTGGCCAGGACGTGACGCACGCCACCCATTGATACTGCTTGTGCGTCCTGCCCCCCACCACCCCGCCGTGCCCCGCCGTGCCCCGCCGCCACACCCCCAAACCATGCAGCACCTACATCCTGATCTCCCCCCATTCGCAATCCCAGTGCCTCCCCCTTCGTTCTGATCCCTCCTGCTTTAAGGCCCCCAATAAATCGTGTGAAAATGTTCTAAAACGCAGTCGTTGTCAAAAAATGCTTCACGCCCCAAAAATCTTATTATTTTACAACATGCAAAATAGAAATTAAATTAAATTTAAAAAAGATAGATAACTTAGTCTATTGTCAGTAGCACGCGCTGCGAGTAGCTGCGAGCAGATTCGCGGCCAGCGGATGGGGTAGGGGGGAGTGTGTGTGGTCGTAGCCAACACACGCACGCTCGAGCGCGTGTGGCCGCGAGGAACACGCGCACACATCGGCGAATTCCGCAAACACGCGACACGCTAGCAGCGACACGCGTGAGCCGCTGCCGGCCGGGGGCGGGTGCCGCGGGGTGATGAAGTGCCCCGTGCTGCAGGTTAAGACGCCCCCCTCAACTGCACGCCGGGTAGACGAACGCAGACGGAATACGTTGTGGGACTTCACCGCAAAGAAAATCGGAGGCTGAGAATATCCTACGAGAATATCTCTCGAAATTTGGGGATGAAAAATTAGCGAAAGAGAGATGCGCTTGAGAGGTGAGCACGAGGGGGTGTTCTGAGCTTCTGTCGCGAAGGGATCGTTGACCCGAGGGGAGCCTTTCCGGTGCTCCAGGCCGGTGAGCCGGGGCACATCCTCACCTTGGTCGCCTTCACGGGCTGCTTCACGTCGGAGGGCCGTGCGTGCGGCGTGCGTGCGGCGTGTGCGGCGCGTGCCGGGACTCTACTGACTGACCGTCCGGGTGGCTCCGCTAGACTCGCCGTTTGCTGGGCGAGCGCGCGCGAACTGAACTGAGGGCCAGCGAGCGGCCCGGGCGCGATCCGCAGCTCCGCCTGTACGCCTCTGCCAAGAACAGAGGGCGGAGCACCTGGCCAAGCAGCCCCGGCCGGGGCGCTGGCAGGGGCGGCCACAGCGTGAGGCGTGCGTCACCGCGGGTCTAGACTAGCCTCCCCTCCAACGTCAGCGCTCCCGCGGTGCTCCCGCGGTGCTCCCGCCCTCCTGCGGGACCGGACCGGATCAGCCAAGGAATGCGAGCCAAGTCAATAGCGAACGGAGTAAATACGGCGTTCGAAGTGTGGCGGACGGCGGTGGGCGTGGGCGGCCGCCGGCGCGCCGGCCGGGAGCGCCGTGCCGGATAGGCAATGTTTGCGGTCGCAGCGCACCGCGGCTCGGCGGGCGTGCCTACCTCCACGGCGACCCCTCCCCCTCCGGCTCACCTGCGTGCAGCGGCAGCACCAGCATGTCGTGGAACTCGCCGGTGTGGCGCGCCGTGGCCCCCGCGGCGGCCTGCGGCGGCTCCTCCAGGCTGGGCGGCGTGCTGCTGGACGTGGTGGGCAGCTGCATGGCGTTGCCGCGGTGCAGGCCGCGGCGCGTGCTCATCCGGCGGGGGCCCTCCCTCCGCGGCGCGTCCTCCGACTCGTCCTGCGGCAGGAGGTCCGCGTCATGCACCGACGGCCTTGCCCCAGAATCCTCCCCGGTTTCTCACCCTCGTCGTTGACACTTTCGCCTCCCGCCCGGCCGGCCCCGCCCGGCCCCGTCCGGTCTCGGACCCCCACCTCACCTCACAAAACCGTCATCACTCCATCACGCAGCGAGAGCCGGCCGCCGGCCCGGGGCACTTGAGTGCGTCGTTACCGCAATTTATGGACGCCGCAACCGTCGCAGTTTTGCGTTTATGCGGCGCTACTAGAAATAGGAGGGCCCCTGCGTCGCCAAGGGCGGAACAACAAGCCCTCCCCTCCTGGCCTCCACCCCGCGGAAGTGCCCGCACCCTGCGTTTGGAAGGGGGGTGGAGACGCCAAGGAACGCACTTGTACCGGGCCGCCGGCGAGCCCGTCACTTTGCAGCCCGGGCGCCGCTTACCGTCGCTGCCTCTCCGGCCAGCATGTCCTGCTCCAGCGTGCGCCAGATGTGCTCGTCCAGGTCGCGGTCCCGGAGCGCCCGCTGCTGCACGGACACGGCGGTGCGGACGGGGGTGTGACGCTCCGGGCCGGACGACAAACCGCTGTCCAGCGAGCGCGCCCACTCCACGCCTGGAGAGGAGGACAACGAGTTTAGCAGTAGCCTCTTAAAATTAAGGGAAGCAATTTTATTGAGTGAGAAGCGGTTCCTACCCTTCTTGCCGCCGTGCGCCTCGGCATGGGCACGATGCACGTCCGCGACGTACTTAGCGGGGCCGTACTCCTGGTCGTCGGCCTCGGGCAGCTGGTCCAGCGGGTCCAGCTGGTGGCGCTGTACCTCCGAGTCCTCGAGCAGGCTCATGGCGCGCACCACGCCCACGTCCGAGTCCCGCGACATGGACATGGAGACGGAGGTGGAGGCCGTGCCCATCGAGGTCGTGCCCCCGGTGCCGTGCCGGTGCAGCCGGTGGCGGCGGGCGAGGTGGCCGCGGTAGCCGGCCTGGATCCTCGTGGCGGCGCTCGACAGGGAGGACTCCGACGAGGAAGTGTCCTGCAGACAGGCCGCGTGAAGAGACCTGCCGACGGCGCGACGGCGGCGCCGAGTCCCTTACCTCGTTGTCGGCACCCTGTGACTCCTGGCGGGAGCCGCGCCGCTCCCCGCCCACCTCCTCCGCGATCTCCTCCAGCACGGGCTCAATCTGGAAGCTGGTGCGCGGCGGCACCGGCATCTCCCTGGCGTTCTCGTCCACAGGCACCTTGAAGCGAATGTCAAAAGTTAGTCTGGCGCCGCTGCCTGGCACGATCCCAATGAGACAGTGCTGCGCTCACCTTGTGCTCCCTGAGGTCCCGGAACGCGTCCTGGATGGTGGCGGCCGCGTGCACCAGCTCCGTGTGCACGGCGTGCGCGCCCTCGTGGGGCTCCTCGGAGCTGCTGCTGTGCGTCTCCCTGCGGTGCCTCGTGCTCGAGGACGTGGTCAGGGACGTGGACTTGCTGGTCTCCGACGAGGTGTCCTCCGCCGACTCCGGGGTGGACTTGGCCTTCTCCAGGGCGCGCTTCACCACGGTCTCTCCGGCAGCCTCCACGGCACTCTCCACGGAAATTGCAGTCTTCCGCGTCGACCCCTGCGACGGCATTTTCTTGACCCTCTTCTTCGCCTCCTCGGACGAGTCGTCGGCCAGACTCTTGGCCTTCTTGAGGGGCGGTCTCTTCTTCGCCGCTTCCGCCACGGATCCACCCTTCTGGTGCGGGTCGCTGTGCGCCGCGACCGTCACAGTCTTCCGGGTGCTCCTCGGAATGTGGCTCTGCGTCTTCTTCGCCTCGCCCCCGCTGACGGTGGCGTTCCTCGCCATCTTGCCGCTGGAGGCGACCGTGCTCTTCCTCAGGTTGCTCTCCCAGCTGTCCACCTTGGTCGGCGCCTTCCGCACCGTGATGTCCGAGGTCGAGCGGCCCCTGCGCACCGCCGCGTCGTGGCCGTGGTCGTCCCTCAGGGTGGAGACTTCCCTGCGGACGCGCTCGTGAATGCCCTCAGAGAACCGCTGGACGCGGGTCGCGGTGGACACCGTTTTCTCGAACCGCTCCTCACTTTCAGATGCGATTCGTTGGCTGCTGCTTTCGGTGCTGCTCTCCTCGATGTTCTCGTGCGAGTGCAACACTGTTGCGGCCCGCATGGCCTCAGTGGCTATGGTCTCTTCCGCTCGATTTAAGGCCATTTTCACGGACATTTCGGCACGTTCTAAAGCAGTGACAGTGTTATCTTGGGTACTATGTGAAGTAGATACAGTGATCGTACTGGATTCCTCCTCCGCGTGATGTGTTTCGCTTTTCGACGTAGTCGCGATTTCAGTTATCGACCCACCGGTTTCTTGTAGAGACAGGGAAGATTTCTTTGCTTCTGACGAAATAGTTTCTTCCGCCTTATCCAGAGCCATTGTTACTGATTTCTCTGCCTGCTCTAAAGTTGTTACCGTTACATCTTCAGCAGTCTCTAAGACAGATCGATGAATAGCTTCTTGACCGTCAAGGGGGCTGTCAACTTTACTTTCGGCTGCAACATCGGGCTCTGAGTTCCCGGTTCCTGTCAAAAATTTAAGAGACTTTTGCGCTTCAGTAGATATAGTTTCTTCCGCCCGATCCAATGCGTGTCTGACTGACTCCTCGGCCTGATCTAAAGTTGTTACTGTCACATCTTCAACGGTACTTCGGACCGATGGAAGGTGGGTCTCTTTCTCGTGCCTTGGGCTGCCCTTATGCTTGTCACTTTCAACTTCTTGGGTCAAATTCGCATCATCCGCCAAAAATTTAAGAGATTTCTGAGACTCCATGGATATAGTTTCTTCTGCTTGATTTAAAGCTTTCTGAACGGACTCTTCCGCTTCCTTCAATGTGGTGACCGTCGTATCTTCAGCCGTTTTCAAGACCGATTCAACGGCAATGTCATGTTCATGACCGATAGTTGCCACATCAGTACTAACCTTATTGCTCGAATGTTCAACCCCAGTTAAAAACTTCAAGGATTTCTGGGCCTCGGCCGATATAGTTTCTTCCGCTCGATTTAGAGCACTGCGTACCGATTCTTCTGCTTGCTCTAAAACATGCACAGTGGTGTCCGTTGCTGATTCGCCATGCGGTTTTGAATCTTGGCTGGATGGCACTGCACCCTCCGTTTCCGCATGAACTTTATGTTCACCATCATCTGTCGCTCTGAAAACATTGAGCACTTTAGCTGCCTCTGCTGTGATGGTCTTTTCTGCATGACTAAGAGCCTGCTGCACAGATGCTTCTGCCAGTTCTAGAGTGGCAACCGTCTCATCTTGTGCACTTCTCGCTAGGCCCTGAGCATTTTCCTGCGCCCGATGACTTATTGATGAAAGTGTATCCTGCAGTTCTTTCTCCTCCCGGTGCGCGCTCTCCACTGAGGCATTGACAGCTGCATCAGCCTCCGACTCCACACGATGGGCGAACGACTCGATGTCCTTTACTCCCGTTGATACCCTGGAGGTAATAGCGTCTGCCTCTCCGTCCACCGTGTGTTGAATGTTTTCGCTCTCGATTTCAGCTGACCTTTTGACGCGGCCCACAGCTGTTTGTATGGACTCACTTGTTGCCTCAACAGTGTCTCGTACATCTGTTGACATATTTTTCACCCCTTCGGCTACATCATCATAAAGTGCAGTTGCACCGTCCTTTGCCTTTTCCACGTCTTGTTCAGCAGATTCAACACCCACAGTCACCCTATCAGACACACTATTAGCGACAGAAACTAAGTTATCCTTTGCATCTAAACCTAATTCTTCCACAGTCTGAGTGGTTTTAGTTGCCTCGTCATTTATGCTGGAAAACGTTTTAGATGCCGTGGTACTGAAGGAGTCAGCAGCAGACGCTAACCCATCGTTAACGCCTTCAACAGCCTCCACTACGTTCCTTTTTACTGATGCTCCCGTCTCAGCAACTTCGTCTACACAGTCCTTGGCAAATGTCTCGACGTGGTCTCTTGCATCAACGACATTCTTTTTAACATCGTCCACGGCTCTTGCTGTTTTCGCTACGTAAGCAGATGCTTCTTCATCCATCCTATCGGACACCTCATGAACTTTATCCTTTACGTTTGCCACAGCATCCGCAGTATGGGTAGAAACAGAATTCACTTCATTTTGTACGTTAGAACTGATGTCATACAAAATGCGAGAAGATGTTAGCTCAACGTCGTGTATTTCCGCGACAACATCGTCGGCTGCCTCACCTATTTTTCCCTTGACGTTTTCAGCAATGTTTTCACCCGTTTTGCCAATACTTGCTACACTTTCTGAAACACTTCCATGTAGGTCTCTCACCTCGTGGCCCACTTTTTCTGATAGACTGTGGGAGGTGGAAGAGATATTTTCTTTAGCATCTGCAACCATGGTTCCCACCGAGTGTTCCAATTCAGCTCCTAATTGCTTTACACCTGTCACTCCTGATTTGACACTGTCAGCGATATCAGCCGCAGCTTCATTTCCCTTTTCTTTCAGATCCAACACAGCAGTATGGATCTCATTGCTGACTCGATCAGATGCATGTTCAACACCTTCGACTGCAGCTGTTACTGAATGACTGGCTGCATCTGACACCAACGCTGCTTCGTTGCTCACAAAATCAACCGCCGTTTCGGTGGCGTGTTCTACTCCTTCAACTGCATTCTCGATTGTATCCTCAGCTTCTTTCTTCGCAGACATGATATGCTCTCCGACGTCATCAGCGACGCTTTTCGCAGCATTTTCGGCACCTGAGACACCATGTTTGATATCACTGACAAGCGAGTTCGCAGTTGAGGCTACATTTTCTTTCAAAGAGGAAAAGGATGCTTGGACATTTCTTTGTACATTTTCTTTGACTTCCTCATTGTGTTTTAATGCATTAGCTGCAACACCAGAAGCCTTATGAGCAGTCGCCTCTACCTCGTTGCCAATATCATGGACCACAGAGTTAACAGATTGAACTTCCTTCGCAGCTTCACTAACTACAGAACCTGTATGGCTTGTGACGGCTTCTTCAATTTCATTACCGATGCTTCTATTTTGTTGACCAAAAATTCCCTTGACCATTCCCTTTGCCTTTCCTGCTACCATTGCAACATCGTCAGTCCATTTTCGCTCCATTTCGTCTTCAGGCATAGAATCGAGCAGTTCTGACTCGGAGTCAATGTGACCAACAGCTTCATCCTGCAGGCTTGGGACTTCTTGGAGAGAGTCATCCATGGATATGTGTGATTGACCTTCCATAGGAATTGATTCCAATGGATGTACTGCGTCATCCTTATGAACCTCTTTCATATCAGCTGGCGACGTCACAACAACGTTATCCCATTTTGTCACTTTTGCGTTGGGATCCATAGGATATTCTACAATTAACACATCATCGTCTTGGTTCTCCTCGGAAATTCCATCCCTCGATTCATTATCAACATGCCCTGCATCACTTACAGGCTCGGTAACGGTGTACGTAGCGGGGGAAACTGTCACAGCGGCGTTGGTTACTCCCACGACTTCAGGTGCGTCATGAGTGCTGACTTCTTCAAATGACAAATTGAGCCCTGCAGCAAAAACTTCTTTCTCTATTGGCGGCGTTGCGTCATGGGGCGATTCTAAAATGGACGGTACAGAATCTATACGTTCAAGCGAAGGCTGTTTCATTCCCGGCGGGTTAAGAGGAATGTACACGGCACCCTCAGATATGATAAATGATTCTTGAGAGTCTGACCTGACATGTTTGGGCTCATCTTCTGTCCCTACCAAAGTAACCTCTGACTTTTCAGGACCTAAAGATAAAATAGACTGTCCAATACGGCTTGTGACTAAACTCATCTCTCTCATCACATCAAATCCCTCATTAATCACATGACCTTCAGAACGAGTTGCCTCTGTCGAATCTTCCTTTGTGTTACGCACATCAACTGCGACGCACTCTGGTTCCTCACAAGGTTTCAGCGTGGCTATAGCAGGATCACGGGCCATAGCCAGAACAGGCTTAATCAGGGTAGAGCCCGTAGATGAGATCTGAGATCCGTACCAATGATCAGTGGAATCATCGGCGCCAACCAAAGAACCAGTCCGAGACAACTTGACATGGCTTTTGTCAGGTATTATATCATTGGCTAGAGAAACGCTCCTCTTTGTTTGCAGAGACCTCTTTTTCCGTATGTTGTACATTGGCTTTCCGTTTTCATCAACTGGTACTGGTTTGCCATTTTCATCAAGTTCTGGACTCATGCTTCGTAGGGATTTCTCCGTGTCTCTACTCTCGTCAACGGACGAGACCCCCGACTCCTGGTGCTCAACAGTTCTTTTAGCGACGGGGGCTTCTTCAACATGCGGGTCGGGTTTTTCGTCTCCCACAACTCTTGAAGTGTGCTCAATCTTGTGCTTTGATGTATCTCCGTCAGCCCGGACCCCCTCCTCCTCAATGTGCCCTACTTCGTGCACTTTTATTGTGCTTAGCACTTCAACCTCATGGCCTGTGGTTTCACCTAAGCCTGAAGTCACAAGTAGTGGGCTTTGTAGAAGCCAGCTTGTATGTTTTGACTCTTCATGAATGAACTGATTGCTGTCAAAGCCTCCAGCAAGAACTTCAAGTGTATCACCTTCGTCAGCACCATGGACACCTTCGATGAGTGATCTATCCACCACGACGGTGGTTTCTCCCTTCTCTGAAGTGATAAAGCCCACAGTTGCGGCCACGACAGTTAGGCCTGCTACTTTTGCCGTAATGTTAGAATTGGATTGATGTTCCATGTTCTCCTCAGCAAGTGTTTGCAACACCCCCTTCGTAATTATCCTCTCCATCGGTTCCTCGTTATTCATGTCCTCTACAAGGCCTTCCTTTTCCATTTGCGTCACGATGTTTACCTCTCCGTCTTTTAATTCGATAACGTCCGCGGTGCGAGATATGACCACTGTTGGTGGATTAATTGGATCTCCGTTTTCATCAGAGCCAGAGCTGGATTTTGTAGCACTGCTGTCTTCTGGAGTGTCGACACGCAAACTCTCGACTTCATCGCGTGGAGTGGCTTGGTCTTCGTCAGTGGGGGAATCCGGTGCCTGTGACGAATGACCCTTTAGTTTAGACGTTTCTTCCTTGGACCCTTCTTTCGACACCTCGGAAGCCTTCTCAGCATCGATCTCGTCCAATGGAATCATAAGGTCCTCTGTCTTAAGGTCGATATTCTCGATAACCGTTGTGTGCACTGTTACAGAAGATTGGTCCCCATGGCCACCTTCTTTCCCTCCGATCGATGAATCATCGGTTGGCATTCCTTCAATAACAGTGTCCGCTGCATGTGAGCTCATATGTGTTATTTCTTTTCCATTTTCGTCGACTTCGGTGCGCATTGGCGGCGTTGCGTCTGCGGCAGCTTTTTGCAGCGAGTTGTCCTCCGAAGGAATGTGATGGTGTCCATCTGCCGTATCTACTACATCGGTCCCCTCAACCACGATAGCGTGCTTTTCTTGCACTCCCATTCCACCAGATTGCAGAGTGTCTAATGAATCCTCAGCTTTCGAAATAGCGACTGCTATTTCTTCGAGTGACTTTTTTGCTTCTTCTGGATCAATTAAACCAAATTCATTCTTCCTTTCTACTTTTCCGTCCTCATTCACCTCCTCCCGTGCAGAATCGAGTTCTTCATTTTCTACAGAGTGTCGTACTAGCACATTTTCATGGGATTGAAGTGCATCTATCGATTCTTCTGCACGGATAAGTGCAACAGATATTTGTTCAAGTGACTTTTTCGCCTCTTCCGCATCAATTAGTCCGAATTCTGCCTTCGTCACTTCGTGGCCATCCTCATCGACCGGTACACTAGCTTCCATCAGTGCGTCTCTCCGATGTTCACCCGTCGGCATACTGATCGTCGTCAACTTTTCAGAAAGTTTTACTTCATCTTCTTGTATGGTAACTGTTTCTGTTTTAGATTCGTGTACATCGTGCACTTCTGCGTCTTGCTGCAAAACGTTTAGTGAGTTCTCTGCCTTCTCAAGTGCCACCGTAATGTGTTCAATGGATTTTTTTGCTTCTTCGGCGTCGATCAGTCCAAATTCTCTCGCGTGTTCCGTAGGAACTCTGCCGGCATCGCCAACAGCAACATTGGTCGTTATAGTTGGCTCATGATTATCTTTTAAAATGTCGATCTCTTCGGTTAATATTTCATGACCCACAGCAATTGCTTCTACTTCGCTACTTCTGCTTGCAAGCTCTTCTTCGGCCATCTGCTTTCCTTTCGTTGGAACGTCGTCAGGTTTGGTATTCACGTTTTCTTGATGGTGTAATTGCGTCTGTTTTTCACCCTCCACTTTTACTACGGCTTCGTCCTTTTCCCCTTCATCGTGCGGCGGACTGTGCAGGATCATGCGCTCTATCACTCGGGTCTCCCCATCTGCCAGTGTTTCAATGGTGGTCTCCATTGTCCAGGACTTGGACACGGTTGTTTCCGTCTTCGAGCTCTGCTCTGTTCTCGTTATTGTGATTTCTTCCTCGACAATGTCTCCGTTCTCGCCAACCTGGACATTACTTTTACGCTCAAGCACTGTTTTCTCAGTAGCCTCATGTTTTTCTTCCTTGGTTTCTTCCGCTTTCTCTTCAGTTGTCAAATGTGATCCGTCTTCTCCGGTTTCCTCCCGGATGTCGTGTGCCGAGCTCTTCCTAACGGAGCCCTCAGACAAGACACGCAGCTCTTCAGACTTAATATCAGACGGGTTCTCTCCGATTACTTCGTTTGTTATCACGTATGCGGTTTCATAGTGTGTAAAGTTAGGTTCTGGTGGCACGGAGCTCACTTTGTCGGCTTGCGATGTGCTGTTCTCTACACGTTCCGGTGCCGATTCATGATCTGATGATTTTGTTTGGCTGGAGTGGTCTGCCCCATCCACCCATTCCTTGAGCTGTTGGAGCTCCACAATTTCTTTCGCGGTCGTAGAAAGTGTGATTCCATGGCTGTTTGCAGTTTCTGTGTGAGATCCGACGACGCTCGTTTCATTCGTTTCAGTGGCAATTCCAGAACGCGCAGCCCCACGAAGCTGCGTATCCCCGTTTTCACTTCTGTCCGAAAACGATGCACTGTCTACAGATTTCGTTTGTCGTTTCAATTTTCGCGTTGATCTCTTTGGTCTAGTGATGTCGTTCTGTACGGATTCTGATTTCTCTATCGCCATTTCGGTCAGCTCGCCATCCTTATGGATAACGCTGCTCTTTTCGGCCGTTTTCTTCGATATTTCTTCAGCCGTGATCACTGTATCATGAGCTAAACCTTTCACAATGGTGTCCACCTGCTTCGTAATGACGCCCTTCGGAGACAAGCTTCCGGTCTTGGCGCTCTTGGAAGAATCCGATTCGATTTCTTGAGACGACGAGGAGGCCGATTTCGACTCCTTGTCTTTCCTTGCCTTGTCCTTCTTAGCGAGCCTCTTTTTCGATGTCTTCGAACTGCCTCCCGTCTTGTCGCTCCCCCGTGGACTGTCGTCTTGATGGCCTGTGTGTTCCATCCGCACGCTGTGGAGCGTTTCGGAGCGTGTGACGACGTTGGATGTCGAGCTGTGCGAGCTCGACTTGGAGACACGCTCTTCAACCTGGTCTGCCCCGTCCCATGACGCGCGCTGCGACGCGGAGGCCGTGGCCAGGACGGCGACGGTCCCCGTGGTCGCGGCCAGCGCGGCAATGCCCGACCCGGACACATCCTGTTGAGTCGACGACACGAACGTGGACGACTGGCTGGAGCGCTTGGACGTTCGTGTCTCCTGCCACGCGGTGAACTCTTCCACGCGCCCTCCTGGAACAGGTGGAAAGAACAACATGCACAAAGTGACGCACCGCCGCCCTGTAATGAGACGTGCGACGGTGGTCGATGGGGGGAGGAGGTTCGCCTCCCCCACCCCCGCGCCACCCCCCGGCCTCCGGCGCCGCCGGCCGGCACTGGCTATCGCCTATCCATCTGCTGGGCAATGGGCCGCTCCACTCGGTCGAAGGTCCCCACGGACGTCACGCAAGCCTTCCATTCATAGTCCCCCATCGAATATTCACTCCGGTTTTTCGTCAATCCTAGATAGGGGAAGCGGATGGGTGGGGGGGCGGAACCGCAAACTGGGCCCAGCTGGGCCACGACTAGGAAATCACGTTTTTCGTTTTTCGAAGCACGGACGGTGCAGAGACTCCCAATCACATGCCGATCCCTCCGAGCCGCGGATAAAAAGGGCCGTCCTTCGAGCCGGAGGGCTCCGCTACACCGTCCACGCTGCCGCAGGAAGCCCAGACCGGCGCGGCGGCCAGGTCACGAGACCGCCTACCCTCCAGCACGGCGCCCCGGCGGCAGGACCAGGCGCAGCCCATGGCGGTGCTGACCAGCGCCACGCGACGCCGCCGCGCTACTGCCCTTGCCCCCTACGGCCCCCTACGGTCCCCCGCCGCCCCCCGGGCCCCGCAGCTCATCCACTCGGCCTCCGACGCGCTCCTCTTCGCTCGGTTCGGAATCGAATATTATCGCCCCCGATTCGGCTTGTCGGGGGGTTGTCAAGCCGGGCGCGCGCCCCGACGTTAACGCCACACGGTGGTGGCGCCGCGCGGCCGCGGCCGCCCTGCACTACACGGAGGCGCGGTGTTTGCATAAAGCACACGGCAACGTCGGCCGGCGGCGGCCAGTCGTGGCGGCCACCGGGTAGCGACCCCGCATATAATTCAGGCAAGGTCAGCGCACCCCCTTCGCCTTGCCCGCGCCCGCGCGGCACACTCGGTTGGAGCGCCCCGCCCCCGGCTCCCGGCCGGCAGTGAAAGCTCGCGCCGCGGCGCGCTCCAACCTCTGAATCACGGCCCCTCCCCCGCCGCCCGGCCGCCGCCGTCCGGCTCGAATAAGGCGAGGCGAGGGCCGCGCGCCCGCCTGGGTAGGCCCGCCCGCGGGACGCGTGCGCCCGCCGGGACTGCCTGCCCTCCAGGCGCCCTGCGGAGGCCGTCAGCCGGCCGCGTCAGCGCTCCGACGGATAAGCGGCCAAGACGGGGCGCATCGACCGCGCGCACGTCCGTCGTCCCCGTAACCTAAAAAGAGCCCCGGCTCTGGCCGCCTAACTGCGCGTGATCGGCGTGATTATTGCAGCTTTCCTCTGGCGGCGGTCAGAGTTAGCAAGACGCACGGCACGGCCTCGCGTCTCCGCGCCTCACCTCAACCTCCTTTCCTTTTCGCCGGCCTCGGCCGATGGCAACGCGAGATACGGGCGGCCAGGGGCCGCGCCGGCCAAGCGTGGCTGCCGACGGCAGCGCAGAGCGATGACCGGCGTCGCAGCTACCCCGACCAGCGCACGGACTCCCCCCACCCCCTCCTCCCGGCGAGCAGCCCCATTTGAAACCGCTTTAGTACCCTTGACCCGAGCCTCCCTCCACCTCCCCTGTCGGCATCCGGTCCCTGCCCTCCGCCCCCCCCCCCTGAAATTGTCGACGCGATAAGAAAGCCGTCGGGGAGGGCCGGGCGGAACCGTGGCGGACTTACGGGGCCCTTCGCGGTCCGAGTCCTCAAGGTGAGAAATTGGGAACCCCCGCGTCCGTGTTCCGCAGCGCTGGCCGGTCGCCAATCAATATATTGTAATCCGCGGGCGCGCGGCGGGGATTTGTCATACTAGTCTGTGGTGCGGCGGCGGCGCTCAAAACTGCACGACCGCGGCCATCGGCTGCGGCGGCCCGCGCCACCAGCAGCCCGCCAACCCTCTTTCTCCATCATGCATGGCCGCGTTTACTTTTGGCCCGCACGCAACCGCGGCGCCGCAGTGGCTGGGGCCCCCGGGACTCACGACGAAGCGCATCGCGTGGCGTCGCGGATGCGGCCCCAAGACGGGCCGACCAGGTCGGCGAGGTCCCCAAGGGGCTCCGGGGCTCGGGGGCCGCGGTACCACACGGTACAAGCCGGTACAGCACGATGCGCCACGAATCGACCGCGCGAGTCGGCGGCATATCTGGTGGAGCGGGATGGGGCGCGGCGGCGGGACCGCGGGGGCGGGACGGGGGCCTCGAAGGAGGAGGACAGGGCACACCTGGCGTGAGGTCAATCCCACTCGAGACCCGCACGGAGTGAATACTTCGGCAGCGGTGTCAGACAAGTGGGCTGAAAGGGGTCCAAACACACAGGTGTATAGATTGCGTCTGCCTCCGTCTCCATGCTAAGCAAACCACTGACGGCCGTGGCAAGGTTTTGCAGTGGGCCAGGCAGGCCGAGGCCAAATTCGGGCTAATTTCTGCTTGCGTTTCTATCGGCACTGATACTCGGCCCAATCACAGTTCGATGCTTCCGGTAACTCTCGGTGCTGCGTACGTTCTGGCGGTGTTTGATTCGCGCCTCCCTCACTCCTCGCAGCGGACGCCACGCATACCTCCTCGGGCGCGGATCAGGTTCTCAAAGTACTGGGCGGCGAACCAGTAGATGTCGTCCGGCTGGTGGCGCAGCACCTCGCGCGTCAGTCCCTGCAGAGCGGCGTCCATCCCCTCCGGCACAGACAGCTTCACGAACACCCTGCGGGACAGAGGCAGGACGCCGTCGTACAGTACTGCCGAGGACATGCTGGGGGCGGCGCGTCAAAACTTCCCAAAAGTTCTCGTGTTCTTGACGGAAATCGACGTTGTAAGGGCCACTGTTCAGGGCGCCCGTCTGCAGCCCGGACTCACCCCTCCGCTGTGAAGCCCGCCACCTTCGTGGCCGCCACCTTGGGGCGCGGCACCTTGTGGTGCACCACGCTGGTGGCCGTCTTCATGGCTGCGCGGCAGCGACGTGTTTTCTGTGGTGCGGTGGGTGACTCTGCACTGGCTCTGGAGAGACCCTGCGGCGGCCAGCACCGCGCCGACCAAACTGGAACTGGAGGGAGCCAGCCAGAGCGGAGCAGAGCGAGGTGGGGCGAGGCGAGCTCCGCGGGGGTGGCGGCGGTCTGGCTGGCGGAGCCGCCGGAGCCAGCGGGGCCAGGGGTAGCCCGCCGCCGGGGCATAGGACAAGTCGCCGAGCACAGGTGAGAGTATCGACCAAACCGATCGCCGCCATCCAGTCGCTGCGGACCGTCCGGCCGAGGCGGCATGGCAGGGACAGGGCTTCTGAGGCCCACCGACACCGACGGGGAAAGGGTCACTTCAAGAAATGAGTAGCAATGCCGTATGAAAATAGTGTCCATTTATTTAATTATTTAACAACGTTCAACCATAAAATTACAATTTTTAATCATCACCATAGAATTCATTCGCCAAAACATTACATTATTTCATGTTAAAATCTAATTGACAAAATAGCTGCAAGCTTTTCTTAACTGCAAGCTTGTATTTGAATTCTCTTAATATCAGGATCGAATGTGACATTGTAGTTTTGTCCAAATTCAGAATATCACATTTTGGTGTACAAGCTGACAGAGAATACAATATCTCTCTTGATGGCATTCGATGCTTCATCCATTTTGTTACTTAATTTGGGGTCTCCATAAATTCTTGCAGCTCTCTTCACATCTTGAAGAGTTTCATGAAGTTGTTGAATGCAGCGTACTATTATTCCTTCCTGAATGTCAGTAAGCTGCATAATTTCGGCAAATGGCTAAAAAGAAGAGGAGTAACAATAAGCAAATATGACACACAAAGATAAGATAAAATATGTAACTACTGTACTAACCTTCGCTTTAGCCCACTCATACACAACTTGAACTAAATTGAAATTGAGTTGGTTCTCGCTCTCACTGCTAGGATCTTCTGTGCCAACTTTAAACTCTCGTTCAACATCTTCAATATTGCGGTGAATTCGTTGAATCTCTTCAATACCCTACATGCAAGAAAAAGAGAAAAAGCAGTAATAATACATACTTGTTTCAATGCTTTAGCGAGATTTTAGGAAGAAAATATATTAACCTGTTCAAGACTTTTTGTCAACTTCTGCTCCACATCAGTTTTGTGTTGAAACACGAGACAAGAAAGAAGGGCAGCAATTTCTGCGGTAGGGAGATTTGTCAGGACACCTTCCATAACCAACTCTGTAATCATTAACTCATGACTACTCATTTCACATGCCACTTTTCCTTTCAATTCCACTGCAAAATGAGAAAAAAAAATCGTCAGCACACTCCAAAAAAAAAAAAGTCAGGTCTTTAAAATTAATATCATTATTATTGATGGTTGTATACCTGTATCTTGATCATTAATGTATCTAAGTCTCTTTAGAACATTCAGACGGTTCATATAGTCCGGATACAACGTCATACTCTGATAAGATATGCTGTACTTTAGATTCTTCTTCCTTTGCTGTAGTTTAAGGTATGAATAGATGTCTTTTAGCTGGAAAAAAAAATTATGAGAATGACCATCAGACAATAAAACAATTTTTTTAACGATAACGAAGGTACTTGAAAGAGAAATACAAAATGAGTGAAAAACAACTGTCTACCTCATCCTCCAAGTTGGCAAAGTTAGTGCAGGGATCTGATGACAACTCTGATTGAACCGATTCTAGCCACCTGATATTTGGGGCCAAATTGATATCATTGACTTTCATATCCTGAATTGGATTCAACCAGGTAATAGCATTGTCACCAGTTGCAATAGAATGCATGAGCTGGGACAGATCTTGAACTAGCTGGGCACACATTTGACCAACAGGGGCATCTCTGTAAATTTATTGAAAGGGTTAAAACCTTTGATCGTAAATAGAAAACACCCAAAAAGATTTTTTTAAAAACATGCTCCATTCAGAAAGCAGTTATAGTAAATAACACTTGCCTAAAACGAGGTTGTTGCCTCTTCTCCCAATCTTGCTTGACATAAGTCACATTCTTAATATCAAGAACAAGATTAGACACCTCTATTATGTCTTTTGCTTTCACTTGAATGAGAGTATGACCCCCAGATCCTTCTGGGACAAAATATTTCCTTGGCCAGGCAAATGACAAAATCTTGTTCATTTCATCAATTTCTTCTGCTTCCTTTTCAGATAGGGGCATTTCCTCCTGATTTGAATGGCACAAGACAAGAACACGATATACTACATCCCTTTTGACTGCTTCAGCAAAGAGAATGACACCAATTTTATTGCAGTGCTGCTGATGTGAGACAAGAACAACTCTTCCTGTTGTCAGATATTTTGCACTAATCTTTTCTATAACTTCACGTTGAATTTGATTCCAATCACATAGAAAGTCTAGAGATTTTCTACTAAAGTCAATCAACTGTTTGGAATGAGGAGAAGCTTGAGAAAGTTCACCCTTTGTCTTTATCTCTTCTTCAACACTCTTCAGTTCAGTCATTATCTTTTCTCTCGTTTCCTGAATGGTACTCTCTTTAAAACTTCGTGACATCATTTCCTCAACTTTCAAATTCTCTCTTCTAAGCAAGTTCAACATCATTTTGTAAGTTAAACGGAACTTTGACTGCAAGGCTGTGGGTTTGCCTTTCATCATGTTTTTCAAATCCACCTCCTTCGGTATTTCTGCTTTGCACAATATAATGACATTACCAACACGATCTTTACCTCTTCGCCCAGCTCGCCCAGCCATTTGAATGTATTCTCCAGGGTGTAAATGTCTCCACTCAATACCATCAAATTTTCGAATGCTATCAAAGATTACTGACCTTGTGGGCATATTCACACCCATGGCAAATGTTTCAGTAGCAAAAAGTAATTTAACCAAGCCATCTTGAAAGAGCATTTCAACAATTTCCTTCAATATGGGCAAAATTCCACTGTGATGAACTCCTATACCACGACGCAACAAATCTTTCATCCTAAGCACCTGAGGCAGGTTTTTATCAGCATCTTGCAGCTGCTGAACACATCTATGGATAAAGCCATCAATTTTTGATTTTTCTGTTCCTACAGTGAGATCCAAACTTCTCAACTCTTCTGCATTGTTGTCGCAGCGATTTCGAGAAAGAGTAAATGCAACTACAGGAAGCTCCTCACGTTTCCTCAAGTGATCTATTAAAGCTACCCACATGGTCTTTTCTTGTTTATAGTTCCAATGGCTTGGTCTTGAAGGTGGGGCACGTCCTTGAGGTGCAGGTTTTGTTGATGGCTTCTTCTCTCTGGAAGTTTCTGCCTTGCGATACCCCTCCAGCAAGAAATTTTCTTGACCATCCATGATCAGGAAACGATCATCTTTTGAGCTGCCTCCAGTCCCTGTGTATAAAAAGTGCTCCAGAGGAACAGGTCTTTTTGGGGTGGTTATAACATATACCTTTTTCTGGCGCGTACGACCAACCCACTGTGCAAACTCTAAAGTGTTAGGCACTGTTGCACTGAGCATCACAATTGACACACTTGGAGGTAACATAATAAGAACTTCTTCCCAAACATGCCCTCGGTCAGCATCATTGATATAATGCACTTCATCAAATATAACATATTCTAGATCTGGAACCACATCACTACGGCAATACAACATTGAGCGCAATATTTCAGTAGTCATAATTAAGCAGGATGCAGTCTCATTTATCTTCCAGTCCCCTGTTATAAGACCAACATCACCAAATGTGTGTTTGAAGTCTCGGTACTTTTGGTTTGACAAAGCTTTGATAGGTGAGGTATAAATTGCTTTTGTCATATGTTTCATGGACAAGGCTATAGCATACTCTGCAACCACAGTCTTTCCAGCAGAAGTATGGGCAGCTACAAAAACATCGCATCTTTCCTCCAACTTGATGACAGCCTGTTTCTGAAAAATATCAAGCTCAAACTCATATGAATGGGCCATATTGGGTACACGTTCTTTGAAATCTGTAACCGGTTGACTAATGTCAAGGATTTCTGCCCACTGTAACTTATTGTGTTTCAAAGGAACAGTGTCCTTAATTTTGAGAACAGGCATCTTCACTTCTTTAGGAATAATATCATTCTCTTCATCATTATCTCTCGAACATTCTGATTCATCTGTTTCCCCTGCCATTGTCGTGTCTTTCTTTGATTCTGATATCCAGTCACTCAAAAGAGCCTGTTCCTTTTCAACTAGTTCCATTAAATTAACAAGAGTGTTAGGATTTGTTTCTATGAGAGCAGAAGACTCTGAAACTTTCCTGTTATCAGTAAGTTTGTTTTCTTTCTCCGTTAGATCAGAACCAATTGGAGTACATCCATCTACATCAAATTCCATTCCTTTATGGAAACCAGGTGGAATGGTGCTGAGTTCTGTAAAAATAATATATATAAATAAATAAATTCTAAAAGTAAGGGGAAAATGCATACACAAAAATTAGAACTAAAAGAAAAAAAAGAATTACAGAAAAACATGGGAAATACCGCACCTTTTTCAAGATCTAGATTTAGATTTTGAGTGGATGCTTGAAGGTATAGGTCATCTGAATCTAAGAACTGTCCAGCCCAGAGCGGTTCTCGGGCTTCAGACAACGCTTTGACAGCTCCAGTACTTTCATCGACAGGTGCCTCCACAAAGCCAATGATTTCCCCAGTTGACATATCTCGACTAACCTATTAGCAAGAAGGTGAGTAAAGTGTAACATAAAATAAAGTAAGAGAGAATGAGAAGAGTATCTGACAAAGAGTTCTTACTTTGAGGGTGGTTCCCAATGGTGCCGATTCAACATTGTAGAGGGTGTGAGGATTGGGTTTTCTATCCCAATGCTGCTGTACAAACCGGTAGTCATGAATGGGCAAATTCTCGGGGCAAAGTATAAATTCCTTGAGCTGCTTTTCGACAACTGGCAAAACTGGTGGAGGCCCAAAAGGCAGCTGTAACAAACATTTCCATGCAGGCATATTAACTTTGTGCAGTTATAGACAAGGTTAAAAGAAAGCCAGTCTCCGAAACACAAAATTGTCGTTACAATGAATAAATTATGGCAGTAAATCAAACCAAACTAACACGAAATCGAACTCAGTACAAGATAATCCTAACTGACGTCCAACCCTACTCGATCAGAAAAACTATTTCTGACGTGCAAAACAACTTACATCCACCGGGACATCCTTTAAAGGCATGTTTCTTGCGAACGGTATATTAATCTATCAATAATGACGCATAAACCTTTTTATAACCGTGCAGGAGCTTTGGTTAGGTTTACATGTCGACAAATCACAAACCCAAACACGGTCGGAAGCCGGAGTGGGCGGGGGGTGGAGGGGAGGGGAGGGACGCGTATGGAGTGTTGCCTATCTCACGGGCGGTCTGTGGCGCGTTAGTTTGGCTGCCTACGTCACCGGCGGTGTGTGCCACAGGGGTTTTGTTTAGTTTTCAAACTTGGAGGCGTCAGGGATTAAAGAAGATCCTGTGTATACGTATTACTTATGATCAGACGCCGTGCATTAAAAAATAGTTTTATGCGGGCTGTTTTATTTGGGAGAATACTTTGAGTTGCATCTACTTAAAGGTCTTGGAGGTGCCATAGTGGTTTGGGTGAAAAGGTATAGAGAAAAACAATGCATTTAATAGGTTCATTGACCAACAAGCATTTACTAAACAGTTGCTATGTCACTATCACACAATACATGTATTTTAAATAGTCTTTAACATTATCAATGCAGTAATTTAAACAATGTTCTATAAAGTACGACACAATTTCTCATTTAATTTATTCTTATCATAAGATACATGTAAATGTGCACTTTGGTACAAATCTGCTTACAATAGCAAATAAAACAATAAAACTTTCGTTTTACGGTGGAGTTGTATTTAATTTATGTCGTCCTGGAACCCTGTTTGGGGCTCGATCACAGATAGCAGGATGAATTCACTAGAATCAGCGTCGGCGGGGTTGCTCCATATATGATGCTCAGTGTTCAAATAAAACCTCGAGTCACAGTCCAAACCCAATTCCTTTCGAATTCTTGTGTGTTTTTTTTCCAACAAACAATACAAAGAAAACATATATTATATGACTTTGCGCACTCTTTGCACAGTCCAGTGGTGTACGCTCGTGTCTGGGACGTAACGGTCGAATTCATCTCATTTATTTCCTGCGACACTCCTCGAAATGAGGTTCCCTGCCTGAACTACCCCGCGCCTCAGTCATACCCTTCGCGCTGGAGACACTTTTCACGTCGCTACCCCTTCGCGACAGCCTCTGCTATGACGACGCCATGAGTTTGCTGTGGTGGTGACTGTGGTGATGGTGGTGGTGATGGTGATGGGGGTAGTCGGTGGCCAGCGACCCGGGCGGCGACGCGGAGGCGGCCGTGTGGGCGTGGTGGTGGCCGGGCAGGCCGAAGACTTGCTGCTGCCCGGCGGTGAAGGGGACGTGGGTGCCGGGGTAGCCGACGCCGGGCCCCAGAGACCCCCCGAGGGAGCCCAGGTGGCTGAGCGACCCCAGCCCGCCCCCGAGGCCCAGGGGCTCGGTCTTGATGAGGTGGTGCGCGCCGGAGTACATGGCCGCCAGCGAGCCCTCGGTCCGCTTCTTGCAGCCTGAGGACAACACAGACGGAGGTTAGCACTCGGAGTGGGCGCGGCCTGCGGCTGCCGCCGCCCTCGCTGCCCGCCATCGCGTACCCACCTTGCTCCGGGGACGAGGAGAGCTTCTCCGATGAGTGCTTGGTGTCGCTGGACGCCACCGAGGACTGGGACAGCGGCGAAGACGCCGAGGCGGTGGTCGTGGTAGTGCTGGCGGCCGTGTTGGGGGAGGCGCCCTGGCCGTGGCCCTGACCGCCGCCGCCGCCGCCACCGGCACCGCCGCCCTGCTGCTTCTTGGGCTTCCGCTTCCGCGTCTGGATGCCGTCCTTGCGCATGCTCATGGGCCGGTTGACGCCGTGCAGCTTGAAGTACAGGCCGCACGCGTTGCAGACGGGCTCGCCCTCGTTGTTGCGGCGCCAGAGCGTCGTGGTCCGTGTGCCGCAGTTGGTGCAGCACAGCCCCAGGCGCCGCGTGGCCGTCTGCAGAGCAAATGGCTGCGTTAGAGAAAGAAAGCCAAACCAAGACATTTTTCATCGACATATTGAAAACTCTGATTTTGAGGACCAAAAAATAAAGCAATTAAAAACTGCAATTTTTCACAAGTATTGACCATCATGGTCTTTTACAGGAAACTTTCAAATCAAATTTAATTATTTTTTCTTCAACATTACTTCTACTTGGCGCTCGGCGGGGTCGACGGTCGAGCAGCGCACTCACCTCCAGGGGATGGCACAGGTTGCCGACCTCGTTGGCCAGCCGCTTGGACGGCTTGACGAGCGGCCGGTTCATGCCGTTCATCTTGTGGTACAGGCCGCACGCGTTGCACAGGTAGTGGCCCGTGCCGTCGCGGCGCCACAGCGGCGTCGACACCGCACCGCAGTTGACGCACTCGCGGCCCTCGCCGAACTGGAAGTCCATGGCGCCGTCTGCGGACAAGAAAGGGCGTGAGCGTCACACAGTCAGTCCGCGGCCGCGGGGTTGCGCCTGTCGCCTGGTGAGTAGGCAACCATGGATCTCGCACGCACGCGTGCTGTGCGGGCTGGCCTATCCTCGCAGTGGCAGGCGCACACCAGACGTGAAAGGACCCGACAGCCGCACGTACCGTAGGGAGAGGCCCTCTGGAAGGCGGCGCCGTCGTAGGCCCGCCAGGGCGCCATCATCATGTTCTGGGCGTAGAGGGCGTGGTGGGCGGCGTGGTGGGGGTACTGGTAGCCCTCGTGCCCCGACTGGTGGCTGCCCCAGGACGACCCCCAGGTCGTGGCCGCGGCGCCGCCGTACTGCGAGGGGAGCACGGCCCGCGTGGACGGCACGTACACCTGGAAGCGGAGGAGACACCGCGTCAGCTACATCGAGGCCGGGATCGTGGTGGTGCACCGGCACTGAAGTATTGTGGTTACCGGCTGCTGGTGATCCTGCTGCTGGTGTTGGTGTTGCTGGTCGTGCGGGTGCTGGTGCTGCTGGTGGTGATGGTGGTGCTGGTGCTGGTGGTGCTGTTGATGTTGCGCCTGTTGTGGCTGCTGGCTGGGCGTTTGCTGCTGCTGCTGTTGCTGTTGCTGCTGGAGGTATCCCGTGGTCGTCCCCGTCGACGTCGACTCAGGGTACATGTCGGGACCGACGGCGCAGCTGGTCTGGAACATGGTTCGTCTGCAACATAGGACGGGCGCGGCACAGGTGAGCGAAACAGGTTCAAAAGTTTCACTAGGAGGGCGTGGAGTTAATGTTCGAATTGTTTTTCTTTCTGTGTCCTCCGCTTGGGCCCGTGTCCGCGCCGAGGAGGAGGACCGTGGTATCGCGGCCCGCACCCCTATGAAGTCCACACAGGCGGCGCCGACGCTCGACGCCGCCCGGGTCCGGGTCGCCGCCGGTCGTGTGTCGGGGGGCCCTGCCCTGCCCTGCGCGCCCGCCGCCCTCAGCCCTCACCTGTCTCCGTGGGACGCGTAATGTTGTCGCACGCCCGATAACGGAGGGCCCCGGGCCGGCCGGGCCGCCGGCACCCCTCTCCCCTCGCCTCCCTGCCCGACTGTTCGACAAGCTATAAAATGGGTTGGATCTATTTAAAATGGGGCCGGGCGGCGGCCATGGCGCCGCCTCGCCCTTTCTCTCGGACCCTCGCTCTGGCCGTGGCGCCGGTGGCGCCTGCTCGCCGCCGCCGCCGCCCCGGCGCTGGACAGAGGCCGCGGCGCCGTGCGTCCAGGTTCCCCCACGAGGACAACCGCCGCCGTCGGCCGGGCGCGGACCCCCTGCGACGTCGGCGGCCTTCGTCTGGCCTGTCGGCGCCGGCGGCGGCAGAGGCGGACCACCCCGGCGCGGCGGCGCAGTGCGTGGAGTAGAGCCCTTCCGATACGGCCGGCCGATACTCCAAAACGGATTCCTATACAACCGCCGTACAATCTTATCCTGTGTGTGTCTCCGCGAGTCGCCGCCCCGCCGCCGCCGCCGCCGCGTCCCGCCCGGCCGACGGAAAGGGCACGGCACGGCCTGCAGTCCGCGGCCCCCAGGCATCCCGTCCCGCCGGCCGCCGCCGAGCGGCAAAGTGCTGGCCGTGCCGCGCCGCGACTGGACGTAGCCGAACGGGACAGTCGCGCTTATTTGCATAGCCACGCACAGCCCGTTCCAAATGGCATGTCATGTCGATGGGGCGGAATGAAACGAAAGCGCACCGCGCGCGCTCACACCGTGTGCTCAGGATAACGAACGCATGCGTTTGCAAACGCACACATTTCGTTCGTAACACATTTACACCGAGAATTATTTTTTTTTGTGTGCCGAGGAATGAGCTGGACGTCGCTCGGGTGGCCGCCGCGGGTACGGCGACCGGAGTACTTCTGACCCGATGACGAGCGGCGCGTAGCTTTGTGACGGCCACCTCCACTCCGAGTCCCGACTCCCGGCCGGCCCCGGGGGCCCCGGGCCGTGATGTCCCCTATCAACACTCGGGACCTACAGCAGGTTAGCCCCGCTCGGGCTCTACCCCTGCGGCCTGCGGCGTGCCACCCAGATGATCCTCTCTCTCTAAAGTGGTCTGCGGGTCACATTAGGGGGCGCCAGGCCAGGACCTGGGGCACGGCAGCGGCGCGGGAGCAGAGCACGGCGGCGGGGGCGCGTCTCGAGAGGGCGCCGCCGGCAGCAGCAGCAGCAGCGCTGCCTTCTGTCTTATCGACGCCAGAGCTCTCCACCCCGACACTCTGAGAGCGGATTAAAAACCCCCGAGGGCCGCGCCGCCGCGCCTCCGCCGAGCCGAGGCGTTGGCGAGGCGCCACCCGCATTACAGGGCAAGAGGAACACGGCGTGGTCGCGTGTCCGGGGGCCCCTGCAAGGGCTCCCGCGGGCTGCACTCCCTCCCGGGGCCAAGGCGAGCCAAGGCCGCTGCCCCCGCCGAGCCGACCTCGCCGCCGCAGACCTGACAGCACCAAGACGGGGTGCTTCCTCTCTTCTGGCGGCCGGACGGCGGCGCGGCCCGCCGACGGCCTGACGAACGCCTATCGCCTAACCGCGGGGCGGGCAGGGGACCGCAGAGGGCCGAAGGGGGCCGCAGGGGGCGGACAGGGAAGTACCCCCTGGCTGCCGCCCGCCGCCGCCCGCCGCCGACCCGTGTGCCCGACAATCGGCGTGCCTGGCAGAGCGTGACGACTGATAACAACGCCCCCGGGGGCCCCTCCCCCGACTGGCCACCGGTGCCGCCGGGCCGGGCTGCGTTCACAAGGAGGGGTCGTCCGTAAGCCACGCATCGCTAAGGTACACCTTGCTCGTGAGCATTGCACTCCCGGGTTCGTCGACGCGCGCCGTGAAATACGGAAATGATTGTGAGAAAAGTAAATTTTAACCTCAGAATCCCACCGGTTTTGAGTGTATTTTTTTGTGAGTCGACCAAAGAATTACGCTTTTACGCATCCTCCTGTGGTCTGTTGCACACCGTAGCCCGCCGGCCGAGCCGACTTGGCTTTCAGTGTGGCGACTCTGCCCTGCCCTTCTCCTCCCGTTTGTAATGCGCCGAGCCTCCTTCCCCGCGCCACGTTATTGCTCTAATTACGTCGAGAGCATCCTCGTTTATTTCAGAGTGGCGCCGACGCGCGCGCCGCCCGGCCCAGCCGGCCCTGCCCGGCGTGCAGACCAACATCATGGCGGTGAAGGGGAGGGGGGGGGGGGGGACCCGCATATGTCAGATGATTGCGATACCTGTCGCCGTCGTGCGCAGGGCGGCGGTGGCAGCGGCAGCGAAGGCGATACGCGTGGGTGCCCCCCTTACGTTCGGGAGTCGGGTTTGAAAAAATAAGCCGTGGAAAAAAAATAGGGGGGTAAAAGTCACTTCTCAACTTTAACGAGTCCACACAACGTCACAACTTAAGACAATCACTGTACAGGTAATCAGTGTGAGACAATCATGATACAACCAATCGACTGTAAAACTGAGATACTCGACTAAAATAAGGCTTTTGCCCTCTTTTAAAGTCGAGGCTATCGGCACGAACAATACGATCAGTGTACAGGCACGGTTGTGGGCCGCTCGTTCTGGAGTCACGCTGAACAAATGAAAAGCTCTAGCCGGCGAAGAGCGTTGTGCGCGCGGATCTGCGGGTGGCAGGAGGGGATGGGGGGTGGGAGGGGGAAAGTAAGCACTGTTACGGCGCGAACAGGAGGAGTGAAAGGCCGCACGCCACGCGGAGTGAAGTGAGTACGTGCGCGGAACGTCCGTCGATTACACGGCCAGCGGCATCGTTTAGTACCGATGCGCGGCGTTCGGCCGCCGAGCACCGAGCCGAGCCGGCCGGTTTTGATGGACGCTGCGGCTGCCGACGTACACGATTAAGCGCCGCGCGGCGCCCGCGTCTGTCGCCTCGCGTCGCCTCGTCCCGCAGCGCGCATTTCTCAATCCGTGCCGCGTCCAGAGTCCCGTTTCGGTGCGCTCGGCGCGATTCCCGAAATCTGAACTTCCGTTTTTTCGGTGCCCTCCGCGGAATACCCTATCGGAGCCGCGGCCGCCGGCGGGTCCCTGCCTACCGTGCACCGGAGCGGTGCAGGCGGTACGGCGCGTCGAGGCGGCGGGCGGGGGGAGACAGGCGGAGGGGGGCAGCGCTGATGTATCGCTGTCATCAACAAGCTAAGCTCCCCGCAGCAGCGAGCTTCCCCAAAACACGCGGGCCGAGCTTCGTCAGGCGGCGTCAGGTGTCGCCGGGGGCCGCCGGGGGCCGCCGCGGTCCGACGGCTGTATCGAGGGCTAAGAGCGGCCTCAGCGATGCCCCGGAGAGGAGAGGAGTGTGACGAAGAGGTATAATTTGTGTTCGCCTCGACAGACTTGTTTCCACACACACGCGCACACACGCACGCACAACCCTTCCCCCCCCCCCCCCCCGGGCCTCGGCTTACGACGACTAATCGCCAGTGTCTCTGCGGCCGGAGCAGAGCGGAGCAGAGAGCGAGGGGCTTCCACCAAACCTCTGGGCGCGCGCCGGAGTACATGTTGTAGTCGGCATGGGTTTCAGCAGCGGCAGATCGGGTCCTGAGAGCGGGTCCCTGCCGGGGCCGCAGGACCCGCAGGACCCTCCGGGGCTGATTCCGGAGGTTCCGTCCCACGGGTGCGACAAGGACAGAGCGGCGGCACGTCTCTTCGGGATGAGCCTGCGCAGAGCAACGGATCAGTCCGCCGCCCGCTGCTCCCTTTTCGGGGACCTGGTGCGGAGGAGTGTATCAATTTCGCGGAGCGAGTCGGGTCCGGGTCGGGGAGGCGAGAGAACGGCACTCCGCGCTGAGGAGGGCCGTCACGTCCCAGCGGGGCGGCGGCGTCGGCGGCGGCGGCGGTCCACCCGCATGCCGTCGGTGTGGTGTGCACCTCCCTAGACCGTGTCCGGCCGCACGTGTGCGCGTGCCGAGGCGTGTCCGCGCGCGTGCCCACACGTGCGTGACACGTGCGTGGCACGGGCGTGACACGCGGCGCTGTAGTTGTTTGTGAGGACATGACCGGCTGCGCCGGCCCCCCGCGGGGCTCTGGGCCCTGGCGCTGCCCGACGCTGCCCGCCTAACCCCGCCTCTGGTCCGTGTCAGAGCCCGGGCCCCCGGGCCCCCCGGCCGTCTGCAGCGGCCTGCTGTCGGCGTGGCGCCAATATAGGGACCGTTCGTCATCGCGTTAGCAGCGTCCGCAGCGCCGGGCGGTGTTCGTGGGAACCGGTGCTCACGCGGCAGCGCCGCAACCGACGGAAACCATGCGCGTATGTAGGGATGTTGGGTGAACGACCCGCACTCCCCTTTGTCCCTCTCGTTTGTAACGCAGTCGGTCGTTGTTTCCTTTTGCGGCACTTCGGAAAGCCATCTATTTCTGAGTATCCAAATAAAAACAAACGAAAAATGCAGGCAAGCCGTCGTCCTCCTTCACGCAAATGAGGACGCTGCGGGACTGAAAATAAGCCATCTGGCTAGATTACCACGCGCGTTTATTTTAATGCCTTTTTTTTAAGACACGCTGTTCAGCTTCCCACGGTGTTTCGAGTGGACGAGACAAGAAGAGCGATTTCCATGGGGCAGGTGGAAGTGCAGGCGGGCCTCGAGAGCGCTCCCCGGCGAGGTGTTAAAGCACAATGACGGGCCGGGCTGCCGCTGCAGCACGCTGGGGGGGTGCTGCGGGGGGTGCTGCGGGGGGTGCATCGCGGGGGATCTGCGTTGCGTCTGGCGCCTCCTCAGAGACCCTCCACCTTCAGGCGGAGGGACGGGGGCCGCGTGGCGGGAGCCTCTCGAGGGGGCACTGACTGCACCGAGGCCGAGCCGAGCAGTGAGCTGGGAAGCGTACCGCATTTATTACCCACAAAAAGGAGTTATGAGACCGGTGGTGGTGGTGGTGGCCGCGGCGCGGCACGGCCGGTGCACTTGCCGTGGCACTGCACCGCCTCGGCTCCCCGGAGCATGCCGTGCCGCCGTGGGCTGGCCGTGGCCATGCGGCGCGGCCACACGGCCCCCGACCCCATGCGTGCCCCGCACGCCCTGCGCGCCCCCAACCTCAACTCGTATTATTCATCGCACCGCACTTGACGCGCGGCAGCTCAGCTCCCAGTGCCGTGTGCCTTCCAGCAAGCGTTACGTGACTTTGTGGACGGCCGGCGCCCGCCTCTCTAGGAGGACTCCCGGCACCGCCTTCACTATCGCGGGGAACGTTTTGTTTATGCCGCGGTCAGCGCGAGGCGGTGCGAAAGTCTGGCGGCGGTTCGCACCTCCTTCACGCTGCCTGAATTTTTCATGTCCACCGGGGAACAAACCGAGCGTGCTGGTGTACACCAGCGTATGAAGCGGCCGAAATAAAGACCAATTTTAAGAATTTTCTGTCACGAGAAAAATTACGTGTTCACAGCTTCTACTGCATCGGATCCTCGCAAGTTCCTGTGATTTTTTTTCATATTTTGATTTTTTTAAAATGATGGGCTGCTCTTGTTTGTGTTGCAGGTCAGTGATTGTGCCCCCACCCCGCGCCGCGCCGCTCATGACGCCGTGGCCGCGCGGGCGGCCACGGTATTGGTCAGCGCCGCGGCGCCAGGCCACGCCCTCAACCCCCTCCCAACCGCCGCGCGCGCGCCGCGTGAGAGGGAGAGGGAGAGGGACGGGGCGAGTCCCTCCGCCGCGCGCCTTCTCTCTCGCACACCCACGCGCCCACCCAGACAACAGACAATCCCCGCCGACCATGAGCGAGCCAAGACAAAAAAGGAAGGCGGCCACGAAAGAACTCCGGAGACACAAAATCTGCTCAGTAATAATTGGAACTGCACACCGTACACGTTCAGGAGATTTCAAACAAGTCGTAAAATGCAGCAGAAACAAGTGAACGAGGGCGACGTTGCTCACGCCGCCGCCGGGCGCGCCTGTGAGCGCCAGGGTAGGCCAGCCCGCCCGACACGCGTGCATGCGCCGGCCGCGGCTGCCTACCCTCCAGGCGGCATCCGCGCCGGCGGACGCAGAAAATAAGAACGTACAGTGTCGCGGACGCCGTCAGCCGCTGTCATGACAACGCCTTTCGCTGCCGATCAACTCTTTTTTGCGGACCGCGATAGCCGGCTGCAGCTCCGCCGCTCTGAGGCCGCCGCCCGCAGTTCGAGCGACTTACAAACTCGGAGTTAGCGGCAGCGGCGAGCGGCGGCGACAACGACGGCGACGGCCGCGCAGCAGAAATTAATTGAATACATATAGGTAGACACGATAATCCCATCAAGATACATAAATTATGGCTTCAATTAAGAGGCGACCGGCAGGGCCCGCAGGTGCCCCGGACGCGCGGCGGCGACAGCCACTCCGGCCGGGCTCCCTGTGGAAGCGAAGGGGGAGGGAAAGGCGGCAGGACCGGGGCCGCCGCCGCCGCACCGAGTCAGGAGGACCCGGGCCGCGGGGACGGGGTGACGTGTGCGCAGAGGGAAACCGACGTGTTCTACGCACTTCTAAATAAATGCAAAATATTTTATCCGAAACCAAAGTAATTTCTCAGATGTTCTTTCATAGAAATATTTTTCACAAATTTGTGTTTTACGCTCGCTCTGAGCACCGCACGCACGCCCCGCCGGCCGTCTGCTCTGGCCGCGGCGCCGCCGCAGACCAACGGACTGGTTATATTCGTTTCGTTTTCGTTATTTCCCCCTTGATGGCCGCTGGCTCCGCTGGCCGCCGCGGGGCGCCGAACGTGCGTACGGGGTACGGCCCCGGCCCTGACGGCGCCCGACGGGGCCTGTGGGGGCTCCTTTATGCCCCTCCTCCCTGCCCCCGCCTATCGCCGCGTGCTGCGGGGTCCAATAGGCCCGCCGGCTGTGAAAAGGGCCCGCGATGACCCGCCGCGCCCCGCCGGGACGGAGGGAGGGGTCTCAGGAGCATGGCCGTCCGTGGGGGGTCATTCACAAGTGACGTGCATTTATCGCGTGCTGTACAGTGTACACCGTAAAAAATTAAATTTTATTGACGGTTGTCGATTTTCATAGTTTTGTCGATACATCGTAATACGTACTGCGTCGTCAAACCGATTAAATTTCTGGTTCACTATTTTTTTTTGGCTCAGTCCAAAAAATCTTCTCGATCAACAAAACTGTTTTCATCTCGGGTGAACCCGCCGCGGTGTTGGACGGGAGGGGGGGGGCAAGATAACGGAGATCTGCCTCGGGGGAAAGGCGGGGACCGGCGAGGCGCCGCCGCAGCGCCGCATAAGGATGAGCATGCACTCCGCCGACATGCATTGCTCATTGCGCGCGATAGGTCAGCTGGCGGGGCGGCGCGGAACGATATGTAAATGAGTTCGGTTCTTATGCCCCCCGTCCCGGCCGCCGCATGCCTCATGGCACGGCGCGGGCCTCCTCGTGGCGTGCACGGCCTGCGCGCGCGAGCAGGCCGCCGCCGCCACCGCCGCCGCCGCCACCTCCGCCGCCGCCACCGCCGCCGCCGCCGCCGCCGCCCTCGTCGTCGGCGTCGAGGTGTGCCGTGCGCCGTGCACCGGCCGGTGGTGGTTGGCGGCGCCGCGCGTCGTCTCGGCCGGAATGTGAGATGTGAGGAGCGGGGCGGGGCGGGGGAGCGGGGGAAAGGCCGCGAGCGTTGACAGAGCGGCCACGCGCCGCGCCGGACGCATGGCAGGTGCACTGTGCCGCCGCCGCCGCCGCCTCCCGCCATCACAGAGCCCCCCCCCCCTCCCCTCCCAACGTTATGGCCGCGCGGCACGCAACCGTGTGTGTAATTATTAAAAGCCCCGACCCGTCCCTCCCTCCCTCCGCTGCCCCGGCCGGACCCCGCACGGCTGCCCGGCCTGGCCTGGGCACGGCCTCAAGCCCCGCGCCCGCACTCCCATTGGCCGGCCGGCCCCTCCGCATCTTACGTATGATGAGTTCCGAGGGTCCCGGCAGACCCGACCCGACACGACCTCACCCCCGAAAACCAGCCACGCCCGGCCCGGGCAGAGTGGAGGGTTCGCGGGGCGGGCCGTGCTGGTCTGGACTGCACCCTCCTCCTCTTCCTACCCTCCGCGTCCACTTCCTCCTCCTCCTCCTCCTCCTCAGAGCGTCCTCCGCTCCGATGGCTCCGGCCTCCGGCCGTACATTTGCCGCATGGTTGGCGTGCACGGGGGCCGTTGCCTGCCGTCGGCTGCCGTGCAGCTCACCTACCTAGCCGAGCTGCCGCCGTGAAGTGAGAGAGAGACAGAGAGAGAAGAGGGGGGGGGGGCGAACAGCGACGCATAATGAATAAACGTCGGCAGAGAGAAAATGCACAATGCACCGGCGGCGGCGGCGCGGGGAAGTAACGACAAAATATATTCCGTCCGCCGGGCTCAGAAATTCAAGTGCCCTCCTCTGGTGTTATTTCGTTGCCGCCCGAAAAGTCTACAGTGCTCCTTCTCTCTCTTTCTCTCTCACACACACTCACTCATACACGCTACACCTTTGCTGAACTGATTTTCTGTGGTACCGGTACTCATAGTTGGCGTTCATCGGGCTCCTCAGTCTCTTTGTGTCTAAAATGAACGAATCAATTGATCTCTCTCCCTCGTTCCGACGCGGCAAAACCAGCTCTGGCCACAGAAGCGAATCACTGCGTGACCGGGTGACCTCTCCTTCCCTCTCCGAGTGTCTCTGGGCCCCAGCGCAGCCCTGGTCCTGCTGGAGGCTGCGGCGCGGCCGGCGGCGGCAGTCCGTGCGCTCCCGCCGCCGCTCTTGTAAAGGCGGCCCGGGCACGGCCGCGGCAGACGGGCCGACAGGACCGACTCTGGCGGCGGCACCGGACCCGGCCCCAGAGGTATGTGTCGTGTGTAGTACCCGCCGCCGGTACCCGCCGGTACCCGCCGGCCCGGCCCCGGCCCGCCGAGTGCTGATTAATTGTCGACTCGGTCTGCCCTGGATCGGCTTGGCTCTGCCCTCCGCTCCGCTCGACTCGAATCTCCCGCCTCTCCGTGTGTGTGTGTGTGTGTGTGTGTAGCTGAGCCAGGCTAATTATACGGCTGGACATCACGGGCCGGGGCGGGGGACAGCGGCGGCGCGCCGGCGGCACTCTCACAGCGAGAGGCGCGGTTCTCACGGCTCCCCTCCCACCGCCGCGGGGCCGCGGGGGAACGGCGAGTAGCACTGGGGCCTGCACCACGGCGGCGGCCGTGTGGTCCTGACCCTTACAGACGACCCATGAACCCCGTTAGAGGGGGAGCCGTCACAGCGGCCGTGCCTGGCATCCCAGAAGCGCGGGCGCGCGCACCCCACTCGCCGTCGGGTGAGTACGACGGCCACGCCACCTTCCACCGCTAACGTGCCCCCATCCGTCATCGGGGCCTCCGTGGGGCCGGCTGGCTGCGCGGCGCGGGTAGCGGCGGGGGCCGCGGGGGCCGCGTCGTGCGTGAGTACCTTGGCGCCGGCCTCTCCTCACCTCGCCGCCGGTCCGACTGGAGCAAAGGGAGAGAGAGGGGAGAGGGGACACTGCCACCGTCACTGATCCCCCGGCCGCGCCTTACATTTGGGACTGGAAACCTGGAAGAGGCTTTTACGTGTGGACCCCGATCCCGGCCGGGGCCGAGGGTGCCGCTCACTCCCTCCCGACGCGGCCGCACGCACAGAATATCGAATTTGAGTGAATATTAAGCGTACCGTGGACACCGGCCGCGCCATCTGCGGCCCACTGGCTGGGGGCGAGAGAGACGGAGCGCCTCGCTGACTGCGGCCGTGCGAGAGAGATACACCCATGTGGGAATCCTCGCCCGGGCATCTCGTACAGTACTACTGTAGTCAAATGAGGTGTTCCGTCTCACTTCCGCTCGCACTCACGGGTAGCCGGTGCTCGTGGCCAGGGCGGGGCGCCTGTGTAGAGGTGGGGTAGGCAGGCCCGGTGGACGGCGGGGTCCTGCGGGACAGCGGGCGTGCATAGCTGCACGGCGCCCCGCCGGCCTCAGGCGCGTCCCTCCTTGCGTCCCTCTGTGTGCGGCGCCGGCGCCGACGCGCCGCTCCGTCGTTGCGTCCAGACGGCGGAGCGGCGGCGGCGGCGGCGGCAGGCAAGGCGGTGGTAAAAACGTATCGGCAATTAGCCACTCTTTAAGAATGTGATTTAACGCAGAGGGGAAATGGGAGGTCGTAAAGGAATCGGGAGCGAACGGAAGGGAAGGGAAGGCCTGCTGGGCTGCCGGCGGCGGGTCGGGGAGGGAGGGGGCTGCAGCCAGCAGGAGCTGGGCTAGCCGGGGGAGCCAGCCGGGGGCTCGTACGGCCCAGCCCAGGGGTGTTGGGAGGGACCTGCTAATTGGTGAGGGCCGGGCACCCACTCAGCACCGTGACCCCCCGTACTGCTATACAAACGTAACCCTGGCGCCGCCTACGATACGGCCTCCGTCACGGCCTCCGTCACGGCCTGGAGCCTCCACCACGGCCACGATCAAGACCCTGCTTGCACCGGCAGCCGCATGGAAGGGAAGGGATTCCGAGAAATGCGCGCCGTTTTCTCAGAAACGAAAGGGAGAGGGGAAGGGGCAGAGCGCATACCGAAAGGGATACCCCGGCATACAACACACACACAAATTGCAAATAGACTCCCACACAGACTCCTTGTCTCTCTGTCTTTCCGTCTCCCGAAATACATTGCAGTAGTTGTGAAAACGTTTGTGGTGTGAGTGTATTTTTGCGTATATGTAGTGCGATTGTGTGTGTGTGTGTGTGTGTGTGTGTGTGTGCAACGCGGGAGCGACGACGGCGAAGGAGCAACCTGCACGGTGGACGGACGACCCGCCAGTCGGTATATTGGAGTGAGTCAGTTGTATACGAACCTGGCGATGCATGAGAGAGAAAGAGAGAGAGAGAGAGAGAGAGAGAGAGAGAGAGACGGAGAGGGGGGAGGCGGGAAAGAGACGGAGACACTGAAAGGATTCCCGTGTCGTGGCGCTCGCCGAGTGCGGCGGCCGGCGGCGGCGGCTCGGTGGCGCCAGTCGCGCGCGGACCAGCGGCGGCGGTGGACCGGCCGCCGCACCCGGGGGGACCCGGCGAGGCGGTGGACCCCGGAGGGGGGGGGGGGGGGGGGCATTATAGGACGATGAGGTGTGACTTGTCGCGGCACGGCGGGGACGTCATCCCTAATTGCGCGGCTCGGAGAAATAAAACGGAAACAGCGACGACGGCAGGTCGCGGCCGCCGCGGCGCCACGACGCTGTGGCCGTCTAGATCCGCGCTCGATGGAGTGCGGGGAAGGGGAGAAAGGTGTGACGGGGGAGAGGGGGGGGGGCGGACCGAATCACCGGTGACAAATGCGCGGTTCCTGGGCCCCGGCTGCTGGTCTCTCGGTCCCTAAATCGCAATCAGACGGCGTCGACGCCAGGAGGTCGCCTCGAATGTGTTACACGATCGCGCTGTCGTTACAATTCACAGTAATTATTGCGCGTTTCCCTCGGCGTTTCTGCACAATAGGCATTTCCAGCGAGGCTCTAGAAGTACAAGAAGCGAAACGGTGTGGTATGAGAAAATTATGAGAAGAGTAATTCCATCTTCTCTCCTGTGCGATTTCTTCTTCCACCCTTGGCAACATTCTTACTCTTCCACTTCCGTTCTCGAACCTCGTTGGAAATGGCTATTGTCCACGACGCGCCTCGGCGCCGCGGCGCAGTCGCGGGTCTTTGACTGGGGAATGGATGTCAGGATCACATATACAGGAGAACCAGGCCCAGATCGCACGTGGAGGTCGTACTTTTTTTGCCTTTTCTTTTTTTGTTTCCATCGCCTCAAAGAATCTGGTCTAGACACTGGAAGCCGAACCTGCCGCGCTGCCCGTTCGTGATATAAAGCAGCGGGAACTGGTCCGAATCCCCCCCCCCCTATTTCCCCCCACTTTTCCTTCTTTCTGATTCACGGCCAAATGTCTCCGCGCTTCATCGGGTTTAGTTCACAATAATTTTTTTTTGTGAACAACAATAGTCGGTTACAACTTCTGGATGTAATTTTCCATGCCGAGAAATGGAAATAGATTTCCCCATTGCGGATTAAGCGTGTCCTGCGGTTGTTCAGCCCGGTTGGATTTACTAGGGTGGGTCGCGGTCCGGCCTGTCGGGCCCTAAAATTTAAGTACGGCCCCCATGCTTGATCCCGCAGGCGGCAGCCCCCTCGGGGGCCTCGGGGGCCTCCGGGCGGGTGTTGATGGATCCATTACCGAACACGCGGCGCGGCGCGGGGCCGGGAGGGACTGGGCGGCCGGGGGACCGGGCGACGGCGGCGACCGGCGGGGACGGAGAGGAAGACAGGACGGAGACGAGGTGGCGGACGCACCCGCTTCTCAGTCCCGAAAACCCAAAATGTATTCAAACGGAATGCCCGCCGCCGAGCCGCCCGCCGCGCCGCCGGAGGAGAAGCAGGGAGAGGAGGTTCCGCGAGAAGAGACCGCGTCCTCGGCGGCGCCGGCGGCGGGTGAGGAGTGGGGCAGACGGGGAGGTCGGCTCCACGACGGCCGGGGGCCGGGCCGAGCCTGGGCCCCCGCCCCTCCCCGCTGGCAGGCCGGTGCCCGGTCCAGTCTGAGAGGGCCCCGGCAATATGGGATAGTCTTGTTAATCGAAGCTATAAAATGCAGCTCGCCGCCTTGTTACGAGTCCTGTGTTTACAGGCGGCGTTGATCCGTGAAAAAACAAAGGCAAGAGGATGAGGCGGCGCAGGACGACGGCCGTCCCTTTCGGCGCGGCCGCGGCGCCGGCGCCTGCCGTCCGGGGCGGCCCGGGCGGCTGTGTGTCCAGTGGCGGTTATACCGAGGGGGGAGGGAGGTGGGGGCAGCTGTCGCCCACCTGCAACACCAGGCGGGAGACGCGGAAGGCGGTCTACTCCACACTGAGCCTCCAGAAAAAAAAAAAGATCAAGACTCGAACCTCGAGTTCGGCGCAACAGAAATTGAAAAATTGAACTTGTCCGCGGAACCGCCGCGCGGAACGATGTGGGATAATCGACTCGCATTCTCCCTCGGTCCTCCGGCATTCAGTAATCTCCCGCAGTTCGGCGGAGGGAACTGTGTGAGTGTGTGTGCGTGCGTGTGTGCGTGCGTGCGTGCGCGAGGTGGGCCGGAGTGCGCCTCGGCTCGCGGACTACAGGGGGCGCGCGGTGCGGTGTGAGAGGGCGCATGTCTCTATTTGTCAAGTGTCCGAGTCGTCCGTACAGAGAGAGAGAGAGAGAGAGAGAGAGAGAGAGAGAGAGAGAGAGAGAGAGAGAATACAGGGGACACCGGGACGTGGACTAATGCCCGTGTATCTCATCACGACGCGGGAAGGGCGGGGTGTCTAGTGCGCACCCTGCAAGCAGCCGTCTCTCTCTCTCTCTCTTTCTCTCTCTCTTTCTCTCTCTCTCTCTCTCTCTCTCTCTCTCTCTCTCTCTTTCTCTCTCTAGGCTGACAGCGCGTTTGGTGTCTCTTTCTCTCACACTCACGCGCGGGCCGGGAGTAAGTTGTTGTCCATCCGGGGTTAATCGGTGGCCGTGGGCGTAAATCACAAGGAAAGCAGCAAAGACGGCGCCCATTTTTCCCCCGCCACGACGGCGCGGCGCCACGAGTGTTTACACGGCGGGAGGCGCGGGGTATTCGCAGGCGCGGCCCCGCGCGGGGAATAATGCCGTTATTCGCAGGTGGCCCGCGCGTCCCACGGGATAGCTGCCGCGCCGCCTAGCTGAGACCGACGCACTTTTCATCGTGGCCGCTCCGACCGCCCAGCCGCCCGCGCCTCCCTTCCAGGATCAGGCCCTGGATCGCTCCCTGGGAGTTCCCTCCGCCGGGGCCGCTGCTGCCGCCGCCCCGGAGCCGCCGCGGTTTTAAGGTGTTGTCGTGTCCCGCCTAACGTCCCTATTTCCGGCGATCGTATTCGGAGGTCCTGATTGCCTTTTAGGGTGAGGAAGTGTCCGCTGTCATGTCTTTCATTTGGGCCGATTTATAAGCGCTTGGCGGCACCCCGTCCGGGCGTCCGGCCGCCCGCGTCCCCGCCACGCCACACGCACGCACCACGCACGCGGCCGCGCCGCCGGCCCCGCCTGACGGCAACCCCCCGGGCGGCGGTGACGTCCGGTCCGATGCCGCCCGGCACCTCCGCGGTCCCTCATGTTCCCGTCCTATAAATAGAGCCTGAGTCGGCCGCGCCGCGAGCAGGAGCCTGCACTGCCCGCCCGCCAGCCGGCCATCGGCAAAAACGCAGATGCGCTGCCAATAAGCAAAGGCTGCGAGGGTCGGGGGAGCCACTTACTTGCAGCTTTACCGACTCCTCGCCGCTGCGGAAGACAAAAGCGCGCGGCCGGACCCCGTGAAACGGCGCCTTTTTATTTATTTTTTTATTATTATTGTCCCCGGACGGTTTGTCGCCGTCTGACCTGACCCGGGCGGCCGGGACCCGACTGTCTCGGCCGTACGCAGAAGTGCGGCGGAGCCGCGCAGGAAATTGGTCACGGGCCAGGAGTTTCCGGTGGCGCCTGTGGCCTCGTCCCCTGTGTCCACCCCCGGCGCCATTGTCCGGTCTCCGGGGGGAGTCCGTGCCGAGCCGCGGCGGGGAGCCGAGCGGGGCGGGGGGCCTCGCTATGAGAAATCCTCACGCACCAAGTACGCACGTGCTCGGTGCACCGGTGCGTCTCAGCCGCCACGACCGGCGCCAAGCTCCGCTCCGGGAGTTTCGGGAACCCGACTTCTCCTCCACCGGAAGACCGGATTAAGCGCCGGTTCTAGCGGACAGCGAGGGAGCCGCCTGACTGCGCTAGTGCGAGAGAGCACGCTGCTGTAGGTCGGCGATCCCCGGCGTAGCGTCTCTCTCGCACACCCGCGCAGTCGAATGAACTTCCCCGGTCCCTGTGCTCGCTCTATGCCAGACCGGCGCTGCATAAGTTTCCACGGCCCTCTCTGCACTTTTTGCCCGCCCTCCTCGTTATGTGGGCCACCGTTTCGGGCCGCGGCGCCTGGCAGGCAGAGCGCGTGCTGGTCGGTCTCGCGTCCCGCCGCCGCCGCCGCCGCCGCCCCATGCAGGTCCCGTCCCATCCCATCCCATTGCCATCCTTTATTTCTCGTTTCGTTCTTCTGACTGCAATGTCCCCCCAGCTGACATTGTGTCTGAGTGTCGCGCGACCCCCGGCCCGTCCCTCGGTTAGGCGCCAGGCCAGCGCCGCCGCCGGCCCGGGAGGGGGCGAGGAGCGGAGGGGGAGGGGCGAGACAAACGCCACCTCGCTGGTTAATTACAGGTAGCGACCCTCCCCATAAAAACGGTCAGGACGACGACGGCACGGAGCCCTTCCGGGCCGGACGGGGCCCGCGTCGCCTATCCTCCAGCGGCCGTCCCCATGCCGCTGCGTGTTGTGCGTGCGTGTGTGTGTGTGAAGTGGGTGTGGGAGCGGGAGGGTGGTGGCGGCGAGGTGAGGACGCCTATGCGATACATTCCCAAAATTCTTTCGCCGCATAGAGTCGTCACCGCCTTGTCGTTTCACTATCAGCGGATAGGCGGCGGGCGGCGCACGTCGGCCGTTGTTTATTCGCGTCCCGGCGGAGCCCGGCGGAACCCCGTGTTGTACAGTTATTCCCAGCGTTTACACTTTGGCCGGGCGGCGTGGGTGCGGCTGCGGCCGATCAAGGTGTTGCCGTATCTCCGCGGCCGGCCCCGACCCGCTCGGGGTCCCCGACTTGCAACTTCCGCTGATTGGGCCTATACATAATTCTGTCACCGCAAGGATCGACTTTTGACTTCTCCGCAGTACCGGGCTGCGAGATCTAGAGGTGATAGAAAATGTTGGCCCAGAGCGCACAGCCGGGCCGCCCCTCGCCGGCGCACAGCAAGGCGCGGGGAGGGAAGCAGTAGCTCGCGCAGTAATTTTAATACAGTCCGCGGCCCCCCGCGGCAGCGATGGCGTCCGCTTCCCGGCGCTCGCGGAGGGGTGGCTGGCGGCTGTCGCGGCCGGCCAGGGCGGCGACTCAATCCCACTAAAACGCTTCGGCTGTTCCGTCCGCCCTCCGGGCCGCGCCCCCAGGCCGCGGGGGGCCCGCTGACGTCAGGGCTGGCGCCGCCCCTCGAACATGCCATCCGTCTGACCCGATACCCTGCCGGCCGGAGGGGGGCGTCTCCAGGAGTACAATAACATCGGGTTTCCTGCTTGATTTCTCGCGAATGAATGGCGGCCACCGGCACAGCGGCCTAATGATGTGCTTCATTGAGTGGGCGGCCGGGCGGCGCTCGCGGGGGAGGCTTGGTTGCCAATGCGTGGCAGTGGGCTGCGCAGCTCCCGCTCTGTTCTGTCCGGGGTTGGCAGCGTGTAATTTACGATTATGGCCTCGGTATGTCGTGACAAGTGGGCGTCCGAGGGGCTGCGTTCGGTTCAGTGGGAGTGCCGGGCCGGGCCGGCCCAGAGCCCCCCGCGCGCCCCGCCCGCGCCTCCCCGAATCAGTCTGCGCCCATCCCTCCACGCAAAAAGCCAATGAGAGGGAAAGGGATGGAGAGAGATCGCAGACTGGCGACATGACGTGCAGCCCGACCGGCGGCGGGGTGGCGACCTGCATAACGCCCCGCGGGGGGTCCGGCCGGCCCTCCCCCCGGGGGGGCCCCGCCGTGCAGGTAGAGCCTGGATGCGTCGGCCTTGGTGCGTCCGTATAGCAAGAATAGAAAAAAAAACAACACGATGCAGTAAAAATACGGCGATGATTTATTCGGTAGACACTGCAGCGTCATGACACGCGGTGTGGGTGTGCTTAAAAATCGCGCGAGCGCTTTACGCGCCTCTGATTTAACAACTAATTAATTTGAGCCGCTTCGCTAACTTTAGCGCTGCGCTTTGTTTATGTAGGTGAAGACCGTGGAGTTATCCGATGCAGAGCGGTCGTACCAGAACCCAGGAAAATATCAAGTCCACGAGTTAAGTCAACGTCGTTGTGTCACCTGGGCTCTTTATATAAATTAAGCCACTAGAATCGGAAGAACACAGTTCGACAAGTTGCCTTCTACTGGTTGTTAGTGATGACAGCAATCTAAATGACGTGGTGTGTTTGGTCACCTTTTGCCCCGAGAAATAATAACATCACTGTTCAGACGGAAGCTGCTCCACATCGGGTGGTGCTGCTGCTATGCTACCCACCTCACTGGAAGAGGACATTTCCTAATCAGGGGGGCGATGCTGATTGTGATGGATCGTGTATGACGAGGGGGGCGTGACACCTCACCGGCTCATTAGCCCGGGGACACACGGCGCCCGTCACAACTAACCCAGATTGATCTGGCAGGCGCCGTGCGGCCGTGCCCCGCGCGTGCCCGCCGGGGGGCTCGGGGGCTCACCTGGGAGCCGATGGGGCGGCGAGATAAGGTGACTCCGGGCGGGCCGGTGCGGCCTCGGGGGCGGCCGTCCAGGCGACGGCTGTCGGCGGACGTAGGCAGCGCCGCCGCGCCACTCCTGCTGCTGCTGCTGCTGCTGCACCACCCGTCTGCTCTTGCTCGTCGTTGTCGTCGTCCGTGCTGTAATCCTCCACGTCGACGGCCGACACCGCCCGGGAGGGCTCGCAGGACGGCGCCACCACAAGCGCGTCAGGTCCCCGCCGGCGGGCTGACGGACACCCTCAGGAAGCCGGGAGGCGGCGCACTTTTGACAACACTTTGAACACACACGCTGAGTATGTGGACACACACGCACTCCCCCGTGACGGCGGCACTCGCGGTGACACGGCGGCACGCACGCGGCACGCACGCGGCGTGTGTCCGGCACGACCGGCTCGCCGGCCTCGCCTGCCCAAAGGCGGCCGGAGGACGGGTCGGACGGGACGGGCACGACGAACGGGTCGTCCTCCTCCAAGGCTGTCGCGCAACGCACTGACGGGGGGCCCGGCCCCCGGCCCGGCCCCCGGGCCCCGGCGGCACGCCAGGTAGGCGCGGCGGGCGGGGCGGGGGGCGTCCCGGAGGGGAAGCAGGCGCCGCCCGCCGCTGCAGCCGCGCGCGCCGGGCCCGGCGAGCAGCCCGCGGGGGGCGGCGCTACCGGGCCGCCGAGCCCGGCCGGCCGCGGGGGAGGGGGAAGCACCAGGACGCGGGCCCAGCGAATCAGTGAGCAGCGCAGCGGCGCCTCGCACCGCGGCCGGGAGGGGCCGGGCGGCCGGGCCGCGGGGCCGTGGCCGCGGCCGCGACGCATCCCTGCAGCCGCCGGGCCGCCGCCGCTCCGCTGTACCCGCCCTGCCGCCCTCCCGGACACCATTCGACTGCCGCGTGTCGATCACATCAGCCCGCCGTATCGGCCGCACAAGGCGGTCGCGATACCGAGCGCGCCCACTGTTCTCGTTGGCACAGCATCATGAGGAAAAGTAGGATAGCTGCTCCTGACCTGCCCCAGGGAGGCTGAGTTTGTCGCAGCGGTCAAGTGCTGCTACCACCTAGTACACAGTCATCACGGTCAATACTCGACGAAAGGATGGCGATATTCTTAAACTTGATCGCGTATAAATCGTATTTTTTGAGTCTGAACCCTGCGCTCTGAACGTTCAATGGCAGCGAGAAGCCACCACCGGCTGAGGGAGGCGCCGCCCACTTTCCGGGTAGGCAACCCGCACGCGGACGTGCGTTGGGGTTGCCTACCGCTGCGCTGCGTCACCTGCAGGCCTCGCCGCCGCACGCACTCACTGTTGGGGGCCCGGCGGGCCGCCGCGAGGCACCAGCATGGCAGCCGACGCCGCGGCCTTGTGGGTGGTTATGGTCGCCCGCGGAGTCAACGGCCGGAATGCTAAAAACCCGGCCGCCCCGCCCCGCGTCGCCCCGCCCCGCACCTCCTCCGAACTCGTGTCTGCTCTGCATCGCGTCCGAGTGGTGCTGTAGGTGGGCACCCGCCCGGTCGGGAGAGAGCACTGGCTGTACAACGCGCGCCGCGGCCCGCGGCACGACGCCCGACCTCGATCGCCGTTGCCAATCCGCTTTATATTCGGTCCGACACTGCCGCTGACATGCTCTTTGGCCGGCGGAGACACGCGTCTCGCGCCTCTCTCCTGCTGTTCGCTCCGGTAGGTTAGTTCACCAGTTTTGCAGAAAAAAATGTCGTTGTGCGATTTCTGTATGTGTCCTATGCGAATACATTTAAAAAGTAAATAAAAACAAACAAACGTCAGCACACTCCGTGCCTCAGATCTGCACTGATTCCGAGGTACCGTGACCGTTCCCACACCACGAAAACGGGGATGTTTGTATGCAGCACCCCCTGCGGGGAGAAATGAAGACTTTTAAAAAATGCGCCGAATTAAATTATGCAAACTGCAGAGCGTCGTACAAAATTCGTCCGCATGGCGCCAGGCGGGGTGGAAAAATATGGAGGCACACGAGCTGAGCACAGCTTCGGCGGTGGAACTAATTCGCCGTTTGTAAGACACCTGTACTGCTCACGACACATACATAATGAAACAAGAGAGAAAGAGAGATAAGTGCGCCGCCCCTGCCGTGGGAGGGACGAGGACAGACGTATCGCTCCGCCGGGCCCCGCGGCCTGCGATGTTGCCCGCGTATGTCATGCTCTGTGTGCCGGACAAGGAACACACTTGCAGTTCATCTGCCCTCCTGCCTCCGCCGTAATAAAGGCGCTTTATCGGGGAGAAAGGTGTCGTACAGGGAAAAGTACTCCCCGAGTGTGCGGCCGGGAATAAATAGCGTTCAATAAATAACGCGGGCTATATAACAATGGAGTGCGAGAGAGCAGGGTGCTATCGGTGCGAGCGAGAGACGCGGAGGGAGAGAGAGAGCGCGCGCTCCTCGCAGCCCTTTGCCACCATGTACGCGCAATCGGTCATGAGGGGTATATTGTTCGGTTAGGTAACAAGTCGGGTCGGTATATTCACTGGCAAAACTTGTAGGCGTGAGCGAGCTGCACGCTGCACGCCTCTCGTACGCTTATTCGCCCTCAAAAGGCCGTAAACAGCACGCAGTACGCCACTACGGAGGCGTAAACATCGGCTCCAAAAACGCCCCGCCCCGCCGGTACGGTGTCCTGTGCTGTGCACCGCGGACGGGCTCACGGTACTATACGTTTTTATTTTAACCACAGTCATTATTACGTTTCAAAAACTCGCGGGTTTCGGCGTTTCGGCCGGGCTCGGAGTACTTCGGCGGGACCCGCTGCCGTGGCCGGCGGTGGGTGGAGCGCCGCCCGCGCCGGTGTGTGTGTGTGTGTGAGTGTGTGTGTGCCGCGGTGTGCCGGTATGGGCAGCCGCCGCCGGGCGATAAACCATTACAGTTTATAGTTACACTCGGCCAAAACTTATGCGTCGTCGCCGCCGTGCCCCTTATCGGGCCCAACATTGTTGCATTTTAACCAACGGCTTTATTACGAAAATGAAAGTGAGATGTCATATAGCCCGCGGCCCGCGTTGGTGGTGTGGGCGGCGGCGGCGGCGTGTCGTCTGCGTATGGGGGCCGCGGCGGGGGCCCGCGGGGCCGGCGGGGGCTCCGAGGGAAGGGGCGCGTGACAGGTGCCTCACGCAAGACTGCCGCTGCTGCAGCGGCTGCGGCGGCGGGGCGAAAGGCGAGCCCGCGAGCAGCTCCCCCTGCCTCTCCGTGTGTCGTCGCGCGCGGGCCCCGGCGCCACTTCATCCGTCATTATTTCTGTTGTCCTTAGTCCGTCCGCGCCAAAAGCGCCCCGCATACAGACCCGTACGGGCTGGCTGCCGCTGTTGGTGATGTGTGGCACAGCAGATACCGATGGCGTTACTCGGCGGCGTGTTCACGCGTCGTCGGCTGTGAGGAGGAAGATGGGGCGGCGGTCGGAGGTGGCCGGAGGTGGCCGACGGCGGCCTGCGGGGCTCGCGGCCGCCGCTATTGATGAATGGTGGGGATCATCCGTATATATTATTGGCGTTAATGGACCTGGCGGGGACGCGGCGCCGCCTCTGCCCGGTGCTGCCCGGACCCGAAGAATGCTGGCCAAAGTGGACTCCGCCGCCTGCTTGCCGCCCCGGCTGCTCCTGCGTTGCTGCTGCTGCCCAGGAGGCCCCTTCGGCGCCGAGAGAGAGAGAGAGAGAGAGAGAGGGGGGGGGCAGACAGATCGAGAAAGAGAGAGGAGAGAGACAACAAGACAAGGACGAATCGAGTGCGTCCTTTTCCTTATGGAAGGTATAATGTACTTGTCCGGCGGCGCGGCGCAGGGACAAATGCGCGTTCTCATACTCTGCATCGAACGCGTTCGTGACGCGGCGCCGGCGGCGGCGGCGCCGGCGAGGCGCGGGCCGACGCAGGCCTGGCTGGTCTGGTGTGCTGCTGCTGCTGCTGCTGCTGCCGCCGCCGCTGGGAGCGGAGTAGTGGAGCACGGCGTCAGGGGCGTAAGTGGCCAGCAGGGCCGTAACACACGGGGCCACTCGGGTCCCTTATATCCCCGTACATATGCGGCGGCGGCGGCGGCGGCGGCGGCAGCCCTCTCCAGCGCCCCTCTCACCTGGAGCCCGGCGGAGCCCGGCGGAGCCTGGAGCCGACTGGGGGCGGGATGAAGTCACTAAGAGATAATCCATGTATCTTTACTGCGCTTGTCGCAGATACGTGGAGGGGGGAGGGCGAGGGGGGCTCTAGTCCCGCGGACGGCGCAAGACCGCGCGGGCCGGGCGCGAGTGAGCGAGGGCCCGTGGTCACCTGGCGAAACAGCGAGTTTCTTGTACCGCCCGGCGTCCGTGGGTGGTACTGGCTAGCGCTGCTCTGGGATCGGTCTCCAAAGCCGAACCGGAGCCGGGGGGAAGGAAGAGATGCTGGAGGCGGGAGGAGAGTCGAGCCCCGGACACTCCCGGACGCTGCCCCCCCCCCCCCCCATCTCACCGCACCGCGACACGGGCCGGGACGGAAGTACGTGGGATTTGGATGTGACAGTTTGACAGTTCAAACCGCGCCGCCCGGCGCCGCGCGTCGTACCAAACGGGGCAGACGAGGGCGGATGGAGGAACCGTGTCCGTGTACGGCGCCGGCGCGGCACCCCGCCCAGCCGGAGCCGGTGCGTGTGTGTGTGTGTGTGCGTGCGTGTGTGGGACGCCACGCGCCGTGGGCCCTAGCCCCGCGACGACTAACCGGAGCCGTTCACAATTCACATATCACAGAGTGTCGCACTGCTATAACGCCTGGCTGCGTAGCAAGAAGCCACCAAAGGTAAAATAAACTAATAATTTTCAAAACGGTTGTCACGGACTTTCGGCGGAGCGTTGTGTTCTGATTCGATCGGTCCCTGCGGGCGGACGGCGCCTGCTGGGTAGGCAGCCGCGGCCGCTGCGTGCACGGGTGCCGTGCGGGCCGGCCTACCCCGGTGCCCGCAGGCGCTCGGGGCGGCCGGCGGCGCGCGGCCAGGAGCGGATCCAGAGAATGAATAGGGGGGGGGGGGGGTCAAAAGCACAATTGCCCTACCCCTTCTTTGGACCCGAAGGTGGTTTAAAAGCGGCGCACTGCCCCTCCTGGACCCGCCCCTGCGCGCGGCGCTCTGCCCGGGGACGGATCGGCTTCACCTGCCGACTCGGCCCGACTCGTCGTAATCAAGTTGTCCGGCTTGTCCGCTCGCGCGCCCAGCGGCGCCCAGCGCAGCGGCCGCGCGTGTTCGACATGCACTACTTTAACTCGTCGCGCAGTAAAAACGTGGACGGGGCACCGGCGGGGGACACCGGGGGAGCAGCCGGGTCATCCCCGTTGGTGTTCGGGGTCCTCTGACGATGACGGTCCGGCAGAACGGGTATCGCCACGCCGTGTCGTTAATATTTTATCCTCCCCTCCCCTCCCCTTGCCGACCCCCTGCGGGCCACAAGGACGCACCGCAGCATCGCCAAGGCAGCAGCAAAAGGGGGCCTTCAGCGGGAGACACAATCGCGGGGGGGCCTCATGGAGAAGGGGGAAAGTGGAGGGGCAGGACGGAGGGCTTCGCGGGCGGGCGTATATGCCGCGTCCCGCTCACTCACAAGGGGGGGGGGGAGAGAGACAGAAAGAGAGAGAGAAAGAGAGACGGAGAGACAGAGAGCGCACGAGCGCAATCTGGCGACGCGGGTACCGCGCTAAGCTCTCGGGGGGCATTAATCCTGATGGCTGTACCGTGCCGAGCCACGCGGCGCCACGCAGGGGGAGCAGAGGGGGGAGGAGGGGGGAGCAGGGCAGGGCGGTATCGTTAGACGCCTGGCTGGCCCCTGATGGCTGATGGAGGAAACCACTTAGGGCCAGGCGAGCCGGGGCCGAGCCGGGCCGGACCACAAGGCCCGTACTGCCCCGCGCCCCGCGCCCCGTGTGGGCAGGCGGGCTGCTGCCGGCGGGCGGGCGAAGGGAGGGAGGGGGGGGGGCAGCGGCGCGAGGCATCAGCGGAGCGAAACAAACACGAGCCAGTGTTCTCTCAGTCGGAGGCTGAAAATTTCAGCGCATTAAAAAAAAGAAACGCGCGCTATTAAAACGTCGCGCCAAACCGTTTGTGACATAGTCTTCCAGTCGTTGTGGTCTCCATGGTCTCCACCACCAGTAGTGTCGCCAGGAAAGTAGGAGGCGAAAAGGAGCCCAAACACGCCGCGGGTCACCGCGGTGTATTGATGGCGGTGCCTGCCTCCGCCAGACCACCATGAAAACTAAAAGGCACACGATCGTGTTTTGGGCTACAACACGTCCCCTACTTTTCTGCGGCACCGATGATGTTTTTTGTTTTTGTGAGGGAAATGCAGTGAAGACGAGGGGTAAGAAGTGTATGTGGTGGCCGATCTGATAGGATGTGACAGTTTTCCTTGCGTGCGGCGGGGCGCGGTGGCCGCGGCTACGCACCGCGGCTCTACGCCTGGCTACGCCCGCCCGGTGGGTAGGCAGCCCGCTGCGCTTGCGTGCGCTCCGCCCGCCGGGTTGCGTGCCCTGCCGGGCGCCGCCGCGCTCTCGGCTCCGGACCCCACTGCCCCCCCCCCACACTCAGCCCCTATTTCATTAGTGCCCTACACCACGCCCCCCTCGGCATGCCCTCGGCATCCCGGCCCCGCACAGTGGCGCCGTGGTGACGGATTGGGGCTGCATAGCCGACTGTTCGTCCGCGTGCGTATAATATATCGGACCCGGCCGGAGGGAGGGGAGATTCGGGAATAAAATAATAAATTTCTCGGAGAGAGGAATTTTGTTTTAGGGCCGACGGCGCGCCAACCACGAGAGCGCGCATAAGAATATTTTATACGGGGATATTTCGGCGTTGGTCCGCGCGGCCCGGAGCTGCTCGCTGCTCACCCAAAACCACTTCAACGGCACTAAAACTCCACAGGGCGGTGTTCCTGGCCGCACGCATCGAAAACTCCAGCGTCTGCGGCTGCACAAATGAAACTGCAGTGCGCGCGACACCTCGGAAACACCAGCGCGGGGCAGCCGTGTTGTTGTGTCTGGTCGTGGCCCTCCTTGTGTACACACATTGCTTCACAGCGTGCTGTGAGAGCAGCCCGCGCGAAGGGAGAAGGGCCCCGAGAGAGAGAGAGAGAGAGAGAGAGAGAGAGAGAGAGAGGCAATAAGGAATCGGAATGGAGGCCGTTGGTCCACGAGAGCGGTCCAGCAGGCAGAGCCGCGGCCGGAGGGCGTGGCCAGTGGGATGCTGCGGCCAATGCTGCCGGGGACCGCTGGGCAGCCGCTCCGCTGCCCTGTCCTCGCCGGCCGCCCCTTCCCCCCCCCCCCCCCCCCCCCTCCCCCGCTAACAGATTGATGGTGGTTTCAGTGGCGAGGCGCTGCGCGGCTGCGCGTGGGCGAGCGTCCGGACCCGGCGTTGCCAAACCTCGGCGCCACCCGACTCTTAGACGTTATTGTCATGGTCCTAGTGAACACCTGAAAACACTCTTTTTAAAAGTCGACATTTCATACAAAAGTTACAACATAGGCAAAAAAATAAAGTTGACCCGTAATTATTTTCTGTTTGACTTTTAAGATGTTTTTCATTGTTATTTTTTTTTCACGTACACATTTAAAGCTTATCGTAAATACAAAACATACAACAAAAAATGACACATATTGCATTTTTATCATTTGTACAAATCTATATGCAATTAAGTTAGACATGCATAAAGGACCTTATTATGGTTTTGCATCTTGCATCACAGGGACTAGTTGGGCATTTGCCCTTTGATACGGAACATACCTAATAAAATACACTTTCTTAAATACTTTACATGTTGATAAGTTAATCTATGCAGCTATACTGGATACTGGTTTAAACAATAACCAACAGTTACAACGCGAGGTGTGCGCTGGGAAAAAAAGAGAGTACAGTGACAAATTGAATCAGCTTCATCAGTTTAAACGAATGGGGTTGTAAACTCGGCATCGATCGCGACAGCCCCTTGCTCATTTACGTAGAATGTACGAAAAGTTCATTTCAAAGCACTATTCTCGGGCGATGCTTGGACTCCCCACCGGCCGTCGCAGGCCGCGCCCACCCACGGAGCGGTCAGCAAGTGGGCGGCGGAGCGGCGGAGCGGCGGAGCGGGGCACCTGGCCAAGGTTCCACGCGCCGCGGTCCGCGGGGCGTGGCGGCGCCACCGGTCGAGTGCGTGCACGGTCCGACGGCGCCAGCGCTCCTTGCCTCCCCTGCTCTTGCCCGGCTTCGTTTTCAGTCGTGGTGGTTCGCCCGGTCGCCGCCAGGCAGCAGGCCGGTCGAGGTGATGACGCTGCTGGGCGCCGAGACGGCGGGGGACCGCGTCGGGTGAGTGCTGTGCTCTAGCGGCGGTACGCTGAAACAGGTCGGGAAAGGGGGTTCCTCGTGTGAGCAGCGCACGACGAACCGCAGGGCGGCGGAAAACAACTCGCTCCGCGAGGTTCATCGGCACCGGAGACGACTCTTATGAGAAATTTTGCGGGTGTTTTCGCGATGGGCTCACGAAGGAGACCGACGGATTATTTCTCATAGCCGGCGACTCCCGTGGTGAATACTCGCGACAAAGATCCCGACGGGGAAAACGTGCGGCCGCCACCACCAGTGTTAGCAAACAACCAAACCGCGCCCGATGCGGGAAGCGCCAGGGCCGTGCCACGCATGCAAGGAGGAAAGCCACCAACAAGCAAACCAAATCAGCTACATACTGTGACACAAGATGTCTGTTGAGCGCGCACAGCGGGTCCCCGCCTTCAACGAGCACCCCGTGTCCTCCGTGGCCGAGGTGCACCCCGTGCCCCGGGCCTCCGTGGGCCCCGTGAGCCCCGTGGGCCCCGTGGGCCCCGTGGGCCGGGGAGCCAGACCTCGCGGACGAACCCGCTCCACCGACCTCCCCGTGCCCCAGGGGGTGGGCGAGGCCGTGCAGGAGGCCGTGGGGGAGGCTGTGGGGGTGGACGTGCGGCAGCGCGCCCCCGTGGCCGCCCCCGTGGCCGCCCCCGTGGCTGCCCCCGTGGCCGCCCCCCTGGTAGCCCACCGAGGCCCCACCGTACTGCAGCGACATGTGAGGACCCCCGCACGGCCCGTCCGACAAGGGCATTTTTTCTGTCGAGAGAAGACAGCCGTCAGTGACACCGCAGAGGGCCTACGGTCGGCGACGAGAGGACAGCTGAAAACAACCCGCCGACGTTCACAGGGCACCGACAGTATCGCAATGGCGTCTGCGGCGGGACCGCGGGGATCGACGCGCGAAACTAAACCAAAAGAGCGCAAAGTTCGTCTGCAATATTTTTTCTCTCTCCGCTCGTTGGAGGGTACCTGCTGCGCAGGGGGGGCGGGGGGCGGCAGCCAGCCAGAAGCAAGCAGTGGTTACCGGCACAAAACATCAATTTTATGCGGCAAAAACATTTTGGTAGACGGTGACACAAGGACATCACAAACGTTTCATTGAGACAAAATTTACAGTTACAGTTCAGTATTTACAGTTGACGAGTTTGAATTTGTAGGGAACGAGCAAACAAGAAAGCGCCCAATACGTACACAATAGGCACAAAGCGTCGTTATCTGAGCAAAACGCGGAAATAAATAAATGCAGTGAAATTAATCTACCGGTAGCACCCACTGATTTGCAATTGACTGCGTATCGGCCACTCCTTACGATCATCTAAGAGGGTCCATTCTAGTGTGGCAGGAAATACAAAACTATGTCGTTATCTCTGCTTTTCTCTTACGAACACTCGAGCCCTAATCAAGCCGGGGCGTCAACTGAGATTCGATTCGAATGGATGAAATGCTTCTCTCCCTACTTACGGTGCATGCCGCCCGCCGGCTTGCCCTCCTGCTTCACCGCTGAGTTCATCCCCGAGCTCGCAGGGTTTTTGGGTTTCCTCTTCCTCTGCTGGATTGAGTCTTTCTTCATGGTCAGTGGCCGGTTTACCTGCAACACGCATAGGGGGAACGCAATCGGTCAACGATATAATCGAGATAATCGAGTTTACTTTAATCGCTAAAGGAAACGCAAACGTCTGATCGTTCAAGATCGCGCAAGTTTTTGACTGGCACTGGCATGCTGAAAATCGTTGTCGGTGACCGAGAAAGAATAATTACAGTAATTGATTTCGATTGATTCGATTTATCGCACAAGCTGCGCCTTACGTTGTGGAGTTTGAAGTAGAGTCCGCAGGCGTTGCAGACGGGGTCGCCGTTGTTGTTCCTCCTCCAGAGCGTGGTGGTGGTGGTGCTGCAGTTGGCGCACATGACGCCCGTCCTTCTGTTGCCGGCCTGCGGCTGCGTGCGGACGAGATATCATTGAGATGTGTGGCTCGACACGATAAGCCCGGATACGGCCCGGCGCCGCGGCGCGCCACGCAGCGGGAAGCCGCCAAAATGTATTTCCAGTATGATTCCCTGGTTTCCAGAATGATATGACGAGTGTATGTATATATACGTACGCTTACGACGGCGGTGGTCTTCTTGACGTGCGGCCGGACGGGCGGCCGGTTGACGCCGTTGATCCGGTTGTACAGGCCGCACGCGTTGCACAGGTAGTTGCCGGCCGGGTCCCGCCGCCACAGCGGCGTGTGCGGGGCGCCGCAGTTGACGCACTCCTTCATGTCGTTGAGGCCGTGTCCCTCGTAGGGGTCCTCGCCGATGGTGGCCCACGAGTCCGGGAACTGCGAGTACGCCGGGCCGGAGGACGGCAGCGCGGGGCTGCCCGCCAGGCCCGGCGACTGGTGGAAGGCGTACGCCTCCGACGGCTGCGGCGACGCGGACGTCCACGCCGACGAGCCGGACACGGAGTACGTGGGGGTGACGCCGTTGCTGTACATGCCGCCCTGGGAGGTGGGCGACTCGGACGCGTCGTAGCTGAGGTGCGAGGCGCTGGGCAGGTACGGCGAGTACACCTGGGACTTGTGCGTGCTGTACGCGGGGGAGTAGTTGGTGGACGTGGTCAGGGTCGGGTCCGCCTTGAGGTGCACGGGGGAGGACGGGGGCGAGTAGGGCGTCGCGTTGGCCATGGGGTCCACGCCGGCCTCGGCGACCACCTTGCACGGCCAGCCCCCCTCCAGGTACGCGACGCGGGGGTAGTCGACTTCCGGGCCGTTGGGATGGATGCACTCCACTGCTAAAAACGGAGCGAGTGAGTTAGAAGAGGGGGGCAGGCATTTCACAATTTTGCACAACCAAGGGGACTTTCACTCCAACGCACACTTCCAAAATTTCGTAGAAAATAAGAAATGTTTTGGAAACAGAATAGGAAATTTCATTTTAAAAAAAAAGAAAAAATAGATAGGTGACAGACCCCCCTTAGCACTACGAGTGGCACAGAGAGGCCCCGACCCGAGTGACCCACCGGCTCTGGCACCAGACTCCAGCGTCGTGTAGGTGGGCGCGGGCAGCGGCATCAGCTGCTGGTGCTCCTCCTCGGGCTCCGTCTCGTACTTGAGGGGCGGGGACACGATGTAGCTGCCGACCAGCTGCTGGTGCTGGTGCTGGTGCTGCTGCTGGTGCTCCGCCACCACCTCGCCGACGTCGTCCATCGCCGGCGGCGCCGGGGGCGGGGTGCTGATCTCGTGGTAGTTGGCCAGGAGGCCCTGGGAGCTGAACCGTCGCTGGGGGTGGCTGTCCATGGCGGGCAGGGTGTGGTGCGCGCCGTGGGCGCCGTGGGCGCCGTGCGGCGACGCCGTCTGCGCCCGGGCGATGTGGTGGTAGCGCGGCAGGGCCTCGGCGGACGTGAACTGGAGGATGCTCTGGTCCAGCTTGTCCTACCGGCAGAGACGACACCATCGTAAGAAAACAATGCCGGGGCTGCGTATAAATCCAGACACATTTCGGCCAGCGAGGTACCTCCGGGTGGCCGTGGATGTTGAGGGGCGCATTGACCATGGTGTAGGTGTAGCGGACCGACTCGCCCGCGATGGAGTACCTGGGGTCCTGGACCAGGACCACCCGATCGCCGGACGCCCCCGACGCCAGGAAGCTGTACTCGTGGGCGAGGGGCACTCCGGGGCGCGCGTCCAGGGCGATCGTGGACATGTCCTGCACCACGTACTGCTCCTCGGGCTGTGCGTCGGAGCTGTGAAGACGAGAGGAAGTTAGGCCGTCGGCGGGGCGATAAACCCGGCGGTGCCGGCGGCGGCTGACTCACTGACTCACCCTGCCTCCACCGTCACCGGCCGCTCCACCAGCACCTCCACGTGCCCCCTGGGGGCCTGGTGCCCCGCCAGCTCGGAGGGGCTGCTGCCCGCGCTGTGCCGCCGCTCGTCGACCTCCGCCTCCACGTGCACGAGCGCGCCGTGCTCGAGGGCCGCCTCGTCGGCGGCGTCCTCGGCCTCGGCCTCCGTGATGAGCCCCGCCGTCGTGATGGTCCGCACCATCTTGCTGCGGCGCGTGATGACGGCCGGCCGCGACTCCTGCTGCTGCTGCAGGTGCTGCAGGTGCTGCTCGTGCTCGTCCTGTTCCTGCTCGGACGACATGGTCGTCGGCGGTGGCGTCGGCTCTGCCGGCTGCGTCGGCGCGTCCTCTTCCGCCGGGACGGACGCCGCCTCGTCCTGGGGGACCGGCGCCGCGGACTCGACCATGGCCGTCTCCTCGACCATGGCGGCTTCGGGTACTACTTGAGGGGCGTCCTGGTCAGGCGGCGGTGGCGGCGGCGGCGGCGGCTGCTGCGCTGCCGAGCTCACCAGGACCTGCATGTCGGCTCCTGCGGACAGAACAGGAGTCTCATCAGTACCTTCCGCCGTTGCGTTCGGCCTGCGCGGGTACATCGACGTCACAAAGCGTCACCGCGGGGGCCGCCCGGACGCCGTGTGGACACGGGACTAAAACATTTGTCTGACGCGCCGCGTGTGTGTTTGCGCGGGCGGGAGCGTGCGAACGCCCCGCGCGGCCGCGGCCGGAGACGGAGAGAGAAAGGAGAAAAGTGTACCGGCAGTGGCGGCGGGAAGTGAGGCATGGCATGGGCGAGAGCCCGGCGGAGGCCGCGGGCCTGTTTGCTGGAGCCGCCCCGCCGCCCCTCACCGGAACACAGACCAACGCGGCTGCGCCGCCGCCGCCGCCACCCGCTTCATGAATGAAGAACGCCTTCCAAGACGCTCGTGAGTATCGATTCCTCGGGGACTGGACATGCGTTATGCCTGCGAGCGGATATCGGGTTCGCGTCGTCGCGTTCGAACGTTCCTGCCGTGTCCGGTCACACATTGTGAGTCACTGGAGTTTTCGCGCGCACCGCGAGACGGGCGCAAGGCCGCGGAGTGTAGAGACGACCGATAGCGTCGAACCGCACCGAATGGACAACATGTTCAGCCGACGGCAGTCGAACATTTTCACATTTTCAATCCTGGGCCCCGGCCCCGGCGTGGCGCCGCTATTCTGTGTACCCGCAAACAGGAACACTCTGGCCGCGCCGTGGGCACACGGAGGTCCTGCAGGGGTCCTGCGGAGGTCCTGCGGAGGTCCTGCGGAGGTCCTGCTCCGCCCGACCTGCCCGGCGGACACAGAGGAAAGTAAAAGGATGCGCGGCGCCGCCGACGGAAACGGGGCCCAAAACCATCAGAGTTTAGTTTTCCCTGCTCTGGAGGCGAAAGTGTCGCGGGGGTCTTGTAGGGCAGCGGGGCAAGGCTGCAGGAAGTGCCGCGGCGGCGGACAGGAAGATGACACGGCGCGGCACGGCACGCCACGACACGGCACGCGGCGCGGCACGGCCAGCATCCAGCACCGTGGCGCGGCGGCCCTCGACAGCTCAGTGCGCTGCGTGTTTACCCCCCGTCAACATGCAGCCTTGCACGCAGCCCATGCCGGCGGCAGGGCTGGCAGCCACTGCTGCCAGCGCGGGATATTATTTGCACCGCACGCCGCTCGATCGGATCACACGGGGTTGTTCACCGGGACGTTATATACAGTTCACATGTTTTCGGCAGCTGAGCCCCGCGTTCCCGCGGGAATATCACTTGATTTTCGCCGGCGGAGCTCCCTTCAGCACCTTCCCCGGGGCGGCGGCTTACCTGCACGAACACTACAGGCACTGTACAGCGGTGATTACAGTCCACGCACGCACACACACACGCACACAGGGGAGCAGCGCGCAGCACTGGCACTTGTTGGGACGCGACGCGAGGACCCCGGTGAGATGGGCGGCACTGTCCGCGGCCGTGTCGCCGGGGTGCGGCCAACGCCGAGAGGTGCGCGATGACGGTCTGTCTTGTGACTGTCCGGCGAGTGTCCCCCGGCTGGGCCCCGGCGGGGGGGCGTCTGTCCGCTGCGGGGCGCGGCGCGGCCGGTCAGAGCACAACGTGCGCACCGTACAGGAGAGAGAAAGAAAATGACAGCCGTGAGAGAAAAAAAAATCCGATCCCGTATACTTGGCACCGCACCGCAACGCGCGGAGGCGCGGGGTGGGGGGCAGCGCCGCCAGCAAACCACGCCCCCGGCCGCGGGCCGCGGGCCGCGCCGCCGCCGCCCCCGCCGCCCCACCCCTGTAGATAAGTGAGTCACAGAGCTCCTCTCCGCCACAAAGCCGGCTGTCGGCCCGGCCGGCCCCGGCCTCGTCACACGGGGCCGCGGCCGGCCGCGAGCTGCGCCGTCGTGCCCGTCAAGTCAAGCCCCCTGTCCGAGCGGCACGTTAGAGCCGACTTAAGGGAAGACTTTAGGGAAGACTCAAAGAACCGTCGGAGGGCTCGGAGCTTCCGTCCCGCCTCCCTCCGCCAGAACGGCAGGAACGTCGGACAGCCCCTTCTAGTGGGCGGGCCAGAGTCTTATGGACTGATGAGCACTTTCGACCCCGAGGGAAGCGAGGGGGGCCTCAGCTCGCGGACGGGTGTACACTGACTGGTGACTGGACCGGACTTTTCCATTGACTGGAATGAAAATTTTGCGATCATTTATGGTTTCTGTGTTCTGAGCTTCTACCCACCCCAAAGTAGGTTAAAAAGTCATTCCTACCGTGACCAAAACTCAAAACGAAAATATTTTTGTTTCGCTTAGAAATATATGGATGCTTATGAAAAAAAATTGCAAAAATGGGTGGGCACTACCTCGTCCCAGGCCTCAGCGTCAGCGTCAGGTATAGGACAATTTTGTTTTCAAATATAGATGTGCGTAAATTCGCGTCGCGCTTAAAGCAGACAACATTGCCCGTTTACATTTCTTTCGATTGAGGGCACCGGCTGACACCGGCAGACCCGACGTCCTCCCCGGACCTTCACGGGGCGGCGACGCGGCGACGCCCACGGGCCGGCCCCAGAGGAAGCGACGGAGGCCGTGGCGCCGCAGGGCGGACGGCGCCCGTCTCCTGCGTCACCCTGTGACGTAATGGGGACACGTAAGGTGTTTGTGGATCCCGAATGGTCACAGAAGGGAAGCGATATGCGACACTGACCGACTCAGGGTGAGTGCACGCAAATACATCGCACCATGTAAAAATGGGATTGAAAGAAAACGTTTCCCATTTTTTAAAAAGTTTTATTTCATTATTTTATTTTTTCATTTTTACTTCAAATTTAAAAAATATTTGATATTATTTTGAATCATTTCTTAAAATGTTGCTCTTATTTTGGCGGTGGCGGACTGCGGGCGCCGGCGCCGTCCTGGTCCCGGTCCCGGGTCCCGCCCACCCGGCCGGCTGATATGCGAGAAGCAGAAGCTGGTCCCCGGCCGGTATCTCAGACGATAAGTGATAAGTTTGGGGCGCATATCTGGCCGCGATGTGCGGCAATGCCACGAGTTATCTGTTAAGATACACCGTATGCAGATAGGCACCTATAATCTATTCGCCCCCCCACTGTATCTTATCCCGCACGCATTCAAAATATTTTGGTCCGGTGCTTTGCTCCGCGCTGCGCGGCGCCGCACAGCTCCGCCGGCGGCCCGCCGTCTCCGGCCGCCGGCAGGACATCCGCAGCAGCGTTAGCAAGGACACGGCGGCCCGCCGCTGACCGGGTGGGCGTCCTGATTACGTGCCGGCCGGCACGGCGCAAGCTGTTCTCATTCCGCAGCTCGACGCAGCGCGGGCGGAAAAAAATGCAAATAATAATTTCAGTTAGCAGGGCCGGGCCCGGCGGGGCCCGCGTGTGCGTCCGCGGCCAGCGGGCATTACTGTCACCGGCGTCAGCCGAAGGAGCCCCGCGTCGCGACGCTTATCGGGGGGCCGGTCCACTTAGACGCGGCCCCGATACGGCGACGGGGAAGGGACTCATTCAAATATTGGCTGTCCCTGCGGCCGGCCCGGCCCTGCACTGCCGACGGCCAGGACGCAGGCGGACGACGCCGACGAAGCGACGAGCGACCCGCTTTTCGGGAATAAAAGGCGCTTGTGTTTCAGGGGAACGGTCGGGGGTGGTCGGTCGGTCGGTCGGTCGGTCTGTCGGTCGGGTTGGCGAGCGCGCACCCTTCCCCGTACACTGATAAGGGGTCGGCCGGCGGGGAGGTGCGTGCGACCCGGCGGCGGCGGCGGCGGCGGCGGCGGCGGTCCGCACCGGCACACCGCGTCTGCGGGGCGGGGCGGGGCGGGCGGCACCGAGCAGAGACTCCCCGAGCAGCTGTCGCCTATTTTATTATTGCGAAATATGTGTCGAGAGGCGCGGCCGGGGCGGACTGCCGTGCTCCGCCCTCCTCCGCGCTGTACGCCGCCTGGCTGCGCACGCGGCAGGTGCGGCCGCTACGATCACGCGGCCTCGCTGTGGCTGCGAACCTAATTACGGCCCTCGAGTGGCTTCACAAACATCCAGGCACCTCTCCCCGCCTCTGTCACCTCTCTCTCTCTCTCTCTCTCTCTCTCTCTCTCTCTCCCGCGGCGCGGGAAAGCAGGAAAAAGAAAAGGCGGAGAGAAGAGGAGGGAGAGAGGGAGAGAGAGAGAGAGAGAGAGAGAGAGAGAGAGAGAGAGGGATGACGGGGAGGTGAGGTGGCGGCGGTGCGGCAGCGGCGGCCATGTTTGCGAAGCGCACACACCAGCGGCAGCCAATCAGAAATCATCTCTTATCAAGGAGCGAGGGAGAGGCCCCCCAGCCGGCGCGTACAGCGCAGGCGGCGGAAGGGGAGGGGAGGAGGGGTGTATATATCGGGATGTATAAAAAAACGGACAGATGACAGTGGGGGGGGGGGGGCGGTGGGGGGAGGGGGGCATGTGATTGATTGTCCACGTCCACTCTGTTTGTCCGAGCGCGCGCATCAAGTGGGGCACAGGAAAAAACTTTCCACACGTGGTCCCCAACGGCAGCGCGGCACCTTGGCGGCGATGGCTGTCGATGCGGGGCGAGGGAATTAGATTAGATTGGCGGCGCGGCGGCGGCGGCGGACTACAGGTGACAAGGATGCACTAAGACGGGGAGCAGCGGCGCGGCGGCGCGGCGGCGCGGCGCCCATATCGGCCAGAGGGGCGCAGATAATGCGAGATGCAGCGCGCGAGATATCGGCGCCGACTATCGAACCTGGAAATCAGTCGCAGATATTGCAGGGCACCGTGGCGGGGGTTCGCGGCCGAGCGCGGTCACAGATACGGCGAGTTTGCATTTGCGCGGCGGCGGGCGTCGAGCGGCGAGAGCGGCGCACGCGCGGCCGGCGCTCTTAGAGCCCCCCGGAAGATGCGAGCGGCTCCTTCATGAGAGCATTCGTCTATTGTGGGGCCGCTGCGCAGACCTGCAGGCCTGCAGCTCCCGCAGTCCACACGCACTGCCGCCGTCCGGTCCCGGGCAGCGCGAGCGGAGCGGAGCGCCCGGCCGGGTAGGCAATATCGCTGCTGCAACGCACTCCGGGTGAGCGGGCGGCCTACCCGGCCAGTGACCGGCGCTCGGCCCGCGCTCCGGGCCAGCGCAGCGCTGCCGCCCGACCGCTGCCGCTGCCGCTCCGATACCCCTACCACTGCACGCACCGCACGCGTGTTCGGCGGCCCACTCGTCCCGGCTGTGATTATGGGGCCATGAAATTGAGACGAAAAACCTGTAATCTCCATGGTCACTAGACGGCTCGATTAACGTCGCCGGCGTGTAATCGGTCGGCTGGTCAGATGTGCGCGGCTGGCGACCCGACCCGTTCAGACGGACAGAGACGCCCCGCTTCTGCGGATAACGGCGCGCACGCGACAGAGAGAGAGAGAGAGAGAGAGAGAGAGAGAGAGAGAAGGGAGGAGGGAGGGACAAAGGGAGCGAGCGGGGCCTGTTGTGGCCCGGCCCGGGGCGGCAACGGCGGCGGGGTACTATGATAAGATTTGCCTTTTCCACCAGATATTTTCGTCGTCTAGGGAGCAGAAGCGAGCCCTGGTAGGAAATATCTGAAGCTGGTATCTTTAGTTTGATTTGTGCAACGACGCGGCGAGCAGCACGGCGGCGGACGCGGGCCGCGGCGGCGGTGCCTCTGCTTCGGAGGCCCTGGACCCCGGGTGGCGGAGGCCGCGGAGGCCGCGGGGAGTGAGCGGCCGCCGGGGCGCCGCCCACGACGCCGCGCCTCAGATCCGCGAGCACCGTGTGTTGTGTGTGCGGGAGAGCGAGGACGTTGCCGTCGACGTCCCCGGGGCCCTCTTCGGGGCCCTCGCCGAGGCCCTCGCCGAGACCTTCGTCGAGGCCCCCCATCTAGGACTCGTCGACTCACCTCGGTCAGTAGGGGCTGCGGCTGCTGTATCCCTCGGCGCCGCCGTGGCGCGGCACTTGCACAAAGCACACACACACTAACGCACGCACGCACGCACGCACAACAACCCGCGGACGACACGGCACGCGGCACTCCGCCCCGAGAAGGAAATCACTAAAATGTGTGGGGCCGACGCGACGCCGCGCACCAAAACCGACGGCGACGGCGGCGGGAGGCGCTGTAGGTGTGCGGGCTCGCGCAGCTTGTGCGGCCCGCCGCCGGGGGCCGGGGGGGCGCTGCTGTCGCCGTCAGCAAACACCGAGCGCGCTCTCCTGTCGTCTGCTGGCGGCCAAAATGGCGGCGGCCTCGATGGGGACGACAGCGTGCTGTGGTGGCCCGCGCACACGCACACACACGCCCCTTTCTGCCCCCCCCCCTCCCCTCCTCCTCCGCCTCCCTTCGCACAAAAACACCCCTCCCCCCCTACACACACACACACGCCGTTACATCCTGATGTGTCTCTGTGGCCCTCTCTGCTAAAATGCTGGTCTCAGAAGGCGGTTTTCTAGCGCCTTTTGCAAGGGTAAGGTTGGTGTTTCCGCTGAAATGCGGAAGCCTTTGTGAATGGCAGAATGGATGGTACTGCAAGGACACGGTGTCATGTCCGCATCGCTGGTTGAGTTTCTAAACTATAACTACACGTAAGGCAATGTTTTAAAAAACAACAACGTTTAACGTGCGGGTGACGGCGAGGCGGCGCTGGGGGATGCCTATTTACAAGTCACGCGGAAATTTTTCTCAAGAGCGTCGGAGCGAGCGACTGGGTGGCCGGCAACTGAACTGCCCCTCGTGTCCACTCGGCCGGTCGACTGGCCTCGTCTTCTATAACCGTCACGTGGTCCGCTGGCCACTGGCCTCCCCTTATCTCTCTCTTTCTTTCGCCATCTCTCTCTCTCTCGTTCTGTGTCTCCGTCACGCCCCGGCCTCGATCCAGAGAACAACGTCAGAAAACGAGTATGCGCTGCGCCCGTCTTTGCTCCGCGCTGCTCGCCGCCCGGCAAATATAACACAAAATCTCCCCCCTCCACCCCTCTCATCCCCCCCCCCTCTTCTACCTCGACTTCCGAAAGGTGTGACATCAGCTGTGCACAGGCACAGGCCCTCACCCTAATCCAGGGCCGGGAACGTTTTATTACCGACGCGTCGGGCAAACGGCACATTTCTCTTTATCAGTTTCCGCAACTCGCCGCACGATGTTGTTTGGAGTGTTACGGCTGAGTGGGGCGGCCGGCCCGCGGCCCCTCGCACGCGTGCGGCTTGGCCGTGAGAGATGACAACACACGTCGGTCGCTGTCAGTGCCTTAATTCGTGTGTCTTAAGGTGTCCGCAGTGGCGTGCCGCGGCGTGCCCGCGGGTAGGCCGGTGATGTCGGTGGTGCCGCGGGCAGCCCGCAACACACCGTACATCTGCGAGGAGCAGGACGAAGACCCTGGCCTGGTGGCCTGGCGGCCCGCGGCTCCTTGGTACCGGTACCGCACCGCACCGCGCCGCGCCTCGCCGTGCCTTGGCTGAGCACTCGGGCGCGCGCGCCCACGGGTTGGGCCCGGCCCGGGCGGCAGGGGAGGGGAAGGAGGGAGGTGGCTGGCTTATGGCTTATCTCGCGGCGTTATCAGAGTGAGCCCCGGGGGGGGGGGGGGCAGGGACACTGGCGGTGCCGGGGCGGCGCGGCGCAGGGGTGGCCGATGCAGCGGGGCCGCACAGGTGGGCTCGGCGGCCAGCTCCGGCCGCGGGGGCGGCCACGTCGGCCGGCTCGGCTCTCGGAGCGCTCGCACCCCGTCCCGTCCCGTCGCCCGCCCGCCTGACGCGATCCGACGCGCGCGCGGCGGCCCGGTTTCCACGGCAACGACCCTGTGCAAATACACTCGGGCCGGGCGGGGTGCGGCGGGGAGCGGCGGGGCGGGGTGGGTTTGTGAGGCGCTGATAAGACACTCCGAGCCGAGCGCTGCCGCCGCTGCTCCGGGGTGCGCGGTGCGGGCGGCGCGGGGAGCCCTGGGATGTGAGCTGGCCGGGGCTGCGTGCGAGCGCGGCGGCGGCGGCGGCGCACACACGGCTCGGACGCAGCCGCGCGCCGGTCCGGCGGGGCCCTGCACCTTATCAGGAACAAAGGTTGGTGTGGATGCTCGGCCAGTCTCTGTTGTGGAGCCCCGCGGGGCCCGCCGCGGGGAGGGCCGAGGAGGGGACGGGGTGGGACCGGCAGCAGGGACCCCCGCCCCGGACCGCGGGGGCGCCACGGGCAGCGGCGCTGCGTCGTCGTCCTCCACGAAGAACAACGCCGAACATCTCCACCCGCAGTAGCCGCGCCTGCGAGCGGCCGGGTGGGCCGGCCCGCACGACACGCGCGCTCGGCACGGCCGTGGCTGCCTACCCGGCAGGCGCCCCTCCCGACACTGACTCACGGACGGACGCTCGCCTTACGTCAGCGAGGTCTTCTCCGCCGCCGGGGCCGCCGGGGCTGCAGGGGCGTGCCCGTGTCGCGGTGCCGGCCGTATGCACGGTGCGTTTCCGGGCCGCGCCCGCCGCGCCCGGAAGTGCCCGCCGCGGCTCCGGGGAGCTGCACTACCCTGCTCTTGTTTGTGTGTTTTTTTTTTTTTTTTGCTTCGGTGCTGCGGACGAGGAGGAAATCGGGGCGAAAGTCAGGTGCGGCGATGAGCGGGCCGAGATGCAGGCGCGGCCGGTGATAAGAACGCGCACCGTCGGGACGCCAGAGTCGGCAGCACGACGCCCCGCGCGGCGGCAGTATCTGGCCTGGCTCCCGCGTTCAAGTCCCCCAAAGCGGAGAGGCGCTTCGTCCTTGAGCCGCGGAGCCGGAATCGGAGCTCAACCAAATCTAGGGACAGATACGCGAAACTTTCCCCATAAACGAGATATGCGAAAATTTCCTTAGATAGGGTTGCGCTTAAACCCGGCCCCAGCTCGAGGATCAGATGATTGAAGGGAATCTGGAAATTTGGCCGATCAAGGAGCTGCGTTGACCGTTGCTTCACTTCGGTCTCACCCGAACGCCGAAGTTAATAAAAGGGTTCACGACTATAAATGAGATTGTGTTCAGCCAGTTTTTTAATTTAAAAAAAAATAAAAATTATTGCACGTGCGTCTGCACGACGTACGCGCACGGACGCGGCGGGAGACGTTTCGTCCCCCTGTTTTAGCGAATACAGACACGTGCCCGTATCAGCCACCATTTATCAGGCCTCGTTACTGGACCCACCTCAATGCCGCGCAGCATCTTCGCGATAACCGATCCGTATCTTAACTACCAAAAGCGGGTCTTAGCATGAGAAAACTTCGATAAGCGGGCCTCGATTCTGGAGGCCGGCGCGAACACAATCTCGGCCCGTTGTCGCGTGCCGAGACACGCGGCCCGCGCCGCGGGGGACCTCGATAAAGAGAAATGCGATAATTTGTGTCAACACGGTTTGATAATTATTTTTAGTGAATAGGCCGGGACAGGGAAAGGGCGGCGGGAGAACGGATTGCGATGTTGCTATCTTATCTGCAGTAACTTTGTCTCTGAAGACATAACGGCATAACCCCGCCGCGGTTATCGTTCGACAGTCCGGAAATTTGTGAACCGTAACGTTGTGACTGAGGGACTCGGGGCGGGTCAGGTGGAGACAGGTGTGTGTGTGTGTGTGTGTGTGTGTGTGTGTGTGAGGGAGGATACTGACGGGGATGTCACTACCCTGTATCAGACCTCCCAGATCCGAACCCACGACACCCCAGGAGCGCCCGCGACTGGCTAGGTAGGCCAGCCCGCACGACACGCGTGCTCTCATAATGCGAGGTTGCCTACGCAGCAGGCGCCACGCACACGCAGGGTGTCCTTGTCTTGTGTATTGAACTTTGTGAGTGTACAGCAACCATCGGTCGCCAGCCAGTTTGTCGATACCCCCCGTCCCACGGGCACCTCCGTCGTTATCAGCACGAGGAGTATCGCCGCTGAGTGAGCTGTTGTGGCCCTCCGCCCGCCGTCCCAGATGGCGAACCAAGACGCACAGGTGTATGACGGTCGGCCTACGTGGGCGGGAGCAGAGTGCGCGAGAACCGTGGCGAATGGCTCTGTGTGTTTCTCGCCGTAGCCAGCTGAGATTTCACATTGATTGAAGGGAAAAGTGGGGCGAGGAGAAAACAAAGGCGGGTGTTTCAGTCACTTTCGTTTAATGTAAAAACTTTTTTGTTTTAAAAATTGATGAGATTTTATACATAATCAGTATGTACAGTTCTATAAAAAAATTAATCCAGGACAAACAAGGATGTAACAATAGAAACAAATATGATAGTATGGGGTACTCCCACACACATAGAGGTATATATAAAATTCAAACAAACTATTAAGTCCATAAAATGTAACAAAAATAATATATTTACAATTACTAAAATCAATGAGAATTATGACAATGATTAAAAAATTATTCCTTATGCAAACAAATGAGAAATATTGCTACAAATGACTGGAGAACACTCAGAAAGCCTTGGGGAGTAGACAAAAACACCCCTTGACCAGACCTACTAACCTAGACAGATTTACACACCCATTCAATCCTATACAGTGGTAAACATGAACCTAGTATCAATACACGCATTAATTCAGTTTAACATTCAATTTCATATGATCACATGCCAAAACATGGCAAAATAGACAAAATTACAAATGCAACTACTAACATTAGAATAGAGATCAAAAATTCATTTAAATTTCTTTATGTGCAATAAATGTTTATAGTTTATACAATTGGCTCATTGTTCTTGATAATAGATGAATAAGCCACATTACCCACACTCTCAGAGGGCATTTTGGTATTATGTCTTTGGTTTTCAGCTCTTCCATTAAGGATAAAATCCCCAAAGTTTGTCTAAAGTATGATGAGAACTCAAAACAATACAATATCATCTACAACTTGAATTTTCACTAAAAGTTGTCTCATTACATAACATAACACACATACATAACATACATAACAAGAATTTATGTACATTTGGAATGGTAAGTATGGGAAAACACGACCTGCCATCACGGCACCATGCTTTTAAAAAATTAACAGATTTAAGAATAACCTATCTGAATCTTAACGTATATTCGCATCCCATAAACCTCCAGTCAACGAGTATTGTTCGAAAGAGTATACCTAGGCTAATCTTACAAAGGTATAAGTCTCAAGGTGGGTTTTAAGATGATGCGTGACGCTTGACGCTGACGGCCCTGGATTCTTCGACTTTTTGCCTCGCAACGGAAGAATCCATGGGGCTTGCGGCTTCAGCGTTATGCGCCGAGCGTCAACTCTGACCCGGCCTTCATGACTTCATGAGGACAGCGACGACACCACCGTGGGCCGCTCCATGGCCGCGTCCACGGACATCATCAGCACCTTGCTGTTGTTATTGTTGTTGTTGGTGCTGTTGTTGTTGTTGTTGTGGAGCTGCTTGCTCACGCTGACGATGTGGGGCGACAGGTCGTCGTTGGCGTTGTGGTGGTGTTGGTGGTGGTGGTGGTGCGAGTGGTGGTGCTGCGGCTTCTGGTCCGCGGGCGGCGAGGGGCACTCCATCTTGGGGGAGTCGTCGCCGGGGCTGTGCGCCAGCGCGCTGTCCACGGACGGCGGGTAGTCGAAGTAGTCCTGGTAGTGCGCGTGCTGCGCGTGGTAGGCGGCGGGGCTGCGCTGCTGCTGGTGCTGCTGCTGGTGGTGGTGCTGGTGCTGCTGCACGAACAGGCTGCTCGGGTACGAGGTGAGCACGCTCGCGCCGCTGTTGCCCATCAGGTGGTGCGTCGCGAAGTCCGCTGCAACAGAGAGAACGGGCGACATGAGTAACCGCTGCGCTGCCTTGCGCCGCGAGCGCTGCCCGCGCGGGGTATCGCCGCCGCCGCCGCCGCTCCCCTCACCTGCAGAAGTGTGCTCAGTCTTGACGGTCTTGCTGGCGAGGCTCGTGGCCACCACGCTCTGCATGTTCATGAGGTGGTGGTGCGCGTGGTACGCGTCGGCTGCTGCTGCTGTGGACAGAGAGGGCAGGGCGTTGAGGACACGGTGCGGAGGACGGCGTCGCCTGTCACAGGCCGGGACACTCACCGTGCTCAGACTTGACGGTCTTGCCCGCCAGGCCGGTCGCGCTGCTCATGAGGTGGTGGTGGGCGGCGTAGGCGTCGTGCTCGGCCTTGCCGCCCATGCCGGCGGCCGCGTGCTGCGGCAGGTGCTGCCCCCGCGCCGCCGCCGCGCCGCCGCCGCCCGCCGCCACCACCGACGACTTGCCGCTGCCGCCCTTGGGCTTCCGCTTGCGGCTCTGGATGCTGTCCTTCTTCATGGTGAGCGGCCGGTTGACGCCGTGCAGCTTGAAGTAGAGGCCGCACGCGTTGCACACCGACTCCCCACTGGGGCTCCGCCGCCACAGCGAGGTGGTGCTCGTGTTGCAGTTGGAGCAGGACTGCCCCTGGCGGCACCGCGCGCTCTGCAGGGCAAAGGAGGGTGGAGTGAGTTACGGCCCAAGGAGAGAGAGCGACAGAGAGAAAGTACTGTCACTAATCATTATTCAACCCCTTTCTCGGTATGAAACTATATTAGCGTGAACATCATCGGGTCGGATGCAGAATTGAGGACAGTGAATCACCCCCCCCCCCCCCCTCCAACCGGTCGGTGTCATCGGCTACAACTGGGGTATGAATGGGCAATGAATGAGATTATGCCGGGGGATGCAGAGAAGAGGAGCGGCTGAATGCAAGGGCAGGGATAGGGGGCAGATCCTGGACTCGAGAAAAGTGGTGGGGGGGGGGGGGGGCGGTGGCGAAAGCGACATGGCAAGAGCTAGCGAGCGCGGTACAAGCAGTGACACACAGACAGGCGACACGCAGGAAGCCCGGGAGGGGAGGGTGGGGGCACAGGGCAGTGCTCGATAAGACCGTGCCTGACTGGGCATGCGGGCTGAGCTGGCCTGGCCTGTGGGCACAGCGGCGGAGCGGCGCAGCCCTGGAGGGCAGCCAGCCAACACACACGGCCGAGAATGACAGGGCGAGGAACCCGGCCCAAATAACAGCGGGGAAAATCTAAATCTATTTACTAAATCACACAGTCAGAGCGGAAGGATGCCGCGGCGGACCCGTTCGACGCCAGAGAACTCTGAACGCAGCGCGCCGCGGAAGCGATAGGAAATGGAAAGCGACAAACACCCCCGAGAAACCACCACCAAAAGAGAAGACATGCAGAAATGAGGGACCTAGACCAAGTGAATGGAGAGACCTACCAAGCGCCGATTTATCTTCTCGTCCTGAAGGGTACTGGGCAATCCAGGAGGATTATACCCCGGGTAGCTGTACCTCGCCTTGTAGATATCCCCGGACGCGGCCACTGCAAGATAGCAAACAGGAGAAAGCCGGGCGATTAGGCCGATTCGAGATCTCGAAACTTTATTTTAACTATTTCTGCCTAGACAGCACAGAAGTCAGGTTCTGAGCCGGGGATTTCTACAAGGCTTCGGTCGGCTGCTCCACCCTCCCCCCCCCCCCCTCTCCGCCACCCCCCTCCCCCCCTCGCTTCCTGAGGACGTACACGCACCGCTCGCATCAGCGTCATGTCTTCTTGGGACCTGCCAAAGCAGGGTCTAAGGCTGTGACAGCCCTGTGAAGGGCGTCTGCAAGCACACAAACGAAGCAAGCACACCGGCCCCTCTGCGCATGCGTCCTGGCCCGGCACCGCCCTCGGCACCGCCCCCTCTGAAAGCGAAGCGTTCTCAAGGCAACGGTCCCAAGTACCACCGAAAATGGGCATGGCTTATTGAATTTTGGACTGACAGACGCTGAATACGTACGTGTGTGATGCACCGTGTACCACCAGAGCGACCGCACTACGGTCGGCTGCGGCGGTCGGCCTGGTTCGGAAGCGGGGGTGGGGTGTCTAGGGCTACACTACTCCCTGCCATTACCTTTCAATTTAGATTCCACCTTTAGAAATGGTCTCAGAAAAAGATGCAAATGCGGGAAGGAAGAAATCAATTTGAAATGGACTACGCTAACGTCTCTGATCCCCTAAAGGAGCACTGTATCCCACTCGAGCTCGAAGCCTTGTGAATAGCACCCTCTCGAACCAGAGCACAGCACGACTGCTCGACTCAACATACGCCTTGTCAAAATGCAAAATGAAAAAAATAAATAACAAAAAATAAAACGGGAAAAATAAATAAATTTAGCGAATATGTGAAGGGCGTTAGGCAGCGCACTGGTCTGGCTCGAGCGGCGTGCGATGGTCATTAAATCCCCAGCTCACCGTCCTTCGTGGCGGCTTCTTGAGCGGCCGGTTAAGGCCGTTGGTCCTGTAGTACAGGCCGCACGCGTTGCACAGGTAGTGGCCCGTGCCGTCGCGGCGCCACAGCGGCGTCTTCTTGTCGCCACAGTTGACACACTCACGGACCTCTTCGTCGGGCGCTGCAACAGGGCGGCTCGGTCAGGCAAAGCAGCTCCCCGATGTGCACCGCGGCACCGAGACTCGGAAACCAGTCGGAAGCTACACTTTAACTACTCGTTTGCGAGATAATTTTTTTTTTTAAAGTGCACATCGGAGAACTGTTGCGTTTGCTCCCCGCAGTACGTATAGTACTGCGGAGAGATGCGACCGCTACAAACTGAACGAATGACATGGGCTGACTGAGTAGGCCTGCTGAAAATCGTTACAAAAAAAAACATGAGCGGCGGCAGCAGCCCCACGCCGTCAGGTGCTGGATAGGAGAGAAGTGACACAAAGACGAAGACGAGGTTGACGCTGCCTGCATGGACCAAACCCTTTCCCGCTCGGGTCAGCGAACTCCGTTTGCGGAACCATCTTCCGGGATGACAGCCCGCGTGGGAAAACCAGGGACCTGCTATTGGCCGCACCGGTCGCCCCTTTACATCTTTGCCGCGCCCGCCCGTCATATACTTCACAGGCCATGCGCGGCGGTGCGGACCCGGGGGGGGGGGGGGGGACAGTGGGGCACAGGTCGCCCTGGGCACGCTTCCACACAGAGTGGGGTAGGTTTCGCACCTCACTCCAAAAGTCTATCCAGAGGGACGCCGACGGCGCGGGTGGTGTTTGCGCTGCAACTCGATTAGCCTCGGCGGCCAGCAGACCTGCCGGGCCTGACCCCACCGCAAACACTCGAGCGCAACACACTCGGCGCGCTCAGTCGCTATTCCACACGCCGCGGTGTGTGCCCAGCGCAGCACGTCACCGTTACCTGCACACGCCTTGTTTGCGGGCGAGTCCTATTAATTTAGCCGGCGAACCCGGTCGGGCCCCCTGCCGTACGCAGTCGGCGACAAAACCACCCCGTCGGTAACTTTTTCGCAAGGGGAAAAAATCAGGAATTGTGATTTAGGTGTTTTTGCATTTCTTCGTGACCCAGAAATGTCGTTGATGTTTGACGACGTTACATTCTTCCCTTCATTCATACAGTCATTCATTGAAACTCCTCCCTCCCTGGCGGCCTCGCCCTGTGGGAACCGTGGCTCACAAGTGCGACGGCGCGGCGGGTCAACGCCCCCGCCGCAGGTCTGAGCCATGCGAACATCATACACCACGCCTTGCACCTGCCCGGCCCGGCCCGACCAGGGCGCTCACCCCTCTCTTCCTCGGGGACGGGCCATAAAAGGCACTAAAGGTTGCGCAAAGCGCGCGCAGGCCGTGTGTTTGCGGAAAGAATGCGAAAGGTTAGGTTCTTATTGTCGCCACGATCCCCGGAAACGATGCAGACATGCGGACGGCGCCGACCTGGACGGACGGGGAGGCCGCCCGGGCGGACTGCAGGGCGTCGCAGCCGTGCCCGCCCGCCACCCGGGGAGCGCGACAGCGACCCGAAGTATTGTGCCATGCGCGCCACGCCACGCCACGCCGGCCTCGCCTACCTGCTGGGGGCACGGGCGGCGCCTGCCCGACATCAGAAACAAGTGACACAAGCCCGGCTACTGTGCGGAGCGGCTGCGCAGGAGCACTCCCAGCATTCCCGGAAAGAAACGGTTCGGAAATACGGCCGTCGTTTGTTTTGAGCCCGTTGCTGCGCGCTCTTGAACTCGTGACGTGATCGACTTGTGAGGCCGGCGTGCATTCTTCGAATTCAAAGGGAGCTCCTAGCAGGGTACGACACGAGCCATAAAGGACTAGAAAACAGTGGTACAGTATCGGAGTGGGCAGCCCCTCCGGGTGCCTTTTTTCGGGTCCGTCGGGGCGGTCGGGGCCGTCGGGGCATGCCCATGGTATGAGGTCGCGTGTCTTGGGAGATAAGGGCCAGACTATCCAGACCGAGCGAGAGCGTGAGCGGGCCGAGTCACTTCCAGCCCACAGACATACCGAAATAAAAAATTTTAAGGAAAATCTGGGCGAACCAGATTAAAAACAATTGACTCATTTTAAATTTCTCGCCAGGAGCGAAACCTAAATAAAAATGCCTCCAGCAATAAATTGGTCGCCTTGTCACCCTGTTCCCTCCCCCTAATGCCAACCCCCCTCCTCCTCTCCTATGTGGCCAGCCGGCGACATCTGACCTAACTAAACAAACAAAAACAAGGCCAGGTCCGCTCGGCGCGGGTACAAATAACCTTTTTTCGCTGGCTTTTAGCCAAATAAATTCACCGGCCGCTGAGTCAACAAGGGTGGGCGAGGCGGTGAGTTTAAACGGGGGAGGGGGCGGGGCGGGAGGTGGCCGGCGGCTGTGTACGAAACCGACCGACGCGTAACCGAAAAGGGGCCGGCGGGAAGACGCTGCTGGCTGCGCGTCCAAGGAGTTATTTTCCAGGGACATGGCGGCCGCCGCGGGCGTCATCAGCACCGTCACCGTCATCACCCCGAGCCCCCGGACAGCCGCCGCCACGAAGACTCCCCGCGACACGTCCGCCCGCCTGGCCTGCCCATGCAGAGCAGTGCAGAGCAGTGCAGAGCAGTGCGGCGTCGGCGTCATCATACAGCTGACATGAGGCCCGAGGACGCGGCCGATCGCATCGTCGTTGTGACGTCGTCTTCACACTTTGTAGCTGGATGCGTGCGTGGGGGTCGAGGGCGTGTCTTTTTACAGCGCGCGAGCGGCGGGCGTCGGCGGTCCCCGGGGAGGGCGCACGGCAACAGCTTATTCGGTGCCGGTTAGCAGGGCGGGGCCCACCTGAACCACACGGAACACGACACGGGCACGGCCTGCGTGTCGTGTGTGCGTACGAGGTGATGACAACGACCGGCCGCCTCGCTCCCCAGCGCCCCTGCCGACCCTACGGCCCATAAAGATGTAGCTTTGGCCGGGCGGCATGTCGACATGTCGAGCAAGGAGGAAAATCTTAAAAAACGATAACTCTAAAAATATGTGAACGGGGGGAGAGGGGAGGGCTGTTTAAAATGGGAAAGCGGAGAGGGAAAGAAATCGAAGAACACGAGAATATTGCGTGCAGTTAGAGAGAAAATCGGTACGGGGCGACCACCTGGTTGTGCTGGAGCAAGAAGTGTCCCGCGACTGTCAGAAATTGAATACCACAAATCAATTGCCAGGAGGGGAGGTGTGGGGAGAAGGTAGGAGGTGGAGGGGGCTGACCCGAGCGAGCAGCTGAGCGCACTCGTACCGTGACGGGGCCAGGGTGGCGGCCCTGCGGGGGGACCTTGCGGGACCCTGCGCGGGGACCCTGCGGGGACCCTGCGGGGACTTGGGGAGGGGCGCCCAGGATTTCACGCGCAACCCCCAATAAATCTGTCAAACGAGCCATTACAGTGAGTGGTGCCCCACGGAGCCCCGCAGGCCCCGCAGGCCCCGCAGGCCCCGCAGGCCCCGCAGGCCCCGCAGGCCTCGCAGTGCCTCACGCTGCCCCCGGGCGTAATCGCCAGCAGGTGCCGGCAGCCCGACAGTGTCGGGCGGCAGGTTCTCTCCCACGGGAGTGCGGCCCATAACGCCCCCGCCACGCCCCGCCACGCCACGCCACGTCAGACGCGGCGCGACGCTGCACCGGCACCGGTGACAAAATAAGTCACGGGTCATTTGGCGGCCCCTGGCCGGGCGTTCTCGACGCTCGGGACAGCCCGCGTAGCCTGCGCCAATTCTCATGCTCTCTTTGGGGGCGGCTTTCCAGTGGCTCCGATATGTGTTTCTTTTCCGTTTCGGTCTCCTGCGGGTTTCACTCGCTAGTACTCGCTCGGCAGGAGTACGCCCGCCCCCGCGGCGCCTGCGGCCCCTCCGACGGCACACGGCACGGCCACCCAGCCCGCATTCCCACGGCTCCGCGCGGCGCCGTGGTGCCGTGGCTGACGTACTGCCGGCGCGCCCCACTCGGACGTGCAGGCCGTGCCGCTGGTGCCGCTAAGCGCCCCCTAATAAGGCCGATCCCCGGCGCATCAGCGCCGGCACCCCTGCGCCGCCTGCGCCACAGTTCCCACACCGCCCGCGCCGCGCCCCGCCCCGCTGCCGGTCCGCCGGTCTGCCTCGCATCCGCAGGGCCCCGCGGGTCCCCGCCCAGCAACAAAGTAGGCGGGGCGGGGCGGCGGCTCCCGCGGCAGCGATGGCCGCGCGGCGCGGCGTCGCGGCCCGCGGCATGGCGAGGCGTGGCGTGGCGCTCTCCTGCCGCGCCGCACGCTCAAAGCAGCGGGGGGTCAAAGCCAGCGATCTGCGATTGGTGGAATCAAAAACACGCGGTGTGCGGAGCAGAGGGGGGGGGGGAGGCGGGGGCGTCTTCCGCGGGCATTCCCTGGCGGCGAGCACGTGAAATGCGCGGTCGGCGTGCCGCGGCCCGCACGATGCACGGCGCACGGCTCAGATACGGCACGTTCGGCGGTCCCGCCGGCCCGGCCCGCGCCACCACGCCTCCCCCGCTCGAGTTCGAATCTCGGTTTCGCGGCCTCTCTCCAGACGCGGAGACGCGCGGGGTGTCACGTAATTCGTAAACGGCCGCTGGCGGTTCCTGCGAGCCGCCCGGAAGCACTGCTTGTCACGGCGTCCCGGGGACCCGGCGTGTAGCCCGGGCGCTGCTAATAAAGAATCGGCGGAGCGGCCGCGAGACGCGCGCCCGCCCGCCCGGGCCCCGGGACGGCAGACAAACTTTCCAGAAGTGCGATACTAATCAGCGCTGGCGGTTTTGCCGCGCGGCTCTGGCCGGCTGAGCCGCGGCGGGGCGGTGCGCGCGGTGCAGGCGGTGAGGCCGCGGGGGAGTGACGCGCCGTCTGCTGGGCGCGCCGCTGCCGCTGCGGTCTGCGCGCCCCGGCCGAAGATAAACCGAGCAGCCGAAAACCCGATCCGTCAATTTTTTCGAAGCGCGACGCGAACAATAAGCACACGCACACTGCACGACTGTGACAAGCGTTGGTGGGCGTGCCGCCTCTGGTGCGTCACGTGGTGGGACACTGGGCCGGGCTGGGGCCCATTAAATCGCATATGTATACCCCTTTCCGCCCCCGCCACCCCCGCCCGCTCCCCTCCTCGCCCTGAATTTCGCCGTCGCTCTCGGCCGAGGTGTCAGGTTACCCGTTTCTGACGAACGCTCGCATTCGAGCTGGTCACATATCGACGCCGTTCGTGAGGCCCATAGGAGGCGTGCAGACTTTTCCTCGGTTTCCCCCGCAGCAGCAAAAAATATTTCATAACTCGAGATGATCATCCTGCGTGTTGTCTCAGTCAACCAGTTATTCGGAGCCTCGGCTTCTGCAGGCAGCGTCAACCCAGTCAACGGGAGCAGGTCCCGGGTGTCCCGGACACAGGGTGGCGGTGTGTGACGTGTGGGTACTCACGGGCAGACAGGGAGGCCGCGGCCGACGGCGCGCTCGTGGGCACCGTGGTCCTGCGGGCGACGGGGCTGGTGTGGCCGGTGGTGTACATGGGCTGGTCCGCGCCGTAGGCCGTCCACAGCGCCGCCGTGCTGTCCGGGGACGGCACGGAGGAGCCGACGGTGGACGCCGACGTGGGCAGGTAGGAGGCCGAGCTGGGCGGGCTGTAGGGCGACGGGCTGCCGCGGGAGGTGAGCGGCGAGGAGACGAGCGCGGAGGCCGCGAAGCCGCCGCCGCGCTGCGAGCTGAAGGCCGGCAGGGCGGTCGTGTGCTGCTTGGCGAGCCCGCCGTACTCGTCTGCAATCACAACCACGCGGGGGGTGAGGACCGGCCGCAGCAGGGCGGGGACGGCGAGGACGGCGACTTATCGCTGCCGACTTACCTGGCCACAGCGGCGACGCGGTGGGGTGCGCCACGTCCGTGTTGAAGTACTGCATCGTCGTCCGGTACGAGTTCGGACTGCAACACACAGAAAAGGAACAGCTCGTTTAGAAAAGGCGAGCCAAACACGGGGGCCCGTTGGGCGGCTGAAAAAGACCGGTATTGTCGGCCGCGGCGTACGGCGTCGCGGCGAGGAGAGGAGGCGGGGGGCGGATGTGGGGCCGCGCGTGAGCCGCCCCCGCGGGCCCTCGCTGTCACCTCTCCGGACGCGCCGCGGCGATAGGCAACTCGCTCGACCGGAACTATCGTTCAAAAGCCGCCGCCAACGACGACCCAGCCGGCCCGGCGGCGACCCGGCCGGGCCAAGAACCGGGAGCGGCAGGCAGTCGCGAGTCCGTGTGGTGTCCGTCGCAGGCGCGCCGCCCGCACGGCGAACGCACGACGCCCGACGAACGCGGGTAGGCAACGAGAACTCCGCCGCGTCCGGCGGGCAGCTCGGCCCCCGCAGGCTCCGGCGCGGAGTAGCGCAGACGCCGCCGGCCGGCCCACGCCAAAGTGTCCCGAAATCAAACGCTGCTGACCTCGCCGCCGCGCCGCCCGCCTCGCCGCGCATAACGTACCCGGGGAAACGGCTGCGCCGCATTTCGCTCGGTTGCGGGTGTCGTGTCCGTGTTATCAGTCCGGGAACACGTCCGCTGCAGGCGGGCGGCGACGAGCGACGGCAGGACGCCGCGGACACTCCGTGCCTCGCTCTCTCTCTCTCTCTCTCTCTCTCTCTCTCTCTCTTTCTGACTCTCTCGCCGCAACTCCATGGCTACCTGGCTGCTCGCAACTGCTCCTGTTGCTCCCGCCCGTGCGCGACGGAACCTTCGCGGCGGGCGACCGGCACGGCGGCGACGGCGGCGACGGCGGCGACGGCGGAGACGGCGGCGGGGTAAAGAAGCCGTGGGACGCGCGGGCCGGTCAGAACACACTGTACGTGTCACAGTGTAGTACGCACTCCGAAACCGAAGTGAGCACTGGCGGCGGGGAGGAAAACGAGGCAGGAGGGGGGCAGTGGTGGTGGTGGTGGAGGTTAGGATATGGTACGCTGCGGATAAGGGGGCTTATCGCGCCACAGAAGCGATATCGAGGAAAAGCTGGAGGCACACGCCCCGCCGCCGCCCCGTAATCAACACATCCACGCCGCGCGGAGTCATCTGCAGCGCGTAACGCCCTCCGAATGATGCTGGGCATCGCGGGAAATCTATAAATAGCAGTGTACTCCGTCTTCTCATCCCCGGACCGCTTTTCCTGAGCTATCATCATTTTTTTTATTGAATCGGAACTAAAGTTGTGCCGATGTTACAGCGACAACCAGTACATCAGTGTCACTATGCCAAGTGTATTTTCTCAGTCAGCTCGCGAGTATCATTATTTTTCGGAGAGTGTAATGAGCTCCACAACAACAGGTCTCTTTGGTAATGAGATTATAAAATCGACCTTTGGATCTTAAATTGAATCTCGTGTACTCGCGAGAGAAAGATATGTGCAGTTGATATTGGTCCTTTATTTGGCATCCGACTCAGGTTGCTTTTGTGTTTTCGAAAAAAAAAGGAAGAAAGAAACACGCCGAGGTCAGACAGTTATCAGAAACGCCGTTTCGAGCCTGAATATGATACGACTACCGATACGAGAGGAATTTCGCGGAGTCCAAAGGTTCACTTTTCATTCCATTCCTCTAAACAGCCGGCGATGTTCCGATCTCGGCAACGCAAATCGCTCGAACCTATTTCGCAACCCGCGCCCCGTAATACTCGTAATTGTACATTACGTGCACGGCTGCGAGTGCGTGACTCACGGTCTGGATTAATTAAGACGGTCCGGAGCCCAGACGGCACTCCCCACACTATCGTTGTCAAACACATTAGTGGGAGGGCTCTGACCTCCCGCGGTAAGAGGCGACAGGAACCTCGCAATCGCGTACGCTCCTGATACCATAATTGATTTTTAATGGCTGCTCGTCCCGAAGGCGAGCTCACGCTCGCTCCGTGGTCGCCACCATGCCGGCCGCGCCTCTCGGGGGACGCCCCGCTCCTACCGACGGTGTGGCCACGGCAAAAATGTTCCCGAGCACACGACGACCAGAGGAGGGCGGGCGGAAAAAAAATATTAACGATCCTGCCAGGATTCGAACCTGGAATCTTCTGATCCGTAGTCAGACGCGTTATCCGTTGCGCCACAGGACCACACAGCGGGGTCGCCGCCGCGCGGCCAGCACGAGCCAGTCGCGCCGCGCGCCGCGCAGCGTGTGCGGTGTTGCCGGTTGTACGCGCACAGCGCGATCCAACACGGCAGAGCAACCGCGCGCTCGCATGCTCGCCGCCTCACAAGCGTGGCCCCCGCGGAACGCGCGGCGCGGCGGAGAGGGGCGTCGACGGGGGGGCGTCGCGGGGACTGCGGGGGCCCAACGCGGACCCCTCGGCCCCGGGCCCCGCCTCTTGCCCGCGCCGGCAGACACCGGCGGGGCTCACGAGTGGCTCCTCAACAGGTGGGAGCAGGTGGGAGGGGATGGCCCCGCGGAGCGCTCCTGGATTGGGCGAACCACCGCAGCGCGGCCATCAGCAACCCCGCGGCCACGCAGGCGAGCGCCTTCAATGAACCGTCACGCGCCAGGTGAAGTGCTCTGCGCGTAGCTTCCACTACGCGCCCGGGCGCGCGGCGCTCTGGAGCGCGGGAGTGAGTCAGTGGAGCGGCGGCGAGCGCATGATTCAAGAAGACAGCGCAGCAACTCTGCCACGCCACGCCAGCGGAGAAGGGAGGCGAGGGGGCGAGGGGGCGCTGTAGTAAACAAGCATCGCGACGCGATGACGCGCCGCGCCGCGGTGACTGGGGCCCTGGACAAAGGGGTGCGCTGTGCGGCGCTCTGCGGCGCTGTGCGGGACCATGCGGGACCGCAAACACCCTCACGCCTGGCTGCTCCTTGAGGAGCTCGCTGGCGCTGCGGCGGTCGCGTGGGCCGCACGTGCTGCCCGTCTCCCTCCGGTGGCCACGGCGGACGGCGGGGCCCACCAGACCGGGGCGCTGCGGGTGGTGCGGGCGCAGGACGAGCCCGGCGGCCAGCAGCCCCCGCGGTCCGCGGTGGCCTCGTCGCGCCGCCTGCCGCCCGCCTGCCCGCCCCTACCCGGCTTCCGGCGCGACACGCGCCGCAGCGCAGCACGGCCCCCCAACTACTACTCGCTCGATCCAGCCAAAGATTAGCACGGCGGCCCACACGGAAATAGCCGGCTGCGGGACGCCCTTCTTGGCGTTACGAAACGGTCGTCTCGAAGCTGAGGCATCCCGCCCCGTCTCCGACGCCTCTCTAGGGGTACTACTGCCCGTAGCGGCGTGCCGGGCGTCGCCATGGGAGCCACGAGTTCCCCCCAGGCTAGGCGTGTCTGGGCGGCATCACGACGTGCAGCCCACGCCGCGGCGGTGCACCTGCAGAGGGTCGGCGCCACGCGGACTCACCTGATGTGGAGCGGAGAATCTCCCGTCGTCGACAAGGGGGTGCTCCTTATATCCCACGCGAGGTGGGGCGGGGCGGAGGGAGAGGCGGCGGTAGCGGGAGATGGACAGACTTGCTTCTCTTTTTCCGCCGCAAGGTTTGGCGGTAGGGACGCGGCGGCGGCGGTAGCGGCGGCAGCGGGGGACGGCGCGGGGCGGCACGGCGGGCGGGCCGGGCGTGGCGTGGCGCAGCCGACCAGCGGGGAGCGTAACCACAGCGAGCCGAACCGAGCCGAGCCGCGGCGCACCGTGCGGGGTCTGATGTCGGACAGCGACTGACTGGCCTGGTCTGACGGAACCGCGGAACAGGGGGCCTACCCGGCCGCCCCGCCCGGCCCGGCCGCGCCGCCCCGCCGCCCCGCCCCGCGCACCCGTACCGCGACGTGGTGCTCCTACCGCGGCGTGCCGGCGGCAGGCAGGGTGCGCCGCGGCCCGGCAGGCCCGGCAGGGGGCCGCCGCTGCCGACACACCGACGACGCGCCTGTTTTGAAAACAGCGGCGGTCACCGCCTGCACGACGTCTGCGGACGCCGACGAAAAATCCACGACACCGACGGCCAGACCCGGCCGGCCGCCCCTCGCCGATTCGTCATCATCGCACACGTGCAAAACACACACGGCGGCGGGGCCCGGCCCGCTCGCCCAGGTATCATAGGCGCTTTATGCCTCGCGCAGAGACACGCGCGCCGAGCTCGCCGCCTGCGGGCGACGGGGTAGGCAGCGCGCGCTGCACGCGTGCGTGCGGACGGCGCGGCGGCCTACCCAGCGGGCGTGGAGCGTGGGGGATGACGTAGTAATGCGGATCTCGGCGGTTCATTCACCAACGGGGGCCGTGTGGGGTGGGGCAGGTGGGGCGGATAGACGGCCGAGAAGCCCCCGGGGCCCCGGAGCCCGGCCCGACGGAGGGGAGGGGCGGCCGGGGGCGGCCGGGGGCGGCGGTCAACGCCATGGGAGGGAATCTGTCATCAGTCACACCTGCGGCCCGGGCCAGCTTTGGCACGGCACGGCACGGGCGATCGGAGGGGCGCCGTTCACGGAATTCCGTATAGACGAAAGAGCCGGCAGCGTTCTCGCGTGTAAATAAGGAAGCGAAAGCAGCTAGACGACGGCGGCTCTGCGGCGGCGGGCCGCGGCCGCCGGAAGGGGCGGCCTCATCCGGCGGCAAAAAGTAGAGCCCAAAGCCGCGGGTAGGCGTCGTGCACGCCCCCGCCACCGCCCGCCGGTAGACTCTCCCGGGGCACGGTCTTGCCGGGCACTCCGAGCTGCGAACATGACGCGCCCCACGCCAACCTCACGTCGTTGGCGGAGCCAGCGGAGCCAGCCGGGCGATGCACCGCGACGCGGGGGGTAGACGAACGCGGCGAACACAGTGAAATGTGCGGGGTGGGAGCGCGCGGCGCGGGCGGCGGGTGGCCTTGCGGATCGGCCACGCGGTCTCAACGTGGTCGCGACGCGCCGGCCGTACGGCCGAACACGAGGAGTGCTGCACGGCGAACAGCACTCCGGCACCGCGGCGGCCGTTGACAACGGGTGCGCGGGGACAACGGCTCTCCGCGGCGGACAGCGCGGACAGCGCGGGCAGCCGTGGCCGCGAGGTGAGGTGAGGTGGCCACCGTTTTGGGCAGCTCCCGCGGGACTCCTGCGGCACGGCACGGCGCGCCGAAGCGCGAGGGCCGACGCCGCGGGCAAACGTGAGTGCGGGACAAACACGGTCAGCATGCATTCGGGGCGGAGCGTCGACACGACGGGAGGCGGGGGGCGCGGGCGGCGCGGGCGGCGCGGGCGGCGCGGGGGGGACACTGCTAACAGCGCCGCGGGGCGACTCCACCCCGACTGAATCCCAGGCGGCTGATACCTACCAGGAAACTACGAAATCGTTGAGGTGGAGGAGGAGGGGGGCGTGGCACCTAATGACACGGGGGTGGGGGGTCAAAAAATGGCCGAAAATCAATGACGTAATTTATGCACGCTGCCCGCTGCCTTTCCTCAGCTGGTCGCCACCTTGCCGTGCGGTCAGGTCAGGTGCACAGGCCACGGGGCAGGCAGCCTTGGGCGACCCTGGGACGTGCCTCTCACACAAACACTCGCACCCACAGAGTCCCGGGGCACGGCCGGGTCATGCCCTGCAGAGCACTGCAAACGGTTGCAATAAACCGCACCCGCCGGCCTCTCTGACATCACACGGGTCAGTCGCCTCCACGGCCGACGCACGGCACGTACTTGAGGAAGGGGCGCACAGATGTGAGCATGTGTGCGGGCCGGTCACTGATCAGCGACGTCGTGTTACAGTCCCCGCAGTACATGTGCTTGTGCCTTCCCCCCGGCGCCCGCAGCCCGCCGCGCTCCTTCAGCTGTTGCAGCGAGAAAGTGCAGCGGCGGCGCTCGGTCTAGCCGGAAAAGGAGAAAAGTGCGTTGGGCGCGTGCCTCCGCCGTGAGGCGCGGTGCGTGTGTGTCCGCCACTGAGTCAGCGGCGAATAGAGAGTTCAACGCACCGCCGTCCTGCGCGCGGCCTCCCCTGCCATTACGTGCACCTAACGGCCGATGTACTTTGGAGGCGGCGGCGGCGGCGACGTGGTTTCTGAACGCCCCCCCCCCCCCCCGGGGGCCGGACAGCGGGGGGCGCTGACCACTGACGTCAGTTCAGTCGCCGTTCTGTTAGGGTAGGACTGTGAGAAGAAATTCGAGTCGACGACCGTGCTCGTGGCTGCCGGCACGCAGTGCACTGCCGGCCGGAGGGCCGCGCGCGTGGCGGGGCGTAGCTGATCGATGACGATGACGGGCTCGCTGGGCCCCCGCGGCCGGCCGGGGGCTTAGCTAGCCGTTCCGCGTTAGCGTTGGGGCTGGTCAGGGCGCCGCGTGCCGCGTCAGCACGCATCTGCCCGGCACACACAGCCCTGCCCTGCACAGCACGCCGACGGCCACGCCGAGCCGCGAGGGGAACTACGGGCACCGGACCGCGGGGCGGCAGCGGCAGCCCTGCCGGCCGAGGTGGACCTTGCCCTGAAGTCTCAAACCTCAAAACTGGACACCCAGCGTGTGTACGCCGGACACAACAGCCGCCAGATTTCGTACCCTGCTCTTGTCGCTGTCTCACTCACACCCCAGCTACCCTACACGGGACGCCCCGTGAGTGCGAGCGAGAGCGACGGATGGGGAATCAGATGGCAGAGCATTGCCCGGGTCAGCTCCGCCTCGTCCTCGTCCCCTCCGCCATTCCCTGACGACGTGTTTTGGCTGCCCTGCGCCCTGCGACACCCCCGGCGGCGCTACCGGCCATAACGGCACATGAAACGAAACGAAACGCAAGCGTGTCGCGGTGGAGAGGCCGGGCTTACCGGATGGCAGGGTCGGCCCGATCTCGTGACAATACACGAGTGCCTCCTGAACGATGTTCTCTCTCTCTTTCTCCACACATACACACACGCAGGCATCCTTCAGTGAGCCGGAGCGTGCTGGGGAGTGCGACATGACACCCCCCAGGGCCCCATGCACGCCCCGCGGAGGGGCCCCAGTGGACCCCGCAGGCCGCGCCGGCAGGCACAACAGGAGGGGCGCGGGGCCGGGGCCGGGGCCGGGCTCTCTGCTCTGCCCATGGCATTCCGAGAAGTCAAAACATACATCGGGGCAAGCAGCGGACGCAGCAAGGCGCGCGGCGATGAGCGACGGCGCGAGGCGCGAAGCCAGCCAGCCAGCCAAGCAGGGCGGCATCGTATAGAGGAGCAAGAGGAGGCCCTGAGGGGCGTCGGGGAGGAGGCGGGAGTGGGGCGCGGGGCGGCGAGACAGGCGACGCGCGCCGCCGCGCCAGTTCCAGTGCCGCTGACCGCGCACATACCCCACGTCAGAAGGGACTCGCGTGCGTACTTTGTGCCCCGCGCGAACAAGAACAGAAGGAAGGCCGTGGCGCGGCGCGGTACAGGACGAGCAGCTCCACAAAACACGGCGCGAATTTTTAAAACAAAACCACGGGCTTCGGAGGTGGACCTGTGAAATGTCTTTTGGGCAATTGACTGCGGACCGGAGAATTCCGGAGCGCGGAGCTTAAACAAGTATAAACAAAGAAGATCGAGAAATGGGCGCGTGTTCCGCGGGCCAGTCTTCTTGTCTTTTCGGCGATTTCCCATCAATACACCCGACGTCCGACCTACTCCACCCCCACCCTCCCGCACCTGTCCCAGGGAGATGGCACGCAATGACGACGCTTCCCCTGCGTGTGCGTTCTAGGAACCGGACGGGGCCGGCGGGCGGGCAGACCCTGGCGGTCCGTCCGGGCACGCCACGCCACGCCACGACACGCCACGCCACGACACGACATACCTCATCACCGGCCACAAGTGGGTGTGGCGAGGCGAGGCGAAGGAGTAGACCGGAAACACGCGGCTTTCCACGACGCAGGACAACCACATATAACACCGGGAGCCCGAGCCGGCCGGCCGGCGACGGCCCGGCGGCGACATGTGTGTCCCTTTTGTGTCCGGGATGTCGCCGCGATGTCGGCCAGGGCCACATACCACTTCTTTTTTTGACGTGAGAGGGTTGAGTGGGGGCGGGGCCGTGTAATGTGAAAGCACCGATTGGGGGAGGGGGGGGGGCTAATATTCGGGGGACAAGCCTGACGCGCAGCGGTGCGGTGCACTTAAGCGCGGGGTAAGCGGCCTCAGAGTTTGAGCGCGAGCTTTGTGACCCTCCTCGTCTCGTCTCCGCGGCGGGCCGCCGTGGAGGTCCGCAAGCCCGGCCGACAACTGTGCCGAGCGCGCGGCCTACACCACACCGGTACGGTACCGGGCTGGGCCAGCGCGCCGCGGCAGCGGCGGCGGTCTGCGGGTACTCCGCGTGCATTCCGTGCTATTTATACCCCACGGCAGAGGAGGGGAGGGGGGGGGGGGGGTTGTGGAGTGAGGTGGAGCCTATAAGCGCGGGGAAGGGAGGTGAAAGTCAGGAGACGAAACTGAAATGTAAGAATGAGGGCGGAGGAAATCCAAATGACATTCAGTTGCCGCCGAAGACCGCCGCCGCCACCCCGCCCCCTCCGCCCCCACCCCCTGCGGCGGACGGGACGGGCTGTGCTATCGCACGTCCACTCCTATCGCCGCCGGTCGCCGGCCCCCACGTGGTCCACCACACCGCGCCACGCACCGCCACGCGCCGCCACGTGTTGTCTAGGCCACTATCAACACCTCACTATCACGGCCGTGACGTCACGCGAATAAGGTGTCGGTGTCGGGCCCTGCGGTGCGGGGCTATCTGCGACCATTCACGTCGTAAGCTGCGGTGCAGCAAGGAGGCTCGCTGCCGCGGCGGGAGGGGAGGGGAGGGGAGGGGACCACAACAACGACGGCACGACGGCGCGGTGGCGGTGGTTGCGCAGGACGCAGAGGGGCTAGGAGAGGCGGATCCTGGAGCGGCTCAACAGGGGGAGGGGACAATGCACCGCACTTGCCTACATTCAAGCGGAAAGTATGACGGGTTGCTTACATTTTAGGCGGCTATTAAGGTCCCCAGTGGGAGGGGGGAGGCCACTGCCTCTCCCCTCTAAATCCGCGCCCGGTGCCTGAGGAACCTCGAGCAGACCATGGACTCACCTGGAGAGGGCGTGGTGGGTGGAGACGACGGCGGCCTGCTGCGCCTGCTCCTGCAGCCCCGTCCAGGACGGCAGCGCCTGCAGGCCGTGCGCGACGTGCGTGGCGTACATGGTGTCCTCGGGGGAGGCGGTGCCCGCCGAGGTGACGGCCGGGCCGGGCTGCAGCGTCGTCAGCTGGTCGTACTGGGCGTCCTCGCTCTCGGTGCCCGTGCCGGGGGGCGAGCCCTCCCTACTGCCGCCGCCGTGGCCGGGCAGCACGGGCGCCAGGTACTCGCCGTGGCCGTTGTGCAGGTAGCGGGCCGTGTTCTCCACCACGACGCTGGTCTGGCCCTCGCACACCTTGGCCGCCTTGAGGTTGCTGATGACGTCGTCCAGGTGGCCGCCGTGCACGTGCTGCGCCACGTCCATGCCGATGTTCGAGTAGCTCAGGTACTCCTCGGCGTGCAGCTTGCCCACGGCCAGGTGCGAGAAGATGGGCGGCAGCTGCTGCCGCATGGTGGCGGCCAGCTCCCCGTGGTCGTCGAACGCCTGGTGCGCGTGCACGGCGTGCGCCTCGTCCGAGCCCTCCGCGCCGCCCGCGCTCGCAGGCCGTAGACGTTCGAGCACCCTCAGCTGCGGCGAGCCGTCATCGTGGTGCGGGTACAGCTCGGCGCAGTGCGGGAAGTTGCTGAGCACGGTGTTCTCCTGCAGCAACAGGTAGCGGCCGGTGTCGGGGTCCCCGCCGTCCTCCTGTTGCTGCTGCTGTTGCTGCTGCTGCTGCTGGTCCCCGTCCGCGTGAAGCACCCGGAGGTCGTGCGCGCCGTACTCAGACTCCTCCTGGTCCGCTATGTCCCCGAGGTCCGTGGCGGAGCGGCTGTCGTCCTGCACTGCGCCCGCTGCGCCCGCGCCGCCCGCGCCGCACTCGGGGCCCCCGTCCCCTGCAGCCCTGGCCGCCCCGGGACCAGCCCCCCCGTCCCCGTCCCCGGCCTCGGAGGCGGCAGCGGCGGCTGCGGTGGCGGCGTCCCCGAATCGCAAGCGGGGCTGGTGTGCGGTGGGAGGGGGAGGGGGAGGCGCCGGTGCGCTGTCCTCAGCCAATGGCGACCCGGGAGGCGGGGCCAGGAGCGCGCCGCTGTCGCCCTCTGGCGGCACCCCGTGGTAGCTCTGCTCCGCTTCCTCCTCTGCAACAGGGGAAAAAGGACAAGTGTAAGTGACTCCCGGAGTGGTCGGCCGTGTCGAGTGACAGCAGACAGCTGAGTGACGGGTCAGGTCGGGCACCACAGGTCCCGCAGGTGCGGAGCAGACAGGTGCCCCACCGCGCACGCGACCTGATCAGGGAATGCCATCCTCCTGAAGTCACATGCCAGTGTGCTGCCCAGCTAACACACACACACACACACCTACACACACACACACACACACACACACACACAGGGCTCGCAGGGCTTCGGCGGACGGCCTTGGGGGCCCCGGGGGCAGCACTGGGCAGCACACGAAGCGAGTGGTGCTCGGCGATAAGCGGCCGCGCGCTTCGTTTGTTTTTCACACTGCCAGGCCTGGAAGGACATCCCCGGCCGCCACGCCGGTCTCGGCCTTGCAAGGCGCAGCCGAGCCCAGCGGAGGAAATCGAGTCACGGAGCGCTGCATGCCTTTACGCCTTGCGCTGCTTCACTGCACGACCAACGACAGCGTTGCCGCGGGAATGTAGGCGAAAATTAAGCGCACGTGTATGGCGTGTGCCTACCTCCGCCTGCCTGCAGGGCTCGGCAACGCCTTGTCACGCCCGTCAGCAGGCAGGCAGAAGTAGGCACACTTTATACTGTAGTACGACTTTGTGCCTACTTTTCTGCCGAGAAGACAGTAATGTACACGCAGTCCTCTCGCCGGTGACCCCATCAGCGCCCGGTGACTGCGGCTGCTGCCGCTGCCGCCTCTCGGCTCCGCGTGTTCGGGGGACCATCAGCAGTGGCCGTAGAGTACACTGATTCCTCCTCGCCCGCACTACTATCTTTATGGGATGCCATGTTAACGACCGTGGCCCCGTGGCTGCGTTGCGCGCGGCTCATGGCTCATGCCGAGGTGAGCCTTGCCATGACCTGCGGGGACCGGCGGGGGCGGCGGCGGGGCGGGGTCCGACGGGGTCCGAGGAGGTCCTCTGCATCGAAGCCGTCGCCAGAGGGGCCGTCGTGACGGCTTCCAGAAACAGCCGGGGGATGCCGGGGGGCTGCCGAGGGCCACGCCCCCCCCGCCCCGGACACGCCCACCCGCCGCCCGCATAATTACACCGCCGTGTCAAATACTCGGTGCGCGAGCCGTTATGTCCACAAACAGGCAGGACAGCTTTAGGAAACACCAACCCAAAGAGTTTGCGAAAAACACAATCAGTTTCCCTCCGGCCAGACTTGACAGCCAGTAGCAGCAGCAGCAGCAGGGGTAGACCGCGGCTGAGGACGGCGACGACAGGCCCAGAGGCCCTGGAGGGGCCCTCAGGCCCACGGGCCCGCCCCCAGCTCGTGCAGCTTGCTCTGTCCGTCAAAACAAGTCTTCACAGAAGTGTCGGGGAGGGGAGAGAGAGAGAGAGAGAGAGAGAGAGAGAGAGAGAGAGAGACGTCTCAAGCCAGGAAGGAAAAGTAGCGCTCGCAACTGCATGGGAACCCGCTATGCACTCGATAAGCAGTTGACAAGGCGTAAGGGACCTGCCCTTGCATGGGGGAGGAGAACACAACGGGACCTCCGCCCCTTCCGACGTACACGCGCACACACATGGAGTGCCCCCTAAAAATATTTTGTTTAGGAAAGGGTTGGAGCAATATGGCAAATGCCACTGTCCCCGTAATTGTCGGCCGCGCTGCCCCCGCAAACTCGCGGGTTCTCGACAGGGGTCGGTGACCAGACAGGGATGACTGTGCTCCCCCTCCCCTTTCTCTGCTCCGCTGTCCGGTCCGCGCGGGCGGAGAAAATGCGGTTGGCGCGGTGGTTCGCAGCCGCGAACAGTTTCGGTCGAGAAATCAGTGGGGTCACCTGCTCACACATGTGCGACGCTGGCAAGGAGGCCAAGCCCCTTGGGAACCCCGCTGCGTGCCCAGACCACGGGGCGCGGTGCAGAGGGGGGGCCCGGGAGCGGGATCGGACGGATTTTGCGAGGTGGCGTTTGGAGTGGGGAAAGAGGGGCAGGGCGACGGCGTGCTGGGAGATTTAATGGGTCGCCCAGACGACAGGTCGACGGCCCCCCGCCGCCCCCGCCTCTACGCCCCCAAGTCGTTAGGCCCCGGCCCCATCTACATCAGCCGGCTGTAGCCTCCGGGCACGGCGGGGCGGCGGGGCGGCGGGGCGGCGGGGAGGGAGCGTGTGGCTGCGGGGCCGCGGCGGCCCGCCCCCGGTTCGGGGACCGCGCGAACAGTCATCTCCTGGAGTGAGTGTGTAGAATATTTCGAAAACGGGGTCAGTGCACGATAGCGGCGCAGACTGGAGCTTGCGCGCAATAAAAACGAGACTCCAGAGCCTTCTCGGCACAATGGGCCACACACGTATACTCTATGTACACACATGGCTACGCATGGCTCGGGGAGTTGTCATTTGGGGTCGGGAGCCGGCGGTGTGGTCCGGGGACAGCAGGGCGCGACAGGCGGCGCTGGCACTGTACATCGTCATACCGTACCAGTGGCGCTGCGAGACGCTCAACAGACGCTCATTCACTGTGCACAGCAGCACAGCACGCCAGCCACCGTGCCTGCGCGGCCGAAACGTCAACATAACTTACAGGCACGATATGTAGCAGAACGCATTGTATACTGCGAGTTTGTTTTTTTAAAAGCTTGCTTAATTTTTTGTAAATTTTTTCACCGCACGAAAATTGAGCGTGGCAGACGTTACACTCGATAAGAGAGACAGAGGGAGAGAGAGAGGGAGACATAGGGGAGAGAGAGAAAAACTTTCAATATCACAAGCATGCGACAGTTTGAAGTTCATCGCATTACTGGTAATGAAGGCAGCAGGCACGAGGATGGCCGCCGCCGCTGCTGCTGCTGCTGCTGTGGGTGGAGTTGGAGTGGGGTGGGTGGGATGAGGCGCGAGGCCTGCGAGGTCAAAACTGTCACATCACAACACGCGACGAGCTTCGAGGGTCGGCCGCCAGAGGCCGCCGCGCGCCGCGTGTGGTGATGGGGCGCTGGGGGAGCGGCCTGGCAGAGTCGGCAGCAGTGGGTGGGCCTGGCGGGCACGGCCCCGTGCCGCCCGGGAGGTAGGCAGACGACACGACGCCGACATCCGCCGCGGTGGGCGGGCAACAGGCGTGGCTGGCGGTGCCCCCCTCCGACACTGCGCCCGGCGGCTACGTGCCCGCCGGACCACGGCCGTCCCCGGGCAGCCCCCCGGCAAACAAACTAGTGTGGGAATAAATAGCACTAGAAGCGCCTCCAGCCAGTACTACAGTGCGCAGTGTACACCGGGCGACCAGGCGCCTCTCAAAACCAGTTTAGAAAGGTGTACCCGCGTCACACGTGCGTTTTCTTCTCTAAAAAGAAACTCGTAAATTAACGAGGAATCCTCGATTAATTTTGTATCCTATAAAATTTGTGCAAAATTACAAGACAAGTCGCAAAAAAAACAGAGAATTGTTGATTATTTTTCTCATTGTAAATTTACAGCGGAGTTTTTACAGAGTAATCGCATAGTATACAAATATACACGACGGCGGACTGACCAGCACAATTATAGATAATTTCACTATCTGAAATTTCTATTGGTTGACAGAGAGTGCAGATAGTCGATATCAGGCAAGCCGCCCGAGGGTTTTGTGTATAATGCCATAATAATGATAAGTGGAGAGCGGCTTACATGCAATGAGATAATATTTATCTCACGCTAGTTAAAACAAGTAGCACAATGCTACCGATATAAGAGCGTGGAAAAAAAATGTGTGTGTAATCATTAGGAGACGAGGAAATTTCGCGCGCGCACGACAGTAGTAGGCGATACTACAAACATACGGCGGCACCTCCAGGTCACGCAAACGATAATGCAGTTTGGACACGATAGTGCAGTAGAGCATAGATAGTGCGCTTTGATATTTTTAGCGCGCGGGTCGCGCCCCGCCCCGCCCTTTCTCTTGGCAGGTGCCAGATCATGTTTACAGGCCTATCGCGGCGAGCGCCACGCCAGCAGCGGAGCAGCGGGGTCCTGCCGTATCGCTCAGATAAACTCCATTCATAGTACTGTAGTACTAGCAGGGCGGTGCGGGCCCAACAGCTGAGCATTGCGGGCAGCGCGCCGGCGGCAGCGCTAGATAAAGCGGAAGGGCGACCACCCCGCGCCAGCCCGCGCCGTGGCCCCTGCGGCCCCCGCCCGTGTCCAGCTGTGCGGCGGTGACCGAGTGCGAGACCTCTCCAGGCACCCTCAGGCATCCTCGGTGTCCACAGGGGAGCCAAGACTTTTTCAAACAGGCGGGGTTGATAATTTGACCTGTCGCCCCGTTCATTTTTTTTTTCAGCCATAAAAACGACTCTTTTCCTCGACAACATCGTGAGTGATGCCGTTCGTGTTGACCTTTTCTTACAACTTTTTTTCGGGAGAGGGCACCGAGGGAATGCTTACGCGCGGCCACCGAGTCCTGTGCGGCGGTGCCGAAACCTCGGTGCCGAGCCGAAGTCCTGCTCGGTGGACTTGACGACTCGGCCGGACGGCTTCCGGTGCGGGGCGCGGGCCGTGTGTGTGCGGAGGATCCAGTTCGCGCTCGCTGCCGCAGCTGCGAGTAAGCAGAGCCGCAGCCCGTCGCGCGCGCCAAACCCTTGCCTCACCTCCACATGTTTGCGGCGGCCGGGCCGCTGCTGCCGCTGCCGCTGCAGCAGCAGCGCGACTCGCCGTAAGATAAACGCGACGTTCATTCATAGATGGCGGACTATCACTTCGCGTGAGTGTGTTGCGCGGGAGTGGTGGTAGCTGTGCTTGGTTGTAGTACTGCAGTACAGCTCTTCCGCCCGGATACATCGCACACAAGACAACCGCCACCACAGTCTCGCCTGTGTTCGCGTGGCGAGCGTTCCTCCGGGCGGGCCGCGTCAACGACACAATGGGAGGCGGGGCTGCGCGGCGCGGCGCGGCGCGGAGTGCGGCCGCACCGGGGCGCCGGTCCGCGACGCCGGGCGCGTGGCGCGTGGCGCGTGGCGGGGACACGCGGACACACGCGGTCGCACGCGACACACGGGGCGCCCCGCAGCAAACACAACACGAGACAGCACCGGCCGGAGAGTCCATCGGCCTGCCGTGCTGCCGACGGGGAATTCCAGCCCCGCAGCATCCACTAGGAATCTGCTGGCCCCGCACCTACCCCCCCTCCCCCTCCCGATGTTATGTTTCCGGGCCGGCGGCGGCGGCGGGACGGCGCCGAAATCGTGGGAAAATGTAATCGCACTCGGCCGGTATTTGAACCCGCGGCAAGTCGGTCCGCTGCGCCGCACCGGCCACCACCGCCGCTGTCCGAGAGCTTCGGACGGACCTCGGCCGCCGTCCAGTCCCCCGTCGTGCCGCCACCGCCGCCGCCGCTGCTGTGCCCAGCCAACGGAAGATTCGGGGCCGAAGTCCACCGACGTGGACGTGGCGGAGGCGGGGGCTGCCGGCTGCCGACGGCCGGCGGGACGGGGGATCACGGGGGACCCTCTCGTAACGGCCCTCGTCGCCGGCCTCGTCCCTTGACGGCCCTCCACACTTTGCCTAAAATTCGCAGGGCCCCGCCCCGCCCCCGCCCCGCCCCCGCCCCGGACTTTCAGGCGACACATCGCGACCTTCACCGTCGCGGCGGGTATTGGTAGTCACGTGCATTTCTGGTGGCGGCCTTCCTCGGGCTTATCGCTCTGAAAATGTGGCAATGACGTCCGCGTGTGGGGCGGGGGTCAGGCGCAGGGGCGCGTGCACGAAGCCACGTAACGCTGCGGGACGGCCGGGGGCGGGGGCGGGGGCGGGGGCGGGGGCGGGGGCGGGGGCGGGGGCGGGGGCTGGGCTTTCGGACGGTGCGGCGCGGCGCTTGTCGACTGCTTTCCGGGCAGTGCCGCACTGCAGGCCCGCCGCGGGGGGCTTGGAGGGGGCAGGCCGGCGGTGTCGAAGGCGAGGCCCTGGAACGGCGGCGGCGTGTCGCGGCAACACCGGCCGCGGCCTCCACTCCGGCTGCGTGCGCCGCCGAGTCCGCCGCGCCAGAGCCGCGCGCCGCGTCGTTCCGCGAGCCTTTTCGTCCTCTCCTTCTCCTCCCGCCACCCACGCTGCAGGGCACAGGTGACAGGAACGGAAGCTGCTCGGACGCTGGCCGGATCGGCCGGACCAGGCCCCCGCGGGCCGCGGGCCGCCGCTCCGCACTGCGGCGGACCCTCGCGGACCCGCGGGACCCGCGCCGTTCCGTTCCGTTCTCGTCCGTTATCGAAAAGTGCGCCGGCCGGCCGGCGTCGGAGCGGCGCGGCCGAATCGAAGGAGGAGAAGCGAGCGCGCCCGCGATACTACTGCGTTTTTTCCTCGGCCAATCACACTTTCACTTTATCGTCCGCTTACAGCTGCTGCCGCTGCAGCTGCAGCTGCGCGCGCCGCTGGCTCCGTTCCGGGGCGTTGTTCTGGACGCTAAAACATCAAAGGAGAGGAGGGCCGCGCATTCTGGTGCTTGCATGGGACTTCCACAAATCACGTGTCTTAAACAACAACGCACTGGTCTACTCTGTTAATGTCACTTCTGCCACCCCTGCCCCCTACAACCCTGCTTTCCGGACGCGATGCCGCGGTTGGTGGGATGTGAGATGCTGTTGCCCAACCCGCGCGTCGCGAGTCGAGGATGACCAGGGGTGACCCCGTGACCCCTGCCGACGCTGTGCCGCTCTGATCCGCTGTGCTCGCTGCCACAGCAGCACAAGTCGCGGCCCCCAGCCTGCCCCAGCCCCGCCGCCTCACCCCGTAGTTTTATTTTTCGACCATCCGCGTCTGTGTCGTCCCGGCCAGCGCAAACAACAACTCGGGTCGGCAGGGAAAGAATGAGAGAGAGAGAGAGAGAGAGAGAGAGAGAGAGAGAGAGAGAGAGAGAAGGGACGAAGAAAATCCCGCAGCCAGCTCTCTGCTCGGGTGGGTCCCTAATACAAATAACCAATAATAAAACAAACGCCGAGGGCCGGAGCGTCGTATCGCACACGTGACCCTTGGCGGCCGTTGTTACGGTTTCAGCAGAAAGGGAGAGCAGAAGCGAAAACCAACCTTGCGGGCGAGAAAATCCGAATCACTTTCGCGCGAGAGCCCTGAAGCTGCAATCGCGACCGAAAAATGGATGCGAGGGATGTCAGGAAAAAGTCAGACTAATTTATCCTGTCAACCTGTCGTACTTTGATTTGCCAAAAAAAAAAAAGAATCGCAGTGGATACACCGCAGCTTTTCTGCAAATTACATTATTTTTAAGTGTGCTATATTATTTGCTGCCCGCCTTTATGAAACGCTGCGCGGCCTATGATATTTACGCCTCGCGCGCGCCCCGTTGCAGCCGAGAATTTGTTCCTGCTCCGTGTGTGTTAGGGCGTATGTGATGTGTGTGTGTGTGTGTGTGTTTTGGTTCGGGCAATACCGGTGGCTGGACGCCTGTCACGCTTGTAACGCAGTGCATAACGACTGCATTGTTACAGCTCTCCCCCCCCACCTCCCCCTCTCCCCCCACCGCCTCCTGCTAGGTGCGCGAGGGGCCCGCAGGACGGGCGAGGGCCGAGGTGCACAGCGCGCGCGCGCACGCAGAGGCGGCCATGTACCCCGCCATGCACTCCGCTCCACGTGCGTCGGCAGCGGGGGGACGACGGAGCCGTGCCGGCCGTGCCGGCCGAGCCCCCGGCCCGTGGGAAAGTGACGCGGCCGCGACCCACCCGCACCGCACCGCACCGCACCGCCGGGTAACATGCAGCAGAGAGTACTTGAACCCGCGGGGCCGCTCCAAAACTTGGTCTTAATCCCGCGTCTTAAAGCGGCAACGTAGGCAACCGGCGCGGCAGTGACTTACGAAACCCAAGACGTGACACGCACACACCTGGTAAAACACACACACACGCACGCACACGCACACACGCGCACGCGCAGAGGCTCGGCAGGGAGGCCGCCGCTGCACAACCTGCGGGCCGGAAGGGAAGGGGCCACAAGGCGTGCTCTTTCAGGACGGGGCGAAACGACTTCGGGGAAGCTGCCGCCGCCGCCGCAGCCGCCGCCGCCTCCACCGCCACCGCCACCGCCACCGCGGACTCCGGAGCTCCGGCCACCTACCTCTTGGCATCCCCGACATCCCCCCTCCCCCCTCTCTCTCTCTCTCTCTGGTTCTTGGCTCCTGTGTTGCGCTGGTCAGGGCATGACTGACCTGTGTCGCGTCGTCGGGCCGCCCATAAAAGGCAGTACCGGCACGACCCTTTTATAGGTCGCCGGGGCCCAGCTGGTGCCGGCGGGCGTGGTGCGGAAGCCGGGGCCGGTGGGGCAGCAGGTGCCCCCGGGGGGTCCCGGGGGGGTCCTGTGGGGTGGGGCCCGGAGGGTGGAGGGCCGGCCGGCGCCGCGCTGCGCCCGCTGCCCGGCCCGGCCCCCGCGCGCTGCACTGCACTGCACTGCGGCGCGCGCACGGCGCCGCCGGCTCGCGCTGCGCCGGCCGGCCGGCCCGCCCCCGCTCCACCCCCTGCACGGCGATAGCATATCTGGGCCGCCTGTCTCCCCCGCCAGCTATGCCAGCTATGCCGGCTATGCCGTATCAGCCCTTCACCTTGGCCGAGCTATCGCTCCTGTGACATCACGCCGATATCACCACCGTGTTGGGGGTATCGTGTCGTGACGTCACCGTCCAGGCCGGCGGCGGCAGGGGGCCGCAGGGGGCCGCAGGGGGCGGCAGGCGGCGGCAGGCGGCGCGGGCCCGCGGACTGGCCGCACCTCACCGGTGGTGGCCAGGCCGTCCTGTTGGGCTTGGGCCTGTCAGGCGCGCCACGCGCCACGCGCCACGCCCACCCCCGAAAGCCTCCCCGGCACACAGCATCAGCCACACGGAGGGGAAGAGGAACGTGCGGTCAACACCACGCAAACTGCGAGCGCATGGAAAATGAGCCCGAAAGCGCAGAGCAGAGCAGACGGCACAGCTCGACGTCAGAGCAAGCAATGAGTCTTGAAAAATCCAAGAGCGATGGAGAGAGAGAGAGAGAGAGAGAGAGAAAGAGAGAGAGAGAGAGAGAGAGAGAAGGGGGGAGACAGACAGACAGAGACAGAGGGGGCGGGAGAGGGAAGGAGAGGGAGGGAGGGGCAGGGTCATACGAACTCGGACCAAGAGGCTATCTTCTCCCTTATCTGTGGCGCTCTGTGTGCGAGTCTGTGTGCTTGTTGCGTTATTTCCCTGCCCGATCACACACACACACACACACACACACACACACACACTGGCCGCCTATGACCGCCTATGGCCGCCTATGATGGCTGCCGCCGCCGCTCTCACATGCCCGTGTGCTCTGTCCTTGTCTCTCTCCCCGCGAGGCCCCCCCCCCCCGGTCCCCGCCGCGCGTCGCGTCCCGGCAAGCAGCCGAGGGGGCGGCTGAAAGCGGCGGCGGCGGGTGCGGGCTCCGGCCGCAGATAAGAACGTCCCCAAAAAGAAAGTAAAAAGAGGTCAGAAATAAAATATAACGTAAAGAGTGGCGGCCGACGGGATGGGCATCGGTGTACATTCTAACGCGCCGATACCGACATGTGTACGTCAGGGCATGAGAATACCCCGAGAACACCTCTATCGAAAAAATATCCTTCTGACCCGTGCTAAATTTTAAAAATGAGCGCAGCCACTAGAAGCAAAATTTTTTATAGCCGTGGTGCTAAAAATACGACACGACAAGAAAAAAAATGTCTAACACGATAAATAAATTAGCTTGCGTGCGACAGTGTTTGTAGCTGCGACATAATTTTGCTTTGCTACAGTGCAAATTGTATGTATTTTTTTTATCGTGCATGGGTGATTTTTGCGGATTCACCCAGCTGTTTTCTGCGAAGCGGTAAACCGAAGGGGAAAAAAAAGCTTTTAAAAAGAGAGGAAAATAGGAGGAGAGTGGGGGTCGGTCCTCCCTGCCCTCCCCCACAGCCAACCATGTATACATGTCGCAGAGAGAGAGAGAGAGGGGGTGGGGTGGAGGCGTTTGACTTCTAGCAGGACACCTGTGTGGACCACAGAGAGGTTGGCGAGGGGAGGACATAAAAAATGTCACGCGGGGAGTCGAGGGGTCGAAGGCAGCGATTCGGGATCACTGCATGGGGGAGGATGGCGATGAGTACGGGGGTGTGAAAAGATCGACGCGTTGACATGAGAAGGGTCATAAACCAGGAGCAAAGTGTGACATGGGGGGCTCGGGAGGCGATACCAATATACTCGGTCCAGACATTTAAACGACTGGGGAGCTGCTACAGTTTTAGGGGTTTGGGGGGGCGAAAGGGTTAAATGAACGAAACTAAACGGCGGAGCAGCAAGCAGTGGAGGGGAAAAAACAGAAACAGATCGTAGATCAATGTTATCTCGGTCAGACACGCCCGACATATCGTGCGCTGTCCAACAGAACGACCTGTTATAATGTTGTTTGACAACAAAATATGAGTTTCTCGCGGGGGATAGGGCCGTGGCAGGCTACGCCCCGGAACGAGACACGAGGAGAAGTTACGAGGCGGGGGCGTCGAGGGTCACTCATGCCATTCCGATCGTACTGCAGTCAGTTTTACCTCGGTTGTCATCCTCTCACAGTCTCTCTCTCTCTCTCTCTCTCTCTCTCTCTCTCTCTCTCTCTCTCTCTCTCTCTCTCTCTCTCTCTCTCTCTTCTACGCTTACTAATTATACTAAAAGACCACTGTATGCCCTTGTCCTTGTCCTTGTAGTACCATACCAGCAGGCAAAACGCAATGTGAACGTGAAGACGCGAACGGCATGTTGTGTGTGATTCACGGTGTGCGAGGAGCGTAGTCAGCCATCCCTTTCGGGGTGACTCAGCAGTGCGGCGCAACTCCAGTGTGTGTGTGTCTTACAGATGAAAGCATCTCCATTATAAAACGATTTCGAACGAAAATTTTCGCCACAAAAAAAAAAAAACAGATACACGAGTTCAACTTTTCGGCCCGGAGTGAAAATGAAAGCGGCCTACTGTATTCCTGGGTCCAAAGGCCTCCCCCGGGGGCCGACTCCGGCAATAACAACGCGATTGAGGCAGTTAAGCGCGCGGTAAGCGGCGAAAGTTAATCCGAGCGGCTCCGGGCGCGCCGTCATCCCCACAGTGTACACACCGCCTTACTGACCACCTCAACCAACGTCCTCGACGAGTACACGCCTGCCTTTCGCGATCCCGTGTGCAGTCTCCCTTCACCACCTCACCTTTGTCTCCTATAATCCCCTCCTCCCTCTCCTGCCCCTCCCCCTCCGCATCCAGAGGCAAACACTGTCAACGACCAACAACAAGGGGCGACGGTAAGGCTAACGGGCCAGCCTGTGTGAACTCGGACCTCTCCCCCCCTCTCTCTCTCTGTCTGCACGAGTGCGAGAGCCCCACTAACAGTATTGCGGAGCAGGACGCATGCGCGCACGCTGCTTGAGCTGCTGATGCTGCTGCTGCTGCTGCGGTGCGCGGCCACGGAAGAGACACTGAGGAGGGACCGGAGACGGAGGCCGGCGAAGAGTGGCTGTTTTGGCGGGGCCTGTCTCCAGCCTGTCTCCAGCCTGTCTCCAGCCTGTCTCCAGCCTGTCTCCAGCCTGTCTCCAGCCTGTCTCCAGCCTGTCTCCAGCCCGTCTCCGGCCTGTCTCCGGCCTGCCCCCGACCTGTCCCTCCCGCCCCGCGCTAAAGCAAACACGTCAGTCAGCCGTCCGGCCGCGATACGACAACTCTATAACTTTTGGGGAAGTCACTGACTGACGAGGCCGGGGCCAGAATAACAGGGCGGCCGAGAACAACAAGGGCCGCGCCGCCCGCGAAAACAAGCCGTAAGAGTTTTCCCTGCGGTGGAGAAGGCGAGGGCGGCGAGGGTGTCTCGCGGGAAACTCGGTGCGTTTCCCGGTCCGAAACGTTTCCATTCGAATAAGTTGTATTGCATTTCTTTTTACTGTCGCGCTACAAAACACGTGGCCGCTGCCGCACTGCACTGTACACACACACAGACACACACACACGCGCGCCAGTCCAGGCCCAACACTGCCGCCCCGCGACCCGAAAAAGCAGAAAAAGCCGTACGAATACCGGCACGCGGGCAGCTCTGTGTGTGTGGTGCGTGTGTGTGTGTGTGTGTGTGTGTGTGCGTGTGTATCCGCTTGGATATCGCCTGAGGAGGCAATCGCTGCGGAACGCATAGCAGCCGCTTTTGCCACGGGCCAGGGGGGTGGAGAGGGGGGGGGGGGGGGGGGCACGGCAACGCTGGCTGTGCCCCGCCGTGCCGCCGCCTCAACGCCCCGCGCCCGCGTCTCTGTGTGCCGCGGTGCTGGGCGTTCTGGCCGTACTGGCGGAAAACCCGGCGGCCGCGCCGCGCCGAATGAAAATATAGATTCATAATTAATAGTATAAGTAAGGGAAATCTTTTGGAAATTGACCGTTTAACCGTAAAACCGTGGGTAACTAACGCCTGCTTAAGGTTCAAAAAGTTTATTCGACCGTCTATGTTTTCATAACCATGCCGGAACGCGAGCATGCAAGATTTTTCGGACCCCCTTCCGCCCCTCCCTCAGACTAAACAGTTAAGCAGAACGCCCCCCCCCCCGGGGAGGGTAGAGGGGGAGTCTGGAGTGTTGTTGTTGTTGTTGCCACACCCCTTGCCGCCGCGCCGCACTGCACTCACTCACCTGACGTGTGGAGGTAGTCCGCGTGCGTCGACATGCTGGTCAGGACTCGCGGCTGACGGCGCGTGGGCTGCGGCCTCTGAAGGGGCCTGAAGGGGTCTGAAGGGGCGGCGCCGCGATGGAGATCAGAGTCAGGCCCGGATCCCCCACCCTCTGGAAACACAAACGCACGACGACCGGTTACGTTACGGGTTGCGCCTCGGATCTGATTGGTCCTCCCAAGGGGCAGGAAGCCCCCCCGCGGACAGAGGCGGGGCCTGGCGGGGGGCCCGGCGGGGGCCCGGCGGGGCGGCCGCGGCTCACTGGAGGCTGAGGAGGCGAGGCGAGGGGAGACGAGACGGGGCCGCCGGGCCGTCGCGGACGGTCCGGTCCGGTTCGGCCGCCGGGCGTCCGCCGCGCCGCGCCGGGGACCGCGTCTGCGGCGCGAGCCTCGGCCCCGCGGGCACCGCGGCCACCGCAGGGCCCCGCCCCCTGCTTCCCTGCTGCTGCTCCTCCCACGGCCAGCCACCTGATAAGTGATAAGGCTCGCCGGGCCTCCAGGGCAGCATCACACATACACACGCACACTTACACATACAGCGCCCCTGATAAAATGATGGTTGATAAGCGGGCCGGTGTCGACGACAAGCTGGCTGGCCCGGCGGGCGGGTGGGTGCCCCTAACCGGGTGATAAGCCCCGATGCACTTGTGCTGCTGCCGCGCCGCGGTGCGCGCTGCGGGGGGTCGGGCCCGTGTTCCGCGGGTAGGAGCCTGAGCCTGGCGGAGCCTGCGGAGCCTGCGGACCCGGGTGCCCTGCCCGCGCAGGAGGAGGCGAGGCGGAGGCGCGGAGAGTGAGCGGTGCGGGGCGCGTTGCGACGCGTTGCGGCGCGCGAGATGGACTGGACCGAGTCGCCGAACCTAACCGGGAGCGGAGCGCGCAGCGGGCGGGAGCAGCGAGAGGCTGGCCGGGGGCACCGGGGGCCGGGGGCCGGGGCGGCCGGGGCGGCCGGGCTCTGCTCTGGGCTCGCTGCTGGCGGCGCTGCCGGCCTGCGGGGGCTGGCCTGGCCTCTGTACCCCTCATGTTGCCCAGCGCGGAGCCGCGGTGCCGCGGTGCGGCGGAGCACAGCGGGCAGCCGGCATTGGCTGCCGTCAGAGCCGTTCGCTCGTGCCCGCAGAGCCGCGGGCCTCGGTCGGGCCCGGGGGGACCAGGGGGGCCGGGGGGTCGGGGGTTCGGGGGCGGAGCCGCGGAGGGCTGGCGGCTGGCGGGCAGGGCAGGACAGCAGGGCGGCGGTGGACACGGCACGGCACGGCGGACTTGCCGACCCTCAACGGGGCCTCGGAACTCCCGCGGCCGCGGGCCGAGGGGGTCGCGCTGCTGCGCAGGGGGGAAACGGAAGGGGAGGGAGGGGAGGCCGTGGCGGTCGGAGGGGCGGGAGGGGGGGGGGGACGAGTGATAAAGGCATGGACTGAAACTCGGGCGCTGGCGGGGGCCGTGCCGCACGGAGACGGGAGGCCGGGAGGCCCTGCAATTGCAATGTGCCTCGCGTCGCGGCCGATCAGTGCGCCGCGCTCCGCGGCCGGGGCCGGTGCGCGGTGAGGGGGGCGGGGGCGGCTGCAGGCGGCACCCCGGACGTCGCCATCGGCGAGGGTCGTTCCTGCGGCCCCGGCGTCCACCGCCCCTGCAGAGGACGCGGTGCCGCCGACACCCCACTTGCATATCCTTTTGGTAGTGTAAGAGGGCCTAGCCCGCCTTTTCTGGGGTTTCGTCCACACTGTCGGCGGCGGCGAGGGAACGCGCGGCTTCGGTCATCGGAGGGAGCGGGCGGGGAAGGCTGCGGCGGCGAGGGCGGGCGGGGGTGGCTGCTGATAACGAGGCGAGCTTGTGTGTGGACGGGCCGGGCCGGGACGGCCGGCGTTCGACTCTCGGGTCAAGTCGAGCTTGGCCCCTCTCTTCAAACTCTTTTTGTCTTCTCCCGTCTCCGTGTGCCCCTGCGCTGCCGTCGTCCCTCCCGGCTTGTGGCCGAGCGGCGGGGCCGCGACGCCAGCGAGGCCCTGGACAAGAGAGCAGCCGGCGAATCCGGACCCGTTGTCGGACACTCGGAAACGACACCCCGAACCGCATTACGATCGGACATAGCCCCCGGCAAGTCAGTGGGAACCATCCCCACACACCGCTCCCGGTGTCGGACAGACTTTATTCTCCTGGCACAACCCCTCCCGTCCCCACAGTGGACTACGAAACCGCCCAGACATATCATGGTCCGGGCAGACGAGATCAGCAGCGCGCAAAGCGAGCAGCAGTTTGCACGGTGGCGCCATCGGCGGCGGCCCCCCTAACTACGTCAGCAGAGTTGCAGTTGCACCGCTGGCCGGCGCCGTGCATGATGGCGCCACCGTCGAATTGTGAGCCGACTTCTCGCGCCGCGCGTATCCGTCGGCCTTACACGACTACCCCGACACCAAACCGCATGGATGTTGCGTCCCGGCGCCGCTAGATGGCGCTACCGTACAACTACTGCGCGCTTTGCGCGCTGCTGATCTCGTCTGCCCGGACCATCATATGTCTGGGCGGTTTCGTTGTCCACTGTGGGGACGGGAGGGGTTGTGCCAGGAAAATAGAGTCTGTCCGACCCCGGGAGCGGTGTGTGGGGATGATTCCCACTGACTTGCCGGGGGCTGTGTCCGATCGGGGAGGGCCGACCTGCATATGCTGATCGACCGTAGTTTGGACAGAGCGAATCTATCTTTATTTAACTGATTGGGAAAAGTCCTTATCAGACGGGTGGGATTTCTGAAGGCCTGTAGTAGCATCCTAGCGTTTTTGACGTTAGTTGCCGATGCATGCGTGCCCCAAGCTTTACCAACCCCCTGCGCCTCCTACTTCTAGGCCGAGCTGAGCCCCGGGTCGCTCCAACGACAGTTCTGTTTGTTATGTACAGTAGGGCCCTTCGGGGTCAGGGCGATGAGTGCGCGAGGCGAGGCAGCTGTGCCTGTAGGTGCTGACCCCGAGATAAGATAAAACACGTACGCCCTCCGGATCAGGGTGGGACCTGTGGGACCCTCCCCCCTTTTATTTTATTCTCTGCCCTTCGCGGGGTTACTTTTACAATTCCCGTGTTCCGCTGGATGATACCAATACCAGACCAATCAATGTAAGGATTTTCTACGGCGAAGGCGCCATCACCAAAGTATGGACTTGCGCCCCTTTTCTGTGTTAGAATTGACACCTCTGCGGTCAGGCTTTGCCCTTTGGAGCTCCAATTTTTCTTTCGAGCTTCCAATTTGCATGTGTGTGTGTTTGCGGGGGGGGGGGGGGGGGGGGGGGGGACACACAGACGCCTAGGCACAATATAGATCATTTATTGCAAGATTTCTTATAAGTCTATTACAAATTTAGAAAAATTGATTTATGAATGTACCAAAACAGGAATAAGAATAAATCTATAAACTGCCTATTTTACAGAAAGCTATTTTAAAAAAATAAAAATTGTCGAGTTGACTGATGTCAGCGCCTCCTTTGTCTCCTTGCAGCTATCTTCTTCACAAAAACTAAACACATGGAAAAGGAGGAAACAATGGAAAAGCAAATTAGAATCAAGCACTCTTCACCAATTATAAGAGAAACAGAGACTGACTTCTCTTACCATCATCATCACTGTCCGAGGATGAAGCAGATTTATCATCTGATGAGCTGTCATATTTTGTGTTCCGCCGTTGACTGGTTCTGCTACCACCACGTCCACGTCCACGTCCTCTGCCTCTACCTCTACCCACTATAAATTTAAAACAAGAGAAGAAAAATGTCAACAATACACTCTCCAACAAAAAGCCATTTGTCCGGAGAAACAAAAGAAAGACCAACTCACCTGGTGTAGGGTCAGATTTCAGTGCTCTGCGTGGAGTTCGAGCTGGGAGTTTGGGTTTCACCTCATCACCATCCGAGTCCTGACTCTCAGCAGTGCCTGTATCCGTGCCGCCCTGAGAGCCCTGAGGAAGGCCTTTATGTAGGCACTCACTTATTTTGGACTTCAGCTCTTCAACTATTTGCTGCATATGCATAAATGAAAAAGAAAAAGTCTCTTAACATGATAATTGCACAAGAAGTGTGAAAGCTTTACCCCATCACCCTTACCAGGCGTTCAGGCTTCTGTGTTTTGCCTGCTTGGTACAAAATGTCGTTGAATGTATCATAGATACTTGGTACTGTTAGTTTTTCAGCATAACATGGTAAATTTTCCAAAAGCCTTCTGAGAGAGCGATCTGAGTATTGCAATAGCCCCAAACAAAAAGCCAAATCTGACCACTGTCTCTCATGTGTAGATGCTCGGAACCTTTGACATAATTTATCAACTAAAGATTCCATTTGTCGATCCTTTTGGATGAGCTGCATTAGGAACCTGGTCAAAAAGAGGAAAAATCAAAGGATAGAGAAAATTTTTAGATATGTTTAAATGTAGGAACAATAAATAGAAGAAGGCAAAATAAAAGAACTTGCATCATGACTGTCTGGAACTTCTTCTCCTCAACTTCTGCACTAGGGTTTGACAACCGTGATATGATATCAGGCATTACATTGTAAAGGGTGTTTCCTTTCTTTGATAGTTCCTCAAACAATGAGCTCGCCATGCCTATAACATGTAAAGAAAAAAATTAAGTAAAGGGAAAATGAGGGGGGGGGGGGGGGCAATAGCTTAACTAAGTGTTGACACTTACATGAAATCTGGGGCTCAGGGTCAACGATACACAAAGCTAAATCTGATATTTGACCTCTTACTTTCACCATTTCATTTGTTATCAAATGCTTTAATACCAAAATTGTATCTAGCCGAACTTGTGAGGACTTGTCACCCAGTCTGTTTAATGAAGTAAAGAATCCAGTAAAAAAAAACAATGAAAAGAAACCAAAATTATGACTGAACCACCCCGGGAGCATACCTGGAGTAGAAGTGTTTAGTCCATGGTTCAATAAGATTTGGGAAACGATTAGCAAGATCGCCCATTGCATACACCAAGTTAGAGCGAATTTCAGGCACAGTTGATTTTTCCATCATGGTGAAAACCAGCTAAATAACAGATAGTAGTTAGTGAGCAAAATATTTCAGGTTTTTAAAGGCACATATAAGCTAATGAAACATATATGCCCACCTGTAGATGATTCTCACAAAAGTCTGATGAAACAAGCATTAACTTTGTGAGAGCTAAGCTTGCTGTGGATTGCAAATGAATGTCTGTAAACTTTTGAGGATTGGCACAGACTGAAACAACAATGGGACTGAAAAAAAAAGTCTGTTAACAATCTGAAGATAATCATCAAATTTCGTTATAATTTTCAAAGTAAAATCACCTTAACTGACGAAGAAGTGATGTTTCTGACAATATTTCAGATTCACAAATGTTGTTAATATACTCAGCCTCAGCATCATCCGCTGCTATATCTCCACCAATTTCATCATCTGCATCCTAACATCAGAACCAATTATCAGTTAATGTGACAACGAGCAAAAATAAACAAGAAATTTTTAAAAAAACTTGAAACCTACCTGTTTTTCCATTAAAATGTGTGATGCAGATAGCATAGAATTTTGAGAGATAGATTCTTCAGCATCATCTTTGCCCTTCTCATTCTTTTTCCTACCCTTCTTTGCAGTTACTTTAGTTTTTAAATCTTTTGTCTCTTCAGCATGCTTCTCTCGCAAGCGGTTGCGGCGCTTTAGTTCTCGGAATATGTGCTTGTCCAAATGTACCCACTGCCTAATTATAAAAAAAATTAAGAGTTATCAGAGTAGTGCAACATAAACTAAACAATTTATCTACAGAAATTTTTATCCACCTGTAAGCAATGTGCCCAATGAAAAAGACCAGTCTTGTTAACAGCTCCGCTGGACAAGTTCTTTGGGAAGATTCATCATTTTCTGTTGGGGACATGATTATATGGTATCATCAAAATATCATGAATATTAGTAATTATACAAAATACTAAGCAGCTTACCCTCAGATGTGTTAAACTGTGAGTGCTGCTTTAGTTGATCAATGAAGTCGGTCAAGAGCTCTTCACATGTGCGATCTGGGTTTTCTGAGAGCTTGGGGCCGGAAAAAATATGTTAGGGTCTAAAGAAACAACTTAAATGCCATACAATCTAGTAATAATTCTTCTATGAACCTGATAAATAACATCCAATGCTTCTTCTGCCACAGATTGGTATTCAATATCTTTCAAACAAGAAAATCCCTCCTTCAAAATATCACTAAGGGTCTGAAAAACTGAGTGGTCTCGTTCATACCTTGAAAGAAAATAAAAAGCGGATTATTTACTAAGAATTATTTTGAAAGATTGGTATACTTAAAAAAAAGGGAAATATGTAACACCTTAAAGGTTCATCATCAGTTGTCACTCTACCACAGGGAACAAGTTTTAAAAGAGCTCTGCAGGTGTCTTTAATAAGTGGACCTTGTCTGTCACCTTTCTCACCAAAGCCAACTTTCACCAAGACCTCCAGGTTAGTCTGGACAGTCTGTACCTTAGACCTACAAGGAAAAGACACTAGGATGAGTAACAATTGTCGCAAGGTTTTCACCTTCTAAGAATAAATACTAAAAGCAAACATCACGAAACACATACGCTGCAACCATAGTGAGAAGTTGAAGAGCCCCTTGACTTTCTTCTGGTGTTGTGTCCTTCAATGCTCGTGAGAATCTTTCCCACATGACCTAGAAAAGAAAGTTCAGACAAAGGGATAAATTCAAATGCAAAAGATATAAGATAACAAAAACATCAAATATTCAACAAGGAAAACAAATGTTTACCTGTATGCATGCTTTGTCAAGATCATTTGATGCCACCCATTCCTTTACAAGAATCTCTAGAGCAGCTCTCTCATTCAGGCCTAGCCTGTTTAAAAGTTTGCACAAATTGCGCACAATTTCTACCGCCTGAGCGCGGCCTCTACGGATAGAATCAGAAAATATAATTACTTGCTTTAACAATACAGCACTTAATAGAAATTCAAATGTACCTAGGTATATCAGGTTGGATCTCAAGATATAATTTTTTGTAAGCAGATGCAACTGCCTCCTTAATGGTGGTTTCACTGCTCCAAACAAGGAGTAACATGTGTCTGACTCCTGCCTCTGACTGGTCAAAGCCAAACATGGATGCAGTTGTTAAGAACTCTATGGTATCTTGAATAACTTGAACTTGGCCCGAATGGAGCAATGAAATAATCATGTTGATGGCTTTTTCCATTTCTTCAGCAAATGAGATGCAGTCCTAATTAATTACGTGGTTACGACAGAGATGAGTAAAAAGACATTACAAAATTAAATAGCTAGGATTAATGCGCCGCAACAACAGAGAATGATTCATAGGCCATTTAATATAGCTACCTTGAGGTATTTCACAACTCTCAGCTGAACTGCTGCAGCTTTTACAGCTTCTGGCTCCTCTAATTTATGATCCTCTTCAGTGGGATGTAAATCCTGCAACCGTCTTTTTTTGACTTTCTTGGATTCTCTTTTTGCTTCTTCATGCAAACCTTCAACATTTTCTTTGTCTTCACCATTCACATCTTCATTCATCTCCACATAAATCTTCTTTATTAACCGCATAAAATAATCAACCTGCCATTCAAGGCGTTTGTCTTTTCTGTACAGAAAGAGTGAAAGTTACACAAAATAAATAGATAATACATCAATAAAAAAAAATTGAAGCATTTGACCACTTAGGCACACACTAACTTACCTCAGTTCAGACGCACCCGGAAACATTTTCTCCGTTCTCCGTACAAGCTTCAGAGCTTGATCAACTTCCTTTTTATCAATGCATGAACGAATTTCTTTCAAAGTTGACATCATTTCATCCTCGTTCATACCAACTTCATCTGTATCACAGGGGTCATTTTCTGTAATTGACTGCACCAACTGCAATTCTTTTTCAAGTGCAAGTGTAATGGAAGGCAGCAAAGTCTCCCATCTTTGGGCCCTAGTCATATTTTCTAGATTGCATGATTCTTCTTGTAGCTTTGCTAAGTTTTCTTCTTCGATGACTAACTTTTCCTTCAAAGTATTTAAGTCCATCTATAAAAGGGAAATTGACACATTAAAGATAGAAAAAGAGTTTAAGTTTTTCTCTAATAATTTACATTAAGGGAGAAAGAAATGTTTGTAATTGATTACCTTTGCACCAAACGGGTTGTTCTCCAAAATAGCTTTGACAAGTTGTACAGCTGACCTTACAACAGTCCAACTTGTGTCACCCAACCTAACAACAACATCGCTTAAAACATCACCAAAGCGTGAGAGAGGAATTGCTTTTTCCTGTGCAAGGTGTTGCCATACTTTCAAAGACTGGAAAATACAATATGACCATGTAACACGGTATAGACAGTATTTCTACGATACATTCAGAAGGTTGTAATATGTAATCTTACTTTGGATCGAACATAGGCATTGGTGTCCAACATGTGATCCTGAAGATGGTCAAGAAACATGCTCCTTGTGTCCCGCAGATTGTCATCAATGGTTTCAGAACTCAAAATGTGAACTAAAATTTCACCCATGAGGTCAAGCACACAATTGCGCATAGTATAAGGCTGAGAAATGAGTCAAAGTTGGTTAAAAAGAAAATATTTCTAAGTAGAATAACTCATGGCAAAATAACTTACATCACTATCCAAATGAGGAATGAGGAGATTCATGATAGGCAACACCAGATCGGATGCATTTCTACCAATCTCTATCAAAAACATATTAAAAGTTTTTGCTCCATTAGCATCATAAATTGAATCTGATTCACTGATTTCCCTCACTACCTCCCGAAGAAAACTACGGCATCCATAATCTTGAACAAGGGCTATTACACATTCAGCCAGTGGAGAGCAGAGATGTTCATATATCTTGAGGAGCTGTTAAAGGAAATAGTATTTGAAGTTCGTAGATAAGAGACATTCAGAAACTGACATGTTTTCAACGAAAAAACAGGAGGAGAATTTTAAAGCCTGTACCTGAACTATTTTAACAGTACAACTCAAGCCATGTTGAAATTTTGACACAAGGTTTCCTAAAATTTGAAATATGGATTCTCGCATAGGTTTTAACTTTGCAGAACTTATTCCAGGATCTTCCAAAATTTTGTAACATGCGTTGGCAGCTAAGCTGTAAATTAATTCATGAATTAAAATAAGTGCTTGATGTAGATAAATGTCAACAATACAACTTATTTTGGCTCACTTAATAAACTCTTCTTCCACAACTGGAGGGCTCCATAACTTCTGAATTGGCAGTTGAAAAAATCCATAGAGAGCAAAGAGTGCACGGTTCCTATCCTCATCCCAACCATGCTGTTCAACCGACTTTGCAGTTTTTTTTCTCCCCTTTAATTAAAACAAAATATTAATAGCAAAAAAAAAAAAAAAAAAACACACACATACAAAGCCTTAGATACCATACAGTACCTTGATGTCAAAGAGCAAGTCCTTTCCAAGCCTTTTGTCTTCCAGGATTCGAAGTGAGTGGCCAAATATAAACATAATCATTTTAGCAATGTTGAGCAGCTTTTTCTGTTGTTCTGGATGCATTTCATCTTCAACAAGTGTGGGGAAACAACTTGTCATCTGTTCAAGGCCTGTTGAAAAAAACAGGGAGCAATTTAAGCACTCAGTAAACACGGACAAAAGGTATAAAAGCAACATGTCACTGCAGCTGTCAGTACTAATGAAATAAGCCAACTGCTGCAGGTGGTATGTACCGTCTGTTGCCTGGTGAAGAACAGCAACCATGTCTCGCACTTCCACTTGCTTTGCTTGTACCAAATACGAATACAGAGTGTCAAAATGCTCCAATATAAATTGACAGCCATCTGTTGCAAGTGCTCTTCGGCTCACTAAAAGCAAAACAGACAAAAGATGTGGAAAACCAAGCAATAAAAATTCAAGAATTGGAAAACCCAGTTTATGACTGTATCTTACATTCAATTTTAGTTGACAGTTCTCGCAGTGAGAAGACTTCACGGACAACATAAAGTGGGGACTCATTGTGTTGAAGATCATCAATATTTAAAGGTATAACAAATTCTTCCTCCATGATGATATACTCTTTCTCTGGAAATAAGGGCACATAAAGATAGGTTTGCATTCTCTTAGAAACCTGAATAACACTAGGTTAAAAAGTTCCTAATGTTCATGAAAAGTAGGCGGTCTCTACCACGTACAACTTAAATCCACAGTCACGGTTTGAAATAAACAGGTCGCAAGATTCGAGCAGAAGTGACATTCACTGCCACATTCATAAAATCTACAAATTCAACGAAGACTTATCTATCACCAGGATTTGAAATTATGAATGTAATATCAAACGACCGTCTCCCGCGCTTCTGGGTTTTTGAAACTTTATTTTGTTGCGTTCTTATTTTTTTTCTGCTTTCGTTTGTAACTGACATTTGCGGTTGCGGGCAGAGATCTGGTTGGAGCAGTCGACGACCCCCTAGCCGTTGCTGAAAGAAGAAGAGAAAGAGGGGCCGGGAACGGCTCGTGCCTTGTGGCCAAGGCTTCCGTCGGTTCTTTTCAGGTCTGTAAACTTCCGGTGAGTCTCTTGTGTGTGGCGTGCCGCGTTTGGTAAAGTTTTGCGCTAGAAATTGTTAAAATGTACTCGTATATCACTATTTTGCGCTTCTATTAGTTTCGCTTTGTGCGTACGCGTTTTTACTGTACGTTTTAGTTTTGCGCATCTTCGGATGACACTGGATTCCGCACTGGTGCCCATCGCGTACGGCATGAGACCTGTTCGGGTGTTGACTTAGCTTAACCGCACACATTGTGTTGTATACGATATTTTGTAGTACAAACCGTTCTCTAACGCTTTCTGCTACCTCTTAGCTCGGTATAATCCATGAATTCGAATCTATCGTCTGCACTGTCACGTCTGCAGTCGGTATCGTTGTTTAGCTAGGTTAGGTTTGACGTGTCGGTAACAACTTTTCTTAGTTTTCCAAAATCATTTGTCTTGGGCGTGCCCATGTGCCGTTGCGCCGGTAACCTCATGCCCGCTGGCGTGCTGCTCGTGCAAAGCTAATGAACTTGGTTTGTTTACAGTGAGCGCCCTCAGCCAAAATGGTTCGGAAATCGCCACAATGGGTCGTCAAAATGAAGGAGAACTATGCCAAGAAAGGCACTCCTAAAGCCGAAAAGGCTGTGTCAACCGTAAGTGTTTATTTGCTCCTGAATCTGATGTTTCATCCATGTTCTACCATTTTGTTCATGTCTTTTAATGTAGCTTGTTGTTGTCCTCAGAAAAAGCCATACAGGAAGCGTGTCCGTCTTTTTGCCAACGCCGTCTTCACTGGTTACCAGCGTGGTCAGAGGAATCAGAACGAGAGCACTGCTCTTCTGAAGATCGACGGCGCTGCCTTGAAGGAGCATGTTGACTTTTACGTAGGAAAGAAGTGTGTCTACGTATACAAGGTTGGCATATTTAGTTACCCTCAGGAACCCTGTGCTTATGTTTATGTGGACCTTCACTTACTGAAATTTGTCAATTCTCCCCTGCAGGCCAAGACCAAGACCTCTATCCCCGGCTCTACGCGCAAGAACAAGACCCGTGCCATCTGGGGTAAGGTCACGAGGCCTCACGGATGCCGCGGCAGTGTCAGGGCCAAATTCGCAAGGAACCTCCCTGCTCAGGCTATGGGTCACAAAGTTAGAATTGTAAGTATTGCTCTGCTTCAGATTTCTTCCTTGCATTCCAGAAGTCGTTTATGTAGGCAGCTAACAAACTGAGTATGTTTCCCTTTCGCACTTGTATATGAACTCCAGCGGTCAGTAGCTTATCTGTTTACTCTGGCCCCTGGTGCCAAAACTATTAAACTAAATTGCCCTTGCCCTGCATTGTTTGGAGCGTTTGTTTTGGGTTAGTGGTCTTTGTTGACTTAATCCTACTGTATGTGGGTTTAATATTCAGAGGGATATCAAAGTTCCCACAAGGCTGGAAAGTTGTGGGAGAAAGATATGAGTCTGGAAGTCAGGGAAATTTTTGAACAGTCATGGAGAAAGACCTTAAAGATGAAGGTTAGATAACCATTTTACCTTTTTTTAAAGTTTGAAACCACATGCCAGTTTTGGGTATTGGGAAAAAGTTATGAAAAACTTAATATTTTGGTCTGGAAAGTCATGGAAAACAGTCAATGGCACAAAGTGGGGACCCTGAATGTGGATGGTAGGAAGTTTTTCAGAGTTCTTGCCCATTGTTTATTTTATTCTTTGCTTCCGGGTTTCTTTTCTGCCAAGGTTTTGTTTTATTGGGTAGTATTTAGTCATGGGCATGAGACCTGACATTCTGTGAGGGTTGGAGGTGGCTTTTATGGGTGTACCTAAACCTTGACTTTTCTTTTGTTGCAGATGATGTACCCTTCCAGGATCTAAGTTAAGATTTCCATTTAAATAAAGAAAAAAAATCATTTTATGTTTCTTATTTACCCTTTGATCCCGATCATCAGCTGCAAAATGCTTGCATAACACTATTCAGCGCAACTGAAGTTTCTTGGACGGCCATTGAGCACCACTTGTTGGCATCACTTATCACATGGGGGATGGGGGGGGGGGGGATATGACATCGGTTTAGTTAGCTCTGTTTCATACGGAGTCAACCGTTGCATGTTCATTTTTTGCGTGCGGTACAAACGGATGGTTTGTTACCGTGCCTCTGCTAATTAATTTCGGAGGGTCCAAATTTTTCATACAAGTGGCACGGTAGAAATGGGACTTCCGTTCACATATTCCTGCGCAATCCTGGGGCTTTCTCTAAGATACACGAGTGCGCCGGCGGTCGGAGGGGTGGCCGGGCTCCCGGGGCGAGATAGGCAGGCCAACTGGCACCCGTTGTGTGAGAGTCGCGGGCAGCGGCCGCCTGCGGCGCGCTCGGTAGGCAACCCATTCGACTCGGAGCTGGTGCGAAGGCAGCCGAGTCACTGGTGAGGTGACCACGGAGAGAGAGAGTACGTTGGCTAGTGGTGACCACGGTGGAACGTGTGTACGCTGTCAGAGGGCGTCAACAAAATTGATGGCACGTCTTCACAGCTGAGGCGTCGTCGTCGACAACCCGGATACCCTCCTGCTGCGCCCCCTCCCCCCCACCCCAATGCCGCGACAGGTGCTTTATACATTAACTGAGAGCAGTTGCGGATGTGGGCGCCACGCCGCGCCGCGCGGTGATGTGAGGTGTGTGCAGGGCCGATTATCGGCTCCTCGGAAATGACGATGCACTCGTATGGTTAATTTGCCATCCAGGAAGACACATGGCTGGGAGGGGGGAGGGGCGTCCGCCGAAAGAAATATGACGGAAGCGGCATTCTCTGTCCAAAGTCCGAGCGACCAGCACATGCCGGTCGGCCCTCTACGATCGGACACAGCCCCCGGCTAGTCAGTGGGAACCATCCCCACACACCGCTCCCGGCGTCGGACAGACTTTATTTTCCTGGCACAACCCCTCCCGTCCCCACAGTGGACAACGAAACCGCCCAGACATATGATGGTCCGGGCAGACGAGATCAGCAGCGCGCAAAGCGAGCAGCAGTTTGCACGGTGGCGCCATCGGCGGCGGCCCCCCTAACTACGTCAGCAGAGTTGCAGTTGCACCGCTGGCCGCCGCCGTGCATGATGGCGCCACCGTCGAATTGTGAGCCGACTTCTCGCGCCGCGCGTATCCGTCGGCCTTACACGACTACCTCGACACCAAACGCTTGGATGTTGTGCCCCGGCGCCGCGAGATGGCGCCACCGTGCAACTGCTGCGCGCTTTGCGCGCGGCTGATCTCGTCTGCCCGGACCATGATATGTCTGGGCGGTTTCGTTGTCCACTGTGGGGACGGGAGGGGTTGTGCCAGGGAAATAAAGTCTGTCCGACACCGGGAGCGGTGTGTGGGGATGACTCTCACTGACTGGCCGGGGGCTATGTCCGATCGCCCGGAGTGTGGGCGGAGCCCAGCGGCACTGCGCACGGGGCGAATCTATCTTTAAGAAACTAATTGGAAAAAAAATCCGAAAGAGACGGGTGGGGTTTTTGAAGTTCTATACTAGTATCCTGGCACTTTTGACGTTTGACATTTTAAAAAGAAATGCCTGCTAATTTGGCGTCGTCTTAGTTGTCGATGCATGCGCGCACGACCTAACTACACAAACTCGAGGCGGACAGACTCGTCGGGAAGCTGGAGTGGGACAGAGACACGGAACATGAACATGACAAAACTCCTTGGCTCGGCGCGGCGTTCCCGGCCCCCGGCCCCGGAGGTGGTGCAGGGAGACTCCGGGGCATACCAGGTCCACCCCTCCCTCCCCTCCCCAGCAGTCCCCCCGGTGCAGGCCAGGCAGGAGGGGACGGGCTGCGAGGGCGAGGTGTCAGGGGCCGTCGGCCGGAGTCTTTTCCGGCGGGAAGTTGGGAGCGACGCCGCCGCCGCCGCCGCCGCGTTTCGCAGAAGCAAAGCGCGACGTGTCGTTACATTGCGTGGCCGCGCCGCTCGCGCGTCAAGGCGTTCGCATGTGTGCGCAGCCAACGCCGGCAGGGCCGCCGAGCTGCGATGCCGCGGCGCCCGGGATAATCGGGGTCCGGCTCGGTGCGGGAGTCGCTCTCCACTCCTCTTCCGTGAGCACGGATTATTGAGTCACTGCCCGCCGATGCGGTGCGTGCGGGGGCCGCGGGGGCCGCGGGGGCCGCGGGGGGCGCCCGAACGGACGGCGGAGGACGTTGACCGGCAGCGCCTGCAGCGTGGGGCCTCGCGGGCCGGAATCGCGCTCACACGCCCGACTAGCAGCGCGGGGCATTCAGTTTCTTGTCTTTTTGCTTTTAAAAACAAAAAAATATTTTTTTAAAAAATGTCCCACGCAAAAAATTTTTTTTTTCGCGTTGCGTCCTTTTCTAATTATGTACCATATTTCTGCTGGAGTCGGCCGAAAAGAGGGCGTGAGTCAGAGAGCCGTATGCAGAGTAAACACATAAACACAGCCCCCCTGGAGGGCGGCCGGGTCGGGCGCTGGCCAGGGCTTATCTCTCTCCCGCTTACCGCCCCTTCCCCTCCGACACCCCCCCTCCCTCTCTCTCTCTCTCTCTTTCTATCCCTCTCTCGCACACTCTCACTTACTCCCCACCGCCCGTTCCCCTTCCTCTCCCCTGTACTCCGTAATCCTGCGTTGTGTCGTGTGTCCGGAATCGGAGTAATCCCTGCATTATTCCGGAGGAGACAACAACAGGAGAGCCAGCGGCAGCCAGGGCCTGCGAGGGTTAATTCTTTGGGAAGGGGTAGTAAAGGGGCGGCGGGGGGATGAAACCGAACGGCCGCGCGCGGCGGGCCCAGGGGCACCAAGGGGCTGGCGGCAGCGGCGGCAGGCGGGTGCCAGGCCGGCCAGGGCCTGTCGCCGACGGCGAGGGAAGTCGACGTCGACGTCGTCGGGGATGTCTTAACGGGGGCGTCGCGCCGGGCGGCTTTGTGTGCGTCCGCACCGCCGCGGGCACGCGACCCGGCCAACGCCCCCCTCCTCTTCCCGACACCTTCCCTTCCGCTCCCAGGTGCGGCGGCCGGCAGCGACAGCCACCGAACAGCAATCACATCGGCCGGCGGCGTACAGCTTCCGAACGGCACGGCGCGGCCGCGGCGCGGATACGGCTCCCGCCTAGCCGCAATTAAAAGTCACCGTTCGAGATCAAGGCCGACTGCTGCTGCCGCCGCGGCTGCGGAGCGCTGCGGAGCGGAGGCGCCCAGCCCGAGCCTCCGGCCCCCGCCGGTCCCCGCCCCGCCCGCCCACTGTCCCTCTCCCGCGGGTGCAGGCAGGTTCCCACACCGCCGGCCGCCGCCGGGGCCCCACACGGGCAATGTACGACACCGCGACACGCCGCGGCACGCGCCGCGCCACACGCGCCACACGCGCTATCCAGCAGGTGCCGCCCGAGCCAGTTAGCCGGCCCTCCGGACGGAATAAGAAGCGCGGCCGGCGGCACCGACAGCGTCACCGCGGCACCGCGGTCTGGCGGCCCGTCCGCGAGGCGTACACACGGACTCAGCTTTCGGCGCAATCGAGATTGCGGCCAAATTGGCGCGCGTGTTTTCCAGATGCACTTCTTCCGGAGACAACAGCGCCACAACACAGCGCGACGCGACACAGTAGCGCCCTGTGGTACAGCACGATCCGCCCGGCGGCGGCACGGCGCGCCCTCCGATAGGCCGCCGTCGGCTCCCGCCTCCCACACTGCTGCAAATATATGACGGCCGTGCACCTCCCCCCGCTGACAGGCCCCTGCCGGCCCTCCCCGCACCCCACGTGACCCGCGGCCGCGGTGGAGTGCCTCTTCGTGGAAATGCCTGCAGAATTAATGAAGGCCCCGTCGGTGGCGGCGGCGGCGACGGCGGCGCCTTGGGAGCGCGACCACAAAGTAATGCACCGCCTCGACGCGGACCACGTCGTCTACGACCGCACCGCTCCGACGGATGAAGAGCTCGGCGTCACCCGCTGAATTGGAGACGAACGACCAGTGCGGATCTGTGGCGCCGACCCCGACGCCTGACGCCTGGCGGGTAGGCAGCGCCGGCCGCTGCGCGGGCACGCGTGCCGTGCGGGCCGGCCTACCCCGCCGTCCGCAGGCGGCGTGACCGGCGACTCCACTCCCAGGGCTCTCGCTGGCCGCGGCACAGGGCGGAGGGCCCCCCGCGGCCCCCCGCGGCCCCCCGCGGCCCCACGGCTCACGGGTTGGGTTGACTCATGGGCGCTCATGATAGGAGTCATGTGAGCTGATGGGACGGAAGGGCCATGGGAAGAAATCGTGCTAATCCGCAATATCCTTTGTGGTGTTTGTTGAGTGCGATGAATTGGTCGAAGTGGGCGGCTGGATGACACACGGCGGCGGCACAACAGCAGAACGGAGACCTGTCTGCCCGCCTGTCCGCCCGTCTCTCTCTCTCTCTCTCTCTCTCTCTCTCTCTCTCCTCGTGGTAATGGCGCATAATTGGAAGAAGGACGACGCGAGGGAGGAAGGTGTGAGAGCGAGAGAGAGAGAGAGAGACAGAGAGGGTTATGCAACGCTCTCCGCCAACAGAGCGTGACACCCCGGGCCGGGCCGCCTAGACGCGGAGCCCGCGGAGCCGTCGCCGGCCAAAATGTGAGCGGCCGGGGGCCGGCCGGGCTGACTGGACTGGTGCGGGCGGCGGGCGGCGGGGCGACCGCTGCGGCGGGCTTCCCTGACCCTGGCTCATGTGCTGAGCTGTGTGTGTGTGTGTGTGTGTGTGTACACGGCGGCGCTCTGCTTGCTCTACGCTCAGCACCGCCCGGCCGGCCCGCGGCCATAGTCTGGCCCGGCCAGCAGCAGCACCGGCGGTAGCGGCGGCGGTAGCGGCGGCGGTAGCGGCGGCGGTAGCGGCGGCGGTAGCTGCGCTTCTGTCAGCGAGGGCGAGCGAGGGGGCCGCTGCCAGCGCATAAATCACCCATCTGCTGGTGTCCAGTTCAACGTACGCTCAAAGAAAATTTCAAGGGAAAATGTTCCCACGGAAAACGAAATACAAACAAAATTGCAAGCAGTTCATTTACGTACTGTGTGAGCGCGCAACAAATTCACTTTTGCCGGCTCGTTACCCTGCCTCGTAAACAATTTACAGGGTGCCCCGGTCGAATGTGGGCAAACCTTCAGGATGGTTGGAGGAATCTGCAGGCGCCCCTCCTGCCGCCTCCACCGGCGCCCGCTGCGCCACGCGCCGCGTGGAAAGTTCCCCCCCTGAATTTCGGGGGCCACACGGGGGGCACGGCGGCGCGAGGCAACCCTGCAATTGGGTCCATTGCGATTATTGGAGCCGTGCGGCGCGCGCACGACCCGGAGACGCGGATGCTGATGAGGCGGATGCGACGCCGACGTCGTCGGCAAGTGCGCAGTGCGCAGTGCCCGTCGCCGTCACAGTCCGGATGTCGGAGGGCGGCGCGGCGCGGCGCGGCGCCGCGGTGCCTCTTGCAGTTATCGAAGATGTTTGACCGGGGCACGCCGCGCCGCACCGGAGGGGCCCCGGGGCCCGGGGCGTGCGGCCCGGGGCCCGGCCGGCTGTGCAGTGCAGCCCGACTCGGCCCGCTCTGCCCCGCCCGCCCCGGTAGCCGCCGGGCCTGCTGTGAGCCTGGGAATAAGCCACTTTTTGTTTATCGGCGTTATGCAATCCCTAGTGTGGCGAGGAGGGCAGATCTTCTGCTCCGCGCTGTCACACACACACACACACACACAGCCACACACACACACAGAGCGACACGACGGGAACCACCATCGCCGCTGACGAATTTGGCGCTCGACTTTGTGTGTGGGAAATGTATAAAAAGAAACGGCGGAGTGGCCACTATAAGCGACCGGCGAGACGATAGGGGGAGGTCGGGGACTGTCCGCCGTCTGGATGCGATGCAACTCGGCTGCACAACGGAGAAAAGCGATGGCGTGGTAGAACACTGACATGCACATGAATACAAGAATTACAAAATATGTGGCGATTTTACATACATCAATTTTATGCGGGTGGAGTGCGGGTGGGGGAAGTCCATATCACTTTTTAATTAAATTTAATCGCTGTTGCGACTTCCCCGCCGCCGTGACTCGCCCCGCACTTATCCCATACACGATTCTAGTTTTCACACCCCGCTTATGCCGCCTCCTCGTCGGGCACGGCGGCGTCGTGCCCCGCGTGTGCGGTAACCACGGCCCCGCGGATGTGCCGCTGCGCCGCTGCGCCGCGGATGCCGGTAAACACCCGCGGGGAGCGGGGGGCCGCGACGACGCGCGCCGCCATTGAGTAATACCCGAACAGGAAAGAAAATTGCGGACGAGGTGCGGCCGGATCGGTTCCAGTGGGCCACCGGCTTAGCGAGACCGAGGCCCGCGGGGCCCGAGGCGCCGGGCCACTCACTCTTCAAGTGAGACGAGCCACTTACTGGAGCGTCGCTCGCCGCTTTATATTTCGACCGTCAAAATTTTGCGGCGGCGGCCGGCGGCCGGCGGCGGCGGCATCTTCTAGAGCGAAACGCGGTGCGTCGTGGAGCAGCGAGCGCTGCACTGCACTGCAGGCTCTGCGGCGTTGCACAACAGGGTCATTAGACGGTTCTCGATGCGACGCGGGAACGGCGACGGCGCCTGCTGCCGCGGCGGCACGAGTTCACTGAACACCGTTGACACCACGCACACACACACACACACACACACACACTCTCTCTCTCTCTCTCTCTCTCTCTCTCACACACACACACACACACAGCGGAAGAGTAGAGGATAATGGCAGGCCGAGAGGTGAGGAGGGTCCGCCCGCCGGGCCCCGCGTCGGTTAGGCAGCCGCACGGCACTCGAGTGTCGCGGGACTGCCTACTCGGACCTTTGCAGGCGCTCTCGGTGGGCCGTCCGTCGTGCGGAGTGGGTGGCGCCCCGAGACACGCGGTCTGGCCGCCTCGCGCCGCCTCGCGCCGCCTCGCGCCGCCGGTCCCGCTCGCTGAACAGATGCGATGGCACGCGTCTTCTGGCGAAACGGTTGGCGACTCTGATCCGCAGAGAGTCGCGAGTCACACTGATAAATATACGGGGATGCCTTTCTCGGGTGTCGTAGACGTTCGTTGCCACGCGTCATCGAGCCTGCTCAACCCCTTGTGCCAAAGATCCTGTAACTTTGTAATACATCTGTAATACCGCCTGTAATAGGCCTACCGCAAAACTGGGCATTTTGGTCTTCCTAAAACGGTTTTGGTCTTCCTAAAATAAGAATTTCAAGGATATTAGCTTACTCTGTGCGGTACCTAGTACAGACGTGTACGCAATGTTCTCCGAGAGTCGCCTCTCGGATCAACACGGTGTTGTTGTTATTTATTTTTTAAAAAACTGTCATTCAGGAATTTAGTTTGTTTCCTGACCGTCTATACGCGGTTCAGATCGTTGAGTGTGTCGACAAGCCAGGCTATCTGGGACCGAAACAGCAGCTGGAAGAGGCCGCAGCCCCGCAGACGTCCGGCCAGCGGCGCTCCGTGCGGCCCGGCTGGTCCCGGCTGGTCCCGGCTGGGCTCGGTCAAACACTTCCACTCCCACGGTGACACTATTATCGCGGTCGGCTGCACTGCCGCGCCACGCAACGCCACGGCACGCGGCCTGATGCGGCGCGGCGTCGCTACAAAACTTGTGTTCGTGACGGACTCGACTGCACCGCTGCCGCTGCTGCTGATGATTCGGATAAATACACTGGTAGTGTTCAGGACAACGCAGCGTTCAAACTTCCAGTCAAATAGTCATCAAATAGTCATCAAATATTCCAGTGACAGACATGACCAAGTTTGCAATCCAGATCGCAACGATGATGAGGAAGTGCCTTACGATAAGAGTGATAATACTGTGCGGATTCGCCGACAAAAAAAAACTTTAAAAAAACTCAATACCGCAAATACTCATAGAAATCACAAAATCTTTGTGATTACAATTGCAAAGCTGAGAACAGTGTGAGGTCCCGGGCCGGGCGGCGCACGGGGGCCGCACGCCGCCCGGACTCATGTCATGTCATGTTCAAACACCTCCTCAGAACTGTCGGCGAGATGACGCCACCCGCCGGCTAGGCTGCCGCCGGCACCTGCGTGACGTCAGATGCGGGGACGTCCTCGCCCTCTGTCTGGGCCCTGTGCATGCCGCGGCCCGCTGCCGCCGCCGGCCCCGCCGTCACCGCCGCCGCCGCCACCGAGCTCCCCGAGTCATGCCACATTTTTCGCGAACCAATATTTAATGAGACACACACACGCACACAGGTCGAGAGAAATGGAATATCGGATGATGCGCGGGTGATTCATTTGCCGGCTCCGGCCGCGGAATTGCACCGCACCTTACCTAACCTCACTCCACCAAACACACACACACACATAAAAAAAAATTTCTGTGCAGTTCGATGCAGTGCTCCGCACGTCGTTTACCCCTCTAATGTGAAGCAAATCAACGCGCCGGCGCAGCGCATTTTTTTTTGTTGCGAACGGGAAGCGATTTTCGTCTGGACGTTGCTTTTCCGCGCCACACAGAGTTCAAAGGCGTGTTAGTATTCAGTGGCGGCGGTGTCGGCCGTTCCCCGGACAATAAATCGTGCGTGTGCATACCGCTCTGCCAGCCAACTGCGCCGCGTTAGGCGTGATTATGGAGGAGCGAGAAGACAATTACCGCGAGTCCGGCCGGCTCCGCGGCAGATCATATCGGGCAGTCAATGCTGTCCCGGGCGAGACCTGCCGCCGCCGTTACCTATTCTCTACACTTCGGAAAAAAATAATAGCAAATGGAGATGGGGAAAGTGGTTAAACCACACGGACAGAAGCGCTGAAAAGGGTTTTCAATAATCGGGCACATTCCTGCTGACACAGGTGGTGCTCCGCGGCGCGGCGACGGCAGCAGCCCCCTCCCCCTCTCCACCTACACCAACACCCCCACCCCTCTCTGTCCGCCAGGTCCCTGACTTCAAATAAGGAATAAAATGGATTTTGGAAATTTAACGAGTTTCTGTCCTTAAGAACGTTTGTAGCACTAGTCTCGGTGGACACAGAGCAAGGTTTTTTTTCGCCGTTTTTTCCCCTGGGTATTTTATAATATCCTTTAAAAGAGAATGCTTTAGACAAGCGCCCAAGATGTCGCACCAGATTCACAGCCCCGCGGCCCACGTGGCGCTCCCCCGCGCATGTCTAATCACTTCCCGGGAAGGAACGCTCATTTTGAAAGACGCTGCCGAAACACTGGAGGCCCATCATCGGCAGACAGCCGTACGACGCTCGCCAAACACGTGCGCGACGAGTCTGTCGTCTCCGCGTGTGTTTGTTCTCCGCGCGGCCACCGATCGCGCACAAGTAAGAAATGCAGCCAATGTGTCAACCACACACGACCACCGCGCGCTGCGAGCAGTGGGGCGCGCGGATATGGAGTGCGTGTGCGTGTGTGCGTGCGCGTGTGCGCGTCGGAGGACCGTTGGCGGAAATCGAATCCGCCCGGAGCCGGTGTGTGTGCCCGAGCCCTGCGCCAGCAACAGTTTGCCCCCGCCACGCGCACCGCACCGCACCGCGCCGCGTCCATGTGTGCGCGACCCTTTAAACAATGCCGCTGCTTTTGCCTCTCGACGAACGGCAAGGCGGCAAGGCGCAAGTCATCGAATGTGCCCCGCCGTGCCGTGCCGCCCGTGGTGTCGTCCGCGCGTGGCGTTCAACTTCCTGCACCGCTCGATATACGCCGCGCACAATCGGCGGCCGCCGCCTCCGCTGCCGCCGCTGCTGCGGACTGTTGGTCATCCTGGTGGCAGGAGTGTTGTACCGGGCCGCAGTGGGCCGCAGTTTCCGGGGGGCGGCCGGCCGGCGGGTCCGATAATGGAGAACATATGCCATGCTTTGCTGCTGGAGCATCTGAGCCACGCGGTCTGAGCGTTGGGGTGCTGCCTGGGCTGCGCGGCCCCCTCCGACACACCGCGTCGTCGGCGGGGCGCCCGCGGTGATCGGCGATGGGGTGTAGTGAGATAGCGGAGCGGTCCGTTGTAAACACTGCGACGCGGCGCGGGCCGGCGGGGGCCGGCGGGGGCGGCGGCGGCGGCGGTGCTGTCAACAACGTCGCGTTTCGCCGCACCACACACGCGGCCCACAGAGGTGGCGGCCCAGCGCGTGGAAGGAACATGTTTTCGTCCTTCGGCCCGGCCAGGGCGGCGTGGGTCCGTGGAGATCAGCGCCGCACCGCGCCGCAGCCGCCGGTGGTGCCGCGGCGGCCGGCCCCGCCGCGCCGCGCGGGCTGCGTGCAGAGTGCCAAGACGACTAGGTTGGGGCAGGTCGCGGCCCGGTCGGTCCGGTCCCGATAGCAAATTGACGTGGACCGCGCGGGGGGTCGGGTCGGGTGGGGCCGGCCGGCCGGCGGGGCCCGAAAGTCTCGGGCACCGCGGGCGATAGCGCACCGCGACTTGATCCACCGCGACTATACCGCCGAGGGCCTGGCGCGCCTCGCTGTAGCCGACCGGACTAACCGCGTCTAAGTTGGGCCTGGACCCCGGCCAGGGGAGGGCGCCGCTGTAAACAAAGCCCCCGGCCGGCGGCGCCCACCGGGGCAGACCTCACGGCCCGCCCGCGCGTTGACAAGGCGCCCGCTAACGCCACATTTTCATTACAACAAGCAATGCAAACACCTCGGGCGGCGGCGGGGAAACACGCCGAGCCGACGAGCCTCGTCCCAGGAATCTGCTTATTTTATTGCATGCATTGACGCAGGTGTACGCCGAGACTGGCGGCGGCGTGAGGACATTGTGTCGTCTCACGCCACGAAACCGTTTGTTGACTAATACATACCCTATTGGATTAATAGGTGAACTAACAGGGAAGTGAGCATTGGAGAGGGCGGTAGTTGGCCCCTCCTCAAAGACAAAAGGCAAAAAATATATAAAAAAAAGCGCAGCGCTGTCATTGTTGGCTCTGCCAACGTTTGCTCGCTCGAAGGCGGGGTTTAGCTCCGTAGATAGTTGCGATAGAAGCCGCAGAGCATGTGCAGGGGGTGCTGTTCCCGACTCATTCGAACGGCCCCTATCAGACCGACGCCGCGCCGCGATCGGCAAAGCGGCCCGCCATCTGCACTGCACTGTTAGGAAAGAACAATGGATGCTCTGGCAATGGTTAAACCATTCAAAAACAAAACCAAATAATATTTTTAAAAAATGGCAAGATCGTCGATAACTCGCAATTCTGAAATGATAAAACCATTTGGAAATGACTTTTTGGCTTACTTTAGCAATTTCCAATTTTTAAAAAAATCTTTTTCAAATGACTGAACCATTTTTGCAGGATAATGGGTCAGCCATTTCCATTGGTTGGCAGCACTTGCTGCTAATCAATGACTTTTTTTTCTAACAGCTTGCGCCTGTTTGCGCCCCGTTTGTTCCGGACGCGCGGCCACACGCCTCCGTCCACTTCAATCATTCATTCTTCTCTTTCTGTAGGTACCCGAAATTCGGATGTATATGTACGAAAGAAAATTGGGGAGAACGGGTTGACGATGTCAGGACCGAGTACGCAGCGGCTTTCATCGCTCCCGCCGGCAAAAAAGAAAATGAGGGGGAAATACAGATTGGATAAAAAGCGACGAAGAATCAGTGGACCGCCGTGTTGGCGACTGTCAAAAAGGGCGTCCGACAGCGTGGCGCAGGTCCGGGCGGGCGGCCGGGCCGCGTCGCCCGTGCACGTCGCCCATCCCGACTGACAGGCGGCCTGACAGGACCCGCTCGTTCAAATTCGCGGGAGCTTTCCAACGAGCTGCCACCCGGTTCGCCTATCCTGGGGGGGACAATGAGTGTCAGTACTATTTGGCGACCACTCTCCTGTTGAGTGCTTGTTTCGCCAAAACTGATTTCCACAAGGCGCCCCAAACAAAAGCTCGCCGAGGAAAAACGATAGACACCACTTTGCATTCGCTAACAATAATATTGCGACTTTGTTCGTCTCACTGCTGACGGCGGCTTGGCCGCTGCACTGCTGCTGTGTGCGTCCTCCCGGCCGACGGGCCCGACTCAAACGAGCCCATTCGCTTATCCCTCAATTTTCTCCATTCTTTTCGACGCTCCGATCAGGGTGGGGCGGCGGGATCACGGTACACTGGGCTGGGGCCACGCATTCATGTTTTATCAAATCTTTATTAGAGAGAAAGAGAGTGAGAGAGAGAGAGAGAGACGCCCCCCGGCCTTTGCTGCGGAAGAGACAGAGACGGGCAGCCGTTGCGGACTGCACAGCGCAGCGCCACCAGGCCGGCCGCCACCCCCTCCACCGCGGCCTGCCGCCGGCAGACGGCGGCTCACCGCGGCCGCCCCGCCGCCGCCGCTGTCGCCTGCCTGCCTGCCCCCGTATAACTTGCGGGTCCGCGTCGTGGCGCGGTTTGTTTTGAAGAAGCCGCGAGACAGGGGCGGTGCGGGCAGTGTCGGTATAGTGCTGGTGGTGCGTGCTCTCCTCTACCTCCGCACACACATCGCGCGTCGCCGTGTGAGTTCGCGCGCGCGCGTCCGCTCTCCACTCCACGGACTCTCCGCGTCTCTCTCTCTCTCTCTCTCTCTCTCTCTTTCTCTCTCTCTCTCTCTCCCACCCCCGGGCCGGTGCGGCCCGCGCCGCGGCGGCGTGCAGCGAGCGCGCGGTCGAGTTCGGCGGCCACGCAAAAGGCCGAAGGCAGAAGACGACAGGCGGCCGCCGTCGACACACCCGCCTCGCCTCGCCCGGTCCCCGCGCGGCACGCGACCACACCGCAGCGCGGTGCAGCAGGTGCCGCAGGTGCCGCAGGTGCCGCAGGTGCAGCAGGTGCGGCGCCCCGGACCACCCCCCGCGGGCCGTGAGGGCGGCCGCGTACCATGCGGAGGGCCCCCGCCGAGGCCTCGCCCGCCCGGACCCAGTAGTGGACAGTGACAGTGCGTGCGTGTGCGGCGGCAGGATGTACATCAAGAGGCTGTGCAAGGTGTGGCAGTATGGCATGGGCCGGACGGTGAGTACCTAACCCCCCGCCACAGCAGCGGTAGGGTAACGTCCTCGGCCCCCGCACCCCGCGGAAGTGAAAACCTGGCCACCCTTCAGGGCGCGCGCGTTCAAAAATAGTCGCCGGCGTTGCGCGCGCCTGGTCCTGACGGCCTGACGGTCCTGGCGGGCGGCCGGGGCCGGCCGGCGCGGCGCACTTGTTGGTCACCGCCGGGCCTGACGCACGCCAGGCCGCCAGCGAGCGCCCAGGAATAGGCCGCCTGCGGGGGTAGGCCAGCCCGCACGGCCGGCGCGCGCCGCCCCACCGCGGCTGCCTACCCTCCCGGCGGCTGCGCCCAGACACATGGACGTGTGTGATGTGGCCGCTCGTGCCCAGGCCCGACGTCCCCGTTGGCAAACAAGGAAATCAAGTGCAAGTGCCTCCCCCCTCTGTCTCTCTCTCTGTCTGATCAGCCTCGAATCTCAGCAGCGCCCCCCCCCCCTCATTAAAGTGGATCGGCGCTCGGCACTGCGCGCGCCGCCGACCCGGCCGCGTTTTGACGGGCGACACGCTCGTAATAAAGTAACAGAAACTGCGCGGCTTCGGAGGACGCGGAACCGGCGCCAACAGCTTTAGGCTGCTCTGCCGATGGACGGCCAGGCCGGGGCGGGTCGGGTCGGGCCTGAGGGCGAGGGCACCGGACCGCAGGGCTCGCGGCCGGGCCCGCAGAGTCGCTGCCCTTTGGAAGCAGACGCCCGAGAAGAGAGCCGAGCCGAGCCGAGACGCCGTCGCCACGGTATGCGGAGGCCGTTTCCCGCTGTGATGTAAACGGAGGAGCTCGACCTGCTGAGCGTGCGTCGGCCGCCGGCCGCGACAGCGGCGTCAGCCGTGGGCCCACAAGAGGCCACGCGCAGCCGGGCCTGCAGGCGACGCCCTGCGCTCATCAGCTTCCCACGGACTGACGACCGCTGACGCCGAGCACCGTATAGCTGTCTCACTCGCAGCCCCGCGGCGCGCCCCGCCCCCGTGCACACGCGGGAGTGAGACAGAGCTACGAGGGCAGCAGTGCCCAGCGGGGCTGCAGCCACGCCGGCCAGCAGCAGCCCCGCCGCAAGCATGACCGCCGCCAACCCCTTGCCGGCTACAGAGCACCGCTGCTTAACCGCACGACGTAAGAAGACGAAGCTTCTGGAGCGGCCTGGAGCGGCCTGGAGCGGCTGTCCAGAAGCTGAGGCTGGTGGTGCCCGGGGCTGCGTGTGCCGCAGTAACCGCGACTTAGCACGGAGCAGCGAGCCGCCGGCCCGGCCCGGCACGGGCCACGCTATCGGCGGGGTTGATTCCGAAGGAGAGAGAGAGAGATGGCCGCCGTTTCGTCGTTCTGCGTCTCTCTCGCGCCCCCCATGCGAGTGCAACAGAGATGGAGCGGCGGCGCGTCTCTTCGGAATCAGCCCGCGCGTCTCCGTGCCGCTCATCCCCCGACCGTTGACCCGGTATCTCCCCGGGGCCGAGCTGCCACTTCCGTGACCCGCCGCGGCGGGCAGTGCGGGCGTGGGGTGCTGCTGCGCCGCGGCGTGTGTTGACACTCCATCACTCCACTTATGCACCCCCCCCCCTCTCCACCCGGGGTGTTTGCATTGGCACACCTGTCGCGTGTCCTCCCCCCGCCCCGCCAGGCCAGCCAATCAGAGCAGCGCGGCGGTGGCGGTGGTGGTGGTGGTGGTGGCGGCGGCGGCGGCGGCGGCGGCCCCGCGGGGCACACCGTCGTACGGGTCGGGTCATTGATGCCGCCGAAGGGCCGGGATGGGCGGCTGCGGCTGCGGCGGCTGCGGCGGCTGCGGCGGCTGGCGGCGGCCTTGCTAGTCGATAAGACCAGCATAGGCCCCCGCACGGCCGACCCCGCCCGGCAGCTCCCAGAGCCACTGCTCCGCACTGATCTGCCGGCCTGAATGGTGCGTGCACCGCCACAGTCAACCACCTGCCACCCCCCCCCCCCCCAAAAAAAAACAATCCATGTAAAAAAAATTGGATCGAAATGAAACGGACTACAGTTCCGTTTTTGAACGGCCACACCGTCGTGACGAGCGGCGCTGAACAGACCAGACAAAGTCGTGTTTTACGTTTTTTTAAGCTTCACATGCGCGTTTGTCTCACTGATGATGTGGGTCAGTCGGTGTTTATTTTCGGTTCGGAGATTTCACAAATTACGGGTGGCGCAGTGAGTGGGGGGAGAGGGGAGGGGAGGGGGCCATCGCAGCACGCGAGCAATTTGTACTGCGCCGGCAACTGCGTCTGTCGCCTGAGCGACTTCCTCCTGATAAGACGGAACGTCTCAGAGGGCGGTGGAAGGGGGGGGGGGGGTCGCTGGGTGATTGTGATTTTCGTACAGCGTCCGTCCATCGCAGACCCGACCACCGCCGTGCGAAACAGACTGACGTAGAAATGAACAAAATTACATACCGCTGCAGCGTTCGCCAGCCCAGGCTGGGGGCAGGGCCCCGGCGCGCTGCTGGCAATCTACGTCAAAGACGGCGCACTCGAGCCCGAGACTGTGTAGCCTGTGGAGCCTGTGTAGCCAGCCCATACCTAGTTTCTTTCGGCCCCCCTCGGACCCTACCATGCGGCCTGCGAAACGGTAAAACGTGGACAAAGAGAATGCGAGTAGCTTCTTGGGAGACAAGACGAGACCTCAATGTACAAGACGTCGCGCGGCTGGTATGTCTTTTCGAGGCGTTCCGTGACCCGGCTATCGTTTCTGAGGTGGTCCCTCCCGAGACCTGCCTACCTTTTTATCTCCTTCCGGAAAGGTGGACGTCCGAAACGGCGAAAAAAAGGTTGGCCGGCGGGTCGCGTCGTGAAGGAAACCGTGTCCGTGCCATGTATTAATGTGTGAACGAGAGACAAACTCACGCCAAAAAAAAATTTAATGCGTCGGAATTTCGAGCTCATCAACCAATGGCCGTCTCGCAGTATTTCTTGTCGTTTCCGGACGCTCCCCGTTTCGGGCTGGTCCCACCGCCCCCCGCTGAGGCGGCGGTCGTCGCTGTTGTGTTTTCGGCCTCACGTTTGCAAAATACCTCCGCTCGCGGGCGGGTGCAGTGCGGGGCGGGATGGACGCAGCTGGCAGCTGCAGGCCCCGCCCGGCTCTGCCACCTCTACCGCTGACGCATTCGTGTACCGTTTCGCGGGAAAAGACTTGACAATGGCCTGCTTCAGGCATAGAGCCACAGCAAGAAAGTATTAATAAACGGCCGAGGATTTATGGGCGTATTTCGTGATGCCATGTCAGCCACCGCGGTGAGGCGAGGTGCCGGGAGGCCGTTGCCTCGCCTCCCCTCGCGCACTTTCTCCGGCGGGACGGGACGGGGCGTTCTGCAGATGTCGCCGCCGAAGGGACCGACCCCGAAGGCCGCCGCCGCGGTACGGCGGGGAGGAGCGCGGGGCCCGCGGGGCGGGTGGTGTCTGCGGTCGCGTGCAGTCTAGTCGCCTTCAGCCGCGATGACGTCAGCGCCCGGAGGGTAGGCAGCCGGCCCGCGCCGCCGCATGCCGGAGCAGACGTTGCCTACCCGCCCGTTGGCAGGCGCTGTGTTGTTGACAGCGGCGGCGGCCGGAGTGCCTGGCAGCGCCAGGTCGCACGGGGGACCCGGCGGCCCCCCCATTAAGAAAGGCGAACGGGTGCACTCCACTCTTCACACTCGCACCAGCGAGCGGTACAGTAGCGGGAGAGGATTGCGGGGGGAACACAAGCAGAAATTGTGATGACTGGCGGCCAGAAATTACTTTCACGTGCCGGCGGACGCCGTGGGCGCTGTCAGCGGCGGGGCACCGCGGGGTGTCGCCGGATGTGGTCAGTTTCGGGCGGCCGCCCTGCCCGGCGCCCCCGGCCGGCCCCCCCAGCTGCTGCTGCGGCGGCGGTGGCAGCAGCGGCAGCGGGGGGTTGTGCTCCGCTTGTACCGGCCGCCGCGAACATTAGTTGGAGCCGCAAACCCGGTCGTCGCGGCCACAACTACAACAGGGCGTAAATTGCGGTATTCCGGAGAATAGCGCGGCTGCCCCAGTGAGATATGGTTAATGGTGTCGATACATATCGAAGCGACCGCGAGAAGGCACAAGAGACAGCCAACTTTTAACGACTAGACACATTCTTTATTTCTTCTTCTTGTTTTTTTTGGCCGCGGGGGGAGGGGGGGGGAGTTGGATACGGTGGTATCTTAAAACGGCGGAGCACTTCTCACCGGGGCAGTGTATTTCTGTCCGGACCGCGTGCGATACTTTGACCTCACTTCTCGTTGAATGAATTTTCTTTTTCAACGGCTGACGAAATTATAATTCGGGTTTGTTTTTATTTAAAGCCCACCCCGCCCGGCCGGGCTTTGCATCCTCCCGGCGCGGCGGCAGGCGGCTGCGAATAAGACCCGGCCCGATACCATCACGGCGCGCCGCGCACCGTCGGCTACGATTTCGGTCGGGCGGGAAATTTTAATAACTCCAAATATTCCACGCGCTCCGGGGCGTTTTTTTATATTTCTGGCATATTCGTCTTCGCTCGGCCGGCACGGCTGTCTGTCTGTTTGCGTGCCTGCGTGTCTGTCTGCCCTGGCACGCGTCAAACCATTGCGGGGCGCCCCGCGGCAGCCGCGGGCGCGTTTTCGACAACGGCTGTGCTTTCCCGATCCCGAAGCCAATCTCTCGCCCGTCCCGGCCTGTCCGTCCCGGCCAGCGCGGCGCACACAGTGTCCGGTAATGGCAAAAACATTATTTGCGCCCCCCACACAAAAACACGTAATTGCGCAAATTGTCAGATTAAGCGGACAACTCTTTCCTATCCTCCCCGCCTGCCGCGCCTCTGCTTTTTGTTTTCTTTTACGGGATTAAACGAGCGGAACGCACCGCGCGGCGCGGGCCGGGCCACCGCAGCGGCACCGCAGACCGCCCGCCGCCCGGAGGGCAGGCAACACGCCCACACGAGTGCGCTCCCGTCGGCAGATTGCCTAACGAGCCGGGCGCCCTTCGTGAGGCCAGGCCAGGCCGAGGGGGGGGGGGGGGGACTCGTGTGTTAAACATGACGCATCGCACGTTCGCGTCTCAAAACAGGACTCTGGACGCGCGCACTCTTTCTGTCGCCTCCTTCTGCAACTAGAACGCTCTTTTTTTTAAATAAAAAAAAGGTAGGAGATTTTGATTTCCTACGCGGTTTTCTAAGGGGTCGGGGTTGTCTGCCTCTGCTTCTGCCGCCTGCCGCCGCACCTCAGCGACCCGTCTCGCCTCGGCCGCCGGCCGCCGTGGCCGTGCCGTGGCCGTGCCGTGGCCGTGGCCGTGCCCCGCCGCCGCCGGTCGACCGGTGCTCCGCGGCCAAGTTCGAGGTCGAATCGGTCCGTGCTGCATGGCGCGGCGTAGAGCTCTCTCTCTCTCTCTCTCTCTCTCTCTCTCTCTCTCACACACACACACACACACACACACACACACACAGGCGGCCTGGGCGGGCCCCCTGTTGCCGCGGGCCGGCCGGCCGACTGCTGGCATCAGGCGCGGCTCCACTGGTGTTGCCCAACGCCTCGCCTTTACTCACTCGACGTCTGCTCTGGGTCACGGCACTATGCGTCCCCGTGCAAACTGCAACACCGCCGTGCGTCGTCGTCCACGCACACAGAGACAGACAGACAGACAGACAGACAGACAGACAGACAGACAGACAGATACACACACATACACACACACGCACACACACACAGGTTAGGCGGACGACACAGTCCCTGGCACGACGGCACGTGCCTCAGACGCGTGCCTTCCAAGGACGCGGGGCTCGAGGCGTGTCCCTCAGACGCGTGTGTCTTTGGCCGGCGGCGGCGGCGTGCTTTTAGGGCCCCCGCGGCGGCGGCGGCAGCGGTGGCCCCCGGTACGCGTGCCGCCGTCAAAGGCAGCGGCAGCGGCACCTCCCCGGCTCGGACCGGTCCACCCCCGCGCCGACCCGTCCTTTGCTTGCCCTTGACCATGGCCGCGCGCGGGTACCGCGGCAAGAGGTACTACACACCTGTGTACAACCCGATACAACGGCACCACCCATTCACTCACTAGGTCCTGGTCGCGGCCGGCCGCCGCCCGGCCCGCGGGTATCCGCGGGTACCAGCGGGTACCAGCAGCGGGTACCCGACATAAGCGCACCCGCCCACCCATCAGTCACCTTCATTTTTCTGCGAGCGGGTTGTTTTTCCGGCGCTCCTCCGCCTCCGGCGCGGCCGCGGTCCGGTACAGTGGCCCTCCGCCCGCCCCGCCCCGCCCCGCCCCGCCCCCGCCCTGCACTGTCTTATCGGACCTCTCTGTCGCTCTCTGATGGAGCAGCCCACGAGTGCGACAGAGACAGGGATGCGAAAGTGTCCGGAATCAGCCGGCTTGACCTCTCCGTGATACGCTCGGCCAAATTGCTGGCGGCGGCGGGACGACACCCCCGTCATTTGCAACACGTAACGGACGGCGGCGCCGCGTGCCCAGCCGATGCCCGCAGGCAGGGCCCGCGAGAGGGAGCGAGACGGAAGCGGGTCCGCGGGGCCTGGCGGCCGGGAGAGACAGAGACAGCGGGAGGCACGATTTGTTGACCCGTGCAGCACTCCGGCCGGCACGGCCTGCAGCCCGACGCCGCCACACTCTCCAGCCGTGTCCCGCCTCACCGCGGGGCCCCCGGCTCGGCTCGGCCGCTGCCCGCCCGGAGCGCCGCGGGAATGGTGCAGTTCACCTCCCTCAACGCGTATATCAGCCGTGTTTAACAGCGCGCGGGTCATCCGCGATACTGCGTGTGTGAGCGAGACAGACGGGCAGACAGAGAGGGACGGAGACAGAGATTTGCAAACTCTCACTTCCAGCGGAGACTTCCTACTTGGTCCCGTGGAGGGGAGGGGGAGGTGTTGCTAATGGAGGATCGGTTTACACGATCATGCCCCGCCCCGCCCCGCTGCGCTCCGTACGCTACCCGAACGCGGCGGGCGGGGGCGGCTCGACGGCGGCGGTGTCGGCGGCCTTGAGGCGACAAGGGGCGTGGCCGCGGCGGCCGGCCGCGCAGCCCGCAGCGGGGCGGGGTGGACCCACTTCCTGCTCCTGCTCCTCGGCTGCACGCGGGCCGGACGGGCCGGACGCGCCGGGACGCGGGCTCGGACAGCTCAGCCCCGCTAAGTCAGTTGCCGTGCTCCGCTCAATGAGGACCGGCCCCGCCACGCCACGCCACCGTCGCGTCCCGACCCGACAAACGACGCCAGCGATGGAAAGTGACCGACAACAAATTCATTCCTCGCGTTAGAAACGCCCCCGCCTCTCTCTGTCTCTCTCTAACACACACACACACTCACTCTCTCCCACCCACTCCCCACCTCGAAGCGCGTGACTGCCGTGATTGTGAGGGATGGCCCTGTGACGGCGCGGCGTCCCCCCCCCCCCCTCTCTCCTCCTGTGTGTGTCATAAGGCCTGTGGACCGCCCCCACAACTTCTTGTCGGAGCAGCGTGTTGCCCAGAAAAGAAAAAAAAAACAGACAAAGTGTGTAGCCCTAACGGGCAGGTGCAATGTTGGTACTGACCTCCGCCTGGCTAGGCTTAAAAACATGGTCTTTACGCATGTCTTAACAGCCTAGGCGAACCACTGACACTCCGGGAGGCAAGGCGGGGGTGTGCGCTTACATTACACCCGTCTTGTGCTTGTGCCCACTTTTCTGGCAACGCTGGGTCGTGGACGCGGAGAGGCGGCTGGGGCTGGGCACGGCACGGCACGGCCAGGCACGGCCAGGCACGGCCGGTGGCGGCGGCGGACGCAGATTGCCTCGGATGTGAGTCACCCGCGCGGCACGCCAACGACACGAGACAAGACTCAATCCCATCCCGTCCCATCCCTGTGCAGGACACAAGGCACTGACAGCACGCGACAGCTGCTGCTGCCCAACCTCCACTTGTGCACACCGCGAAATAAATGAGTGACGCCCGGGTCGTTTTGTGGCGCAGGTCCTCGCCACCCTGGCGGCGCACTCCAACTCCATCTCCGTGGGGCTCTGCCAGGGCTACTCGGCCATCCTGCTGCCCCAGCTGCAGGACAAGGACTCCAAGCTGGACATCAGCGAGCAGGACGCGTCGTGGATAGGTTGGTGTGTGGCGGGGACTTTGGGACCTCGGTGCTCGAGCCCCCGGACCCGGATCCACGTTGACGTGCTCCTTGTGCTGCAGCGGCGCTGGGCGTCATCTCCAACCCGCTGGGCGCGCTGCTGAGCGGGCTGCTCGTCGAGCTGCTGGGCCGCCGCGGCGCCATCCAGCTGACCGCCATCCCCTACGTGGTGGGGTGGGTGTGCCTCGCCCTGTCCAAGCAGTTCACACTCATCTGCGTCGGCCGATTCATTTCCGGTGAGTGCACCGGGCGAAAGGCTATACGCGGCTCAATGAACGCGCCTTTTTAAAAAATATTTTTATATTTGTGAGAGTTACATGTTTAATTTAAAAGGAGGCAGGGCCTAAATATTGCGTACAAAAAAATTGTGTTGGTGAATAAATAGTTGGCACGGTACTTTCTACAAGTTAACAAGGAGGGGCCGTCTTTTTTTTAAATATCAAAGGCGGCGTTAAAAACTTTTGTGTTTGCTTTGGTTTTCAGGCCTGGCCGTGGGCATGGCGTCCGCCAGCTACGTGTACGTGGCCGAGGTGGCGCCCGCCTCGCACCGGGGGCCGCTCTCGGCGTGCGGGCCCGTGCTCGTGTCGCTCGGCGTGCTCGTGGTCTACACGCTCGGCTTCTTCGCCGCCTGGCACATCGTGGCCGCGCTCTGCACAATCTTCGCGCTCTTCTCGCTGGTCGCCATCAGCCTGGTGCCGGAGACGCCGCCCTGGCTCGCGTCGCGGGGCCGCGAGGCCGAGGCCCGCACCGCCCTGGTCTGGCTGCGCCGGTCCCCGGCCGCGGCCGACAAGGAGCTGGACGAGATCAAGGAGTCCCTGGCGCACGCCGAGAAGGAGCGCGAGGCCGGCGCGGGCCGCTGCTCCTTCGTCAACCCCGCCATCTGGAAGCCGTTCGTGCTGCTGCTGGCCTTCTTCTTCTTCCAGGAGGGCTCCGGCATCTACGTCGTGCTGTACTACGCCGTCTCCCTGTTCCAGGTCAGTGCTCCCTGCCGAGCGCCTGCCACGGCCAGGGTAGGCCGGCCCGCACGGCAGGCGTGCGCCGCGGCTGCCTACCCAGCAGGCGCCCCTCTGCTCACCCCCTGCTGACATATGTGTGTGTGCGCTTGCAGGAGGTGGGCACCGGGATGAACGAGTACGTGGCGTCCATCTGGGTGGCGTGCATGCGGCTCGCCATGAGCGTGCTGGGCGCGCTCGCCATCCAGCGCCTCAACCGGACCACGCTGGCGTGCCTGTCCGGCGTGGGCATGTTCCTGGCCATGCTGGTGGCCGGCTTCTACGAGCACCTCTTCTCGTCCGTGGCGCCGGCGTCGCGGCCGCTGCCCTGGGTGCCGCTGGCCTGCTTCCTGGTGCACGTGTGCGTGTCCATGCTGGGCTACCTGCAGCTGCCCTGGATCATGACGGGCGAGCTGTTCCCGCTGCGGGCGCGCGGCGCCATGGGCGGCTTCGTGTCCTCGCTGGCGCACCTGCTCATCTTCACCTCCGTCAAGACGTACCCGGACCTGCGCAATGCCATAGGTGAGTGCACGACGCCGCGAGTGCGGCCGGGGGCCGGGTGCCGGGCGAGTCGTGGTTCCGCTAACCGAGGCCTACTCTGCTCCCGCAGGCATGGACGGCGTGCTGTGGGTCTTCTCGGGGCTGTCCCTGTGCGGCGCCCTCTTCGGCAAGCTCCTGCTCCCCGAGACCAACGGCAAGACGCTGCGGGAGATCGAGATGTCATTCGCGGACGGGCCCGACAGGGACAAGGGCCGCGACGAGGAGGCGCCGGCCGCCCCGCAGACGCTGGCGCCGCCGCCACCGGGGCCCGGCGGCCGCAAGAACAGCCGGGGCGAGGTGGTGGCCGTGCCCGTCGACACCAACGACGACTCGATCCTGGACATCGTCCTGGCGCGGGACACAGTCAGCCTGGGCCGCCAGAGATAGGCCGGGCTGAGTTCTGTCTGACCCCCGGGCGGGTGGAGGCGGAGGACCGACAAAGTACTTACGGGCTTGTTGGTGCTCAAGAAGTGTCCGAGGCACTCCAAGGACCAGGACTCCTGTTAACCAAAGACACAGGCCAGGCGCCGGGCTGGCAAGGCTGGCAGGCACACGGGACGCACCGCTACCGTTCACCGCTCCCAGGCCCTCTCGCCCGCGATGTTTCTCATTGGGAACGCCCCACTTCGGGTTTGGGTGCGGTGTGTGGAGCTGGATTTCTGCCAGCTTAGGAAAATGTGAAAACTTAGACTGCTGGACAGTCGGGAATGGCGGCCGGATCCGCGGGCAGAGGCCTTGGCAAGGGCCTGTGGGTGCTCGGGCTGGCCCCGATAGCTTAATTTATACCCTCAAATCAGTATTATTGCTCTTGAGGACCTCGTAGGGCTCATATGTGATTGAAATCATTTTCCTCGTCTGTATGTTGTATTGAGTAAGTTAGTGTCTGTATGATCGACTTAGAGTTGATTTTATAATTCTGATAAGGACACAAATTGTTTTGGAGCTCAAATTAGTTTTGAGGCTTTGAAAATAATGGTCTGAAACCATGTAAAAGACTGTTAACCCATAACAATGCTGTAGGGTAGAACTACAAAAAGTTTGTGATTATAGTCAGTCTTGTTTATGTTTATCTTGACATTCCAAAAGATAAGAAATCTATTCTTTTAATATTCTGGAAGCCACAATGGTTTGGAACTGTTTTTATTATTTCAGTTGTGTGAAGACAAACAAATAACCATCACAGTAACATAAGCCTGTTTTGAGGCAGAAGTCTCCTTTCAAGAAGAATGTAAATTTCAAAAACATGTATGAAGTATAATACAAGAATTACCAAAGGACTTTCAATGTAAAAAAAAGAAAAAAAGAGGGGTTGACAAATAAAGACACATAGCTTTATTTGGACAAATGAGATTTTTAATGTTACTTTACAAGACAGACCACAAAACACAACTTTCATAAGCTAACAGCAATGGTGTTTTTTTGTTTTTTACATTCTCATAGATACAAAAAGGAACAAAATAACACTACTTTAGTAATTTTTATGTAGGTATGTATGGATAAGGTCTGACTCAACTCACCCCATGATGCTTACTTATCATTACACAACTTAACAGCTGAAAATGTGACATTTTAGGAGAGAAGGAGGTCCCCTTCAAATATCTATGGAATAGTGAACAGGAAAGAATTTTGTGAATTTCAATCTGGCACAGACTGTGTAGGGCAGAAATTAAGACCTTTTATGGTCAGGACTGGATAATTTGCCTAAAAAGTCAAACATACCTCTACACAATTTGTTCCAACCCATCTTCTTTACTTATTTTTCCATGACAGAAGCACCTCTGCCAATCGAAAGATACGATAAACGCTACATTCTACCAAAGAATTCACGTGACTGCAAGGAACCGGTAGGGTGTGTTTTTGGTTATTTAAACTGCCAGTTTCCTTGGCACAGTATGTCCACACATTTTGACTACATTTATACGGGTTTCTTCCATTAAAAAAAAATCATGACAGTTTGTATTCACAATCGTTTCATATCATTTCATAGAAAGGACTATCTAGCTACACACAGTTAGACGGTACTTAACCATGTTTGTGTATTGTTCAAAAATCAAGATACAGTACAGTACCATGTTAATAAGAACAGTAGAAATATTCCATTTTTAAAATAAATTATATCGAGAGGACAGAATACACACTTTATACAAAACATTAATTGGTTCTCTCTGACTGCAGGACCCCCAGAGTTGCAAGAAAAGAGTAGTATAAGCTATATTTACGACTTTTGTCGGAAATCTAGGGGCCCGCTGCAGGCAAGCACAGTAAAGGAGGAGGTGGACAGCAACAGAGGAGGAAAGAGATCCTGAGCCCATATGTGGAGACAGGTCTTGGTGCCTCCACATTTGATCCCTCCCCACCCCGGTTAACACCTTGCCTCTTTACCAAGCGGCCGCCCAGTCAACAAGAAGGTGTGCTATAGCATTCTGTATATAGTTTTTTTTAGCGATTTTCTCAAATTGCACCACGCTCACATCCTGTTCCAGATATTTAGAATAATGATATTTCATGATGGTCAGCAATTAGGTACTTCATCCAATTATCGTACTTAGCAAGAGAAAATTAAGCTTGGTGGAGCTGTATTAGCACTTAGCAAACACATACAAACATCCAGGCGCTATGTGCCGCACTGACTTTTATCACGCCAACACAACCCACAGGCAGTGGCAAAAGCAAACATCAGTGCAGAATGCTCCTCTACAGATCTCCTTTCTTTGAATAAATAAGAATGGGAAAAGGGGAAAAATTAAAAATAAAAACAAACAATTCATTTGGTGAATTTTTGAAGAGGAGACAATGATTTTTGACATTCATGAGAAATGATAAATATAGACAGAGCAGCAGAGATGCTACTCAACATCAGCTTCCTGGTCTAGGGAAACCAGTCAGGCAATTACACACACAATTAAATTAACTTTACATAGCCTGCACACTCTGCACTTGAAAACCACATTCACACATCACACTCACAACATTCACTCACATACATGACTCACATTGTTCATACACACAAATGCACATTCCAGAGGAAACCTAAATATTGAAATGCGTTTGTGAGAGGAAAACAAAAAAAAAAAAACTTCCCATGGCATCTTTACGTTCAAATTATTTACACATACTGCTTTTTCAATAACAAATCAGCCATCAACCTCACAAATAAAGTACGAAATGCTTTAGGTTAAGACTGTCCTGCTGTGCATCAGATATGGAGGCAGGCTGTCAGGGCTACCACACAGCTTGAGGGATATACAACTATGCAACATCCAAAATCAGGGAAAAATGAATTATATAAAAAAAAAATTAAAGAAGTTAAAATGGGGTGGGGAAGGGTGAAAGAATAAAACAGGAATTTGTAGCAATTAGAGATAAAATTAGGTTTTTAAAGTTCCTTTTAAACAGCAGAGTTCACACTACAAAGGTAGAAGTTAAAAGAGAATGATAATTGAAATCAAATTGTGATGACTACACCAGTATGAAAAAATTAGAATTGGCAGTTTAGAAAGTTGCAGCATCCTTAATTTGTCCGTTTCAACTTGATGCAACTGACAATAAATCAGAACTGCATTCCTTCCATACACTAAGATTTTCTTTTTCTACAAAGCTTTTAAATGCATATTTACAGCCCTTTGGAAGTTGCTCACACATGTCTCAAAATTGAAAAATAAAGTTAAAAGAAATCAAACCACTCGCATACTTTTCACAAACTTCCATTATATTAGGTTTACAATTTTGCAAAAGGGTAACATCTATATGTTTGGTACAGTCACATAAAATTAATGTTGGCAGTATTCTTTTTTCCCATAACGTTTAAGATCTTGTCGTACAGAAATGAAAACAATGACGTGGAAAGATTCTATGACCTATGTTACAAGGGGGGGAAAAAGAAGATAACACAGACTTCCAAACCAATACAAAATTACGAAACTGACTTATCCTTGCGCTATTTGTTCCAACATCCACCTTTGACTTTTGATTTAAAGAGTGGAACCAGAGGATCGGGTTGGTCACTCTTTTCAGCCTGCTCAGCTTGTTGTGGTCCCAGCCCCCCTGACTCAGTTTCCTGAGTTTGAAAACAGCGGCGAAAACGGCTGAGACGCGGCTGAGACAACAAGTTTCTGGTCCTGTTGCCGGAGCCAACCCGAGGACCAGCTAGTTTCTCAAATGAGGCGATAAAAAATGCCGTCATTGTCAATTGGCAATTGAGTAGGTAATAACACTCAATTTGAGTGATTAAGTTGGCAAAAACCAGGCTCTAGGCCCAGGGTGTGGGGACAACCAAAATCACCGCCTTCCAGCATGCAAGCAGACTACATTAGGGCACTTTTACTAACGAAGTTCATAGACTTGTCCATCAAATCAATTACTGGTCCTTACGTATCATTTTTTTAACTATGCTTTAATTTTAAAACTAAAAATACTGCAAGTAAATGCATTCTCATAAATATGGTTTCTGTTCATTCACTTCCTGAGAGACACAGATGAAATGTGATTTGTGCTAATTGTAAAATGAGCTTCAAAAGAAGAAGCCTGAAATATTGAAAATTAAGAGGAGATAAACATTTGGCAGAAATTTGAAAGTATGACATTTTGTGCCAGTGAAGATATAAAAAAATGACTGTAGACTTTTCAGATGTTCGAAGGTGGAAGGCAAACAGCCACACACAAACATTTTAACATCAAAGAAAACAATATTGTCCATTCTTCACATAACAATAAAAACTAAAAGCTAAAATTCAAGGGGAAGTTTTCCCCACCCCTTAACCGATCCACAAATCAATAAAAAAAACTGATGCAGCAGCAGCAAGGGCATCTGAAGCACAAGTCGCCTGATGCTTGGTTCTGGCGGCTGTGCAACCGAGAGATGCCATAGTTTTGCAGTGCCTTGGCTTGTGCTGGTGGTGCCCCTGTACTGTGATGATGTCGACGGCTGAATGACAGTCACTGGGTCTAGTTCCAAATACGAAGGAAACTGTCCCATGAGCCAGTGGCCACTGCCATACCATCCTCAGTCACACCCAGGCAGCTCACACGGTTGTCGTGGCCGGCGAGGATTCCTGAAATAGTCACACAATTTTAGAGAAAAGTTTTAACAGAAACCAATTTGCCGATTGGTGAATGTTTCTGACAAGTTTCCTGAGTCTTAAAATGAAGAGCAATTTCAATTCATCTCTTTTCACTCACCTGCTCGTTCTGTCTTCATGGAGTCCCACACATTACAGTTGAAATCATCATAGCCAGCCAATAGCAGGCGACCTGATTTGGAGAATGCAACAGACGTGATACCACAGATGATGTTGTCATGTGAATACATGGCTAGTTCTTGATCTGAACGGATATCGAACAGACGGCATGTAGCATCATCCGAACCCGTAGCAAATGCAAAACCATTCGGGAAGAACTGAAAAAATTATAAAAGCATAAAGTAAGTTTACATGATCTCCAACAGGAAAACATGACAGTAGTACAAGGGAGATTTAAGTGCTTACCGTAACTGCGTTGATATCAGATTCATGTCCAGGGAAAGTTTGTTTGCATGAACCTTCCCGGATATCCCACAGCTGAAAATTCAAAGAAAAATTATTAGCTCCAAAAGAATTGAAACCAAGGTAGCATTTTTTGAAAAATGTAGAACAACAAGGAAATTTTATACATTACCTTTGCTGAAGCATCACATGCCCCTGATACAAACGTCCGCATGTCAGGTGAAAGTGAAAGTGACATAACATCACCAGTGTGACCAATGAATGATGTGTACTGCTGACCAGTTTCTATGTCCCATAGGGCACTGTAATGGAATAGTTCACAATTTAACACATTGTGCAAGAGGGAAGCAAAAAACAAGAAAATAATACTTAATGACAGTTTTTCAATAGCTTCTGCTCCATACTCACCAAGACATATCTCCTGAGCTTGTAACAATTTGGTTGTCATCTAAGAAGCGACAGCATGACAAATAACCTGTATGTCCAGGCAGTTCTCGACTCACTCGGACATTTCCTTCTCTTGTTTTCAGGCTAGAAACAAAGATATGAAATGTGAGGGGAATTACAACAAACTGCAATTGACAAGTAGTGAAGAGCATATTGAGATCAGCGGACATCTCATAAAATTATCTACCTGTAAATAGAGCAAATGTTGTCGAGACCACCACAGGCAACAAAGAACCCAGATGGTGCATAAGCGCATGTCATAACCCAACTTGAACGAAGGGGAATAGCATGCACTTTGTTTGTGGTGTAACTGTCCCATACTATGAGTTTTCCATCTTGAGAAGCAGAGACTAAGTTCCTGGAAAAACCAAAGAGAACACACATGAATACATGAAATTCAGATTTAGTGGGGTGTGATCCTTATAAAACAAAGCATAAAACCTCATCGCTACGCATGGAGTAGACAACACTTACCTAGAGTCTGAGCCCCAATGCATGGCATATATCTTGGCGAGGTGGCCTCGTAGGGTGCGCCTTGTGCGCATTTGTATTCGGCCAATAGGCTCCATTGTGCTGGTAGCCTGGACCAATGTAGTGTCGCATGCTTGCTTTCTTGCATCCTGAAACACACCAATGAGAAGGATTTAGAAATGGACAACATTCAAGATTCAATTACTTACAATTATTTAAAAACTAGTTGAAGTTAAAACTTTATTCGCGAATATATATATATAGTCGGTGGGCGATTGCATCTGCCTTGATTGATGGTTAATGAAAGATTGGGACCGTGTCCACGGCCACCTGCCTTACGCCAGGGCCGTCTGTCACCTCAAAAAGCAGTCACCGGGAATCAATATAAGTCCCGTCACACGCACCATTCAATGGACTGGCCCAAACCGAGCCCGAGCCGGTGACCATTTCGTAGGCACACTGCCTCACAATCATGACGACCCGGGACCCTAAGACTAGACTACCCGGGGAGGGGAGGGGAGGGGGGGGGGGGAGTGGAAAAGGACCTGAAGGACCCCCAGCAGCTCGAGGTGCACCCCAGTCAGTGGTGCCGCGGGCGTGCCGAGCCGGCTAGCGGTAGACGGGGCCCTCCGTAAAATACCTACTCCTCCCCCCTCCCCCTCCCCCGGTAGACAGCTCTGCAGCACGGGACACCTCATCTCCCCGGAACGCTTTTGACGTTACGGAAGGCTGTGGCGGACACGAGCCGCCGTGGGGAGTTACGTCATTTGCGAACGACCCCGAGGCGGGTCTGCTGGCGCTACCCGCACCGCGCCTGCCGCGCCTGCCGCGCCGCGCAGGCCTCGGCCGGGCTGGGTGCGCTGCTCTTCGCCACCTCCACCCTCCCTCGCAGCTCTCGCGCCCCGCGCCCCGCCGTCACACCCTTCCCTTCCCACCCCTCCTCTCTCCTCCCCCTCCGCTGCGCCGCGCTGCCGCCGCTGGCTGGGTTGGGCTGTGCGGGTGCGGCCGGGGCTGCGGTGCGAGCCTGCCTGGGCTGGGCCGGGCTGGGGCACCGGGCAGAGCGCGGGGCGCGGCGGGGGGCGGCGGGAGAGCGCGGGGCACAGGCCGGCCGGCGGGGTGGAGCCCATGGCAGCCCATGGCGGAGCCACCGCGGTATTATGTGCTCTGTGGGGCCACTGGGGCCTGGGCCTGGGTTGGCCCGAAGGGGAGGGGGTTGGAGGCAGGGGAGGAGTAGGGGGGGGGGGGGGGCGGAAAGGGCCGAGGCAGGGGGAGGGGGGGGGGGGGGGGGGGGCAGGGCAGGATCAATGCTCGGCCTCGGCTTTGCTGCTGTATTGATCGCGGCACACACGGCGCCACCCCCCGCGCGCCACGCATCTCCACCCCACCCACACCCCGCCGCCGCTCGCCGCCGCTCCCCGCCACGCCCTCTGAGCGGACTGGGCCCAGGGCGGCAGGGCGGCAGGGCGGCAGGGCCCAGGGCAGCCCAGGGCGGCAGGGCCGTGCTCTCCTCTCGGCAGCCAGTCACCGCAGGCACGGGCGTCAACCACTGCAACCATCGGCACCCCGCCCCTCACCGCCACCGCCCCGCGCGGCCGGTGTCTTCCAGGAGGGTCGGGCACGGGGAGGGAGGCCCGGGGCTCGGGCCGGGGAGACACGGTGGCCGACGACCGCGCGGGGGATCGTGGCCAGAGTTTGACGGGGTCGTCCCGGAGAGGGCGGCCGTCACGTGGTTGACGGGCACGGCCAAGACACGGCACGGCCGCATCGGGGCCGCGCGAAGCGCGGCACGAGCAATGCAGACCGAGGTTCGCCCGCCCCCTCCCCTCCCCTCCCCCCAGGCCCCACCGGCCCCGCCCTGTGCAACAGCATGGCCTCCCCCGACCCCTCCCGCCCCTCGGCGCCCCCGGACCCCGCGGCCCCCGCACTGCGTCCGGAATGCAAAGTCACCGACGCGACACACGGCGTCGCGGGCCCGTCAGGCGTGCCCAAAGGGCGTCGCCCGGCGAAGAGGAAAATGTCGCACAAGCGGAACACGAGCGGAGGGATCCGACAGGTAGAGAGGAGGGCCGGAAGCCGCCAGGGGCATGCGGGCGGGGGGGACAGGCGCGCTTAAATTCACTGGCCACGTTTGGAAAACCGGGTGACCCGTAGAGCCGCCGCGAGGCGTGTGCCGCTGGCGGGCGCGTGCCGCTGGCGGGCGCGTGGCGGGCGCGTGGCGGGGCGGCGGTGTGCACACGGCGAACTGCACCTGTTCACCCCCGGCCGGGTCCCAGGGCGGCGTCAGGACCCAGACCCACCTGCCCGCTCCCGGCCCGCCTCCCCCACGCCTCCGTCCACCTGGCGGCCCACACGCCATGGCAGCGGCAGCACGCCGGCAAAACCACACCGCAGCGCAGAGAACGAGCCGACCGCCCGACCCCCAGCGGCGCAGCCAGCCGCCGGAGGGGCAGAGCCGGGGCGGCACTAGCGGCACAGAGTCGGACAGCAGGGTTCCTACCCGTATTTATTTTTCAAAAAATATATATCTACAGAAAAAAATAACACCCCATAAACGCCCCCTCTCCACATAAAAATATTTTTTTTTCTTAGATGCCACTGCATTTTCCAGGGTATTTCATGAACGTACATGCCACGGGCGGGTATTCAATACGTACTTGCTAGGACCCCCAGCATCCTCCAAAGCCCCCTCCCCCCTCACTATCTGGGTTCCCCAGACTCGTGGGCGTGGGCACCCACCCAAAGGGGTCGCGAACCGACATGACAGAGGTGTCCTCGCCGCCGGTGAATGAAGAGGCGCGACCGGAGGGTCCAGGCCAAGTGGAGGGCTGCTGGAGAGGGGCGGGGTGTCCAGGCCAAGTGGGGGGGGGGGGCTGTCCGAGGGACGCGGGGTCAGACAGCGACCGGGACTAGGAGGGTACAGAGAGGCGGAGACGGGCGGAAGCAGAAGTCGGTAAGCAGGGGGGTCAGGAACACGCGCGCGCGCGTGGATCACCGAGTGACGTCACCGCCCAGCCCCCGCCCCGCCCCCGCCCCCTCCCCTCTGACCGAGGGCGGCACGGCGCGGCGCGGCACGGCGCACTCCAGCCGGTGGCTGCCTACCACGCAGGCGCCCGTCTCCGCCTCGGTCTTGGCGCAGAGCACACACCCAGAGCACGCGGCCGAGGGAGGAGCAGCAGCAGCAGCAGCAGCAGCAGCAGCAGGCAAAGCTAGCTCTCTACTCTAGTACAGAGAAAATAAAAATAAAAAACATTGAAAAAAAATCCCTACAAATACTTGATAGTCAAGGTTGGGTATACGACGGGACGGGTACAGTACCCGGTGCAGTTGCACAGCTCAAAGAGCGAGTACAGTACCGCACAGTGCTGCCCGCCCCCCGCGGCCTCGGTGCTGCTGGTACCCCCCCCCCCATGTGCGTCCGCAGGGCCCCCCCCCCCCCCCCCCCCCCGACGACAAGACGCAGGCGTGGCGCGCATTATAAACACCTTGGGCAGACCCGCGGACCGCGGATGCGTCAATATTTGCACCCTCGAGGCCCGGCAGCAGCAACGGCAGCGGCAATGTTGGTCAAGGGACAGGCGGGACCGACCACAGCCACGGCCCCACCCACGCGACGACCGAGAGGCGGCCCCTGTCGCAGCAGACAACCCGATCGTGGCCCAGTGGACCGGTGCAAGGAAGGAATGCCCAGTAAATCAAAAAATTGGTTATTTAAAAAAAAATATGCAGAAATTTTTGAAGTTGAAGGCGCAGCAGAGACGGGGGAAAGCGTCACACGCACCCCGGTGCCCTCCACCGTCCCGAGGGTCACCGAAAAATACAACAACAAAAAATAAAATAAAAATGGGGACCACATGGGGGGAGGGGGGGGGGGGTGTTTGGAGCGAGTGGGGAGCCACAGCCACCCGCCCACTATAATAGCGAGGCGAAGATCCAAAAATTACGGTCTTTGGCGACTTTCCAGAAGCGACAACGGCCGTAGTAGCACTGACATCAATTTGTACGGCGAGAGGGGGGAGCGAGTGAGGGAGGGGGGGGGGGGGGGGGGGGGGGGCGCATGCTACAGAGGTAGAGTGATCGCAGTTAGGCAGGCGGGCAGGCAGGCGTCACTCCTGATTCGCCAGTGGCGTGACTGCAGCAATGACAGCCACTGCAGTTTCGCTTTTTCATACTGGTTATGAGGACACACAGTTCTAAAAAAAAATTAAAGAAAAAAGGACGCTAGTTCCCATCTTTATTTTTTTAAAAATCATACTTACTCGGATGGCATTTTTTAACGTTTCAGCTTCCTGCCGTAGGCTTTCCAACTCATTCATAATTGCTCAACACTCGTGGACCCGGCAGGAGCTGCAACAGAGAGGGAAACAGAATGTCAGAGGCGAGGCTGTGTGAAACACTGCAAGCACGAGTCATCAGTACGGTTCACAACGAACGAACGAACGAACAAGTCCGACGCCGAACGCCCGCCAGTGCCGGGGTAGGCCAGCCCGCACGAGCCGTGGCAGCGGCAGCGGCGCAAGCCTACCCGCACTCGACAGGACACATTAAAGGTCCCCCCGCGGCGACAACCAAAGGGTTCCCCCACACTCGTAGCACACTCGGACACCGAAAAACATTCCATACTCGATCCTAAATCGCTCCCACGGCTCTGCAAGAAGGCAGGCTGCACTACTCTTTTTTCCTTCTTCTGAAGTTGTGGACTAATTACCACAACCTTCCACACCTCACTTCCTCTTACTGTACGCTTATTTTGGCGAGCGGTGCAGGTGCACCCCTCGGCGTCAGCTGTCTCTTAAAAAGCGATACACACACACACACACACACAACCGTCACAAATTTCAAAGTGGCAATTCAAAGCAGGCCGCGTGCTGTATAAGAGGGAGTGATTGGGACGCCAGCCCATCCAGTCCTTGGACGCTCGAGAGAACGGGAACAAGTCGCCGAACCGACGGTCAGGCGGGGGGCGACAACAGGCTTCATTCCCGCCGCGACGCTGCCCGGCCCGGCCTGGCCCCCGATGCGGGCGGGACCTGCTCGTGGCTGCCCATGGCTGGGGCCCGCCGGCCACCGCAGACACGTCCGGTGCACGCCACTCTATCCCAACTAATTAACTTCAACACATATTCTCTCAATACCACCCCCTCCACCCGGCCGCTGGACCAAGTTTTCAGAAAGGGTTCAGGGGTGGGTGGCGGACCGCCACGGCGGCGCAGCAGCGTGGCCGGACACGCCGCAGAAAACGAGAGTGAGAATTTCGAAGACGGGCGGGCAGCGCGCCGCCTCGCAAGCTCCGGCCGTGCACAAGGTGGAAGCGAGACGGACAGCGGCGGCTGGAAGGGGAAGAGAGAGAGAGAGACGGGGGGTGTAGAGATGGCGCGACGGGGGAGGAGGAAGAGCGAGCGAGAGGGAGCGAGTGCGCGCGCGAGGAGTCGGTCGATAACTCCCCGAGCAGCCACGCCACGCCAGCACGCAGTACGCGCCGCCCGCGCCGCCTCCGCCCGCACCTGCGGCGCCCGCCTGCACCCCGGGTATCATCTCGGCACAATGAGGCGGAACGAGCAAGTGTCGGCGTCAACGTCAACGAGACGGGGGGGAGCGCTGCGGCGGCGGCGGCGGAGGAGGGCACCGCGGCAGAACCGCCCCGACAGGGGACCAGTCCCGGCCGCCGCCTGGGAGCGCCGGGGTAGGCCGGCCCGCACTACACGCGTGCGCGCGCCGCCGCCGCTGCCTACCCGGCAGGCGCTCCCCCCGCCGCGCACCCGAGCAAGCACCGCACCACTTTTACATTACCTTTGCACGACGCACAAAAAATTGGAAACGAGTTAAAAATAGGCAATAATTGCCAGATCAAATACACGTACCGGCGGTGCCCCCCCCCCCCTCGTCATGCCAGGAGGACACCGAGTGTATTGCGCGCTACACCACTACTGGCACAGTCCGGCGTAATGCCACGAATTTCCGCGTCATATACCCGTAATAGCCTGTCCGCACTAAAATTCGGAGTGAATAGCACCCCCGCCGGCCCTCGCCATCCGTCTGCCAGCCCGAAGGAGAGGGGGGAGGAGGAGGAGGAGGGGGGCGCCGGGCCCCGCCCCTCGCCACAGGCGGCGGGAGGGAGTAGGAGGGGCGCGGCGGTGCAAGTGGCTACGAGTGTTCGACGTGACACAAACGCCAGACGGTATCTCGCACGGGCCGCGCCGCCGCGCCGCTCCGTAATCTGACAGGTGCATCAGGCCGCCCCCCCCCCCCCCCCCCCCCCCCCCCCGCCGCCTCGGGCCGAGTGCGTCATGTGCGTCAGGGATCACTTCGGCTCGGGTCGGCGCGCGGTGCACAACACGGCCGAGCTAAAACACGCGCCGGGCCGTGTAAACAACGCCGCACGCACCGACCGGGCGAGGCGGCGGCGGCGACCGCCGGAACGCGGGCAAGAAGCGGCCCGGCCCGGCCCGGCCCGTCGGATGCAGTGACGTCGAGTGACGTCCGTGGCCGGCCGCGCCGCGCCGCGCCGCGCCGCGCAGACCACCCGACCTTCGCAGCGCGCCCGCAGTCGGCGACGCTGGAATGCACGCATCGCCTCCGCGCCCCAATCACAAAACGAGTGCCAATTTCCCCAACGTAATACAAATTTGTCCGTCTGGAAACCGACTAAAACATTAAATTGCCCACACGTCGTCCCCGCAGAAGCACAGAGCCCAGTCCGCCTTGCCCGCACCCCGACGCCCTCTCGAGGCGACGGGCAGGCGGACGGGCGCCACGCCCCGAGGGCCCGATAACGGACACATCGAAGCGCGTCGCACAATTTGTGCACGGGCCAAACCCAATCGCTTTATAATTTCCGGGCTAATATTCAGCTTCCACCCCCCTCCCCCTTCAACCAGCAGGGGGGCGCCGTGGGGGGTCGCCGCTGTCCATGCGGAGGCCGGCAGAGGAGGCCGGCAGAGGCGACCCGCCCGGCCCCGCCCGGCCCAGCCCCCTCCGACGCATACACCGCTGCAGCGCTCTAGCGCCGGCTAAATATAACGAAGCCTTTGCCCCGCGCTCTGGGCTGCGCCTCGCCACGCCGCGCTGCGCCGCCGCCGCCACCGTCCGCTCACGGGGGGAGCCGAACCGAACCGAGCCGCCCCTGGACAGTGGCCGCCCACAAAGCACGGAGAGAGAGAGCGAGAGAGAGAGAGAGAGAGAGAGAGAGAGAGAGAGAGAGAGAGAGAGAGAGAGAGAGAGGAAGAGAGAGGAAGAGAGAGACAAGCACTCGACAGGCATGCTCCTCTTGTAGGAGACGCGTACCGTCCACGCGGTGGTGCCGGCCTATGCTCACCGGGCCCCTCACGGAGGCCCGGTCGGTCGCAGCCGAGACAGCGGCCTCACAGCGCGCCGCGCCTGACATCCCAAAGGCGCGCATCAGAGCAAAAAAAAAAAAAAAAGGCCGGCAGCAGCAGCAGCAGCACATTTCGGCCGATCACCCGAGAGCAACACGGACCGCCGAGCGCCCGCACGGACGGGGATAGGCCAGCCCGCGCGACACGCGTGTCCGCCGGAGCGGGCGCTGCCTACCTGCACGGCGTCATGCGACAGCACGGCTCCTGCGGTCCACAGGTCAGGCAACCACGCGAGAAGAGAACAAACCGGAGCCCGGAGTAAGTGTGTGTGTGTGTGTGTGTGTGTGTGTGTGTGTGTGTGTGTGTGTGTGTGTGTGTGTGTGTGTGTGTTTGGCGGAGCGCACACGACCAGAATCACCTTCCAAGACCCCCCCCCCCCCCCCCGACCCCCGCTCCCCTCCCACTCCTCGACCTCGATCCGGAAGCCCGGCGCCATCCTAACATTTACTAGTCTCAGGACGTACTTTTACACAACGCCCGTAAAATAAAAAAAAATGTACCGCGGCCGCCGGAGAGAGCGGCGGCGCACCGCAGACACACGACACCGGGGGAGCGGTCCGATGCAAACCGCACCGCGACGCCAGGGGCAGCGAGGGCCGGCGGGCCGGCGGCGAGGGATATTGAGCCGCCGCGCCACAAGTGTTCCCAAGCCTTGCGGCCATAAATTGCACGCCATCTGCACGCCAGCTTCATTTCGGGCACAATTGAGTCTCCAAAAGGGCAGCGCAACGCATGGCGAGGGCGGGGCCCGGAGGAGGAGGAGGGCCCCCGGGCAGCGCTGGGCGCGGCACGCAGCGAGCGGACAGCGGCACCAGCGCGTGCCGCTGGGCCCCCCGCGAACACATTCACATCCCTCCGACCCTCCCCGCGAGACCGGCGCAACGTCCTAATCTCTTCGTTCTCGGGACGCGCGAGCCGTACAGTCGACCGCCCGAACGGCTTCCCGCTCGTGTGACAACGCGTAATCTCAAACACTCGTTTTGAGAAAAAAAATGGGAGAAAAAAATAATAGAAGTTGGGCGACAGCAGCAGGCAGTTCCAAGAGAGCTCCCGCGTGTTTCCTCCTCGCCGATCATGACGAGACGCCTTCTGCTTGCCGACCGGGGGGCTGTCCGTCAACTGTCGTTCCCGGTGGCCGACCGGGGGCCGTCCGTCAACGACGGCTCCTGCGACCCCTCCCCGCAGACCGACCCCGTCGTCCGCCTCGGCCGTGCCAGGCCTGCCATGCCACCACGGGAAGGCGATTAAACGACAGAGCCCCCCCTGTCGTCAACTCGTGGAACAACTCGGCGGGTAACTGCGCTGTAACTGGCGTTCGGTCAGTCGGACAGACGATCGTCGCTTATGGTCGGACGGTGCCCGCAGCATGACAGCAGCTCTCACACACACACACACACACACACACACACACACACACACACACACACACACACACACACACGCTGGCAGGGCGGACGCACGGGCACATTCAATTAGACCACTTTATGCGGCCGTGCGCACGCAGCGCCCCGTCGATACTCCGTGCGCGCCGCGCTGCACCGTGCTCCTCCCCGCCGTGCCGCACAGCGCGCCCGCGGCACATCGGATACGTGCGGTTTTACACGGCGCGGACGCCCTTCCCCCTCCTGCCGCCACCGCCGCTACAGGGAGGCCGGGTAAGGCCGCCAAACCACCCACACCGCACGGCGGCCGCCGTCTGAGGAGGGGGGGCGGGGGAATCCAGCCAGCGCCAGGAAGCAGTGCTCGTTGACCGGCTCCACGCATGCCACTCATTACGGCAGTGAAATAAAAAGGCGGCGGCGGCGCAACCTCCCCCCCCCCTTCTCCCCCTCGGATCCCCTCCCACCCCCCACCCCCTTCCCCGCGCCACGCCTCGGGCCGCGCGGGCCCACGCCGGGCCCGGCCTCCCGTCCATCAGGATATTGATCGGTTCTGCCCGGCGAGGGGCAGGGCCCTGCTGGCTAAAGCCTGGCCCCCCGCGCGCTATGAGAAACTGCATGGAGCGCGGCAGCGGCGGCGGCGGCGGCGGCGGCGGCGGCGGCGGCGGCGGCGACGTGGAGCGTGCGGCACGCCAGTGGGGCACGGCGGCGGCCCGGCGGGGCCCCCGCAGCCCCCGCAGCCCCCGCGGGGCCCGGCCAGCAGCGCCGGCTAGCCGCGCTCCGCGCTCTGCCCTCTGCGCTCACCCTACTCACCAGTCATAGGCAGGTTATCGCCGCACGCATGCTGGGTGACTTCCACCTCCGACACCAGGGCACCGCGGCACCGCACTCGCACGCTCACTCATGCACACGCACACGGCCCCGCCCCGCCCAGCGCAGCCGCGCAGCCCAGCACCGCGCCCGTCGGCCCGTCGGTCCGCCCGTCAGCCAGCCCCGTCCCGTCCGCGCCAGGCCGTTCCGCACCGCTCCGCACCGCGCACCGACTCGCTCGGCTCCGTCCGTCGCCACGCCCTGCCTGCCGTCAACTGTTGGAGCAGAGAGTAGCAGCGGCCAGCGCCCCACCCCCGCCACGCCCCGCCACCGCCCGCCACGCCCCCTCCCCCCCGCGCAGCCGCGCGAGCCGAGCGGGACCGAAGGGCCGAGGCGAGGGCGGCCCGAGTGGCGCCGACAGCCACCCTCACCCTCCACCCTTGTCTCCGTCTCCCTTTCTCTCTCTCTCTCTGAACCAGAGAGAGAGAAAGAGTGAGGGAGAGAGGCCGGAGAGCGGGGCAGGGGGGGAAGGGATCCTGCGCGAGGGACCGCGGGAACCGACCTGCCAAGGGGAGCTACGAGGGGGAGCGTCGCTAAATCACGTCAGCCAACAGGCAAAAGCCGCCGCCGCCGTCCGTGCCGCGGGGGTCCATGGGCGGCGCGGATACGCGGCGGAGCCTGGGCTGGGCGGGGCCGCGGGGCCGCGGGGGCGTCCGGGGGGCGGGGGGGAGGGGGCCAGAGGGGGGCGGTGGCCGCGGAGTGATGCCAGCACGCCAGCCGGGACGGATACATCCGCACGCCACAAGCCACCGGCCGCGAGTAGCGGGCGGCGGCGGCGCGGCGGGCGGGAAGGAAATCAAACCAGAAAAAAGAAGTAAGGCCGCTCGCCTTCCCCAAAAAAGGATTTTTCAAAAAAAAAAACTTTAAAAAAAATTAGGGTGTCTGGTGGGCGTAGAACAACTGGGACAGTGAGTACAGCGCCAGTCAGGCGACGCCCACTTCTTACCATTTCAATTAATAACAAAAATATCCACATGCATTTTCGCAAAAAGTACAGTACGTGCTACGCGGGGCGGGGAAGGACGAGGTAAGTTGCGGTAGCAGAGTGTCGGGCTCGAGGGACCTCTCACTCACACATCCAAAAAGGGAGTCGGCGAATTGAAAATGATGACGCTCTCATTGAAGCGCGACACCAGAGCCCCTGGGTTCTTTCGTGCCCACGTCGCCGTCTTTCGCCTCTCTCCCGCGCGGCCCGCGATCCAATTCACGGGTACAAGCCGTTGCTACCAGCGTCCTCAATGCATCGCTAACACGCAATCCGTTCGGATGAAGTTAATCCCCGGTCCGCAGGGGGGGGGGGGGGGGAGGTGACTGGCACGCGTCGGGGCAACCCAAAACAAAAATGATAATACTCATAGTACGCCCACAACCCACGAGCCCCCCCCCCCCCCAACCCCGCGTCGTGAGCTGTTCCATTCGGTATGCGGGCCGCACCGTGTCGCGAATCACCCGGCGCCCGCGAGAGCTCAGCTCGCTGCAACTCCTCGGGCTCCGTCAGCCCCGGCAGCCCCGGCAGCCCCCCGCGATGATGTCCACCCCGCTGCCGGCGGGGGCCTGCCAGATCAGCACCGTCCCCGTCTTGGCGGTACAAAAGAGGAAAAAAAAATTTTTAAAAAGAAAATGTCCATATCGGGGGAATAAAGTCGGGTAAAGCCCGACCAAAAAGTCAGGCGCACAGCGGCAACGTGAATTTTTCATACGTCGGTGTGTAAAGCAAGCACAGCGGAGGCAGGGCGGTAGGCAGCGTGCGCAGAGGGAGAGAGAAAATAGAGAGGGAGTGAGAGTAAGAGAGGGAGAGAGTGAGAGAGCGCATGGGAGTGAGAGAGAGGGGGAGTGAGAAAGAGTAAGTGAAAGAGAGAGTTAGAAAGAGTGAGAGAGAGAGAGAGAGAGAGTGAGAGAGAGAGAGAGTAAGGAAGAGTAAGAGAGCGGGGGGGAGAGGTGCGCGCCTGCCTGCGGAAGGCGGGAGAAGGGAATGGAAGAGCAGGGCGGGAAGGGCAGGGAGAGGAATCGGAGGGGGAGAGGAGGGGAGGAGGGGAGAGGAGGGGAGGTGCGGGCGGGGCGGGGCCCGGCGGACAGAGGCTGACTGACTGAGGCCAGGGGCGTCATGATGGAAACACCACCGCCGCCCGGCCCTCCGCAAGGTCCTGCCCGCCCTGCTCTACGCGTCCCGTCCCGCCGCTCCGCCGGAAACCTGCATTTAGTCGCCCTCCTTCAGCGGCCGCGCGCGGGCTTCGCCAACTCTTTCCCACGAGGCGAAACTCCTATTATGACCCCTTCCACACGCCTCGCCTGCCCCTCCGTCCACCACCTCGGCCGCTCCTCCACCCGCAAGCAGCCGACACGAAGGTATATACATTTTTATGAAATAAAAAGGATAGAGGCAACTAGTTGAGGCGAAGGAAGAAAAAGACGGAAGGATACACGAGTGCCACACCAACAAGATGGGCACAGTATGTGCGGTGACGTCGCTTCTATGGGGAGGGGGGGCAAATATACCTGCAAGGCAAACAATAACATCAACGACCAGACCAACATCTTAGCACTTCATGCAGAAGAGGGGAGGAGACAATACCACCAAAAACAAGGGCCCAGTGAAATTTACACAATCATGCCAACCATCATGCACTACAATATTGATGGTGATATACCTAATTTAAAAAAAAAACCTCTATGAATGAAGATTGATTAAGGACACATATGGCCCCGCCCGGCTTGCCCCCCTCAGGCACGTCAGTGACCCCTGGAGGGAAGTCCCGCACCTGCGGTGGCTAAACCGAGTGTACTGCAGATTGTGCGATGGATAATACATCGTCATTTCTTACAGACACATTCTTTCCTAAACACAATTTTTTGGCACGCACATCGGAAGTGGAATAAAATGATTTTTTTTTATCGTGACCTACTGGCATAGGAGTGTAGTCTATCGCAAATCCATGGCAGGGCCGGTTGACACTAGCTGAGCCCGCGTCTCTTCGTGTGCCGAGGCAGCCCTGGCCAGCCCAGCCCTGGCCGGCACGCCCCGCCCCACCACACTGACCGCCACTGCCGCACTGTACTTTTTAATTAGTGATAGTACCACAGCCAGGCCGCGTGCCTGGCACGGCCTAGCGGCGACGCGGGCTCACACTGCAGTCCGTACCCCATTCCACATACAAGTCTAGTTTAGACAGTGCCTCACAAGCCCACACCAATTAAATTTGAAACCTGATGGAACTGCACATTGGTTGAACACAGTCCTGCAAGGCACAACTGCTGGGCATGTACAAGAGCAATGGCAAAAGCACTGACCAAGTTTAGTACACACAGAGAACATGACAATTTTCTGCGTTCAAAGAATTAAACCCACTGACATAGAAAGCATCAATAACACTTGAGAAAAATATCCTGGAGTAGCCATTTCTGATACAAGAGTCTTTTTATTTATTTTTTGTTAAAAAAATATTATGTTGTTAAGATGTTGCATTTTTAAGAATTAAATTTAAAAGAAAATACGTAGACAAGAGCGAAACATACAATAATTGCAAGATATGCAACAACTCACAATCAGGCAAATATTTTACTTTAAAATGTTTGCTAATACATACACAATGTGCATTGCAAGAGAACAGTTTCAGTGAAAAATTTTAGTTTGAGATCACATAACAGAGATTATCTGACGGAAGCTAAGCTCAGTCCCAGTTCAACTTTCAATTTACCAGTTTTGAGCCAGATTCCAATGCTAGATATGTGAGGCACCAAACTTTAGGAGAAGATGTTATTTTTTGAAGTGGTATACAAATTAATTCATGCAAAGTTGCTCGGTTGGTACCGTTTGTAACAACTCATTCATTCAGTGCCTTATTCATTCAGTACAAAAGCATCACACAAGTATAAAGAGTCTATATCCCATGAGCTTCCCGTTTCCATTAATGATACAATTTGTAAAAGAAAAAAAGAACACATGGAAACGGTACAAAACTGTTTTGGGCATTACAGTCTTGGCCAAACAGGACTACATCATTAGCACAGGACAGTACAGAGAGAAAAAGAACACTTGGAAAACCCAAAAGCTGTCACCTTGTATCAATACAGAAAAACTATCTTCATTTTTTGATCATGAATATAGACAGTTCAGCCTTATGGCCCTATGGCCTTTGTTTGTTTTATTTTATAAAAGACAACCAAGTGGTGGCCTAGCATTTAAGATCAGGATCCACCCATAACCTAAAACAGAGGGTTAAGGGGTATGAGTTGTCAAATTTGTAAAAGATTGTGACTCCTCAAATATGAAATGGTGTTACAGTAAACTCGTAATAGAATATATTGAATTACAGTTTTAAAAAAACAAATGTATCAGAATGTAAAATGTCAATAAACATTAATATAGTCCAAGCATAAGCCTAACCAAACTCACCAAACCGAAAATGCAAAAGGTGACCACAGTGCTACTATTAATCAGTTAGGTAATGGTATACAAATGTAACGTACTGAAAAAGTTAAAAACAGAATTTTTTTGACAGAAGAATAGCATAATCGTACATAGTGGGTCAATGGCTGCCTACCCTGCAGGCGCCAGAAGAAACTTAGTGCAACTCGTACCCTACTATCTTACCACTATTTCACATTATACCAATTAAATACAGAGTCATGATCTCGCGCTTGAATGTACAAGTTGAAAAATTTCCCGGTAGCTCACCTCTTTTTTTCCGAATTCCAAGGCCCCGTCTTCCTGCCGCACCACAGCACAGAACCTGTCTCTCTCCACTCCACGCCCAGACGGCCTAGGCACAGACCGCGCCCAACTGTCTCACCGTAGTTCGAACACTTCCAGCATCAGTCAAACAATCACTTAAACCCAACAGAATCACTCCTTGTCCTTCAGGGAACGCACACAAACGAATATGTTTACCAGACACAGATCAAGTAGGGTGCGGCTTCCTTCAACTAGACCCTGCAAGCCCCGTAGCCATATGACGTCATTGGCAAAGACGTCGTTTGGGGTGCGTTCCTCGTTGCGCTCCCCGTCTCAGCCGCCATTTAAACATGGAGGGTAACGGTTGATTTGGGGAGATTACAAGAGACAATCCCGGTTAGACTACTATCTTTGAGTTAGCGATGTTGATGGTCATGCCTTATTCTTGGATCTGGAGCAGAAATTAAGTTGGTCTCTTTCAGCAGATCGATCGGCGACTGATCGACTGACCTGAACGGCACCTGCTTTTGCGACCGGCTAGCCCTATAACTCCCTGGAAATGTCTATAAAAGATGCAATGGGAAGTCCTCTTCCTAGTTAGATCTGCGTTCCTAATATCTAACTCGGCCTACGTTCGGCCGGTAAAGGGGCCAAGAGTTATAGGAGCGCAGTGAGCGCGGCAGATTCAAACGGGACATCAAGCCCGCCGTGTACTGTAATTTTACGAAGAGTGGATGGTTGAAGAAAATATGGACATTTTAATAATTCGTTAGTTAATCGATGATATTTCAATGCCAAAACGGAGCATTTTATCATCAAATATGATGAAAAGTGAAAAAAAGTACAGGTTCCGTTTTTTCGTCTGCTGACAGGCTAGCTTTTGCGTTAGTTCCGGAAGTGGCCGCCAGAGCGCGCTAGTACACCGTTTTCTGAGCAGCAGCACTTGAGAGCAGCAGGAGGAGGAGCCACTGGGCTGTCACTGGGTTTTATTTGGCATTTTCTTTTAAATTGCTTTTGAGTGACCTATTTCTGAAATTTGGCGTGAATGTGTGATAAACGATCTTGTGAACAACTCGTGATAGAAGTGGATACTGATGTTTCATATGTTAAATATATTTGTTGCTGTTTGTGCATAAAATTCAGAAGTTTAATTTCTAAAAAGGTTTTTATTTGCTTTCAAACCCACACTCTCACCACCTCTATCCCAACTTTTCATTAATGCTTTTCACTTATATTAAGTAAGCAGCCTTGGCTTCCCATATGAATAATGATTTACTAAAATATAAAATTAATTTTATGGATATATATCGAGTAAAGTATTAGCATTAAGCACCGCCCACGACTCCATGAAAATAAAGCAACTAACAACTTTTAAAGGAATTCTCTTCCATCCCATAGCCGAACATTTCAGCTGGGGTTTTTAAAGAACAGCATTTGCGTACCTTAAACTGCTGAGGTTTTATATTGTCGATTTTACTGCAATAAATTTCGTATTACTGTTCTCTTATTATTTTTTATTGGCAAAATGTGACCCACAATTAGAACACAATATCGACCACTTTTCCAAACCCTCACAACTTTGACATGAGTATATAAATGGAAACCAATTGTTAGTTAGGGTTCTTTTGGCATCCTGTCTACACACATATCCCATGGAAAGTGGCGTTGAACTGACATCATGGTGACTCTTAGAAGTCATCCGTTTGACCATTTTTATGTCAATATGACATCATTTGGTGTCACTTTGACAACCATTTTACTCATGTTGTTGCTGATGGCAGAACTACATGGCTCATTACAAAAATCAATTGTGAGTAATTGGAAAGGGTCTGGAAAATTGCTTGATTTCCAAAACAATAAAAACATGTTCCCAATCTATAATGATAGCCCAAAGACCAATCTTGTAGGCTGACGTGATACAAAAAGAAGTTTTTTAGAGGGTAAAGTTTTTTTTAAAATGCTAAACTGACTTACAATTGATTTTTTACTCTACTCATGCTCTGACAAATATTAACACCATTCATCAGGAAGAATATAGATTGTGAAGTTGAAATTGTGAAATTGACCCCCCCCCCCCTCAAGTAAATTTAAAGTATGTCGTAAATACCCAGTTTTTGTTCAGAACCTGTGATATCACTGGCTGAAAGAAACCTGTAGGTAAATACATGTGGAATCAGAAGGAAACGGTAGGCAGGGCAGTTTCATATTCAAGCAAGATTGGGCCGAGGCGCTGTCCCTCGGGAAGCGGTCGTGCTTCGAACTTCTACGCGGAGCCAAACTTTGGCCACACGGACAACAGGTTGCGCTAGTGTTTGAGAGATCTTCCCTTGAATTCTTCGACACACGGGGTAGCCACGGGAAGCCATCGGCATGGGGTATCGTCGTCGAACCTCCTCGATCGCGGCCGGGCCATCGTGACGCACAGGGCCAGGGCAGCTCACGTCTCATTTTTTTTTTTGACAAGGGACGAAATAACGTTTTCAGCTCGAACCAGAGCGGTGAGCGCCTGCTAGTGCCGGGGTCAGCCATCCCGCACAGCACACGTGCGTGAGTGCGCTGATATTGCCTACCTAACAGGCGGCCACTGGAGGAGGGTTGAGGTGGGCGTAGGCCTGGAGGTGCAACCTTAACTTCCCTTATGGCACCGGCACCCGACCGCGGCCTCCACGATCCATGACGTCAACGACACGACAACGGCCCCAGTTCCCAGTGCCTTGGCCCTCTCCTCTCCTGCTTCCGCTCTCACCACGAACGTCTTCGGGTAAAAGTTTTGGCTGTCAACCGACGTGATCACAGCCACGTTCTTCGATTTCTTTCTTTTTTTCCGGTGAGTCAGGACGAATCTTGAAATGGGGGTAGCGGATTAGAGATTTTTTTTTTTTTTTTTTAATGCCAGCCGTGGTAGGTTAATGCTTTGGGGGGGGGGGGGTCTACACTATCATCCAGTTCTTCTTGGAACAAAACACAAAAAATTACCAACATTCAAATGGATAGCGAAAAAAGGCCTCGTTCGTGACCAAGAACTTGTCAGGTGAAAGGGAAAGAGGTGTTGCAGCGGGGGAACCGTCACCCCCGGCCCCCGGCCCCCGGCCCCCGATCCTCTGGTTCTGGCAAAGTCCGAGCCCCAGACTCGTCGCCATCGGGCTGTCGGGATGGGAACAGGATGGGGTATCCTCTGCCCCACCCCGCCGCCCCCCTCTCCCCGCGGTCCCTCACTCCCCCCCCCCCCTCCCCCTCCGGCCCGTCGCGCGACGCGCCGCCACGGCAGCGCAGCTGAAAGGCGCTTTGGCATGGCTGGCAGATCGTTTCGTCCTCGCCTCACTCCAGCTAGCCAGCCCCAACAGACAACCACCGCCAGGACAACGCCAGGACACCGCCCCGGCAGCACATCGCAGCGCCATGCAGGTGAGTGGGCCCGTGGGCCCGTGGGCCCCGCGCTCCGCCGCACCGCCCTACGGCCACTGAACCCTCTCGCGACGACAACGTGATACTGCATCGCTTCTTTCGCGATGCGGGAGTCTGTTCTTATCGAAATCGCCGGGCCGGCGTTTTGACCGTGGACGATGTCATGTCTGTCCCTCGGACGACACTGTCTCGCACGCGCTGTTGTTTTCTGCCGTATCCGCGGACGGGCTTTTCTCTACCCCGAGCCGTTTGCTGCCCTCCCTCCCAGTCGCACGCCACTACGGCCCAGCTGACATTTCCTTAAACCGGAGTCAATTACTTTTCTCTTTCCGGGTGCATCCAGCGGTTTCAATGAATCGTCGATAAGTCGATAGGACTGCAAAAATTATGCTGGGCTCAATTCGTCCGAATATGCCTTATCTTATGTCGAAACCTTGAGGGGGTTCCAACTTCGGCAATATCGGGCGGACACGGGCGGGTTTATCCGGCGTAATCCGGGTCTATAAACTGGATTTTCAAAGTTCAAAATTTCTAAATTAGAATTTTAGAATTTCATTCAAAACTTTCAAAGGGGATTTCGGACAGTCCAGGGGTTACTCAGGATTAATTTTACCAACTTGTTTTTTCCCTCAAGAATAAGCAAAGGTCCGCATTGTATCCAGGCACGTTTTATAAGCCGGACTCGCCGGCAGCAGCGACAGCTGAGAGGTGTGCCTGGGCGTGTTGCCTACCTCGCCAGGCTGGGCCGGTCCTGGTGCTCCTGCTCTCCCGGAGGCTGAGGCGATTCCGAACACCGTCCACTCGGACCTCTCTGTCGCTCTCTTGCGAGGCAGCCCACGGGTGCGACAGAGACAGAGGGCCACGGAGGCGGCGCAGTGTTTGGAATCAGCGGCGGCCGGGGCGGCCCCCTAATTTTCGGCGCGCATCCGTGCCGTGCTCGTCCTCGTCCCCCGATCCCCCGGCTAATGATCCCGGCACGCCTCGCTCCGTGTTGCCCGAAACACCTTCGGCCCGGAATAACGAGCCCTCCGGCCGCCGTAAGTGGCAGCCTCACATGCCCTCCGCTCGCATGCCCTCGCACGACGGCGACGGCCCCGGGGACCGGACCCCCCACGGACACGGCCGGCACGGCGGCGAGGAAGATCACACCCGGGATGAGGCAGGGCCGGGTCCCCGGCGGTGCCGCTGCTGCCGCTGCCGGGGTGAACGGCCGCCGGACGGGACGACACGGCTGCCAAAGAGTGGCGGCCGCGGCGCGGCGTCATTGCTTGTCTTGGTGTCGCGCGCCGGCCGGCACCCGGAGCGCGGCGCGGCCGGCGTAAGTAGGCAGCGGCCTGCGGGCACGTCACGGGGCTGCCTACCCGCCCGGGACACGGCGCGGCCGGCCGGCATTCCGCGGCGCCGCATACGGGCATCGCCGCCTGGTCCTCGCGGACCGCGCGCCCGGCGTCATTGTCCTCACCACGCACCGGGGCCGCGAGGCCCCGCCCGGCGTGGCGGCGCCGGTTCCTGGTCCCCGTTCATCATTAGAGCTGTGCCTCGCAAAGGGCCGATGCACGGTGCGCCGACCCGGCCCGCCGGCCGGGCGTTCGCGTGTGCCCTTGGCCTTGCCCTAACCGTGCGGGCGGAGAGGTGAAGCATCACCTCCGCGCTCGCGCGAGCGCGAGCGTGTGTGTGTGTGTTCGGATAACGGCGCCGAACAAGGTTCCCGGGCGGGTCCCGGTGGGCTTTGCTGGCGGTGCCTGGTGGGGCCTGGTGGGGCGGAACGGTCGCCGTGGCCGCTGCTCGGCTCGGCGCGGACCCGCGGGGGCCGCGGGGGCCCCGGGGACCATGCCCTCCCCGCGGCGGGGCGGGGACCTGCGGGGGTCGCGGCCCGTTATAGAGTGTTTGACACCGGCCCGGACACGGTGCTGCAGCCCGCCGACTGCCAAGCCGCGCGGCCCGCCAGGGCTCCTGGCGGGTATGCAGCCCCCGCCTCCTGCACGCACGCGTGTCGCGCGGGCCGGCCTACCCTCCCCGGCGCCCCCGCAGGCGACACGGCACTCCTCGTCGTCGCGCTGCTGCCGCGCGGGTGACGCACCGCGTCCCGTGCGGGGCCTCCGGGGCCTCCGGGGCCTCCGGGCGGGGCCGGCCTGACGCGCTGCAGGTCCGTGACGCTCCGGAGAGGAGGCGGAGAAGGAGGAGGAGAAGTAGGCCGACGAGCGGCGACAAGGGAAAGTGTGCGTCGGGGACACACTCATCCGCGGCGCCGGGTCGCGCCGGGTCGCGGACACGAGCCCCGTGCGCGTCAGCCGCGGCGCCGGCGGGAGGGAGGGAGGGGGCATCGCTTGAAATTAAATTATGCGATTAGAAAGCGCCCGCCGCCACAATCGTACGAAGAGAGGAGGAAGAGTTCCCGGAGGCGCCGCGGCCCGGCCGGGTGTCACCGTGAGATGAGCCGGAAGCGGAAGGTCGCATCCGGCGCGCCTCGTCTCACACACGCGACGCGCTCGCTGCACTGCCGCGGCTAATGCCGCTGCTGCCGCACCTCGGTCTTAGATGAGGAAGGCATAAACTTCAAATTGACATTTTTTTTCCTTCCGGCTGCGCAGCGCGTAACCCAAATGCAAATCGCTACCCGGCCCTGCGAGTGACAGAGGGCGGTGGCACACACACGCACACACACGCACGCGCGCGTGCGAGCTCCTGTCTAACCCGGGCCAAGCCACTACTGCTGCTGTTTTATTTTATATATGCTCCCTGGAAAAGCCCCCCCCCCTCCTCCCCCTCATGTTGTCGTGTCGTGCGTCCCACTCGCGCTCGACTCGCTCTCTCTCTCTCTCTCTCTCTCTCTCTCTCTCTCTCTCTCTCTCTCTCTACCTTGCTCCCACGGCGACGGTCGGCGGCAGTAGCAGCTGCCCAGGCAGGCCCTTCTTTAGATGGCAGTTCGCTGTACTACGCCACAGCCAGAACCAGCATCCTCCAGCTGATTTGCCGGCCATCGGGCCGCTGGACCGGTCGATAACTTTGACCATGCCCCCCTTCCCCTCTCCTCCCTCCCCTTCCCTCCTCTCTTCCTCTCGCTCCCACCTCTTCTTTCTTCCCTCGCTCTTTCTCCTCCGCGCCGAGGTAATGAGGGCGTTGGCATAATTTGAGGCAATTAAGGGAAACGGGCGCGGATGATGATGAGAGAGGAGAGAAAGGCCAGCAGGGCGGTCCGTCCGCGGCCCGGTGTAGCAGCGTGGGGACCTTCTTGTTTGAGAAGAGTCGATGGCTCGGCGCGGCGCCGCTCGAAGTTAGGAACAGGACGCGAGCCGCGCCGCGCCGGGCCGTCCCACGGCTGCCGACACCCACAAAAGCCGGTTCTCGAAATGAGATAAATGTGCTTGGTAAGAGATCATTTTGCTCTCAATGTCGTCCAGAACAATATACACTTGATTCGAGATGAAAATGTTCTCGAAAATTGGCGGGAAAGATCGAGTATAACTTGCTCTCGGCTGCACAGGGTGCTCTTCATAAATTTGCTTGGTTTGAAATTATTGCACTCCTCACAAACTCAGAATGTTCTCGAAATTTCGCGAGTTCTGGTCTCGTCGTATTGTGTCCTCGGACGTGCGAAAAAATCCACATGGCCGCGTGCGAGAACATGTTCTTGACGATGTTGAGAACAATTTGTACTCGACCAAAAACGGCAAAAGATGCGGTAAAAGGCTAAGTCCCACACTAAATGTGGAGTTTTCCTCTAAAAGCCGAGGAAGCGACCGGGACTCGAACCCCGGTCGCGCGCGTGAAGAAGCACACGCGCTACGGCCTGCGCTGCGGTGCCGCTCATGCTCGAGTCGGATGAGACGGACGGTCGCCTGTCACCACACCAACACAAGTGAATTATGTTTTTAAAAAAATTGGGCTCCGTCTTTCCCGTGGTGCTTGCTAACCACAGTCCATTCCCAAGCTTCGTCAGTCTAAATATAGTATCAGCGATACTATGCTGGGAAAACTGGTTACGCATCGGCGGGGATCGAACCCACGACCGAACCCGACTTACTATCCAGCCTCCAGGCACGGAACCCACTGAGCCACCGAGGCGACTGGTGACCGCTGCGGCGAGACTGAGTGAGATCCGAGCGCTGCGCACACGGGGTTATCGAGATCATGTTCTCGGATGGAGGCTCATGGTTCTCGGCTACGGCAAGAACATTTTGCATTCGTGTCGAGTACAAACATCGAGAACACTAAATCGAGTATTGTTCTGGACTTGAACCAAGAACGGCCTTTTTTGGGTGGAGGCGACCCGCGAAATACCCTCCTCATATGCTGTTTAGAAGCTGACTGACACATGATGCTATCTTCCTCGCACATGAGCGATGATCAATGTTGTTTCTCCTTCTTGACCAGGTCTGGGCGTGGGTGCTGGTCTCGTGCCTGGCCACGGTGTGGGCGCGTCCTGAGGGAGGGCCCGCGCCTCTGCAGGCGGCCGTCGTGGTCGGCGACGATGCGGCCGACAACAAGGCCGAGCTGGTCGTGGTGGCGGAGGAGACGCGGCCCGAGGTCCTGGTGATCGACGAGGCCAAGGTGGAGACGTCTGCCAAGGAGCCGGAGGACGCGATGCAGCCCATGCCCGTGCCCATCGAGCCGGGCGTCATGACCCCCGACGACTCCAAGGTGTTCCCGGAGGGCTCGCTCCGCTCGCCGACGCCCGCCGAGGACTCGCGCGTGCTGCTCGAGGAGGAGCCCGCGCAGCTGCCCGTCGTCAACGCCGTCGAGATCCCCGTCATGGTGGCCCCGGGGGCCGCGGCCGCGCAGCAGGGGGGCGCCAGGATGACCAGGGCGTCGTACCTCCCCGCCGAGGCGAGGGGAGCCGACAGTGAAGACATCGAGTGAGTACCCGCGGTCGCCGTCGTCGGCCAGGTGGTGTAAGACGTGCTGGATGTAGGCAAACGGGGCCTTCGGAGTCAGAGGGCTGGGTAGAGTGTGAACCAAAATTACCTTCCTGTATCTGTCTGGACTTCGCATCCTCGCATGAGCGTCGAAGCTGCTGTCGTGTTGTTGTTCCCTCCAGAAGCGGAGCCCCCCGCCTCCAGCTCTGACTCCAGAGACTCTTGTTGCCTGCTCCCCGCCTTACTTTCTCGGCACACTGTTCTCCCATGCGCCTTGCTTGTAATCGTAACTCAGCTTTACATGCGACGACGAACGCGAGACGCCACAGGACAGATGCACCCCGACAGCCCGACGGACGGGACGGACGTAGCGGCCTGTTACACGCCAACGCCGAAATGAACTGCCTTACAAAAATTAATATTCTCATACGTGCTCCGCGATTTTTAAAACGCATTCTTCACGCCCGCCAGAGGGGAAAAGGAGAAGGGAGGGGGGGGGGGGGTCAACGTACTGATGAGGCACCCGCCTTCAAATTGCCGTGCGCGGGCCGATGAAGAACAGCCATATATATTGATAAGCTGATCACAGCAAGCGGGCACGGCAACTTATTACGATCGGATACCGCTTAAACTTTCGTTTTTCCCATTTTTTTTTTGTGGGGCCGGGTCATTACTCCATTAACTCTCCTTCTGTAGCTGATTGCAAAACCCAGTAGAGTAGAATGTAGAATTAAAATTTGCCCGTCACACAACCGCTCCCGCTTCCCTCCGCGGCACCGACCCTCCCCCTCCCTCCCCCTCCCCTCCTCCCTGCCTCTGCGACGCGATGCTCCACAACGCGACTCGAGGCACCGCGAAACACCGAGCCAGACGACAACGCTACCCAAGAAGAGCATTATTAGCGACACGACAGGTAAGTCGACAGAGTAATCCACTAATGAAGCGAAACGCCCCCGCCTCGGCCCGTCTAACCCTGTCCACAAATTAGCGCTCTCGATTTTCCACGTTTTTTTTTTTGAAAGCATATCTTTTTCGTGGTTTCTTTTGGTCTCGGGTTTGTTTCTTTTGTACTTTACAGAGGAACCTTGCGATCATTAAATAATAGGCAAAGACATTTCAATTTCATCATTTTTAATCCAATTTTTAACCATTTTTACCAATTTATTTATCTATCATTAACATTGACGGGATGGGGATGTGGCTTCATTTTCTTTAAAACTGCTGGAAACTGCTGCAGATGTTTGGCGTTACCATTTGCCCCATTGCGTTTCCGTCGTCGATTCCGTTCACTGACGTGGACCTGCTTCCGTTCCTTGCAGACGACGTGGCAAGCCTCGGCGGGGGCCTTCCCGGCAGCTGACCGACATCCACCTGCTGTTCCTGTCGCACCCGGAGCACGCGGCCCGGGTGTCGGCGGGGGCCTCGCGCCGCCCCGACGCCGGCCTGGGTCTGGCGGTGGGTGCGCTGGCCCTGGAGCCCGCCGTCGTCGAGGGCCGCTCCAACCCGGACCCCCCGACAGAGAAGAGGGCCGTCCGGAAGCTAGACGACTGGTCGGGAGCCAACGCCGACATCGAAGCCCGGCCCGAAGACGAGCAGTATGACGGCGGCGACGGCCAGCCCGAGCGAATGTCTCTGTTCCCCCTGGCCGACGGGGAGGTCCCAGCCGCCGCGCCGAAGTCCACCGTCCTGTACCTGCAGCAGCACGACGAAGGCCCGCAGCAGCCGCAGCAGCCCCGGGACGGCACCGTCACCATCACCACCTACATCCCCACCATCACGGCCGTCACCACGAGGATCCCCGTGTCCAGCGCTGCCAAGGCCCCGGGCGGGGAGGCACCGGGAGTGCCCCGCGTATCCTGGCCCCTGAGCAGCGTGTTCCCTATCGTGATCCAGGACCCCGTGCTCGGGCTGTACAGCACGTGGCTGTCGGGCGGCGTGTCGGGCCTGACGCTGTCCAACATCGCCGCCAACGTCTTCGAGTACGGGCCGGCTGCGGACGTGTGCGGCGGCCTCGGGGGCGGCGAGCGCGGCGCCACCGCCGGCAAGAGGTTCCGGCGAGCTCGGGCGGCGCAGGAGCAGCGGGGGGCCGAGGGCGCCACCATCCGCGGGGAGGCCGAGAAGGCCGAGAAGGAGGCCGATGACTCCCTGCGAAGGGAAGACGGGGGCGAAGAACACGAGGTCGACGACGAGTCGAGCACGGACGGCGTCGGCGCGGAAACTACGACCCAGGAGGCCGTGACCGAGGACGCCTCCAGCACGGAGCAGGACACGGTGTCGGTGGAGAACGGCGAGAACAGCCTGCCGTCCGAGGAGGACGCCTACCGGGAGGACGAGGACGCGTCCGAGGACCGCCCCAACGAGGCGGTGGAGAAGAAGCTGCGCAAGACCAAGAACAAGGTGGACAAGCGCGTGCAGAAGGTGGTGTCCCAGGTGGGCGGGCTGACGAGGCGCGTGCAGGCGCGCATCGAGCACGTGCTGGCCGAGAGCGGCGTCCACGACGCGGACACCTCGCGGTCGGAGGTCCCCGCCGCCGCCCCCAGCCTCACCCGGATCGTCCTGCGCCGCGGGGGCGTGGCGGTGGCCGGGCCCGGCGGCATCGCGACGGCGGCCTTCGGGGGCACGGCGATCGTGGGGCCCGGCGGCATCGCGTACACGGCGCCGGACAGCACGGCCGTGGTGGGGCCCGGCGCCCGCGTCGTGGCCGTGCCCTCCGAGCGCCTGCTCGACATGTACCGCGCCTTCCGCCAGGCCGGGGAGCGCGGCCTGCCCAACTTCCGGCCCAGCTGGCTCGGCACCATCCCCGACGACGGCAAGGTCGTGGCCGTCGGACCCGCCGTGTACCGGAACCCGCCGGAGGCCCAGGACCTGGCGGCCCGGCCCGCGCACTGGGTGTTCGGCAACACCAGGCTGTTGGGGCTGTAGGGGGCGGCGGGCAGCACCCATTAAGTACGTCCGTGACCGCGTCTGTGTCGGCTGGTGGTAAGGCGCCTCGCCTGCTGGGTAGGCAGTCCGACCTCTGCGCGCACGCGTGCTGTGCGGGCTGGCCTACCCTCGCACCCGCAGGCGCTCGGTGGGTTCACCCAGGGGAGACGCTTCGGACATACGTTATGGACGACGCCCACGGGTTTAGGAAATGTGTGCACTGGCGTGGGCATCGGCACTACACCATGAAAAAGGATGCATGCACTGTTATGGTGTTATTTTTTTTTCTCTCTAAAAATTCTGTAGTGCATAACTTTTCGTAGTCGAATCGCGGCTTCAGTGACATTGTGCGAGCTGACAAGTCAGCTGACGTTCCGATTCTTCGTGCCAAATGCTAGTGCTAGTGCTGTAGATGTAATTAGTTAGCATTGTGATAATCTATGTTAGATAGTATGAGCAACGAATGTGCCAAACGGTTTCAAAGACTGTATTAAAATAAAATTGTGTGCCAATACAATCCATTGATTGATCGTTCATTTTTTTGCCTCTGTAGTCGTTTATAAGCCACTAATTAATGTTTTTTGAAACCGTACTTTCGACAGGTTTTAGATCAAACTACCGTCAACTACTATTATTTGTCGACTTGGACTGATGGAACTTTGTCAACGAACCTAGAAAACAACTTCCATGACGTTTTTTTTTGTGCCTAACGGAGTGCAGTTCGACCCGAGACGGAGAGAAGCGCCCCCAACGAGAAAACGGCGACAAACTCTAACCGACGACGAGAAGACGACGAAAATAGGACGAGAAGATATGACGAAAAGACGAGGAGATGACAAAAATAAGACGAGAAGACGTCGACGAGCAATGACGAATGACCAAGAAGGGCCATGGGGAGGGACATGGGCTGGTGGCCTCGCTGCGGCAGCTGACAGTTGGTTGTTCGTGTCCTCCAGGCCGGTGCGCTTCCAGTGGACGCCCGAAGACGGCGACCTCGGCAGCCTGGGCCGCGTGCTGGCGGGGCTGCAGCAGGTGCAGCTCTCGCACTCGTACCACACGCCCGGCTCCGCCGAGACCCCCACGGACGTGAGGTCGTCCGCGGAGTACTCGGGCGAGTACTCGGGCCTCGGGCAGTACCAGGGCGGCGGCTCCTACTCCGGCTCCGCATCCGGCTCCAGCTCCGCCGGGTCGTGGTCGTGGTCGGGGGCGGGCCCCGCGGACGCGGGCCTCAGCCTGGGCCTGGGCCTCGGCGGCCTGGCGGCATCCTCGGACTCCTCCTACCCGCTGTTCTCCGACCGCGAGCTTCCGGACGACGACGGCGGCTACTACCCTTTCGCCGGCCTGGGCAGGGTGGAGCTCCCGGCCCAGAGGAGGACGACCCCGCTGAAGAGAGTGCAGCACCCGCAGGGCCCCCTCCACCAGGACCCGTGGCTCAGCGACCCGTACCAGTACCAGTCGTACCAACCGCAGCAGTACCAGCAGCCCCAGCACCACCAGCAGAACCAGCAGCAGCTCTACCTGGGCGCCTACGGGTTTGACTACCCCGTGCAGCAGCCGCAGCAGGAGCCCCAGGCGCCGCAGCTGTACTCCGGATACGCGCCGTCGCCCTCCCTGTCCCCGCTCCGGCGGCACCACCAGACCCGGCCGCTGGTGTTCTCGCCCACGTCCTCCAACCCGACCGCGGGGCAGTACGGCCTGCTCGACTCGCAGGAAGACGACTACGATGACATGCCGCCCTACAAGAGCATCCTCGCGACCCTGCAGGGCGACCAGCTGGACGCCGCCCTGGCGTACGCCGGCGTCGGCGGCCAGCACAGCCACCCCGCGCTGCCGCAGGGCGTGTCCTTCGCGCCCTACCCGGCGCTGCCCTCCGCCGACTCGTACTTGTCCTCGCCGTTCGGCACGTTCGCGTCGTCCGCGTTGTCGCCGGCTGCTTCTCCCGTCAGTAACGAGGTGCACTCGTCCCCGGACTTCCCCGTCGAGGTCCGCTCCGAGGCTCCGTCTGCTTCCCCGGCCGCCGACGGCGGCGTGCTCCCGGTAGCCGCAGCCCCCGCGTCCAGCGAGCCGTCTGCCCCCGCGCCGCCCGCTGTACCAGCCGCAGACCCCGCGCTGCCCAGCTTCGACGAGATCCAGGGCCTGCCGAGTCCCCAATCGACTGACACGGCCGTCGCAGAGAAGCCCCTGTCCGAAGACCCCACCGAGGACCAGGACGACACTGTCGACGAGGAGAGTCAGAGCGACGGCATCCCTGACATCTACGTGCCCGACGCCCCGACCGTTCTCGTAGTGGAGGACGAGGCTGGCACGGAGGACCCGCCGGCAGCCACCCCGGAGGGCACCGCGGCCCCCGAAGTCACCACCGACGCCGTCACGGATGACAACGGTGGCGACGGCGAGTCCCCGACCGACAAGCCTACCAGGCTGGTCATCAAGCCCGTGGCCAAGGCCGAGGCCGGCGAAGACGGCGTTGCCATTGCGCTGCCCGTGTCCCAGGCCGTGGTCCGCGGCAACCACCCCGTCATCGTGGACTACGACCCCGAGGTGTCCGCTGTGGCCGGGGCCAACGGCATGGCGCACGCCATGGGCGAGCTCGTCCTCACGTACGTCAACACGACCGCCCCTCCCACCATCATCACCACGACGTCAACGGCGGCCCCTACGTCCGCGTCAACGGAGACGACCGCCGCGACGCCCACAACGGAGACCCCTCCACCTGACGCCGTCCGAGCTGTGACGACCGCCACGTCGCCGGCCTCGTCCTCGACGCCGACGACGCCGTCCGTCACATCCAGTGCTCCGACGACATCCGCCGCCCCCACGACGGCGTCCTCAACCACAACGCCGGCACCTCCATCCACGACGTCCGCGACACCGGCGCCGACAACGAAGGCTTCTCCGTCGCAGAGCAAGAAGCAGGGACTTAAAAAGAAACAATAATTTAAAAGGTGCCGTCTGGGTAAAACGAACGGTTCCGTCCTCAGAGCCGGCAGCGATTTCGCGTCGGCCGGCCGCGACCCCCCTCCACGCCTCATAAGCCATACAAACTCGGGCTCCTCCGACAGACAGCCATATCGGGCACTAAACGTGCGTTAAACGCCGGCATAAACGGCCCAGAGACCCTCGCGTCATCAGGAGAGTGCCCCGTCACTGACACGACCCTCAATGCTCCAGTTTCTTTTTAGGGACCCCCGGGGTCGGATCGAGCTGGGCCATCCGTCTTGCTCTTTATCAGATCCGGGGTGCGTACCGGATAGCGCGGCCCCGACACACGCGGTATCTCCGCATCTCCCGCTAGCGGCGGCGGCGGCGCGCTGGCCTGGCCTGTCGGTGACCTTTATCGATCCCCTGCATCGAATAGCGGTCGGACACGAGATTGTGGAGTAGGTTAGGGTAACACTTCGGGACACTTAGCAAGCGCATCTCCGTTTTATGGCTGCACTCGCCGCCACTTTCTCCCCCGTCGTAAACCCCTGCACACTGAGCGCACGATCGCAGGGCCCGTCCGGCAAGCACGTGCGCGTCACGTCCGTGAATACGCAGCGCGCCGGTGAGCCCTGCGGCTCTCCGCGTGCAAGCCCCCGTGCTCACCTCGCTTGTCTCTGTTGCAGACTGAACCTGGCCCCGGACGCGGTGCTGGTCCCTTACTACGGCGGCGCCAAGGGGCAGTACCTGATCGTGGCCCGGCCCGTCGCGGCGGCCGACTTGTTCAAGAAGAAGAAGTCCAACAAGAAGAAGCCCGGCCACAAGGAGGAGGAGGAAGAGGAGGAGAACGTCGGCGAGGAGGCGGACGAGGAGAAGCCCAAGCCGCCGCCGTCGGACAGCAGCGACACGGTGACCATCGTGCAGCCGCCGCCCAACGCGTCCATGGCGGAGGCCAAGCCCGTCGGCATCGCGGTGGCCGGGGAGGGCGGCGTCGCCTCGTCCCGGCCGCAGGCCACCGCGCTCGTCGGCCCCGGCGGCCTCGCCGTGGCCAAGCCCATCGCCACGGCCGTCGCCGGCATCCAGGGCGCCGAGATCCTGCTGTCCGGGGCCGGGGGCCTGTCCGGCTTCTCCGCCGGCCACCCCGCCACGCTGCTGTACCCCGTCGGCTCCGGCCCCGGCCCGGTGCACCCCCTGGGCGGGCCGCTGACGACCGTGTACCTGCACCAGGCCGGCGTGCACCCTATCCCGGTGGCCCAGCCGCTGCAGCCGCTGCCGCCGCAGCCCTGGCTGGTGTACCCGGCCCCGCCGCCTCCGCCGTTCCCCTACGCGTGAGCGGGGGACTCGAGGGCGCGCATTCCGGGCGCTCGCCGACAGGACGGACCACCGGGGAAGTGTGGGCCGCGGAGGCGGGGACGCGGGCACTGCGCCCTGTGCGGTGGACAGTGCCCGTCGTGGGCGATGAGTAACGAACGGAACGGCACGGCCGGCAGGGGTCAGTGGCTCGTCCCCGGCGGCGCCCGGCGTCGCCTGGCGCCGACGAGCCGAGCCCGCGAAACCAGTTTGGCCGACGCGGCTGCGCGTGGACCCCCATCACCGGCCGCCCCGCCGCGGTCACCCCACAGCGGCCACCACCGACGGTCTCTCTCGCTCCCACTGCCACTGCCAGGCCGGTGGGGGCGACAGAGACGGACAAGGCTCCGCACGGGAGGGTGGGGGAGGCTGCCGTGCCACGTAAGTGCGCTCACATCTCAGCGCACCCGATGCAGGCACACGTGCCCGGAGGCGCCGTCCCCCGACTATTTATTGATCATCATTAATTTATTATTTTTTTAGAGTTATTTTTACAATCATAATTTGCTTATACGGAGCAGAAGGGAAGAGTGTGATGAGGCTCGACGATAATTGTGATGTGATAAATAAAAAGACAATAACTGCTGTGATTTATTTTCTTCAAGTGCAGTGCGTAGCGTAAGAGAGATTTATTTGTGAACAGGTTCGATGTATGTGTGCCAATAAATTTGTGATTATACTTTTGATCTGATTTATCCCCCCTTCCTTTTAATAAACGAAATAAAAAACAGTGCTCCAACCAATCGTATTGTGCTTGACGGAAATAATTTTCTACGCATAGACGCCCATTGCCAAAATAAGCAAAAAAAATCAAACAAACCAAAACCACATAAGATCTACAATTTTCTTAAAAAAATTGGACATCCAAACTGTTAGACAGAATTTTGAATTTTAGAACGTTATGAATTCGGCGTAGGAGGGGCTTGCTTCATAGAAAAAACAAAAGTCGAATCCTGGGTGAGACGATAAGGCAGCGGCGCCGGCGGTGGCGAGCGCCTGCGACTGCCGGGGTAGGCCGGCCCGCACGACCCGCGTGCGTGCAGCAGCCGTGGCTGCCTACCCAGCGGGCGCCCTCACGGGCTACGGACCCCGCCGGCGCTGCGCTCGGCCCTCCGCGCCCCTCCCCTCCCTCTCCGCCCGCGGCAGACCGCAGAGCAATTAAGATCGCAAACGAGATCGCCGCCGATCCTCTTGTTCCTCTCCCCGCCGTCTGCCGGCCGGGCCGGACATCTCCGTGGCGCGGCGGTGGGGGGTGGGGGGGGGGGTCTGCGGCCCCGCCCTTGTCCCTGCCCCCCGCGGGGCCCCGGAGCGGCGAGCAGCGGCGGGCAGCGGCCCCGGCACCGGCTCCGAGGAGTGTCATGAGCCTGGCGTGGGCTCAGAGCCGCACCGCCACACCGCCAGCACGCACCATGGAAGCCCAGCGACAGGTAAGTCCCGAGTCACGCCTCGGCGGGGGTCGACGGGGGCCCCGGGGTCCCTGCACCACGCCGATGACGGGACGGGCGCCACGACGCCGCCGTCCATTCAGAGGGAGACGGACTGATGCGTGGGCTCCGGGCGTGAGCGAGATAGCGCATATCGCAGAGGGTAACGCGACCGGCCAGCGCCACGGGCACGATGACCCCATGACTGGCTCTCTCTCTCCTCTCCCTCCCCCTCTGTCTGTCTCTCTCTCTCTCTGTCCGTTTGAGGAGGGTCACTGCTGCACCGTGACGTTGTGCGCGGAACGTGAGCTTATATGCATCTGTGTGCGTGTAGCGAGAGAGAGAGAGAGAGAGAGAGAGAGAGAGAGAGAGAGAGAGAGAGAGAGAGAGATGTCCCGTCTTCCCGGCCCGTTCGACGTTGCTGCTGTCAACTCCTTTGCCAGCCGTCGTCCACACACCCATCCGCATAGCGCAAAGGCATAGCGGCGGCACAAACACACTCTCTCTCTCTCTCTCTCTCTCTCTCTCTCTCTCTAACCCTCTCTCTCTTCCTCTCTCTCTCCTGAATGAGTGAGTACTCGGCATGGAGTCGTCACGTCACTGCGCACCGCCGTTATGTCATGTCATGGCGGCCGGGACACCCTCCCCGCACACTCATGTGTGTCGAGGGGTCAACACCCCCTGGAGCCCGTCGACCTGCCGGGTGGTGTGGTCGTGGACGCCGCGTGTCGATATGACTCTTTACAAGCGTTAGCTTTCGATCAGTTTGCCACCTGTTCTGTTCAGCTCGATGGGAAGGATTGCGTTAAGCTGGTTTTGTAAAATTCTTGATGCGTCTTTATTTCCGACGCGCTGTGCTTTACAAGCGGCCGCGGCGGCGGGCGCTGAAAAAACTCTCGAACATAAACGCCGTTACGAATCGGTCCGCACTGCTTTGTCGAACCGAAGAGTAAAGAGAAGGGCGGGGAGCGTCGCACTGCTCGCAGCAAACTTTGGGTTGTTTGCGGTAGGGATGTGGCGGGGCGTGGCGGGGTGTGGCGTGGCGGGGCGTGGCGGGGTCCAGGCCCGTCCCCGGCCAGGCCTCCCATCCACACCAAGGCCACGGCCACGGCCGAGGACAATGCACCGACTGGCTGCGGCGCCGGTCGCGGCGGTCGGCTCCGCACTGACGCCGGCGTTTAAGTCTCGGACCTCCCGCAGCTGCGCAGCTGCTGTCAGTCACACCAGACGCGCCAAATAAAAAAAGGGGGGAAAAGGAGCGAAAGAAAAATGTTGCCGCTGCTGCTGTACGCCAATTGCAGCTGCCATCCGCAAACGACGCGGACGGACAGAACGCCGGAATCACCCCTCCCACTCTCCCACTCTCTCTCTCTCTCTCTCTCTCTCTCTCACTCTCTCTCTCTCTCTCTCTCTCTCTCTCTCTCTCTCTCTCTCTCTTTTAAAAATTTTTCTTGTACTTCACGACATACACATCTGGCCACGAATGTTTGCGCGCTGGTCGCTGGTGATGTGCGCGGTGTTGTGTGCCTAGAGGTTCGGCGCCGCGACACCTTCGCGGGCCGGCCGCTCGCCACACCCACGCCGCGTCGCGGAGCCCGCAAAAGGCACGCCTCGGTTTGTCTCCAAATAACCGGCCGGCTCCCCGCCGCCCGCCCCGCCCTATGCAGACACTGCTGGACACTGACCCGGTGCTGCCGCCTGGCAGCTGGCCCACAAGATGGCAATCCGTTCGAGCCCACCGCCTGTCACCGTGCACACGGCCCACAGCCCCGCCCGGCTGGCCGCGTCCAGCCAGTGTCGGAATTTAGGAGACACAGTCTGCGAAAGCTCAGCAGCCGCGCCGCCGCACCCGCCAAAAACCTCCTTTTCCTTCCTTTCCGCACTTTTTTTTTTGCGAGCTTATAAATAACCGAACGGGGCTGTTATAACGGGCCGGGGCAGCGAGAGGCACCGCGCGTGTAATTTTCGCAGGGACCTGTCGACTTTTCGGGATCAACAACGGAACGGGCCCTGCCTCGTGTGTGATGTGATGGCGGAATCAGCCGTGCGGCGGGTCGTCGACCCTGGCCGCGTGCGCGCCGCGTGCGCGCGGCGTGGCCGTGGCCGTGGCCGTGGGCACGGCGCAGGCCGGCGCAGGCACGATGTCAGGGTCATACATAATAACAACATCCCATCGCGCGGGCCGCGGGCCGCGGGCCGCAGGCCCAGCTGTGCTGCCGTCGGCGGATGCAGCTCACCGCCCGCTATAAGAGGCGATCAATTTTTGCAGCGAGATCGTTAACGAGGAGGGTCGAGTGTGGCGCCCGCTCGCAGAATTCCGTGCGTTGCCCCCGAATTTGTTTCGGTTATCCCAAATGAATTCGTGAAATAATTGAAAAGTGTAAAAAAAACAACACACGACTTTTTAAGGAGAACGTAGTTGTCGAGTGACAAACTCGGCGAGATAATCCGTTACCCCTTACAGAAACCGGGTAGAAATGTAGGTGGTCTATGATAGGCCCGCGCTGGTGGTACGCGACGGGGTAAAAAAAATGTCTGAAGCGTGTTTTTGACCGTTTGTCTCCCAGCAGGAGGAGGTTAGGCTCCCGCCGGAGACACGCCGCCGGTTCCCATAACAGGTTTCAATGAAACAGAGCGAGGGGGACTTTTTTTTCTGCCCCCTTTGTGGTAGCGGTATTTTGATGGAGTCTAGTCGCATGAGTCAGCTGACCCAGAAACAAAACGGGGATGTCGCCGGAACATCGATCGATCGTCTGGCCAAGAGAAACGAGCAGTGTCTTGTTGTACGGTGCTTTATGGGTGTTTGTGTGCGCGGTGTGTGTGTGTCAGCGTGTCACGTAGATCACTAGACAATTGCCCTGCCAGGGCAGACAGCCAACATCCAGTAGAATATTCCGGTCCGAATAGGCATTTCAATAGAAGTTCGAAATCGGAAGTGGTTTTGCGGCTCTTGGGTCGGTATGGAAATCATCTTCACCGCGCGAATTTCTCATATTACCCGTTTCCGCACTGACAGTATTCTTGATTTTTCACTTCCGCTCTCGAGCTTCGTTGGAAATGCCTATTGTTTTCAGTGATTAATTTACAACTGGGAAGATTTACAAACTGAACCGTTTGACCACCACCTCCTCACCGGCCCGGGCTCCGATCTCACTGAGCCTCGACCCGCATCAAGAAGTTTGTCTGTAAATAAACGGGGGATGCCGATAAAAATAAAGAAGAGGGAGGGAAAAAAGGAGTGAGGGGAACCGGTTGCCACGGCGTGCCGTGCCGTCCCGATGGCACGTAATGGCGCTGCGATCGGAGGCGAAGGCTTCTGCGGGTCAAGAACCTGCAACACGGCCGGCCGCACCCTCGGCTGGTAATAGGACTGGATGTTGGGGTCTGGCGACTGTCGCCATTTTATGACCACCTCGTTTTTGTTGTTTATCCCCCCCGCGAATTGATATGCGATTCACTGCCTTTTCCCGCAATAAAAAAAAAAAAAACCCTCATCTACATTCAGACCGTAGACACCCGAAACCTCTCTGCCTCGCTCTGCTTCCCCGTACCTACGCGGCGACAACGTGGCACATATTACCACCGTGTTAAACTCTACGCCTTCAACGTTGTTGCAGATGAGGTGGGCAGTTGCCTTCGCGGCCTTAGCGGTCTGCGTGGCCGTGCCGACCAAGAGGGAGGTATACTACAGCCTGACGCCGCAGCAGCAGCAGTACAGCCCGGCCTTCTATAACCTGCAGGCCTTCCAGCAGCCGCAGCAATACCAGGGCTACCAGCCGTACGTGTATGACGTCCTTCTCTTATTCTGCGGTTTCGGACAAATGTCTCACGACCCTCTTTGACTCCTCCGCAGGCTGCAGGTCAGATCCGTCGTGCCCCAGTACTACCAACAGCAGCAGCAGCCGTTCCAGTTCCAGCCGCCGCAGCAGTACCAACCGCAGCAGTACCAGCGCGTGTTCGTGTACAACCCCGCCGCTTACCCGCAGCAGCCCGTGTACCCGGCCGGCTCCTTCCTGCCCCTGCCCCTCCGCGCCGAGGAGGGCGGCAGCTCCGGCGGCAGCACCGGCGGCGGCTGGGGAGGCTTCAACCCCGCCGAGTACCTCACCGTGCTCCAGAACTACTGGCAGACGCTGACCGGCCCGGCCACACAGAGCGGCAAGCCTCCAGCAGAACAGTCCGGTGCCAGCCCTTCGCCCAGCGGAGCTGGTGAGCAGAGTTTGTCGTGCACTTAGGTTGGCGTTGCTGGGCCCGCGGACCGGGCCCACCCTGGGGACAGTGACGGTCCCGGTTCTCACCGTTGTGTTCCTTCGCTTAAACAGAGTCCCCCGCTGAGGCCCCCGAGACCCCCGTGTCACCCGAGGGCGCCAAGAAGCCCGAGACGCCTGCCGCCCCGGAGGCCCCCGCCCCCGCCGAGGCCCCTGCCACTGCGCAGCGTTTCTTCGTGGTGTCGCAGCCGCAAGTTGTCGGCAACCCCCTGAGCATCCCCAGCGCCAACAACGGAGGCGTCTCCACCTACCTCCTGCTGCGCAACCAGCCGCTCTACGGTGCCGCGGGCCAGCAGGTGAGATACGACAGTTCCCCTCCTACCGGGCCGCCGTCCTCCGCGGCGCCGCTACTCGCCACCCGGGGACGCCGATACTCCGGGCGCGAGGGCAGGGCGGCGCCTGTGGGGTATCGGCAGCGTCCCCTTCCCCACCGCCGCTGGCGCCGTGTAGCGCCGCCAGGACGCGGGGTACCGTCCTCCGCTGCGGACACTACTGAAACAGCGACATCAATATCGGACTCTTGCAGGGCAACGCTCTTCGCGTCCAGGCCGTGCAGCCGGAGCAGCAGCCCCTGCAGCAGCCCCTGCAGCAGCCCCTGCAGCAACAGACGGTGCTGCCGTCCGTGACGGGCCCCATGGTGCTGGTGCGCACCTCGGACAACAAGTACGGCCTCGCCCCCGCCGGCAACCCCACCCGCGTCCTCGTCTCCGGTGAGGGCATCCGCGCCCAGGACGACGTGCAGGTGCAGGGCCCCGGCAGCCAGGCCCTCGCCTACCAGAGGTTCCTGCTCACCCGCCAGGGCCAGTACGCCCCAGGTACGCCCCGCTGTGCTGGACGCGTCGCTGTGGCCGCTGCGGCCGAAACCCTAACACTGTCTTCTCTTCACGTCTCAAGCAGGCTTCTACCCCGCTCCCCACCCGGGCGTGGTCCACTCGCTCACTGACGAGTCCATCTCCGTGGACGCGCTGAGGGACGCCTCCAACGCCACCGAGCAGCCCACGACGGCCGCGCCGACCACGACGCCCGCCGCCAAGGACGAAGAGGAGGTCGTGGCTGACGCGGACGAGAAGCCGGTGTCCATCGCGCAGGTACGCGTCCTGGGTCCGGAGGCACCGGAGGCACCGGAGGCGCCGGAGACGTCTGTTTCGGAGGGTTCGGTGGCACCGGATGGAACAGGAAGTTCTCAGAGAGCGGACGGGTCGCCGGCGACAAAGTCGGACAATGACATGGAGGCAGAACACAGCAAGGAGAGGGAACCTAGTCCGATGGAAACGGAGGACCAAACGGCCTCCGCTGAGGTCAGCAGGGGGCAGACTGGTGCTCACGGGGACGGCGGACAGAGTGCGAGCTTCTCGGTGTCCGCGGCCTCGGACGTGGCGGCGCAACTCTCACTGCAGCCGCACGGGCAGAGCGATGCCGCTGCGGTGGTCGTCCCCGTGCGCGTCGCGCTGCTCGCTGGCGGCGAAGGCCCCCCTGAGAGCACGGCGGCGACGGCGGCGGCACCGACGGACGAGGTGGTGCTCGAGGCACTGGTGATAGGAGAGGGCGCGCTCGCAAACGGCAGCACCGCCCTGGACGAGAAGACGTGGGAGGAGCTGCGGCAGCGCTTCGGCCCGGACGTCGGCGTCGTCCTGGTGTCCGACGACGAGAAGGCCGCGGGGTCTGGCGGGGACCTCCGCCGGCGTCCTCTGTCCATCATCACGAGGATTGTGATCCGCGTGGGGACGGTGGCCTTCAACCAGCTGATCCGGCCGCAGCTCGCGGGGGTGACGGGGCAGCTGCCGTTCGGCGGGGCTGGTCTCGGGGCGCTGGGCAGCTTGGCGGGGGTCGGGGCCGGGGCCGTGACGGGGCTGGGCGGCGCCCTGCTCGGCTAGCCGCACACGCCGGCCGCGGCCGTGGGCTTTGACGAAAGCTTCGCTGTCGCGCTTTACCGGGCCACCTCTAAATCGGTCTTCTTTTGGTGTTCCGGCTGAATCGCGGCTCCCGGGCGGCTTTGGCGGCGGCCCCGAAGGGCTCCGAGCGCACCACTCGCTTGTCAGCAGGGTGAGTCTGGCCGCACGCTGCTGCATCTCACCCCGGTGGGGGGGAACAGAGCTTTGCTCGCTAAGACTGCGGTATCTAACAGCCTGGGCGCAACGTTGCCACTCACAAACTACTCTAATCTGTGACCGGCGTGGCCAGAAAAGTAAGTCAAAAGGTAGCCGATACGCACAGGTGTAAATGTTGTGCCCGTCCCCTTCTGTCTACAGAACTAGCCGTGGCTACGTGTTACCTTGTGGGCGGGCACGCTATTTTACATCTGTGAGTTTAGGCCACTTCTTGACTACTTTCCCGGCAACACTGCCCCTGACGTACGGCTACGGCGGGGCCCCTTGTACCCTAACGACTTTACAGATTTTCCCGCTACCTAACCACCCCGAAGCAGTTGTCGCCGAGTTGCTGCGCGTGGAGCTGACCGTTGCCGCGGCTCGTGCTGTTGCAGGTGAAGCCCCAGGCCATCGCGCTGGCCGGTCCCGGGGGCGTGGCGGCCGCCGCGCCGGTCGGCACCGCCCTGGTGGGCCCCGGCGGCATGGCGCTCGCCGCCCCCTCCGCCACGGCCGTCGCCGGGCCCACCGGCGGCAACCCGGCCATCGCCGTGCCCGCCGTGAACACCGCCTCCCACAACGCCGACGCCTACCGAAAGTGGCTCAGCAAGAAGAAGCCCGCCGCCGGCGCGGCCAACGCCGACGACGCCTCCGTCGTGCCCGAGTTCCTCGTCGAGTACGGCTCCAGCACGGTCTAGCGGCCGCCGCGCCGCCACCGCCGACCTCAGCACGCCGTCGACGACTTCTTCCCCTCGCCGATGACCGCCACTCTGCTCGCCTCGAAAGAACAATCGACTCGGAGTTTTAATCGACAACGGAGCACGCACCACCGCGGGGACATCCCGCCCTGCCGCCCTGCCGCCCACACACCGCGACACGTCCTCCGTGCCACGGAGTCTGAGGGCGGCCCCCGGGGTCGGGGCTGCTCTCCCGCTTTCGTCTGTGATCAAAACCGCTCATAAGAGACTGGATAGAGAAAAGTCTGCGTCGATTGCAGCGCGCCTCTCTTTCCCAGGACCTGCCACTCACCGACCTTAAGTTATTTTTTTTCGCTTAGGTCCTGGGAGACACCGCGGCGCGCCGTTTTGCACTCAGAACCGATACTGTATGGATGAATAAAAACGATCATGTGTTCCTTTGCAAATCCGTGTCGACTTCTGTTTTTGTCCTCCCAACATCCCTAACGAAAGCGGCTGATTTTTCCAGCAGCAGATGAGGTGGAGGGGTTACGTCAGGTGGTGTGGGCGGCGTGCGGGGCGCGTGGCGGGCGCGTGGTGGGCGCGTGTCATAACCACGCCTCATTGTCGTCTTGATGGCTTTTGGCTCACTATCGGCCGCCCGGCCGCCGGCCCGCTGCATTCCTCCACACTGTTTCGGCAGGACGACAGGGGCGGGACAGGACGCGGCGGCGCCGGGTTGCGAATGAGCGGCCGCTCCTGCCGCCACCCGCAGTGACTCCGCTGCCAGGAGGAGTCCACGAGTTGCCTAACTATCCGAACGCACTACGGCGGATACACCCCGCGCTCGAGAGCAATGGCGCCAGGGACTCCAACGAACCACCGCGAGACCGGCAGAAATATCCGCCACAAGCCTAGCCTCAGACCTTAAGACAATTTTTTTTTAGCAAAACAGCACCATGGTCAAACGTGCCACGTAAATTGGATATCACCCCACCCCCATCCTACAAGGGTATTCAACTTCGAGTTATCCTGATGGTATTCATAGGAGGAGTATTCACAAATTCCTGGTATAACCACAAAAAAAAAAACGATTGTGCAATTTTTTTGACAATTGGCAGGTGTACTCTAAGAGATATTTTGCAAATATTCCCAAGTAATCTTGATGAGAATGCATTCTTTGTACGGGTATTTTCGACGTTGCAGACCCTTTCCTCTGCCCCTGCCACGCTCCCACCCCCGCGCACCTGCCGTGGCCCCGCCTCTGCCCCCGCCGCCGCCCCCGCACCCTCCCGCACCCGCCGCCGCCCCCGCGCCGCCCACGCACTCCCACACGCACATCCGCGCGATAAAACGCAGGCCGGGTGTCCGGTGCCGGTCACTCCGGGTCCGATCGCTGACCGCCTCGCCTCGCCTCGCCGCGGAACCATCATTACCAGCATGACGGGCTCAGCCGGGGCCGCCAACGGGATGGTGAGTAGGGGCGGCGCGAGGACGCGTCGTTCACTGTCACGTGGACGTCGCATTGATCGGACTGGTCCGGCCTGCAGGGCCTGCCGCGCCGCGTGCCGTATGGCGGAGAGAGGACCTCAGCAGGACGCAGGGCCGCGGCCGAGGGGGGCCTCATGACGGGTGTACACTGACTGGTGACTGGACCGGACTTTTCCATTGACTGGAATTAAAATTTTGCCATCATTTATGGTTTCTGTGTTCTAAGCTGCTACCCACCCCAAAGTAGGTTAAAAAGTCATTCCTACCGTGACCAAAACTCAAAACGAAAATATTTTTGTTTCGCTTAGAAATATGTGGATGCTAATGAAAAAAAATTGCAAAAATGGGTGGGCACTACCTCGTCCCAGGCCTCCGCCTGGAACCCTCCTGCTTAACTTCGGTGTTCGAATGGGAACCGGTGTACCAGGTATCGACCGCCGCTAAGACACAGGCACGACGCAGCGGCCTTTTTCAGGGGCACGCTTCCGCAACGGTCGATGTAGCCCCCTCCGCCAGCCAGATTTCCGGAATCAACTCCCTTCGACTGGCTGGTTGGTCTGTGGCACTGCGGCCACTCCCGAGCGGACTGGGGGGGAGGTAGGCTTTCCTATATCGTACACAGCCGAAGCTGCTGTACTTCACGACGAACCCTAGTCGCGACGGCGTGTCCTCGTCTGCCAGATTCACAGGGAGCGAAAACGAAGGTACCGAACCCTAGGTACCCCCGTAGCATACACCCGAGTCTCCGAACCAAGTTTCCTTGGTAGACACAGAGCCCCCCCCGCCGGAAACCCCGGGCGACCGAGAGAACCTCGGACCCGGGAACGGGGGTAAGCCCGACCGTGCTGCGGGAATCTTCAAGTTGAAACCCAACGCTTACATCTCTCAGTGACGCAGCGCGCACGGCCGTTCAGACAGCCATACCGACGTCACGTTCGGGAGTATATTTTACCCTCTGCCTTCTCAGCGCAGACACAAGAAAAATTAAGAAGGACTAGCCAGACTCGAACCAACGACCTTTCGGTCGCTGGTCAGCCACTCTACCCATACAGCCACAAAGCCGCGATGATGGGAGCAGCGCGCCCCCGGTACTTTACACACCGTCGCCTTAGCTGAGCCGACAGAAAAAACGCACGGACCGGCAAAGAGTTGAACATCCGACCAGCCACCCGCCGGCCGGACACGCTAACCACGCGGCTACCGAGCTTCGGTGTGGGGCGGCCGTGCGCTCCCGGTACTGTAGCCGCACGACGTGTCCGACTGGAAATTGACTGGAGTCTGACTGGAGAGTGACTGGACTGGAAGGCGTACACTGACTGGAAGCAGTGGGGCACCCCTCGACGGGATGCGCGCACCGCCATAGCCCGCCGCCGGGGCACCTGCCGCGGGAACTTCCCCCCCCCCCCCCCCACTTTCGCCAATATCCGTGGGGGGACGTCCCGGAGGATGATCGTACAGGAATGTTGTCGGGAGAATCAATGCCGCTGCCACCGCGCCCCTCCCACACCATCTCTCAAAAAGACGCGGCGCCTCTACACCTGCCGTGGGCGGCCTTCACTGACCCCCTCTGAAGTACACCGATTTACATCGTGAATAGATTTTATTCGATTTTTTTTACATGTACAAAATGATACGATTCTTTTGTTATAATTTTTTTTTTACTTTTAACTTTTATTTATACTATTTATACTTTCTAATTTTGAAAGTTGATGGAGGTAGTCAGTTTTGCTGACATATTATCCAGTTTTTCCGCCCTCCACCCCTCTCCTCCCGCCGTCTCTGTGTGGAAAGTGAAGTCCCCCCTGAGGAGGGCGGGGCGCCTGCGAGGTGCCGGGTAGGCCGGCCCGCACGGCCTCGGTGCGTGCTCGCGGGCCGCGTTGCCTACCCGGCAGGCGTCGTGCGTGGCGTCACCGGCGTCACACCGACGCGCTGCCATTTGTCATCGGCGCGGGGCGGCCGGGCACGTGCGGTCCGCGGAAACGAGACACCACCACCCAGGACGCGCGTCGCTGCTCGTCGGCGTCGACATCGGGGGCTCTCGTTGCCAAAGTCCCGGCCAGAGGCCTGTTGCTCCGGACGTGACGGCGTGGCGGCGCCCGCCGAATGGGAAACCGATCGGCGCGGTACGCGGCTCGGCGTTCGCACGGCCGCGGCCACGCGCGGTACGTGACTCCGTGCCGTGGCGTGCCGCGGGGCCGCTGCCAGGCGCGCGCGCGCATTCGGATGCCCCACGCGTACCGCCGCTTTCCCGGTAGCGCTGCATCGCGTTGCACCTGCGTCAGGGCAGGACGGCGACGCCACGGGCTTCACCCCCGGAGGAAGCCCCCTTGGACGTGTCGCCCTGTATTGGGGTGCGCATCTTCATTCGCCTGTCGGCCGCGCGCCTGTGTTGCAGGGTGTCGCCGGCGGTTTCTGGCTCCTGGCGGCGCTGGCCGCGGCGGCCACCGCGCACGAGGTGGTGCTGCCGTCGTCGTTCGGGTGAGTGCCGACCGAGGCGGTGGTGGTCGCGATGGCGGAGGGAGGCGGCTGCTGACACCCTCTCCCGTGCAGGGTGCTGCCTCAGCCGCTGGCGCCGCTGCCCCCGCTGCCGCCGCCGCTGCTCTACCGCACGGGGCTCGGCCTCGACCTGGACGTGCCCGTCGTCCTCCCCGGGACCGTGCCCACGGCGGTGCCCTCGGTGCCCACGGTCCCCGTCAGCGACCACGTGACGCCGGTGCTGCGCGCGGGGGCCCCCGCCATCCTGCTGCTGCCGCAGACCTCCTCCAGCGGCGTGTACCACCTGTCCGACACGCACCACCAGTTCCCGCCCTTCCTGGAGAACGTGGTGAACCGCGTGCAGAACCTCTTCTCGTCGTACGTCCAGGTACGTCAGGTTGGTTTCTGTGGTTAGGCCGGGTCGTAAGCTACCTTAGCATGACACCCACTTATCCTCCTGCTTCCAGGTCGACCCGTTCAACGTGCCGTTCGCCACGTCGCGGCCCACGGCCCCCGCGCTGCTGACGACGCCCACGGCGGCCACGGCCACGGCCCCGCCGGCCGGGACCACGGCGTCCCCCGGCGACGGCAGCACGGCCGCCATCACCACGACGACGACCACCACGACGACGGCGCGCACGCACGGCCGCGGCATCAACGTGCGCCTGCTCGCCGGCGGGCCCGCGGGCTCCGGCCCGTCCGCGCCGAACCTGCCCCGCGACGTGGAGCTCCTCGACGGCCGCCTCCAGCAGCAGCGGCAGCAGCAGGTGGCGACCGGGGCGGGGCCGGGGCAGCCCGTCGCCTTCGCGTCGGCGACGGCGCAAGTGCACCAGCCCGACGGCGACAGCTACCTCCCCGCCAACAACAACAACAACAAGGGCGGCGGCAACGGCGCCGTCGACGAGAGGCCGCCGCCGCTGCCGCGGCCCGAGGACAGGCCCTACGGGTCCCGAGGACAACAACACCCCCAACATCGAGGACGGGCGCCGCAGAGGCCGAGCCACAGCCCCGCGGACGCGTCGTACTACAGGAGGCCTTGAACCCAACGGGGACACTGCACACATACGCAGGGTCCGGACAAATGACAGGGAAAGGGAGAGCGGATGACGAGAGAAAGAGAGAGAGAGCGCTCATGTGTGTTTATGTGTGCGGAGGAGAGAGACAGACTGATGAAAGGCGAGGTAGGTGTGCACGTATATGAGTGTGAGAAAATGCCTCGCTGCCGCATGCCTAGTGTTGTTGCCGTGCGTGCCGTGTGCCGTGCCGAGCCTACCCCGCCAACGCCTCAGCGAATACCAACCAAATTGTTATGAGAAAATTGCGATCGTTAATATAAAAACATGAAAAAAAGGACGCAGAAGTAGTACTTGTAATGAGCACCCTCCCTCACCCGGCCGTGCGCCGCTCCCTCTATTGCAATACTGACTGACACGCTGGCCTCATTAACTGGTAGTGACAAGTTCCACGGCGTGCATGTCCTGTCGCCTGGCCCCGTTAGGTTCCTGTCCTGCGCACTGGCCGCCGATCCCCGGACCCCTCCTTCCCCCACCCCGCCGAGTCTCAAACACCACGCATCCCAGAGTGTTTACTTTTCACTCTCGGAAGTCCTCTACGATAATCACTTCATAATTTGATCCTGCTTGAGGGGCCACTACGGACGATGGAGAGAGTCTGCCGCGGAGTCTAGGAAATGTAAAACACTACCCACCGGGCCGGAGAATAGATACATCAGAGGAAATCCAGTGTTCTGCATGCTCTGCAGAGCATTGGCACGCCAACCACCTTCCTAAAAGTGGCCATTTGGCGCTCGTCCGTTTGACCCACTTTCGCGCGCCAGATATGTGCCAGGAAAACATCCAGTCGAGCCGTGCGATGTTCCTGAAGGAGGCGGAGGCTTGACCCGACAGCTTTCCGCGAGGAGAGGTCCGAAACAAGCCATCAGCCCAGTGCAGTGCAGGCTCGGACGCCGCACGAAACAAAAATTATTCGCTGCACTAGCAAATGTTACGCGAATTCTGCGAATCCCCCTTTAGTTTGCGTCTCAAACATTTTTCGCTCAACGCAAAATTTAATTGTAGTTTCCGAACTGCGTCGCCAGGTTATCAAAAATAATGTCGAGGCAGCAGCACCATCGGACATTTTTTTCCCCCGTGGGGATGGCAGCATGTGTCGCCGCCGACGATGATGGTGTTATGTCGGAGCCGTGGAGTTCACACGTAGAAGTGGAAGCGGTCATGTTAAGAAAAATGAGGAAAACGAGAAAAGGGGAGGTGGGGCGGGAGAGTACTGCTGCGTTTATTCACGGGCAAGGTGCGTCATACCTGTCGGAGAGAGAGAGAGAGAGAAAGAGTCGAGGCGGAGAGGGAGCAGAGGGGTAAGCATGTGCACGGCGTCCGCCCGTCTGCCGCCTGTCTGTCTGCTCGTCTTGCTGAGGCCCACCTCTTATCCCGTCGGATCCCCCCCCCCCCTCCCTCCCCGCCGGCCGTCCCACGGAGGTCACCCCACCCCTCTCTCTCTCTCGGTCCGTCTTTCTCCCTTCCCCTTTCGCTGCTGCTGGATATCTGCACCCGGCCGGCCGCTGCCCTGCCCCCTCCACCCGCGGCGGGGGCCCTCGACATCCCATAGGACTGCGTCCGCGCGGGGGCCATTCGCGTGTGTGTCTTGTGCCGTCCCTCACTCTCTCTCACTCCCTCCCACCGACCCCCGAGATATGCGAGCAGCAGAAAGTGAGAGAGCTGACAGGATAGGGCTGGGCAGGGCAGCCGGCGGGGAGCAGGGAGCCCCTGCTGCCTCCGCGGGGCCGCAGGACGCCGCAGGACGCCGCAGGAGGCCAGTCTCGGGTACCGCCAGCTCGGAGGCCGGCGTCGACACCGCCGTCCGCGACGTACGCACGCGGCTCTGACACGGCCACGGCCAGGGCCGCCGGGAGACAGGGTGGTGGTGCGACGCAGGGAGGACCCCGACGTCAGCCAGGATACCGACGAGGAAGCGGGCCGTGTCGAAGGGGAGGAGGTGCGGGCGGCGTGGACAATGTATGGGCGTGACCTCATGGTGACCTAGACAACGTCGTCTGCACACCATGGACACTCGACAGGTACGTCACCCGTTGGCTGAGGGACAATCATAGGGAATGTGGAGCTCCGGAAGCGGTTCGGTTTGATTTTTCAAAAATAGTCCTATACACGCGTACCTTTTTTTTTCTGAATCAAACATGAGGAGGTTCGGAAATCCTTGCTGCTGCTGAGGTTACCTCTGTCAGAAAAGTCACCGACCCATTTCCGAACTCTTTCAAACGCTTGGACGCACTGCTGGCCCCGCCCTCTTCTCCCCGCGTTGATAACCTCATGTGGTGCGCGGCACCTCGTCGACAAGGAGCAAGTACAGAGAAAGTCCTTGTGAGGATTGGTGTACTCAAAACGCCATTTGCATGCGACCGCCTCCGCTCGCCCCCGCGGTCCCCGCGGCCCCCGCCCTCCACTCGGGTGCACTCCGTGTGCGGCTCCCATTTGCATGCTCGAGCTGAGAAGCCTATTAACGGGCTGATGCACGCCAGTCCATGTCTCTAGCCGCGAGTGGGCGCGCGCACACTGCCGCCTGGTCGCCCGGTCGAGTGGATCACTGGATTTCGGTGAGCGCGCACAGACTTTCCCAGCATGCCCCGGCTTCCTCCGTACGCCGCTTCCAACAAACCAGTATGCACGCGTACAAATAATGCCAGAGGCGATGTGAGCGCGCGTGTGTGTGTGTGTGTGTGTGTGTGTGCGTGAGCTGGTCTGCTCGTCGCGGATTTCCATATCCCATCCGCAGCATTGTGGTGTCAACCATCACGAGTGGCCGCTGTCATGCGTGTGGGAGGGAGGTGGTGCCGTGGGCGCTGCCGCCGGGAGGTGCACGCATCCGCTCTCCACACATGCAGCCCGCCCCGGACCCCCAATCTAGTCCAGCCCGGCGAGAGCGGCGCCGCTGCCCAGGCTGCCCAGGCTGCCCGCCCACGGAACATTTTCTCGTTGTTTCCCCCCGGAAACGGCGCGAATATGATTCCCTTTCGGGAAGGCCCGCGCGGCGGGAAGGCACGAAGGAGCAACAAAAGAAGGGTCCTGGGCAGGTATCACAGTCCTTCCGATCTCTTTTTTCTGCCCCCGATAGATACTGATCGCGGGGGCGGCATGCGCGGCTTCTCTTGAGAGACACGGTGGGAGCGGTGGGGGTGTGACCGGGCCGTGCAATCATCATCGGGACCCATCCATAATCGTCTGCCATCGACCAATCACGTGCGGGCGGCTTGACTCGAGTGACCCCGCGCGGCCGCCCGTGGCGCCCCCTGGTGGGCGTGCCGGGCGTGACGACTCGCAGACGGCGGCGGGTCAGGCGGGACGGAGGGCTTCCCTTGATGGTGGTCTCGCTTCTTCCTTTGACTTTCGCGGTCGCGCTCGTGTACTACTCGGGGCAGTGGGAAGAAAAAAAATGGCGGATGCATCTTTGTACGCTGTCAAAAACTTGGGTCTCGGATGACGATGATTGCGGACAGCGCGGTGAGGGGCGAGCACGCAGTGTAACCGCGCCGACTGTCGCGGGATCGAACACCGGCGGCGGCGCGGCCCCGGCATGCACTTTTCTCACCCTCAGCAGGTAGTGTTCCAGAGCTTGCCGCACCCGGAGGGCTCCAGCAGCGCGCGCCGCCGTATCAGATTTCCTTATCATGCACTTTCTTATCGCGTATCTCATTTGTCCAGGGATTTTGAAGTCGGTGGCGCCGCCGCCGCCGCCGCGGGAGTAATAGACTGGTTCCCACGCTACCGGGCCCGCGAGCAGAGCAGACCCCGCCGCCGTGTACCGGAACGTCATATCCACACACACACAGATATGCCTCTAAAGCACACACAAACACCCTTAAGACGAGCGCACACACATACACACACGCCAATGTACACACCAATAACCTTTACACACACACACACGCACGCACACAGAGCCCCACGAAGAAGTAGTAAAGTCTGCTCGCGCGGAGTCGAGTCGAGACGCGCGAAAAACACGAAAGCAATCGCCATTCTTTCGGCCCTTCCGTTGTTTATAGTGCACCGAGAGAGAGAGAGAGAGAGACGCCGGGCCGCGGCGAGGTGAGAGCGCGCGGGCATCGGGCGGGCACCGCGGGGGCCTCCTCGGAGGGGGCGGGGGGGACGCAGGACGTAGGACAGCGTCAGAGCCGCCGGGCCTGCCGTGGCGGCGCGGCCCGCGCCGTGCGAACAAAAACATATGCGCTATAATTGTGTGGCTGTTGGCAGGCCTGGCTATTGTTGCTGGCCGTAATAGCCGCAGCTGCCGCAGCTGCCTCCGCTGCCGCGGCCGCCGCGCCGCCGCTGCTCCCCCCCGGCGCAGCCATCCGCCGGCCCGGACGCCAGGGCTGGCCTGGATCCTACTACTCCGCCGCGGCGGCAGCAGCGGCAGCAGCGTCGGTGTCGACGGCGTCGTCCCCGTGGTCCCCGGCAGCGCCGCCGGACTCCGCGTCAGCGGGCAGGTAAGGAAAACCGGCGGCACCGCGATACGGCGCATGGCTGGCTGGCCCAGTGCCGGGCGGCGGGGGGCCGCGGGCGGAGGGCCGCGGTGGGCGGGGCGGGGCGGGGCGGGGCGGGGCGGGGCGGAGGGCCCCGGTGGGCGGGGCGGGGCGGGGCGGAGGGCCGCGGTGGGCGGGGCGGGGCGGGGCTCCCGGATCCGACACACATGTCCGAGCACTTTTACAGGTCCTGGCTGTGGTGGACCATCGCCGTCTCCCGACGGCCATCCTCTCGAGGCACCCCACACCCTAGTGTCGGTGCAAAAACCGGCACTGCAATTTCGTTAAGATTTTCAAAAACAAATTTGTTCAATTTTTTTTTATTTAAAAAAATATTTCACAAGGAGAAAGTGCGGCTGGCTGGAATAAAACATTTTTTTAAAATGGGGGGCCTTTGCACATTTTTCTGCTTCTGCTGTCAATGTCGGGAGAAACGCTGTCGTCCTGGCTGGCCGCGAGGTCCTTGCCGTCGGACATGCGCCGACCGGGCGGTGCGCGGCCGGGCTGGGCCATGGTCATGCAGCCCGCGAAAGCGCTCCAAATAGCGTAGGCCGCCGCAGGGCCGCAGGGCCGCAGGGAGGCAGGGAGGCAGGCTGTCCGGCCGGTCCGGTCCGGGCCGCGCCACACACATGGACGCGCATGCCGCGCGCTCTTAGAGCCACTCGCGGCCGGGGGAGGCGGCGAGTGCGCGAAGAACGTAGTAAAACAACTAGCCGCTGCGCCGCCGCCGCGCCGCCGCCGCGCCGCCTGGAGTCTCCGGATCCCTTTCATTCTTCTCGCACTCGCCGACGACAAGGCGGTACGGCGCGGGACATAAAGCTGATGGCGCGGCCGCACTCCACACCCTCGGCACTCGGCGGTTAGAGTGCCGCGCGACCGTGTCGCCCGCGGAGGCGCGGCCGCGGCCGCGGGCTCCTCGCGGCGCCGCGATAACGCTGGCCGGCCGGCGGGCACGGCGGCAGCGCGGCACTTCATTGACCCCCCGGCAGCGCGGCGGCGGCGGCAGGGTTAATCGCTGCTGTGCCCCCCGCCGCGGGGCTCGTTTGAAAGTGAGCGCTGCGTCGTTAGACGCCGTGACCGGCAGGTTGCATTCAGCGTTCGCCGCGCGGAGAAAGGGCGGGAAATGTGGCGGAATGCGGGATGATGTGTTCTGCTGGCGGTGAGGTGGCGTGGCGCAGTGCCGTACCGGCGCGCCCCCGGCCCCCGGCCGGACCCGAGATTAATATCAGCGGCTCACCTCCCGCGGTATCTCCGCCGGTGGCTCTCGAATAGCCGTCGGAAATGGATGAGTTTCGGTTCGATTCCGCGGCCTCCTCCCCCGATAGGCATCGGGGACCCCCGGAGTCACTAATATGGCGTGTCCGAACGTGTTCCAGGATGGCCGCTGCGGCGACCCGACGCCACTACGCCCCCCGCGGCCTCGCCGACGCCATGGGGGACGCTGGGCATCGTCTGCGACTGAGCCCCCGCGCCTTCCACCAGGCCCCGCCCCCGGGGTACGCCGTGGCCGCTCACAGCCCCCGCATCCTGACGAGCACCCTGGGCGACGCCATCGAGGGTGTCGGCTTCCTGCCGCTGACGCTCAACGTGCCGGACATGCTGAGCGCCGTGGGCAGCGGCATGGCCAGCCTCATGACGCAGGCCCTGGCCTTCGTCATCCCGCCGGCGACGCCGGAGCAGCCGCGGCGGCCCAAGCCCAGGCCGCCGCCGGCCAAGCCCTACTCCAAGCCCCCCGCCAAGCCGCCCGTCAAGACCACCCCCGTCAAGAGGCCCGTCCGGAACCCCACGGCCAAGCCCCCGCCGCCTGCGCCCACCAACACCAAGCCAGTCCGCAGGAAGCCGCTGCCGCCGCTGCCGTACCTCCCGCTGCCACCGCTGCCGCTGCCGCCGCCGCCGCCGACGCTACCGCCCTTGCAGCCCGTGGTCGTCAAGAAGAAGAAGAAGCCCGCGAGGAAGCATCCGCCGCAGAGCAAGCCTCCGACACGACCAGCGGCCGCCGCCACGACCACCACCTCCACCACGGCGGCCCTGCCGCCTAGGAGGAAGCCGCTCACCACCACCGCCGCCGTCGCCCCCACGACCATCAGTCTCGCCCCGGTTACCACCCTCGCGCCCACGACCATCATCACGACGACGACGACCACCACCCCGCCGCCTCCCACGACCATCACGAGCACAACGGCGTCATCGCCCACGTTCGCGACCAAGCCGGCGACCACCGTGGCCCCTGTCGTGGTGTTCGCGGCCCCGGCCGCGGCCAACCAGCAGAAGCCGGCCGTGTTCACGGTGCTGGCCTCGCCCTCCGGACTCCGGCCCGTCCACGTCCAGAAGCCCGCCTCCCGACCCGGCAGTCAGAGCAAGCCCCCGGGGGCTGCCGGCGGCGGCCCCCAGAGGCCGGCACCTGCCAATACCGCCGCTCAGAAGCCAGCCGCTGTCAATAACGCCACCCAGAAACCGGCGACCGGCGCCAGCCTCGTCCAAAAGGATCCCCGACCAAGCGGTGAGAACACGACCAAGCGACCTGCCAAGAAGCCGCCAAAAAATGCGGCCCGGCCGACTCAGCAGCCGGCCAAAGTCATCAAGAAACATAAGAAGAGGCCGGCGAGGAGAAAGACTGGTTCGAAGCGGCGCGAAGCCGTTACGCTGGACGTAGACGCGTGAAGCGACAGAACTGTGTGCGCACTCCGATCCGGAAGGAGGAATAATTTATTTTTGTGATTTTGTGATATTATCTTTCATATTTATATTCGCCCATGTATATAATTATATTCATTCGCCGATCCGTCAGACGACGTGCTTCATGTTACCAGTGTCATGGGAGAGGATGGAAAGGAGCGGCCCGGATTTGTGACTAATTTTACTTTATTGGATCACAGCACCACACGGCGCTAAGCCATTTTCGTCAAAGGCGAATTTCACTCGTTAGTCATCGGGCGTTACGAGTTAACAAGGTTCTCTTTTCTAAGCAACATAATGCTACCTTTTCTTCACTACAATTGCAGAGAAAAAGAAACGAGGGCAGTCTCACAGTCGTTCTCAAAGTGGCGCTAAACTCCTATTTAGAAGACCGTGGACCGTAATTTCAACCGCTTTCAGAGAGCCATCCAAAGGCCATCTACCTGATGGCGCTGGTCCTCTTGGTGCTCTTCGCTCGTTGGTCTTGCCTCACGAGCCGGTAGCGTGCGCGTGCACTTGCATTTTTTATGTATTTTATTTCTTTCTTTCTTTTTTGCTCTGACGCGGGGGCGAGTCCGGGACTCTCATGTGCGCAATGCGAACACCGACGCAGCCGCATTTCTCATTTCTTTTCCGACGGAGAAACCACCCGGAAAACAAAAACAAAAAACCAGCGGGGTGATGCTGCGGGGAGAAAGCTGATCGGGAGATTTGATTTCATTCCTCTTCCCGCAAATCTTATTCCGTTTGCAGCGCGGCGCCGGGGTGCGCATTTAAAAAAAGGCGCCAACTCGCCTCCGCTTCAGCAGGAATGCATTCCGATTCCGATCGAGGTCGGTGCAGGCGAAGGCGACGAAATCGCAGCCTCACGGTGCGTTTGAACCCGTCGACCACCGCCTACCGGGTTCACACACGGGTGGCTATTGGCCGGCGAGCGCCAGTCCGCGCCTGCGTATGTTTAGTGTCTGCGTTCGAAAACGCGGGCCCTGGGGAACTGCCGGTCTGCCTCCTAGCTCACAAACGATGCACGGGAACGTGAAGGAGAGCGGGGGCGTTCCGTGCGCGGGGCGGGGGCAGGACTGCAGCCGCCACCGCCGCAGCGACTCAGGCGTTGGCCTCGGTGTACACGGGCTTGGTGGCGTACTCGAGGCCGCCGCCGTACCCTCGCTGTCCGGGCGCCACCTGCGCGTCGTGCACCGCGGCCACGGGGATGGCGCCGAAGTAGACGGCGCGCTGCGACAGCGACAGCGGCTGCTCGTCCGCCGGCGTCCTGCCCGTGTCCACGCCCGTGGTGCCGGCCTGCGGGGGAGGGGGCACGCCCACCAGGACGGGCGCCGGGTAGCGGAAGCTGTAGTAGAAGCCGTCCGCCTTCTGCTGCGGCGGCGGCTGCTGCTGCTCCTGGGTGAATGGGAAACAAAAGAGAAGGCGTGTGAGTTTGACGGTTTTTAGAAAGTATAGCGTAGTAGTGTCTTGCAGTCGCAGGCTGCTGGACTGGCGGGGGGCCTCGTAACTCCAAAATCGTACACGTCTCTGTGCGGGGCGGGTTTCATGCACGTTTCACACCGTAAACGCCGTGTTTTGGAGCCCGCACAACAACGACAGGCACATCTCGAACGGCGAGCTAATGGGACTTTCCTACTAATTAGGCCAGCGGGCTGGATTATGTTGCGGCCTATGAAGTGGCCGCGGAAGATTTAATGTTTAGGGGGATTTTTAGCCATTGAGGAGCTGAAAAGTATTCCGAGCACTCTGCGTTACCTGCTGCTCATCGTCGTGCTGCGTCTGCCGGCGAGCCCTCCCGTGCGCGTCGACCTGCTGCTGCCGCTGACGGGGGTGGTAGCCCCGCGCCCTCGCGCTCGCCGCCGCCGACGGCGTCCCCGCGGACGACGCCGCGGCGCCCACCCGGGACCGGAAGAGCTGGATGTCGTTGAAGGAGTCGGGCTCCAGGTCCGGGTTGCTGATGATGACGGCGTCCCTCTCCACGTCGTGCACGTGGCTCGGGTCGTACAGGGAGGCGTGCTGCGGCGCCGGGTAGCGGCGCAGCTCCGTGCCGTCCTCGTCGTACACGGGCGGCAGGTCGCCGCTGGGGCCCTCGACGCGCGTCTGGTCCGTCTCCTCCCTGCGACCGCGCCACGCACACCGTGAGAAAAGGCAGGCGATTTACAAACACGGGGACGGCGACAGCGACACCGACATGCGCGGGCTAACAGCGCTGCCGCGCTCACGCTCCCGCCCCGCGTTGAAGTCTCTCCTGTTATTATCCCGTGTCGTTTTGCACGGATGGCCCGCGGCGTGGCGTGGCGGACGCGGACACACACGCAGAGGAGGAGAAATCAGAGGAGTGAAAGAGGGGCGTGTCTGGGCATAACTTTTGTAGAGCACGAAAGTTATACAATCTCTAGGGTTCAGATTTGACTTTCAATTTCTTTTTTAGACTGAACTGAAAACCTACTTCCCCGTTTTGCTCTGCGAGTATGGGAGGGGAGGAGGCCGAGGGGGAGGCGCGGCCGCGGCCATGGGAGCGGGCACTAGTCGGCACACTCTGCGCCTGCGCAGTCGTCCCCAAGCAGCCGCGCGAGCAGGATGGGTTGCCTACCGGCCGGGCGCACCGCACCTCCAGCGGGCCGCGTGACGTGACGTAACGTGACGTGACGTGACGTGACGTACCCGTTGCCGGCGAGGAGAGCGGACTGTAGCGCCTGGGCGTGGAGGCTCTCGTGCTGCAGGCGGGCCGCCGCCACCTCGGGGGTCTCCGTCACAGGCTCGGGGACGTCGGACTCGGACGGCAGCGAGTTGCCGGCCACGTGGAAGCCGTCGCCGTCGTCCCAGTAGTTGACCTGGAGGAGAGATAGAGGGGTGCGCGGTGAGCGACGACGGCGTGCTCCGAGGGGAGGCCGCGGACGCCTGGCGGCGTCCGGCCCACCGCAGTCACACCCACCTTGACGACCTTGCCGGTGGGGTCGCGGTAGGAGTAGGAGCCGCGGACGCGGCCGTCACCCGAGCGCGCCTCGACGCGCACCTGGTCCGCGGTGCTGTAGCCGAACACGGCGCGGCCCGCCCCGTCCTGGGTGTGGAACTGCGACACGTCCACCTGCTCCTGGCGCAGCCTGCGGAGCGACAAGGACGCCGTCATAGTGCGCTGGTCAGGGTCCGGTCCCCCGGCCCCTGCGGTACTCACAGGTGGCGGTCGGCGGGGGTGTACCGGGCGGCGACCGGGGCGTGCGGCGACACCTCCCTGTAGTCGCTGAGCGGGATCCTGGAGACGAGCTCGGCCACCTCGGACGGCGTGAGGAACCACAGCTGCACGGGCGGCGGCGCGTAGGCGGGCGCGCGCTGCTGCGGGGCCGGCGGCGGCCTCGCGTACACGGCCGGGTGGTAGTTGTAGTGGACGGCGGAGGAAGGCGCCGCCATCGCCGCCACCAGGACCGCCTGCGTGGGAGGACAAGGACGGCGTGTGAGTGACAGGTGAGTCGGGCGACGAGAGGCGCACGCGGCGTGTCCTCGATGAGGACCGCAGCCCGCGGCCACGCCAGCTGTGCGGGTCTGTCTGCCCGCCGGGCGTCAGGACGCCTCTGTAAGTCTTACAAGACACTAGAACATCGGGTACATTCATCACTACTTTTATTTTATTTTAGATGTCCCGCTTTTATGCGGGCCCCTCATCGGGCGGCTCTACCGTGCTGGCCACGAGGACAGGGGGTCTTCCGTGCCTCGAACTGCGTGCTCGGTCCGGTGGGAGGACCCAGCCGCCGGGAGCCCGCAGCCCCCGCGGCCCCCGCGGCGGCTCTGAGATCATCAGAGTCACGACCACCTCCACCACATCAGCGCCCCCCAGCCAGCCTCCGAGAACGTTTCTGTACGTTTTGCTGCCGAATCGGAGGGCAAGCTCTTAATAATAATATAGAGGATGGTCTGAGAATGGAAACAACACCAGATACTGTCCTTATTAACGTGTCTCACGCCGAATGTATTAAACTGGACGTCGGAACCGAGGGATCGTTTTAATAAACTTGGATTTCCGGAAAGACGGCTCGCAGTTTTGCTGGAAACTCGGAAAGAAATGACGAATGAGGTGCGGAATAATGACGACCCCACACTCCTCCTCAAAAAAAGAAATGTTTTAGCCGCTCTAAATGCTTCTGACTCTCTGTCAGATCGGGTGGCGATCGCCGCCTGGGCTTCGTCCGTCTCACGTTACGGCACAATTCTACGAGGTGAAGATGACGGATAGGAGACGCAGGACTGAGGAAGGGGGAGGGGAGGCACAATTGAGGAGGCACAGAATCCCCGAGTGGAAACCGCAAAACTGACCCACCCGATCCATCCATGTGTGTCTGGTTGACAGTCGACGCGGAGTGAAATGAAGAGCGGCCCGCGTTCAGCATCCTTCCTCGCGAAAAGAAAAAATGTTTTCAAAAAAAAAAAATGGCGCGCGTCCCATTTGGTTAGTGCATGGGCGGCGGTGCGTTTGTCTGCGGCCACTGACAGCAGACGACGACTGTGCCGCGATAAACATCTGCCACGACGCTAATTTGTTTCTCCCGCGCACGCGCACATGGGCGTCGTCACTTTGTGAACTACACCAAGGGACTACGGTGAACTGTGTTTTTTTGTACAGAAAATTGTAGTTCCATTGCAGAAAATACGTATACTCGATAATTGGGACAACTATATATTTTTAATTTTCCGTGTTACCTACACTCCAGTAACAGTCTATACCAAACGACAGTTTATGGAACAAAAGTTCGGGCACTGTAGTTTAGGCTACAGTTTTACAGCAGATCGGAGACAACGGTCTATAATTAATGGACGCTGACGATGACTGTCCGGTGACGGGTCATCCGGGTGAGAATACGATATTCATGCGGGTCAGAGTCGCCGCCATGCGGCCGTCCGAGGCGTGTGTGTAGTCGTTTCATGACGCAGAACGAACATGCAGCGTGCAGTCTCGCAGGTCATGACTGCAGGCCGACGACCGGCGCCGCCGCCGCCTCGGTGAGCGATGACTGGCTGGTGACTGACTGGGCTCCACTCCGCACTCCTCAGCTCGGCTCAGCCGCGGCCGGGCCGGGCGGGGAAGCCAGGGGCGTTGGCGAGAATATTGCCGACTCGCTGGCTGCCAACATCTCCGCGCGACATCTCCCCCGACTGAGCCGCGAGTGAAAAATCATGATTGCCTGAGCGCGTCGCGCCCACCGGGCGTGGCGGGGCGTGGCGCAGCGTCTGGGGGCCGCCCAGGTGCACTTGATGAGCACGGCCAGCTCAATGCTCTCCGATTTACGCTCTGGTATCGGTCATTTTGAATATCAAACTTGCCCTTAGTGCGTTCATATTTTCGGTTCGATATATTTCATTTTTTAATTTTTTGTTCTTAATTAATTAATTAATTATTCAAACCCGACTAGCGTGCGAAGTCCGGGGCACATAATTGTCGGTGATTGGCTACTTTGTGGAGAATCGGACGTGGGTCACGGTCGTGGCGGGGCCTCGGGGCCTCTGGGGCCCGCGGGGGGCCGCGGGGGCGTGCTGTGAAGGGGCGGCGGCGTGAACGCCCTCGGGGCCCACGTCGGCGATCACTGACCTGGTCCAGGACCAGGGCCTTGCTGAACAAGGAGGAGGAGGAGGAGGAGGGGGAGGAGGGGGATACCCGAATCTCGTGGAAACGGCGTGGAGCCCAGCCCAACCCAACCCGGCCCGCGATACCCTGAATTTGATCTGCCGCAATCTGACACGAACGGGCGCTGAACACAGTTTGCGGGGGGCCCCCACTCCGGCAGCGGCAACAGCGGGGCCGGCGGCGAACACTGACCTCTCGGACTAGCGCAGGTCTGGCCTGGACCTGACCGCACCCACTGCCCTGTCCTGTCCGCTGGCTGCCGGCAGCCTGGCACCCACCTGCGCCCGCAGCGCTCGCAGCGGCAGCGGGCGGTACTGGCCGTACAGACCGTGCCCCCCCCCCCCCCCCCCAAGATGTCGTCATTACGCGAAATTCCTCACGGGTCGATCGAACGAGATCGGCGGCCGGTGCACCCAAATAGGAAAACACACTGCTGGCCAAGCATCCCGCCTGCAGGCGCCTGCAGGGATTCCCCAGCAGCCTCCGGCGCAGTGAGGCTTCTCCAGGGAATCCGGGCGTCGACTCCGGGTCTGCAGGCCTCTGCAGGCCTCTGCAGGCATCCCCGGGCCGCCGCCGCACAGCAGAGCCGATAAACACTGCGGCGGGGCCGCGGTGGAATCCAGACCAAGTCCAGTGCGGACACACAAGACATTTGCACAAAAATGGCTGCTGCTGCTGTCGCGGGGAGGGGAGGGGGGGCGGTGCTGCGGGGGCCGGCGCCGTCAAGGCCCTGCTCGTGGACGGAGCCCATTCCACGCATTAGCTCCGCAGGCTCCGCCGAGCGAGGCGGGCGCGTGCGGGGAGACGAGGGCCCCGGCATGTTAACGGCGGCCCGGGACCCGGACGGGCGGGCGGACCGACGGGCGGGCGGTATTCGAACCCGCGGCCACAGAGGTATTCGAAACCGGACGGAAGCAGCTCCCAACCGCTCACTTAAATCCCCTGCTCGCGCGCGCGTCAATTCGAAATTACATCGAGTGTAAATCTCTGGCGCGAGTCAACGTGATATCTCAACCTGAACGAGCTCTTAATTTGCACGGAAACACGGCAAGAGGCGCGAGGCGGCGGCGGCGGCCGCGGCCGCGGGGCGCGCAGCAGTCGGGAGATAAACGCTTCGCGGCGGTGGCGGCGCGCCGGATGAAATGAAGCACGGATCGCCGCATCTTTATCACCAGCCGTGGCTCAGCCGGCCTCCGGACTCGGCCTGACACTTCTTCTGTGTTTTGCGCGTGAGTTGTTGCAGGGAGGGCGGGGGCCGCGCTCCGCGCTCCGATCGGGCCTGCACGTACGCCGCGCAGCATGCCTCAGCACGGCCTCAGCACGGCCTCAGCTCGCCTCAGCACGGCCTCAGCACCCTCCGCGCCCTCCAGCCAGCAGCCCCCCCGAGCGGTCGGAGCGTTGCACCTGTTTGAGTCAAGTCAAGTGCACGGCCGCGGGGCCGGCGAGGTGGCGGCCACTGCCAAGGCCGCCCAGGGGCGCTGCACTGCCGCCGCCGCCGCCGCCGCCGCAGCAGCAGCAGACCTGCCCGTCGGGCCCGCCGGCCGAAGGAGCACCTCTCTACTGACGCGCGCGCCGGGCTAGCAAGTGCGCCATTTCCACATGAATGGGCACGACACACAACACAAGACGAGCGTGAATGCGTGTGTGTGAGAGAGAGACAGACAGAGAGACGGAGAGGGCGTGTGGTTCACTCTTTTGGCATTGAAATTGGAGAAAAAGAAACCCCCGAAGGCAGCCACGTCTCTGTAAACCACATGTGCCTGGCGTGCGAGCCTGAAGGCTTACGCATCGCAAAAATTAAGCGAACCACAAACCCAGCAGCGCCGCACAGCGTTATTGCACACGCGCCCCTTCCCGTTTCGCAATAAAACCAATATTTCAAAACGATTCCGGAGCCGCGCGGGACGTGAAGTTACGCGCCTCTTGTCCTTATTGCCTTTCTGCAGGGATGCCAACAACGCGCCAGCCGTTAAATGCGCTTGCTGCCGAAAAGGCAGGCAGGCGGGCCCGGCAGGACCGGCGGGGAGCCGGCAGGCCGGACCCCTCCGAGCGGTGCATCCGCCTGACGTCGTCACGTCTTCCACCCAACAAAGTTCAAAGACACCCGCACCGCCCGTACCGTGTTCGTTTGTGTCCCGCGCGGCGCTTGAGCCGCTTCAGCCGCTTTAGCCTCTGGCGGCGGGCCAGAAACCGCCAATAACAGAAAACGCTCGAAACGGCGGCGGAGGGGAGAGGACGGTTGGTATACAGAACAGCGTACGTTTGTAAAATTTAAAAAAAAACGAAAACTTCAATTGCACGTCGAGACAGTGATATGCAATGGCAAGGGACAATTTTGTCTTTGAGCTGAAACCGGATTTCAGCACAATCCGATGACAATTTTCGCATCTCCATAAGGTAAAAATGTTTTTCTTTTAATGTGAAAAATTTTCCGCAGATTTGGTCCTGCTCAAACCCGGCCCCAACTCAAGGGCGATACTATCCCCCCTTCGGGCTGTGAGGAGGGATGAAGGAGGTATGAAGGGGAGGGCCGGCCGTGTGCGACGAGGGGCGGCCGAGGCCAGTGGCCGCGATTCCGATGTGAGTTATGGACAGCCAGGCGCGGCCAGAACACGAAATAGAAAAATAAAACGACACGGGAAGACTAAAAAAAATTAAATATATAATGAAACGGGACACCTCCCCATCTTGTTTTCTTTTCCCCCTCCCCACGTCCCTTTGCGTGTCCGAGCGGCCGTTCCCCGCACGATTGTCCCAATACAGAGAGTGATACAGGCCGGTATCAGGCCGATGATACGGGCTCCAGGATGCCAGGACTCCATCTCATCCGACTCCCGCTTATGAGTCCTGCCTGGAGCGGAGCACCGGCCGGCAGCCGCCGGGCCGACGGGGGTCCCGGCAACAGCGGCAGCCCGGCCGGCCAGTTTATGCAGGCGTTTCGCACGCACTGCAACACCGGACCACGGTGTAGGCTGCCTCCGAAAACACATTATACGCTTTCGTAGCTCTCTGCCTCTGTCGCACGCACGCGGCGTCCCGTAGGCGAGCGAGCGAGGCAGAGCGACCACGAAAGCGAGCGTCGTTGGGATTCGCGGACGCAGCCCCACAAAACAGTGCGACCCAGCAACAAAAAAAAACAGAAGAGGAGGCACACGAAAAGAGAGGAGTGGCGCGAGGTGCGCGATTTACTGACCAGCCGAATATGTACGTCATCCCCTTCGGGAAGGTAATGCTGCGTACCGCACCGCGGCAGAACGGCGGCCGGGAACGTTTCAAAAAACCAAAATTATTGAATCAGGAAAATAAACCCTGAGCGAGAGCGGCGGCGGCGCGGCGTGCGGAAGTCCCTCTGTGGCGGCGAAGCGCGGTCGCGGTAAATCAGCCCCGGAGCGCGCTTCGCGACCTGTTCTTACGGCCTCGCCTGGCAAGGTACCAAAACAGCGGGCAAACCCTCGGACAGGACTCGAAGAAACCCCCGCCAAATGCAGTGTCACGCCTTCCGGAGTCGACAACAGCCACAAAAAATGACAACAACAAGTACTAACGACGGTTAAAAAGACTGACTGCCAGCGGCATGCCTGTCGCCGCCCTGGAGGTGTCCACAGCGCGGACAACGAGCCGAGGCCGGCGGTCGAAGGCGGCGAGCGCCTGCGCGGGTAGTCCAGCCCGCCGCACTCGCCTGCCCGCATTGCCTACCCTCCAGGCGGCCGGCCGCCGCCCGCGAGCCCCGGGGTAGGCACGCCCGCACGACACGCGTGCGTTGCGGGAGCGTTGTGTTGCCTACCCAGCAGGCGCTATCCGACCGCAGCGTGCGGCCGGCACAACGATGATCTTATTCCGACCTGCGCGACGCACAGTCTCGCGCGCACGTCGGCTGGAACCTGGACTCACCATCAGCGAGGCGCCCATGGTGGTCGCCGCCATGCTCAACTACGCCGCAGGCTGCGCGGTGCGGGGTGCTTGATGTCCTCGGGGCAGCAGCCGGCGTCCGTCCTCAGATGTATTCCTCGCTGTCGTCGCCGTGCCTGCGGCGGCGGTGGTGTCGCGTGCGGTGCGGGTAGGGCGTCGACGGCGGCGGCGGCGGCGTTAGCGCGAAGGACACGGGCAGATCACAGCGCCGACCACCACATTGGCGAAGAGGAGAGCGGGACCAGACTGCCTGCTGGTCGTCCCACTGGTATCGGGCCTGGGCACCCGGGGCACCGCCACCAGCCGCCCGCCCGTCCGCCCGCCCGCCCGCTCGTCCCTCAACGCCGTCGTCCGACGGCCCTGGGCCGCCCCTCTCCCCTCCCTCGCCTCCGACGGCGGCGCTCTCCTCCGACGGCGCGCGTTCGCGTCCCATCGATATTCTCGCAAAAACGCCCTCCCTCGTCCCTCCCTCCCCTCTCCGCGCCTCTCCGCCCCGGCCGTCCGCGCGCAGAGGCCCCCGCAGGCCGCAGGCCCCCGGAGCCACCAGCAGGGTCGTCCCGGCCGGCCCGGCCGACCCCCGATCGCAGAGCAGGGCAGGCCGGGCAGCAGGCCGCCGGCCGGCCCCGGAGCTGATAAGCCAAGCCGTGGCCGAGGTGCCGGGGCCGGGGAAGAACCTGCCAACTACTGTACACGACGGCCGTTTAGGTTCCCGATCCAATCCACTCCATCTTTCGCACCCAATCGGCCCCACCAGGCCCACCAAGTGAGCGCGTACGTGTGTGAGTGTGTGTGCGAGAGAGAGAAACCCGGGGGGGGGGGGGGGATGAAGGTGGGGACTTTGCTGTTGTGAGCGGAAACAAAGGAAGGGAAATAAGTGGTAGGCGGGTGGCGGCGGCCCGGGATAAGTAGAAGTAGGCCCCGACACGCCTCGACAGCTTTGCGTCTCGATAGAGCAGTTTCGCGGTGGTGTCTGTCCGCCGTACCCGCCTCGGTCGTCGGGTCAAGTTTTACACATGTTTTGATTTATTGGTGTATTTGTAAGGCCGCTCGGTGGAATGGTTTTTCTCACGCGAATAAGTCTGCTGCGCTGAAAAAAATGTGACCCCCAAATATTGGTCAAAGGCAGCAATCAAGACGTGTTAATATTTTTTTCGCGCCACCCGCGTCGTGCTCGCGGGATAGTGATAAAAAAATACGCATAAAAAATGTTAATATAAAGCCGCGTTTGGCGCAGCCAGGTCGAGTCCAGCAGCGGCAGCCAGGCACAGCCAGGCCGGCAGCCCCCTCGGCAGCCCCCCATGCAGGGAAGGCGGCGGTGGATCCTTGATTAGGCACCGGGCCGCGCGTCTATCAGGCAGCGCCAGTCAATTTGGCTCAAAATGGAAAGGGGTTATTCATGAGGCCAATTTCGAACGAGCTTGGCTCCGCGCTTTGCGCCCTCCCTCCCTCCCTCCCTCCCTCCCTCCCCGCGCGGACATTGCCTCCGACGGCCAGCCCCTCTGGTGACAGCGCCCGTCGTATCGTGTCGTCGCGCGTGTCGCATTTTATGTGATGCTGCCGGCGCACGTCAGGGGCCGTCCAGCAACCACGTAACGCACGCGGCGCCGCGCCGACCTAACCCCATACCGCCCCGAGACCATTTCCACAACGCAATGAGCTCGGCCGTTACGTGTCTCATGGACGCTCCCCGGCACTGACCGCTTCTTTATTTCAGGCAGACGCCGCGTGTCCTTGCCTTGGTCGCTCGCATTTACCGGCCCAGGCACAGTGGACGGGGAGGAGAGGGGGGGGGGGGGGGAGGGTGAGGGCAGCACACACACACACACACAGACGCGTCCCGCGCGACAAAGGTACCCGACAGAAGTGCGCGCGGCCTGTCTGTGAGTAGAGGCCGGGGCTGCACAGGGGCGGGGTGTCCCTTCGTACTTATTAAATGTAGCCAAGGCCCGGGAAGGAGCGAGCGCGAAAACATAATTTACGATCGAGTACTGCCCCGCCTGCTGATGCGACACAGAGTGTGGAGTACACCGCCGCTGCCGGGGACGCGATGCCGACCCGGCCGGCCGCGAATGGAGCAGGAACTCGTTCTCGACCAACTCGAAGACGTTCGCCGCGCAGAACAGCGCCGGTGGGGCTCGGGCAGTCCTCGCCGATAATGCGTCTCAACAATTTCGAAAAAAAATAATGAAAGCAATAAAAATAATAAAAATAGCGTCACGAGCTTTGCGCTTTGTGTGGAGGCTGGCAGCGGGGCGGTCAGCCGCAGCTGAGCGGTCATAAACACCTATAAACACCCTTTGGCGCCTTTGGCGCGCGGGCATCCTCAGGGCCTCCAGGGCTTCCAGGGCCTCCTCCTTCTCCTCCCCCAGGATCGCTGCTGCGTGGCCTTCCCTTGGCTGCGCCGCCGCCGCCGCCGCCGCCGCCGCTCTGCTCTGATCCTTCGCGGAAAAAGTGGTCGAGGCGGCGGCTGCGCTGTCTTGTCTGCGGCCTAAACGCCTGGAGAACGACAATAACTGGAGAGCGCGCTGGAGCCAGCTGGAGCCAGCTGGAGCCCCGGCGGCCGGCGCGCACTGCGCACTCCTCCCCTCCCGCGGAGCCGCACTCCGTGTAGGGGGGCTCTGCTGTAGGTGTCTGCGGGAGCCGCGCCGAGACGAGCCGAACCCCCCGCGGCCTCGTCATTCGGAGAATTATTCACGCGCCGAAGCGCACTGCTACTACTGCGATAATCTGTGTGTGTGTGTGTGTGTGTGTCTGTGTGAGGTGACGTGTCCGGCGCCTTACGGAGGCCCTCTGGATGTGGGTGTGGTTTTGGTCGGCCATCCTCGCGCGCGCGGCACGGCGGCGCAGGAAGTGGCACGCTTTTGTGTTGCCCGGACCTCGCCGAAGCGCCCCGCCCACGCACAGAGCCTGCAATTGAATACTGCGGCGTGACAGGGCAGAGCGCGTTGGACTGCGCCGAGTCAGTGCGGCCGAGTGCCACACGGCCACGGCGGGGGACAACGCACCCCCGGACGGCTCTGCTGTCCACGAACCACGTAACACAGGGCGGCCGAAGGGTCACCGCACCGTGTCGACCACCCCGATCATAAATTGGCCCGAACTTGTCACCGTCAGCCGCCGCCGCCGCCACTCCTCGCACAGCAGACGACGTGACGGCGATGACGGATCAGCCTCCTGCTGCTGCCCCTCCCGCGCGGCGCGGCGCCTCCTCTGCCCATTGTGGGGGAAGGATAATTGTTTGAACCGCTCCAATCATTCACTCGTCGGCTTGTCGACCCCCCGCGGGGACCCCGCACACCCCCTGCGGCACCGCCGCCGCCGCTGCCTTCCGATGTGTCATCGTCCGACCAGTCATAAGGAGGACTTCCCATAAAAAAAATACGGCTTCGATTCCGTGTGTGTGTGTGTGTGGGGGGGGGGGGCAGAACTCCGGGTGCTACAGTTCTGCGGCATCCCCCGAGTCTCCTATTTTTATCCCTATCCTATAAGCCCTGGCATGAGAGAAACAATTTTTTTTTTGTTCGCGATCGAAGTACACAGGCAGGTGGGCGTTCGGCAGTAATGCGCGGCTCCCATCGACTTCGAGTCATCATCATGAGGTGGCTGGTGAGGTGACGCGGGCGTGGCGTGGCGTGGCGTGGCGGACGGCTGACGTGATGTCAACGCAGATTTATTGTGCGTGTTGCTGAGGAGTGAGGCGTCGCACACGGCCGCGGCGTCACGAAACAGAGGCGCCAGGTGAGGCGCATTAATATCCCCGGAAAAGGAGCACGTCACGTGCTTTGTTGACGCCCCCTGACTGGGCAGAGGGGTAGAAGCGCACGCGGCTGGACAGGGCTCAAGCGACATTTTACGAGCCGCTGCCCCCCCCCCCTCCCCTTCCCCTGATCGCCCCGTTCGACAAGCAGCATTCCAGTTCCAGAGTCGTTCAGTATCGTATCGTTATCCTGTGCGATTCTCTCTCTGCCAGTGCGGACAAAAGCGGGCAGGCGGGCGATCTGCTGCTGTCGACGCGGTGGCGTGGCGTGGAGCCGGGCCGTTTCGGCACAAAAAGTGTCCGAACAACAGTTGTTCCGGCCGGACCGGGGGCCGGCGTCGTATAACGGGTGTAGTGGCCCCAACGGTCGCCACACCTAACTAATACAAACAGGGGCCCGCCGCCAGCGCCCCTGCCGGTGGCTGCGCGACTGTACTGTAGCTGCACCGCTGCCACCCCACCACCAACCCGATGGCGGGGTGCCCGCCGCCCGGCGGTCCTAAGCCGAGCCATGAGGGCTAGGCGATTAAAAAACAATTAAAAGGACGACACTACGAGTCGTGACGACCAGGGGGCGGGGCAGCGGAGGAGAGCGCCGAGCCAAGGGCCGCTCGCTGGACCGGAGCCCGGTCAGTCGCCGCCCGCCCTCCGCGCCCTGCCGTCCCAGTCTTCGGGGATGCCACCTTCCGCCATGCTTTCAACAGCGAACACCCTCACCGCGCCTTCATATATTGCGACGGTGAGACGCGCTCTAAGATCGCGCGCGGGAGGCAACGGATCGGACCCTAACTCAGAGGCCGGACGGAGTACCTCGCGCGAGCTAATTCATGGTCGAATCTTTGTAACCTGGGGCGGAAGGTAGGCAACCCCTGTGCACGTCCGCCACAGGTTACGAAGAGTCGACCACGAGTTAGCTCTCGCGGGGTGCTCCGTCCGGCCTCTGGGTTGGGGTGCGGCGGAACGTGTACCATTCTGGGTGCCGACGGGCACGGGTTCCCTCGCGGGCACGCATTACCCACCCCGTCTGGGCAGCTTCTATCTTGTCGTGAAGCGTGGTGTGAACTGGGGTCACCGTGTGTAACTTTTGAGTGTCAGAAGCGGTTAGTAAAGTTCTCGAAAATTGCAGGTGGTGGTCAGTGCTGTGTTATTTGCTGCCGTGGGGGGCATGCCCTCGTTATCTCCCAGTGCATCGCCATCCCTTGCACAGGGTGAAAATGCAGAGGGAAACGATGCCCAATATTTCTACACTATGGATCCGAAGCGTGGGGTATACCAATTTGGCTATGATACAGGTGACTCATGATTTTGTATTATTTATTTCGTCCTTTTTGTGTAACAATCTTTTTACCTATGTAAATTTAAGCAGTTGTTCTACGAATAACCAGTGGTTTACAAAATTCTAGGATCACAACAGCACCAATCATTTCGAGAAGAGACACGTACTGAAGATGGAGGAGTTCATGGGAGCTATGGATATGTGGATGCCGGAGTTCTGCGAATAACAGAATATACTGCTGACCAATTGGGATACAGGTAAGATAGAATGAATTATTCATCTTACATTCAGAATCAGAAACTAAGTTTAAATTATGTAAGTTATATCTAGCTGAATTTGCAGGTGTCGACAAACAATACGTTATCTTGTAGAGCCCAATAGAGGTGTATTTGTGAGATCTGGAAAGACACATTTACCATCTTCCCTTGAGCTAGATGAAGACTCCCCGTATGGCGGGAAATGGGATTCAAAAATAAGTTCTAATGAACCAAGTAAAGTCATGCGCTATAAATTCATGGAGGATAATCATGAAAATGCAGACATATGGAGGGCAAAGCCATACAGCCCATCAGATGGTTCTGAACACAATAAGCGAAACCAGGTGATATTTAATCAGAAATCTGCCCAGCCAGCACGAGTGCTGGGAAAGAAAGTTGCTGGACCCTATACAGACTTCACCAGCGTCCCAGCAGTGGGAGGAACTGGGCTTGTGACACCATGGGACTCGGCTCACAAGTCGGAACTTAGCAACGATGAAATACTTGGGGTAGGACAGCAAAGATTGCAACGTGCCCAACTAGGAGATAACCATAGACCAAAAGTAGGAGGCACAGTAGTGTGGCCAGTAACAGAGGATGGAACTAGGGTTGTTTGGCAGCCATTTTAAGAGAAATGAGCATTTATTACTGAAACAGGTTTACAAAAATAAACATCCATCTGTAAATAGTAATAAAAGAGAATCTTAAAGACTGCAGTGAGAGTGTAAATACCTCCTTGTGCCTTAAAATACAGCAGCAGAGTGAGATTTACAGCTACAACCCCTGTAAAAATTGAATGATTGTTTTGCATTGTGACTAGAATGTGGTTGTGTTGTTATCACACAAATCATGAATTAGCAAATTGTAAAGGATTCACCTCCTTGAATACTTAAGTCAGAAAATATAGCTTCAGCTGTATTCAAAATCTTTTTTATGTAACAAAATGTTGACGACATTAATATATCTATGCAGCAAAGTTGAAAACATGTGACTTAAAAATAAAAAAAAGAACCAAGTAACTCAAGAAATACATTATCACATCATGAACACCCCAATCAGTAAATGGAACGGGAGCAAAAGCATCACCGTTTTTCCAGACTCTTGAATTTAGCTTCTAAACGTTTACTGTACGCATCCAATTTATATGCAGCTTGTTCCAGTTTATTTACACTGCTTTCTATCTGGTCGATTTGATCCAAGAAGGGCTGGAGACTCATATCTAAAGAATATCAAACAGAAACAGCAAGTTACATATTTACATCAACCAGAATAGATACTTGGAACATACCAAAAAGCAAGGGAGCTTACACTTTTCATTGAGATCAGTTATTGTTTTAGATATATTCCCAGAAATTTGTTTCATGTCCGAGTACTTTGCGATAGTGGCTTGATTCATATTTTCCAACAACCTATAGTCCTCCTGAACATAATAGAATTTTAAATTAGTATATGGAGAGAAAAAAAAACACCAGACAGGGTACAAAAAATAAATAAGTCAATATTGTACTACCTGCGTTGAAGTTAGTTCACCAAACAGATAGTCCGCCGTTTTCTGGAACATGGTTGTGGCAAGTCGACTGAGATTCGGATCATGAGGATCAAGGGCTTCGAAACTACTTGTGCTCGTTGATAAAGTTGGTCCTAGAGGGGAAAAGAGAATTGGAATTCTGAGAACACTATGGAGGAACAATGTCATAGGTAAGTGCACTGTGGCACGAATCAAATACTTATACAGTGAATTGATAAACAGTCAAGAATGAAAGGGATACCTTTCTTTGGCGAATCGGTAACTCCTTCGATATCCGGCTCCTCTGCCATCATAGACAAGATTCTTTAGAAAACCAAAAAAAAAAAAAAAAGTTATCAGCTATCCTCGAATCCTGGAGAAATACAAATAATTTCCGATGGTCCGATCCGAATTCCCTGTTCCCTGTTTCCAAATTTCTCCCGATGTATGCTGAATTTTTCATCCCGTGTGACCGCCCACCTCCCACCGCCCACCAAGAGGAGGCAAATTTAAAACACTGTGAAGTATATCATTTAAATTTGAACTTAACTCTTTTAAAAGCCATCAAGAGTGAAGTTTTTAGATAAAACTTCATTATAGGATGAAAATATAAATTTTGACGACTACCTGCTGCAGCGATCGTTCGAAATACTTCCAGCAAACCACAACACGGTCAAACCTACGTTTCAAATGACGCGCGGAATGTCCCCCGGATTTTGTTTACGAGAAGGAAAATCGTCTGTCCCGGCCAGTTCAATTATTTTTATGTTTATAAGTGCCCAGTATTTTGGAAATAATGTCTAGACTTGGATTTGTGTCTAGTAAGTGCTTCAGTCTTGCTAGGAAGCCATCATTTGCTATTGTTAGAAGGACATTTCTCTCAGAAGCTTACCAGTGCAAAGAGGCATGGGAGAAGAGGTTAGAATCACCCCTACTGAAGAAAGTTAATGTACAGACTTTATACCAGGAGATTGATTGGCAATATTCTAACGATGGCCATGTCAGTGCACTCGATGTCGACATTTTTATCAATGCCAATACAGAGAAAGGCTTCATGGAGGATGTGGAAGATGTTATCATGAAGCTGCGCAGAAGTCCAGACACAACTAACACATTATCTTCTACTCATCATGCCGCTATACGAATCTTATTAGAAGCTGGAGAAACAAAGACTCTTCTGAAAATCATTAGTGACAGACTGACTCATGGTATTTTCCCTGATCATTTCTGTGCCAATCTTCTTATGGACAGATTCCTGAAGGAGAAGAATTTTGCTGCAGCAGCTAGAGTTGCAGTTTTACAAATGTTTCAAGAAGACTGGGAAAATATCTTGACGACTCGTCTGGCCATGTATTCCTGTCATATGTACCTAAAACATTCAGACCAGCAATGGTATCATGAAAATGAAATTGTTCCTCCAGTTCCAGAGCCAAAAGAAGTTGTTAAAGTTCGTGTCAAGCACCTCAAAAATCCTTACTTTGATGATCACTTTGATCTTAAAGATCCACTGCTAATAGTGGGAAAAACTTTATGTATGTTTAATTCAAAGATTGGTGGAAGTGAACAGTTGGTTTCTTCCTACTCCCTACTGGGATTAACATTGCACCAAAAATGGGATCAAGTGTTGGACCTGGTCAATTTATGGACCAAGAGCAAAAAAGTCATTCACAGGTGTGTATTTTGCAGTTTATTACATTGTCGCTAAAATCACTTTTTGCATCTTATTGTAATTTTTGCTCTCCTGCAGTGAAGCGATACAGCTTGCTAAGAAGTTCCTCGAAGTGAAGCCTGTGGCAGATGAACCAGTTGCTGAAGACAGCAAGTCTTCAAAGTCAGCCAAACCCGATCCTCAGAAGGAGGCAAAGGAAGCTGCATTGAAAGCAGAGCTGGAAATCAAGCAGAAAGTTTCTGAAGCACTAAGCAGCCTTGAAGCGTTTGCTTCAAGCGATGATTTACTAGCAGAAATGGCTTCTCTCGTGCAAGAGGCTGTAAAGCTGCATGAGGGCGCAGAGATTGAAGAACAGAAAAAGGTATTTTATTGATTTTGTTGTTACCATACCAGAAATGTGATGTTTTCAAAAGAGTTATCTTTATTATATTTTGTGACATTGTTTTCAGTTGTATTCTATCTGGGAGGAAGAAAGAGTTGCAAAGTTAAGAGCAGTCCAGGAAGAATTCAGAAAACAAGAAGCATTGAAGCGTATTGAAGAACAGAAGAGAGAACTTGCTGAGAAGGAGAAAGAGATTTTCTTCTTTGAAAATGAAGATAAGTTGGACCTGATGATTGAGTCCAAAGAGGAAGCTCTAGCTAATATTACTGCAGAGAAATCGGAAGTCAAGGAAGACAAATCATTAAAAGATGCTAACTACATCCCTCCAGAAGTTTTCAAACGGCAGAAACAGTAACATTGTTCAATGTTAGCATGTATTAATTTTATTTGTTATATAAATGTACTGTAAATAAAATTTTGTTAGTAAATTTGGTTTTGCTCGCTGTTATTATTCCTGATTTTCCTTAATAGATTCAGCTAAGATGATTTTGTTGACTGAAAACAAAAACACAGTATTTAAAAATGACAATCTTATTCAGCCGTAAAGAATTGGCGAGAATTGGGGGCAATTCATAATGTTAGACATGGACGATTCTGTCGCTTGCTTGTAGGCGAGGTTGATGAGATTTAGAAAAAATGATGACTGCATCATGTGGTTTTAATTTTTGTTTTCAAAATACGAAGCTCACTGGATCCTCAGTGCAGCTGCAAAGGGAACAAATATACAAGTGAACCCATCTCAGGCTACAGTGCTTTATAGGGGAAACTCCACTCCAATTTTGTCTGCAGGACTTCAGAAATCTCACCCATCTGATTAGGACTCTCTCCCTATTACTTATAAAAAGACAGATTTGCCCCGCGCTCTGTACCGCTGTGTTCGGTCCACGCTGAGGATGATCAGCACAGGCCAGTCCCTTCAGAGATCCGGCATAGTCCCCCGCAAGTCAGTGGATTGCAATCCACCACACCGCTGACGGTGTCGGACAGACTCCATTTCCTGGCACAACCCCTCCCTTCCCCAAAGTGGAAGACGAAACCGCCCAGACATATGATGGTCCGGTCAGACGACATCAGCAGCGCGCAAAGCGCGCAGCAGTTGCACGGTGGCGCCATCTAGCGGCGCCGGGTCGCAACACGCATGAGGTTTGGTGTCGAGGTAGTCATCTGAGACCAGCAGAAACGCGCGGCGCGAGAAGTGAGCTCAGATTTTGACCGGGACGCCACCTGGCGGCGGCCAGCGGTACAACCCTGCTGACGTAGTTACAGGTGGCCGCCGCCAGACGGCGTCCCGGTCAAAATCTGAGCTCACTTCTCGCGCCGCGCGTTTCTGCTGGTCTCAGATGACTACCTCGACACCAAACCTCATGCGTGTTGCGACCCGGCGCCGCTAGATGGCGCCACCGTGCAACTGCTGCGCGCTTTGCGCGCTGCTGATGTCGTCTGACCGGACCATCATATGTCTGGGCGGTTTCGTCTTCCACTTTGGGGAAGGGAGGGGTTGTGCCAGAAAATAAAGTCTGTCCGACACCGTCAGCGGTCTGGTGGGTTGCAATCCACTGACTTGCGGGGGGCTATGCCCGTGCCGACTTCCCTGAGTAGGGACGGGGCAGATCCATCTTTTCTAAACTAATAAGGAAAATATCCTGCAGACAAAATTCAGACGTCCGTTTTGCTTGGGGCCTTGCTGCTGCCGCGCAGCGTGGGCTGCCTACCCGCCGGGCGGACCGTCGCCGTCACACAGTCGGCCCCGCGACGCGGCGACAAGACTGCGGGTCGCGTGTTCATCCCTTATCTGGCGCACATAAGATTGATCCGCTGGCTGGCTTCGTCTCCACCTGAGCAGCAGTCTAAGGACATCTGTCGAGCCGCGTATGCGGCCCTGTCCCACATCCCGCCACGCCGCGCCTCGCCGGGCCTCGCCTCCCCCATCCGATTGTGCTGAAACATCATCAGGACGTCGCCTGCTCTGTTGGGCCGACCCTTTTCCCCGGCCCCGCCCGCTCGCTCGCTCATCTCTTTCACCTGATGAAGCTAAACCCCATCCGCCTCCCCTCCCTTGAGCCGTTCTCCGCCCCGTCTGCTCCATTTCCGAACAAGTTCGCGACGGCTGAACGGAGGTGATTAAAGGAGACTGACTAATTGCAGCGTTTGACGCAGCGAGACGTCAAACTCCTGACGCCGTCCAAAAGCCGGGCGTAGAGGCCTCGCGCCTCCCCGAGGCCTCAGGCCGCGAGCGTACTAAAAAATTAGGAAAAGAGAGAGAGAGAGAGAGAGAGAGAGAGAGAGAGAGAAAGAGAGAGAGAGATACATTGTCTTGACGCCGAGCAGCCGGTGGGGACCGTCGGCCAGCCTGCCCTGCGCGGCACTCTTGACTCCTGCGTGCGAAAGGTTGCCTACCCTCCCGGCGCGGAGCTCCGAGCCGACCTGGCCGACAGGTGTGAGGTGAATGATGACGCGGCGCGCGGCCCTCTCCCGGGTCCCGTTGCAATATCCGTCCCCTCCCCCCGGCCGACGCCGTGCCCTCGCCACCTGTGCCCCGCGCCCCCACTGCGCGCGCGGCCAGATGTCCGAGTCCTCTCATAATTCCTGGCCATGTTTAATTCAGCCCGTTGGCACTTCTTTCTCATAACCGGCTGCCGGTCTCGCCGGAGGTCCGGGCCGGCTGCTGCTGCTGCTTCTGCTGCGGTCGCCGCCCGCCAGCCTGCCACATCACAGGGCCGTGCGGTCTGGGCCCGGCGCTCCTCCGGGCACGGCCCTTCGACAAACGGGAAAGGCCGTTTGAGTAATATTTTATATGGGCGCAATGACGGCGAGAAGGGGGGGGGGGGAGGTTGGTTTGGTTTTGGGGAGGGCGGAAGTGCCCTGAATGGTAACGAGGATCGGACCACGCCACTTCCGCCCTGCGTCCGCCAACATTCACCGCGTGCAGTCGGCGCTAATGTGTCCACCCGTCCGCTGGGGCTCGCCGACCTTCGGCTCGTGCTGCTCAAATTATTTAATAATCAAATAGTAATAACCGAGTTCTGGAGACTCTGCAGAGGTCCTGCGCCTGATCTGCGGGCGAGTGCATGCGGAAGGGAACGGGAACAGAAAAACACTCCCGCGGCGACATTACAGCGGCGGGGAAACGAGAGAGAGGACGCCGCTCTCATTTCCAAAACATGACTGACAACATTTTTCTCCCGTTTAATGTAGCCTCCGCAGAGACAACCTCCCCTCTCTCCCCCCTCCATCGAAGAAATAACTCAACCCTTGCATGACAAAAGCCGTCTCCCTCCCCCCCCCCCCTCCCCGTCCGCAACTCCTCTCCCGCTGTGCTGATCTAACGCCCCGCTTCCCCTTGAAGTAATAGTAGTGAGCAGGGCGAGGAAAAAAAATATGGGAAAATATTGGAACACGTTCCATGGGACGCTGCTGCTGGAGGCCGGAGGCAGCCCGAGGCCAGGATATCTTGCCGCCCCGCCGGCCCGGCCCGCCCGCTCCGCCGGGGCGCCGCGACGCCTAGCGATTCGCCGCGCTCCGCGCCCCCGTCGCCGCCGCCGCCGCGGCCTGCCCTCTAGGGCTGCCAATAAATCTCGGAGGGAAAAGAAGGTTCGGAGTTGAACGCGAGACGTGCCGGGCCTGCCGGAGCCTGCGCAGGCGGCGCGGAAATAGAAATACTCTCACGCCGGTCCGCCGGTATTCGAACCCGAGCCTGCGACAGGAATATAACCCTTCCACCAAACTACTACGCGACAGAACGATTGGGGGACAGAGGAAAAGAGAAAGTGTGTGTATGAGAGAGACAGAGGTTGTCTGGGTGCAAAAACTGTTTGCCAGGGCGCGTTCGAAATCCTGTCCGCAGGACACAACTGTAAAACCTCCTTCCCTCCGTCTCTATGTCTTTCTCCCTCCATCCCGTCTCCTTCCACACATGGCGCCTGTCGAGTAGACCATCGCGACTCTCGGCATGCACGCGTGTCGTGCGGGCAGGCCTACCCTAGCGTTCGCAGGCGGCCGGCCGGCCGGCCGGCCGGCCGAGCTCGCGGCACGGCAGTACTCCACGACGCTGCCGCTATACTCCGCGTCCGGCGCGGGGTATCGCCGCTGCGAGTGGCGTGCGGCGGCGTGGGGGCGGCGGTGCGGCGGCCGGCCGTCCCTCCCCTCCCCGATGCAGACCTGCAGAGGGCTGCTGCTGCAGGCCCGAGCCTCCTTATCATATCTGTGTGTTACGCATGAGAGAATGCCCGGGTGGGAGGGTGCGTGTGTATGAGAGAGAGGGAGAGAGCAAGAATTTCATGCTAGTGTGTGGAGAGCGAGGGAGGGGCGAGTGTGGTCAGCGATTACAACGCCCTCCGTGCTGGTACTCCGTCTTCGGCCCGGCGGCTACCCCGTCCCGGGTCTCCGGCCCGAGTACCGACACCAGCTCCGCCGCTTCATCCCGCACACTCGCCTCCCGCCTGCCGCTCGACAGTGCCAAAACCACCGCCGCCACCGCCAACCTGTCATTTTGGCGGGAGACGCAGAGTTTTGAGTCTCGGCCAAGAAACGCTCCTCGCACAAATTTTTTTCCCCGCTGCCGCCTCCGCTGCTCCTCCCGCCTCGTCGCCCGGAACCCGGAAACAGCCAAACAAGCCTAAAATTCAGGCCCCCTTTCTCTGTGTGTATTGGCGCCTCCGCCTGCCTTCCCAAAGCACACAGCCCCCTCCCCCCCCCTTCCCCCCTTCCCGCCTCTAATCACCCCGGATACGCCATAATACCCACTTGTATCGACTGCAGACACCAGCACTTTGGGGCTAATCCTTGGCGACGACCCTCGCGCGATGAGCGTTCTGGGGACGGGGGGAGGGGGGGGGGGGGGATGGCACCCCGCACACCGCCGCCGCATTGTCCGAGCTCTCCCCCCCCCCTTCCCTTCGCTCCTCCTCTCCCGCATGGCACGGCGCAGGACGACGTACCTAAAACGCCATCAATCGAGAGCACCCGCAACTCTCCCTGTCGCTCTTTCTCTCCCCCCCCTCTCTCTCTGTCAACCCTTTCTCTCTCTCTCTTTGTCTCTCCCTCCCTCCCGCTGCCTCTCTACCCTTCTCCCTGTCGCTCTCTGGCTCTTTCTCCATCTTCATAAATCTGTACTTCTCTCTGAAATAATGGGAACTGTCGCGAGCTCCGAGTATTTAATTCGGTTTCCCCCGGTCACGAGGCACCATCCCTCAAAATAATAATTCGGAAAATCCCAAATGATGTGACTATGAGGAGGGTGATGAGGACGAGGTGCACAGTCGACAAAGACACACAAATGATAGAGAGAGAGAAAGAGAGAGAGAGAGAGAGAGAGAGAGAGAGAGAGAGAGAGAGAGAGAGAGAGAGAGAGAGAGAGAGTTTGTTCTGTCGCTGTCTGCGTGTTTTTAGAGCGCATGCTCCCCGGGACTTGACGACTGCACTTGTGTCACGTGTGTGTGTGTGTGTGTGTGTGTGTGCGTGGCCGCAGCGGCGCGTGGCGGCGAGGGGTGAGTTATACCCTTGTATTTCACGTGCGGACCACCCGCACGCTAATATGGTGGCGTGGCGGGGCGTGGCGGGGCGTGGCGGAGTGGTCCCCGCGGCGGCACAGGCCCGCCCCCGCCGCCCGCCACACGGCTTATCGCACGCGCTGCGATAAAAACAGATCAATTAGAGCGGAAAGCCAATGAATGCGGATGGCCGTCATGGCCGGCGCCGTGGCCGTCACGGCGGCCCCACCCCGTCACCGCGTGGCAGCGTTGAACAGTTTATGTTTATAAGAAGAAAAATAAACATATTATAAACAATTAATTAAAAGATGGAAATTTGCGAGAGTTTATGAACACTCGAGTCAAAGGACATTGGTCGCCGCCCTCATGTCGGCCGCGGCTCGTCGACCCGTCCGCACGTCGGCGCCTCGTTCGCTGGCGATGGCCGCGATGCCGGAGCGCACCCCCGGACCGGACAAGCCTCGCGGACTGGAATCAATCCCATTTGTGACTGGATCAACTCCCTGTGTCCCCGCCGTGCCCCCGCCGCCGTGTCCCCACCCCACCCCCCATCCCCTTTCAGGCGCGAGTTCGGTTCCTGTGGGCCTCTGCATCAAAGCGCATTGGACAATGCGTGGCAGCCCCCTGCGGCCCGGTGGCGTATTCGCTGCGGACGGCGGCGGCGGACTCGCTGCACGCACTGCACGGCCGCCGGCCCGACCAGGTCCGCGGCTGCCAAACAAAGTGAACCCGCGCGGAGAGAGAGACAGACGACCCTTTACAGTCGGACCGCAACGAGCCGAGTCCACCACCCACTCCCCCGAACGGTTTTTTTTTTCAGCAAAGTGACCCTGCTGCCTCACAGAACTAACTCTTAGACACACGTAGAGCGCCTGGCTCCCCGTTCCTTGTGCTCTTTGCCGTTTTCCTCGCTGTGACTGTTTTTCTGTCGTATTTCGAAACCTCTCTCTCTCTCTCGCTCTGCTCCGCGTTTGCGAGCGAGCTCCTGGCGCGGCGGCGCCGGCCGTCTGTGATTATAAACCATTCCACTCCCCAGCCTGCCGCCCCCGCGGTGCCTCTACCCGGCGCCTCTAGCTGGCGCCTCTAGCCGCGCCCCCTCGCCGTCAAGGCGCTCCGCCGCGGCGCTGCCGCGTTTACGTCGGTTCACACTTATTCTTACATAGCGGCGCGCGGAAGTTATATACGAACGGTCCTCCAGATTTGGAGCAACTTCTCGCGGGGGGCGGCGCGCTGCGGCGTCGGCCGGGGGCGCGTGCATGTCAAGATGGCGTTTCGCTCCTCGGGCCGCGCTGCCTACGGCTACCACGGCTGGCCGCGGCTGCCGGCCGCCCGCAACGACGCCGCTCACCAAATCAAGGCCCGAGGTGCTCGCCCCGTACTGCGTCGGCTGCCCGGGGGCCCCCCGCGGCCTCCGTCGGCCGTATCGGCGCGCCCGGCATCCGTTTGCCCGGCAGCGCCCGGCCCACCCCCGTATCGCAGAATCCATCGGCCGACTCGGTAGTCGTAACCGCTAATCTCGGGGTCGGCAAAGTGAAAAACATGGCACCGTGCGGCGCCACCGGCACGGCGATAATATAACTAACTCTTTCCCGAAAACGCCGCCGCCGCCGTCCAACGGTCCTCTATACGGCCATGCCATGGTTCATCGTGGCCTTTTTTTTCCGTGTCGTTCGCTGACCGCCACGGCATGGCCACGGCGCCGGGGAGGCCGATCGTTGGGGCTGAATCATCGGCTGCGGTGCGGAAACGCCGTGCAAGACACTGTGGCTCAGCCGGGGTCGGCCTCCTCCCGCTCCCTCCCCTCCCCCTCCTCTCTCCCTCCCCCTCCTCCTCTCCAAACTCCTCTGCCTCCTCCCTCTGCGGGGGCGCCGCCGCCACCGAGCAGCTGCAGCCAGTCGCCCGTTAACGACTCGACAACCACCTTTGCGATCCGCCACAAACGACAGTTTCAATGGTCTTAATTAACAATTAGTCTCTCTGGATATCTCACACCGCGATCAGCGAGCGGGGGGAATGATAAAAAGGCGGGAGACAAAAGACAAAAGGGGAAATTCACGCCCCCCCCCCCCCCCCCCCCTCCTTGCCCGCCTCACACAACACAAAAAAAGCGGAACACGCAAAAACACGAGCGGGAAGAAAAAAAAATATATAGGCGAAAGAAAAAATATTTTATTACACAGTGAGTGAGTGTGAGCGTGGTGACTCCATTCATAGAGGTGGCGTAATTCAATGTCTTTGTGTGACGCCACGTTGACACTCTTTTGTTTTCGGTGTGGGTTTGTCTGCCGCGCCGCTCCACCACTGGGCGGGCAGGCAGCCCGAGCCGACCACTTCCGACAGATTTATATGTCACCAGCCAGCGTAATCACAGCGCCACCGCCACCGCTGCTGCTGCTGCGGCTGCGTCCACTGCACTGGCATCGCTCACTGCATCACAGGGCCGCAGCCGCGGGCTCACCATGCAGTGCCGCCATGATAATTAATACATCGCCAATCTGTGTGGTAACAAAACAAAAACAAACATTATAACAAGCCAGCAAACAAAAAACAGACCTCTAAATATAAAAAAAAAAACACACTTTGATGTGTGTTTCAATTTAAAGGGTACGTTTACAAAAATCCATATACCGCGAGAGTAGCAGCAGCAGCAGCGACGCGAACTCACGGCCATCACATCATCCTCCTCGTTCCTAATCCGTTTTCGGCCACTGCGGCGCGGGATCAGTTGAAATGCCACCCGCTGCAACAAAAGCGAAATAATAAATGCCACGTTTGTTATCCCCGTGTTTCTTTATTTTCCCTCCCTCTTTTTTCCTCCCCCCCCCTCTTTCTTTGCATCTTTTTTTATTTGTTTCAGGGAGCGGGGTGGATCTCTCTCCCTCTCTGGCCTCTCTGTGATTATCATTGTTTCG